>CM052366.1:5361943-6686404 GCA_028551485.1 Casuarina cunninghamiana | reverse complement strand
AGACATTGATAATGTGAGACAATAACTATTTAACACAATCTTTCATTTTAAACATGAGATCATGAGAAATGAGATGATTTAATAATATATAAATCGTATTGACTTAGTTTGTATTGAGGTGTTACATTTAAACCTAAACTTTAATAATGTTACAAAAATTTATAACTTTTTCTCTAAACCAATCATTAAAAAGTGAATAGCTAGAGATATAAGGAAGATGATAAGTTAATAGCAATGTGGGACAACCAATTTATAAGACTTCACAATATTCCAAAAGGGCCCAAAAGCGGTTTTATTCTTTTCTTCTCCTTATGACCTTACTTATGGTTCCTATAATTGAATTCCAGAAGAAACCATGATTGATGCGGCAAAAGATAAACAAAACCCACATGAATCACCGCCAGCACACGCTTGGTTATTTGCTATTATTGATATTTGACCGAACCATTCTGGTTGGTAAAAAAGTGAATGCCTTATCGGTTTAGTCCAAGTTACAGCTTCGATTGGTGATCTAGAAGGCTGACCACAATTGCTTGGGATCTGACCATCCTCCATGATCTGAACCACTGCTTCCATGACTGATATGGCAAACTTTTTGTGTTCTTGGAAAGTAACTTTGCAAGCAAGGTTTCGTCAAAGCAGCAGGAAGAGCACCATCCAGTTAGGAGGATCTAGACACCCTCCAGACAGATGTAACAGAGAATGGACCCATTTGGCTTCGCTGCCATAGGTCGGGCTGCTCATGGTACACCTACGGCTTGCCAAACAAGGACACTGACGGTCGTCGCTTGTCCCCCAACCAACAAGCTGTATCAACAGATGAAGTAACCGGCTACTTGATTGCTTTTGCTGAATTCAAGTTTTATCTTCATTGGTTAATATTCTTCTCATGCTTAGAATAACAATGGTGGTCAAGTTCCACATTAAATGTAATATTCTATCTAGAGTAATTGATTAAAAAGATGAATTTTTTCACTTTAGATCAAATATGAATCTTTTCTATAATGGACGTTAGATTTTATGTGGAAAAGCAAGAGTTCTATCTTAATGGATTTGGACCCGAGACATGGGTTTTTTGATCTTGATATGAACCTAGACCAACCCAGCAGCCCAGTTGCATTCCATTCAGCCACTCTGGCCGCTGGTCCTCTGGACTAACCTTTTACTGACAAAAGAAAAAGTAGCACCCATCCAGAACCAAAAGGAAAGCTAGGAAAAGCAAATAAAGGAGCAACCCCACTCATTCTCGTCACAAAAGAAGCTGACTAAAGGGAAAACTCCCTCCAAACGGTGAAACCCAGAAATGCAAATCCTAGTTCTACAAATTATGTCTTTAACCAACCAAAGAACAGAAAAAGAAACGATGTCTGCTATAATTGACCAAGTTGCCTCCTTATCAGAACCAAACAACCAAGGACATGCTTTAGCAATGGCAGAAAGTGGATACTGTCTGCTGTTTCTTGCTGCAGTCTCCAGTAGAAACCTAGAAATGAATTGGGATGGTTATTCCTCCAGAAAGAAGATCAATGTTTGCTTTTCTTCTCTTCTTCTTTTGCTTAATATGTTCTGTGTTCATAACAATGATTTGTTTAGAACTTTTGGGACTATCAGAGAGGCCCGCTGCTTGGCATAAACCTTTTTACGAAGTATAGAATATAAACCACAAACGCAAAAGCAGAAAAAGGTGGGTGAGTGGTCACAGGAATGGCGGGCCTTTCTTTTGAAAAAAACAGCAGATTTCCAATAGGAAACCCACGTTCCTATTTATAACAGCCTAACCGTTCCCTCTCCAACTGCTAGAACCCTCTATCCATTACCTTCCACTTCAGTTCTCATGCAAGCTCCGAGAACTTTACAGATCAAACAAGACCATATTATCAGCAGAAGAAAATGAAGTTGGGAAGAAAGAAACCTCCTTCTGCGCCTTCTTCTTCGTCTCGGGCTTCTTTCATCTCCCATGTCTTCCCCACTTCATGGCTTTCCAAGTTTAAGCACATGAGCATCCACACCAAACCAGACCCCAGAAAAGTAAAGCGAAAAGGTAAGCAGAATTCTTCCCCTGTGGGCTCACGGCAGAGTTGTGCTAGTGGGAATGGTGGTCGGTTTTATGGTGGGGATGATGATGGTGCTTTCTGGAGACTGTCGTTTGGAGAAGAGAGTGCTAATGGGGAGAAGATTAACGGAGGGGTCTTAAGATCAGTGTGGTATGAATCTGATGATGAGCTCGATGTTCTGTCTTCAAGAGGCTGTGGGTCAAGATGTCCTAAACTGGAGGAAGAAGAAGAGGCCAGGAAGGTCAATAAACTGCCTAAAGGTGTGGAGATTTCAATGGACATGCATACAAGTAACAAAGAGAAGAAAACAGAATCCAGAGCACCGAGGAGGAGGACTCAGAAAGATTGGAAATTGAGGAGGATGGATCGCCAAGTGATGGAAGAGCAGCTGCTGGAATTGGGACGACGATCATATGAAGCCGAAAGGGAGTCTACAGAATCAGGGGAAAATGAGGCATCGAAAATTGAGCCACCACGACCAATTTCGACAACTAAGAGGGATAACTGCAAATTTGCACCTTCTAGCTCAAGGAAACATTCTTCTGAACCGTGTTTGAATTCTAAGAATTCTAGCTTCAGAACGATTACAGACGATGGTGGTTTTACTACTAAGAACTTGGAAGAAACTGAGGGATTTTCGACAGAGAATTTAGATTCAGAGTGCCAGAACTTGAAGGAGATGAAAACTGAGAAGCTGAGGTCAAAAACCGTGCAGGAGAGAAAATCTCTTCATGTAAGCAGGGAATCACAGAGGAAGAGAGCGAAAAAGTACTCCAAAGTTAGAGCTTATTCTCCAAGAACGCCTTCCAAGGTTGAAATAAAAGCGCTAGAAGACATAAGAAAATCAAAGATGAAGATGAAAAAGAAGGTGAAGGAGGGAACAGCGGAGGAAGGAGCAGGTTTGGACAGGTTTGCTGTGGTGAAATGCTCGTCCAACCCACAGCAGGACTTCAGGGATTCCATGCTTGAGATGATTATGGAGAAAAGGATGAGACGGCCAGAAGAGCTTGAAGAACTCTTGGCTTGTTATCTGACGTTGAACTCTGACGAATACCATGATCTGATCATCAAGGTTTTTCGGCAGGTGTGGTTTGACTTAGACCATTCCTGTTTTTATACTGAGTTACGAAATGAAGACTGTTGCTGTGGTTAAATGCTGTTTGGCAAACGAGAAAAAACTTGTAATCACAGTTTTAATACTGTTCTGCTATAGAATTATGTTCCTAGTTTCCCCAAGTTACTGTTTTAGCTTCAATGAAATGCATTATACACAGAAAGTTGCTTCTGAATTTATCTGTACAAGCAAGTCCAATCAAGAATTTCTGCTACTTTTCTTTGAATCCATGATTCGTTCTTGAAACACAGAGAAGTTTTTAGGCGATGGAGGGTCCAAAAGGGTAGTGATGCTCTTTTGAAGGAAATACCATATGGGGTCCATGGATTTTGATGTTATACACTTCCATTAAGTCGCCATTAACATCCACTACCAGAACTGATTGAAGTGACTTATGTTCAGAACCTTTTTCCACGCCGTTATGCATGCTAATCTCCACCTTTGTCTCGATTAGACCTTAATGCAGCAGAAACATTTTTTTTTCAAAATCAATGAAGTCAGCTGCCGATTTTCAAAACTTGAACACCTAGGCTTATTTGGCTGCATTATTGAGTGATCAAGCCATTAAAGAGTCTGTGTTGTAAACTTCAAATTTGTAATCTGAATGAATGTGCATGGATTAGAGAAACCTCCTTAAGAATGCCAATCCTAAGAGCTTCTCTACAGGTTTACTCAGCCAATCTTACCTTCCCCTGTTCCAAATTACAGTAGCTTTCTTTGGCCGCATTGTTCTTCGTGTTCCTCTGCAAGACTACGATCAGATGAAAGACAGATACATATTTTATTACAAACTTCACAATACAGAAGTGTACAACCTTTACATATAATTGCCTGAAAGTTTCCTGGAAATTATGGAGTGAACATGGCAAGTGGGACGGTGCTTCCACGTGGTTTATCCTTAGAAATTATGTTGTCGTCCACTCTACTTGTGTCGGTTATTGGGACGGCTGGTAGACCATTGTCCATGTCAACTTAGCAGGAGTCCAGCTTGAATTTTGACAGAAGACAAAGCAGGAAGCTTCATGTTTTGTTTGGTGGCCGACGCTGGTTGAAACCCATTGTTGCATTGTGACATGGCACGTCTCAGTTGGTGGGTTGACTGATTTGACCATTTCCACAAATCTCTTGCCTGTTGGAAGTGTTGCTGGTGGATTTTCGACAGAGCATGCTCTACTCGAGTTTCTGCTTGGTCGGAATTTAAGAGTAAATTAGTAAGGGTAAGTATATAAATTAGTATGTTCAGATTGTAAGTAGTTTATAAGTTTAGTTAGAATTCTCTGGGTACTAGTATAAAAAGGAACACTAAAAAAAAAAAAAAAAAAACCTATGAGATTGCATGAGCCTCAAGTAAAATATAGTATATGAGAAGAGAGAAAACACAGGTTTTTTAAAGTACATTGTAGTCCTGACATCATAATGAAGAATTACTCTTTAAGTTAGAAATATAGAAATTATCCCAAATTTCATGATTATTGTATGTCTTTTCTTAACTTTTTTTTTTTTTTTTATACATGTGCAGTGAGATTCTAAAAAACTTCATGAGCTTAAGAATCATGAGCTTGTTTTTAATAACTCCCATGTTCGAGCTAAGTCAACATGTTCAGTCTTTCTTACATGATTTTTCACTAATAAGTTGTCACCTCTTTAGGTTTGAATCCATTTATTTCAAACAAGAATGCAAAGCATGTTTTTTACTCAACTTAAAAGTTAACTTAAGACTTGAAGAATCATTTTTATATTTAAATTTGATCTTAAAGATTTTATTTTCTAATACAAGACTCTCCTGGACATTATTGAGTTCAAGGTCACAATATAGAGTCAACCTAACTACATAGGCTTCTTGATGTTCACTCATAATGTCAACAAGAGCGGCGTCAACGAAACAAGCGAATTTTGATTTCATCCTTTAGCGGGAAAATATAATGCAACTCACTGCAGTTTGAAAGCTTCAAACACAGCAATTGCAGACAAGCAATTATCTGGTTACACATAAGCATTTTGCGAAAGACTTGGAAAAAGCTCTGATTATGACGTTCCATTTGACATACTTCATTTTGCAAGACTTGTTAGCACCGAAGGTGTTGTGGATAAGGCAATTTGGACCAGCAAGACAGAGATTGTGATGGCTTTCAGGAAACTTCGATGTATGTACTTACTCCTTCCTTATTTCTAGAGAAAGACAAAAGGGTTGTTGTTTACCGTTTACTCTAAATGGGACAGCCTCGATTTCACTGTCATCAGCTGTAGAACCTTTGAACTTATTGAATGGAAGCATACCTACTACAATCAAATCAGTTCGTTTGCCGTCAAAAAAGAAGAACTCAACTTGAGAACATTTTGGATAAAATAGAAAGAGGAGTCAAGACATGAATATGTTAAAGTAGTAATTACACCTAACTTGACGGAGGGGTGAACTCATGGAGACCAAGTAGTGTTATGATCTAAGTATTAATTATGTTTTAGTAAAGTTCATGTACAGGGCGTGTAGAGAATCCTTGTAATTTATACAACAATTAGCAAGACTTAGTTTATAGGAGTTAACTCTATAGAAGTTGGTGGGTAGGATTCTATAGAAGTTTTTGAGTAGAACTCTATAAGCTTGGCTTAAGAGTTCTATAAATAGAGTGAATTGTTGTGATCCAAAGTAAACCAAAAACTTATCTTCTTGCTTTAGGGAGGTTAGTTTTCTTTGAAGAAATTATTTGTCTCTTTATTCCTTGCTTACTATTTAAAATAGATAAGCACAGAAATAAGAAAATATTGATGCGAGAAGACTATTTTGAGTATTTTGGATAACTTAGTCTATAAGACTATTTTGGGTAACCTAAATTTAGACTGTAAAATAACTCAATCTTAATAGACATTATTCTCCTCCATCAAAAAAGTAGAGGAGATGATATAATATAGTTATATAGAAAGCCTATGAGATAATATGGTTATATAAAAAAGCTTAATTACTTCTTTTATTAAGTTGACATTTGAGAATGAAACATAAGTTTATGGCAAGTGATATATAGTCAAATCACAATCCAATTTAATGACTTACAATTGTTATTTCCTAATATGGGATAGTTAGTGGGCTCACTTAGTGATGTTTATAACAACTATCCCAAAGTGTGAGCTAAGCAATGAGTAGACACTTAATGTGAGATAGGTAAAAGGTTCCACCAACATTAAGGATAACCTAAATTTAAGTGAGAAAGATGACCAAAAGTTAGGTGAGAAAGATGTAACAAAGTTCATCATTTCACATTAAGAAGGTAAGCATAATGCTCTAGCCATCTAAGAAGGCTTAGTTACTCCAATTAAGTTGACTTCTCGAGATAAAACCATGACCCATGACAAATATGATAAAGTGTTCGGAATGATAAAATGCTTGTCTTTAAGTATGGTAAAGTATCTTTATGAGTTTATAGAAAAGAGGACTCTTATTCTTCATAAGGCATCTTTTAGAGTAACCTCACTTAAGTATTAGCGTCATATTGAAAACTCTCTCCCCCTCCGCAGTCGATGTTGGTGGATGGTTTGTTGGCCATAGTAACATCTCCCTTGGTGGGAGAGTAAACTCGAAGTGACCAAGGAATACGACGGTAAAACTTCCTTATAAGTTTATGAAGAACGAGGCTTTTGCCCTTGTCTTCTGGAAGACCTCACTTGAGCCAATTCCTAACAGAATTTGTACAAAGTTTTGGTGTCACAACAATCGAACTGATGAAACAACATGATACTCCAATCCCGGAAGGAACAAGGGACTGTAGAGATTGGAGAAAGTTGGTCCACACCGCTAGTGGGGCACTGCTAATTCCACACTCCATCGTCCAAATCAAGCCTTCCATATTTATGATTAACACACATTGCCTTGTCCAACAACAAGTAATCTTGGTAAGCCAGAAAAGTACAACATAATAAGAAGTCCCATCTTGAAATACAACAATTTCTCCATCCTTACCAGCCAGTGGACTTGAAGAAAGTGACTTTCTGTTAGAAAGTTCAAAGTTAGATGGGAAAATCATTCAGTGATCTTAAGTTCCAACCTCCTATCCAGCAAGCAACCACTAAGCAGACAAAAAGTATATATTATTGCAACTAACTCATTCCAAGTTAGATATGCATAAGTTCTATAATAATCTTCTAAAAGCTTCCTGTCCAAGGAGGAGGAAAACCCCCAATCAATGAAATCATAATAAAATGAAGCAGAAAAGCTGATGAGAGCTAAATAATTCAGAGCTAAAGCAACAAACTCCAGATTAAATTTTAGCTTCACTCTAGTTAGCTCTAAGCATAATAGTGTGACTTCCACCTAGCCATCTTAAATGTAACTTCAGTACGACTTTGGTAATGATCTCTCTGAAGACTCTGGCAGCAGAACCTTTTCACATTTATATCAAGACCTGAAACTAGAAAGAAGCCATCACCACTTTAACTCAGGCATCTGCAATACTATCTTCCAAACATCCTTATGTCATTTACCAACTTCATATAGAGTTATTTTTTAAGACACTTAAATGAGGAAGGTCCCAATATTTTAATCTCATTATCTGATGTTATAAACGAACTTTACAGAGACACACAAAATTTTTGGTAAGAATAATTTTAAAATATGTATACACTCTAAAGCACTTCATGCATAATTCTAGGTTGAATTATCCAGTAAACAGGACCGGCAGTATCAAATTAGAAGAGTTAAATTATACAAAACTGAGTCTGCAAGGCATTGTAGCTGGCTATATTAACAGGAAAAAAAAAAAAAAATTCCAAGCATCATTCTCCATATGACATATGACAGTTTCAAACTTAAAGAGTAAAGGGCGAGAATATTGGTAAAATTTCATAGCTGAAAAGGCCTTGGATATGAACAAGGAAAATGAACGGGAAGAGATGTTTCGAGTAGAAGGATAGTTGATCATATATCACAAAGCCAATGAACATCACGGGTCAAACAAGCACATTTAGAGAATACACCTGGCATACTTAATATGAAATTGCACACCCTCCATTTGTCTTTCCAAATTGAAGATTTCTAGTCAACTGAAGAGTTTTGTCACCTCAAGAATCAAGACCAAATACGCATTGAACAAGATAGTGGTACTTAATGAGCAGTTTTAAGTCAAATATAGATATTAAACCACTACAACCGTCCTCACTCTCCAGGCATGTCTGTGATCACCAATTAAAATCACATAAAAACATGGAAAAGAATTCAAGGACACTCCGTCTAAGAGAAAGATGATATCAGAATACTATGCTAGCAACCCTTGTCACTATGTAAAACTCTATAACCATACAGATCGTCAGGTGTTGTTTCTGGTGCAATGAGTCAGGTTGAGTTTTGTTTACTTTGAAGAAGCTATGCCCAACGTTTTTCTTTTTCTTTTTTCTTCTTTTTGCATTAAGGCATTAGCAGAGACACGAATATAAGCAGCAGCATCCATCCAATTGTAGGGAAAGATAAGAATTGGTTCCAAAAAAATATATTGCTATTATTATCGCACAACTATGTTAGTCGTAAAGGGAGAAAAATGTCAACCTACAATATTCTTGGGAGCAGGGTGTTGCATATTAGGCCATAGATACCTAGGTAAACACCTGTGTGCAAGTTGTAATGTAACAAAGCAATGACTGCTTAAGCTTCTCTGATCACAACATAAAGGTCTTGCGTTTTTGTGCAAGTTGTAATGTAACATATGTATCCTTCACATATGGCTGAGATCAACAATAAATCTTGGAGCTCACAAGAAATTAATGTCAATGCAATTATTAGATGACGTCTAATTCAATTGTAAGAAGCTGTAGGATCAAAACCAGTAGAAGTTAAGAAAAAATATATATATAGACATCTATTCAGAACCAGGACAAACCATTTCATACCTAGATTTATTACATGTGAGCCACTGGGGCATCAAAAGCCGGAAAATGGAATGAACTGATAGTAAGTTCTCTCTGCTGAAGTAAGATACCCCATCTGCTCAGCAAGGTAATTTACATTCCTCATCTTCCACTAAAATTGGCCATGATCGCAAGGTTCGGCTTCATTCTTTCTGACATCGATTCCTTCCTTTCCAACTGAATTTCTTGGGTTTCTGATGAACCAGGGTTCTCAGTCAAGAACTGTTCCCAGAATACATCATTGACACCAGTTGGCGCGGGAGCAGAACTCCCAGGTGTTTGTTCCTTAGGGGGAGCGGGCTCAACAGGCTCTGGAGCGGCAGCTGTAGCAGGTTCAGAGTTCATGTCAATTCCAGAGGATTTAGGCCGATTCTCAATCTGCATGCAAGATATACCCGGGCTATCAGAACAGCTAGTAGATTCATCCAATTCCCCGTTGGAACTTTTACTGTAAGTTTGACTAACATCATGAATGATATTCTCCCATAATGACAATGATGACTCCAATTGCTCCAAGGGCTCCGTGTTTGATGTCACAGCAGAAGTGCTCGCCCCACTTTCTCTAGGTAAAATTTGTGTAGTACCCATGTGAGTATCTTCAATTCCAGCTTCATCATAGAAGTGACCAAGTCTTGGCAACCTTCTCTTTCTGTCATGATTTTCCAATTGGTTCACAAGATTCAAAGCAAGAGCTGGCTTCCGCAAGGCCCCAGCCATGGAGGAAATCATAAGTTGCTGCCGCTGCTCTATATTCTGCAAACGATCCCTTAAAAACTGGACTTGTACCTCATATTCTTGGCGCTCTTTTTCATACCTCTGGAACTCCGAAAGAAGCCGTTCTTTCTCAATTTTCAGCCTGTCAATCTCCTCCTTGAAACTCTGTCTTTCAGATTCACTTAAAGGCGATGCACTTCCTTGTCCTTGTAGATTCTGCAATGAATGGCTGTGAACAGGTTTTCGTCTGTGTATATTTTTCATAAGGTGTGGCTGACCTCTTATAAAATCCTCATTGGCAAACTCCCATTGCTCCGGATCAACCTTTCTAAAGCCCTATAAAACGGATAATGTTAACGGATCGATTAGTACAACAACATTCAACTCAAAGCAAGAAAATCAAGTTACAGAACAATAGACCTGATATGGTTAATAAAAGGGGATTCACTTACATATGTATTGAGTTGCCTAATGAAGCTTGAGAAGTTATTGTGCTTGAAGAACCTGGGCAGCAAATCCCTTGCAAATTCTGGTGGATTCCACACGATAAAGCTCTTGTTATTCGCGCTCCATGACACAATTGAATCCGTAGTGGAATCATCCACCATCTCATACGTCTTGGTAAGGAACGGAGGCAGCGAATTCGAACCACCCTGAGCTTCGTCCATCCTTGTTCCCCAATTCCCAGTTATAAACCTTAAACCCCGGGTATCCAAATATCTAGAAAATCAGACAGAAAAGGCTAATCAATCGAGTTCTCAATCTCCGCGCATACCCAGCAACAAGATTTCAATCGCTAACCGTTTTCTCTCATCCCCAAGCTTCTAATTGGATCAAAGCAAGAACCGTAAACTCCCAATATCAAGAAAATAACACAGACAGAGAAAAACCAATCCTCAACGCTCGATTCCCTTGTCTGCCTAAAACCCCAAGCTTCAAAGAGACAAAAAAGAATCTTCAGCTTCAAATTCAATCATGGCAAGAACCCCGTTTACTCACAGCAATGGAATCCCAGAAGTCAATCAAATCCAAACAAAACAAAACCCCAACAAAACCCTCTTCCCCAATCCACCAGCACCCACCAACCCAAGTCCTATTGAGCCCGAATCACCACCAAATCCCAGAGTCCCTCGATTCCGATCACAAGTTTTGGGAGTTTACCGGAATCAAAGTCACAAAACCTCCAGGCAATCAAGTCCCACGTAGTCAACTCATCTTAGAATGCCAACAAGACCCGCCAAATCCCAAAGAATTCGCATACGACAGACAAGCTTCTCCCTTCGCCCCTAAAGCCAAAGCCCTCACAAAAATCCGGAGTCTGAGAGAGAACAGTTGGCAGTACATTTTTGATTTTACTATATATAAACCAAAACCAAGCAGCTCATTTCTGTTATTAGTTGGAAAACCCCAACCATTTGACCAGTCGTTTACTCCTCCCCCATTTGCTATTAATTATCCCCAAATCAAAAAACCAGCAAAATCAAAACTTGACACACAAGCAACATCCCATCAACTTGATAACCGAAATTTGACTCAACAAAAACTCGTCAATTTTTTTTATTCTTTTGATGTAACAGATTTGCTAAAATAAAGTTGCTATTTTTTTCAGGTCTGCATCAAGACACCCAAGGAGCTCAACATTAGGTATTGACTTGGCTCAAACGGGAAAACCAATTTGCTTTCCCAGACCATAATCTGCAGAATCATATCTTGATTATCAGAATTAATCTCCTGAAAGATAGTGAGGGAAGATAATACTGAAAAAAAGGAGGGTTGAATTTGGCCTGCATTTGGACGAATCAACCGGAGGCTTTGACTCTGGACAACGTGGGTGCACTTTGATTGGCTCTCTCTCTCTCTCTCTCCCGACATGATTCGGATGACGTGGACAGACATCATTTGACCGTGCTCGGCGGATAGATGTTTCCGGATGTTGAGCTGGGAAATCTGCTACGTGTCGGCACGTGACGTGGCTACTTTTGCGGCCGTCTATGTTCCAGGAATTCGCCCCCGCTTGAAGATAGGATAAAGTCACCGCTGTGAGGTTTTTTAATTCAAACGTAGGCATCTCTCTACCTGTACCGTACACGTGGTCTCAATTTGACCGCATGCCTTTTTAACGAAGACATTATTATTAGAAGGGGGGATTCCTTGTCTTTATGGAATAAATCATGGGTCTCTCTCCCTAGTGCTTGAAAAAGCTGCTTGCGTGTTTTGATTTTTCTACCTCCATCCAAAAATATATTAGCCAATTGATTTAGATGTATAAATATTTATAACATTTCAATATAAAAACATCTACGTCTCAAAAAAAAAAAAAAAAAGAGATCAAATCAGATAGACCTAAATCCAACAACTCAGTTTGTGATAAAATTAGCAAGAAATTTATTAAAATAATGACATAAGTTTCACGTTATCAAAATCTTGTTTGGAAATCATTTTATAAATAAAAAATATTTATTCGTTGACATCTTGTGCAAAACAAAAGCCCCATATAAAATATACAATCTATTATAATGAAATTTGAATAATAACAAAAACATCTTTTTAACTTTTAGATTAGGTCTTTCAACATGATATCAGAGACTAAATTGAATTTAATTAATTTAATACAATTTTGAACTTAATGTTACTCAATATTTATGGAGGTGTATACTGAATAAAAGTTTTATTTTTATAGTGAAATTGAAATAAAAAAATACCTTTTTAATTCAAAAGAACTTTTTCCCTTCTAATAGGTATAATAAATGATGGAAGAAAAAGAAAATCCAATTAAAATTTAATTATAAACAAAAGTGAATCTTTCAAGAAAGTCAGTAGTTGGCCCATTTTTGGTGGAATGAGTTTGGCTGTGGCTGTCATCCACTTGGAACTCCTAAGGTCCCTTTCTGTTAGTTAACGTCTCTATCAAAACTCAGACCGGGGCTGGCTCGTCCGCGTGCTAAAGCTTGGGCCCAACATGGCACGAGCGGAGCCCACCAAGGATGATAACAATGGGCTTTCTTTTGGGCCGACCATTAAAATTTACCCAACACGACCGGACGAAGGCGTTTTGACCTGACCCCACCCACCCAAGCGGAGTGCCCTACCAATCCGTTACAGTAGGACGCAAGTGCAGTGCCTCGTGGGTGGCGGGCATATCGGGCATCACGTGACCCCACCGGTTTAACGGATATGATTAGAAGGGAAAGTGGTCCCCCACCACACAGAGCAAATTTACCGCAATCGGTGCCCCGCACAAAGAGCCAAAAGCCGAAAGCCGAAAGCCGAAAAAGCAGTAAGCGGACGCAACGGCTGTAACCCAATCCAGTTAATCCACAACCCATTGGAATCCGCGGCGCACGTGCGCGGAAGGTTGAATTTCCTGTACGACCCACCTCTGTTAACCGCGGCGCGTGCATCTCAAGGTTAATATTCAAGAAAACGTCCATTTTCCGCTTCAAAGCAAAAATTAAAAAGCTCCACTATTTTGCACGAGAAAGGAAAAGACCTCCATAATTATTGGAATAAAGATAAAGAAAATAATAATAATAATAAAACAATGCCCCTTGGGTTGAAAGTGGAAGCAAGATGATGAGCCCATGAAAGAGCACACTTGCATCCGGGACCCACATCACCAACCCCTGGGAGTCCCCAACACATGGCCGGTCACGCAAAAGGGGTCGGAGGGGGTGGTCACGTGAAAGGGGTGGACACTGCAACGCCGGGGGTGTGTTGGGGATTGTGCGCCAGCTACGCACGCCCACAGTCGCTGACAAAAGAGACACACTGCTCCCCACCCCCTCCACGCAGTTTCAGTTACCGCACGCCGGCATGCATTGGGGTCCCGCCGCATCTCTACGTGTCCTCCCCCATCAATTCCTCATCCCACGTTTACTGGCACCCTAGGCCTCTCCTATGATGCATAAATAATTTCCTTTATCTATTAAAAAAACACAACCCCTTTTTAATACAAAATTAATTACTTTTTTAAATATACATATAGTGTCAAACATAATACCAAATAGACTAGGTTTGGGCCGCAAACTAATTAATTTAGTGACAAGTTAATAAGGGTTCTAACTATAAAGTCTAAAGTTCGACATCTATATATAAATATACTAAGTAGACTAGAGTTTAATCAATTGGCGGATGGTTTATAGAATATTTTAGAATTTTAGGAGGGTAAAGTTGACCGTTTGAGGGTTAGTGGTGTACAAAGAAATCTTTCATTGATTTTCCACCATGCGAAGACTAATCATAGCCTTATCCCATTAAAGCCAATTTCCACACAGCTCTAATTAGTAACCCGCACGACACAGGGAACGACGTCGTCGCAAATATGATGGCCTGGAGCTACTGCTAAAGGCCGCTATCTTGGCTTTTGGGAAAAGTGTAAACACGTGCTAGTCCCGTGATTCCGGAACAAAGGTTTGCAGTGGCACGGTCGTAATTTCGGTAATTAATCGTGGCCAATTACAATCGTTCCCTCTTATTTAGCTCACCTGCCTCAGGTGCCTAAGCTCTTTAGTCATCATTTAACTACTCCCTCTGACCAAAAAAACCGCCAAGAGGTTCACACCTCTTTTCCGTTTGTTTCCCGAGAACGGCAGTTTTTTTCCCGAGAAAATTCTTGGCTATATGTGAAGCGCCTCTCTTTCCAGGCCGATTCTTCCCGGAAAGAGAAGTAGCTGAGAATGACGTCGGGGACGAGAATGCCGACGTGGAAGGAGAGGGAGAACAACAAACGGAGGGAGCGCCGGAGGCGAGCGATCGCCGCGAAGATCTACGCCGGCCTGAGAATGTACGGAAACTACAAGCTCCCCAAACACTGTGACAATAACGAGGTCCTCAAGGCTCTCTGCAACGAGGCCGGCTGGACTGTTGAAGAGGACGGTACTACCTACAGAAAGGTACACATCTACTTGCACTTTTTCTCTCCTTACCTTTTTCTTTATGCTAGAGTGTGCGCGCACGTTAGCCAGTCGTTGCGGAGCCGTGATATGTTGCGCGGCGGAATCGGATTTCCGGTAGTAGATCTTATTTGTATGTATGAAATTCTTGAGGTCGATCTGTGCGTTAATGGACTCTTTTCGTTGCTGGGGGCGTGGGGTGTGCGGGTGTTGCTGATCAATGGCTTGGATTGATCTATGTTGTACTGGGTCTGTCTTTATTGTCCGTATTGACAGCACGAAACACGAAGCTTTGATTGTTAAGATTCGTTCTCTCCTTTGATGAGCAAGACTGCAAAATACTCTGAGACTCGCAGAGGTCAGGCAGAAACTTACTCACGGACGAAAATGCCACGGTGAATAAGAAAATGACATCGTAGCTCTCACGCCTTTTTCAGCTTTTAAGGGGCAGTATCGTCATTTGCGGTCACCGATCCATGTTCTGGATTTGAACTTCTACTTGGCTTTCAGACAACTGAAATGGTTTCCCTTTCCTTTTTTTCCCCCAAGATTTTGATTTCCGAGCCCTTTGCCAGTCCCGTGAAAACTGTTTCCTTGGCTGCTTAGTTTTACCAGTAACCTGTTCTAAACTGCAAGTGCGAGGCATCAACACTCTACATGGCCATGGGGGTATTATAGTAATCTCATGCGAATGGATAAACTGGTTGTCCGGGATTCCCGGGCCAATTGGGACTAGGTAAAAATAAAAACTTTAATCGGAGGGGATTGAAAGCAAGGCACATCGATGGCGTGTGGGCCGTTGGTGTTGCTAAGAAATTGATTAATAAATAGAAAAAGTCTTATCACTGATTAGTTAATTTGGGAAGAAAGATTTCCGAATCCTAACACTGTCAATGCTGATTTTTCTAAGCAATGGGGGTGTTGATTGATCAAGTCGCTAAAACTGGCTCCATTATGCGCACACGATTGTTGACTTTAATTACTTTATGAATTGGTTTTGCTGTGGCAGCAATTACATGATGGCTGTCATGTCTTGTTTAAAGGATATTTTTGAACTGGCTTACTCTTCTGGATTTTAATATTTACTTCCTTTATTGTATCTCGCTAAAATGTATGCTTGAATTATGGTTTCTCCGCTCTATTTGTTTGCTCTGCTGTTAATTATGAGTCTTTGGCTTGGGCCTAGACCAAAGCTTGGTGCAATGTAGTGAGAGTAGAGTTGAATTTTAGACCATCAGTGTGGGTGGTGATGGCCTTAGCGATGGAAAAAGGCAAGCAATTGGAGATTCAAATGGGAGGACAAAGTTATTGTTGAACTGTTCATATATTTGGGCACGAAGGTCTTGATACCATAACGAGACTAGGGATGATTTAAATGTGATCTTTCCTTAACCGGTTTCAAATATTGTTCTGGGAATTAGACTACCTTTGCCTTTGAACCCCTTAGATGTCTCATACTGAATAATCCCATCTTGGATAGTCTGGCATTTTAAGGTGCGATTTTATTATCTTGGAGTATCGATTGCATATGATATGATCAGAAAATAGTCCTATTCACTTGGTTGGAGAATATTGGCCTCATTGACAAGGATAATTTTGTTCACAGACATACTAAAAATATAAGGAGCGATCAAATTAGTATGGAGCTTCGAAGGGTCCTTCTGACGGCCTGATTAAGCTGCGGCCAAATCTCTACTGTTGTATGCTGATAGTGTTTTGGTTATTGACATGACGGCTTATTCTTGATTTCTTTTGTGTTGAGGGTCAGATCTCCAATCCATTAAAACTTGTTGCACTTTAAGCATCACACTGAGGATGTTATTTGATAGTGGAAGCTTGAAGCCTAAGAGGCAAGTAGTGGATGATCATGTTGAGAGTACGGGTAAAAAAATCTCACGATCAAGAAAATCTATCATCAGACTGACGTTCTTCAGTTTACAATGGATGTCTGATCAGTCCTCAACTGCGAGAAAACTTAAGAAAGTAAAAAGGAAAATAAAAAAGATTATGGTGCATCTCAAAATGTTTGTGTTTTTGATGTGTGTTCCAGTGAAATCAGGGTTGGGCATCTGAGACTTACTTTTGTGCTTTTAGTTTTAAGTGAGACCATGAACTCTTACCTTACTTTTCTCTACCACACTTCTAAAACGATATTGAATTATCTGTTTCTGCCATAGTTTGCAATAATCATTTTTCTGCTTTTATGAAGGGATGCAAGCCTGTGGATCGAATGGATATCATGGGTGGATCAGCTTCTGCGAGTCCTTGCTCTTCATTCCAACCGAGTCCATGTGGGTCTTACAATCCAAGCCCCCCCTCATCTTCCTTCCCTAGCCCTGTCTCATCACGTTATGCTGCCAATGCCAATGGTAATGCTGATGCAGATTCCCTCATCCCATGGCTGAAAAACCTCTCATCAAGCTCATCATCAGCTTCATCCAAGATCTCCCACCATCTTCTTGTCCATGGAGGTTCAATAAGCGCTCCAGTCACACCACCATTGAGCTCCCCAACAGCCAGAACACCCAGGACCAAAAATGACTGGGATGATCCTACTGTTGCCCCGTCATGGGCTGGGCAGCACTATCCTTTTCTGCCGTCATCTACTCCTCCAAGCCCTGGCCGACAGGTCCTGCCTGATTCACGGTGGCTTGCTGGTATGCAAATTCCACAAAGTGGGCCATCGTCCCCTACATTCAGCCTTGTAGCACGAAACCCTTTTGGATTTATGGAGGAGGCATTGTCTGCTGGGGGATCTAGGATGTGGACTCCCGGGCAGAGCGGCACATGCTCTCCTGCGGTTGCTGCAGGCGTGGACCATACCTCCGATGTTCCAATGTCAGATGGGATTGCAGCTGAATTTGCATTTGGCAGTAACATGACAGGGTTTGTGAAGCCCTGGGAAGGAGAAAGGATCCACGAGGAATGTGTAGCCGATGACCTTGAACTTACACTTGGGAACACTAGAACCAGGTATCGTGGAGTATATTTATGGCTTAATGGAAGCAACTATGGAATAAGTCCTTCTATTCTTGTGTTCTTCTCCATTTCTTGTATTAATGATTTCATGTTGTTACAGGTAGAGAGGCTCGACCAGAGTTGGTAGAGAGGATTGTCCATGCGTCTCTTGGTTTGCGATCTTTCTTCTTGTGAAAAATTCAATTCGATGTCCTTGGGTGTTTCGTTGGCAAGGCATGTTGGTTAGAAGTACAGTGAGTAGGAGCAGCTTCTTCTTTTTTTTTAATAGTTTTTTCCTTCCCTCTTCTGTTATTTTTTCCCCATCAAAAAAGAACTAAAATTAAATTATAAATAGTTCATGGTGGTGCTTTGCCCCTTCAGTTCAATTCTTTCTTATTTTATTGTTCATTTTTTCGCTGAAGAGAAAGTTTTATTATGGATTTGGTACTGCTTACTGCAGTGATTTCAGGTTTGTTGAGTGAAAGGAATTTTAGATGTTAAAATTAACTGAATTGAATGGCTATGGCGTTACTGATTTTACACTAGAATCAGTAATGCCTGTCTGTATTTTTCCTGTCTGTATGATGGAGTGTGTGATGCCTTTTGCGTTGAACGTCAGAATGCCTGAAGTAAGGGGAGTTTTAAAGAAAGTTTTAATCAGGAAGAACACTTAAATTCCTTCAGGCTAATGAGATAAAGATCTGCAGAATCAAGAA
The DNA here is from genome assembly GCA_028551485.1 of Casuarina cunninghamiana. Taxonomy (NCBI): domain Eukaryota; kingdom Viridiplantae; phylum Streptophyta; class Magnoliopsida; order Fagales; family Casuarinaceae; genus Casuarina; species Casuarina cunninghamiana. The sequence continues at coordinate 6,668,070 of CM052366.1, read as the reverse complement.
ATTAGCGCACACAAATGAAGTTGCTCATTGAAAGACTAAATAACATCAGTGCAAAGTCCACAAGTATTTAACTCAATTACGAGTAGGTGTTACCTAATCTTTGGGTCCCTAAGTTCGTCCTCCTCACGCCTTAGAAAGAGCAAGAAACGAGGATGAGCGGGAGAAATGCATAGCTTGTAGTGTTTGCTCAACTGCCCATCAACCCCCATTGGTGCAATAGCTCTTCAAGTTGTTTTTGAGGATTATATCATAAAATTTGCATCGTTCCATGGTTTCCGGCTTCTCAAAACGAAGAGCACGTTTTCTTAGGAGTACAAAGTTTGATTCACCAAAGAATCAATTCTATTGGATGGTGCCAACTTTATTCCTTTAAAGAGAAAGCGGTATGCATATATGTCTAAGAGCTTTAGAAATTGTTAGCAGGCAGCAAAGACAATGGTGGATGGTTATGTAGGAAGGTTTTCATTTTCAATATCAAACCCTGAAACCAAAGTTTTATGGGCACCTACGAATATAGGTAGAGTTTACGAGAACCATCACTAGTACTACATAAATTGCAATGCAAGAGAGGTTTGAGTATGAAAACCTCAGTTCTGAGAAGGGGCTGACAATGGGTGCAGCAGAGAGAGACGGAGAGAAAGGTATCTATTTCAAGTATTCAATTCTAAAGTTTTAAAAGCTTTTTGTACAGTCAGTAAAGATGTTCTTCTCACTTTTATTGAGCTAATCAAGACAAAGATAAAGGTCAAAGGAGCACAGAGTGATGGACATATGGGCCCATCTGTAGGAAGACCACTTAATTTTATGAGTTGAACTCATCAGCCGAGGCAGATGGAGAAATGCAAATGATCCCTTTTAGGCAGGTGCTGATTGAAAGTGAGCACTTTCGCATACCCACTCCTTTTCATTTTTCTGCAACTTTATCTTTATCCTTGGAAACCACAACAATCTGTCCTTCTCTTGTGATTGCTTTCTTTCAGAAATAATTGCAATTTGTTCCACAATCTTAACTGATATATACAATTTGCAGCAGATAGAGCCTAGGTGCTCGACCAAGTACTTGTCAATACATAAATATATGTACATTGCTCTTTTCTGCCCTGCTCAGATCATACATCGTTCGTGTACTACTTTATATGCATAAAGAATGGGAGTAAAGAACCTTTACAAACTGCTTCAGATAGATACTGCATATCAATGTGAGGGCACAGATAAGTCGATGCTCGGATTCACCACATCATCCCCTCGAGCTTTTGATACAAATCTTCAAGAGCATGATAGAGGATGCCGGCAGCAGGCGGCCTGGGCAGGGAGCCAAGGAGTATATCTAACGCAGTCAATGACTGGCTGCCATAAAACCGAGAATTCTCTGTCGTGCGGGTAGCGACAACACTTCCTTCAAGTGAACAGCCAACAAATGCACCTGCATTTTCAAAGACAATCATACCCTAAAGTATAAAGGAACTCTCCAAAAAAACAAAAGAAAAGGAACTAGAATAAGCCTTAGCTAAATATATATGGATAAATCAAATATGTCATGCACCTTTACTGCAGCTGTATGTGTAACAGGCAGCATAACCACCATCACCGGCTCGTACATCAGCTTCAGCAGCCCTTCCTATTGTTCCCACTGCCGCACTCACACCAGCTCCAACTGATAGATGGACATTACCACTAAATGTCTTGACAGCATCGGTTGTTCTCAACACAATAATGAAATCCGTCAATTCTCCTCCAGCCTGTAAGGGTTTGAAAAGAACAAGGAACAAAAGAAAAGGAGATTTTCAATTTCCAGAAGAATGGAGAACACAGAAATGATGCAAGATTAATAATGGCTAATTTACAGAAATAGATGAAAATTGACCAGTAACATCATTACAAAGACAACCTCATAAAACACATCAAGGATTAAGTTTCAATGAGTTAAAGCATATGGATGAATGCAAGATTGAATGTTAAAACACCATAAACATCTATATAAGATTAAATACTGAGATCATCTTATACACAGAACAAACACTTGAGCAGTTCAAATTTGAAAAGTTTCTAGCCAGGAAGATTATGGAAAGAGAACATAGACAATTGCTTGCATCTCTTGTTACTTGTGCTACACTCACAGTACTTGCAATAGATGAAAAAAATAAATATCTAAGTAGTCCGACATGAACTTGCTTACCTGAGCCCCCCACCCTATACCAAATGTTGAAATGGCCGATGGTGGAGACCATGAGCCATCTTCTCTCCGTGCGACCACAATTCCAGTTCCAACATTGTAAGTAACCATCACTCCAACTTTCACAACAGTAATAATCGCAAGACCTTTTGCTTGTCGTAGAATGGCATCTGGGATTTTCTTGTCCGGTACCTGAGAAATTGTATAAATTTATGATCCTCAAGCAAACCACAGTCCAATAATCCAAGAAATTTAGCTAGATAATTCAGCTGAAGCACACCCCATATCAGAACATGACAAAAGGAAGTTTAGAAAAGAAACAAGTGCACATACTCTGGTCAATCTTATCAGCTATGAATGCCTTAAGTTTTGTGTGACATAACTGAAACAGAAAGACCTCAAAATGGATGTAGAGAGTTGCTTGACTAATATGCTACGTCTAAATAAACACCCAGGAATTTAAAGTTTAAAATCCAACCAACAAACAAATTAAGACTCCTCAGAAAATTTAGATACGGCAATCCAATGCAATCAACAGCAGTTTTTACCTTGTTATAAGCCCGGATTGTATTTGTTGCCTTATAGATCTCATATTCCATAGACTGCCCCCAAGGAAAATTAACCCAGGATCTCAAAGTACTGAGGTCTGTCAGGTCACGAGTTGGTAACTGAGAAGCATGACTTACTTGGTCCATCAAGTATGGCTGGACAGAGTCAAGGCGGACACAACATACATCACAGACACGTTGGGGATCCCCAACGCGGAACTTTGTGGGCAGCAAGCTCCTTCCTTTACTGCACTCACCACAAAATATTCCTCCACAAAACCGGCAGTGATGTCTGGAGCACATGATTGGATGAAAACGCACACCACATAGCATACAAGATGAAGCAGCACTGTCTGCCAACCATCTTGGTGGCTCTGCTTCAAGTATTTCCCTCACATTGCCAAAATTAGCTTCTGTCAGGGTCTGGGCCATTTCTTGCCAAGCTTGTTCGAGAAGATGGCCTGATACCCATGAGAATGTATTCCTGTGGATGTCACCCGAAGCAATTGCACTCACTTTCCCGCGTGCAGCAAGTAACATTTCCACCACCACATCCCACATGCTCAACTCCTTTTCTTCCCCAAGAAACTGGTTCCAGCCCATGTCTCCTTCAGGGAAATAACCCCCATTCGAGTGAAAACCTCTGGCCCATTCTTTGTGCTCGCTTTCCAACATAGGAGGAACAGAAACAGGTATCCAAGCCCCAGTTTCTTCAGATAGTGGTGAATCATAATAGAAGTACCTTCCTTGATTCTGATGGTCAGCCTCGCAGTTTCTTCTCTGATCATTCTGTTCTTCGTTGGAGCCTTGAGGTAAATCACTTTGGCATTCTCCAGACCCATTCCATCTTTGGCTCCCAATAGCAGCAGCTGATGACAAATCATCGTGCACTATATGATCTTTGAGCCCCCCATTCTCATGCTAAGGTCACCAGCATCAGAAAAAAGCAACACAACTATCAATCACTGTTGTTAATTGGACATGGTGCATTTCAAAAATTCATACTGATTTCTCAATTTCTTGTATCACTTGGGACTCGCAAGTTATTAGATGTATATGCAAGAACGTTAAGGAACCCGAAAAAAAAAAAAAAAAAAAAGAATTCTAAGAACAATCACTGCACCAATAAGGATTCTAAGAATTCTAGATACCAAAATTTCTTATATGGAGAAAAGAAGCACAAAAAAAGTCTACTTCACCAAACAGAAGCATATTAGAGTCCGAATTCACATTAGGGGGAAAACAAGAAAACCCCAGAAAACAAAACCCAGTTTGAGACACAACATCTAGATTCTTGTTCTCAATCTTCCTCAGCTATCGGACCTTCTCTTAAGAAAGCTAGCTACTTTAAAGAACAAAAAAAGAAACCCAACAATCACAAAATGAAACCTAAATTCACAAGTTTTGGCCACAACAAAGAAAAAAAAATCTTAGGGCACTGAAAACTATTCTGTGTCCATCATCCATACCCAGCCAAAAAGAAACTAAATTTACAATTCACAAAATCGAAATAGCAATACTACCAGGAGAGAATCGGAACTCCGGCCCCCCAAATCTTCGGCAAAGGACAAGTTAGAAATCGCAGGCGTCAAACTCTCGCTTTCCTTCTGGGTTTGAATTGAAGAACCGAGGCTCTTGTTGTCGTTCTCTTCCATCGTCGGTACGCCTCCTGAAGATGAGAGACCTTGGGAACAAAAAGCCTACCGTTTTGGTTACGAAATAAGATGGATCGTGTTTTCCTTGTGCCGTGTTGCGTCTCCGTTTCTTTTACGAAGAAAACAAGTTCCCCAAGCTTGTTATAAATGCACCAATTCCTCTGTTTCAAGTCATATTCTGTATCTCATCTCTTATTCTATGTATTTTCCCTTTCCAAAGTGGATAAGCCCATGAAAACACCCTATTCTAAGTTTTATTAACCAAACAACCCACGATTTAATCCATGTTTAAATATAAAAAAGACAAAGTTTAACACAAAAACTTTTTTAGGAGCAAGAGAAATAAATATTATTTCAATACCACATCTTTTTGGTATCAACCTCCTTTAGATATCAAGTATATCCAAAGTATGTAAGTAATGATAGTTAAAATGGATGAATTTAGTTTTGATGTTATGTAAGAAAAAATTAATAAATCACCATTATATTTTATATTTTTAAGAATTTTCAAAAACATCACATTAAAAAGTTAAAAAAAAACTCTAACTTTCTTTGAAATGTGATTTTTTTTCCATAATATCAAGGTTAATTTATACAGATAGTGACATTACGAATAATTTGGATTAAATTATTGCAATGACAAGATTTGTTAATGGTATAAAAGTCTAATTCCATATTCCGATGGGGTGCTTAACGTAACAAACATCTAGCGGCGTTTTTTGGAGTGGGGTTGCGGAAGAAGGTGACACTAAGAATAAATTATACGACAGGTCTTGGCTTCTCTGGTTGGAGCTTCTTTGTTTCTCCGATGGCAAATGGTCATTGTAGCTCGAACTCGAGCTCTAGGCTCTGGATCGTACTCGTCTTTAGCTTCCTTCTCCTTCAAGCTCTTCGCGGATCCGCCGCATCAAATGGCTCTTCAGCTCGAAGCCTCTTAGCCGCGACGCGCTCTCAGATCCCCAACTGTACGGACCTGCTCTCCGAGTCTCAGTGCTCAAGAAATCCCAAGTGCCGCTGGTGCCGGAGCGAGTCTCTCGATGACACGTGCTTCACTCGGCTCGAGGCCTGGCGCTTGCCCCAGCAGGTGTTCTCTTGCGATTGATTCATCTCTCCGTCCCCTCTCTCTCTCTCTCTCTCTCTCTCTCTCTCTCTCTCTCTCTCTAATTATGTGAACGGAGGGGTTCTGAGTTGATGAGACATTGCCTGGAAATGAATGAAATTTGTTGATGGTTTTTGATACCCTTTTGTCTGAATTGTCGGAAGATACTGGAATTTTTCTTTGTTTTTATGTGCCTCTTTTGTTTGCTGAAAGATTATGATTCATTACCTTGCAAAACATGCTTGGGGTTTGGAAGCCCAGATTTCTATCTGAGACATTTAACTCCATTGCGTGATGATTAAGTTAGAGAGACAATGAGTTGTGTGTTCATAGGGTGATCAACAGACCCGCAAATCCGACCACACCGGCGCGCTGTTCCCAGTTACCTCCGTTGAGAAAACGATGCTTTTCGGATTGGTTGTTTTCCAGTTATATTCGAGGGACCAGTAGACAATAGGACCACCGGGTTCAGTCTTTGGACCAATGGACATTGTTGTGTCATTGGCTTGTAGATCCGTGTATATCAGTTTTGTAGCTTTGGTTTCTCACTAGAAATCAATACAAATTGCACAATATTTTGCAATTTCTTGTGTTTTATCACTGACTCTTCAGAGATGTGCTGCGGTTCACATTTTTAGAATGTCACATTGGATTGGCAGTTGGTTCTGGGTGGTCCTGGGGCTTGTTCGTTGGATGAGAAGCCAATTGGACCGACTTCACTTGATAATGCACAAGTATTAGACCATCAAGTGGGGTGCATGATATGTGTTATCGCTTGTGAGAAAATTAGGTGAATGGGCGGTTGCCCAGAACGGCAAGTTTTAGGTAATACATGTAACTCTTGGCTCAGAAAGAAGCAGCATGCATGATTCCGGGGATGCATATGCCCTGCAATCTCAAAAAAAAATTTGCTGTGTTTATGGTTCAATTTTGGATATGTTTTTCTGCTTTCATTATATTGTCTTCTATTCATGATCAGTGAATGTTCTGATGATAACTTTGATCTGTTGATTTGGTCTATGTATACTGCGTATTGTAAGTTCTAGAATAGAGTAACTCAGTTCTATTTTCCAAAGCGACCTTTATCTGCAAGTTTGGGCTACCCAAACAGATGGTTTTAGGTGCAGTAGTTCTAGAAAAGTGGCATAGGGTGAACAAGGATGGAGAACTCGATTTGTTTCCTCCATTATTGCCGACGGGCTTGCCACCTCCTTTATCTCTGTTAATGTTTGACAACAACCTAGCTCTCAACCACCTTATTAATTGTCTTTTTAGAATCTGTTTCCTCCTTTAAGATGTTGGACAACATTATATACTCTTGCTGCGTGCTCCAACTAATTGATTCCACGCAGGCAAAAAGAGCCTTAACATTAAGATCCTGTCCGGTGTACCCCACTTCACCGTCTTGTTTTTATCCCAAACTTCCCTGGCATGCCAGCAGTATGCTGCTTTCTCCATCAGCATGTACCTTTCAACTCCATCAATATCAATTCTTCTACATTCTTCTACAAATTTAATTTCATAGCATGAAGAAAAGAGCCTCTAGTTCAATGCCATAGGGCTAGTGGTAGTCCATTTATTTGGGACATCTGCTTGGACACTAATCAGTATCATTCTGGGTTTTAAATTCTGAGCTTTAGATCCTTAAGGCTTCATGTGGCTCTGTGAGACTCTTAAGAATAATAAGACAATCTAGGGAGCTGCTTCTGGTAAATGCAAGCATAATCATATATTTTACACCTTTTTGCTGTACTATGCAACGAAGTCCTAATGCTCTGAGAGCACATAAGTTTGGTTCAGGGTTGGCTGGATTTTAAGGCCTGCTGGGACACTAACTCCAACTCTTGCCATGCTCATTTATGCACATCCTATCAGAAACCTTGTTAGTGCAGCCTGCAGATGGTATTTGCTTAATCTCTCTTGACCTCATACACCCACTCATTTAAGCCCTTGAACTTGTAAGTTCATGCCACAAAGCACCCATTGAAGACAATGTTACTGGGCTTTAACTTAATACACTAGATCTTTCAACTCAAGAGGTAAATAAAAGAATAAAAGAAACCATAAATAGAATAATAACAGCTTCTTTTCCCAGTACAAATTGAACTGCTTGTTCAATCAATTACAAGAACAAGAAACTGAAAAAACAAGAAATGAAATAAATCATGAAATACCATACATCAAAGCGTTTCACCATCACCATCATGATCATGATCATGATCAGCCCCGAGAAAGAGCTTGACAGCCTCCCTCATATCCTCAACCTCCTCACACCCCTTCAAGAACTCCATCAATGTACCCAACTCGCCGTCCGCCAGATCCCCGGTAAAGGGCCGGATCGGAATTGCGTTCTCCGGCTGCAAACCATACGCGTTCGGATTATCGTCAACGATTACGACATGCTTTAGGTCCCTCCCCAGCCCGGCCAAGTCCTTCACGAACTTCCCCTCCACGTCCTTGCACGAGTCCCGATACAGCGCGTGGGCAACCACGCCTCCTCGGTCTAGCCGGCCCAGCACCAGCGACGCGTACTCTCTCAGCCCCGCCGTGAACACCACGACCTCAAATCGTTCACCCAGCGCAGCCAGTAGGTCATCCACGCCAGGCCGCTTCTGCACATAGAAGTTCATGAACTCGCCGTCGATCCTCGGCCTCACCACGAAGTCGAACCGCTCCGGTGGAGGGTCCGCCTTGGAGTGGATCAAGGTCTCATCTAAGTCCAGAACAACCGTCCTCTTCGGCGTCGTTTGCGGCGGGAGCAGCTTTGGCTCTGGGATGTCAAACTCAAGGGCTTTCCGCACGCTGGTTTCGGATCCAAGCAGTTCGGATTCGGCGATTCTGGGGAGGACCTTGTATCCCTTGTGGGAGCGCCTCGGGCTGGGGGTGCCGAGTTGGGTCAACTTGGAGAAAAGCTTGACAAGGCGACGTTGGCACGCGAAGAGCGTCTTGTTAATGGAAAGAATCACATTCTTCGCTGGAGATCTTCGGCGGTGGCGCCGGCGATTCTGTTGGTGACCCTTCCGGCAGTCCTTGATGGACTTCGTTGGGGTCCTCTTCAAGATCCTCGCCACCATTTTCTCGGTTTTTCAGCGTAACAGATGGAGAGAGAGAGACAGAGACAGAGACAGAGATTATGTGGGTGCGTGTTTGGGCCAGAGAAATGGCAACGGCCTGGGGGACAATTTAAATTTCGGTTCGGTGCAACGGTCACGAGCTTTGCTTCGGGACCGAATCTAGATGAGGTTTGGGGTTTGTTCCTTTGGTTACAGGCTTTGGTGACGTGGACTTCTTGGGTGAGCTGGAAGGATGAAGATTTCCACTTTCTTTTCGGAGATTGAGCTGTATATTCCACTATTTAAGAAACTTTAACTTACAAGTTTCTTAAATCCCGAAAATAGCCTTTTTAGAATCCCAAAGGATAGGACCGTTAACATGCCATCAATCACGGGATATGCAATCAAGTTATAATAATATTCTTCCGGTTTATAATTTTGATTTTCTTTTAGATATCACTAAAAAACTCTGATTCCATAATTACCATAGAAGGCAAGAACAATTAATGAATTTTTCTTTTTTAATAAACACATTCACGCAAATAATTAATATTGAAACTGAGATTAAGAAGTCCTAAATAGTATCTACTCTGAACTTAGGTGCTTGTTGATAATAACAATTAGTGATTTTTTCTAAAACATTTCTTAACATTTCTAAGAAAGTTGTTAATTTTGCTTTTGTTTTATCTTCATCAAGTATTCTTCTCCACCGACTACTTAGTTTCTATTCCATAAAAGTCATGAGTAAGTAAGGTATGGAAGGGGAATAAATGGATGAAATGTTCATTAATTTACTAAAAAAGTCCTAGGAATGATAAGCAATTATCCATGAATATATCTTCTTATTATTAAACACTAATTTGTGAATTCGTTTTTTCTTAGTCGAAGAGGGAAGGAAATCTATGGTGGGCTAAGTTCAACAAAATCTATTTCAAAATTGCACTTTGAAGATATTTAAGCTGGTTAAATCGAGCAAGAAGTCAGCAAATACAGTCAGCTTGTTAGAAAGTACTGGACTCCATAAAATTAAAATGGGCTACGCATGCAGCAGCTCGGACAATTACACCATTACCAAACAGCTTTTAGGGATGCAATATATAGAGGCAGTACAAACATGACACAAACCTTTTGGAAAATAAGGCACCAAGACTTGCAGTACAGAATAGAAGCGTTGAAGAATGAATAAACATTCCATGCATCTGAAGCATAAGCACTTCTAAGGAAAGCAGATCCAAAGGGAACCTCAACCATTTGTGCAAAGAACTAAGCTATTGTCCATGGATCCACGTAGATGGCAGATGCCGTTTTACTACAACTCAGAGAAACATCTAAAGTTTCATGCAATGGTAATGAAAAACTTGTTTTAACCCTATAAACGAAAGGACGGATAGTGTTCTACTTTTTAAGGAATAAGTAGCATCAACTAACTGTCAATGAAAATCATAAAGAATGTCTTCGATCTGTTTGGTCAAATGCAATTAACACTTAGTGTAGACCTATCAATCAGGTTCATCTCAGGTGCTGTCCATGAAGCATTTGCTTTTTCATTAGAAAGGACTAACTTACAAGTAAAATTAGGAAATTCGTATAAAAACAGTCAATAACTAAAAGTTTCGATTTTTCACGGAGAACATTTCTAGTGCAAGTAACAGTAGTAGAATCATGTATTTAATTTGAAGATTTCCAACTAGACATGAGATCGGAATCTTTTAAATGATCTTACATTAAATTACACCATATGCATCTTCACGCATGCACTGTTGATGCACATTGTAAATCATATAGGACATTGAAATATATGCAAAAGCTAGAAGTCCACTTCCACCACACATATGCACAGTAAATCATATGACTATAATGCATCATAATACGACATTTGAAAGCAATGACTGATTCATCTAAGAGATAGCCAACCATGTTTCGGGACAATTATTTTTTCAAATAGTTTCATTGTTGGACTTTACTGTTTTTTTTTTGTTTTTTTTTATATACTCACACACCCTGGTAGGGGGGACGGGGATTCGAACCCACCACCGGTGGAACTGTTAGTCAAGGTTTGGCTCAGAGAACGCTACTAAGCCTGGCCCCTACCCTCAAAAGAGGAGGTAAATTGTTGGACTTTAATGTTGATTTGTCAATCTTTCATATTTAAATTAATTAGATCTTCACCGTCAATTTTCCTATATTGTTTTCCCTATTATCTCAATTGATATTACTTTGATTTACTTTATTGATTTTATTTTGTTGATTTCAATATTACCATCGAACATTACTATTGATCTCTCAATCTCTTAGATATAAATTAACTAGATCTTCACCGTCGATTTGCCTTTATTGTTTTCCTTATTATCTCAATCGACATTACTTTGATTTACTTTATTAATTTTACTTTGTCGATTTCAATTTCACTGTTGAACATTACTGTTGATCTCTCAATCTCTTAAATATAAATTAATTGGATCTTCATCATTGATTTGCCTCTATTGTTTTCCTTATTATCTCAACTAACATTACTTTCATTTTCTCTATTGATTTTACTCTGTTGATTTCAGTTTTACTATCGGACATTACTGTTGATCTCTCAATCTCTCTTTAAATTAATTGGATATTCATTGTTGATTTGTCTTTATTGTTTTCCCTGGATCTTCACCATTGATTTGTCTTTGTTGTTTTCCCTCGAGACAAGAAAAAGGTAATAGAGCTCATTGTAGTTATTCTTGTGAGTATATCTGCAACTCACTACAAATATTTTGAGAGAAACAAGCATTAAAAGCACATCAAGATGGTAATTGCAAAAATACCAATATGCAAGTTGTTACACTTCCTTAAATCTGAAGTATGCTTTTACAGAAAATACAAAATAAACATTTCTTGTTGGTTTACTAAGTGATGAACTAGATGGTTTCTCAACCAAAAATATAGAAAGCTTCACAATGACAATAAATAGTTAATGTACTTTCAATGTCAAATGTACACGTCAAAAATAAAAAATGAGTGGGAAACCATGTCTAATCTTAGTAAGAGACGGTAATCCATTTGAAAAACATAATTCAAAGATCACAAAAACTGTTTGGTCCTTTGGTTAAACATACAAACCCATAATGCACTATAAATGCCCAAGGGCTAATTCATGAGAATCTAAAACTAGATAGATGTGTCATTAACCAAATTTTTAGTGAAAAAAGGAAAAGCCAAAGAAAATAAGTATATGAATAAGAAAATAAGTACATTTATTTGTTCTGAAAATAAGCCAAAGAAAATCTGAAAACTTCTTTTTCTAATAAAAAGTAAAGAAATTAACAAAGGAACAAAAAGAAAAAAATAGAAAACAAAGAAATTAAAAATAAAAAGGAAGAAAAAATGTAAGAAAATGGGAAGGAGAAAAAAAAAATAAAGATGGAAGGACAAAAGATTAATCATAGATGATTCATAGGATGTTCCACATCTAGCAAGAAATTTCTTTTTTGAGCCAAAAAAGAGCTAAGCACTAAAATTGACTGGAAGAAAACTTTTAAAGTTTCAGCAAAGAGAGAAAGAAAAAAAAGAAATAAAGACAAAACGAAGGGCTGGAAATGGATGAAACCTTTCAAGGTTTCAGCTAAAAGAAATGAATGATGATTCATTGATCATCTCATATTGGTACCACCTATCGTGGTTTATAGCCATTGATAGAATTCTTTGCCCTACAGATCTTAAATCTCCTCTGCTTTACTTCGGTCCTAACCAAACCTGGGTCTCATTCCACCTTCGTATCCAACTTAGGACCCAAGAAGCCAAAACGAACATTCTGACCAAGAAGGGACTCATAATATTATCTAGTTTCCTTGCTTTAAACCCTAAGTTGAAAGCCTCCAATCTATCCCTCTTTCTTTTCATACTTCCTTGGGATTTAATCAGTGAGGACAAACAGGTTCCAGGACCTGCTGCCTTATTTTTGACAAATTGAGGAGGTCACTTTTATCCCTTCCTTTTCATACCCCAAACAACCCTGAAACAAGTTTGTTCAGGTTCTTGTTGAAAGGATGAAGTAGCATGTTGAAGCAAAGTGTTAGAGGCTTAAATTTGATCAACATAGCACTTGAGGGTACATGACCGCTTCCTCTAGATGGCCCAATCAACTTCATAGCAATTGTGACTATGCTCTAATCCAGAGAATTAAGCAAAAAATTCGAGCAAGATTTCACAGACCTCAATTTCATTAGCATCCCAACTGACATTAGCCTGTCCAATACCCACTTCAATGCTTCGATAAAATCTGAAAATGTTTTCCAAATTTGAAAAGTCAGATAAGCCTGAATGCTATATTAGTCCTCAAAGATATCAGACAACTTAAAAAAAATTCGTCCCTAAAACAAAAACAATCTTTCCAGAGCTTCAAGATTGGGTTTGACATGCTGAATTCCCAATTGTAATCACGATCATTTTCTTAACAACCCCCAAAACTCTTAGCAACCCAAAAAAGATAAAGCCTAAAAGTCAGTATTGTCTCTCAGACTAAACCTCATATCCTCTGGAGCTTCAACATTACAGTTTCATTGCACTAACTTCCAATCAAACCTTTATCTTGAATATCGAAAGTCTAATCACAACAGATACCTTACTCGTCCTCAAAAATCTCAAAACTATAAAAAAGGAAAGACTAGAATTCAACTATTGTCCCTTAAACTAAGCCTTCAGAACTCCAATGCCGGATCAAGACCCCTTTAAACCTCAACAACCAGGAAAGTGAATAAAAAACGTGAGATGTTGATCCGGCTAACACGTTGAGGACAGACAAGCCGGGTTTTGGTATTCACAAACAAACTAAAAACCCTACATCAAGTCTTACAAATGAAAAATTAAAACCGTAATGAAGTATCACAAACTCGATTTCAAAACCCTAACGGAATACTGGAAAATCCGAAATAAAAACCCTAATAAAGTGGCAGATCAAATATCAGTCGCACCAGAGACCAAAGAGGGCCGATTCCAGCGATGCAGGTGCACATGCGAGAAAAAGCGATCAATCTACGCGGCCGCCAAAGAGACCACTCGCAGTCGCAACGAGAAAGAGAGCGATTTTTTATCTGCAGCGAGAGAGAGAGAGACAGAGAGAACAGAGATGATCAAAATAACGGTCCGCAAATTTGAAAGAAATGGCCGGGGCAAGGCGTCGTTTTCTCGATGGGCTTGGCCCGCACCGGCCAGCCGTTGCCCACTTTAGTTTTTGGATACTTTAAAAAGTGATTAGAGCTGTCCAATCTACTCCTTAATCTCCAATCCCTTTTACTTTTTCTTTGATAGTATTAGAATATTATTTTCTCTAGTTTATGGAAATAATCATGCTACAATTTTTTGAAATAAAAATTTAAAATGAAAGTTAAAAAACTCATCCTTTTCGATCAAGTTACATTTTAATCTTATACTCTCTTTTTTGGGTATTGGTGTGAGGGGGTTTTTTAGGAGATTTATTTGGAGAAGTGTATGTCTCAAATCCTACCACTAATGTAGTAATTCCCCCAAGTGCCACTAAACTATAGGAACTTAGATCAATAATCTTATTCTTATAGCACCAAATGTAACTTTGTATATGGTATTTATTTTAATAAAACCAAATAAATATATTAGTGTTCAAAATGATTCCCTGAATAGAAGATTTTCTTCTTGATGTTTTCCTTTGAGCTATATGGACAGAAATTATTTATCACTTAGACCAACACTAGCTTTTCATATTTGCCATGGGCAAATAGTTTTAAAAGTATGTTTTAAAAATCATTGTTTTTCTTTTAATAACCTAAGCCCCACTAAACTTTGTTTGATGACTTAAGCTAAAGAGTAATGGTTCGTCCCAAAACATGTTCAGGTCAATAAAAAATGTAATCTAAAAGATTTTAATATAAGATGCTTGTTTCACAAAATCTCCCACACAAGCCCTTCTTATCATCTCAACCATACCCCATGGGACAAAAACCATTGTTTATGGTGAATACCTTTTAATCTTAACAATAAATAAGGCAAGGAATTAAAGAAACTACAATTGTTTAAAGGTAGTTATTTTGGATTGGTATAGCACATCATTATTACATAATGATACCTCATTAGTTTATCTAAAAAATAAAGTATTGTGTTGTTAATGCTAATATTATTTTGATGATGGCAAATGAGTGAGCATAAAAAAAATTACTTAGTGCTTGAATATTCTTTTTTTATCATCATATTTCTTGTTTGCTTGAAATAATAGTACCCAATAGAACAAGGATATTCGATGTGATATGTATAATATCTTGAGCCATGGCCGTTAGATTATGTAACTCAAATACTCCAATATATTTTTAACTTTGAACTTTATGTTCCATCACGGCCCACCCACAAAAAAGAAAAAGAAAAAAAAAATCTGGCACTAGAACTTCCTTTATATATACACACCAAAACTAGTTCTATTTCTATACAAAACTTGAAAAAGGGAGTTAGCTAATTATCTTGATAGAATGCCTAAATTAAGTAATTATCTATAAAAACATGAAATTCCAAATGCACATTTTCCCCTCAAGATAACTATTTTGAATTTTATGATTCAACATAGTCTAAAAGCAGCCAAAGATCATGTGATTATAACATAGAGAGTCAAAGATTTAAAGTTAACACGTAGAGGAAATTTCTTCAGAGACTAATCAATGTTGGGAACGGGTGGAAAATGAAAAGTTAAGAAGAAAAACATAACAAAACAAAAAGAGGAGGCAAAAGTAAGGCAACTTCCACATGGTAGAATCACAAACGCGTCTCTGCCTGCCACTCAACACCAAAGGTTTCCAGAAACCGCCCGATAATCATGGAAAACGCGGAAAAATTCACCCACTTGCCTTGTGGGTCAAGACTTTACACCCAAAATTAGTGTGAATCTGAGCAAAAGCGTGGCATCTGCAGTAACCGAAGAACCCCATCTGCCGCTGAAACGGTCCAAGTCCAACAGTGGACTGCAAATGGGTGTGGCAGTTTTCCATGATCTCAAAGGAAAGGCTACAAAGATTGCCTTATCCAGCACAGCGTTGAAACAGTGAAGAGTGGGAAGTTGGTTCCTGCATGCGCATTGAACATAGTAGGTTTGATAATTACTTACTTTAGCTCGCACTTACCGTTGTGGATCTTGTTGAAATTTGGATGCACCAAGCACTTACTGGTTTCGTTATTACAAGTCAAGATTCACACTGTTCATGATTTGAACATGCACTCGGGTTTTTCTTTGTTTACTGACTTCTTTGGAAAACTGTCCGTATGGATTGGCTGACTTTAAAAGCCTCCGAGAAAAAGGAATGAACAGTACCTGATTGATTGCTAGCTTGCTTGCATGAAGATGGTTGCGTAATGAATGACAGATCGTGATATCACAACCCCGGTGCCCATACTTGAACTTCTTTCTCAGTTAGTAGCCTGAGAAACAGCGCTGAAGGCGATGTAAAATGAATCTTTGACAGAAAACAGTACCTGGGTCCAGTCGATCTCCATGATCGTGTACTTTTTTCTTACTTCTTTCGCGGAATGGAGATACCCCATTAATGCTTCTTTAAAGGTGGACCATCCCAGACTATGAAGCTGCAAACAAACACCATTAAATGCTGTCATCAATTGAGCGTCACGCTGATGAAACCCATAACTGGGTTTTCGGTTTCTTCAACAAACAAAGGTGAATGCAAGTGCTTGTGATTAAGAGATCATTAAAGCAATGTGCTTTACGGTTGAGTCATTAAGGGGAAGAACAGACCTGAATCCTACGATACCATTAACATAATTTGGAATATAAGGAACTTTGTCTGCAATTCCTAAATGTGTTCATGCGTGTTGCAGTTGATCACCCACCTGTCGACTCAAACCAATGACGGTTGAGTTCAGATGAGGAAGTCACATCTAACAGAGGGTAACGCCTTTGAAAAACACAGTCCCATTCAAGCCAACTTCCTCTTCTGAACTTTGGAGGAATAATGTGATGTACATTAAAGAACATCGAATCTATGAATCGTTAGTTCAGCCAGAGATGCACACGACAATATGTCCTTATCTGTACTTTTAATGCATATTAGAGTTGTATTATGTTGTTGTAACCGCCTTTAACAAAGGTTAAATTAAGTTAGAAGATGTTTTGTGTAATGTAAATTTTATGTTAGCTGAAAACTATTGAGACAAGCCGAAGATTTTCAGCATTATGGTCCGATCAAACCAAGAACTTGGGTTTATCGACCAGGTTGTCATTCAGTGTCTGGTTGTTCTGTAACAGCAGAAGTTAGGTTGAAGATTTAAACTTTAATTTACATTACCCACCCCATAGTAGTTTCCGCGAATTGTTAATCAAACCTTTATGTAGGTATAGACTTTTACGCGTCTTTTGTGCTTCAGTTTGAATCTTGTAAAGATCTACATCAAACCTCTGCGTCTTGTTTTTTACCTAATGTTCAGGCTTGAACTCCTAGTTCAGTCTTTGTTCAGGCTGAAAAAACAACAAAGCAAGACAAAATCTAAAGAAAGGGAAGATCAAGGAGTTTTTGTTACTATGTTTGGCAGCATATTCCCAAATTTGATTGACATCTTGATTATTTACATCTGTACGCGTAAAGATGTGAATGGTCCCAAATGTTCTCCACAAAAGCCAGTTTAAGGAATAAACTCACATATAATTAAGAACTTTAACATATATCTTAACATTGCCATGTTTGACATGCACACTAATAATACATCCTTTTATTACAATAATTCAACTTGAATTATATATGTAAATTTTTAAGTTTATCCATATTCGTAAGATGTGTGGAAAAAACTTTGATCATAACATCATATATAAAGAAGCTTAGTCTCATCTCTAAAGTCAATACAAGAAATAAAGGGACAAATGCATATAATGTAGAAAATTTTTAACTCATACTTAGTGATATAAAACTGAATCATTAATTTCTTGTCTTATTTATTACCCTCTATTTCTTAAAAGTTGAGTTAAAAGGATCAACAAAAACTTGGGAAATGTCTTAAAGGGAGATGGTTATCAAGAACAGGTAGAGTTTAGCTTTATCCAAAGCTCCACTGACCTGGATGTAGAACATTTGTAATCTGTTTGCTTGTCTATTGTTAGATGTGCATAGAAATATTCGGTTAACAAAGACACGACCCCAGATCAACAAATCATGATATCTTACTGTAAACAGTAAAATCATTAGCCTTATCTGCAGTTGGGAAGAGTGAACGGTGAAGATTGATCACAGGAAGGATAATCAATACTCTGTCAAGGGGGCTTTAAAAGGAAAGTTTTTCTTCTCTGTATTTCCGGTGGGTAGTTGAAGTAGCAATGAATGGGCTGCACTGTCGACAACCTCTATCACACCATTTTCAACGATATCTCCTATGCAAACTTATTTTAAGGGGCAAATAAACTTGGTCTTCTCCTTCCTTCATCTCATAAAAGTCTGCGCCTTCTCTCTCTCTCTCCATCTTTTTTGGACCTTTTGGCACCTATAAATTGGAGCTGCTGAGCCGTGTCTATCCCCACTCCAAGTTAAACAATCTCCTCTCAGTTCCTTCTTGTTTCTCGCCTTCTTTCTCGAGTTCATAGCGATGGCTGACGATTCAGGAAGGAATGGAAAACATTCGGTTGTTTTGAATGTTAAGGAAGACGAGGCCGCCCAAAATCATGGCTCCCCTGCTTCTGAAAACGATCACGAAGGAAGCTGCTACTTCTCTGTACCTTTCATGCAGAAGGTGCCTCCTGCTCTTCTACCAATTCCTTATATGCCCTGTAGCTTCTTCTTTCCGACTTGAAATCTTCTCAAATTGTTGTTCTAGTTCTAGTCATAAGGATGTTTTTTAATCTGTTTACTCTGTCTTTTGTTGGCCAATTTGGAGTTGTTTACCATGTTTTTGCTGATGGCAGCTGGTCGCAGAGGTGTTTGGTACCTACTTCTTGATATTCGCCGGCTGTGGAGCGGTGGTGGTGAATAAGGGTCAGAAGACAGTGGTGACTTTGCCAGGAATAGCCATTACTTGGGGATTGGCTGTGATGGTTCTGGTTTACTCTGTCGGTCACATCTCCGGCGCCCATTTTAACCCTGCCGTCACCATTGCCTTCGCCACTTGCAAGAGATTTCCCTGGAAGCAGGTAAACTACAACCGTAACCTTCCTTCTTCCACACAACGGGTGAGCTGATGAGGAAACTTCGTCATGCTTGGGTGCACCGCAAGAAACTACATTAAAACCTGCCTTTTTTTACCAGTTTATCAGTAGCCGACTTTCCTATGAGGAACATGTTGAATTCTCTTAGCCTCCAACTTGTCTTAGACGGCATCTTGAGTAAATTGTCATTAAAAATCCAATCACCATGAAACACATCCAATGACTAGTTCAATCCTGGAGAATTTTCAGCGGTTAATTGCCTGTGTTTCAAACATGATATAACCAATGATGCAATTACAACCTGCGCATTAATAGTATTTGAGTTTAACATTCTTATCTTCCTCTTTTAACTAGTTTTCAAACAGAAAGATGGACCATTTGCACAGCAATATTAAAATTCAAGTTCAAGGATAGCATCTCATCTTAGACTAGTATTACAAGCATTTAACTCAATTAGAGGCCTCAGGTTCGACACCAAGTGCATGCATGGTAAAGAGAAAATAATGAGTCAAATTCTGTGGTGTAGGTGCCGGCTTATGTGATAGCTCAAGTGCTTGGATCAACATTGGCAAGCGGAACACTTCGGTTGTTATTCCAGGGGCACCAGAACCAATTTGCAGGAACATTGCCTATCGGATCGGATGCTCAGTCGTTTGTGCTGGAGTTCATCATCACATTCTACCTAATGTTTGTCATATCCGGCGTCGCCACTGACAACAGAGCGGTCAGTTCTTCACCCTTCCACGGGTTCCATTGGTCAAATCCAGCATCTTGATAGAGCAAGGAACCTGCCCAATACATTCAAATAATGTTATGTTGTTTGTTTTTTGTGTGCAGATCGGAGAGCTTGCTGGTCTTGCTGTTGGGTCTACGGTCCTACTCAACGTGATGTTCTCAGGGTAATAGCTTAGGCTAACTCAATTCCCATTAGAATATCTTAATACAAAATTAGATACGCAGATCAGATTTGACTCTACAGTCGCCATGTGTTTGAAGTGGTGCATATTCTAATCATATCTATGGTCCTACTTGACAGGGCGATTTCAGGAGCATCAATGAATCCCGCGAGAAGCCTGGGACCTGCATTTGTACATAAAGAATACAGGGCGATATGGGTGTACATTCTGGCACCGATCAGTGGAGCCATAGCCGGTGCATGGGTCTACAACCTCATCAGGTTCACAGACAAGCCGCTGCGAGAGATCACCAAGAGTGGCTCGTTCCTAAAATCGTCGAGAAGGAGCGGCTAAGTACTAGATAGAATAGAAAAGGGTTCTTCAAAACGTTTTGTACTTGATTAGTAATAGCCATGTAGGCTTAGGAACATGTAAGGAGGAACTCTTTCTTCTGATATCGGAATAATCTCCGTTTCTATACAAAGCTCATAAATGAAAGCCTGCTTCCTATCTGTAGTTGCTGTTTCATGAATAACTACGTAAACGATGCAAAAAGAGAGACAACGGATAAGCCGAGCCGTGCCGTGCACATAACGTGATGGGGGTGAGGAAAAGTCGCCATTAATTCTCGAATGGATAGGGATGAAGCTTTTGAACCTGTGTTGATCACATGAATCCTGTTTCCTAAACGGACGGGAGAAGACATCAATGGAGAAGAGTAGTGCGACTGACTTTGTTACCAAAGTCATGAACCAACCTCTTTGGCACATGCAGCCTCATCCTCGGTTGAAAAAACCTCTCAATCCATTGCACAAACTGTGGATAGTGCTCAAATTCCACCACTTGACTTGGAAAGGGAGAGACAACACAAGAAGTCCACTTACCTTTTGGGTCCTCTTCGTTTTTCCGTTAAAGAACTTCTTCCACTAAGCAACTGAAAAGGTTAAAAATTTCTAACCTTAATTATGTGATCACTTGACTTAGTCGTGTTGTTTGGGATCTCTAACCCTAATTATAAGACCCCGAAACTTAGTTGAGAGCATGTGTCAAGCCCCATAACTTGCGCCTTCAAGAAGGGGCAAGAATTCCTGTTAGAATACAGAACTAAGGAAGTGGGTCAAGTATATAAATAAACTTTCTAGCTGACCAAACAAGGAATTAGAACGAAAATAGACGTATGCATGAGGCAATTTTTCTCATCCCTGACGCTGCTCTCCGTAGATGTCGGCTTTGTTAACCAACCGGTGGACGTTTCGGTTTTGTTACCGACAGAACTGCCAAGAACAAGGAGCCAAAACTTGTCTTTCGTGTGCTTTTCAACGAGTTGGTACTTCTTTAGTTTACAATGATGTGGAGTACACGGCGACCTTAGCAAAACGGAGGTTGGGATGAGCTTTTCGGTCACGCAAGATGAAGGCCTTAAACAAATCGCCAGCGAAGACCAAGGGCTAAGGATGTTCGTAAGCATCCAATTAACAAGTTTAATTGTTTAATTAACACAATTATTTACCGTAAAAAATTATATAAACAATAAAATAAATCCATTTATTTATCTAATATTCCCCACATATGTGTTAAAAAAAAATCAAAACGTTAAGAATGTATATAGGCATACTCAGATCCCTAACCGGCGGTTGCGTGAGTTAAACCACAAAAAAAAAAAAAAAAAAAAAAGGTAAAAAAAAAAATGTATATAAACAAAATATCAATAAAGGATCTTTGGGTCATGCCTGCACGTCCTTGTAGCCTCAGCCAAGATCTCTGGATCAGGCAAATTGATAGGTAGTTCTAACCACACAACAGACAGGTTCAGAGGTTGTCAACGCCAAGGAATACGGGAAAGCAACATGTTGTTGGCGAGAATGTGGCGGTGGCTACATCTGTCTGATTTTTTGTCACAGCTTTTCCGACAGCAGAATGTTGGGAGTCTTGGAAAAGGCAGGAAGCAGATTGGAGGTCCCTATAAGACTTCCAATCGTACCGGAGGACCTGATACAGATATAAAATCTGATCATTTTCACACCAGATAATCTACTATTTGCAACATACTCCGTGGAAGTTGTCTAACTGGACCCTGTTGTTGAGTTTGCTTTGCACCATAATTCCATCCCTGCTATCGAAGTATAAGCATCAAATGCTACACACTGAAGCAATGTTAGAAGAGAAATAGATAATTACTGTGGCCTTCACTAGAATAAATTGAGGGGGATAAGCTTCATTCAAGCCATCCTTCTAAGCATCGGGTCATAACATGTCCTGGAAGGCCTTCAATAACTAGGGGTTTCGGAGGCAGGCCGAATGGCTCACTCAGGATTTGGGCATAGACCATAACTAAAATCAGAATTGGACATTAACCAATTTGCTCATTGATCGTTTCCATTTCCACTTTCTCTGTGTATAGAGTAGATCTCATATCAGATAATGGGCACATGAAAGAAGTGAAGTTTCGCACTGTCTATGTTACTCAGAAGTATGTAAGGATATATGCAGAAGGAGCAAACCAATATACAATAAATAACAACATATTGTCTTAAGGCCATAGTACCCAAATGAGTCCTGCCAAAACACTTTGCATCAATTTGATAAACAACGTTATGTGGGTAAAAGAAACTATAATCAGGTTGAAAATATGGGATCGATCATGACTAGGCCCCCTTTTTGGGTTTTCAGCACTACAAGAGATTTTGGCTGAAACATGAAGGCCCAAGCATTGGTGAGTATTGACAAACCAGTGAATAAAATATGTTTTGATCCAAATAGTTTCTGCTCTTTGAATTTGCAGACACTACGAGTCCGTAGAAAAGCAGAATCAACCAAGATCCAGCAGTAACTCTAACACTGCTCTGTGGAGGCCAAATCCAATCATGATGAGCATGCTTACTTCTCGGATCTTTGGAAAAATCTACCAATGCGGCAAAGGGACTAGAAATTTACGGGGATGATCAAGGTAATAAAAGCTAACATACCACGTCTGATGCCTAGTCAATTCCATTACTTTACTGCAAAGACCATAAGTTGAATTGCTACAAAGACAATAAAAAATCTGTATCAAATTTCCAAATAACTTCTGATACATCATTTACATTGTCATACTGAATTGCATAATTGCATGCAAATGAAACTATTTTCTTAGTTATGAGAAAAAAAAATATCTTGAGCTTCTCTTTCTTCATCTCATAAGAAGTAGCAACAAGATTGTCCGACTAAAAATTAACTAAAGAACTAAAATCTAGTTTGAGTGATTTACAAATGTCAATTTAAGTTCTTTTCCACCATCCAAATTCCATCGACCTTAATCAAACAACATTTGCTTGGTCATTATAAAAAATTTTATGTGAGGTGAAAATCAAAGTTAGGGTGCCACACCAAATGTAATTGAATCCATCAGAAATTAATTCACTCTCCATCATTATCATTAAGCCTGGAGAATCCAATTTCTCAACCTTGTGCTGGGGGACTGTCTTGAGTTCCACTACTTCTAGGAGAACCCTCCCTTGACCTTGCTTTTGGAATAATTATACATCTACAACAGACTAGAGTAAACAGCAACTGCATCATAAATGATGTCATGCTGATCCATACAAATATAGTCTTCTTCCAATACCATATGATCTTTCTGAAAAGGGGGAGTTCTGATTCAAGGATTAGAAATGCATCATATATTTCAGGGATACCGGCACCAGGGCGGTACTCTGCTCGTTGTTCCATTGCAACCTTTAAACAAGCAGTGGGTATATCTCCTTCAGTAAATCCTCTAAACTTCAGATTCAAAGTCTGTGATTCTGATACGTAACCAGCAAGAAGAGGAGCAATCTTAAGAAAAGTCAGGAGAAGGCGGAGAGGCTCACTTTTGAATGGTAACATACATGGACGTCTTGAGCTGGCAAGGGTTTTACCATTAGCAGAGAGGAAGTCTACTCTGATCTTCAAAATAGCATGAAAGAAAGTCATTCGAATATCCATCACGTAGAGATATTAGACACCAATCAAAGTCAAATAACAGATAGTCATGAATAAACCACAATTACTACAAGGGCTGTGGGCAATATGGTAAGAAGTTATGAAAAGTAAGGAGAAAAACTGAACGCATACTATAAGAAACAACTCCAAGAGGAGCTCTCGCCACTCCTGATATGTTCAGAACCCTGGAAGGTTCTTTTCCTTGTGAGAGTAGACATCATAAGCCATAACCAGTCCCCATTAACCATGGTCAACACCACATACTATAAGATATGGTGATAGATTGAAACTTTCTTAACATTCTCAATTCTAATCTTCTTTGTTATCTCTCTCCAAAGGATGGCAACAGAATGGACTTCACACCACCCAGATCCAAATGCCATAATAGGACCTAAATTAGGCATGATTTCATCCAAACTACTTAAACTTGATAGATTCTTGTTGATGTTATTAGTTTGACTATCTTTCAACAATTTAAGAATGTAAGTACATCTTAACCTCAGGCACTTGCTCTAGTGACAAATAGTACTCAAACTACAGTACATGATGCCCACAGACTTCACTGAGGACCTGAACAGGGGATGAAGAAACGGGCTCCAATCTACAACAATCGTCCAGGGGTGGGCAACATTGAGCAGAGAGTGGCTATAATGCAAGTTCACACATTGCATCATAATTTATACTAAACAGAAGCAATGAAAGTTACTTATAGAGACAAAACCTACAGATGAAGCAACAAAAGGAAAGAAAAAAAATTTAAAAGGTCAAAGAATTAATAAAGTACCTGAAACACCCCGAGATTTTTGTTGTATTCCGACTCTGGCAACGTCAAGGAAACCAAAACCTGCAACCTGTGACCAGGAGGAATGACCCGCAACCCCGTGATGTCTTCCTGACACTCCTCGCCACAACCAACGCCACAACG
Organism: Casuarina cunninghamiana; assembly: GCA_028551485.1. Taxonomy (NCBI): domain Eukaryota; kingdom Viridiplantae; phylum Streptophyta; class Magnoliopsida; order Fagales; family Casuarinaceae; genus Casuarina; species Casuarina cunninghamiana. The sequence continues at coordinate 6,643,632 of CM052366.1, read as the reverse complement.
CGAAGCAACTGGCACATACGCCACGGGGCTAGGCTTCGTGTAATCAAAATTCAACACTTCCTTCATCTGAATGGGCTTCTCCACCAAATACCTCATGAGAATGCCGCTAACCCCGAGCGACGACATAAACATACCGCACAAAATGACGCAAACGTAGACGGACCACAGCAAACCCCACGCGCACCGCGATACGACCTTCCAGAACCACTTGTACTCCCGGGACAATTCGTTTAGCCATGGGCTCGCACTTTCGCGGGCATTGTGGCCTAATTTTGAGATTTTCTGGACCAGAGAGTCTCTCCCCCTACGCACCGCTTGGAAGGGGTTTGTGATAACCACGTAGGAGTGGTAGAGTAGGAGGAGAGGGAAAGTTGTGAAGGTGATGAAGAGATTGATTTGAAAGCTGATTGCTTTGATTACCAGTCCGGCTACGGTTACGAGAAAGTCGAATGAGTGATCGCTGGGTTCTGCGGCCGAATCGGCCGAGTCGCTTTCGACTTCGTCATTAGTCTCAACGGTTACGGTCGAATTCAAGCTCTGAGCTTGAGCTAGCGAGGGGACTGATTCCTGAGTTGGCTCGGGATCAGGCCTTTGGTTTTCCATCTGCTGACTCCGATTCCTCCAGTCGCGGGAACTCGATGTAGTGTCGATTTCATAGTCAACATCAGAGCGGAGAGTCGAATGCGAATCCAAATCCAAATCCAAGCTCGACTCCTTGAAAACCTCTCCGGAAAATGTACCACGAGACACCGACCGGCGCCGGAGGGTGGACCCCCGAGACGGAACCTCCGGCAAGGAATCGGAAGTGGATAGAGCAGAGGATGACGTAGAGGGCTCCGGTTGGGCGGGAAGGGAGGAGAGGCAATCGTAGAAGGGGAAATCGTCGAGCGCCTCGAAGAAAACGTCGTCGTCTTCGGCATTCGGACCAAGGGCCTCCATCTCTCGAAGACCGCCAACAATCTCACGAAGATAAAATGCAAGAAGCAAATAATATGTAAAATAATTAAACCCAAATACAATTATACCCTTATACGAAAGCATAAAGAACAGAAGGTAGTTACTCCAACGTTAAACGATTTCCTCTTCCGTTTTCGAAAGAACAAGAGCAGAGCATGCCGTGTTTACAAGAAATTCCAAAGAATCTGTGATTACGACACCCAAAAACAAGAATCAAGATACCTGCGAGTTCTGATCTCTTGTTTTGCTTCCTTCTGGGTTTCTAAAACCAAACACACGCACGCTACGTTTTCATTTTGTATCACGGAATGCTGCTTCTTGGTCAACTGAAGTAGGGGCCTTACTGCACTCTCTGCAACTCTCTGTTTCTCTCTTCCTACGCCTACTCTGCTCGTGGGTTCTGCGAAACTACACTCGGTTGGCACTGTGTTGCTTCGCCTGGAGATATTAAGGTATGGGATTTCCTTTTTAGAAATGCTATTTTCATTTGAAGTATGAAGAATAGAAAGATGTAAACAATCACTCTTGCATTGTTGATAAATATATTAAGGGTTTTAGTCTATGCATTATTCATGTAACCTAATAATACTATGATTGTCTAATAATTTATGATAAGGCAATGTGTAAAGATGTGAACCATGAGTCCAACATTTATTAAAGAATATATTAAAATTTATGCTTATAAAATAATAGATTCTACTAATTGTAAAATCCACTTTAGGATTTGAATTCTATGTCATTTTATTATTTCTATGTTTATCATATGTTTTTCTTTACTAATGATTGAGTTAGACTATGCTTTTTGGTTAGTTTCTGGTTGGGTAAGGTTTTATGCCTATCTTCAATTATAGTGTTTTGCACGTTGGAAGTTGTAAGGTTGAGAGAATTATGAGAGAAATATGCTAAAGTGGTTTGAGTTGTACATTCTTTACAACTTATAATGATAACTTAGACACTTATACATACATACATTTATAACATATATATATTTATGACAACATGTTATTAATAAATGTATAGGTGTTCAAGTTGTCTTTAGCCGTTATAAATAATGTATAGTACAATAGTGAATATAAATAGAGGAGATCATTTCTATGTAGGACATCTTTTAGCATGCTTATATCTTAGCATATATATTTATTTATGACCCTTAAACTATTTTAGCATGCTTTTCTCATAGCTCTTTTAACCTTACAACTTTTCGCGTACAAACCACTCTCTTTTTAAAAACTACCATCTCATTGTATCTTTCAAAAGGTTTAACATTTTGTCTAACTTCATTTATCAATATAATTGCATGGGCTAAGTCCCTTTTGTTAAAAATAAAATAAAATAATTGATAATGGTTCACTTAACATGACATGAGAGATAAATCTCCCTAATACTTTTATGGACTTCCATTGATTTGAGTCCACTCATTGTCCTCGTAACATGACACTATAATGATTTGATAAATTAACTATTATAACAAAAGAATGTAAGATGTGGGCATTAATTTTTATATTAATAAAAAATATGTTAAGATTCCTAATTATAAGATAATGAGTTTCATTAATTCTTGAATTGATGTTTAGGTTGGATAGTGAGCGTTTAAACACTTTAAAGTGCAATATGCCTCTAGGGAGTGAAAAAGGCAATTCACTCACTTGGGTAAGTGATATCCAATTAATGTTATGCTATCTTAGATTTTTTAATTAAATATTTTTTTAATCTTTTGAGTTAATTTTGAATATAGTATTAAAATTTAAATTCTCTTTGAATGCTTTTATAAATTATAGATCCGGACCAAACAATGTTGTGTAAATATCTAGTCTCAATTTCTGGTTATTAATTTATCCTTCCACTTTTCAAGTCGGTTTAAGATAAGATAAGGATCAAGTTGCAGGGCTAGCAAGTTGTCCGATTCAGCCAAGACAAAAGCTTTGGCACTAAAGTCTGCTACATGTCTGCTTGCATTTTTTTAAATCAAGTTGTGAGAAAAAAGAATTAATCTCTCCTGTATTGAATAGGTTACAGATGATAAGAACAATCTAACACTCTTGGAACCACGTGTAAAGTGAAATTATAAATTTTGTAAATAATATTATAAAAAATCTTAAAAGTTTAGTAAAGTTTTATTCACTTAAATTAATATTGTTAAAAATTGTATTATCAAGACGGTGACTTTGAATTCTTGAGCTGCGTGCATTAATACAAGATGACGAAGTTGTATTATTCTGACAAGTCAAAAGTAATGAAATCGACATGCATCCAAAATGGGTAAGGTGGCTGGTGAATGTGAAACCAATAATTAAGAAAATTCAAACGCAGATAAAGCAATCGAAAATTCAACTCAACAAGCCATCAATTTCTACGTGCATTTGTCCGTTGATTCATGCAGAAGAACAGCCGGAAGCTTCTTGCTACTGTGCAGTTAATCAATGGCCTACGTCAGTAGGTGGCTCTTCTACCGACAGAGTTCAGTTTGCAATCTTTGACCTGACACTTTTCTCGTTGTCAATCTTGAACAGCTGGACTTGCAGAAACAGAGACCCAGAGTAAGATAAACTAAATCTAGCAAAGTTTGTAGAGCTAACGGAAGGGGAGCTTGGATGTTTATTGATCTTCGGGGTTCCAAGCATGTTCTTTCTCGAAAGTCTGTTCGTCGTTTGGGTTATTGCCCTGAGCTGCTTAAGCACACAAAGACCTGCTATTGCTGTGGTGCCTCCAGATGAAGGTATACTGAAGTTCTTAATCCTTTTCTCTTAGTTTTTTGATTGAAAGCTCGATGATGTTCAGTATATAGGAAGATGTATGGCCTCCATGGCGCTCACCACGACTGTTGATGGGTTTGTCTTAACCCAGCTTTATCTATATCACTAATTTTTGTTAGAAAGCTTAAGTATGATTTAAAAGTTAATTTGATGATTTGATAAACATTTTGTACATTTAAGCATTTTTCAAGAATTGTATTTTTTTTCTATGTGGGACTTTGTTCTTTCGATTTCTCACGCAGTAAACATACCTTGGCTATGTTGGCTGTGTTGCAGTGGACGCACTAGAGCAAATGGCAAAGACAATGGGGGCTACTTACTGGAAGTTCAATGCCAACTCTTGTGAATTGGAAATGGTCGGCGTTACGCCGGAGCCGCCAGCCGACTCTGAGAAGAACATTACTTGCAACGTCCCATGCGAGAACAATACCTGCCACATCGTACATATGTATGTTCTTTTTACGCTGAGAAATATTTTCCGCCATGATTGGCAGTTTGTAAGCTTGTCTTATCTGCTATGTTTCCGAAAAAAGCTAATGGAATGTTTTCTTTAATCATCTGACTTTGTTGTTTTTGTTTGTCGGTTCTTGCTTTATTTTCTGAAGAGAGATCAAGAGGTTCAGTCTACCAGGTGTACTTCCGCCAGAACTGGGTCAGCTTCCTTACCTCCAGCACATGTGAGCATCGTTTCCAAACTGCACCTGATTAACTTTCTTTTGGTTGCCAGGAAAACAAAAGGACGGAAAATAAACTAAATTGATGTTTTTATTGGCAGTGATTTTGCTTATAACTACTTAAGTGGGTCAATTCCAAGCCAATGGCGTTCATCTCAATTGACATTTATGTAAGCAATATTATTTGCTTCTCTTTTTCCTAATTCAAGTCATATAACATTGAATTCCTTGATCAATTAACTATAGCTACGGGTTACAATGCAGCACTGTTCCTGGAAACCGATTGTCAGGGGAGATACCAAAGGAATTGGGTAACTTCAGCAATCTTACGTACTTGTAAGCAAGCTCCATCATTAATTTTTTCATTTTCTCTCAACTTTTTGGGTTTCCCAAACTTAACTCTTGGAAAGTGACGTTGCCATTTTGGTGCAAGGAGTTGGGGAGATCAGATAGTTATACAATTTAGCATAATATATTGGCAATTGGATCAGTGAATGCTTACTAATTTTTCCTAATTTTGTTGTGCTATTTTTAATGGCAAGAGTTCCGTCTTTGGAATTAAGAGACATGCAATCCTTGTGCTTTTATCACTCTTGAACATATTTTCAATGAGAACTTTTCTGTCAGGAATCTTGGAGCAAATCAATTTTCTGGAACAGTCCCTTCAGAAATTGGGAAGTTAGTCAACCTGAGAACTTTGTGAGTCATCTTTCAACTTCTTTTTGCCGGTGGAGAACTTTTTCGTGCATGAGTCATATCTTTTTGTCCTAATGTTGATTAGTCTAATTTGCTCTTATCTTCTTGCAGGGTACTATCCTCCAATAATTTGACAGGGAATTTGCCAGAGGAACTCGGAGGGCTCAAAAACTTGACTGATCTGTAAGTTTTTTCTGTAATATAGTACTTTACTAAACGTACAAACTGCGGTTGATATCAGAGAATTGATGGTATTCTACTGCATGCTGCAGCCGCTTAAGTGACAACAACTTAAATGGAACAATACCAGATTTCATTCAAAACTGGACAAATCTCGAGAGACTGTAAGTTTTTGAGCTTTTAAGGTTCTGAACACCTTTTCTAAGGTTCGGGAAAAGTAGTGTAATTAGGCTTGCTAGTTTCGCATGAGTATTCTCATTCTATTCAATGCAGAGAAATGATTGCTTCCGGACTCAAAGGGCCAATACCATCAACCATTTCTGCTTTGGAAAAGTTACAAGATTTGTGAGTGAAAATAGTCCTAACCACTATGTTAGGAGACATAAGTATTCGTTTTAGTTCATAAACATCTATTGTCGTGATTGAACGTTTGTATTCATAATATTATCTTACAAACAGGAGGATTAGTTACATAAATGGGACGACTCAAGCTTTTCCAGAGTTGAGAAGCATATCAGGCCTTACGAGAATGTATGTCGGATGCTAAGTTTATCTGATGTTCATAAAGGCTGCATTTATTTAGACTTTGACTATCTTAATTAACTTGATCTGTTTTGGTTTTTCAGAATTTTGCGGGATTGTAATATTTCTGGAAAAATCCCAGATTACATTTGGAGCATGAGCAGTCTACGAATTCTGTAAGGACCTTGAGATCTTTTTTAATTCTAATTTTATATTTGTGTCCACCTTTTTTCCTCTCTAGTATTTTTATACTTGAATGTCAACCTAAATTATGTCTCTGAATATTTGTCTGTATAATGCCGTTGTAACTTAGTTGTTAGCCTTTATATGTATTTGATATTTAGCAAGTTTTATATGAACATATGCTAATATATTTGATTGATAATATAGATATCATTAATGCTTTTATAAGATATAACAATTTATTGCATTTTAGTTGCTTTAAATTGATATATGGAACATGATTTCTTACATCTCTTGTGATTTTGGACAGTGATCTCAGTTTCAACAAGTTAAGTGGAGAACTACCCAATGTTATAAGCGCAGAGAAAATAGTATTCATGTATGTTATGTTATTGAAATTATGGTCTTTTAAATGCATGCTTTTGCAACTTTTTCACATTCTAATTTTGTCGTGTTATTAACATTGGCATGCATATTAACTCTGTGATTTGGATTTTATCAGTTTCTTAACTGGCAACTTGCTTAGTGGAAATGTTCCGGAGTCAATCTTGAAGAAAGGAACAAATGTGTATGCTTCTCATCTTTGATACCTGGCCTTTTAAATCTTCTATTTTGCTGGGAAAATAGATGTGGTTTGTCTTTGTTAATGTCTTAATCTTTCTGGAGAAAGAGGCTTGAAGTTACTATTTCTGGAGAAATCTGAAAGTGCAAGAACAATTGAGGGAAAATCAGAGCATCACATATTGTACTGGCTATTGTTAAATACAAAAGCAATTATAATGTTGAATACTGTCAAATTTTATACATTAAGAATTGACACTCTTAATGAATAACAGCGCATCTTTTTGAAAATATGAAGTTTTCTCTCTCTTTTGGGAATGCAGGGATCTCTCATACAATAACTTTACAAGGCAAAACTCGGAACAGCCTGCTTGCCAGACCTTGTCAGTACAGAAAAATAGTTCCTTCTTAGTTAATATCATTACCCATTTACTGTGTAATCAAGTACTAATATTTATCCTATGTTTTGTTTTTAAATTTCATCAGAGATCTGAACCTAAACTTGTTTCGAAGTTCATTACAGGAGAATGGCTTGTAAGTTTCTTTCTTGTCTTAACTCAGTTCAGAACTATAAAGACATTCCATGGAAAGGGGAAGAAAAGGAAAGGGAAAGGGAAAGGGAAGGGGAGGGTGGGGGAGGTATTGTGGTTTATGAGGGAGAAAAAAGAGAGGAAAGGAAACAAAGAAGGAAAACGATCTTCTACTTTTTCATATTTTATTTTATTTTTTATGTAGAGGTTCTTACTTTTAATGATGTCCATGTAGTGTAGTAGTGCTAATCTTTTCCTTACCTCCATTTTAAACCAGGGGGGCAATACGTCCTTGTGAAGAAGAGTTCAAGTGTCCTCGATGTAAGTATGGCTTTTCAGTTTCTATAAGGGGTTCACAATTGTTTATTGCATTTCCTCCATAATTATCAAACTTTTGGAATCCCTTCCAGCCATCTTTGAGTGTGTAATCTGTTTTCCTAAAAATTAAAAGATTAATTGAAAGGGAGTTAAGAGATTTTTGTAGATGGGTAAAGTAATCCATATAGACTATGGTTTAAGAGGAACACATCATTTCCATTTGGTTTTTGAGAATGTGGCCTTTCATATGGACTTTAGCTTGAAAGTTTGCACCTCTTATTGGTTGCCCTTGATTTCTTAGAGAACTAACTTTTAGATCTCTACTTGTTTTTATTCACACCTGAGAAAAGAAGATGCTTGGCTCAAAGCTGTGTCTTGGTTGCTAAAATGAGCCTTTCATTTTCGGCAACTGGAAAAATTGTCGTAATTAGGTCCAAAACTTGAATATTTAATCTTAAATGAGTTTTTTCTGTCTTAAATGACAGAGCTTTAATTTTAAGAATATGAAGTTACAAATTGCTATGAAGTTGTCTCTTTTATTTCCCTTGGTTTATTAACTTCATCCTGATTTCATGGCATCTTGAGAGCTTTCTCCTAAGACGTTTTAGTGCATGCCTCTGAGCAGATTGGCATTCTTCAAACATCAATTGTGGTGGAGATAACATTAAGGAAGGAGACATCACTTATGAAGGAGATGCAGATGCTAAAGGTGGTGCTTCAATGAGCTTTTCTAGAGACAACAGTGACTGGGGACTAAGTAGCACTGGAGACTTCATGGATGACAATGATTACCAAAACACTCGCTATGTTGCAACTTTGTCAGCACCAAACATCTCTGCCTTATACACTACAGCTCGCATTTCTCCTCTCTCTCTCACTTACTACCAATATTGTTTAGAAAATGGGAACTACACTGTGAAGCTTCATTTTGCGGAGATAAAATTCAGTTATGACAAAACATATAACAGCCTTGGAAGGCGCTTATTTGATATATACATACAGGTAAGTAACCAGATTTATGTAATATATGCTAACTGAAAAGAATTTCCATGAGTGGCTGAGAGTTCTTGAAACTTATGAAGTGGGATGCTTTGTTGATCTTTTATCGTTTCTTTTTAGTAGTGGGTTTCTCTTTTGTATCAGATTGTACAGCTATCTTGTATTTGATGGGTTCTTGGGTGGCCACAATTTTGGTGACCACAATTTTGGTGAGCTTACCCACTGGTGTTAATAGAGTACTAAAATACTGTTGCAGGACATCTTGGTGGAGAAGGATTTCAATATAGCAGCTGAGGCCTCTGGGGTTCTTGCACCAGTCATTAAACAGTTTAATGCCAGTGTTTCAAAAAATACTTTGGAAATCCGCTTCTACTGGGCTGGAAAAGGGACAACACGAATACCTAAAGCTGGAGTTTATGGTCCCCTGATATCAGCTATTTCTGTGTCTCCAAGTCAGTTGATTCTTCTCATTGATATTGGTGGAACAGTTGTAGTTATCATTGTTATTGTTCTTGTTCTTGTTTTTCTTTTTAACTGTTAATACTGGTAAACTCTCTGATTAGCATTGGGTTATTTTTGGCAGACTTCATACCCCGTTCAGAAGAGGGGAAAACAAAAGTTGTACCAATTATTGTTGGAGTTGTAGCAGCTTGCCTCATATTTTTTGCTTTGGGTATTATTTGGTGGAGGCGCTATTTCAAAGCAAAGACTGGGAGAGAAAAAGGTTATGAGATTTATAACCCTATTGCTTCAGATAAAATCATTAGAAAACAAAAAAAAAAAAAAAAAACTTTTTCTGTTTTGGATCACTTGAACTATTGTTTTGTTCATTAGTGCCACAAAATCACACCAATCTCTCTTATCTCTGACATGAGCTTATAGCACTTTCTTGAATAGGCAGTGAATTATGAAACACTTTATCCTAGAGATTATTACATATAACGATTCTAGTATCATAATAATCTCATCTTTTTGAAATACTATTTCCTTCTGTTCTTTTTGTTTCTCTAAATCTAAGTTAAACAGCTTTGATGAATTGAATTTTTGAAATCTTGATAGCATATATAAGTTTTCGTGTATTAGAACATGAAGGGAATGCTCCAATCCAGTTGAGGAATAAAGGATGATTTGAACATCTTAGCATGGATTCAGATGTCATATTCTCTAAGACTAGGAAGTTTTGAACATTGAGGCTCCATTTGATTAACCCTGTAGTGGCTGGAATACCACTCTCTAATCATTAAAATCTAATTTTAGCTAGTAAGTAAAAATCAAAATAAAAAGAATTAGACAAATGAAGAATTAAGTCACACATTGAACAACTTGTGTCGTCTATCCATCCACTGTTAGAGACTTAGAGTTGCTGTATGAGTACAGAATTCTTTAATATCCAATAGCAACTTTAGTAGTCGAATTACCTAATTCACAGAGTCCTAATGTTGTACTTTCCTTTTGTTTGATAGATCTCAAAGGACTAGAGCTCCAAATAGGTTCTTTTAGTTTGAAGCAAATTGGTGTTGCCACTAATAACTTTGATCCAGAGAACAAGATTGGAGAAGGTGGATTTGGACCTGTTTACAAGGTATTCAAGCAAACCTTGATATATTGCAAGTCATACTCTTTTGTGGTTCTAATGTTGGGATTCTTTCCTTCTTTCATGATTGGATGTAGGGCCTTTTATCTGACGGTACAATAATTGCGGTAAAGCAACTCTCATCTAAATCAAGTCAGGGAAACCGTGAATTTCTGAATGAGATTGGAGTGATTTCATGTCTGCAACACCCAAATCTTGTAAAACTATATGGTTGTTCTACTGAAGGTGATCAGCTGTTGCTTGTTTATGAATATATGGAAAACAACAGTCTTGCACGAGCCTTGTTTGGTGAGAACTATGCACTGCCATTTCTTAGTCGATTGTCTTGTATAAGAAACATGTACTAAAAGTGTAAGAATTGGCATTACTTTGAGGTTAATGAATCTTTTCCTTGACTATAGGTCCTGAGAAATATCAACTGAAATTAGATTGGCCAACAAGGCAGAAGATATGTGTTGGGATAGCTAAAGGTTTAGCTTTTCTCCATGAAGAATCAAGACTCAAAATTGTTCACAGGGATATAAAAGCTACCAATATTCTGCTTGATAGTGACTTAAACCCTAAGATTTCTGACTTTGGATTGGCTAAGCTTGACGAAGGTGAGAAAACCCACATCAGCACCAGAATAGCTGGAACAATGTAAGTCACAATTATTTTCTTGCAGTAGGCTTTTTTGTTACTTCAGTATTCTTTTGGTGAAATTAGTATCTTTTCATGTTTAAGTGGACCAATTCCATGATTTTTTATTTTCATATGCAGAGGATATATGGCACCTGAATATGCTCTTTGGGGCTATTTGACTTATAAAGCTGATGTCTATAGTTTTGGAGTTGTGGCATTGGAAATTGTTAGTGGAAAGCACAATATGAGTTATGGACCCGCAAATGATTGTGCTTGCCTTCTAGATTGGGTAATTCTCTAACCTTAAAGTTCTCTGTTGATTGCATCTACTAGAGATTCTTTTCTGTTGATTGCATCTACTAGATATTCTTTTACTGATATGGTTCTGCTACACAGTTTGCATTTTAATTTTTCTTGTGATCTTTCGATTTTCTTTGATTCTTGCTTTCCTAGCTGTATTTCTGCTCTAACTGCTCTTTTATTTTATAAAACTTCTTGAAAACTGAGGTTGTTTTACTCAAGTTATTGTTGGATGAAGACGCTGTAAAAAGGTAAAAAGGCATGTACTTTGATAAAGATCAGATGAATAGTTCAAACGAAAAGAGAAGAAAATGATTTGAACAAACCAAACAGAAAATATTAGAGAATGACTGATTACCTCTTAAATCATGACATTCTCATTATTGACTCCTATAAATTTTAATTAAATTTGAAGCTTTTTGCAAACTTGAAGTTGGATTATGCATGTAACATTCTTTATTGCAGGCCTGTCATCTGCAGCATACTGGAAACCTAATGGAGCTAGTAGATGAAAAGCTTGGAACTGAGTTCAACAAGGAAGAAGCCGAAAGGATGATTCAATTAGCTCTCTTATGCACTAATGCTTCACCCTCACTCAGGCCAACGATGTCTGAAGTGGTAAGCATGCTGGAAGGAACAACTCCTATTCCTCATGTGATTCCTGAAGCAAGTAGCTACAGTCAAGATTTGAGGTTTAAAGCAATCAAGGAACATCACAGTCAGATGAATAGTCAGACCTTGGGAAGAAGTCAAGTGCACAGTTCAATATCAGTTGGTTCATGGAATGGTTCTTCCTCTGCATCTGGCCATGACCTCTATGAAGTAAGAGATGCGTCATATATGAGGGTCAAAGCCATGAGGGAAAGCTACACGCATACGGAAAGCATGAATTCAGATGCAAGTCAGGTCCAGATTTCAACGTCTTTGTCTTCTCAGATTGGCCCTTCTTCTACTTAAGGATTAATTGTATCATAGTAGCTTGAATTCGACTCATTGATTCTTAAGATACACTCCTTTTCTTCTTTCTTTCTGGGTTTTCTACACTTCATATTTATTTTGAATAGTTTCTATGTCATGTTGTACACAAAAAGCATAGATCTTGATTTTCCATAATTGTATATCTATCCATTATTTTTAAACAGCATAACTGTCTTTAAGAATTAATTACTGTGCAGTACCAACTTCTTTGTGATTAGCAGGATGAATCTTCTATTTTTCAAGGTAAAGACAATTCTCAAGGTGGCTTGAAGAAAGCGACAGAGTCAAAACTTCAATCTTTTCCTTACACATCCCTGAATCTAGTTGCTCAGTCAGGAAAAAGGTGGGAAAAAAAAGCAGTAAAACTAACGGAGCAAAAGCCACGCCCTGCTGATTAATCAATGGCGGCATAAACCACGCATTGTTGCATAACTACTAAATCAATGGGCCAATATTTTACTTTAAACCTGAGTCCTGGTGATTTAAGCATCCTCAAAAAATGGTTGGTCAAGTTCAAGCTTGCTGCTTTGGGCTGAATGCATGGGTTGTCACTCTATATATTTGTGAAATAACTACACAAATTGCGAGTTTTTGGTATGAACAAGTGAGAATGCCTCATTTCTAATTTTTTGGTAATGCCTTTGACCCAAGGACACCGAAGCTTTGAGCCTCATACTTTAGTATTGAGACTTGGACATTCATATTTTAACACACCACTTATTACAATGATATAACATGAACCATATTTTTAGGGAAAGCGAATAATCATTGAAATTATAATATTAGAGCTCAAGTTTAAATGTGATCGATAAATATTTTCATATAAAGCATTCTCTTATTTTTGGAATAAAAGGCATTAAGTCTCATATTAAAATATAATAATCTTAAAAGTAGTTTCTAAAAAGGTATGCTTTTTAGTTAAAATTTTAAGTTTTTATGTAGAATGTAGGTCATTCTCTATAATATTTAATTGCAACAAATAATATGAACATTCTAATACTCCCTTTGAACCACATGAAATTATAAACTTCGTAAATAAGTTTTAAGCTTAAATTAGGAGTTACAATAAAAATATTATTCACTTAAATTGAGAATCTTACTATTATATTAGAAAATTCTTTTCTCTTTTAAAATCAATTTTTAAGGAGGACATAACTTCTTCATGAATTTATAATTGAGTTGCAAATAATGTGATACATTTCTAACAAAAATGAAGATCCCTTAATATCCATTACTAGCATCGAAAACTTAATAGTCCGCTGGTTGTCCTGCTCAATCTTCATGGCGAAAGGCAATTTAGGGTGCTAGGTCATGGAAAGGACTTTGAATTCTCAGGCTGCAGGCAATAATAGATGACGATGACCTATTATTCTGACAAGTCAAAAGGTAATAAGATCGACAAACATCCAAAATGGCCAAGGTTGGTGAATGTGGAAAATCAATGGTTAAGGTACTTCCTGCCAAACTCTATCTATCCTTTTCTCATTGCATATAAGAAAATTCAAACATTGATAAAGCAAAACAAAAATCAATTCGACCAGTTGTCTAACTTTTTGGTATATGCTTTTGACCTAAGGACACCAAGTTCTTAACATACCCCTTATTATAATTGCCCAGCATGGACCATTTTTTTGGAGAAAGTGACTAATTATTGAAGTAATAATATTAGAGTTCAAGTTTAAATGTGATAGACAAATATTTTAGTGTAAAGCATTCTCTTACATTTGGAATGAAATGCATTAAGTCTCATACTAAAATATAATAATCTAAAAAATAAGTTTTAAAAAGATATGTTCTTTAGTTAGAATTTGAAGTTTTTATGTTGAATGTAGTCATTCTCTATAATACTTAATTGCTACAAATAATCATACATTCTAATACTCCCTTGAAACCGCATGAAACTATAAACTTCGTAAATAATGATATGAAAAAAGTTTTAAGCTAAATTTTGAGTTATAATAAAATATTATTCACTTAAATTAAGAGTCTTACTATTATATTAAAAAATTCCTTTCTTTCTAAAAATCAATTTTTAAGGAGGATAGAATTTCTTCATGAATTTATAATTGAGTTGCAAATAATGTGATACATTTCTAACAAAAATAGAGATTCCTTAATATTCCATTACTAGCATCGAAAACCTAACAGTCCGCTGGTAGTCCTGCTCTATCTTTATGGCGAAAGGCAATTAGTACTAGAGCATGAAAAGCACTTCGAATTCTCAAGTTGCATGAATGAATAGATGACGATGATGTATTATTCTGACAAAAGTAATAAGATCGACAAACATCCAAAATGCCTAAGGTGGCTGGTGAATGTGAAATCAATGTTTAAGATCCTTCCTGGCTAGTTCTCTCTGTCCTGTTCTCATTGCAGAGTCAAGAAGATTCAAACACAGGTAAAGCAAAAAAAAAAAAAAATCAATTCGACAGGCTGACAATTTCTATGCTCATGACTGATAGTAACTGTGGCACAGCTCATGACTGATAGTAACTGTGGCACAACTCTTTCCAGGTTAGCGATCTGCATCAGTAGTAGGCTCCAACCAGGTTCTGTGGTCGATATTTCTGGCATATTACTCACGGACTTTGAGAATGCTTGACCAGATACTACACTTTTTCTCAGTCTTTAAAAGCTTGTGTAAGCTTATAAACAAAAGATCCAGAGATAGAATGGTCTTATGCTGGCAAAGTTTGTAGAAGAGCTGACAGAAGGAGAGCTTAGATACTTGTGGTCGATCTTTGGGGTTCCAGTCATGTTGTTTCTAGAACGTTCGTTTGTTGTTTGGGTTATAGCCCTGAGTTGCTTAAGCTTACAAAAATCTGCTAATGCTGTGGTGCCTCCATATGAGGGTATAATGAGATTCTTACTTCTTTTTCCTCAGTTTTTTGATTGAAAGCTGAATGATGTTCAATATATCATCGCCGTGAGCTTGAATTATGCCTTCTAATTTTGCTTCGTGTGTTGACAACTTAATTTGTGTTTTCTATTTTTCATGTGATCGGTTGTTTTTGCAATAAATGGTATTAGTGTTTTAATTTGAAGCTCAAAAGCATCACATGAATGAAATTAGGCCATAAAATTATGGAACAAGAGGTAATTGACTTTTTCTTGGTGTTTTTCACTGAAAATTATGGCCTTTGTGTGAGAAAATCAGTTAATTTTTAGTATGGTTCTTTTGGGATCAAAAGCATGGTAGGCTTATAATCCATAGGTCTCAGTATCAAAACTTAGCTTTAATGTATTACTTGTTGCAAAAAAATCTATTGCATGAAAAATCAAAGGTATAAATCAAATCATGAACATATGAGATATAAAATTTAAAGTGATTTGACCAATTTTTTTCATAAAATTATGAAACAAGAGGCAATGGACTTTTTCTTGGTGTTTTTCATTGAAAATTATGGCCTTTGTGTGAGAAAATCAGTTAATTTTTAGTAGGGTTCTTTTGGGATCGAAAGCATAATAAGCTTATAACCCATAGGTCTCAGTATCAAAATTTAGCTTTAATGTATTACTTGTTGCAAAAAAATCTATTGCATGAAAAATCAAAGGTATAAATCAAATCATGAACATACGAGATATAAAATTTAAAGTGATTTGGCCAATTTTTTTCATAAAATTATGGAACAAGAGGTAATAGACTTTTTCTTGGTGTTTTTTACTGAAAATTATGGCCTTTGTGTGAGAAAATCAGTTAATTTTCAGTAAGGTTCTTTTGGGATCGAAAGCATGATAAGCTTATAACCCATAGTCTTAGTATCAAAATTTAGCTTTAATGTATTACTTGTTGCAAAAAAATCTATTGCATGAAAAATCAAAGGTATAAATCAAATCATGAACATATAAGATATAAAATTTAAAGTGATTTTGCCAATTTTTTTCACATCTATTGTCACCAATGCATTTATCAACCCTTTCTCTTTTTATTAAGTTTTCCTCCAAATGATGTTATCTCATAAGAGCGACATACACATCACACTCTTTTGGCAGCCGCCCCTCTCACATACGCTGGCATTGATGTCAAATTAAAAAGTTCAAATTCTAAACTAAAAATTATTTATCTGTATTTAGATATTATCAAAACATAACCTTCTTGATGTTCATCTCGAAGGAAGAAAGCTTATAAGTTAGTTTATATGATTTGCAACTTTATTGTACGTGCATAACGCTTGAAATGTTGGCTATGTTACAGTGGACGCTTTACAAAAAATGGCGAAGACAATGGGGGCCACATACTGGAAATTCAATGCCACGTCTTGCGAATTGGAAATGGTCGGCGTTACGCCGGAGCCGCCAACCGACTCTGTGAAGAACATTACTTGCGACGGCCCATGCGAGAACAATGCCTGCCACATCGTAGCCATGTATGTTCTTTTTCCCCTGAGAAATATTTGCCGCCAGGTTTAGCCGTTTGTAAGCTTGTCTTCTCTGCTGAATTTAAGAAAAAAGCCAATGGGAATGTTTTCTTTAATCATCTGACTTTGTTGTTTTTGTTTGTCGGTTCTTGTTTTATTGTTTGAAGAGTGATCAAGAGGTTCAGTCTACCGGGTGTACTTCCCCCTGAGCTGGTTCGGCTTCCTTTCGTCCAGCAGATGTGAGCATCGTTTCCAAACTGCACCTGATTAACTTTCTTTGGTTGCCAGGAAAACAAAAGAACAGAAAAATAAACTAAATCGATGTTTTTATTGGCAGTGATTTTGCTTATAACTACTTAAGTGGGTCAATTCCAACTCAATGGCGTTCAACTCAATTGACCTTTATGTAAGCAATATTATTTACTTCTCACCTTCTTAATTCAAGCGTATATATAACAGTGGATTCCTTGATCAATTAACTATATCTAAGGTTAAAATGCAGCTCTGTTCTTGGAAACCGGTTGTCAGGGAAGATACCAAAGGAATTGGGTAACTTCGGCAATCTCACGTACTTGTAAGCAAGCTCTGTCTTTAATTCTTTCTTTTTCTTTCAACTTTGGGTTTCCCAAATTTAAGCCCTGGAAAATGAGGTTGCCATTTTAGTGCAAGGAGTTGGGAAGATCAGATAGTTATATAACTTTTAGCATAAGATATTGGCAATTAGGTCAGGTAATACTTACTACTTTTCCCTAATTTTGTCGTGCTATTTACAATGGTAAGAGGTTCCTCTTTGGTATTAAAAAAAAAAAAAATTGCAATTCTTGCGCTTTTACCACTCTTGAACATACTTTCCATGAAAAACTTTTCTGTCAGGAGTCTTGAAGAAAATCAGTTTTCTGGAACAGTCCCTTCAGAAATTGGGAAGTTAGTCAATCTGGGAACCTTGTGAGTCATCTTGTAACTTCTTTTTGTAGATGGAGAACTTTTTCGTACATATGTCATATCTTTTTGTCCTAATGTTGATTAGTCTAATTTGCTCTAATCTTCTTGCAGGGTACTATCCTCCAATAATTTGACTGGGTATTTGCCACGGGAACTCGGAGGGCTCAAAAACTTGACTGATCTGTAAGCTTTTTCTGTAATATGGTACTTCACTAAACATGCAAACTCCGGTTGATAATTTAAGAATTGATGATCTTCTACTGCATGCTGCAGCCGCTTAAGTGACAACAACTTAAATGGAACAATACCAGATTTCATTCAAAACTTGACAAATCTTGAGAGACTGTAAGTTTCTGAGCTTTTAAGATTCTGAACACCTTTTCTAAGGTTCGGGAAAAGTAGTGTAATTAGGCTTGATAGTTTTGCATGAGTAATCTCATTCGATTCAATGCAGAGAAATGATTGCTTCCGGACTCAAAGGGCCAATACCATCATCCATTTCTGCTTTGGAAAAGTTAACAAATTTGTGAGTGAAAATAGTCCTAACCACTATGTTAGGGGACATAAGTATTCGTTTTAGCTCATAAACTTCTATTGTCGTGATTGAACGTTTGTATTCAAAATATTATCTTACCAACAGGAAGATTAGTTACATAAATGGGACGATTCAAGCTTTTCCAGAGCTAAGAAGCATATCAGGACTTAAGACAATGTATGTCAGATGCTAAATTTATCTGATGTTCATAAAGGCTGCATTTATTTAGACTTTGACTATCTTAATTAACTTGATCTATTTTGGTTTTTCAGAATTTTGCGGGATTGTAATATTTCTGGAAAAATCCCAGATTCTATTTGGAGCATGAGCACTCTACGAACTCTGTAAGGACCTTGAGATATTTCTTAATTCTAATTTTATATTTGTGTCCACCTTTTTTCCTCTCAAGTATTTATAGACTTGAATGTCAGCCTAAATTATGTCTTTGAATATTTGTTTCTATAAATGCCATTGTAACTTATTTGTTAGCCTTTATATGTATTTGATATTTAGTGAGTTTTATATAAAAATATGCTAATATATTTCATTGATAATATAAATATCATTAATACTTTTATAAGATATAACAATTTATTGCATATTAGTTGCTTTAAATTGATATCTGGAGCATGATTTCTTACATCTCTTGTGATTTTGGACAGTGATCTTAGTTTCAACAAGTTAAGTGGAGAACTACCTAGTGTTATAAGCGCAAAGAAGATACTGTTCATGTAAGTTATGTTATTGACATTATGGTCTTTTAAATGCATTCTTTTGCAATGTTTTCACATCCTGAGTTTGTTCTGTTATTAACATTAGCATGCATACTAACTCTGTGATGTGGATTCTATCAGTTTCTTAACTGGCAACTTGATTAGTGGAAATGTTCCAGAGTCAATCTTGAAGAAAGGAACATATGTGTATGCTTCTCACCTTTGATGGCTGGCCTTTTAAGTTGTCTATTTTGTTAGGCAAATAGATGTGGTTTGTCTTTGTTAATGTCTTGATCTTTCTAGAGAAAGAGGCT
Organism: Casuarina cunninghamiana; assembly: GCA_028551485.1. Lineage (NCBI taxonomy): Eukaryota > Viridiplantae > Streptophyta > Magnoliopsida > Fagales > Casuarinaceae > Casuarina > Casuarina cunninghamiana. The sequence continues at coordinate 6,624,904 of CM052366.1, read as the reverse complement.
TGAAGTTACTATTTCTAGAGAAATCTGAAAGTGCAAGAACAATTGGGGGAAAATAAGAGTCATCATATATTGTACTTGTTGTTGTTAAATACCAAAGCAATTAAAATGTTGAATTCTGTCAAATTTTACACATTAAGAATTGGCACTCTTAATGAATAGCAACGCATCATTTTGAAAATATAAAGTTTTCTTTCTCTCTTTTGCGAATGCAGGGATCTCTCATACAATAACTTTACAAGGCAAAACTCAAAACGACCTGCTTGCCAGACCTTGTCAGTACAGAAAAATAGTTCCTTCTTAGTTAATATCATTTCTTGTTTAGTGTGTAATCAAACACTAATATTTATCTTATTTTATGTTTTCAAATTTCATCAGAGATCTGAACATAAACTTGTTTCGAAGTTCTTTACAGGAAAATGGCTTGTAAGTTTCTTTCTTGTCTTAACTTAGTCCAGAACTATAATCTTGGCATTAAAAGTATGAAGACATTCTATGGAAAGGGGAAGAAGGGGAAGGGTCGGGTGGGGGAGGTATTGTGGTTTCTGAGAGGGGAGAGGGGGGGAGAAAGGGGGAAGGGAATGGAAACAAAGAAGGGAGATGGTCTTCTACTTTTTTCACATTTTATTTTATTTTTTAATGTAGAAGTTCTTACTTTTAATGATGTCCACGTGGTTTAGTAGTATTAATCTTTTCCTTACCTCCATTTTAAACTAGGGGGATGATACGTCCTTGCAAAGAAGAGTTCAAGTGTCGTCGATGTAAGTGTGGCTTTTTAGTTTCTATAAGGGGTTCACAATTGTTTATTGCATTTCCTCCATAATTAGCAAACTTTTGGAATCCCTACCAGCCATCTTTGAGTGTGTAGTCTGTTTCCTAAAAATTATTGCCATCTTTGAGTGTGTAATCTGTTTCCTAAAAATTAAATGATTAATTGAAAGGGAGTTAAGAGATTTTTGTAGATGGATAAAGTAATCCCTATTGACTATGGTTTAAGAGGATCACATCATTTCCATTTGATTGTTGAGAGTCTGGCCTTTCATATGGACTTTAGCTTGAAAGTTTGTACCTCTTATTGGTTGGCCTTGATTTCTAAGAGAACTAACTTTTAGATCTCTACTTGTTTTTATTCACATCTGAGAAAAGAAGATGCTTGGCTCAAAGCTGTCTTGGTTGCTAAAATGAGCCTTTCATTTTTGGCAATTGGAAAAATTGTCGTAATTAAGTCCAAAACTTGAATATTTATTCTTAATGAGTTTTTCCTATCTTAAATGACAAAGCTTTAATTTGAAGAATATGAATTTACCAATCGATATGAACTTGTCTCTTTTATTTCCCTTGGTTTATTAACTTCATCCTGATTTCATGCCTCTGAGCAGATTGGCATTCTTCAAACATTAATTGTGGTGGATATGACATTAAAGAAGGAGACATCACTTATGAAGGAGATGCAGATGCTGAAGGTGGTGCTGCAATGAGCTTTTTTAGAAACAACAGTAATTGGGGACTAAGTAGCACTGGAGACTTCATGGATGACAATGATAACCAAAACATTCGTTATGTTGCAACTTTGTCAACACCAAACATGCCTGCCTTATACGCTACGGCTCGCATTTCTCCTCTCTCTCTCACTTACTACCAATATTGTTTAGAAAATGGGAACTACACCGTGAAGCTTCATTTTGCGGAGATAAAATTCAGTTATGACAAAACATATAACAGCCTTGGAAGGCGCTTATTTGATATATACATACAGGTAAGTAACCATATTTATGCAATATATGCTAACTGAAAAGAATTTCCATGAGTGGCTGAGAGTTCTTGAAACTTATGAAGTGGGATGCTTTATTGATCTTTTATCGTTTCTTTTTAGTAGTGGGTTTCTGTTCTGTATCAGATTGTACAGCTATCTTGTATTTGATGGGTTCTTGGGTGGCCACAATTTTGGTGAGCTTACCCACTGGTGTTAATGGAGTACTAAAATGCTGTTGCAGGACATCTTGGTGGAGAAGGATTTCGATATAGCAACTAAGGCCTCCGGGGTTCTTAAGCCAGTCATTAAACAGTTTAATGCCAGTGTTTCAAAAAATACTTTGGAAATCCGCTTCTATTGGGCTGGAAAAGGGACAACACGAATACCTAAAGCTGGAGTTTATGGTCCCCTGATATCAGCTATTTCTGTGTCTCCAAGTCAGTTGACTCTTCTCATTGATATTGGTGGAACAGTTATAGCTATCATTGTTATTGTTATTGTTCTTGTTACTAATTTTTAACTGTTAATACTGGTAAACACCCTAATTAGCATTGGGTTATTTTTGGCAGACTTCATACCTCGTTCAGAAGAGGGGAAATCAAAAGTTGTACCAATTATTGTTGGAGTTGTAGCATTATGCCTCATATTCTTTGCTTTGGTTATTATTTGGTGGAGGCGCTACTTCAAAGCAAAGACTGGGAGAGAAAAAGGTTTGGTACTATTTGATGCATAAACCTATTGCCTCAGATAAAATTATTAGAAAACAAAAAGAAATATAACTTTTTCTGTTTTGGATCACTTGAACCATTATTTTGTACATCAGTGCCACAATTACACCAATCTCTCTTCTCTCTGATATGAGCTTATAGCACTTTCTGGAATAGGTAGTGAATTATGAAACTCTCTATCATAGTGATTATTACATACAATGATTTTGGTATCGTAGTAATCTCACCTTTTTGAAATACTATTTCCTTCTCTTGTTTTTTATTTCTCTAAATGTAAATTAAACGGCTCTGATGAATTTTATTTTTGAAATTGTGTTGGCATATATTAGTTTTTGTGTGTTAGAACTTGAAGGGAATGCTCCAATCCAGTCAAGGAATAAAGGATGATTTCAACATTTTAGCATCAATTCAAATGTCATATTCTCCAAGACTAGGAAGTTTGAACATTGAGGATTCATTTGATTAACTCTTTAGTGGTTGGAATACCACTTTCTAATCATTAAAATCTCATTTTATCTAATAAATAAAAATCAAAAGAAAAGAATTAGACAAATGAAGAATTAAGTCACACGTTGAACAACTTGTATAGTCTATCTATCTACTGTTAGAAATTTAGAGTTTCTATTTGAGTACAGAATTCTTTTAATACCCAACAGCAACTTTAGTAGCTAAAGTACCTGATTCGCAGGTCCTAATGTTGTACTTTCCTTTTGTTTGATAGATCTCAAAGGACTAGAGCTCCAAATAGGTTCTTTTAGTCTGAGGCAAATTAGTGTTGCCACTAATAACTTTGATCCTTCGAACAAGATTGGAGAAGGTGGATTTGGATCTGTTTACAAGGTGTTTGCTCAAACCTTGAGATATTGTAAGCCATACTCTTTTATGGTTCTAATTTTAGGATTCTTAATTCTCTCCTTCTTTCATGATTGGATGCAGGGCCTTTTATCTGATGGTACAGTAATTGCAGTAAAGCAACTCTCATCTAAATCAAGTCAGGGAAATCGTGAATTTCTGAATGAGATTGGAGTGATTTCATGTCTGCAACACCCAAATCTTGTGAAACTGTACGGCTGTTCTGCTGAAGGTGATCAGCTGTTGCTGGTCTATGAATATATGGAAAACAACAGCCTTGCAAGAGCCTTGTTTGGTGAGAATTATGCACTACCATTTACTTAGTTGATTGTCTTGTGTGAGAAATATGTACTACAAGTGTAAGAATTGGCGTTACTTTGAGGCTAATGAATCTTTTCCTTGGCTATAGGCCCTGAAAAATATCAATTGAAATTGGATTGGCCAACAAGGCAGAAGATTTGTGTTGGGATAGCTAAAGGTTTAGCTTTTCTCCATGAAGAATCAAGACTCAAAATTGTTCACAGGGATATAAAAGGTACCAATATTCTGCTTGATAGTGACTTAAACCCTAAGATTTCTGACTTTGGATTGGCTAAGCTTGACGAAGGTGAGAAAACCCACATCAGCACCAGAATAGCTGGAACAATGTAAGTCACAATTATTTTCTTGCAGTAGGCCTTTTTGTTACTTCAGTTTTCTTTTGGTGAAATTAGTATCTTTTCATGGTTAAGTGGACCAATTCCATGATTGTTTGTTTTCATCAGAGGATATATGGCACCTGAATATGCTCTTTGGGGCTATTTGACCTATAAAGCTGATGTTTATAGTTTTGGAGTCGTGGCGTTGGAAATTGTTAGTGGAAAGTACAATATGAGTTATGGACCTGCAAATGATTGTGCTTGCCTTCTAGATTGGGTAATTCTCTAACTTTAAAGTTCTTTGTTGATTTCATGTATTAGAGATTCTTTTGCTGATATGGTTCTTCCACACAATCTGGATTTTAATTTTTCTTGTGATCTTTTGATGTCCTTTGATTCTTGCTTTCCTAGCTGTGTTTCTACTCTAATTGCTCTTTTATTTTATAAAACTTCTTGAAAACTAAGGTTGTTTTTACTCAAGTTATTGTTGGATGAAAACACTGTAAAAACGTAAAAAGGCATGTACTTTGATAAAGATTAGGTGAAGAGTTCCAATGAAATGGGAAGAAAATAATTCAAACAAACCGAACAGAAAATATCAGAGAATCACTAATCACCTTTTAAATTATGACATTCTTATTATTTACTCCTGTAGATTTTAATTAAATTTGAAGGTTTTTGCAAATTTGAAGTTGGATTATGCATGTAACATTCTTTATTGCAGGCCTGTCATCTGCAGCATACAGGAAACCAAATGGAGCTAGTAGACGAAAAGCTTGGAACTGAGTTCAACAAGGAAGAAGCCGAAAGGATGATTCAATTAGCTTTCTTATGCACTAATGCTTCACCCTCACTCAGGCCAACGATGTCTGAAGTGGTAAGCATGCTGGAAGGAACAACTCCCATTCCGCATGTGATTCCTGAAGCAAGTGGTTACAGTCAAGATTTGAGATTTAAAGCAATCAAGGAACATCACCGTCAGATGAATAGTCAGAGTGTGGGAAAAAGTCATGTGGATAGTTCAATATCAGTTGGTTCATGGTATGGTTCTTCCTCTGCATCTGCCCATGACCTCTATGAAGTAAGAGATGAGTCATATATGAGGGTTAAAGCCATGAGGGAAAGCTACACGCATACGGAAAGCAAGAGTTCAGAGGCGAGTCAGGCCCAGATGTCAACGTCTCTGTCTTCTGAGATTGGCCCTTCTTCTACTTCTAAGGATTAATTGTATCATAGTAGCTTGAATTCAACTCATTGATTCTTAAGATACACTCCTTTTTGTCTTTCTTTTGGGGTTTTTTTCACTTCACATTTATTTTGAATAATTTATATGTCATGTGTTAGAAAGCATAATCGCCATTTTCCATACTTGTATATATTTCCATTTGGTAGAAATAACATAAGTTCATTCCTCAATCTGGTTAGTTGGAGAAATGATACATGAAGATATATAAGGGATAAGAAATTAAGATATTAGTAGTGTGGGAGAATCATTATTTCTATTATATTCTATTGTCTTTGAACATTGAAAAATTATGAAAACTCTGTTCATAAATGATGATTGTGAGTGATGGGGGTGATATTATAAGGACATACTTCACGCTGCCCTTGAACATGGCCCTTGATGGGAGTGATATTATAAAGGATGAATCTTTTATTTTTGAAGGTAAAGACAGTTCTCTAAATGGCTTAAACAAAGTGACACAGTTAAAAATTTAATCTTTTCCTTACATATCCCTTAATCTCGTTGCTCCATTAGAAGGGGTAAAAAAAAAAAAGAAGGAAAAAAACCAATATAACTAACAGTGCGCAAAAGCCATGCCCTACTGGTCAATTACAGAGTTAATGGCTGCATAAACCATGCATTATTGCATAACTATGAATCACTGGGCCAATATTTTGCTTTAAACCTGAGTCTTGGTGATTTAGGCATCCTAAAAGAATGGTTGGTCAAGTTGAAACTTGTTGCTTGGAGCTGAATGCATGGGTTGTCATCCTATATGTTTGTGAAACAACTGTGCAAACTGCTAGTTTTTGGTATGAATAGATGAGAACACCTCATTTCTGATTTTTTGAAATGCTTTAGACCCAAGGACACCAAAGTTGTGAATCTTCTATTTAAAGGTAATTAACAAAGGATGCAAAAAGCCATGCTTTGCTGGTTAATTACAGAGTCAACGGATACATAAACCATGCACTGTTGGATAACTACTGAATCTATGGGCTAATATTTTACTTTAAGCCTAGGTCCTGGTGATTAAAGCAACCTAAAAATACTCTTGATCAACTTTAAACTTGCTGCTTGAAGTTGAATGCATGGTTTGCTGCTATATATTTACAAGACGACCATGAACAAGTGGGAACATGCCTCATTTCTGACTTCCTATCATCCATCATCAGACATCCTTTTTCATTCTTAAATTTTAACTTAAAAATTAGTTTATGAATTTAAAAATTAATATTGTCCACATAAAGTTCAACAATTTTCAAAAAACAAAAGAAAAAGAAACCACTCGTCAGGCGATCGTCAATTTATCATGGGCTGCGCTTGTCACCTTGCCTGCGGTTTCATGTGAAGAACATGTGCAAAGCAGGCTGCGGGTGAACTCTGGCGGGCTATGAGCAAATGGTTTGATCATTGGTCGGATTTCACAGTCTTTGTTAACTCTCGTATCAAAATATAATAATCTAAAAAGTAGTTTCTAAAAAGATATGTTCTTTAGTTAAAATTTTAAGTTTTTATGTTGAATATAGGTTATTCTCTATGATATTTAATTGCAACAAATAATATAAACATTTTAAAACTCTCTTGGAACCACATGAAATTGTAAACTTTGTAAATAATAATATGAAAAAAGTTTTAAGTCTAAATTATGAGTTATAATAAAATATTATTCACTTAAATTAAGAGTTTTACTATTATATTAAAAAGTTCCTTTCTTTCTTATCAATTTTTAAGGAGGATATAATTTCTTCATGAATTTATAATGAGTTGCAAATAATGTGATACATTTCTAACAAAGATAGAGATTCCTTAATATTCCGTTACTAGCATCGAAAGGCAATTAGTACTAGAGCATGAAAAGCACTTAGAATTCTCAGGTTACATGAATGAATAGATGACGATGATGTATTATTCTGACAAAAGTAATAAGATCGACAAACATCCAAAATGCCTAAGGTGGCTGGTCAATGTGAAGTCAATGGATAAGATCCTTCCTGGCTAGTTCTCTCTGTCCTGTTCTCATTGCAGAGTTAAGAAAATTCAAACACAGATAAAGTAAAAAAAAAAAAAAAAACAATTCGACAAGCTGACACTTTCTATGGGCATGACTAACAGTAACTATGGGACAACTCATTCGACGATGATCCATGCAGGACCACAACTACAAACTTCTTTCCACTCTGCATTTAATTACCGATCTGCATCAGTGGTAGGCTCCAACCGGGTTCAGTGGTCAATATTTCTAGCACATTACTCACTGACTTTTAGAATGCTTGACCTGATACTACACTTGTTGTCAATCTTTAAAAGCTTTGGGTAAGTTTATAAAAAAAGACCCAGAGAGAGAATGGTCTTAATCTGGCAAAGTTTGTAGAAGAGCTGACAGAAGAAGAGCTTGGATACTTGTCGTCCTTCTTTGGGGTTCCAGTCATGTTCTTTCTCGAACGTTCGTTTGTTGTTTGGGTTATAGCCCTGAGTTGCTTAAACACACAAAAATCTGCTGTTGCTGTGGTGCCTCCAGATGAAGGTATATTGAGATTCTTACTTTTTTTTCCTTAGTTTTTCTTGAAGATGAGTGTTGTCCTATATTAAAAACATAAGGATGGATTTTGAGCTTATAAGTAATAAAATTTTCTCATTTAATACTTTAAGGTTTTGGGATGAGCTTTCAAACTCTAATATGATATCAAAACCATGAATAAACCTTTATTTTGTAATCACTTATGTTGATTGAATATTGAATGATGTTCATTATATCATTGCCGTGAGCTTGATTCATGCCTCTTTAAGATACCATTACTATTTTAGGGGGGTTTGTGTTGTTCCTAGGAGGGTTGAGCCAACACATGTGAGCCAACATAAGTGAGAGGGGTGGCAACCAAAAGAGTGTATTGTATGTGTGGGATTTTGTAGATAGTATCATTCAACTAAGAAAACTTAGTAAGAGAAGGAGCTTATATCTGCATCGGTGACAATAGGGACAAATTTGTACAAACAACTCTAATTTTGTCTTGTGTGTTGACAACTTAATTTGTGTTTTCTATTTTTCAAGTGATGGGTTGTTTTTGTACTAAGTGATATTAAAGTTTTGGTTTGGAGCTTGAAAGCATCACATGGATGAAATTAGGCCATAAAATTGCCGAACAAGAGGTAGGTAACTGGGTGTTTTTCATTGAAGAGTATGGCCTTTGTGTGAGAAAACCAGTAAATTTTTAGTAGGATTCTTTTGGAATTGAAAGCATGGTAGGCTCGTAGCCCATATGTGCCAAGATCAAAACCTAGCTTTAATATATTACTTGTTGTGAAAAAAATCTGTTGCATAAAAAATAAAAACTCATGAATTAAGAAAATATACATTTATATTTAAACACGTATATTTTTCTAATATGGGAACTTTCGTGTTTAATATTTCTTGTGCACTAAAATAATTATTTTTTTATTTTTTTATTTTTTAATACTTGGTGAACTCGCTAGTCAAAAATCTTACCCAATTACCATTGGCCAAGAGAGTCCCCACTGAAATAATTTAGGCTTAAGATTAAATAAAATGAAATGAACATTTTTTCTAAATTAAAATTAAATGTACATAAAAGACTTTAAGTTTAATAAAAATTAAAATAGAGTAATTAGGACTCTCATGTCAAATTAAAAACTTCAAATTCTAATCTAAAAATTGGTTTATAAGTTAAAGGTTATTTTTAACATTTAAATATTATCAAAACATAACCTCTTTGATGTTCGTCTAGAGGGAAGAAAGCTTTATATGTTAGTTTATGTAATTTGCATCTTTATTGTACGTGCATAGCGCTTGAAATATTGACTATGTTACAGTGGACGCTTTACGACAAATGGCGAAGACAATGGGGGCCACAAACTGGAAATTTAATGCCACTTCTTGCGAATTGGAAATCGTCGGCGTTACGCCGGAGCCGCCGTCCTACTCTGTCTCCGGCGCTGTGAAGAATGTTACTTGCGATGTACCATGCGAGAACAATACCTGCCACATCATAGCCATGTATGTTCTTTTTCCCCTGAGAAATATTTGCCGTCACGATTAGCCGTTTGTAAGCTTGTCTTCTCTGCTTATTTCCGAAAAGAGAAAATGGGAATGTTTTCTTTAATCATCTTATTTTGTTATTTTTATTTGTGGGTTCTTGTTTTATTGTTTGAAGAGTGATCAAGAGGTTCAGTCTACCAGGTGTGCTTCCACCTGAGCTGGTTCAGCTTCCTTACCTCCAGAAGATGTGAGCATCGCTTCCAAACTGCACCTGATTAACTTTCTTTTGGCTGCCAGGAAAACAAAAGGATAAAAATAAGCTAAATTGATGTTTTTATTGGCAGTGATTTGGCTTATAACTACTTAAGTGGGTCAATTCCAAGCCAATGGCATTCAAGTCAATTGACGTATATGTAAGCAATATTATTTACTTCTCGTTTTCATAATTCAAGCCCATATATAACATTGAATTCCTTGATCAATTAACTATAGCTAAGGTTACAATGCAGCTCTGTTCTTGGAAACCGATTGTCAGGGGAGATACCAAAGGAATTGGGTAACTTAAGCAATCTCACGTACTTGTACGCAAGCTCTGTCTTTTCTCCTTTTTTTTTTTTTTTCCCCCTAATTCTGGTATTCTCAAAACTTAACTGTTGGAAAGTGACGTTGCCGTTCTAGTGCAAGGAGTTGGGGAGATCAGATAGTTATATAACTTTTAGCATAAGATAGTGGCAATTACGTCAATGAACAGTTACTACTTGTCCCTAATTTTGTTGTGCTATTTTCAATGGTAAAGAGGTTCCTCTTTGGAATTAAGAAACATGCAATTTTTGTGCTTTTATCACTCTTGAACATACTCTCCATGGAACACTAAATTCACAGTGTGGACAGAAGAACTTGCTGACAAATTTTTCTGTCAGGGATTTTGAATCAAATCAATTTTCTGGAACAGTGCCTTCAGAAATTGGGAAACTAGTCCACCTGGAAAATTTGTGAGTTATCTTGTGACTTCATTTTCTAGATGGATAACTTATTCGTACATATGTTATATCCTTTTGTCCTAATGTTGATTTCTCTATTCTGCTCTGATCTTCTTGCAGGATGCTATCCTCCAATAATTTGACTGGGAATTTGCCAGAGGAACTTGGAGGGCTTAGAAACTTGACTAATCTGTAAGATTTTTCTCTAATATGGTACCTCACTAAACATGCAAACTCCCGTTGATATGGAAGACTTGATGATGTTTTACTGCATGTTGCAGCCGCTTAAGTGACAACAATTTTAATGGAACAATACCATATTTCATTCAGAACTGGACTAAACTCGAGACACTGTAAGTTTCTGAGCTTTTGAGATGCTGAACACTTTGTAATTGGGCTTGTCAATTTCGCATGATTATTCTCATTCTATTCAATGCAGAGACATGGTTGCTACTGGACTCAATGGGCCAATACCATCATCCATTTCTGCTTTGGAAAATTTAGAACATTTGTGAGTGAAGATATTCCTCACAAATATGTTAAGGGACATAAGTATTTATTTTAGTTCTTAAACTTCAATTGTCATGATTGAAAATTGTATCCATTATATTATCTTACAAACAGGAGGATTAGTAACATAAACGGGATGATTCAAGCTTTCCCAGATTTGAGCATCATGTCTCGCCTTAAGACAATGTATGTTGTATGCTAAATTTATTTAGTGTCCATAAAGGCATACATTTATTTAAACTTTGACTATCTTAATTAACTTGGTCTGTTTTGGTCTTTTAGAATTTTACGTGACTGTAATATTTCTGGAAAAATCCCAAATTACATTTGGAGCATGAATGATCTACAAACGCTGTAAGGACATTGAGATCTTTTTTAATTCTCATTTTATAGTTGTTTCCACCTTATGGACTTGACTAAGAGCCTAAACTATGTCTCTGAATATTTGTTTCTATAAATGCCATTGTAACTTATTTGTTAGCCTTTATATGTATTTGATATTTAGTGAGTTTTATATAAAAGTATGCTAATATATTTGATTGATAATATAGATATCCTTAATACTTTTATAAAACATAACAATTTATTGCATATTAGTTGCTTTAAATTGATATATGGAACATGATTTCTTACATCTCTTGTGATTTTGGACAGTGATCTTAGTTTCAACAATTTAAGTGGAGAACTACCTGGTGTTATAAGCACAAAGAAGATAGACTTCATGTAAGTTATGTTATTGACGTTATGGTCTTATGGTCTTTTAAATGCATGCTTTTGCAATGTTTTCACATCCTATTTTTGTCCTGTTATTAACATTAGCATGCATATTAACTCTGTGATGTGGATTCTATCAGTTTCTTAACTGGCAACTTGCTTAGTGGAAATGTTCCGGAGTCAATCTTGAAGAAAGGAACGCATGTGTATGCTTCTCATCTTTGATGCCTGCCTTTTAAATTCTTGTGTTTTGTTGGGAAAAAAGATATGGTTTTTCTTTGTTAATGTCTTGATCTTTGTGGAGAATAAAGCTTGAAGTTACTATCTTTGAAGAAATCTGAAAGTGCAAGAACATTTGGTGGAAAATCAGTGCATCACATATCGTACTAGCTTTTGTTAAATACCAAAGCAATTACAAGATTGAATCAAATCTTTCACATTAACAATTGAGAGTCTTAATGAACAACAATGCATCATATTGAGAGATGGAAGTTCTCTTTCTTTTTTCTGGGAATGCAGGGATCTCTCGTACAATTCCTTTACAAGGCAAAACCGAGAGCAGCCTGCTTGCCAGATCTCGTCAGTACAGAAAAATAGTTCCTTCCTTTTTAATATCATTACCTGTTTACTTTCACCTTTATACCCAATAAAGTGTAATGAAGCACTAATATTTGTCTTATGGCCTATTTTCAACTTTTTTGTTTCATCAGAGATCTGGATGTAAACTTGTTTCGAAGTTCTTTGCAGGAAAAAAGCTTGTAAGTTTCTTTTCTTGTCTTAATTATATCCAAAACTATAATCTTGGCATTAAAAGCATGAAGGCATTCTATGGAAAGGGGAAGAGGAAGAGGAAGAGGAAGGCGAGGAGGTGTTAGGGTGTCAAACAAATAAATAAAGGAAAGAAAACAAAGAATGGGAATGATCTTCTACTTTCTCACCATGTTATTTTATTTTAATGCATAAGTTCTTACTTTGAATAATGTCCATGAAGTGTAGTACTGCTAATCTTTTCCTTATCTCGACTTTAAACCAGGAGGGCGATACAGCCATGCAGGGAAGATCTCAAATGTGATGCATGTAAGTGTGGCTTTTTGGTTTCTGTAAGGGATTACTTTCTACTAATGTCCGGTTCACAATTGTTTATTGCATTTCCTCCATAATTAGCAAAATTCTGAAATCTCCACCATCTTTGATTGTGTAATTTGTTGTCCTAAAAATTAAATGATTAATTTGAAGGAAATTAAGAGATATGTGTATATGGATAAGGTAATCCATATAGACTATGGTTTAAGAGGATCATATCATTTCCATTTGATTGTTGAGAATGTGGCATTTCATATAGTCTGAAAGTTTGTACCTCTTATTGGTTTCCCTTGATTTCTTAGAGAACTAACTTTTAGATCCCTACTTTGTTTTTAATATTTTTTTTATTCACATCTGAGAAAAGGAGATGCTTGACTGTGTCTTGGTTGCTAAAATGAGCCTTTCACTTTTGGCCTCTTGAAAAATTGTCTTTATTAGGTTGCTAATATTTATTGTTAATAAGTTTTTCCTTAAATTACAGAGCTTTAATTTTAAGCATATCAAGTTTTTCCTCAGATTTTTTATTGCGTGCCTCTGAGCAGATCGGAATTCTTTAAACATCAATTGTGGTGGAGAAAACATTAAAGAAGGAGACATCACTTATGAAGGAGAAACATATGTTCATGGTGGTCCTGCAACGAACATTTTGAGAGACAACAGTTACTGGGGACTAAGTAGCACTGGATACTTCGTGGATGCCAATGATCCCCGAAACACTCCTTACACTGCAAATTTGTCAATACCAAACATATCTGCCTTATATACTACAGCTCGCATTTCTCCTCTCTCTCTTACCTATTACCTATATTGTTTAGAAAATGGGAATTACACTGTGAAGCTTCATTTTGCTGAGATAAAATTCAGTAATGACGCAACATATAACAGCCTTGGAAGGCGCTTATTTGATATATACATACAGGTAAGTAACCGCATTTATGTAATTTATGCCAACTGAAATGAATTTCCACGAGTGGCTGAGAGTTCTTGAAACTTATGAAGTGGGATGCTTTATTGTTCTTTTATCATTTCGTTTTAGTACTTGGTTTCTGTTTTATATCAGATTGTACAGCCATCTGGTATTAGATAGGTTCTTGGGACCCGCACTTTTGGTGAGCTTACTAAATGGTATTAATGGAGTACCAAAATGGTGTTGCAGGACATATTAGTGGAGAAGGATTTCAACATAGCAGCTGAAGCCCATGGGGTTCTTGCACCAGTTGTAAAACAATTTAATGCTAATGTTTCAGAAAATATTTTGGAAATCCGCTTTTATTGGGCTGGCAAAGGGACAACACGAATACCTGAAAAAGGAGTTTATGGTCCTCTGATATCGGCTATTTCTGTGTTTTCAAGTCAGTTGATTCTTCTCATTAATGTTCGTGTTACTGTTATTGTTCTTCTTACTTTTTTGTTACTGATAATACTGGTAAATCCCCTAACCTTAGTTATTTACTACTATGCATCCCTGGAGTTCTTTGGTTTCTGGGGATCAAGTTTAATAGAAGCAGCTAGCTCCCTAATGTTGCTCTCTTGAAACGCTTGAAAACAAACATGGTACTGATTGAACATTGGTTCTCCTTTTGATTTTTTGGCTGAAATATTTTGTATGGTTTGAATCAACCGCATTCTACGACACTACACATCTATTCAATATGAAAAGCAATAAAATCTTTTTTATCTAGTTTCTTCCGTAGTGTTATATGCCAACTTATATATAGTTTTCTATCCTCATCACCAAGCTAACTCTTGATTGGCATAAAAATACTTAGTTGGTTATTTTTGTCAGAGCCCATACCTCGTCCAAAAAAGGGGAAAGGAAAGCTTGTAGCAATTACTATTGGAGTGGTAGCATTATGCCTCTTTTTCTTTGTTTTGGGTGTTACTTTGTGGAGGCATCGTTTCAAAGCGAAGACTGGGAGAGAAAAAGGTTTGGTATTATCATATGTATAACCTATTGCTTCAAATAAAATCATTAGAAAACAAAAGAAAATAAAGCTTTTTAGTTTTGGATCACTTAAATCGTTGTTTGTGCATAAGTGTCCCAAAATTACACTCTCTCTTATCTCAAATATGAGTTTATAAGACTTTTCTTGAATATGTAGTTCATCATAGTGAATTATGGAGCTCCTTGTTGTAATGGAAAATAACTATAGTGATTCTGCTATCATTGTAATTTCACCTTTTTGAAATGTTATTTTCTTCTCTTCATTTTAATTTCTCCGAATCTAAATTGAACAGCTCTAATGAATTTAATTTTTGAAATTATGTTAGCATATATAAGTTTTTCTGCGTTAGAACTTAAAGGAAATGCTTCAAACCAATTTAGGAATAAAGGATGATGTCAACATCTTAGCATGGATTCAAATGTCATATTCTCTAAGACTAGGAAGTTTTAAACATTGAGGATTCATGTGATTTACTCTTTAGTGGCTGGAATACCACTCTAATTATTAAAATCTCATTTTAGCTTATTAGGAAAAATCAAAGAATTATAAAAATGAAGAAGTTAAGTCATATATTTGAACAACTTGTGTAGTCTTTCTATGTGAGTATAGAATTCTTTTAATACCAAATAGAAGCTTTTGTAGTTAAATTACCTAATTTCCAGAGCTCTAAGATTGTATTTTCCTCTTGTTTGGTAGATCTCAAAGGTCTAGAGCTTCAAACAGTTTCTTTTAGTTTGAAGCAAATTAGTGTTGCCACTAATAATTTTGATCCTGCAAACAAGATTGGAGAAGGTGGATTTGGATCTGTTTACAAGGTATTCGAGCGAACTTTGAGATATTAGAAGTTATACTCTTTTATGGTTCTAATTTTAGGATTTGTAATTCTTCTCTTCTCTTATGATTGAATGTAGGGCCTTTTGTCTAATGGCACGGTAATTGCGGTAAAGCAACTCTCATCTAAATCAGGTCAGGGAAATCGTGAATTTCTAAATGAGATTGGGGTGATTTCATGTCTGCAACACCCAAATCTTGTGAAACTGTATGGCTGTTCTATTGAAGGTGATCAGCTGTTGGTGATCTATGAATATATGGAAAACAACAGCCTTGCAAGAGCCTTGTTTGGTGAGAACCATGCGTTGCCATTTACTTAGTTGATTGTCTTGTATGAGAAATATGTACTAAAGGTGTGAGAATTGGCGTTACTTTGAGGCTAATGAATCTTTTCCTTGGCTATAGGCCCTAAAGAATATCAACTGAAATTGGATTGGCCAACAAGGCAGAAGATATGTGTTGGGATAGCTAAAGGTTTAGCTTTTCTCCATGAAGAATCAAGACTCAAAATTGTTCACAGGGATATAAAAGGTACCAATATTTTGCTTGATAGTGACTTAAACCCTAAGATTTCCGACTTTGGATTGGCTAGGCTTGACGAAGGTGAGAAAACCCACATCAGCACCAGAATAGCTGGAACAATGTAAGTCACAATTATTTTCTTGCAGTAGGCCTTTTGGTTACTTCAGTTTTCTTTTGGTGAAATTAGTATCTTTCATGGTTAAGTGGACCAATTCCATGATTGTTTGTTTTCATCAGAGGATATATGGCACCTGAATATGCTCTCTGGGGCTATTTGACCTATAAAGCTGATGTCTATAGTTTTGGAGTTGTGGCGTTGGAAATTGTTAGTGGAAAGTACAATATGAGTTATGGACCTGCAAATGATTGTGCTTGCCTTCTAGATTGGGTAATTCTCTAACTTTAAAGTTCTTTGTTGAGTGCATGTATTAGAGATTCTTTTACTGATATGGTTCTTCCACACAAATTGGATTTTAATTTTTCTTGTGATCTTTTGATTTTCTTTGATTCTTGCTTTCTTAGCTGTGTTTCTGCTCTAACTGCTCTTTTATTTTATAAAACTTCTTGAAGACTAAGGTTATTTTTACTCAAGTTATTGTCAGATGAAGACACTGTAAAAACGTAAAAAAGCATGTACTTTGATAAAGATTAGGTGAAGAGTTCGAACGAAAGGGGAAGAAAATGATTCAAACAAACCAAACAGAAAATATCAGAGAATGACTAATCACCTCCTAAATCATGACATTCTTATTATTTACTCCTGTAGATTTTAATTAAATTTGAAGGTTTTTGCAAATTTAAAGTTGGATTATGCACGTAACATTCTTTATTGCAGGCCTGTCATCTGCAGCATACAGGAAACGTAATGGAGCTAGTAGACGAAAAGCTTGGAACTGAGTTCAACAAGGAAGAAGCCGAAAGGATGATTCAATTAGCTCTGTTATGCACTAATGCCTCACCCTCACTCAGGCCAACGATGTCTGAAGTGGTAAGCATGCTGGAAGGAACAACTCCCATTCCGCATGTGATTCCTGAAGCAAGTGGTTACGGTCAAGATTTGAGATTTAAAGCAATCAAGGAACATCACAGTCAGATGAATAGTCAGAGTGTGGGAAGAAGTCATGTGGATAGTTCAATATCAGTTGGTTCATGGTATGGTTCTTCCTCTGCATCTGCCCATGACCTCTATGAAGTAAGAGATGAGTCATATATGAGGGTCAAAGCCATGAGGGAAAGCTACACGCATACGAAAAGCAAGAGTTCAGAGGCGAGTCAGGCCCAGATGTCAACGTCTTTGTCTCCTCAGATTGGCCCCTCTTCTACTTCTAAGGATTAATTGTATCATAGCAGCTTGAATTCAACTCATTGATTCTTAAGATACACTCCATTTTGTCTTTCTTTTGGGGTTTTCTTCACGTCATATTTATTTTGAATAGTTTATATGTCGTGTTAGAAAGCATAATCACCATTTTCCATACTTGTATATCTTTCCATTTGGTAGAAATAACATAAGTTCATTCCTGAATCTGGTTAGTTGGAGAAATGATACATGAAGATATATAAGGTATAAGAAATTAAGATATTAGTAGTTTGGGAGAATCATTATTTCTATTATATTCTATTGTCTTTGAACATGGAAAAATTATGAAAACTCTGTTCATAAATGATGGTTGTGAGTGATGGGGGTGATATTATAAGGACATACTTCATGCTGCCCTTGAACATGGCCCTTGATGGGAGCGATATTATAAAGGATGAATATTCTATTTTGAAGGTAAAGACAGTTCTCTAAATGGCTTAAACAAAGTGACATAGTTAAAACTTTAATCTTTTCCTTACATATCCCTCAATCTCATTGTTCCATTAGAGGGAAAAAAAAGAAAGAAAAAGGAAAAAAACCAGTATAACTAACAGTGCATAAACCACGCACTGTTGCATAACTATGAATCACTGGGCCAATATTTTGCTTTAAACCTGAGTCCTGGTGATTTAAGCATCCTAAAAAAATGGTTGGTTAAGTTGAAACTTGCTGCTTGGAGCTGAATGCATGGGTTGTCGTCTTATATGTTTGTGAAACAACTGTGCAAACTGCTAGTTTTTGGTATGAACAGATGAGAACACCTCATTTCTGATTTTTTGGAATGCTTTAGACCCAAGGACACCAAAGTTGGGAACCTTCTATTTAAAGGTAATTAACAAAGGATGCAAAAAGCCATGCTTTGCTGGTTAATTACAGAGTCAACGGATACATAAACCATGCACTGTTGGATAACTACTGAATCGGTGGGCTAATATTTTACTTTAAGCCTAGGTCCTGGTGATTAAAGCAACCTAAAAAAAGTGGTTGGTCAACTTTAAACTTGCTGCTTGAAGTTGGATGCATGGTTTGCCACTGCATATTTACAAGACAACCATGAACAAGTGAGAACATGCCTCCCTCATTCCTGACTTCCTATCATCCATCATCAGACATCCTTTTTCATTCTTAAATTTTAACTTAAAAATTAGTTTATGAATTTAAAAATTAATCTTGTCCACGTAAAGTTCAACAATTTTCAAAAAACAAAAGAAAAAGAAACCACTCTTCAGGCGATCGTCATTTTATCATGGGCTGCGCTTCTCACCTTGCCTGCGGTTTTATGTGAAGAACATGTGCATATCAGGCCGCGAGGTAAACTCTGGCGGGCTGTGAGCAAATGGTTTGGTCATTGGTCGGATTTCATAATCTTCTTTTGCTTTTCAGCCTTTTAGATCATTGACTCAACTTTACCATGCTTCTTGTTCTGTATATGATTGGTCATTCAAAACCACATTACAAAATATTTTTCAAAAAAGTTACTCCCTTCGATGTCTTGTTTGATAGAAATCTAAGCATATCTTCCACTTTTTAAAAGTCTGTGTTCGGACACAGAAAGCTTGTCGTGTTTACCAGCTAAGGTCCTTTTGCTAAACTACAGAATTTTGAATTGCTTTCTCTTCCGCAGCTTCCACTTCTTTTCCCCGGTTGCCATTTTCAGACGTCAGTGACTTTCGCAGCTTCAGCAATGCTGGAAATTAGGCATGTGGATGGGAGAGAAAGCATTGAGGGGTTTTACTTTCAAAGACTAAAGCCTTATTTAAAGCCTGTTTGCAGTAAAGTCTCTTTGTCCTCTAACCCAAAACTTAGTAAATTACTAGTTGTTCTTGTCCCTTGATATGTTATTAAGACTTGCCCCATTTGATTGGCAGTCAAAGCATATTAATGTGTTCGTATTAAGCGACAAAATTCAACGATGTATTCAGAGAAACAGTGAAACAAGGTGCTGTAGACGGGTATCGTAAAAGTGGGTGGCGGCTGCTGGTTTACGGTACCTTACAAAAAGTCATCATCTCCATAGCATTAATATTCCAAATCAGTACTTTACTAGAGAGTTTATCCCGGGAATCGTGATTCAAGTCCACAGAGAAAACTAGTGGGAAAGTTCAAAACCCAGATCACTCCAAAGGCCAAAGAATCCCAATATCAGCTATGTACATTTTCACATCTGGGTAGTGAGATTTGAATGCAGGAGTCAACTACATACATTTGCTGGTTTTCTCGTCAGCTTCTGCAAAACCATGAAAGTGTGAGCCACCTCTGTTTCAAAATCAAGTATTAAGTTCCTTCAGGAGGACCAGTAGTAGGTTTTCAAATTCTGCAACATGCTGGCAAAGAACTTCCTGGTCTTCTTGGTCATTGCATTGAGTTACTTCAGTTTTCTGAGATTCGCAAAAGCAGAGGTACCCCAAGAAGAAGGTACGAGCTTGCTCTTCCGTTCTAGTTGATCAGGATAGGGAGAAGAAACTGAAAAAGTTTAAATATTGGACGAAGTTAGTGGATTGGGGTATTACCACTAAATGCTTAGACTAAATGGCGGAGCTTTTCATTTTCATAGGAAGATGAAAGCACCGGTAATGAGTCCTTTTTTTTTTGTTTTGTAAGACTAAACCGAAGATATGAAGTTTTACTAGTGGATGATTCTCTTGTAGTCTGTAATTAAATGGACTAAGTTCTATCTTGTGTGATTGGTCGCATGCTGCTTGGTCTCAATTCACATAGTTCTAGCAAAACGGATTGGCCTTTTGGTTTCCCTTTTTTCTTCTTGTGGACTAAACGTATTATTGAATGTCAATATTAGGTAGTTAGTTTTCATATTTTCGCTCCACAAAGATGGAAGCTAATTGGGGAATTAAACCAATTTCTTCATGCAAATTTTGCTAATAGAAGCTTAAATGGTATTTGTCATTTTATCAATCAACCAATATGCCTCTTCAAGAAGGACAAGAAAAAAGAACAGAAAAAAGTTATATTTGGAGAATAAACATAAGTGACGAATGATAGAAATTCAGTTGATGTTCCTTTTTTTTTTTTTTTGGCTTCAAAAACTTAAGATCATTCGATTCGGAGTTAAAAGAAAAATGTACAAAAGATTCCTTGGGTAATTGGAATGGCTGGAGGTGTGTTTGTAATTCTAATTTAGATAATATTGCTCAAGTGAATGTGAAAGTTTTCCCTTGGTTCTTAGCAATATAAATTTATGTACCAATATAGCTACTTTGGGGTCATGATGTTAGATTGCCATTTTTGTTCACAAGCATAGTTTGACAACGCTTATTTGGAATGTAACGTTTATCAATTGTGGTTGTTATGTAGTTGATGTGCTCCAACAAATAGCTGGTACAATGGGTTCAACATATTGGAAGTTTAATGGTACTTCCTGCCAAATCGAATTGGTTGGGATGACACCAGAGTCACCAGGGGGTTCCACAAGCAGCATTGATTGTGATTGCAACTTAGAGAACAATACCGTCTGTCATGTTGTAAAGATGTATAGTTCCCTCATTTTGTTCCTTATTAATGTTATATCAACTCTATTTTAGGCATGTTTTTGCATCTCCATATGATCATTAAAATGGAAACAATTTGTTTGCTAGTAATTTGATTTTGCTCATCTGAGTTTTCCTCTACTCATTTGTATAAATCTAGAGTATTTTTTTTAGTATGAAAGTGAAAAGTTCTGTTGACAATCATATAAAGGTTATAAAACATTATTTTTAAAAACTGTCCTTGTTACATCCATGATATATGTGACATATTGTAAGATTTTGTTAGCATGTTATAATTGATCGACTTCTCATGATAATAGTTGCCTATACTCATTTTCAAATATTCCATTTATTATAGAGTGCTCAAGGGTTATAGTCTTCCTGGCATGCTTCCACCCCAACTGGTGAAGCTCCATTACCTTAGAGAAATGTAAGATCTTTTTGAAGCATTTCAGTTTCACATTTGCTGTTAAACATTTCACGGCACAAGTCTACCGCACTTCACTATAATTTAACAAAGACTACTTTTTCAGTGTTTTCATTTAATACTTGCTTTGCTCTTATTCCAGTGATTTTGCATACAACTATCTCAAGGGGACAATACCATCGGAGTGGGCCTCAATGCAGTTAACTTCTATGTGAGCTCTTCTATATTGTACTTAATAAATTTTGGTTTAGCAACTTTTGCCTTTAATTAACCAGTGGTAATTTGCAGCTCTGTTCTTGGGAATCGCTTATCAGGGAAGATTCCAAAGGAAATGGGAAACATTACGAGTCTTACCTACCTGTGCGTTCTGAATTCTGGTTTGAGGTCTTTATGTGTGGTTTAGTTATGAATTAAAGTAAAAAGGCTGTGGTTTTCTTGTTAAGTGTACTGCTTTGACTTCATATCTCTTTAACTGTATTTTTTAACCCTTTAAATGTTTTTTTTTAATTCTTTTTTAATATTACAACACACATACTCAACTCACGCACATAGGTATTGAATCCTAAATCTCATGATTGGAGTTCCTACTATCTCATCACTAAACTAACTGGCTAAATGACACTTTTTGTATGATCATATTGAAAAAAAGCCATTGTGCTTTCTTTGATGGTTAAATCATATGTTTCTGCTATGCTCTTTAAGTAATCATAGTAGTCCTCTCTAGTTTTGTGTTTACTTTTCTTTTCTGATTTTTTTTCAAATAGAAGCCTTGAAGCAAATCAATTCTCTGGGGTTGTTCCTCATGAGCTTGGCAATTTGAGCAAGTTACAAACTTTGTGAGATATCTCATCTCCTCATATGTTCGTTTATAATTCTCTTTTCTTTATTTTTTTTCGTTCCTGTACATATTTGAATGACTTCTTGGTTCATTTCTGCAAAATTGTTCTTGCAGAGTGCTGTCCTCTAATAATTTGACAGGAAACTTGCCAGTGACTCTAGCCATGCTGGGAAATCTAACAGATTTGTGAGAGTTTATTATATCTGCTTCTATTGACATATTCATCCCATCATCTAAGCTTAAATGTGAAGTTTTCCTGATGAACATCAATTTATTGCACAATGCAGTAGGATAAACGATAACAATTTCAGAGGAACAATACCTGATTTCATACAGAATTGGAAGCAATTGGCAAGATTGTAAGATCATTTTTTTTTTTAAATTACCATTTTCAAGAGATCTCAAGTTCTTCTTTTGCCCAATAGCGGACAACCCTTTGTTTTATATGTAGTTTCTAATAGCGATTCTCATTCCAATTTTAATTCTTTCAGGGAAATGCATGCAAGTGGACTGGAGGGACCCATTCTACCGAATATATCTCTTCTGAATAACTTACTTGTGTTGTGAGTAAAAGACCGTCTTACATCCATGTAGTTGCTTGATAGGATGTAACTTTATTGTTTGGTAGCGTTATTGAAGAGTTTTGCCTCAAATGGCATATTTTTAAGCAGAAGGATTAGTGACATTGAAGGACCAGCTCAGAATTTTCCAATGTTGCTAAACATGCATGGCCTAGTAAGATTGTATGTTTATTGCTCAAGTCATCAAATATATGTATTTGATGCAATGATCTTTATGTGATACAGTTTAGCTATGTATTTTAGGGTTTTGAGGAATTGTAAGATTTCTGGCAAGATCCCTTCATACATCTGGACAATGCAGGATCTCCAAACGCTGTAAGTAAAGCATGCGGCATATTGACATGTGCCACTTCCTTTGCTTGTATTAGAAAACATTATTCTGATACTTTCTGAAAATAGGCTGTTTTCAATTAATTATAGGAGAATATTTTTGAAATTCAAAACTTGTATTTTACTACATTTTCCACTGTTTTCTGCTTTTGCAATGTAAAAGTAGGAACCAAAAAGGTCCAGATTGTTTATGAATGCTTATAGTTTCTAACAATTGGCCTTGATTTAATTTCAGCACCCATCAATTAGACAAGGAAAGACATACTAAAAGCTCATATAAGGAAGACAAGCAATAGATCAACGTTACAATTTTGTGTAAAAGGCCTCAAATAGAAATAAAGGTGTAGAAAATAGGTCTAATGTTGATTTAGAGATAAGTTCTATAACAAAGATCAATAGGATAAGAAACAATCTGGCTTCACAAACTACAAGTACTGTATTCTACTTAGGAAACCAAATTTCAAAATATGTGGGGTGCACACCTGCGTGAACCAAGCTGTAGAAACTTAAGAAACAGAGACCTATAAGATGCAAGCAAGTTATGAACCACGTGTTACATATGTTGATTTATCATTTAACAAAAATACGTTTCTCAAATTCCTTGCTCCTCTTTTGGCAATTCTTTTCTTATATTGTTATCCAGCTTGCTTATATCTGGATGGTAGAAAACATAGCATATTGATAGAAGCAATGTTTGCTTTGATGGAAAAGCAATGGTAACTGAATTATGCCTTATTCCTTATTAATTAGGCCGTAGGTTTGAACTTTTAGATTTTCAACACCCTTTCTTCTTCCTAGCATACCAAGTTTGCAAATTACTCCAAGGATTGTTGTTGATCATCTTGTCACTTTGTGGATGTTGTCAGGGATGTCAGTTTCAATAATTTAATTGGGGAGATTCCAGCTAGAGTGAACTTACCGCGCCTGAAGTTCCTGTAAGTATATCAAAACAGAGGCTGCGATTGATTGTATATTGTAACCTTCTTTGATAAGATATGCCAGTATCATTTCCAAGTCTTGAGGATTTGATTTATGTAGATAGAAAGACCTGAACTCACCTGCACACACAACATATGCAAGATATTCTTTTAAGTTCAAACTGCTATCTGTGCAGGAACATGCCACATATATCTTACCAAATGCAATCATAGATTTCTGACAGGATTTGTTGAATTGCTTTTGCATTTTCTAAACATTGGATGTTGCCTTTGGTCAGCTTTTTAACTGGGAACTTGCTGAGTGGAACTGTGTCAGATTCACTCATGAAGGAAGGAAGCAATATGTATGTTTCTTTTCCAGCCTTTTTGTTTTGTTTCATCTTTCGATATATTTGGGATCCACCTTTTGCTCAGTTACCGTTGTAATGCATCCAAAATTCTGCTCTGTGTTAAAGTTAACAAAGAATGCAGAGAGATTACAATTGAGGGTCATCGAACTAGGCATATATAGATGAGGGCAGAGTTTGCTAATCTTTCTTTTTATTAAATGAATTTTCCTTTTAAATCTAAAGAAGCTCATAAATACA
Organism: Casuarina cunninghamiana; assembly: GCA_028551485.1. Taxonomy (NCBI): domain Eukaryota; kingdom Viridiplantae; phylum Streptophyta; class Magnoliopsida; order Fagales; family Casuarinaceae; genus Casuarina; species Casuarina cunninghamiana. The sequence goes on along the minus strand of CM052366.1, from coordinate 6,600,582 downwards.
CTCTTTACGTTTTGGTAGTTCTCTTTTTTAGTGTATCTTATAAAATGAAAAACAGGATTTTCCCAAAATAGCTTGAAGGTTTTATTTTCTAGTTAAAATAGTTTTAAAGTTTTTTTTTTCCGTTGATTGAGAGCCACTTCATGCACCAGACTACTGTTTCCATAATAGTCTCAGGGGCAAGAAACTTAACATCGAGTTCTGTACACGTGTGGTTGCCATCCTGTGGCAAGGCAGGACTGAACAAGTAAACCTCATTGCTAACAGTTGGGTTTTTCAGCATATCATCAATTTCCCTTGGTTCAGATCTTTACCAAATTCTCATAAATTCTCCTGCTGTCATCTCTAAGTATTGCTTCTGCTTTCTGGAAGAAAACAGATTACCATACTAGTGATAATTATAACTCATTTTCAAAAGAATGACTTTCCATTGTAAAACATGCTTTTCAGATTTAAATGTTTTGGAAGTCTAATTGTGATTTCCTTCATATGGATATCCGCTTTCTGTTTTTTTCTTCTCTATGTCGTTTTTCATTTTTCAATCAAGCAATTGACATTTTCCTTACCAATGCATGGATACAGTGATCTTTCGTACAATAACTTCACGTGGCAAGGTCCTGAGCAGCCAGCTTGTCGCGAAAACATGTCAGTCTCCTTGTACGCTTACTTTTAATTTGTTTTCCAGTTTGACAGTGCTTTAAATTTTAGCTCTTGCACCTTCTGTTATCTTACTAGGAACTTACAGCTCAACTTGTTTCGGAGCTCTTTGAATGGGGGTAACTTGTAAGATACCCTTCTCTTCATTCGTTTGTTACTTGGTTTCTTTATCTAGTTATAAGATTTCCTGCTAAAACGACTGGTTTGCATTTTCTGCTAATATTGTCTTTTGTTACTCATTCTCCGCAGAAGGCAGCCTCCTCATTGCTTGAAGAATTTCAATTGCCCACGATGTAAGATCACAATTTCTGGAGTTGACATTGTTGACTACTGTGGAATTTTTCAGAAGTTTCTCCAAATTTTTCACGTATTCTAATATGAGAAATCATTTTCGTTTCTGAGTGTATACTACAACTACTTTAGTTAGTTACAAAACAGATTGCTTAAGCAAATCTTGGCGGACCCTTGGAAAAGAAATTTCTGATCACAAAGCCACATTATTTCAACGAAAAGTAAGTCCTCACTTAAGTAAAAGAAAAACGGAGCAACATTGAGTGTGAACTTTTCCCTCAGTTCAGAAAGCCAAAAGGAGAATGTTATGAGTTTTGAAACCCGTCATTACCTTTTTTGGCTTTTTCCTTTTTAACTCCCAAGAGCTTCTATAGTGGTGGAGTTCCATTTAGGGGGCTTGTCATGGAAAAAGTTGGCGTATTGCTCAAGGTTGGCGAGTTTTGAACTAAGGTGCAGTTGGACTACTTTTTCACATTGTGGTCATTCTGGAAATGCAATAGGAATGAAAGATGCTTGTGCATGTAAAATATGCTTTAAATGGGAGCTTGAAAGGATTTCACAGGATGGTTTCTAAGCAAATGCCTTGCAGTTACTGTTCCCTGATTTTTTCCATTTTTAAGAATTAGTGCAACAATGCCTTAGTATCCGGGCTGGATGGAAGTGATATAGGATTCGAATCTGAGTTTTTTTAAATCTTGCTAGGATAGGAATCAGCATCAGTTGAGGTTACAGTTCAAATGCTTCACAAAGGTTTCTTGCAGTTGCTTATAAGACATTTTTGGGCAAGGTTAGGGTCATCAAGCTAAGGTTTAGTCTGACTACAATATGTTTGTTTCGGGAATGCAATTCTTGTTCACATTGTTATGGTAGAGAAAGTGGTAGAAGGAGGAGACGATTTGATAGCAGCTATTCTTATGTGGGAAGGATGGAGGACAGCAAATAACTTGCTTTTGAACTTTAGTTTCTATGGATTTTGGGTCCCTGGTCTTTTCTGATTTTACTGGCTAAAGCCTGCATTAAATGTAAGGATGATAGATGAGTATTTAATAGTGTGATGAGCTTAATGGCATGCTGAGCATTTCGTCTTTGATTGATGTGTGAGTAATAGAATGTTCAATGTATTGGATACTCAATCTTATCTTGCTTTGCAGATTATGGTTCCTTTTCTGGTCTCATTGACTTTGACCTGTCATTTAATTTCTGTAAATTTTTCTTTTCATTCTCTTCTTTTCTGCTGCCTCTTTAGTATTGCTCCTATGCTTCAGAGCTGCATGCATTGAGCTTGCATATCTCTTAATCAGAACTGTACTTCCTCTCATGATAAAATTCTAAAAGGTTGATCTTTTGGAGAAGATAGAAAAACTTGAAGTTAAAGTATTTGACAGCCGTAATGGTAGCTTATATTTAAGGACTTTTACAATTGAAGGTTGCAGTTGGTCAACTCTATCTTTTTGGCTATTCAAACGTACTGGCCCTCTATGTTCGTCCTCCCTGAAGAAGTGATTAAATAGGTTGATCAGGTTCTCAGAGCTTTTCTCTGCAGGAACCGACCTCAATCATGGGTGAGCGACTTTTATCATGTTCATCCTCCCCATAAGGAGTGATCAAACAGGTCGATCAGGTTCTCAGAGCTTTTCTCTGGAAAGGAACCGACCTCAATCATGGGTGAGCGACCTTTATCATGTTCATCCTCCCCATAAGGATTGATTAAACAGGTCGATCAGGTTCTCAGAGCTTTTCTCTGGAAAGGGAGCGACCTCAATCATGGGGGAGCCAAGGTTGCTTGGAATAAGGGTATGATCACGTAAGGGTGCAATGTCTGCACCCTTAAGTGAAGTGTAAATTGACATCTGCATGTCTTGTTGACCTCTTGGCTGCTCTATTCTAGCTTGCATTTCTCCTAATCATATTTATAGTTACCTAAATATCTTGAATTAAAAATGAATGATGGTCAGTATGCAAGATTGCTTAAAGTAGCAACAAAGAGAGTTTAGTGAAAGACTAAACGTGTATAGGTATGTGTTGATATCCCGTTACACCAATTTGTTATTAAATAATTGAGCTGTGTCAAATAATGAGCTACATAAACCGCTTGTGGTTTCCATGTATCTTGCCTTGTTATAGATTCTTGTTTTATTTGTTTCCTGGCAGATTCGAACTGTTTGTATGTCAATTCTGGCGGAAATGATGTACTCATCAAGGATGACAAAGCAACTGTGCTGTATGAAGGAGATGGGAAAGTTGAAGGAGGCTCTGCAAAGCTCTTTATCAGTGACAACAGTTACTGGGGATTTAGCAGCACTGGAGACTTCTTGGATGATAATGATGTCCAAAACACTCGTTACACTGTGTATCGCTCATTGTCCAATGTTTCCGAATTATATGCGACGGCACGTGTATCTCCTATATCACTTACATATTTCCATTATTGCTTGGAGAATGGAAACTACACCGTCAATCTTCACTTTGCAGAGATAAAATTTACAAATGACAAAACATATAGCAGTCTTGGGAAGCGCATATTTGATATCTACGTACAGGTAATGAGTCACAGTGATGGTAGGATTGTGCCTTTTAAGTTGCAGATAGTGGTTAAATCAGCACTTTTTGCCACAGGAAAGATTAGTGTTGAAGGATTTCAATATTCAAGATTACTCTGGTATGCCTCAGAAGCCAGTAGCAATACGTGTGCCCAACGTTAACGTGTCAAACAATGTCTTAGAGATTCGATTCTATTGGGCTGGTAAAGGGACAACAAGAATACCTAACAGTGGAGTTTATGGTCCCCTAATATCAGCTGTTTCTATCATTTCTGGTGAGTTATTTGTTTCCATAGTTATTTTTTGTCATATTGCCATCCCTAGAAATTGTCCCTGCACATGCAATAGGGACATATGGTGTTTGTATGGACGCCCTCTAAGGTCCCACTATTTGATGAGCTTTTAAATTAAGGCTTATGATTTTTACAAAACTAGGCATGAGAATCCTTGGGCGAAAAGACTCATTGAGATGACCTAAATATGTGATAAACATTTGCATGCTATCCCAAAAGGACAAATGACTTTTAGGTTTTTGTACACTCGCATACATTAAATGTTAGATATACTCATACAGCATCTCTACAATCTATATAATCCAGCATATTTGTATTCTAAAATCCTTGAAGACTCTGTTTCTGTTGCAGTATAAATGCTTTCATGCGGATTGGACCGTTAGGTCACTCCTTTGAAGTAAAATGAATAGTCTTTTTTTGGGACAAGGAAATGTTGCAGCATTCATTCCACAATGAGATGCATGACATAAATTCCATTTTCTTTGGCTTAGAAATGCACACCGTTATATGACAAAAATGCATAAACAAAAAGTGTAGCTACTGTCTTGAATTTGAATTTGATTATATTTTCGTTATTGTTTGGTAAGTCATAAAAAATCTTATAAAAAATGCAGTATCTCATTGATTTACTTTCAAGTTTGTCACATTATCCTTGGTTAAAAATTATTTCAGACCATTCAACATTTTGAAGCTTAAAAAGTTCTTACTTTTGATATAGAATATTCTGGTTTCGTTATTTGCTCACAAACAATTGTGGTCATTTCCCAAGAATAAAATTGAATTTCAAGGTGGTAATTTTTCTTATAATTAGGACAACGCAGGATTGTGATTTCATTTTTTTCTAGTAATTCGTGTAAGGTCCTAGCTTTTGAATAAAGGAACTTGCTTATAGCCATTATGAGCCTTTATTGTTTGGTCTACCGGACAAGATATTTAAGCTTTATGTAGAAATTATAGGAATTAACATCTTGATATACCTGCTGCCTTCCTTGTATGTAACTGCTGCCTGCTGTACATGCTAAGTAAAATATATATTTCTTTATCACAGGCAGAGTCAAGTTTTGGTTTAAATATTGTGACAAGAAAAGAACTTTATAGCTCATCTGTAGTGGGAAGTTTGGTGTGGGATTTCATGATGTTCACTGGCTTTGCTTGCTGATGCCACCCTGACCCCTCTTCTTCTATTTTCTGTGCGATTACCTGGTTATATTCTTTGTTACATTTCATGTTTATGTCTGCTTTATGGACTGGACATACATCCTGCACGCTTTTCTTGTCTTTTTCACCTTTAATCCTTTGCTAGGAAACCACAACTGGCCTCGTTTGTTTTTGGGCAGATTTCAAGGTTTGTCCAGATGGTGAAGCCAAGCGAACTGTTCCGATCATCGTTGGAGTTGCAATTGGAGCAGTATGCTTACTTCTCTTTTTGGTGGGAATTTGGTGGGGAGGCTGTTTGTTGAGGAAAAGGGGAAGAAAAACAGGTGCGGGCCATATAAATTGGTTGTTTCTAAAATTGATTTACTGCCTCCACATACACTGTTTAATAAATGAGCGAAATTGTGAGTGCATTTTTCTGTTTTACTTCTGAAGCATCTCAATCTTAAGTTCTTACAAGTGTTTGAAGTATTGCTGCTTGTTGATGAAATCTTATGCACAAAGATTTGTGGTTTTAGCATGTGATAGAAATTACAAACAAAACGAGACTCTTTCACTTATTGATTCCCATATGCCTCCTTGAACGTCTGTTCAAGGGCTAGATTTGCAGACAGGTACTTTTACCTTGAAACAAATAAAAGCTGCCACTAATGACTTTGATTCTGCCAACAAAGTCGGAGAAGGTGGTTTTGGTCCTGTGTACAAGGTACTGCAACTGAATCTTACTTCACCTATTCCTGATGTATTTTTGTTTTTATCTGAACAAAGGTTGGATGCAGGGTCAATTACCTGATGGTACTGTCATAGCAGTTAAGCAGCTCTCATCTAAATCAAAACAAGGAAATCGAGAATTTCTAAATGAGATTGGTATGATTTATTGTTTGCAACACCCGAATCTTGTGAAGATTCATGGATGTTGTATTGAAGGGGATCAACTATTGTTGGTGTATGAGTACGTGGAAAACAATAGCCTTGCTCGCGCTCTTTTTGGTGAGGATTAATTCACTCTACTCCACCATTGATATTGCTAAAAGGAAAACACAAACTTTTCTTTTTCTTTTCTTTTCTGTTTTGGTAGATCTATAGAATTTTATTTGTCATTTGGTTTTTGGTTTCCCCTTCTATGTTTCCTTTGTGCTTGGGTTGTGTCCCTTTTTCTATGTCTTTTAAGTGATTGTATTATTCTACAAAAAAAAACAAAAAACTAGAGATCCTTGAAAATAGTGGGTTGAGCAATATTTTCTTCTTCATGTAGGTCCAAAAAATAGTCAACTTAAATTGAATTGGCCTACGAGGCTTAAGATTTGTCTGGGGATAGCAAAAGGTTTAGCTTTTCTCCATGAAGAGTCAAGACTCAAGATTGTTCACAGAGACATCAAAGCAACTAATGTGCTGTTAGATGGAGATTTGAACCCTAAAATATCTGACTTTGGATTGGCTAGGCTTGATGAAGAGGAGAGGACTCACATTACCACCCGAATTGCTGGAACAATGTAAGTTTACCTTATACGAAAACTACAAATTCAAAATTTTTAACTTTCTGCAGTGAATAACAAGACATCTAATATTTGGTTTGCAGAGGATATATGGCACCAGAATATGCATTATGGGGTTACTTGACATACAAAGCAGATGTTTACAGCTTTGGAGTATTGACCTTAGAAATTGCCAGTGGAAAGAACAATAATAACTACATGCCAAGTGATAATTGTGTTTGTCTTTTAGATCGGGTACTTTCCAACTCTTGTTGTTCAATCCATTAGATATCCATTGTTAATGCTTCACTTGTAACTCCATGCTACAAGGAATGTTTTCAGCGTAGTAATTGGATAGCTTGTGTTACAGGCTTGTCACTTGCAACAAACTGGAAACTTGATGGAGCTGATTGATGAGAATTTGGAATCTGAGGTCAACCGCAAAGAAGCAGAAATTATGGTTAAAGTAGCCCTGTTGTGCACGAATGCTTCCCCATCACTTAGGCCTACCATGTCTGAGGTTGTAAGCATGCTTGAAGGTCGAATGACTGTTCCAGATATGATCCTAGAACCTAGCTCGTACACTGAAGATCTAAGGTTTAAGGCCATGCGAGACTTCCATCGAGAGAGGCAAGATCAGAGTTCAAGTGGAAGCATTATCCAAAACTCAACTTCTACCTCGTCTTACTTTGCATCTAGACCTGATTTTGGTGGAATCAAACTCGAAACAAAATCTATCTGAGTTGGGGTATCCACTTCTCTTTTATTTCACAAAACATAGTAGGTATTCTTTAAAGAGAGATTGTCAACTTCATTAAGGTAACAAAATGGAAGGTTTAAGTGTTTATGTCCATATTTGTTAGTGTGAGGGTCCAACAGCACGTGTAGATTTACTAAATATTTTAATGTAATTATTCTTGTAAAAATATTTCTATTGTTAGATGAGGAATATATAAAGAATTTACTAGAAAATTTCTTTGAGGTTTTTCTTTTTATGATTGTTAGTATTTTCTAAAATGATTCATTTACTCATTCATAATTAAGCAACAATTTTTTTGAGTTCATGTTTGGAGATGAGATGAGGTGGCAGCCACCTAGCTGCCATGTTGGAGCTCTCGACAGCCTTCTAGACAGAGCACGCTGGCTTGCTCTAACTTGCTTCTATCTTATCTGAATTAAAAATGTTTTGCAACAGATCTTCCAGCAATTAACTGGCATCAACGCAATCATGTTTTACGCTTCGGTTCTGTTTGACACCTTGGGATTTGGGAATGTTGCTTCCCTTTACTCAACTGTTATAACAGGAGTTGTCAATGTCCTCTCCACCGTTGTGGTCAATCTCGCTAGTATCTTTTTTTGGGATACATTCAAATCTCTTCTTGTCATAAAATGTTTTACAGATCTGTTACGAAATTATAAATTTTATGACCCCATTTACGTAGAGTTGGGCCAGTGAGCCACTGAGTTTCTGATACTCCCTTTCTCTGAAACCTTGGGTCCCTGGGGAGAGCTCGTATATAGTTGGGTCACCACACATTCCCAATCATCTTCACCTCCTCACTTGTGCTCACAAATGAATGACTCTGAACTTCCACTCGAGATTAACTGAAATTTTGAATGGTAGCCAAGACTTTAAAAAATAGGCTGTATTTCTTCCGAAAGCTCACTAAAATACGTGTTATTTATAAAAACGGATTCTTTGCAAATTCTTCAAACTAATAGCTTTTTTCAAGTTTATGTAAAATTTCATTGCTTGGACAAACTTTTAAAACATCAAAGGCACTATCTCCACACATCTATTTCCTTGCCAAACAAGAATGATCCAATACTCTCAAGAGCTGAGGGGATGCCTCCTACTAATCTTATAATATCTTATGACAATTTAACAAAACTCTATTTTGAATTGGGTTTGTTGAATGCTTCTCATTGGAAGAGTTGTGAAGCATCTTTGTCTTCTAACAATTGAATTTCATAAGTCTCTCTCTCTCTCTCTCTCTCTTTCTCTCTCTCTCTCTCTCTCACTCTCTCATAATTAGCATTTAAAATTAACTATCTCTTCTTATAACAACAATTCTACTTAGCTTTCAAAATTAACAATTATACTATCTTTACTAAACCAACTAAAATTCCTTCTAATCTTTTTAACTTTCACATTGTCTAAGAACAATAAATACTTTTTCATTACATAATATCTTTCTCAACATGTTGATTCCATAATTAGGATCCCATATTTTCATGCTACTTTCCTTTGGAGCTCATGAATAATTTTTTTTTACAATTCATTTATGCTATAACTTCTATGAATTGTTGACACCACAAATAAAATATCTAGATTTATTAAATCTCAATACATTTACATTGGTTTCCTTTGTTAGTAAAAAGAAAAAATAAACCACTTAAGATTCCTACCTTGAAAAAGTTAAAATATAAGTAATGAAAACAGAGGAAGAATACACCTATAGAAGAGAACAAAAAAACATATAATGCAAGATAAAAAAAAACCACAAAAGCACCCCTTGTAAGAAATGTTTACTCATCATCTCCCTCTACATAAACTTAACCAAAACCCACCATCTTATTAGAAAAAAGAGGGAAAAAAATTGAAGCAAAAACTAAAACGAAAAAAGAAGTGCTAAGAAGAAAACAAAGGACATGTTGTACACTAGAACCAATAAATAGGCTACTGCAGGTGTTGCTAGCTCTACTTCCACTCAGAAACTGAAAACAATTAAGTAAATAATCACAATAAACTCCATTTGCAGATTGTAAATGTTTTTGTTATAGTTTGGCGCAAGGGAACGTGCGAAGAAAGGATGTAGCTGGAGGGGACCATCTACTTCTCACCAAAATGGTTAGTTTTCTTTTTCCCTATGATTACAGCACTATGAAAAACGGAAATACCTATATGTAGAGGAGGATTGTTTAAATTCTAATATCCCTTTATTCTGGGGTAGAGGTAGTACTCCTCACAACGCTTCCAGTCTCCCAACGCATCCAGGCTCCTTCTCACACGTTACAGTTTTTCACCATCCAAACACCGTTGAACCCCTCTATGAGAACAAACTAGCAAGCTATGGCAGCCACCTAGTTCAACTACTACTTAAGGTGCATCATCCGAATTCATTAGGTATTTTTCGGGTAATATCAGGTTCTCTTCTCCTTGGAACAAGTTTAAATTACACCCAAACAATTTTCAAGCTCTTTGTTAAAAAACTACTTAGGTGTGAAAGGCCTTCTAACATGGATTCTATCATCCATACATCATAGTCAGCAGTGTTCTTGTGAGTTTATTAAGAGAGGCAAAAAAAGAGAAATAACTTGAATGAATGTATTGCCCCTTGCAATCATCGAGTTTCAGGATTGTGCCTCATTTTCCACAAAGATAACAGCAATCAGGTGCACTAAATATGATCACTAGATTTTGTTCCTGTCACAAGCGTGCGCATTAAGGACAAAAACTGATCAACCAAGCCTCCCCATTGGGCGGGCTAAGCACTTACGTTATCTCAGTTGTATTCCTTGGTTATTAGTATGGTTAAATTGATCAGATATGTCTAGTAAAGATTAAAAGCAAAACTATTGATTAAACTTGCAAAAGCCATCGACAAACCTTGACCTGAAATGCAAAAGTTAGATATAATCAATAAGTGAGGATAAACCACTTGATGAAATACGTATCCAGCACCCCTTGGTGAGATACCCAATCACAATGACCGGTTAGGTCACACCATAAAAGATCACACCATGGACCCCATAAGGGACTTCTTGAACATGGTAGAATTATGGATGATGTTAAGGATTTCAATGGAAGGAGAAAATCCACCAATAGACAAAATTTCATACTCCACCTTCAAAACATAAGTAAGGTTAACATTCAGGAGCAATGCATCATTAACAAAAACAAACATCTAGAACCACAAATAGTTATATATTGATTATTTAAGTTCATTTACTACTAAACCACAACTCAGCCAGGATGTAAAAGCCAAAATTTGATAGGTATTACAAGTTTTAAGTGGCAATAGGCTCCCATAAAATCTAATTCATTACATATGTTCGTGCAATGCAATACACTCTTTTGAAAAAAGGTTGATCAAGTAATTAATGCATTTTCAAATAACACTCTTACCTCTTGCAGGACAACCATGTAGTGGGCAATTCATCCCTAGTTTGGGAGAATGCAACTATTTATTTTTTAAAGATAAAATTTGCATCAATCTTTTGCAAAAGAAATTGTTTATCACATAGTCAATTCTAGCTTAACAAAGCCTCATCATAGGCTTTGGAATATAAAATTTTCCATTGCAATGTTTTTAGTTCTTCATGGTTACATACTTAAAAATAGGTGTCACACCTGAAAACAAACCAAGAAAAAACTAATTTTAGAAACATCAAAAATAATATCACTGAAATAAATTAAAGAGGACAAACAATACAATTCAAAGGCAAAATAAATCTAAAATATTTTCATAACAAAATATATTCTAGAAATTAAAGTAAACTTTTAAGTGGATTTGTTAACAGTTATCAACAAAACCTAATGTGTTTGACCTTATTTTGGCACATAGAAATTTGTCTTACATATTAGTCATTTGGCACCACTCAGATGCATCAGCGTTACAAGATGTATACACAAGTAGAAAAAATTTCCTATAACATCATTTCATTCCATGGCATAGATGTAAATAAATTCACATAAGTTAAAACCAAGTGAAAGAAAAAAAGATCCCTAAATGAATATTCTCATAACATCGCAAATCAAGAAAAAATCACTAACATCAAATGGATCGGGAAGGGATATGGGCGATGGAAAAAAAGACATAAAAGGAGTGGGCCAAAGTGAGAAAATCACCACTTTTCCTTTCACATCCCTCCATCATCTTCATCATTCATCCCGCCCTTTTCCTTCGAATAACATGTTACATAGCTTTCCTAGAGTCAGTTGCCATTTGCATTCTAACACATTAAAGCCCATGGCAATGAATCTAAAGATAATCAAGTAGTACAAGAGAGTTTTGTTTCCCATAGTGAGTGAAAGGATAATTTTTTAAATCAAATTTCAATCACTCATCTGTATCTATTTAGGAAAACATTATAACTATTGGATTGGATAGTTCCAAAAAAATTAACTGACAAGAAGCATTCTAATTTAGACATAAAAAGCTTCAACCAAATAAAGAAATTGAGAAATTCAACGTTAAACTAGATAATACATAAAAAAACTAAGTTAAATGCTTTTGTTGACCCATGGACCTTGGACAAAATAAAATGATGCCATCTATGTCATTTCCAAAACAATGGAAGATAACTTTCTAGATGTAAGATCCCAAACGTTACAAGCATTTGTTAGACGTCACCTTCATGTTACAACTAAAATTAGCACATCAATTTTGTTATTGCAATCAGGAAACTATGTGTACATTCTTTGCACAAAAACCTTCACAATTGTTGACAAAATTGAAAACTTACTGTTCACATTAGAATCCTAATGTGAACCATCAACTCTGAAAAAGGTAATCTGGAATTTACACGTCGGTTGCAGATATGCTGGGCTACATAGGGTCCATTATAAGCAGCTACTCTGTATGGTGTCCTCATGTGCTATCTCGAAGTTGCAATGTGAAAGACGGAATCTCCTAGGCCACCGATTGAATTCAATAGAAGCTCAACCACTTTCACCAACACCAAAATACCATTAGAAACTAAATAACCTGTAAATGTTACAAAGAATTAAAAAACTAATATTAGAAAGTAAAATTTCATTTACATCCATAATAAAGACTTAAGAGTTTCCCTGCATTATATTGTTAATTGGATTTTACAAGATTTTCTTTTTTCACTTATAAAGTTTTAGACCCAATTAATTGCAATTGTATAATTCAATAAAAATAGTCCAAACGAATAATAAGAATTAGTTTAACCTTTCACAACATGTAACTAACTAAACTAATTAATGAAAGTAAAGTATTCATATAAGTCCATAATAAGAAATAATTTAAAGTAACAATCAATGAAGAAATTCTCATCAAGTAAAATGCTTATGAGAATTGTCTTAGACTTCAGCACCTTCATCACTAGTCACTTCAAGAGTTGGACAAATTCATTTTAGTTAGTACATAATTAAAAAAATCAACAAATTAGAAGAATACTCGATGGAAACATTATAGTACAATGTAGCTCACCCAAATCTATGTATTGCAATTTACAAACATTCAGTTTGTAAACCAAGAAATAGTTTCAGAAGTCTTGTTTAAGTAAAAGGTACAGAAAGTACATTTTGTAGAAGTAAAAAATTTACTGAGATAAACAATAACACGTGATTGGTATCATTTTGCCTAGCAAGAATTGCAAAGGGGTTACCATTGACATTGAGAGTGATAGGTGGGCGACGCAACAAAATTGGATCTGGAAGTCGTGAAGGAAGGGGATCTAGAATCGACAAGGAAGAAAGCAACCTTCTGTCTTTCTTAGATTCTGCCTCTTCTACTCTTTAATCGTCACCTGATTGTCCCATCATCACTTTCTCTCTCTACCTTTAATAATCAGATTACATCCTTGAACACATTAGCGACCACCCTAAAATCAAAATCCTGAAGATTTTCTAACTTCAAACCATGTGGAGTAATGCTATTAAGAACATCAAAAAACTCTGAAACATTATGCTCATATACCAGACGTATCCCACACTCCTTTACCCTAACATTCAAGTTGCTTGTTTCAAATGAAGTCTCGAGGTAGCGACACAATTCCATCCCATTTTTCTCAAACAACTCAGCTGGTATATAGGCCCAAAATCCATTCGGGCCAACAAAAGGGACTTCAGGGACACGAAAGACCATGGGCAATTCTTCACAAATATCAGAGGCTCGTAATCGACAAACAAACTCAGGAAACATTGAATTAGTACCTCGAGATATGCTACAATTTGAATTCTCTTGCTCGTGAACTTCATAAGCAACAAACAAAGCCAATCCCTTTTTCCTATATTCTAAATCCACATCTACGCAACATTGGATGTTATGAAAAAACGTGATGCATATGTGGTTGAACCACCCTGGGGTTTCAAATCCTACCGTAGGGCCCCACGCAAACATATCTCCGTAAGCAAAATGGGAAACCTGAAAAGGAATCAAAATAAGAAAGAGGAAGAAGTGAACTACAACATTTGTACATTATCACAATAGACATGTTTTAAAAAGAAGAGAAAACAGCTTACCCATATATCCCATAGATCGTTTCTATCTGTTGTAATTAGATGCCGCGGATTCAGTTGCAAGATCTTGTAAGGTGTGCCATCATAACTAGTATTGGTAGCCACAGAAAACCAAACACTATTGTATAACGGAAGCTTCCTTACATCTATTTGATAATAATTCTTCTCCAACAATATACAATCATCCACCACCAAATGTCTTAAACTTAATGGAAATTTTGGCAATGCTCGGAGTTGACTCGAATAACAGAGAGCAAGGAATTCAAGTTTGGAGAGTAAAAATAAGTTATCTAGTAATGCCATAAGTTTGTTTCTAGACAAAAGTAAAGAAGCAGCCCAGGATAAACAACTAAGATGACTGGGTATCGCTGTATCCAATGATGTGGACAATGGCTGAAGATATCTGCATTTAAGCATGTGAAGACGTTTGAGATTGGAAAGTTGTGGGATGCCTTCAGGTATTCTCGTAAATCCATTTTGAGATAGGTTTAAGTTTTCAAGAGAAGAGAAGCAACTAATATCATTGGGAATATCTCTATCTAACAAGTTGCAATAACCTAAATCTAAGTTTGTTAAAGAGGTTAAAGCTATTAACCAACTAAGTTTACAAGTACTATGGGGATCTGAGCCAATCTCCTTAAGGGAGTATGGTGTGTCAGATTCAATCCCAATGTTGCGTGAAACAAGATGCGATGAAGAAGTCATGTTATCCCCAAGCCGCTTGCACCCATATAGTTCCAATTGTACAAGCTTATCGAGAGTTCTAATGGATGGATGAATCTTTCGCAAATGTGCACAATCTCTCAACTTTAGTTTCTTAAGATTTGGGACCCCACTTAAGTTTGGTGTTTCCGTCAAGTATTCATAATAACTAAGGTCAATGTTTTTCAATTGGCCAAAACTCTGTTACAGAACAACATAAAGTTAAAGAAAATAAGAAAATAAGAAAATAAAAGATTGATAGAGAAAAAAAAAAAGAAAAAGAAGAAAGATGAAAGACAAAAAAGGTCAGAATCTTACTTTTTTTCCAGTCCATAGAACTTTAATCTTGCTATGTCGTAAACAGAGCTTAACAAGATTGTTTGCTTGAAAGCTACTCGGCAATGATTTCAAAGGGAAGTATTCCCATATTATAACCCGTATCTCATTACTTAGCACAAATTTTGAAAGATCTCCAATCCATTTTACCTCATATGAAAGTGATTCTAAAATAAGCACTGTCAATCTTGACATTTTTGAAAAACATTCATATTTTACTTCCACCCTTTGTTCAGCTAGTGAATAATTTCTTCCATTATCAGAGCTCTCAACAATTGCTTCAATTGCTACAGTTCCCTACAAATTAAGAAAGTAAAGTAATATAACAAAGATATCCACAAAAACTTGAATAAACTAAGTTGTCTATACTACTACTTCACTTACAGAATTATTCTTTAAAACTTGAATGATATCTTGAGTAACCCACAATCTGCTTCGATTGCCTGGTTCCAGAGGAGACATTTTAATAACTTCTCGTTGACCCAACTTTCTTAACAAATCATGCATCACAACTCTTTTAGACCTTGAGATACTTATGAGAGATTTGTCTTCAAGAGCTCTAATATATAAATTTGCACTAGAATCAAAAATTTTGAGTACATCCACAAACCAACCACCAAAACATGCGATATCTAGGAAATACTTTTTCAACCGATCCTCCAACATGTCATAACTTATTTTAAGTTTAGTCAATATTTCACCGTCAGAATCTGCTTCTAAAACATCATGGACACCAATCCACTCCTCTTTTCCCTTCCCAAATAAGCATGAACCAATGACAACAATAGCTAAAGGGTGGCCATTAACTTGTCTCATAATATTCCATACCAAGTCACAATAACTTGGCTCCATATGGGAATTTTTGAATGCTTTTTGGCAAAAGAGCTCCAAGGCATCTTCATAATCGAGTGGTTTAACCTCATATGTCTTATTCACATAAGACTTCAATAGTTGACGATCTTTGCCAATCACAATGATCCTACTCCCTTCACCAAACCAATCAACACTCCCAGCTAACTGCTCTAGATGGCCGCGTTTGGCATCATCCAAAACTATAAAGACCTTTTTATTGCGTACTCTTGTCTTTAACAATTTGATTCCATATATAGGATCCCGTATCTTCAATTTTTTTTCCCCAAGGATCTCACGGAGAATTTGTTGTTGCAACTTCCAAATTCTGTTTTCGTCAACACAACAAACAAAGCAACTAGCATCAAATTCAGAACGAACTGTCTCGAAAATAACTTTTGCCAATGTTGTTTTACCAATACCGGCCATCCCATAAATCCCCATAGACCAAACATTATCCATGTCCAAACAGAGTTCCTTCACTCGAGATTCGATGCCAACAATGTCATTGAAGATCCCTGATGAGTTCAATTGCAATCCACAAAATATGCTTCTAGTGATTTCTTTTACAACAGTTGCTTCGGCACTGTATGAAAGATACTAATTAGATCTAACGTCCATGGAAGGGAGCTTAAAATTCAAGTAGGAAATTAAGTTAAATTTGTCAACAGAATCAATCAGAAGGCCATACCTGATTTTAGCTTGTACATGCCAACCTGCGATGTTACCGACTTTTTCCAAAGCGGCGCTCCACGCTGTCCTCTGATCCTTACCCACATCAGGATCTTGTTTATGTTTAGCAAATGCTTGAGCGATGATTTGCTGCTGCTTGCGAACCTCAGACGGATCTATATGGTAGAAAATGGGCAAAAGTTTTAGCCCCTTCTTTGTCTCGCATTCCACGATCTTATCTAGCTCAATCAGACACCATTTAGAGAAAGCAAAGTTATCTGAGATTACAACAACCGCATATTGAGATTGTTCGATTGCTTCCAAGAGCTCCTCACGAATCGACTTTCCTCGTTCCAATTTTTTATCGTCTTTGAAGACGATAATTCCCTTATGCTCGAAAGCAGCATATAGATGGTCTACAAAGCCCGTGCGGGTGTCTGTGCCGCAAAAACCGATGAAAACTTCGTATGAAGAATAAAGAGATGATGAGGATGAACGGACTATCTGGGTACTCAAAGCCATCGTTGGAGGATCACAAGCTTCCTGAACGCAAGGCTAATGGACAGAACTCGGGGTTAACAAGCTTGTTTGATAATAAGGCTCAGAAAATGGGACTGTCCGCGTTTTGAGCCAGAAGACTTGAAAAGAGTCTCGCTTTAGAAATTTCCGCTGTTCAATGGGAGCGGGACAGGAAAGCTAAAAAACCTGTCTAATCAACTTACTTTTGTTTTAGGGGCAACAGGAGACATGACGAAGACGCGGTCATACTGCTTTTTGCATTCTACAAGGAAGACAGATTCACATCAAGGGAAGAGACGCACATGGGTGGTTGCGCGACGTTGTGACGTCGAAAGCAGAGACTTTTCCCAACTATTCACCGGAACTCATAAGCTTCGGGAAACTAGTTTCCTGGTCCGGTTTACCGAGAAATTGTAAGTGAAGGGAACATGTAAATTCTTCCCACTGTTTATTGTCTTACCCTCGTATTGTAGAACTTCCTTTTGGAAGGATTTCGAAAGTAAAGTTTGAATTTACAGCAGCTCATGAATGAAAGCGTTACATTAATAGTTTAATTGATTTCGAAAGTAAAGTTTCAAATTCCATGATACTTCCTTTTGTTGAGAGTTGTCACAAATTTTCCTTTTCTATATTGCGAACATTGTCTCCACAATCAATTATATTAATGCAATCATAGATTTCTGACAGGATTTGTTGAATTGCTTTTGCATTTTCTAAACATTGGATGTTGCCTTTTGTCAGCTTTTTAACTGTGAACTTGCTGAGTGGAAATGTTTCAGATTCAATCTTGAAGGAAGGAAGCAACATGTATGTTTCTTTTCCAGGCTCTTTGTCTTGTTTCATCTTTCGATATATTTGGGATCCACCCTTTCCTCAGTTACCGTTGTAATGCATTCAAAATTCTGCTATGTGTTAAAGTTAACAATGAATGTAGGGAGATTACAATTGAGGGTCATTGCACTAGGCATATATTTATATATGAAGGCAGAGTTTGCTAATCTTTCTTTTTATTAAATGAATTTTTATTTTAAATCTAATGAAGCTCACAAATACACTCTTTACATTTTGGTAGTTGTCTTTTTTAGTGTGTCTTATAAAATGAAAAACAAGATTTTCCCAAAATAGCTTGAAGGTTTTATTTACTAGTTAAAATAGTTTAAAAGTTTTTTTCTGTTGATTGAGAGCCACTTCATGCCCCAGACTACTGTTTCCATAATAATCTCAGGGTCATGCAACGATGTGTAATCCAATTAAGTTAAAAACTAAACGACACAAGTGATAAAAGTTAAATAGCAGCTTAGTAACGTGTATGCATTTAAATGATATAAAATAATGTGCATCCATAAATTAATGGTACGGATCGACCTTCTTTCTTGGAGTCATATCAGGATGCCGGCCATCAAAACGAACGCATTCATGCATGATCCCCGGAAGTGTTTCTCATACGCGTGAAGAATGCGTCAAAGACCAGCCAAATTAAAATTAAAGAATGGTATTAGGTGAACGACTTCTCTGGAAACCTCTTTGACGTTGCTGCTTTAAACATATTTATCTAGTTTGAAACTTCGTGACATTGAACTTTGGAAATAAAAAAATGTTTATTGATGTATAATCAAATTAAACTACAAATTAAACAATAAAGTGCCCAAAGTTTGAGAATTAGTCAAAAAAAAAACAATCCACAACAAGACAATTATCCTATTCAATCAAATACAAATGCTTAATATTTTAGTGTAGGTGGGATTTTGAGGGCTCTTGCAATGATGTGTAACCCGACTAAACTATAGACTAAACGACATAAATTAAAATTGTCTTTTGCAAGTAGAATGCTTATATTTTTGGATCTTCGTGCATTGAAAAAGCTAAACGAAGTAGGTGTTGAAAGTTCCATAAAAAGACAACAAAGTAATATATAGCAGGAAATTATCTTATTGAGATTAAATGTACGATGCTCTTGTTTATGGAGCTTCGTGACCTCAAGCTTTGGAAATAAAATGCGGAATCCAATCAACTAAAAAATTTATATATAAAAGCATAGGAAATTCTAAGGTTAATCTTTTAGAAAAGAGAAAAAAACTTGAAGTTAAAGTAATTGATAGTTGTAATGGTAGCTTATATTTAAGGACTTTTACAATTGAAGATTACAGTTGGTCAGCTCTATCTTTTTTGCTATTCAGACGTACTGGCCTTCTATGTTCATCCTCCCCGAAGGAGTGATTAAACAGGTCAATCAGGTTCTCAGAGCTTTTCTCTGGAAAGGAACCGACCTCAAGCATGGGTGAGCGACCTTTATCATGTTCATCCTCCCCATAAGGAGTGATTAAACAGGTCGATCAGGTTCTCAGAGCTTTTCTCTGGAAAGGGAGCGACCTCAATCATGGGGGAGCGAAGGTTGCTTGGAATAAGGGTATGATCACTTAAGGGTGCAATGGAAGACAATAATTGCATTGAAGTGTAAATTGATATCTGCATGTCTTGTTGACCTCTTGGCTGCTCAATTCTAGCTTGCATTTCTCCTAATCATATTTATAGTTACCTAAATATCTTGAATTAAAAATGAATGATGGTCAGTATGCAAGATTGCTTAAAGTAGCAACAAAGAGAGTTTAGTGAAAGACTAAATGTGTATAGGTATGTGTTGATATCCCGTTACACCAATTTGTTTTTAAATAATTGAGCTGTGTCAAATAATGAGCTACATAAACCGCCTGTGGTTTCCATGTATTTTGCCTTGTTATAGATTCTCGTTTTATTTGTTTCCTGGCAGATTCGAATTGTTTGTATGTCAATTCTGGTGGAAATGATGTAGTCATCAAGGATGATAAAGCAACTTTGCCGTATGAAGGAGATGGGAAAGTTGAAGGAGGCTCTGCAAAGCTCTTTATCAGTGACAACAGTTACTGGGGATTTAGCAGCACTGGAGACTTCATGGATGATGATGATGTCCAAAACACTCGTTACATTGTGTATCGCTCATTGCCCAATGTTTCCGAATTATATGCGTCGGCACGTGTATCTCCTATATCACTTACATATTTCCATTATTGCTTGGAGAATGGAAACTACACCGTCAATCTTCACTTTGCAGAGATAAAATTTACAAATGACAAAACATATAGCAGTCTTGGGAAGCGCATATTTGATATCTACGTACAGGTAATGAGTCACAGTGATGGTAGGATTGTGCCTTTTAAGTTGCAGATAGTGGTTAAATCAGCACTTTTTGCCACAGGAAAGATTAGTGTTGAAGGATTTCAATATTCAAGATTACTCTGGTATGCCTCAGAAGCCAGTAGTAATGCGTGTGCCTAACGTTAACGTGTCAAACAATTTCTTAGAGATTCGATTCTATTGGGCTGGTAAAGGGACAACAAGAATACCTAACAGTGGAGTTTATGGTCCCCTAATATCAGCTGTTTCTATCATTTCTGGTGAGTTATTTGTTTCCATATTTGTTTTTTGTCATATTGCTATACCTAGAAATTGTCCTTGCACATGCAATAGGGACATATGGTGTTTGTATGGACGCCCTCTAAGGTCCCACTATTTGATGAGCTTTTAAATTAACGCTTACGATTTTTAAAAAGCTAGGCATGAGAATCCTTGGGTGAAAAGACTCATTGGGATGACCTAAATATGTGATAAACATTTGCATGCTATCCCAAAGCATAAATGACTTTTAGGTTTCTGTACACTCGCATACATTAAATGTTAGATATACTTATACAGCATCTCTACAATAAATATAATCCAGCATATTTGTATTCTAAAATCCTTGAAGACTCTGTTTCTGTTGCAGTATAAATGCTTTCATGCGGATTGGACCATTAGGTCACTCCTTTGAAGTAAAATGAATAGTCTTTTTTTTTGGGACAAGGATATGTTGCAGTATTCATTCCACAATGAGATGCATGACACAAATTCCATTTTCTTTGGCTTATAAATGCACACCGTTATACGACAAAAATGCATAACAAAAAGTGCAGCTACTGTCTTGAATTTGAATTTGATTATATTTTTGTTATTGTTCGTAGGTCATAAAAAATCTAATAAAAAATGCAGTATCTCATTGATTTACTTTCAAGTTTGTCACGTTATCCTTTGTTAAAAATTATTTCAGACCATCCAACATTTTGAAGCTTAACAAGTTCTTACTTTTGGTATGAAATATTCTGGTTTCGTTATTTGCTCACAAACAATTGTGGTCATTTCCCAAGAATAAAATTGAATTTCAAGTTGGTAATTTTTCTTATAATTAGGACAACGCAGGATTGTGATTTCATTTTTTTCTAGTAATTCGTGTAAGGTCCTAGCTTTTGAATAAAGGAACTTGCTTATAGCCATTATGAGCCTTTATTGTTTGGTCTGCCGGACAAGATATTTAAGCTTTATGCAGAAATTATAGGAATTAACATCTTGATATACCTGCTGCCTTCCTTGTATGTAACTGCTGCCTGCTGTACATGCTAAGTAAAACATATATTTCTTTATCACAGGCAGAGTCAAGTTTTGGTTTAAATATTGTGACAAGAAAAGAACTTTATAGCTCATCTGTAGTGGGAAGTTTGGTGTGGGATTTCATGATACTCACTGGCTTTGCTTGCTGATGCCACCCTGACCCCTCTTCTTCTATTTTCTGTGCAATTACCTGGTTATATTCTCTGTTACATTTCATGTTTATGTCTGCTTTATGGACTGGACATAAATCCGGCCCACTTTTCTTGTCTTTTTCACCTTTAATCCTTTGCTAGGAAACCATAACTGGTCTCGTTTGTTTTTGGGCAGATTTCAAGGTTTGTCCAGCTAGTGAAACCAAGCGAACTGTTCCGATCATTGTTGGAGTTGCGATTGGAGCAGTATGCTTACTTCTCTTTTTAGTGGGAATTTGGTGGGGAGGCTGTTTGTTGAGGAAAAGGGGGAGAAAAACAGGTGCGGGCCATATAAATTGGTTGTTTCTGAAATTGGTTTACTGCCTCCACATACACTGTTTAAGAAATGATATTTAAAGAGTAGGTTGTGTTGACACTAAACTTCTTTAGCTGTGGTTTATGGATCTTCAATTGTCAATGTTTTAATGTGTATGGAATTTTTTGTATTAATATGCTGGAGTTTCAGATATTATTAAGCTATTAGGCATTAGTTTTCTGTTTCCGGAAGGCATAAGAGTTAAGTAAAATAGTGTTTTTTCTTCAAAGAGATTTTATTGAGCGAAATTGTGAGTGCATT
Source organism: Casuarina cunninghamiana (assembly GCA_028551485.1). Taxonomy (NCBI): domain Eukaryota; kingdom Viridiplantae; phylum Streptophyta; class Magnoliopsida; order Fagales; family Casuarinaceae; genus Casuarina; species Casuarina cunninghamiana. Next base: position 6,578,657 of record CM052366.1, on the reverse strand, counting down.
TTTCTGTTTTACTTCTAGTGCATCTCAATCTTAAGTTCTTACAAGTGTTTGAAGTATTGCTGCTTGTTGATGAAATCTTTCGCACAAAGATTTGTGGTTTTAGCATGTGATAGAAATTACAAAGAAAACGAGACTCTTTCACTTATTGGTTCTCATATGCCTCCTTGAACGTTTGTTCAAGTGCTAGATTTGCAGACAGGTACTTTTACCTTGAAACAAATAAAAGCTGCCACTAATGACTTTGATTCTGCCAACAAAGTTGGTGAAGGTGGTTTTGGTCCTGTGTACAAGGTACTGCAACTGAATCTTACTTCACCTATTCCTTATGTATTTTTGTTTTTATCTAAACAAAGGTTGGATGCAGGGTCAATTACCTGATGGTACAATTATAGCAGTTAAGCAGTTCTCATCTAAATCAAAACAAGGAAATCAAGAATTTCTAAATGAGATTGGTATGATTTATTGTTTGCAACACCCGAATCTTGTGAAGATTCATGGATGTTGTATTGAAGGGGATCAACTATTGTTGGTGTATGAGTACGTGGAAAACAATAGCCTTGCTCGCGCTCTTTTTGGTGAGGATTAATTCACTATGCTCCACCATTGGTATTGCTAAAAGGAAGACACAAATTTTTCTTTTCTTGATTTTCTGTTTTGGTAGATCTATAGAATTTTATTTGTCCTTTGGTTTTTGGTTTCCCTTTCTATGTTTCCTTTGTGCTTGGGTTGTGTCCCTTTTTCTATATCTTTTAAGTGATTCTATTATTCTACTAAAAACTAAAAAATAAAGATTCTTGAAAATAGTGAATTGAACAATATTTTCTTCTTCATGTAGGTCCAAAAAATAGTCAACTTAAATTGAATTGGCCTACTAGGCTTAAGATATGTTTGGGGATAGCAAAAGCTTTAGCTTTTCTCCATGAAGAGTCAAGACTCAAGATTGTTCATAGAGACATCAAAGCAACTAATGTGCTGTTAGATGGAGATTTGAACGCTAAAATATCAGACTTTGGATTGGCTAGGCTTGATGAAGAGGAGAAGACTCACATTACCACCTGAATTGCTGGAACAATGTAAGTTTACCTTATATGAAAACTACAAATTCAAAATTTTTAACTTTCTATATTGAATAACAAGACATCTAATATTTGGTTTGTAGAGGATATATGGCACCAGAATATGCATTATGGGGTTACCTAACATACAAAGCAGATGTTTACAGCTTTGGAGTATTGACCTTAGAAATTGCCAGTGGAAAGAACAATAATAACTACATGCCAAGTGATAATTGTGTTTGTCTTTTAGATCGGGTACTTTCCAACTCTTGCTGTTCAATCCATTAGATATCCATTGTTAATGCTTCACTTGTTACTCCATGCTACAAGGAATGTTTTCAGCATAGTAATTGGATAGCTTGTGTTACAGGCTTGTCACTTGCAACAAACTAGAAACTTGATGGAGCTGATTGATGAGAATTTGGAATCTGAGGTCAACCGCAAAGAAGCAGAAATTATGGTTAAAGTAGCCCTGTTATGCACGAATGCTTCCCCATCACTTAGGCCTACCATGTCTGAGGTTGTAAGCATGCTTGAAGGTCGAATGACTGTTCCAGATATGATCCTAGAACCAAGCTCGTACACCGAAGATCTAAGGTTTAAGGCCATGCGAGACTTCCATCGAGAGAGGCAAGATCAGAGTTCAAGTGGAAGCATTATCCAAAACTCAACTTCAACCTCGTCTTACTTTGCATCTAGACCTGATTTTGGTGGAATCAAACGCGAAACCAAATCTATCTGAGTTGGGGTGTCCACTTCTCTTTTATTTCACAAAACATAGTAGGTATTCTTTAAAGAGAGATTGTCAACTTCATTAAGGTAACAAAATGAAAGGTTTAAGTGTTTATGTCCATATTTGTTAGTGTGAGGGTCCAACAGCACGTGTAGATTTACTAAATATTTTAATGTAATTATTCTTGTAAAAATATTTCTATTGTTAGATGAGGAATATATAAAGAATTTACTAGAAAATTTCTTTGAGGTTTTTCTTTTTGTGATTGTTAGTATTTTCTAAAATGATTCATTTCCTCATTCGTAATTAAGCAACAATTTTTTTAAGTTCATGTTTGGAGATGAGATGAGGTGGCAGCCACGTCGGAGCTCCCGACAGCCTTCTAGACAGAGCACGCTGGCTTGCTCTAACTTGCTTCTATCTTATCTGAATTAAAAATGTCTTGCAACAGATCTTCCAGCAATTAACTGGCATCAACGCAATCCTGTTTTACGCTCCGGTTCTGTTTGACACCTTGGGATTTGGGAATGTTGCTTCCCTTTCCACCGTTGTGGTCAATCTCGCTAGTATAGTTTTTTGGGATATATTCAAATCTCTTGTTGTCATAAAATGTTTTACAGACCTGTTACGAAATTATAAATTTTATGAGCCACTTCCATCATTCAATGTCCGTGGAAGGCAACTTGGGTAAGCATTGTCTCGTCGTTATCAAAAGGAAGTTTGGTAACCATGGTATTAAAGTTAAGATTCTCTCTTAGCTTTCGTATGCATATGAGTTACTTTAAATAATGAAACTCATATTACAATATAATTTGAGCTAAACTATTATAGTGGAGGGTTGTGTTAAATTTTGGTAAGAGTTATTCACTCTATTAAGGTATGAGCCTCTAAAGTGGTTTATATATAATAAATGTCTTGTTCCTTTTGAGTTAGCTTTTGTAAAAGAACTAACTAGCTATTCTTGAGCTAAAAAAAAAAAAAAATGTCCATTTGAGCAAAAAGATACACACACAGTGAACCACAAAACCAAAAAGGCTACGTGACACGCCGCCATGACCTAAATTCATATATCTCAACTTCCTAGTTACTTAAAGGAAAACAAAATCAATCCTCATCAAGGACAAACTCAAAGATGCGTAGAACATGGGCTGTCAAACATGTAATACGTTAACCATGGCAGTCCTTCGTCTTCAAATTGGGTCACCACGCATTCCCAATCAACTTCAACTCCCTGCTTGTGCTTACAAATGAATGACTCTGAACTTCCACTCGAGATTAACCGAAATTTTGAATGGTAACCAAGAGTTTCAAAAATAGGCTGTATTTCTTCCGAAAGCTCACTAAAATACATGTTATTTATAAGAATGTATTCTTTGCAAATTCTTCAAACTAATAGCTTTTTTCAAGTTTATCTAAAATTTCATTACTTGGACAAACTTTTAAAAAATCCAAGACACTATTTACACATCTATTTCCTTGCCAAACAAGAATGATCCAATAATCTCAAGAGTGAGGGGATGCTTCCTACTAATCTTATAATATCTTATGACAATTTTACAAAACTCTATTTAAATTTGGGTTTTGTTGAATGCTTCCCACTAGAAGAGTTGTGAAGCATCTTTGTGTTCTAACAATTGAATTTCATAAGTCTCTCTCTCATTCTCTCTCACAATTAGCATTCAAAATTAACTATCTCTTCTTGTAACAACAATTATACTTAGCTTTCAAAATTTAACAATTATATGATTTTTAGTAAACGAACTAAAATTCCTTCTAATCTTTTTAACTTTCACATTGTCCAAGAACAATAAATACTATTTCATTACATAATATCTTTCTCAACATGTTGATTCCACAATTAGGATCCCATATTTTCATGCTACTTTCCCTTTCGGGCTCATGAATAATTTTGTTACAATTCATTTATGCTATAACTTCTATTATTGTTGACACCACAAATAAAATAGCTAAATTTATTAAATCCCAATACATTTATATTGGTTTCCTTTATTGGTGAGAAAAAAATAATAAACCACTTAAGATTCCTATACTGAAAAAGTTAAAATATAAGTAATCAAAATAGAGGAAGAATACACCTATAAAAGAGAACAAGAAAACATATAATGCAAAAGAAAAAAACCACAAAAGCACCCCTTGTAAGAAATGTTTACTCATCATCTCTCTCTACATAAACTTAACCAAAACCCACCATTTTATTAGAAAAAAGAGGGAAAAAAATTGAAGCAAAAAATAAAACGAAAAAAAAAGTGCCAAGAAGAAAACAAAGGGCATGTTGTACACTAGAACCAATAAATAAGCTACTGCAGGTGTTGCTAGCTCTACTTGCATGTCCGAAACTGAAAACAATTAAATAAATAATCACAATAAACTCCATTTGCAGATTGTAAATGTTTTTGTTATAGTTTGGCGCAAGGGAACGAGCGAAGAAAGGATGTAGCTGGAGGGGACAATCTACTTCTCCAAAATGGTTAGTTTTCTTTTTCCCTATGATTACAGCACTATGAAAAACGGAAATACCTATATGTAGAGGAGGATTGTTTAAATTCTAATATTCCTTTATTCTGGGGTAGAGGTAGTACTCCTCACAACGCTTCCAGTCTCCCAACGCATCCAGGCTCCTTCTCACACGTTACGGTTTTTCACCATCCAAACACCGTTAAACCCCTCTATGAGAACAAACTAGCAAGCTATGGCAGCCACCGAGTTCAACTACTACTTAAGGTGCATCATCCGAATTCATTAGGTATTTTTTGGTTAATATCAGGTTCTCTTCTCCTTGGAACAAGTTTAAATTACACCCAAACAATTTTCAAGCTCTTTGTTAAAAAACTACTTAGGTGTGAAAGGCCTTCTAACATGGATACTATCATCCATACATCATTGTCAGCAGTGTTCTTGTGAGCTTATGAGAGGCAAAAAAAGAGAAATAACCTGAATGAATGTATTGCCCTTGCAATTATCAAGTTTCAGGATTGTGCCTAATTTTCCACAAGGATAACAGCAATCAGGTGCACTAAATATGATCACTAGTTTTTGTTCCTGTCACAAGCGTGCACATTAAGGACAAAAACTGATCAACCAAGCCTCCCCATTGGGCGGGCTAAGCGCTTACGTTATCTCAGTTGTATTCCTTGGTTATTAATATGGTTAAATTGCTCCGATATGTTTAGTAAAGATTAAAAGCAAAACTATTGATTAAACTTGCAAAAGCCATCGACAGACCTTGCCATGAAATTCAAAAGTTAGATATAATCAACAAGTGAAGATAAACCAATTGACGAAATGCGTATCCAGCACCTCTGGGTGAGATAACCAATCACAATGACCAATTAGGTCACACTATAAAAGATCACACATGGACCCCCATAAGGGACTTCTTGAACATGGTAGAATTATGGATGATGTTAAGGATTCCAATGGAAGGAGCAAATCCACCCATAGACAATATTTCATACTCCACCTTCAAAAGATAAGTAAAGGTTAACATTTAGGAGCAATGCATCGTTAACAAAAACAAACATCTAGACCCACAAATAGTTATATATTGATTATTTAAATTCATTTACTACTAAACCACAACTCAACTAGGATGTAAAAGCTAAAATTTGATAGATATTACAAGTATTAAGTGGCAATAGGCTCCCATAAAATATAATTCATTACATAAGTTCATGCAATGCAATACTCTTTTGAAAAAAGGTTGATCAAGTAATTAATGCATTTTCAAATAACACTCCTTTTTCTTTTTTTTTTTCTTTTTTTGGTGAAAGGTCAAATTATATATCACCCGTAAAAAAAATTTACAAGATTGTTCGATTATAAAATATCATCATCTAAGCTCAAATATTGTACTTGGAAAATTCTAAAGCTCTTGTAAAAATTTATTACAATTTATAAGCTTGACTCCTCTGGTAAATGAAATCTTCCCTCTTACATCCTTCTTGATTTTAGCAATAATGGTTGAGTTATCTAGCCTTGTATCGCTGAATCTTCTTCTATTCCTTTCACTCCAAATGTGATACAATATGGCCTTGAAAGATATACTAAGCAAAGTTACTGCAAAACTCTTCATTTTAACGGTCTTGATCATCCAACATATTTCAACTCTCTAGTGTTCAATTCTTCTAGTTAATCCATTCATGCCTAACAAAGCCTTCCAGATGTAGTTTGTGAACCTGCACTTAAAAAATAAATGTTCCTGTGATTCTTCTTCTTGTTGGCAGAGGTTGCATTGTAGATCCACTGAACTATTCCATTTAGCCACCCGATCTGCTGTGGATAGTTTGTCTTTCAAAGTGATCCAACAAATAAAATTATGCTTTGGTACTCCTTCTTTCTAGACAAGTGTTGCCCATTCAATATCTTCTCTGTTCTCTCTTAGTGATACATAACTTTTGGCAATATTGTATTATGAGTCTGTCACTAGTTGTGTGAGTTCACTTCTTACTTGTAAAATATTCCTAAAACTCCAATCTAGTGACCCTTTCATCTTAACTTCTAATACATTTCTTTCCTTCAAATTTTTTGTTATCATCCATTTAACCCATAAAAAGTTTGAGTTAGGGTGCACAAGAGACCATAAGAGTTTTCCAATTGCCTCCTTATTCCAAGTATGAATGTCTATCAAACCCAGTCCTCCAGAAATTTTAGGCCAACAAACTTCTTTCCATGCCACTTTCGCTACACATCGTCTATTAGATTTACCTGCCCAAAGGAAAGTTCTAATCCTTTTTTCAATTTCATAAAGAGTCTACTTTGGCAATAGAAAAATTTACATCCAATATGTTTGCAATGAGAACAGAACACTTTTTGCTAGCTGTAATCTCCCCCCATAACTAATATGCTTAGACTCCCAATCTTCAATTCTCCTCAATATTTTTTCTGTCAAGATAGTACAATCTAGGTTGGAGAGTCTTTTAGTAATCAATGGAACTCTCAAGTATTTTATAGGAAGTTGGCCTTCTTGGATAGGAATATAATCAAGTATTAGAGCATTTTTCCTGTTCAGACAAGCCTGAAAATAAAATTTGACACTTTTCTATATGCATCTTTAGACCTGTTATATTTTCAAACTCTTGCATAGCATCTAGTAAACACATTATAGACTCAATATCTCCATGAGCAAATAGAAAGAGATCATCAGCAAAGCATAGATGAGTGATCTTCTCTTTAGCGTATTTCCAGTGAAATTTAAACCTTCCAGAAGATACTTTCTTTTGTATAATTCTGTTAAGAATCTCCATCACAATAACAAAGAGAAAAGGGGAGAGAGGGTCTCCTTGTCTAAGTCCCTTTGCCCCCTTGAAAAAACCTGTATGAGAGCCATTGATGTTAACAGAATATCCAATAGTAGTGATGCAGCTTTCAATCAACAATCTAAATTTGTCTGAAAACTTCAAAACTTTCAAAGTATTTAGGATTGCATTCCAGTCTATTAAATCATATGCTTTTATAATATCAACCTTAATTGCCACCCTTTTCCCATGAATATCTTTATGATAATTGTGTATTAACTCTTGACATAACAAAATATTTTCTTTAATGTTCCTTCCTGGCACAAAAGCTGTCTGACAAGGATGTATGAAATGAGGCAAAGCTAGACTTAATCTTCTTGCCACAATTTTAGATATGATCTTGTATAACATATTGCAACAAGAGATTGGTCTAAAATCTTTCATATTAGTGGCATTAATTTTCTTAGGGACAAGGGAGATTACTGTTGAATTTATGCTTCGCAGTAGCTGTCTCCTCTGAAAGAAAGCTATAACTGAATCTTCTATGTCACTCCCTATAATACTCCAAGCTTTCTTGAAGAAGAAGCTATTTTATCAATCAGGACCTAGAGTTTTGTAATCACCAAAGGTATTAAGGACCTTTTGTATATCTTATCTTTGAACATCTACTATAAGGCTTCTCTTTGTCTCTTCTGAAATTTCCATGGGAAATAACTTTCTTAATTTTGTTTCTGATGGTTGAAGTTGGTTTGCCCTCCCTAGCAAGTTTTGATAGTAACTTAGAATTTTGTTCTTTATCATTTTAGGATCTTCAGTAAGTTGCCTACCATCTATTTCCAACTTGACAATGTGGTTTTTTGCTCTCCTCTTCATCATGCTTCTAAAAAAGACTTTACTATTACAATCTCCCTCTTTCAGCCAAGTATTCTTTGATTTTTGCTTCAAAAGTATTTCTTCATGCTTGCTATGTATTAGTAACTTTTCTAACCACTCATTTTCTTCATTGCGCAATTGGGTATTTGAAGGGTCATCAAAATGCTTTCCTTGTGCTATTTGTAGCTGCTTCCTTGCTACCTCTATTTTCCTTGGTAATTCTCCAAATTCCTCTCTATTTAGCTTTCTTAACTCTTTTTTCATTTCCTTCAACTTTATCATTGTTTTGTACATTATGGTGCCCTCAACCCTTTGTTTCCAAATATTCTTCACTATTGTCATAAATTGGGAGTTGTCTAGCCAGAAGTTGAAAAATCTAAAGGCACTTTTCTATCTTGGTCTATTATTGCCCATCTTGATAGTGCAAGGACTATGATCTGACAATCCAGGAGTACTAAATTCAATAGAGAAATCCATATTACTTTGCAACCATATAGGGTTTACCAAACATCTATCCAATTTACTGCCTTTGAACCCTATTCCATTACCTTTGTTCGTCCATGTTAGAAGAGGTCCTACAAAGTTTGGTTCTATAAGTTCTGCATCACTTATGAACTTGTTGAAATCTTCTATTCCTCTTATCCATCTGCTAGCTACACTGACCCTTTCATTTAGATTCCACACTGTATTAAAATCTCCTACTAGTAGCCATTGAGTGTCATTTCCATAACTATTATAACATTGTGTGAGGTTACTCCAAAGATCCTTCCATTCATTTGCTGCATTTGCTGCATAGATGGCAGATAAGTACCATACTTCATGCCCCTCTTCCACTTTACAATTCACTACCTGTTTAGAACTACTAAGCACTGTGATGTTGAGCTGTAGCTTTTTCCATACAATCCAAATTCTACCATTTTCAAATAACACTCTTACCTCATGAAGGACAACCATGTAGTGGGTACTTCATTCCTAGCTTGGAAGAATGCAACTATTTATTTTTCAAAGATAAAGTTTGCATCAATCTTTCTCGAATAAAAATTGTTTATTACATAGCCAATTCTAGCTTAGCAAAGCCTCATCATAGGCTTTGGAATATAAAATTGTCCATTGCAATGTTTTTAGTTCTTCTTGGTTATGTACTCAAAAATAGGTGTCACACCTGAAAACAAACCAAGAAAAAACTAATTTTAGAAACATCAAAAATAATATCACTGAAATAAATTAAAAAGGACAAACAATACAATTCAAAGGCAAAATAAATCTAAAATATTTTCATAACAAAATATATTCTAGAAATTAAAGTAAACTTTTAAGTGGATTTGTTAACAGTTATCAACAAAACCTAATGTGTTTGACCTTATTCTGCCACATAAAAATTTGGCTTACATATTAGTCATTTGGCACCACTCAAATGCATCAGCGTTATAGATGCTTGACATGGCTAAGTTGTGCAACAATTTGTAATAACGAATATAGTAAAAGTTGTTTTGGCAATCTCCAATAGCTGTTGGATTGGACAGTTCCGAAAAAATTAACTGACAAGAAGCATTCCACTTTAGACATAATAACCTTCAACCAAATAAAGAAATTGAGAAATTCAACGTTAAACTAAATAATACATAAAAAAAACTAAGACAAATGCTTTTGTTGACCCATGGACCTTGGACAAAATAAAATGATGCCATCTATGTCATTTCCAAAATAGCGGAAGATAACTTTCTAGATGTAAGATCCCATATGTTACAAGCATTTGTTAGACGTCACCTTCATGTTACAACTAAAATTAGCATATCAATTTTGTCATTGCAACCAAGAAACTATATATGTACATTCTTTGCACAAAAACCTTCACAATTGTTGACAAAATTGAGAACTTACTGTTCACATTAGAATCCTAATGTTCTCCATCAACTCCGAAAAAAGTAATCTGGAATTTACATGTCGGTTGCAGATATGCTGGGCTACATAGGGTACATTATAAGCCGTTACTCTGTATGGTGTCCTCATGTGCTATCACGAAGTTGCAATGTGAAAGACGGAATCTCCCAGGCCACCGATTGAAGTCAATAGAAGCTCAACTACTTTCACCAAAATACCATTACAAACTAAATAACCTGTAAATGTTACAAAGAATTAAAAAACTAATATTAGAAAGTAAAATTTCATTTACGTCAATAATAAAGACTTAAGAGTTCCCCTGCATTATATTTTTAATTGGATTTTTTACACATATACAAGTTTTTTTTTTCACTTATAAAGTTTTAGACCCAATGAATTGCAATTGTATAATTCAATTAAAATAGTCCAAATGAATAATAAGAATTAATTTAAACTAATTAATGAAAGTAAAGTATTCATATACGTCCATAATAAGAAATAATTTAAAGCAACAATCAATGAAGAAATTCTTATTAAATGAAATGCTTCTAGGAATTGTCTTAGACTTCAGCACCTTCATCATTAGTCACTTCAAGAGTTGGACAAATTCATTTTAGTTAGTACATAGTTAAAAAAATCAACAAACTAAAATAATACTCGATGAAAACATTATAGTACAATGTAGCTCACCCAAATCTATGTATTGCAATTTACAAACATTCAGTTTGTAGAACTAATAAATAGTTTCAGAAGTCTTGTTTAAGTAAAAGGTACAGAAAGTACATTTTGTAGAAGTCAAAAATTTATTGAGATAAACAATAACACGTGATTGGTATCATTTTTCCTAGCAAGAATTGCAAAGAGGTTACCATTGACATTCAGAGTGATAGGTCGTAGACGCAACAAAATTGTATCTGGAAGTTGTGAAAGAAGGGGATCTAGAATCGACAAGGAAGAAAGCATCCTTCTGTCTTTCTTAGATTTTGCCTCTTCTACTCTTTAATCGTTACAATCACTTGATTGTCCCATCATCACTTTCTCTCTCTACCTTTAATAATCAGATTTCTCCTTTCATTGGTCACGACAGCATCACGTCAAAATCAAAATCCTTAAGACTTTTTAACTCCAAACCATGTGGAGTAATGCCATTAAGAACATCAAAAAACTCTGAAACATTATGCTCATATACCAGACGTATCCCACACTCCTTTATCCCCACATTCAAGTTGCTTGTTTCAAATGAAGTCTCGAGGTAGTGACAGTTATACAATTCCATCCCATTTCTCTTAAACAACTCAGCTGGTATATAGGCCCAAAATCCATTTGGGCCAACAAAAGGGACTTCAGGAACACGAAAGACCAAAGGAAATTCTTCACAACTATCAGAGGCTTGAAATCGACAAACAAACTCAGGAAAAATTGAATTAGTATCTCGAGATATGCTACATTTTGAATTCTCTTGCTTGTGAACTTGATAAGCAACAAACAAAGCCAATCCCTTTTTCCTATATTCTAACTCCACATCTACGCGACATTGGATTTTATCAAAAAGTATGATGCATATGTGGTTGAACCACCGTGGGATTTCAAATCCTAGCGTAGGGCCCCACGCAAACATATCTTCGGCAGTAAATTGATACCCCTGAAAAGGAATCCAAAGAAGAAAGAGGAAGAAGTGAACTACGACATTTGTACATTATCACAATAGACATGTTTTAAAAAGGAGAAAACGGCTTACGTTATATTTAACCCGTTGACTCAGTTGCAAGATCTTGTAAGGTGTGCCATCATAACTAGTATTGGTAGCCACAGAAAACCAAACACTATTGTATAATGGGAGCTTCCTTACATCTATTTGATAATCATTCATCTTCAACAATGTACAATCATCCTTCATCAAATTTCTTAAACTTAATGGAAATTTTGGCAATGCTCGGAGTTGGCTCGAATATCCTAGACTAAGGAATTCAAGTTTGGAGAGTAGAAACAAGTTATCTAGTAATGTCATAAATTTGTTTCTTGACAAATGTAAAGAAGAAGCCCAGGATAAACAACCAAGATGATTGGGTATTGCTAAAGAGCTTAAACATGAGGGTGGTGACGTGGACAACAACTGAAGGAATCTACAACCATCCGTGTAAAGACCTTTGAGATTGGAAAGTTGGGTGATGCCTTCAGGTATTCTTGTAAATCCATTTCCACATAGGGCTAGGGATTGAAGAAAAGGGAAGCAACTAATATCATGGGGAATATCTCTATCTGACAAGTTGCAATAACATAAATTTAAGTTTGTTAAAGAGGTTAAAGCTGTTAACCAACTAAAGTTACAAATACCATGGGGATTTGAGCCAATCTCTTTAAGGGAGTATGGTGTGTCAGTTTCAATCCCACTGTTGCGTGAAACGAGATGCGACGAAGAAGTCATGTTATCCCCAAGCCGCTTGCATCCTTGTAGGATCAATTCTACAAGCTTATCAAAATTTCTAATGGATGGATGAATCTTCCGCAAATGTGCACAATCTCTCAACTCTAGTTTCTCAAGATTTGGGACCCCACTTAAGTTTGGTGTTTCCGTTAGGTACTTAGAATAACTAAGGTCAATGTTTTTCAATTGGCCAAAACTTTGTTACAGAACAACATAAAGTTAAAGAAAATAAGAAAAAAAGATTAATAAAGAAAAAAGAAAAAAGAAAAAGAAGAAAGATGAAAGACAAAAAAAATCAGAATCTTACTTTATTTCCGGTCCATAGAACTTTCATCTTGCTATGTCGTAAATAGAGCTCAACAAGATTGTTTGCTTGAAAGCTACTCGACAATGATTTCAAAGGGAAGTATTCCCATATTATAACCCTTATCTCATTACTTAGCACTAATTTTGAAGGATCTCCAATCCATTTTACCTCATATGAAAGTGATTCTAAAATAAGCACTGTCAATCTTGACATTTTTGAAAAACATTCATATTTTACTTCCACCCTTTGTTCAGCTAGTGAATAATTTCTTCCATTATCAGAGCTCTCAACAATTGCTTCAATTGCTACAGTTCCCTACAAATTAAGAAAGTAAAGTAATATAATAGAGATATCCATAAAAACTTGAATAAATTAAGTTGTCTATACTACTACTTCACTTACAGAATTATTCTTTAAAACCTGAATGATATCATGAGTAGCCCACAATCTACTTCGATTGCCAGGTTCTAGAGGAGACATTTTAGTAACTTCTCGTTGACCTAACTTTCTTAACAAATCATGCATCTTAACTTCTGCAAACCTTGAGGTATTTATGAGAGATCTGTCTTCAAGAGCTCCAATATGTAAATTTGTACTGGAATAAATTTTTTTGAGTATATCCACAAACCAACCACCAAAACATGCAATATCTAGGAAATACTTTTTCAATGGATCCCCCAACATGCCATAACTTATTTTAAGTTTAGTCAATATTTCACCATCATAATCTGCTTCTAAAACATCACAGACACCAATCCACTCCTCTTTCCCCTTCCCAAATAAGGATGAACCAATGATGGCAATAGCTAAAGGGTGGCCATTAACTTGTCTTATAATATTCCATACCAAGTCACAATAACCTGGCTCTAAACAAGAATTTTTGAATGCTTTCTGGCAAAATAGCTCCAAGGCATCTTTATCACCTAGTGGTTCAACCTCATATGTCTTATTCACATAAGTCTTCAATAGTTGACGATCTTTGCCAATGACAATGATTCTACTCCCTTCACGAAACCAATCAACACTCCCAACTAACTGCTCCAGATGGTCGCGTTTGGCATCATCCAAAACTATAAAGACCTTTTTATTGCGTATTCTTGTCTTTAGAATTTTGATTCCATGTATAGGATCCCGTATCTTCAAATTTCTTTTCCCAAGGATCTCATGTGCAATTTGTTGTTGCAACTTCCAAATTCTGTTTTCGTCACCACAACATACAAAGCAACTAGCATCAAATTCTGAACCAACTGCCTCGAAAATGACTTTTGCCAATGTTGTTTTACCAATACCGGCCATCCCATAAATCCCCATAGACCGAACATTATCCATGTCCAACCAGAGTTCCTTCACTCGAGATTCAATGCCAACAAGGTCATTGAAGATCCCTGATGAGTTCAATTGCAATCCACAAAATATGCTTCTAGTGATTTCTTTCACAACAGTTGCTTCGGCACTGTATGAAAGATACTAATTAGATCTAACGTCCATGGAAGGGAGCTTAAAATTCAAGTAGGAAATTAAGTTAAATTTGTGAACAGAATCAATAGGAAAGCCACACCTAATGTTAGGTTCTACATGCCATCCTGCGATATTACCGACTTTTTCCAAAGCGGCGCTCCACGCTGTCCTCTGCTCCTAACCCACATCAGGATCTTGTTTACATTTAGCAAATGCTTGAGCGAAGATTTGCTGCTGCTTGCGAACCTCAGACGGATCTATATGGTAGAAAATGGGCAAAATTTTTAGCCCCTTCTTTGTCTTGCATTCCACGATCTTATCCAGCTCAATCAGACACCATTTAGAGAAAGCAAAGTTCTCTGAAATCATAACAACCGCATACTGAGATTGTTTGATTGCTTCCAAGAGCTCCTTACGAATTGACTTTCCTCGTTCCAATTTTTTATCGTCTTTGAAGACGATAAATCCCCTTTCCTTGAAAGCAGCATATAGATGGTCTACAAAGCTGGTGCGGGTGTCTGTGCCGCAAAAACTGATGAAAACTTCGTATGACGATTGATTCGTTGAAGAATAAAGAGATGATGAGGATGAACGGACTATCTGGGTACTCGAATCCATCGTTGGAGGATCACAAGCTTCCTGAACGCAAGGCTAATGGACAGAATTCGGGGTTAACAAAGCTTGTTTGATAATAAGGCTCAGAAAATGGGACAGTGTCCGCGTTTTGAGCCAGAAGACTTGAAAAAGTCTCGCGTTAGAAATTTCCAATAAACTTCATCCTTAACTGTTCAATGGGAGCGGAACTGGAAAGCTAAGATATCCGGCCTCCAGGAGGAGAACTCGGTGCATTCATGGTTTGAATATTCAAAAGAACCTGTCTAATCAACCTACTGTTGTAAAAGTGGCAACAGGAGACAGAAAGCACAGACCTTCCCCAACTATTTCACCGGAACTCATAAGCTTCGGGAAACTAATTTCCTGGTCCGGTTTACCGAGAAATTGTAAGTGAAGGGAGAAGCAGAGATACAAAAGAAGCACATGTAAATTCTTCCCACTGTTTATTGTCTTACCTTCGTATTGTAGAACCTCCTTTTCCAAGGATTTCTAAAGTAAAGTTTGAATTTACAGCAGCTCATAAATGAAAGCATTACATTAATAGATCAGTTTATTATATAATGTCACTTCCAATACGTCCACGAGCTTCCGTGAAGTGTTACTGTTTGGCCTGGTGCGTGCTCAGACAAATCCCATCATCCACAGACTTTGAATAATTATCTTATGGTTGTCCTTCCACTTGTATTCCCGCCATTGACGGTTGGGGAGGGAAGAATTTAAAACACATTCCATCCCTCGAACCTTGTAGGATCAATATCAATTCACCTGGGAAAAAGTAATTAAACATGAAAATATTTCGAGATCCTATTTTTAAGATAAAAATGAGAGTTTTTATCATGACATAAGTTAAGTTTTCAAATTCCAGGATACTTCCTTTTGTTGAGAGTTGTCACAAATTTTCCTCTTGCGAATATTTTCTCCACAATTAATCATATTAATTTCATTACAATTTTGGAAGCACTTGTAACTACATAGAATTCTTCCTCAGCTTTTTTGCGTTCAAAATTTTGAAGTGTTAGAAAATAAAATAAAAGCGGAAGTTATCCGTCCACTTCCGCTTTCGTGTTAGACCACAAATAATAGTACTACCCATGCTGATTTTGTCGTCAGCTTCAACAAAACCAAGAAAGTGTGAGCCACCTCTGTTTCTCAATCATGTAATTAAGTTCCTTCAGAAGGACCAGGAGTAGGTTTGTCAAATTCTTAACCATGCTGGCAAACAACTTCTCGGTCTTCTTGGTCATTGCACTGAGTTGCTTCAGTTTGCTGATTCGCAGAAGCAGAGGTACCCCAAGAAGAAGGTACGAGCTTGCTCTTCGGTTCTAGTTTTTCGGGATAGGGAGAAGAAACTGATAAAGTTTAAATCTTGGGTACTTAGTGAGTCTGGGTATTACCACTGACTGCTTGGACTAGCTGGCGTAGCTTTTCATTTTCATACTAAGAGGAAAGTACCGTTTATTACTCTTTTCTTTTTGTTTTTTTAGACTAAACCGAAGATGATGGGTTCCCCATCGAAGTTTTACCAGTGCATGAATCTCTGGAAGTCTGTAATATATGGGCTAAGTTCCATCTTGTGTGATTGGTAGAATGTTTTTTGGTCTCAATTCGCATTGTTCTAGCAAAACTGTCTGGCCTTTTTTTTTCTTTTTTTCCCCCTCCCTTATGGATTAAACGGTTTATTGAATATCAATGTTGGCTAGTTAGATTTCATATTTTCCCTTCGCAAATAGGAAGCGAATTGGAGAATTAAACCAATTTCTTCATGCAAAATTTTCCAATAGAAGCCTAAATGATATTTGTCATTTTATCAATCAACCAATATGTCCCTTGAAGAAGGACAAGGAAAAAGAACCAAAAAGATTTATATTTGGAAAATAAACATAAGTAAAGAATGGTAGAAATTTAGTTCACGTTCCTTTTTATTTTTTTTATTTTTTGGCTCCAAAACACAAGGTCATTTGATTCAGAATTTAAAAATTGTTCAAAAGATTTCTTAAGTATTTAGAATTGAAGGAGTCTGTTGAGCTTTTTGTGTTTTGCAATTCAAATTTAGGTGGTATTGCTCAAGTGAATGTAAAATTTTTCCCTTAGTTCTTTACAATATAATTTGTGTACTAATATAGCTACTTTGGGGTCATGAAGTTGGATTGCCATTTTTGTTCACAAGCATAGTTTGACAATGCTCATTTGGAATGTGACATTTATCAATCGTGGATGTTATATAGTTGATACACTACGACAAATAGTTGATACAATGGGCTCAACATACTGGAAGTTTAACGGTACTTCCTGCCAACTCGAATTGGTTCGGTAACCATGGTATTAAAGTTTAGATTCTCTCTTAGCTTTCATATATATATGAGTTACTTTAAATAATGAAAATAATATTACAATATAATTTGAACTAAACTATTGTAGTGGAAGGCTGTGTTAAAATTTGGTGAGAATTATTCACTCTATTAAGGTTTAAACCTATAAAGTGGTTTATATATAATATAATATAAGAAGAAAACAAAGGGCATGTTGTACTATAGAACCAACAAATAAGCTATTGCAGGTGTTGCTA
The DNA here is from genome assembly GCA_028551485.1 of Casuarina cunninghamiana. Lineage (NCBI taxonomy): Eukaryota > Viridiplantae > Streptophyta > Magnoliopsida > Fagales > Casuarinaceae > Casuarina > Casuarina cunninghamiana. The sequence continues at coordinate 6,561,489 of CM052366.1, read as the reverse complement.
GCTCTACTTCCACTCAGAAACTGAAAACAATTAAGTAAATGATCACAATAAACTGCATTTGGATATTGTAAATGCTTTTGTTATAGTTTGGCACACGGGGGAACATGTGAAGGAACGATGTAGCTGGAGGGGATGATCTACTTCTCACCAAAAGTGGTTAATTTTCTTTTTCCCTATGATTACAGCACTATGAAAAACAAAAACACCTTTGTGGAATAGGATTGTTTAAATTCTAGTATCCCTTTATTTTGGGGCAAAGGTGGTATTTATACATACAGCAAATACTTCTCGCACACTGCCCATTTTCATAATTTGCCCTTCACTCTAACACATCCAAGCTCCTTCTCACATGTTACAAATTTTCACCACCATCCAAACACCGTTGAACCCCTCTATGAGAACAAACTAGCAAGCTATGGTAGCCAACTAGTTCAACTACTACTTAATGTGCATCATCAAAATTTATTAGGTTTTCTTCAGGTATTATCAGGTTCTCTTCTCCTTGGAGCAAGTTAAAATTGCACCCAAACAATTTTTAAGCTCTTTGTTAAAAAAGTACTTAGGTGTGAAAGGCCTTTTAACTTGGATACTATCATCCATACATCATAGTCAATAGTGTTCTTGTGAGTTTACTAAGAGAGGCAAAAAAAAGAGAAATAACCTAAATGAATGTATTGCCCTTGCAATCAACGAGTTTCAGGATTGTGCCTAATTATCCACAAAGATAACAGCAATTAGGTGCACTAAATATGATCTCTAGTTTTTGTTCTTATCACAAGTGTGCACATTAAGGACAAAAATTGATCAACCAGGCCTCCACATTGGGCGAGCTAAGCACTTACGTTGTCTCAGTTGTATTCCTTGGTTATTAGTATGGTTAAATTACTCCGATATGTTTAGTAAAGATTAAAAGCAAAACTATTGATTAAACTTGCAAAAGCCATCGACATACCTTGACATGAAATGCAAAAGCTAGATATAATCAACAAGTGAGGATAAACCACTTGATGAAATGTGTATCCAGCACCCCTGGGTGAGATACCCAATCACAATGACTAGTTAGGTCACACCATAAAAGATCACACATGGACCCCCATAAGGGACTTCTTGAACATGGTAGAATTGTGGATGATGTTAAAGATTTCAATGGAAAGAGAAAATCCACCTATAGACAAAATATTTCATACTCCACCTTCAAAAGATAAGTAAAGGTTAACATCAGGAGTAATGCATCATTAACAAAAACAAACATCTAGAACCACAAATAGTTATATATTGATTATTTAAGTTCATTTACTACTAAACCACAACTCAACTAGGATGCAAAAGCCAAAATTTGATAGATATTACAAGTATTGAGTGGCAATAGGCTCCCATAAAATCTAATTTATTACATAAATTCATGCAATGCAATACTCTCTTTTGAAACAAGGTTGATCAAGTAATTAATGAATTTTCAAATAACATTCTTACCTCATGTAGGACAACCATGTAGTTGGTAATTCTTCCAAAGTTTGGAAGAATGCAACTATTTATTTTTCAAAGATAAAATTTGCATCAATCTTTCTTGAAAGAAATTGTTTATCACATGGTCACTTTTAGTTTAACAAAGCCTCATCAGAGGCTTTAGAATATAAAATTGTCCATTGCAATGTTTTTAGATCTTCCGGTTATTTACTCAAAAATAGGTGTCATATTTGAAAACAAACCAAGAAAAAACTAATTTTAGAACATCAAAAATGATATCACTGAAATAAATTAAAGAGGACAAACAATACAATTCAAAGGCAAAATAAATCTAAAATATTTTCATAACAAAATTTATTCTACAAATTAAAGTAAACTTTAAAGTGGATTTGTTAATAGTTATAAACAAAACCTAATGTGTTTGACCTTATTTTACGACATAGAAATTTGGCTTACATATTAGTCATTTAGCACCACTCAGATGCATTAATGTTACAATATGTACAAATAAGAAGTAGAAAAAATTTCCTATAACATCATTTCATTCCATGGCATAGATGTAAATAAATTCACATAACTTAAAACCAAGTGAAAAAAAAAGATTCCTAAATGAATATTGTCATAACATCACAAATCAACAAAAAATCACTAACATTAAATGGATCGGGAAGAGACATGGGCGATGGAAAAAAGGCATAAAAAAAGTGGGCCAAAGTGAGAACTCACCACTTTTTCTTCACATCCCTTCATCGTCTTCATCATTCACCTTGCCCTTTTCCTTCAAATGACATGTCACATAGTTTTCCTTGAGTTAGTTGCCATTTGGATTCTAACACTATAAAGCCCATGGCAATGAATCTTAAGATAATCAAGTGGTATAAGAGTTTTGTTTCCCATGGTGAGTGAATGGATAATTTTTAAAATCAAATTTCAATCACTCATCTATATCTATTTAGGAAAACATTATAACTAAGTTATACATGCTTGACATGGCTAAGTTGTGCAACAATTTGTACTAACAAATATAGTAAAAGTAGTTTTGGCAATCCCTAATAGCTGTTGGATTGGACTGTTCCAAAAAAATTAACTGACAAGAAGCATTCCAATTTAGACATAAAAAGCTTCAACCAAATAAAGAAATTGAGAAATTCAACGTTGAACTAGATAATACATAAAAAAAACTAAGTCAAATGCTTTTGTTGATCCATGGACCTTGGACAAAATAAAATGATGCCATCTATGTCATTTCCAAAACAATGGAAGATAACTTTCTAGATGTAAGATCCCAAACGTTACAAGCATTTGTTAGACATCACCTTCATGTTACAACTAAAATTAGCATATCAGTTTTGTTCTTGCAATCAAGAAACTATATATGTACATTCTTTGCACAAAAACCTTCACAATCATTGACAAAATTGGAAACTTACTGTTCACATTAGAATCCATTTGGTAAGATATCCCACTCTCTAGAAGGTAGAACTCATTATTCTCCATCAACCTTGAAAAAGGTACTCTGGAATTTACATGTCGGTTGCAAATATGTTGGGCTACATAAGGTCCATTATAAACTAAATAACCAGTAAATGTTAGAAAGAATTAAAAAACTAACATTAGAAAGTAAAATTTCATTTACATCAATAATAAAGACATAAGAGTTCCCCCGCAATATATTGTTAATTGGATTTTTTACACATATACAAGATTTTTTTTCACTTGTAAAGTTTTAGACCCAATTAATTGCAATTGTATAATTTAATAAAAATTGTCTAAATGAATAATAAGAATTAGTTTAACCTTTCACAACATGTAACTAACTAAACTAATTAATGAAAGTAAAGTATTCATATAAGTCAATAATAAGAAATAATTTAAAGTAACAATCAATGAAGAAATTCTCATCAAATAAAATGCTTATGGGAATTGTCTTAGACTTCAGCACCTTCATCACTAGTCACTTCAAGAGTTGGAAAAATTCATTTTAGTTAGTATATAATTAAAAAAATCTACAAACTAAAAGAATACTCAATGAAAACATTATAGTACAATGTAGGTCACCCAAATCTATGCATTGCAGTTTACAAACATTCAATTTGTAAACCAAGAAATAGTTTCAGAAGACTTGTTTAAGTAAAAGGTACAAAAAGTACATTTTGTAGAAGTAAAAAATTTATTGAGATAAACAATAACACGTGATTGGTATCATTTTGCTTAGAAAGAATTGCAAAGAGGTTACCATTGACATTGAGAGTGATAGATCGGTGTTGCAACAAAATTGGATCTGGAAGTAGTGAAAGAAGGGGATCTAGAATCGACAAGGAAGAAAGCATCCTTCTATCTTTCTTAGATTCTGCCTCTTCTACTCTTTAATTGTTACAATCACTTGATTGTCTCATCATCACTTTCTCTCTCTACCTTTAATAATCAGATTACATCCTTGAACACATTAGGGACCACCCTAAAATCAAAATCTTCAAGATTTTTTAACTCCAAACCACGTGGAGTAATGCTATTAAGAACATCAAAAAACTCTGAAACATTATGCTTATATACCAGACGTATCCCACACTCCTTTACCCTAATATTCAAGTTGCTTGTTTCAAATGAAGTCTCGAGGTAATGATAGTTATACAATACCATCCTATTTTTCTTAAACAACTTAGTTGGTATATAGGCCCAAAATCCATTTGGGCCAACAAAAAGGACTTTAGGGACATGAAAGACCAAGGACAATTCTTCACAAATATCAGAGGCTCGAAATTGACAAACAAACTCAGGAAACATCGAATTAGTACCTCGAGATATGCTACAATTTGAATTCTCTTGCTCGTGAACTTGATAAGCAACAAACAAAGCCAATCCCTTTTTCCTATATTCGAAATCCACATCTATGTGACATTGGATTTTATGAAAAAGCATGATGCATATGTGGTTAAACCACCTTGGGGTTTCAAATCCTAGTGTAGGGCCCCACACAAATATATCTCCGTCAGCAAATCCATACGTTTGAAAAAAAGTCTCAAGAAGAAAAAGGGAGAAGTAAACTACGACATTTGTACATTATCACAATAGACATGTTTTAAAAAGAAGAGAAAATAGCTTACCTTATATTTGTGAACTAGATGCCGTAAATTCAGTTGCAGGATCTTGTAAGATGTGCCATCATAACTAGTATTGGTAGCCACAAAAAACCAAACACTATGGTGTAACGTGAGCTTCCTTACATTTATTTGATAATAATTCATCTCCAACAATGTACAATCTTCCACCACCAAACTTCTTAAACTTAATGGAAATTTTGGCAATGCTCCGGAGTTAACTTGAATAACCCAGACAAAGGAATTCAATTTTGGAGAGCAGAAAAAGGTTATCTAGTAATGTCATAAATTTGTTTCTAGACAAATGTAAAGAAGCAGCCCAGGATAAACAACCAGGATGACTAGGTATCGCTAAAGAGCTTAAACATGAGAGTGGTGATGTGGACAACAATGGAGAGAATCTACAACCATACATGTAAAGACATTTGAGATTGGAAAGTTGGGTGATGCCTTCAGGTATTCTTGTAAATCCATTTCGAGATAGGTTTAAGTTTTCAAGAAAAGAGAAGCAACTAATATCATTGGGAATATCTTTATCGGACAAGTTGCAATAACTTAAATTTAAGTTTGTTAAAGAGGTTAAAGCTGTTAACCAACTAAGGTTACAAGTATTAAAGGGATTTGAGCTAATCTCCTTAAGGGAGTATGTTGTGTTAGTTTCAACCCCACTATTGTTTGAAATGAGATGCGATGAAGAAGTCATATTATCCCCAAGCCACCGGCATCCACGTAGGCTCAATTGTACAAGCTTACCAAGATTTCTAATGGATGGATGAATCTTCTGCAAACGTGTACAAAAGTTAAGATTTAGTTTCTCAAGATTTGGGAACCCACTTAAGTCTAGTGTTTCCATCAAGTATTTTGAAGAACTAAGGTCAATTTTTTTCAATTGACCAAAACTCTGTTACAAGCAAACATAAAATTAAAGAAAATAGAGAAAAAGAAAGATTAATAGAGAGAAAAAAATAAGAAAAAGATAAAAGATGAAAGACAAGAAAGGCCAGAATCTTACTTTCTTTTCGGTCCATAGAACTTCCATTTTGCTTAATGGTAAATGAAGCTCAACGAGATTGTCTGCTTGAAAGCTACTGAATGATTTCAAAGGAAAGTTGTGCCATATTATAACCCGTAACTCATTATTTAGCAATAACTTTGAAGGATTTCCAATCCATTTTACCTTATCATGCAAAAGTAATCCTAAAATAATAAGCACGGTCAATCTTGACATTATTGAAAAACATTCATATTTTACTTCCACCCTTTGTTCAGCTAGTGAATAATATCTTCCCTTAACGCTCACGACAATTCCTTCAATTGCTACAGTTCCCTACAAATTAAGAAAGTAAAGTAATATAACAGAGATATCCATAAAAACTTGAATAAATTAAGTTGTCAATACTACTACTTAACTTACAGAATCATTTTTTAAAACTTGAATGATATCATGATCAATCCACAATCTGCTTCAATTGCCAGGTTCCAGAGGAGACATTTTAATAACTTCTCGTTGACCAAACTTTCTTAACAAATCATGCATCAAAACTTTTGCAAACCTTGAGGTATTTATGAGAGATTTGTTTGCAAGAGCTCCCATATGTAAATTTGTACTGGAATAAAAAATTTTGAGGATAACCACAAACCAACCACCAAAACATTTGATATCTAGGAAATACTTTTTCAACGAATCCCCCAACATGCCATAACTTATTTTAAGTTTAGTCAATATTTCACTGTCAAAATCTGCTTCTAAAACATCACGGACACAAATCCAATCCTCTTTTCCCTTCCCAAATAAGGATGAACCAATGACAACAATAGCTAAAGGGGGCCATTAACTTGCCCTATAATATTCACTACCAAGTCAAGATAACTTGGCTCCAAACGGAAAGTTTTGAATGCTTTCTAGCAAAAAAGCTCCAAGGCATCTTTATAACCTAATGGTTCAACCTTATATGTCTTATTCACATAAGGCTTCAACAATTGACAATCTTTGCAGGTGACAACGATTCTACTCCCTTGACCAAACCAATCAGCCCTCTCAATTAATTGCTTGAATTGATTACGATTCACATCATCCAAAACAATAAAAATCTTTTTATTGCGTAACCTTGTTTCCAGCAATTCTCTTCCTCCTACATGATCCCATATCTTCAAATTACTTTCTTCAAGGATCTCATGAACAATTTGTTGATACAACTCCAAAATTCCTTTATTGTCACCACAATAGATAAAGTAGCTCGCTTCAAATTCAGAATGAACTTTTTTGAAAAGGGCTTCTACTAATGTTGTTTTACCAATACCAGGCATCCCATAAATCCCTATCAATTGAACATCATCCATTCCCAAACAAAGTTCCTTCTCTAGTTTCTTCACTCGAGATTCGACGCCAACAAGGTCTTTGAAGACCCCTGATAAGTTCAATTGCAATCCATGAAGTATGCTTCCAGTGATTTCTTTCACAATGGTTGCTTCGGCACTGTAGGAAAGATACTAATTATGTCTAAAGGCCAAGCAAGGGAACTTAAAATACAAGTGGGAAATGAAGTTAAATTTTTCAACAGAATCAATAGGAAAGCCATACCTGATGTTAGGTTCTACATGCCATCCTGCGATATTACCGACTTTTTCCAAAGCGGCGCTCCACGCTGTCCTCTATTCCTCACCCACATCAGGATCTTGTTTATGTTTACGAAATGCTTGAGCGAAGATTTGCTGCTGCTTGCGAATCTCAGACGGATCTATATGGTAGAAAATAGGCAAAAATTTCAGCCTCTTCATTGTCTTGCATTCCACGATCTTATCCAGCTCAATCAGACACCATTTAGAGAAAGCAAAGTTCTTTGAGATTACAACAAGCACATATTGAGATTGTTCGATTGCTTCCAAGAGCTCCTCACGAATTGACTTTCCTCGTTCCAATTTTTTATCGTCTTTGAAGACGATAAATCCCCTATGCTCGAAAGCGGCATATAGATGGTCTACAAAGCTGGTGCGGGTGTCTGTGCCGCAAAAACTGATGAAAACGTCGTATGACGATTGACTTGTTGAAGAATAAAGAGATGATGAGGATGAACAGACTATCTGGGTACTCGAAGCCATCGTTGGAGGATCACAAGTTTCCTGAACACAAGGCTAATGGACAGAACTCGGGGTTAACAAGCTTGTTTGATAATAAGGCTCAGAAAATGGGACTGTCCGTGTTTTGAGCCAGAAGACATGAAAGAGTCTGGCGTTAGAAATTTCTGAGAAACTTCATCCTTTACTGTTCAATGGAGCGGGCTAAAATATCTGGCCTCCAGGAGGAGAACCCAGTGCATTCGTGGTTTGAATATTCAAAAGAAGAGAAGCACATGGGTGGTTGCGACGTTGTGACGTTGAAAGCTGTCAAAACACTTGAAAGAAGGGATAAACAAGTTCATTTCATTGAAGAAGAAACCTTATTTTCTGATCTATTACAAAGACGGGTGAATGGATCCCGTGGTAATTCTAAACTGCCTATACAATATCTATTTAAAGAGAAAAATTTACAAGGCAACGACTCTAGGTCTTGTCTCCCCACATCGCACGTCCTCCTGCTGCCTGAGATGACTCACAGCAGCTACTGAAGTAGCTGCTGTGCATGCTATAGGTGCTGGCGACGATGGAACCTCTTACAGCAGCTACTTCAGTAGCTGCTGTGTAGCTGTGCTGACAGGGCAGCCATCAGTGACGTGGCTGCCCATCTAACCACATATCCGAACATCCCCCCTCAAGCTGAAGGTCGATAAGAATTAATAACATTCAGCTTGCTGAGGAGATGTGCATGCTGGTTTGCTCCCAGAGCCTTCGTGAATACATCTGCCGGTTGATCTCTGGTTCCAGCATGGTGTGTTCTGATGAGGCCACGCTTTATCTTTCCCCGAATGAAGTGACAGTCCACATCTATGTGTTTGGTGCGTTGATGCACCATGGGATTTGTCGATAGCTCCATTGCGGCCTTATTATCACAAAACAGAGTTACTGGTTGCGGGACTTCGATTCCCATGTCTCCGAGAAGGCCTAGTAGCCAAATGATCTCACATGATGTGTAGGCCATAGCTCGATACTCTGCTTCTGTAGAGGAGAGAGATACCGCCGCCTGTTTTTTACTTTTCCAAGATATGAGAGTGTCTCCAAGCATTATGCAAAACCCTATAACCGACTTTCTCTCAACCTTGCAAGTGGCGTAATCTGAGTCACAGTAAGCTCTCATCTCATAACCCCCTGAAGTAGGGATGTGTAAACCTGTACCCGAGCAGCTCTTCAAGTATTTTACCAATCTAGTAGCTGCTTCCTAATGAGACTTCTTAGGTGAATGCATGAATTGGGCCAGGTTGTGCACAGTGTAGGAGATGTCAGGTCTAGTGACTATAAGATAGTTTAACTTCCCTATGAGCTGCTGATATTTGAGCGGTTCACTCAAAAGGGGGTCATCATCTCGAGGCACCTCAGCTCCCTGATCATGCTTAAATGTTGTCAACGATAAGTTGGTGTCCATGGGGTTGTCAACTGGTTTGGTGCCCCCAAGTCCCATCTCATCAATCATCTTGAGAATGTACTTTCGTTGACTTAAGTGAATGCCTTTATCATCCTTAAGGACCTCAATCCCAAGAAAATACTTAAGATATCCCAAATCCTTAATATGAAAGACAAAATGTAGGTATTTCTTCAACTCTTGTATTCCCTCTGTGTCGCTGCCTGTAATGAGTATATCATCCACTTAAATCATAAGAATGACAATGAGGTTACCTTTTCATCGGACGAACAATGAGGTGTCATACATAGAGTTCTTGTAGCCAGCTGTGAGAAGTGCTTCTGTGAACTTCTCATACCATTGCCTGGCTGCTTGCTTGAGTCCGTAAATGGACTTCTTCAGCTTGCAAACCTTCCCGCTGCTTTCTGCAGGGTCTCCTGGTGGGGGTCGCATGTAGACCTCTTCATCCAGATCTCCTTGTAGGAATGCATTGTTCACATCCATTTGATGGATGTCCCATCTGTTCTGGGCTGCTAAGGACATAGCGCACCGAATAGTGATGTGTTTCACTACTGGAGCGAAAATCTCATGGTAGTCCACTCCTTCCTTTTGGCTGTATCCTTTTGCCACCAACCTTGCTTTATATCTTTCTATTGACCCGTCAACCTTGTACTTGATCTTGTATACCCATTTGCACCCGATGGGTTTTCTCCCCGGAGGTAGGTCCACTAGCTCCCATGTATCATTTGCCTCCAATGCCTTAATCTCTTGTTCCATGGCTTCTTGCCACCTAGGATTGTCAACTGCCTCACGGTGATGCATTGGTTTGGTATCGGTAGATATGGATGCAATGAAGTGCTAGTTATCTGATGGCAAATGGTTGTATGAGATGTAGGTTGAAAGAGGGTAGGCCGATGATTCTGTCTCTGCCACATGAATGGTGGGGCATACATAGTCTTTTGACCATAAGGGAGGTCTAGTGTTTCTAGTGGAGCGTCGGGGTGTCATTTGTGGTTGTGGCTCGGATGTGGGTATAATCTCATCATCTGAGAATATGTCTAGTGGGTCCGCTGAAGGCGGTGGTGGTATAGACATACGAGCTGATTCTGGCAAGGGTGATGTGTTTGGTTGGTGGTTCATGGAATCAGTGGGAGTGGGCAATGTATGTGGGTGATCAGGAGGTGCCTCATTATCATGCATTCTCGGATCCTCTGGAATAAGCTTCGTCAAAGGTGCCTGCATGGTAGAATGTGATTTGGCCCCTATTTGTGAAAATGGGAAGATATCCTCATGGAACTTTACGTCCCGACTTACAAAAAATCTTTTCCTTTCAGGGTCATATAATCTGTAACCCTTCTAACCATGAGCGTATCCCATAAATATGCTAGGGATTGCTCGGGGAGCAAATTTGTCTTTTGGTCCTACTGTGGTGGCATGACATAGACATCCAAAAACTCGGAGGTGTGAGAATTTTGGTGGTTTTCCAAAAAGTTTTTCGAATGGCGTGACTCCACCTAAAACCGTAGAAGGCATCCTATTGATGAGATAGGTAGCAGTGAGTATTTACTCCCCCCATAATTTATCAGGGATTGAGCTCTGGAATTTCAGAGCTCGCGCAACATCCAATATGTGACGATGTTTACACTCTACCACACCGTTCTGTTAAGGTGTGTGCACACATGAACTTTCATGTCGAATGCCACATGACATGAATAGATGCTTTGTGTGATGATTGAAAAAATCAAGTGCATTGTCAGTTCTAATGCATTTGACTTCAGTGTCAAACTGGTTCTTTACCAGAATGAGGAATTCCTCTAGTCGTGAATGAGTTTCACTCTTGGCTTTCATCAGAAATGTCCAAGTTCCTCGTGAAAAATCATCGACTAATGTGAGGAGATATCGTGACCCATCATGATTGGGGATTTTATAAGGTCCCCAGACATCTACATGAATTAGGTCAAAAATCCGTTGCGCTGTATGATCGCGTGTAGGAAAGGAATTGCGAGTTTGTTTCGCAAGTGGACAAATCATGCATGGCTCATGTTGAGAGAATTTTGCAAATTTGAAATCAGAAATATATTGAAATTTTGCATCAGACATATGCCCAAGTCTGCAATGCCAAAGTTTTAAATTTAAAATATTACATGCCGACATAAAAGATAAATCATGTCCTGGGATTTGTGATACATCATTCTTATCTGGACATGCAACAAAAAAGTAGAGGCCCTTTCTAACTCTACCAAGGCCTTTGACTTCACTCGTCCAAAGGTCTTGAAAGACACAAAATTCAGCATAAAATATGATGCGGCATCTATTTTCATGGCAAAATTTAGATGCAGAAATGAGATTGAACTTAAAATCAGGAGAATATAATACTGTTTTCAATTTCAGTGTTTTGGATATGTTGGTATTTCCAATATGTGTAACCAATGCACCATCACCATTTGGAAATTTAACTTTCCTAGATTTAGAAGCACAAGGCACAATCGAATTTAAGCATGGCAAATTGGCAGTTATATGGTCACTAGCACCTGAATCAATTATCCAACATTCATTTGAGGAATGTGATGTACCTACCAAGTGGGCGTGACTATCCTGGTCAGTGTTCAGGAATTGCATGAACTTCTGGAAATTTGTCTTCGTGATGAAGGTTTGATCCGAAGCATCTGTCACTAGATTGGCCTTAGCTTTTTCTCTGAAATTTTTGTGTCCCGGTGGGAAACCATGGAGTCTGTAGCATTCTTTTTTCTCATGGCCATATCCCTTGCAGTAGTCGCATTGGGGCCCCACTAAATGGTAGCATTCTTCCTTCTTATGGCCTTTTTTCTCGCAGAGGGCACATCGGTCAATTTGCTTGCCCCTAAATGACATGTCGTTTCGCGCTGCTTTGAGTGTAAACGACATGTCGTTTGCTGTGGGGCGCATAAACGGCGTGTCTCCCACGTTTTGTCATTCAGCGCCTAAGGAAGTCGTCCCCATAGGTGTGCCCGCTGCAACAAGTCCCGACCCGCCTCCTGGACCTTTTGTGTCGACCCAATTTTTCGCCGCAACAAACATGTATTCACCGGTCGTCTTCTCCGACAAGCTCCGGCGGTATTTGGCCTTGCAGAGGATCGAATAAGCTTGTAAAAGATCCGGGGAGGGGGGGTTGCATAATCAGAATTTGCTCTCTGATTGGCAAAAAATAGTCATCAAGGCCCCGAATAAACTGAAAGAACTTCATCTCCTTTTCGTGCTCCTGCCATTCTTCAAAGGACGCCATTCTGGGGCGTTTCAGCTCGATTAGAGAGTTGAATTCATTCCACAGTTGTTTCAATTGATCGAAATAGGCCAAGATTGAGTCTCCCGCTTGTCGGATTGTGCATAATTCGGTCGTTAGGTCAAAAACCCTAGACCGGTCGACTTGTTGATACCAATTGCAGAGCTCCGACCACATTTCCGCCGCCGTTTTGGTGTAGAGAAGGCCGTTGTGGAGGTGGTCGCCAATCGAATTCAATATCCACCCGCGGCAAAGGTCGTTGCACCTCCTCCATTGTTTTCGGGTCGGAGAATCGGGTTCCGGCGTGGTGTAGGAACCATCCACGAAGACGAAGTTGTTCTTAATCAAAAGGGCAATCGTCATCGTCTCGCTCCAGGCTGCATAATTCGCCGCTCCTTTGAGCTTAATCGCCACCAACGCCGTCGAATTCGTGTCTCTGGGCGGCAGATATAGCGGGTCGGAGTAATCTAGGGTTTGGACCATATTTTCCGCTTCTAGCTGCGGCGGAGTGGGCGGAGGAACGCGCTGGTAGGTGCGAAACGCTGTTCGGTCATCTTCGCTTCGATGTGGCAGCACATACCATGGTGTCGATTGGCTGGGATCTGCCATCTCGTCGGTCGGAGAAGGCTGGGAGCAAGACGACGTCGCTTGGAAGTGGAACGATGTTGTTGCTCAGTTTGTGCAAACGGTGTTGTTCGAGTGGAGCGGCGTCGTTTCGGAAGATGCTTGTTCCGAGTAGTAAACGGCGTCGTTCCACTTAAAGTAATGAATACGTCGTCATTTTGATCGTCGTTTTGAGATAAACGAACTGGACCAAAAACTATGCCGTTTTGGGTTAGGTCACCGGAATAAGCATAGCGCTGGGTCGGGGTGCGGTCCGATTTTTGATAGGAAGCGTCGGAGGGCGTTTTACAGTCGGTTTTGACTGAAAATTAGCCAGAAAACTCCGATTTGTGGGTTTTGAGCGGAAGCGATTTTGGATCGAATGAAAAACGAATGAGTTTTTTAGCTCGATTCGCAGAGAAAGGAAAAACACGGTACGAACCTAAGCTCTCGATGCCATGTCAAAACACTTGAAAGAAGGGATAAACAAGTTCATTTCATTGAAGCAAGAAATCCAATTTTCTGATCTATTACAAAGACGGGTGAATGGATCCCGTGGTAATTCTAAACTGCCTATACAATATCTATTTAAAGAGAAAAATTTACAAGGCAACGGCTCCAGGTCTTATCTCCCCACGTTGCACGTCCTCCTGTTGCCTGAGATGACTCACAGCAGCTACTGAAGTAGCTGCTGCGCGTGCTGTAGGTGTTGGCGACGATGGAACCTCTTATAGCAGTTACTTCAATAGTTGCTGTGTAGCTGTGCTGACGGGGCAGCCATCAGTGACGTGGCTGCCCATCTAACCACATATCCGAACAAAAGCACAAGACCTTTCCCAACTATTTACCGGAACTCATAAGCTTCGAGAAACTAGTTTCCTGGTCCAGTGTACCGAGAAATTGTAAGTGAAGGGAGGCGCAGTGATAGAAAAGAAGAAGAACATGTAAAGTCTTCCCACTGTTTATTGTCTTATCTTCGTTTTGCAGAACCTCCTTTTCAAAGGATTTCGAAAGTAAAGTTTGAATTTACAGCAGCTTATAAATGAAAGCGTTACATTAATAGTCCGTTCAAAAAAGTCATCAATTCATTATATAATGTCGCTTCCAAGACGTCCACGAGCTTTCGTGAAGTGTTACTGTTTGGCCTGGTGTGTGCTAGACAAATCGCATCATCCACAGACTTTGAATCACGAGCTGCTTTGATAAAAAGAGGTTTTCAAAGATGAGGAATTGCAGTTCGCAGCTTTGAAAAAAGTGATTCCTTGGAATTATATTATGGTCGTCCTTCCACTCATATTTTCGCCACTGACACTTGGGAAGGGAAGAATTTAAAACACATTCCATCCCTCGAACCTTGAAGGATCAATATCACTTCACCTGGGGAAAAAGTAATCAAACTTGAAAAAATTTCGAGATCCTATTTCTAAGAGAAAAATAAATTTTTTTATGATACCATAAGTTAAGTTTTCAAATTCCATGATGCTTCCTTTTGTTGAATTTTCCTCTTCTATATTGCAAACATTTTCTCCACAATAAATTATATTAATTTCATTATTCATTTTGGAAGCACTTGTAACCACATAGATTTTTTCCTCCCCAGCTTCTTTGCGTTCAAATTTTGAAGTGTTAGAAAATAAGCGAAAGTTATCCGCCCACTTCCGCTTTCGCATAATGAAATGTTAGACCACAAGTAATAGTACTCTCTACGCATGCTGATTTTGTCATCAACTTCTGCAAAACCAAGAAAGTGTGAGCCACCTCTATTTCTCAATCATGTAATTAAGTTCCTTCAGAAGGACCAGGAGTAGGTTTGTCAAATTCTTGACCATGCTGGCAAAGAACTTCTTGGTCTTCTTGGTCATTGCATTGAGTTGCTTTAGTTTGCTGAGATTCGCAAAAGCAGAGGCACCCCAAGAAGAAGGTAAGAGCTTGCTCTTCCGTTCTAGCTTGTGTTACATGCTTGTCATTTGCACCAAACTGGAAAATTGATGGAGCTTATTGATGAGAATTTGGAATCTGATGTCAACCGTAAAGAAGCAGAAATTATGGTTAAAGTAGCCCTGTTGTGCACGAATGCTTCCCCATCACTTAGGCCTACCATGTCTGAGGTTGTAAGCATGCTTGAAGGGCGAATGACTGTTCCAGATATGATCCCAGAGCCAAGCTCGTACACTGAAGATCTAAGGTTTAAGGCCATACGAGACTTCCATCGAGAGAGGCAAGATCAGAGTTCAAGTGGGAGCATTATCCAAAACTCAAATTTAGCCTCGTCTTACTTTGCATCTAGACCTGATTTTGGCGGAATCAAACTCGAAACAAAATCTTGCTGAGTTAGGGTGTCCAGTTCTCTATTATTTCACAAATCATAGTAGGTATTATTTGAAGAGAGATTGTAAACTCCATCAAGGTAACAAAATGGAAGGTTTAAGTGTTTATGTCCATATTTGTTAGTGTTAGGGTCCAATAGCACGTGTAGATTTACTAGATGTTTTAATGTAAGTATTCTCGTAAAAATATTTCTATTGTTAGATGAGGAATATATAAAGAATTTACCAGAAAATTTCTTTGAGGTTTTTCTTTTTGTCATTGTTAGTATTTTCTAAAATAATTCATTTCCTCATTCCTAATTAAGCAACAATTCTTTTAAGTTCATAATAATGAAATGCTTTTGGGTTTCCCTTCTCTCCTCATGTAGAGGAGTGGAATGCAGAGGACTGCACTGTCTTATAAACCTGCAATATTACTTGACTTTTCCTGCTATGATAAATATTCCTTCACTTTTGTCATGATGTTATTCATGAAACCTTCTAATACTATTTTTTTTTGTCTGAAATTTGATATTGATCATTAGAATGATGAGGCATATATTTAAGTTCTTGTTTCCTAATTTATTTCCGTTGTGCTAGGCTGGATGGAAGGAATATTTCATTGGAATCTAAGTTGCTCAAACTTGGAAAGTTGGATAAGAATCAATTAAGGGTCCAAGTCACATGCTTCACAACGTTTGATTGCAAATTTTGTTATGGGGACAATTTCATTTTAACAATTCTTATGAGACAAAAGATGGAAGATATAAATCAATTTGACATTTTGAGACAATGTTTACATTAAATGAGCATTAAAGCAAAAGCATAATGAGACAATTACTATTGTGAGACAATACCTATAAGCAATTGATTATATGTACAACCATTAACTATGATGGTTTAAAATGCTAATTTTATCATCTACCACGACAAACCATTAATTGTAGGGAAATCTTTTGGAGGGAGTTCCAACAATATTATAATGTTTTCAAAAGCACAATACCAAAGAGACATAAACAAACTTGATGCTTTTGCATTGCTTCAATACTTTGTAGAAACTTTGATTTGATCTTGTTGAAAGTGATTGAAATAATTTTTTCATTAATCCTTTGATCTAATGATCTACACAACATGATAAAACCAATTCCATTATAGATGACATACAATCCTCCATATAAGCATAATCTCTTTATGCTCTCAACAAATTGGAGTCAATAACTTTGGTTATTGAAATAGTTGATGATTCTTTTATACAACACTTCAAGATTTGTGGGCTTCTTTGTTGTGAAAGCCATTAGTAAAATTTCAAAACTTTATACACCATTTCTCTTAGAAGCAATTGCTCTTGATCTATATTCTGCATAACATTTCAATTAATTATAAGAAAATAAATCTAGATTACATAACAATAAAATATAAAATTCTAAACAGATGAAGTGGAATGATTAGCGTTCTTCCTAATGCTTATTGTTGTCCATGTATCTATGAGTAGGATGATAAGATATAAGCCTAAGTTGCATATTGAAAAACATATTTGGTGCCATGTACCTAATTGTAGTAAGAGTCATTGTTTGCATCATAGAATTCCGTTCTCCTATGAGTTTAGCAACACCAAAATCAGCAACATGTGCAACCATGTCTTCATCCAATGAACAATACACTTTAAATATCCATGATGGAAGTATTCTAGTGTTGATGCAATATCAATCATTATATTTAGCATTTGAAAGATGTTAACTAGTAGTTTTGAGAATGCAACCACCTTTCTAGGCTTCCATTAGGCATTTATTCCAATATGAATGCTTTTAAGTTCATGTTATTGTAAATGCTAATGACCTTAATAAGATTTTGATGGTGAGTACTGAATATGATTTGACACTCTACACTAACAACTTGCATAGCCCTAATCTAAAACTATTGTTGCAACATTCATCCCATCTAAATTTTTTTTTTATTGATCCAAAAGTACATATAGAACGTTATTGGTGCTAAATCCATTAGTTGCTTCTATGAGTTCTTAATGGGAAATTCTTCTTCATGCTGGTAAATGTAGTAAGTCTCTCTCAACTTGAAATTCTTCATTCTTATTTCTTTATCCTTTCCACATTGACATAAGAACAATTGTAACCATTGCTAACCAAATTGTTGGTAGTAGATACTTTAATGTGTGAGTTGCTATAGTTTTGTCTAATTGAGAACAACTTTATAACAAAGAACTTGTAGTCGGGAAACACTACAAAGACCATCATTTAACATAAATGATGTAGAAAGGAAGTGTGCAATTGGTCCTCTTAATGGATTTTTTCCTTGGAGTTCATTGAAAGAGACATTTAGATATTTAAGGTATACAAGCGCTTACTTTGAAATATTTTAGAGTTTCCTAAGATAAATTATTATTGGAAATATCCAAGAATTTCAAGCTTACCACTTTACCAATTAAGTTAAGTATTGAACCTTCATATCTTTGAAGCTATGAATTACTTGTGGGATATCATCCAATAGTTGATTTCTTAATAAGTCTAATTCTATCAAGACGTTTAGACTTCTAATTTCTAAAGGGAGAGTGCCATTAAGTGCATTTGAAGAGAGGTTGACTTTCAAGATATATGTAAGGCACTGCAAACTCCCAAGAATTGTAGAAGTTATTTGGTTAGAGTCTAAGAAAAAATATCTAAGAGATGTAAGATTATTTGAGCATGAAGGAACCATACCAAAAAGCTCATTATTGCTTAAAGACAATGAGTCTAACCTTTTGAAGTGACAAGGATTTTAGGATGGGACCTTCTAGTGCATTATTTTGAACATATAGACCTTGAAGATTGTAAAATTTTTCAATTGTAAATGGAATTGATCCAATCAACTTATTGCTCCAAGGGTCAAGGTCATTAAGTTGGTTAAATTTCCTATGTCTTTAGGAATGTTTCTCTTAATATTTCAATTCCATATGTGAAGTTGTTAGAGAGAAAAACAGATTTCCAATAGAAGTGGGAAGGATCTTATTTAGCAAATTATTTAACAACACTAAGTTCTTAGATATGCCAAATATGAAAATAAATGAGAGAGGAAGTTAGATACTTGAGGTGAAGATTCAATGGTCAAATTATTGTGTTTTAGGTTGAGTGTCTGAAGTAGTCTTAAATTCTCAAGTGCTATAGAGATTAAGCCTAAAAATGAGTTGTGTAGTAGGTCTATTTTACTTAGTTGTGAAGCATTAGAAAGCAAGCTAGGAATTATTCTACTCAACTTATTACTTTTAAGGAAAAGATGCAAAAGATTTGGAATGAAAAGGCTAATATATGATGGAAGATGGCCTTATAAGTTATTGTTAGGCATTGATATTGCTTGCATTTTTAAGATATTGAATATAAGACTAAATACTATCAAATCTTTCACATTAGCAATTGAGTCTTAATGAATAACAATGCATCATTTTAAGAGATGGAAGTTTTCTCTCTCTTTTTTGGAAATGTAGGGATTGCTTGTACAATAACTTTACAAAGCAAAACCTAGAGCAGCCTACTTGCTAGACCTTGTTAGTACATCAAAATAGTTCCTTCTTTTTTAGTATCATTACCTATGTACTTTCACCTTTATACCCAATAAAGTGTAATCAAGCACTAATATTTGTCTTGACGCCTTATTTTCAACTTTTTTATTTCATTAGAGGTCTGAATGGAAACTTGTTTCAAAGTTCTTTGTAGGAAAAAGACTTGTTAGTTACTTTTCTTGTCTTAATTTAGTCCAAAACTATAATCTTGGCATTAAAAGCATCAAGATATTCTATGGAAAGGGGAAGAGGAAGAGTAAGGTAGGGGAGGTGTTAGGGTGTCAAATAAATAAATAAAGGAAAGAAAAGAAAGAATGGAAATGATTTTCTACTTTCTCAGCAAGCTTTATTATTTTAATGCATAAGTTCTTACTTTGAATAATTTCCATGAAGAATAGTGATGCTAACCTTTTCCTTATCTTAACTTTAAACTAGAAGGGCAATACATCTATGCAAGGAAGATTTCAAGCATCCTTGATGTAAGTGTGGCCTCTTTTGGTTTCTATAAGGGATTAAATTTTGGTTTCTAGAATCCTTACCATCTTTGGGTGTGTAATTTGTTGTCCTCAAAATTAAATAATTAATTTGAAGGAAGTTAAGAGATATTTTTAGATGGATAAGGTAATCTATATAGACTATGGTTTAAAAGGATCATATCATTTCCATTTAAGTGTTGAGAACGTGGTATTTCATATGGACTTTAGCTTGAAAGTTTATACCTCTTATTGGTTGCTTTTGATTTCTTAGAGAACTAACTTTTAGATCTCTACTTTTTTTAATCCACATTTGAGAAAAGAATATGCTTGACTATGTCTTGGTTGCTAAAATGAGCCTTTCACTGTTGGCAACTAGGAAAATTGTCTTTATTAGATTGCTAGTATTTATTCTTAATGAGTTTTTTCCTTCCTGAAATGACAAAGCTTTAATTTTAAGCATCTAAAGTTGTCTTTTTAAAAAAGAAAAAGAAAAAGAAAAATCCCCTAACCCCACACACCCTAACTGCATGCCTATGAGTAGATTGGTATTCTTCAAACATCAATTATGGTGGAGAAAACATTAAAGGACACATCACTTATGAAGGAGATGCATATGTTCATGGTGGTCCTACGACGAACATTTTGAGAGACAACGGTAACAGGGGACTATGTAGCACTAGACACTTCATGGATGTTGATGATTCCTGAAACACTTGTTATAGTGCAAACTTGTCAACACCAAACATCTTTGCCTTATGCACTATAGCTTGCTTTTCTCCTCTCTCTCTTATTTATTACCTATATTGTCTAGAAAATGGGAGTTACACTGCAAAGCTTCATTTTGCAAAGATAAAATTCAGTAATGAAAAAACATATTACAACCTTGGAAGGGACATATTTGATATATACACACAAGTAAGTAACCACATTTATGTAATATGTGCTTAGTGAAAAACAAATTCATGAGTGATTGAGAATTATAGACATTTAGAAAGTAGGATGCTTTGTTGGTCTTTTATCATTTCCTTTTAGTACTTGGTTTCTATTTTGAATCAGATTGTACAACCATATAGTATTTGATGGGTTCTTAGGACCCACACTTTTGGTGAGCTTACTAAATGGTATTAATGGAGCACCAAATGGTGTTATAGGGCATATTAGTTGAGAAGGATTTCAACATAGCAACTGAAGCCCATGGTGTTCTTACACCAATCGTAAAAACAGTTAATGCTAGTGTTTCAAATTTTTTTTTTTTTGGAAATCCGCTTTTATTAGGCTGGGAAAGGGACAATGTGAATCCCTAAAAAAGGAGTTTATGGTCCCTTGATATTAACTATTTCTATGTTTTCAAGTTAATTGATTCTTCTCATTAATGTTGGTGTCATTGTTATTGTTCTTCTTACTTTTTTGTTACTAATAATACTGGTAAACCCTTAACCTTTTGATATTAACTATTTCTATGTTTTCAAGTTAATTGATTCTTCTCATTAATGTTGGTGTCATTGTTATTGTTCTTCTTACTTTTTTGTTACTAATAATACTGGTAAACCCCTTAACCTTACTTATTTGCTAGAATGCATCCCTAGAGGTCTTTGGTTTTTAGGGATGCTATGTTGCTCTCTTGAAATGCTTGAAAACAAATATGGTACTGACTAAACATTGGTTCTCCTTTTGATTTTTAGCTGAAAATTTTTGGATGGTTTGAATTGATTACATTCTATGATCCTACACATCTATTCAATATGAAAAGCAATAAAATCTTTGTTACCTATTTTCTTCCATAGTGTTGTACACCAACTTATATATGGTTTTCTTTGCCCATCACCAAACTAAATCCTAATTAGCATAAAAACACATGGTTATTTTTGTTAGATTCCATACTTTGTTTAGAAAAGAGGAAAGCAAAGGTTATACCAATTACTGTTGGAGTGGTAGCATTATGCCTCATTTTCTTTGTTTTGGTTATTACTTGGAGGCATTGTTTCAAAGAGAAAATTGGGAGAGAAAAAGGTTTAGTATTTTCAAATGCGGAACCTATTGCTTCAGATAAGATCATTAGAAAACAAAAAGAAATAAAGCTTTTTAGTTTTGGAATACTCAAATCATTGTTTGTGCACAAGTGTCCCAAAAGTACACTGAACTCTTTTATCTCAAATATGAGCTTATAACAGTTTTCTTTAATAGGTAATTCATCGTAGTAAATTATGGAACTTCTTGTTGTAATGAAAATTAACCATAATGATTATACTATCATTGTAATTTCACCTTTTTGAAATGCTATTTCCTTCTTTTCATTTCAATTTCTTTGAATCTAAACTAAATAGCTATGATGAATTTGATTTTTGAAATTATGTTAGCATATATAAGTTTTTTGTGTTAGAACTTAAAGGGAATGCTCCAAACCAATTGGGAATAAAAGATATTGTCAACAACTAAATGTGGATTCAAATGTCATATTCTCTAAGAATAGGAAGTTTTGAACATTGATGATTCATTTGATTAACTCTTTGATGGTTGGAATACCACTATAATTATTAAAAGCTCATTTTAGTTGATAAGTAAAAATCAAAGAATTATAAAAAATGAAGAAGTTAAGTCACATATTGAACAACTTGAATTGTCTATCTATTCACTATTTGAAATTTAGAGTTGCTATGTGACTATAGAATTCTTTTAATACCAAACAAAAACTTTTGTAGTTAAATTACCTGATTTGCAAAGCCTTAAGATTGTATTTTCCTCTTGTTTGGTAGATCTCAAAGTTTCTTTTAGTCTAAAGCAAATTAGTGTTGCCATTAATAATTTTGATCTTGCAAACAAGATTGGAGAATGTGGATTTGAACTTGTTTATACAGCATTTGAGCCAACCTTGAGATATTGGTTCTAATTTTAGGATTCTTAGTTCTTCTCTTTTGATGGAGGCCTTTTGTTTGATGGTGTAATTGAGGTAAAGCAACTTTCATCTAAATCAAGTCAAGAAATTGTGAATTTTTGAATGAGACTAGAGTGATTTCATGTTTGCAACACTTATATCTTTTGAAACAATATGGTTGTTCTATTGAAGGTGATCAAATGTTGGCAGTCTATGAATATTTGGAAAACAATAAACTTGTATGAGCCTTGTTTGGTGAGAACTATGCATTGCCATTTACTTGGTTGATTGTCTTGTATAAGAAATATGTACTAAAAGCGTAAGAATTGGCATTACATTAAGGTTAATGAATCTTTTCCTTGGCTATAGGCCCTGAAAAATATCAATTGAAATTGGATTGGCCAACAAGGCAAAAGATCTATATTGGGATAGCTAAAGGCTTAGCTTTTCTCCATGGAGAATCAAGACCCAAAATTGTTCATAGAGATATAAAAGGTACAAATATTCGAGCAACAGTTATGTTATTATGTTTTGTCCTAGGGCCTGCTTTGTTGCTAACCAGAATTTACTTTTTACGATGCAACCACAGAATCAAAGGGGGATGGGGTTGGAGACTGTCATTAGGTTTGGGTGGTACACCGGCAGGTCTCCTTACCGTGGGGGCCCTCCTCGTGGTGGACACTCCGAATAGTCTGATAGAGTGGGGTCACTTGGAACAAGGAAAAGCTGTGCTTAGAAAGATTCGTGGCGTTGAGAATGTGGAACCAGAGTTCCTGGAACTCGTCGAGGCTAGTCGTGTGGCCAAAGAGGTGAAGTATCCCTTCAGGAATCTCCTCAAGCGGAGGAATCGTCCCCAGCTGGTCATTGCAGTGGCGTTGCAGGTCGACATCTCTCTCAATGTTTCTGAATTGTACACAGTCACACTCTGCCCGGCCGAGCGAGTCTCTAGCGGGAAAGTCTCACTTGGGATCAGCCAACCAAGAGGTCCCCAAGACCACGCAAAGGACGATACGAAAGTGCACACCATGACAACTACTAGGATTCCGTAACCTGTGTGGAGGTCGTTAGAGTGGTCCGTAACCTTAATTCCTAGAACGATTGCTGTCACCAATTGAGAAAGGAACATTTCATTATTTGTGGGTGTCTCTTTGATTATTATTTGTGGTCAATCTCGCTAGTTTTTTTTTTTTTTGATATATTCAAATCTCTTGTTGTCATAAAATGTTTCACGGACCTGTTACGAAATTATAAATTTTATGACTCCATTTACGTAGAGTTGGGCCAGTGAGTTTCTGATGCTCACTTTCTCTGAAACCTTGGGTCTTTGGGGAGAGCTCGAATATAGTTGGCCGAGCCACGGAAATTCTGTCATGACACCATTCCTTGTCTCTCCCTCTATTGAGGTATTAGCCAGTAAAGTGGTTGATATATAATAAATGTCTTGCTCCTTTTGGGTTAGCTTTTGTAAAAGAACTAAATTACATATAAACTAACTTATATATAACTAACTAGCTATTCTTGAGCTAACAAAAAGAAGTCCATTTGAGTGAAAACATCACACACAGTGAACCACAGAACCAAAAAGGCTATGTAACACACCGCCATGACCTAAATTCATATATCTTAACTTCCTAGTTACTTAAAGGAAAACGAAATCAATCCTTATCAAGGACAAAGTGTTAAAACATCAACATTCTCCAAGTTCATGCATGAAGATGGTGAGTTGGCACACACGTAGTATGAAGGCCAACATGATACATCAAAGTCTCCTAGTCTCGGACAGCAAGTCTCAAGCCTAAAAAGTCATGCTGCAGAACTTGGAAAAGCATACAGCCCTGCACCTACTCACAAGTTAATAGACAAGAAAGTCAAGATATAATGGACGCAAAAGAAGAAAGTGAAGGAGTGAAGACCGGACAATTACCTTTATCTTTATGTAAAGTCCTCATGTAAACTTCCTAGCAATTGCTTGGAAGTGACAAGCGTGCTAAAATGCCTATATAATGGCACGACTTGTCTAGGAGAAAGTATCTAGCAAAACCTCTTGCAAGCCTCATGTAATCCCAATTCAATCCAATCAATCACAACACCAAAGCCATGTTTGGCCTTGTGTAGTTGCAACAGGGCCAATGGCCCTGCATTCATGGAATCCATTTTTCTCTCTTATGCTTTTTATCTCACTACTTCATTTTATATTTGCTTCCCTTGCACTTACATACCTTACCAACATCCAATTTTTGCTTTACATTACTATACTTTCACGTTTCCGCTCACTTAGTCAAACCAAACCATAGAACCCACCAAACTTTATTTTTCTTCTCAAAGTCCAAGATGCATAGAACATGGCTTTTGCCGCTGTCAAATATGTAATACTTTAACCATGGCAGTCCTTCGTCTGCAAATTGGGTCACCACACATTCCCAATCATCTTCACCTCCCCACTTGTGCTCACAAATGAATGACTCTGAACTTCCACTCGAGATTAACTGAAATTTTGAATGGTAACCAAGACTTTCAAAAATAGGCTGTATTTCTACCGAAAGCTAACTAAAATAATAAATACGTATTCTTTGCAAATTCTTCAAACTAATAGATTTTTTCAAGTTTATCTAAAATTTCATTACTTGGACAAACTTTTAAAACATCAAAGGCACTATCCACATCTATTTCTTTGCCAAACAAGAATGATCCAATAATCTCAAGAGCTGAGGGGATGCCTCCTACTAATCTTATAATATCTTTTGACAATTTTACAAAACTCTATTTTGAATTGGGTTTGTTGAATGCTTCCCACCAGAAGAGTTGTGAAGCATCCTTGTCTTCTAACAATTGAATTTCATAAGTCTCTCTCTCTCTCTCTCTCTCTCTCTCTCTCTTATTACAACAATTATATTTAGCTTTCAAAATTAACAAGTATACTATCTTTACTAAACCAACAAAAATTCCTTCTAATCTTTTTAACTTTCACATTGTCCAAGAACAATAAATACTTTTTCATTACATAATATCTTTCTCACCATGTTGATTCCACAATTAGGATCCCATATTTTCATGATACTTTCCCGTTGGAGCTCATGAATAATTTTTCGTTACAATTCATTTATGCTATAACTTTTATTATTGTTGACACCAAAAATAAAACAGCTAGATTTATTAAATCCCAATACATTTATATTGGTTTCCTTTATTAGTGAGAAAAAAAATAATAAACCACTTAAGATTCCTACACTGGAAAAGTTAAAATATAAGTAATCAAAACAGAGGAAGAATACACCTCTAGAAGAGAACAAGAAAACATCTAGTGCAAAAGAAAAAACCACAAAAGAACCCCTCGTAAGAAATGTTTACTCATCATCTCTCTTTACGGACACTTAACCAAAGCCCATCATCTTATTAGAAAAAAGAGGAAAAAAAATTGAAGCAAAAAAGAAAACGAAAAAAGAAGTGCTAAGAAGAGAACAAAGGGCATGTTCTACGCTGGAACCAATAAATAAGCTACTGCAGGTGTTGCTAGCTCTACTGCCACTCAGAAACTGAAAACAATTAAGTAAATAATCACAATAAACTCCATTTGCAGATTGTAAATGTTTTTTGGTGTAGTTTGGCACACGGGAAAGTGTGATGGGACGATGTAGCTGGAGGGGACGATTTACTTCCCACCAAAAGTGGCTAGTTTTCTTTTTCCCTATGATTGCAGCACTATGAAAAACGGAAATGCCTTTATGTAGAGTAGGATTGTTTAAATTCTAATATCCCTTTATTCTGGGATAGAGGTGGTATTATAAACACAACAAATACTCCTTCTCACAACGCATCCAGGCTCCTTCTCAAACGTTACAGTTTTTCAACATCCAAACACCGTTGAACCCCTCTATGAGAACAAACTAGCAAGCTATGGTTGCCAACTAGTTTAACTACTACTTAAGGTGCATCATACGAACTTATTAGGTGTTCTTCGGGTAATATCAGGTTCACTTCTCCTTGGAGCAAGTTTAAATTGCACCCAAACAATTTTCAAGCTCTTTTTTACAACACTACTTACGTGTGAAAGGCCTTCTAACTTGGATACTATCATCCATACATCATAGTCAACAGTGTTCTTGTGAGTTTACAAAGAGAAATAACCTGAATGAATGTATTGCCCTTGCAATCATCAAGTTTCAGGATTGTGCCTAATTTTCCACAAGGACAACAGCAATCAGGTGCACTAAATATGATCACTAGTTTTTGTTCCTCTCACAAGCGTGCACATTAAGGACAAAAACCGATCAACCAAGCCTCCACATTGGGCGGACTAAGCACTTAAGTTATCTCAGCTGTATTCCTTGGTTATTAGTATGGTTAAATTGCTCAGATATGTCTAGTAAAGATTAAAGCAAAACTATAGATTAAACTTGAAAAAGCCATCGACAGACCTTGACATGAAATGCAAAAGTTAGATATAATCAATAAGTGAGGATAAACCAGTTGATGAAATGCGTATCCAGCACTCCTGGGATACCCAATCACAATGACCAGTTAGGTCACACCATAAAAGATCACACATGGACCTCTATAAGGGACTTCTTGAACATGGTAGAATTATGGATGATGTTAAGGATTTCAATGGAAGGAGAAAATCCACCTATAGACAAAATATTTCATACTCCACCTTCAAAAGATAAGTAAAGGTTAACATTTAGGACCAATGCATCATTAACAAAACAAACATCTAGAACCACAAATAGTTATATATTGATTATTTAAATTAATTTACTACTAAACCATAACTCAACTAGGATGTAAAAGCCAAAATTTGATAGATATTACAAGTATTGAGTGGCAATAGGCTCCTATAAAATCTAATTCATTACATAAGTTCATGCAATGCAATACACTCTTTTGAAAAAAGATTAATCAAGTAATTAATGCATTTTCAAATAACACTCTTACCTCATGCAGGACAACCATGTAGTGGGTAATTCATCCCAAGTTTGGAAGAATGCAACTAATTATTTTTCAAAGATAAAATTTGCATCAATCTTTTTCAAAAGAAATTGTTTATCACATAGTCAATTCTAGCTTAACAAAGCCTCATCATAGGCTTTGGAATATAAAATTGTCCATTGCAATGTTTTTAGTTCTTCCTGGTTATGTACTCAAAAATAGGTGTCACACCTGAAAACAAACCAAGAAAAAACTAATTTTAGAAACATAAAAAATAATATCATTGAAATAAATTAAAGAGGACAAATAATACAATTCAAAGGCAAAATAAATCTAAAAATTTTCATAACAAAATATATTCTACAAATTAAAATAAACTTTTAAGTGGATTTGTTAACAGGTATCAACAAAACCTGATGTGTTTGACCTTATTTTGCCACACAGAAATTTGCCTTACATATTAGTCATTTGGCACCACTTAGATGCATCAGCGTTATAGATGCTTGACATGGCTAAGTTGTGCAACAATTTGTACTAACAAATATAGTAAAAGTAGTTTTGGCAATCCCTAATAGCTGTTGGATTGGACAGTCCCGAAAAAATTAATTGACAAGAAGCATTCCAATTTAGACATAAAAAGCTTCAACCAAATAAAGAAATTGAGAAATTCAACGTTAAACTAGATAATACATAAAAAAAACTAAGTCAAATGCTTTTGTTGATCCATGGACCTTGGACAAAATAAAATGATGCCATCTATGTCATTTCCAGAACAATAGAAGATAACTTTCTATATGTAAGATCCCAAACGTTACAAGCATTTGTTAGACGTCACCTTCATGTTACAACTAAAATTATCATATCAATTTTGTTATTGCAATCAAGAAACTATATGTGTACATTCTTTGCACAAAAACCTTCACAATTGTTGACAAAATTGAAAACTTACTGTTTACATTAGAATCCTAATGTTCTCCATCAACTCTGAAAAAGGTAATCTGGAATTTACACGTCGGTTGCAGATATGCTGGGCTACATAGGGTACATTATAAGCAGCTACTCTAAATGGTGTCCTCATGTGCTGTCACGAAGTTGCAATGTGAAAGACGGAATCTCCCAGGCCACCGATTGAAATCAATAGAAGCTCAACTACTTTCACCAAAATACCATTAGAAACTAAATAACCTATAAATGTTACAAATAATTAAAAAACTAATATTAGAATTTAAAATTTCATCTACATCAGTAATAAAGACTTAAGAGTTCCCTTGCATTATATTGTTAATTGGATTTTTTACACATATATAAGATTTCTTTTTTCTTTTTTCACTGATAAAGTTTTAGACCCAATGAATTGCTGTTGTATAATTCAATTAAAATAGTCCAAACGAATAATAAGAATTAGTTTAACCTTTCACAACATGTAACTAACTAAACTAATTAATGAAAGTAAAGTATTCAAATAAGTCCATAATAAGAAATAATTTAAAGTAACAATCAATGAAGAAATTCTTATCAAATAAAATGCTTATGAGAATTGTCTTAGACTTTAGCACCTTCATCACTAGTCACTTCAAGGGTGGACAAATTCATTTTAGTTATTACATAATTAAAAAAGTTAACAAACTAAAAGAATACTCGATGAAAACATTGTAGTACAATGTAGCTCACCCAAATCTATGTATTGCAATTTTACAAACATTCAATTTGTAAACCAAGAAATAGTTTTAGAAGACTTGTTTAAGTAAAAGGTACAGAAAGTACATTTTGTAGAAGTCAAAAATTTACTGAGATAAACAATAACACCTGATTGGTATCATTTTGCTTAGGAAGAATTGAAAAAAGGTTACCATTGACATTGAGAGCGATAGGTGGGCGACGCAACAAAATTGGATCTGGAAGTAGTGAAAGAAGGGGATCTAGAATCAACAAGGAAGAAAGCATCCTTCTGTCTTTCTTAGATTCTGCCTCTTCTACTCTTTAATCGTTACAATCACTTGATTGTCACATCATCACTTTCTCTCTCTACCTTTAATAATCAGATTTCATCCTTTCACTTGAACGCACCAACGTCCACCTCAAAATCAAAATCCTCAAGATTTTTTAACTCCAAACCATGTGGAGTAATGCTATTAAGAACATCAAAAAACTCTGAAACATTATGCTCATATACTAGACGCATCCCACACTCCTTTACCCCCACATTCAAGTTGCTTGTTTCAAATGAAGCCTCAAGGAAGGGACAGTTATACAATTCCATCCGATTTTTCTCAAACAACGTAGCTGGTATATAGGCCCAAAATCCATTTGGGCCAACAAAAGGGACTTCAAGGACGCGAAAGACCAAGGACAATTCTTTACGAATATCAGAGGCTCGAAATCGACAAACAAACTCAGGAAACGTCGAATTAGTACCTCGAGATATGCTACAATTTGAATTCTCTTGGTCGTGAACTTGATAAGCAACAAACAAAGCCAATCCCTTTTTCGTATATTCTGAATCCACATCTATGTGACATTGGATTTTATGAAAAAGCGTGATGCATATGTGGTTGAACCACCTTGGGGTTTCAAATCCTAGCGTAGGGCCCCATGCAAACATATCTCCGGCAGCAAATTCTTGCACCTGAAAAGGAATCTAAAGAAGAAATAGGAAGAAGTGAACTACGACATTTGTACATTATCACAATAGACATGTTTTAAAAAGAAGAGAAAACGGCTTACCCTATATTTGTTAAATAGATGCTGTGGATTCAGATGGAAGATCTTGTAAGGTGTGCCATCATAACTAGTATTGGTAGCCACAGAAAACCAAACACTATGGTATAATGTGAGCTTCCTTACGTCTATTTGATAATAATTTATCTCTAACAATGTGCAATCTTCCACCACCAAACTTCTTAAACTTAATGGAAATTTTGGCAATGCTTGAAGTTGACTTGAATAACCCAGACAAAGGAATTCAAGTTTGGAGAGCAGAAAAAGGTTATCTAGTAATGTCATAAATTTGTTTCTAGACAAATGTAAAGAAGCAGCCCAAGATAAACAACTAGAATGACTAGGTATTGCTAAAGAGCTTAAACATGAGGGTGGTGATGTGGACAATGACTGAGAGAATCTACAACCATACATGTAAAGACATTTGAGATTGGAAAGTTGGGTGATGCCTTCAGGTATTCTTGTAAATCCATTTCGAGATAGGTTTAAGTTTTCAAGAAAAGAGAAACAACTAATATTATTGGGAATATCTTTATCTGACAAGTTGCAATCACTTAAATCTAAGTTTGTTAAAGAGGTTAAAGCTGTTAACCAACTAAGGCTACAAGTACTATGTGGATCTGAGCCAATCTCCTTAAGGGAGTATGGTGTGTTAGTTTCAATCCCACTATTGCGCGAAACGAGATGTGACGAAGAGAGATGCAAGGAAGAAGTCATATTATCCCCAAGCCGCTCGCATCTGTGTAGGTTCAATTGTACAAGCTTACTGAGATTTGTAATGGATGGATGGATCTTCCGCAAATGTGCACAAAACTCAAGATTTAGTTTCTTAAGATTTGGGACCCCACTTAAGTCCGGTGTTTCCGTCAAGTATTTTGAATAACTAAGGTCAATGTTTTTCAATTGGCCAAAATTCTGTTACATACAAACATAAAGTTAAAGAAAATAGGAAAAAAAAAGGAAGAAAGATTAAAGACAAGAAAGGCTAGAATCTTACTTTCTTTCCGGTCCATAGAACTTCCATCTTGCTAAATCGTAAACAAAGCTCAACAAGATTGTCTGCTTGAAAGCTACTTGGCAATGATTTCAAAGGAAAGCGGTCTCATATTATAACCCGTAACTCATTACTTAGCACCAATTTTGAAGGATCTCCAATCCATTTTACCTTATATAGAAGTGATTTTAAAATAAGCACGGTCAATCTTGACATTCTTGAAAAGCATTCATATTTTACTTCCACTGTTTGTTCAGCTAGTGAATAATCTCTTCCATTATTAGAGCTCATGACAATTCCTTCAACTGCTACCGTTCCCTACAAATTAAGAAAGTAAAGTAATATAATAGAGATCCAAAAAAATTGAATAAATTAAGTTGTCTATACTACTACTCCACTTACAGAATCATTCCTTAAAACTTGAATAATATCATGAACAATCCATAATCTGCTTCGTTTGCCAGGTTCCAAAGGAGACATTTTAATAACTTCTTGTTGACCAAACTTTCTTAACAAATCATGCATCACAACTTTTGCAAACCTTGAGATATTTATGAAAGATTTGTCTTCAAGAGCTGCAACACGTAAATTTGTACTGGAATCAAAAATTTTGAGTATATCCACAAACCAACCATCAAAACATGCGATATCTAGGAAATACTTTTTCAACGGATCTCCCAACATGCCATAACTTATTTTGAGTTTAGTAGATATTTCACCGTCAAAATCTGCTTCTAAAACATCACGAACACCTATCCACTCCTCTTTTCCCTTCCCAAATAAGGATGAACCAATGATGGCGATAGCTAAAGGGTGGCCATTAACTTGCCTCATAATATTCCTTACCAAATCAAGATAACTTGGCTCTGGACAGAAAGTTTTGAATGCTTTTTGGCAAAAGAGCTTTAAGCCATCTTTATAACTTATTGGTTCAACCTTATATGTCTTATTCACATAAGGCTTCAACAGTTGTCGATCTTTGCTGGTCACAACGATTTTACTCCCTTGACCAAACCAATCAACACTCCCAGCTAACTGTTCCAGATGGCCGCGTTTGACATCATCCAAAACTATAAAGACCTTTTTATTGCGTATTCTTGTCTTTAGCAATTTGATTCCACGTATAGGATCCCGTATCTTCAAATTTCTTTCCCCTAGGATCTCACGGACAATTTGTTGTTGCAACTTCCAAATTCTGTTTTCATCACCACAACAAACAAAGCAACTAGCATCAAATTCAGAACAAACTGTCTCGAAAATGACTTTGGCCAATGTTGTTTTACCAATACCGGCCATCCCATAAATCCCCATAGACCAAACATTATCCATGTCCAAACAAAGTTCCTTCACTCGAGATTCGATGCCAACAAGGTCATTAAAGATCCCTGATGAGTTCAATTGCAATCCACAAAATATGCTTCTAGTGATTTCTTTCACAATAGTTGCTTCGGCACTGTATGAAAGATACTAATTAGATCTGACGTCCATGGAAGGGAGCTTAAAATTCAAGTAGGAAATTAAGTTAAATTTGTCAACAGAATCAATAGGAAAGCCATACCTGATGTTAGGTTCTACATGCCAACCTGCGATATTACCGACTTTTTTCAAAGCGGCGCTCCACGCTGTCCTCTGCTCCTCATCCACATCAGGATCTTGTTTATGTTTAGCAAATGCTTGAGCGAAGATTTGCTGCTGCTTGCGAATCTCAGACGGATCTATATGGTAGAAAATGGGCAAAATTTTTAGCCTCTTCTCTGTCTCGTATTCCACGATCTTATCCAGCTCAATCAAACACCATTTAGAGAAAGCAAAGTTCTCTGAGATGACAACAACCGCATACTGAGATTGTTTGATTGCTTCCAAGAGCTCCTTACGAATTGACTTTCCTCGTTCCAACGTTTTATCGTCTTTGAAGATGATAAATCCCCTCTGCTCAAAAGCAGCGTATAGATGGTCTACAAAGCTGGTGCGGGTGTCTGTGCCGCAAAAACTGATGAAAACTTCGTATGACGGTTGATTCGTTGAAGAATAAAGAGATGATGAGGATGAACGGACTATCTGGGTACTCAAAGCCATCGTTGGAGGATCACAAGCTTCCTGAACGCAAGGCTAATGGACAGAACTCGGGTTAACAAGCTTGTTTGATAATAAGGCTCAGAAAATGGGAATGTCCGCGTTTTGAGCCAGAAGACTTGAAAAGAGTCTCGCGTTAGAAATTTCTAAGGAACTTCGTCCTTAAATGGTCAATTGGAGCGGGACAGGAAAGCTAGAAAAAACTGTCTAATCAACTTACCTTTGTAAAAGGGGCAACGGGAGACATGACCAAGGTGCGGTCAAATTGTTTTTTGCATTCTACGCGGAAGGCAGATTCACATTCAAAGAAGAGACGCATATGGATGGTTGCGCGACGTTGTGAAGTTGAAAGCACAGACCTTTCCCAACTATTCACCGGAACTCATAAGCTTCGAGAAACTAGTTTCCTGGTCCAGTGTACCGAGAAATTGTAAGTGAAGGGAGGCGCAGAGATAGAAAAGAAGAAGAACATGTAAAGTCTTCCCACTGTTTATTGTCTTATCTTCGTATTGCAGAATCTCCTTTCCGAAGGATTTCGAAAGTAAAGTTTGAATTTACAGCAGCTCATAAATGAAAGCGTTACATGGATAGTCTGTTTAAAAAAGTCATCAGTTCATTATATAATGTCACTCCCAAGACGTCCACGAGCTTTCGTGAAGTGTTACTGTTTGGCCTGGTGCGTGCTTAGACAAATCCCATCATCCACGGACTTCGAATCACGAGCTGCTTCCATAAAAAGACTTCAAATCAAACATGAAAAAATTTCAAGATCCTATTTCTAAGTGAAAAATGAAATTTTTTTATCATAACATAAGTTAAAGTTTTCAAATTCCATGATACTACTTCCTTTCGTTGAGAGTTAACACAAATTTTACTCTTCTATATTGCGAACATTTTCTCCACAATCAATCATATTAATTTCATTATTCATTTTGGAAGCACTTGTAACCACATAGAATTTTTCCTCCCCAGCTTTTTTGCGTTCAAAACTTTGAAGTGTTAGAAAATAAAATACATGCGAAAGTTATCCGCAGAAGCACTTTGTAAGCATGCTGGCAAAGAACTTCTTGGTCTTCTTGGTCTTCTTGGTCTTCTTGGTCATTGCATTGAATTGCCTCAGTTTGCTGAGATTCGCAGAAGCAGAGATACCCCAAGAAGAAGGTACGAGCTTGCTCTTCCGTTCTAGTTTTTCGGGATAGGGGGAAGAAACTGATAGAGTTTAAATCTTGGGTACTTAGTGAGTCTGGGTATTACCACTAACTGCTTGGACTAGTTGGCCTAGCTTTTCATCTTCATACTAAGAGGAAAGTACCGTTTATTACTCTTTTCTTTTTGTTTTTTTAGACTACACCGAAGATTACAGGTTCCCCATCGAAGTTTTACCAGCGCATGAATCTCTGGAAGTCTGTAATATATGGGTTATGTTCTATCTTGTGTGATTGGTAGAATGCTTTTTGGTCTCAATTCGCATTGCTCTAGCAAAATGGTCTGGCCTTTTTTTTTTTTTTTTTACCTTCCTATGGATTAAACGGATTATTGGATATCAACGTTAGCTAGTTAGTTTTCATATTTTCCCTTCGCAAACGGGAAGTGAATTGAAGAATTAAACCAATTTCTTCATGCAAATTTTGCCAATAGAAGCCTAAATGATATTTGTCATTTTATCAACCAATATGTCCCTTCAAGAAGGACAAGGAAAAAGAATAGAAAAGAATTATATTTGGAGAATAAACATAAGCGAAGAATGGAAGAAATTTAGTTCATGTTCCTCTTTTTTTTTTGGCCCCAAAACATAAGGTCATTTGATTCAGAATTTAAAAATTGTTCAAAAGATTTCTTGGGTATTTAGAATTGCAGGAGGTTGTTAAGCATTTTGTGTTTGCAATTCGAATTTAGGTGGTATAGCTCAAGTGAATGTAAAATTTTTCCCTTAGTTCTTTGCAATTTGTGTACTGATATAGCAACCTTGGGGTCATGAAGTTGGATTGCCATTTTTTTCACAAGCATAGTTTGACAATGCTCATTTGGAATGTGACATTTATCAATTGTGGATGTTATGTAGTTAATGTGCTCCAACAAATAGCTAATACAATGGGCTCAACATATTGGAAGTTTAATGGTACTTCCTGCGAAATCGAATTGGTTAGGATAACACTAGGGTCTCTCAGGGGTTCTACAAGTAGCATTGTTTGTGATTGTAACTTAGAGAACAATATCATCTGTCATGTCATAAAGATGTATAGTTCTCTCATTGTGTTCCTTATTAATGTTATGTCAACTCCTTTATTTTAGGCATGTTTTTCATCTCCATATAATCATTAAAATCGAAACATTTTGTTTGCTAGTAATTTATTGTGCTCATATGAGTTTTTCTTTACTCATCTATACAAATTTAGAGTTATTTTGTTTAGCAGGAAAGTGAAAAGTTCTGTTGACAATCATATGAAGGTTATAAAATATTGTTTTCAAAAACTGTCTTTGTTACATCCATGATATATGTAATATATTATGAGATTTTGTTAGCATGTCATAATTGATCGACTTCTCATGATAATAGCTGCCTATACTCATTTTTAAATATTCATTTATTATAGAGTGCTCAAGGATTATAGTCTTCCTGGCATGCTTCCACCCCAATTGGTAAAGCTTCATTACCTTAGAGAAATGTAAGATCTTTTTGAAACATTTCAGTTTCACATTTGCTATCAAACATTTCACGGCACGAGTCTACCGCACTTCACTATAATTTGACAAAGACTACTTTTTCATTGTTTTCATTTAATACTTGCTTTGCTCTCATTGCAGTAATTTTGCATACAACTATCTCAGCTGTTATAACAGGAGCTGTTAATGTCCTCTTCACCGTTGTGTCCACCTACTCAGTCGACAAGGTTGGTCGTCGCGTTCCCTTACTAGAAGCTGGCCATACTTGAAATTGCAGAGCATTGAGAGGAAGGCCTGTGCTATCAAAAAAGTGAAAAGCAAGTTGATACACACAGTCACACTCTGCCCGGCCGAGCGAGTCCGGCGGGAAAGTCTCACTTGGGATCAGCCAACCGAGAGGTCCCCAAGACCACGCAAAGGACGATACAAAAATGCACACCATGACAACTACTAGGATTGCGTAACCTGTGTGGAGGTCGTTAGAGTGGTCCGTAACCTTAATTCCTAGAATGATTGCTATCACCAATTGAGAAAGGAACATTTCATTATTTGTGGGTGTCTCTTTGATCATTATTTGTGGTCAATCCCGCTAGTATGTTTTTTTTTTTTTGATATATTCAAATCTCTTGTTGTCATAAAATGTTTTACAGACCTGTTCCGAAATCATAAATTTTATGACACCATTCACGGAAACGTCGAATTAGTACCTCGAGATATGATACAATTTGAATTCTCTTGCTCACAAACTTCATAAGCAACAAACAAAGCCAATCCCTTTTTCCTATATTCTAAATCCATATCTACGTAACATTGGATTTATGAAAAAACATGATGCATATGTGGTTGAACCACCCTGGGGTTTCAAATCCTAGTGTAGGGCCCCACACAAACGTATCTCCATAAGCAAAATGTAAACCTGAAAAGGAATCAAAATAAGAAAGAGGAAGAAGTGAACTACAACATTTGTCCATTATCACAATAGACATGTTTTAAAAAGAAGAGAAAACGGCATACCCATATATCCCATAGATTGTTTCTATTTGTTGTAATTAGATGCCGCGGATTCAGTTGCAAGATCTTGTAAGGTGTGCCATCATAACTAGTATTGGTAGCCACAGAAAACCAAACACTATTGTATAACGGAAGCTTCCTTCCATTTATTTGATAATAATTCATCTCCGACAATAAACAATCTTCCACAGCCAAATTTCTTAAACTTAATGGAAATTTTGGCAATGCTTAGAGTTGACTCGAATAACCTAGAGTAAGTGATTCAAGTTTGGAGAGCAGAAATAAGTTATCTAGTAATGTCATAAGTTTGTTTCTAGACAAATGTAAAGAAGCACCCGAGGATAAATAACCAAGATGATTGGGTATCGCTGTATCCAATGATGTGGACAACGACTGAAAATATCTACATTCATGCATGTAAAGATGTTTGAGATTGGAAAGTTGTGGGATGCCTTCAGGTATTCTCATAAATCCATTTTGACAAAGGTTTAAGTTTTCAAGAAAAGAGAAGTAACTAATATCATTGGAATATCTCTATTTGACAAGTTGCAATAACTTAAATCTAAGTTTGTTAAAGAGGTTAAAGCTGTTGACCAACTAAGGTTACAAGTACTAGGGGGATCTAAGCCAATCTCCTTAAGGGAGTATGGTGTGTTAGTTTCAACCCCACTGTTGCGCGAAACGAGATGCAATGAAGAAGTCATATTATCCCCAAGCCGTCCGCATTTATGTAGGTTCAATTGTACAAGCTTACCGAGATTTCTAATGGATGGATTAATCATCTGCAAATGTCTACAAAAGCTAAGACATAATTTCTCAAGATTTGGGACCCCACCTAAGTCTGGTGTTTCCGTCAAGTATTCTGACCAACTAAGGTCAATGTTTTTCAATTGGCCAAAACTCTGTCACAAACAAACATAAAATTAAAGAAAATAAAGAAAATAAAAGATTGATAGAGAGAAAAAAAAACGATAAAAGATGAAAGACAAGAAAGGCCAGATGTAGGGTTTATGGCTATCCAAGAAAGGGGGGTTGAATTGGATATCTAGAAATCTGGCGAATTTAAATATTCCTTTTTTTTTTATTTCTTTACAGCAATCACAAGTAGATAAGATATCACAATAATAATAAAGCACAAAAGAATAAATCAGATCAGAAAATTCATAACCAAAAATTTCACGGTGGTTTGGCACTTTTCACCTACTTTCACCCTCTTCTTCTTCAACTCAAACCAAGTTGAAACAAGGAAAGCACCTCTCATTCACCCTACAACTCCTCAAAATGAGTTATACAGCTCACGGTTACAAGGTTAGGTTTACAAAAACCTTAATACATCAAGCTTGTTCCTCAAATATATGATATGAGTGAGGATTTGAGCTTATCAGAGGACTAATTGAATGTATACAAAGTCAATTCAAGCTCTAATCTCGAAAGCTCCAATTTCACAAATCTAGGGTTTCGGATTTACAATAATCTTTATGTGCAAATAATGTTATAAGTAATCTAGCATATACAAAGATCAATCTATCAAATGATATTCACAAGATAACAAGTCTAGGGAATATCACCGAAGATTTCTTTTTCCTTCAAACGTTACCGAACACGGCAATAAGAGCAAATCGATGAGGGCTTTTATCTCTTTTGATCAAATCAGCAAGAATATGTTTCAGCAAGCTCAAATAATTCATCCGAAGCTCTTTTTTTATAGCAGGTACTCCAAAGTTAAATAGATTAGGGTTTCGGTTCAAACCTTTTTTGAAATCCTTCCATTGAGATTTGATGGATACGACGTTGTATTGATGTAGATGATGATTTTTCAGCAAGATAACTGTTCTGACACTCAGTCGCCTCACCATTCTTCCCGTTGGAGCCGACGTCGCAGGAGAGAGACCGAAAGGAGGAGGATAGCTCTAGGTCAAGAGATATGACTAGGGCTTCAGGCGTTCGATCATAAGAGCTTATGCTCTTATTTGCTATGGATGCTACCGTTTTGGATAAGTGAGCTGCTCAAGATGCTGCCGTTTCAAGCTTTGTGGGCTGATCTCTCTTTCACGGGCTGAACCTCTTTCGCGGGCTCAACCTCTTTCACAGGCTGAACATATAAATAAGTTTCATGTACCCATATATATAAATATATGGTAGGTCCAACGAATATGTATACTCCACTATCATAAGTTTTTGCTCTTCAAATACACCTATAAGCATACCAATTCCAAGTATCAAAATTCTTTCAACATAACCAAGAATATAAATTAATCTATTAATTAAAATATTCATAGAGTAAATCAAATTGGCTTAATATTTGGTGTTTGATAATAAAATGTAGGAACCCGACTACTTTATAATATCATTAATTGATATTATAATTTGCACACCTTTTACTTCCTTCGAGTTTTAATATGTGCACTCACAATCTCATATATTCTATCATATATGCAAATATAATATTCTATTTAACATATATTCAAATAAAATTTTTCTCACTCAAAACATACAAGCACATGATTTTCAATAATCTCCCCCTTTTTGATGATGACAAAATTTTCATACTGAACCAGCTAGCACATGTTACTATTTGAATGGTATAGTAATTGCATGATGCATGTATCCTAGTAATGCATGAACACATAAATGCAATAATCATAAGCCTATCATTGTTTACATGGATATTCATCAAAGAATCAACATCACAGCAGGTATGTTTGCATACACAGTCGGATGTAAGAGAGTTTATCCCACATTATGCACTGAAAGTCAGAAATGGAACATACATGTGCTAGAATGTACTATTTCTCCCTTTTTGTTATTAGCAAAAAGAACATAGCAATGGAAGATAATTGAAAAAGATGAATAAGAATGAAGATAATTGTATGAGATGGATAAAAATGAGGAGTATGACAGTAGAGATCTGACCTGGTGCGGATGTGTAAATAGGGATGCCCTCATAATAGTAATCAAATATAAAACATGGTAAAACAGATTGCTTACAGAGTTTAAGCAATATCATTAAGCAGACACATACCAAGCTCTCTTCGGAGAGTAGAGAACTTTTCATTATCCAATGGTTTAGTAAAAATATTAGCAAGTTATTGGTCTGTGCTAACAAATTCAATAGAGATATCTGATTTTTCAACATGTTCACGAATAAAGTGATGTCTTATCTCTATATGTTTGGTTTTAGAGTGCTGTATCGAATTTTGAGTGAGATTTATTGCATTGGTATTATCACATTTCAATGGAATCTTAGTAAAATAGAGACCACAATCTTCCAATTGCTATTTCATCCATAAAATCTGAGCACAACAACTAGCCGTAGCTATATATTCTGCCTCAGTGAAGGAAAAAGCAACGCTGTTTTGTTTCTTGGAGTGCCAAGAAACCAGCATATGTCCTAAAAACTGACATGTACCACTTGTGCTTTTTCTATCAATTTTACATCCAGCATAGTCAGAATCACTAAATGCATGTAAATCAAACATAGTATCTTTTGAATACCAAAGGCCTAATGTGATTGTATCCTTTAGATATCGAAAAATCCTTTTAACAGCTTTTAAATGTTGTTCCTTGGGATTAGATTGAAACTGTGCACATAAACAAACACTAAACATGATGTCTGGCCGAGAAGCAGTTAAATATAGTAAGGAACCAATCATGCCTCTATACATCTTAGAATCAACACCAACTCCAACATTGTCATATGATAAAGATGTAGATGTGCTCATGGGAGTATTTATTGGTTTAGAGTCATGCATGTTGTATTTCTTGAGTAATTCCTTCGTATATTTAGTTTGACTTATGAATATTCCTTTAGGTGTTTGTTTAATTTGGAGTCCAAGAAAATAGTTTAATTCACCCATCATACTCATCTCAAACTCATGTTTCATAGAATTTGCAAATTGTTCACACATAGCATAATTTGTAGAAAACTATTCATAAGTCAAGCTAAATATACCAAGGAATTACTCAAGAAATACAACATGCATGACTCTAAACTAATAAATACTCCCATGAGCACATCTACATCTTTATCATATGACAATGTTGGAGTTGATGTTGATTCTAAGATGTATAGAGGCATGATTGGTTCCTTACTATATTTGACTGCTTCTCGGCCAGACATCATGTTTAGTGTTTGTTTATGTCAAAATCTCTTTTCCTTGTGTTTTAATAAACAATGTATTATCTACCTTCCCTTTTCTAAAATTTGTATTTAATAGAAAGTTGCTCAACTTGTCATACCAAGCCCGTGGGGCTTGTTTTAACCCATATAAAGCTTTGGAAAGCTTGAATACATGATCTGGGCATGTGGGATCTTTAAATCTGGGTGGTTGTTCTACATAGACCTATTCCTTAACAATACCATTTAAAAAAGCACTCTTCACATCCATTTTAAATAATGTAAAATTCATATAGCAAGCAAAAGCAAGCAACATCCGAATTGCTTCTAACCTAGCTACGGGAGCAAACATTTCATCATAGTCAATTCCTTCTTCTTGACTATATCCTTGTGCTACCAATCTGGCTTTGTTTCTGGTAATGGTCCCGCACTCATCTAATTTGTTTTTGAACACCCATTTGGTTCCTATGACCGAATGGTTTTATGGTCTTGGAACTAATTTCTAGACTCTGGTCCTTTCAAACTGATTTAGTTCTTCTTGCATAGCAAGAAACCAGCTTTCATCTTCAAGAGCTTCATCTACTTTCTTTGGCTCTATTTGAGATAAGAAAGCTTGATGTTCACATGTGTTATGATATCTAGACCATGTACTTACATTATTTATTGGATTTCCTAGAATATGTTGTTGATCTACTTCATTTCTCACTCTAGGAAAGGTAAATTCTCTTGAGTCAAACTCCCCTTCAACTGATGCATATTTTTCATTTGCATTTTGTTCAGTGGAGTTCAGATCAGAATCATCTTTAAATTTTACATGAATAGATTCTTCAACAACTAGAGTTCTCTTATTGAAAACTCTATATGGTTTGCTGGTTTGAGAGTAACCGAGAAATATGGCCTCATCACTCTTAAAGTCAAGTATTCCAAGTGACTCTTTTCCATGGTTTAAAACAAAGCACTTACTTCCAAACACATGAAAGTAGGATATGTTGGGTTTTCTACCAAACAGCAACTCAAACAGAGTCTTTTTCAGGATTGGTCTTAAGAATGCTCTATTCGAAATATAGCAAGCTGTACTTACAACTTCTCCCCAAAAGTGTTTAGGAAGATTGTATTCACACATCATGGTTCTAGCCATTTCTTGGAGTGTCCTATTTTTCCTTTCTACAACACCATTTTGTTGAGGTGTCATAGGTGCTGAAAAATTGTGAGATATGCCATTCTTGGAACAGAATTTTTCAAAAAGACAATTTTTGAACTCACCACCATGATCTGTCCGAATCTTAATTATGGTAAGATCATTTTCATTTTGGACCATTTTAGAGAAATCAATAAATTTCTCGAATGCTTCATCTTTCCTAGCAAGTAGATATACCCAGGTATATCTAGTGTAATCATCCACAATGACCAAGGCATAATACTTTCCATTCATAGTGGCTGTTCTTAAAGGACCAAATAGATCCATATGTATCATTTCTAACGGTCTTGAGGTAGACACTGTTAATTTTGGTTTAAAACTACTTTGAGTATGTTTCCTTTTCACACAAGCATCACATAATTGATTTTTATCAAATGTAAGCTCGGGTAGTCCTCTAACTAGGCCGTTCTTAGATAATTTCTCTAATAATCCTAGACTAGCATGACCAAGTTTTCTATGCCACAACCAAGCATCAACACTTTTACTAATAATCAAGCATGTTTGTTTATTTGTCAACTCACTGAGATCAAGCACATAGATATTATCTTTTCTTTTCCCAATAATTCTCACATTGTTTTCCAAATTTTCAACAAGACAAAGTTCTTTCCTAAATCTAATTTTGAAGTTATTATCACACAATTCACTTATACTCAATAGATTAAATTTCAGTTCATCAACATACAGCACATCATATATGAGAAGGGATTTCGGGTTACCTATGGTGCCTATACCTTTAATCCTTCCTTTGAAGTTATTTCCAAAAGATACAGTACCTCTGGACTTCAACTCAAGTATTGAGAAGAGCTCCGTCATCCCAGTCATATGACGGGAACAACCACTGTCTAGAATCCATAACTCTTTGTGCTTTTTCTTGTCTATATTCCTGCTCATATCCTGCAGAAACAAAAATTTGTGTTGAAGATTTTGGTACCCTTTTTTCTTTGGGTCTATGAGTGTTAGTTTCTAATACATTTATCATTTTCTTGGGCATCTATACTTTTCTGATCTTGTATGTTTTTCTAAGCCTAACTGGACATGTATCAAATGAATGACCACTATATTCACAATAAGAACATTTATGAAGCAGCAAGACTCCATAGTCCTTATTATCAAAGAGATTTGTAGGTGTTTTTGTATTTTTTAAGGAATTGTATCCTATACCAGCTTTATTGTATACACCTCTTTGTGATTTTAATATATTATTTAACAAGTTACTGCCTTTTGTAAACTTATGTAATATTATATTCATTTCATCCAGCTTCATTTGAATCTTAGATTTCTCTTTTTCTAATTCCAGAATTTTCGTGTTTAGCCTATATGTGTCTCGATCATATACCTTTTCTGATATATCAACATGCTTATTTTCTAAATGAGAGAAAGTATTAATCAAGGAGCATGTATCAGTCTTAAAAGAAATATTCTCTGAGGTATTTTCATGCATACAAGTCATAGGTAATGCCATGGCAGGTTTATCCTTTTCAGTTTTAGCTTTTACGGATTTATATTTAGTCTTCATCTTCTTATATTTTTCTTTCATTTTTGTTGCATACTCAACCAGATCAAAAAAAGCAGTTTCAATGTCACCACTAAGATTTGCTTCAGGTTCAGAATCACTTACCTCGAGTTCTTCTTCTATTGTTGCATTTGCGGTTAAGCAAAGATGGGCAACTTCTTCTTGTTCTTCTTCATCTGATGAGGAGCTCTCATCATCCCAGGCAACAATCATTGCCTTCTTCTTTCCTTTATTATTATTCTTCTTGAGTGAGGGGCAATCAGCTTTGATATGTCCAGGCTTTCTACACTCATAGCACAAGTTATCCCTAGATTCATATGCTTCATTTCTTCTAGGTTATCTTTTATTTCTTCCAAGACCCTTTTAAAGATATTTTCTAAATCTTCTAGTTAGAGCAATCTCATCATTTTCTGACTCAACCTCTTCAGTCTTTTCTATTTCTACTTTTAGAACAAGTGACCTTCTATTTTCTTTTTCTTTTACTCTCCTAATTAATTGCATTTCATGAGTCTTTAGTGATCCTAGTAAATCATCTAAGGTTAGACTATCTAGATCATGTGCTTCTTCTATGGCCATTTTCTTAGGATTACAGCTTTCGGGTAGAGATACTAGCATTTTTCTAACCATCTCTTCATTTTGTGTAAGTTTTACCTAGCAACCTAAGTTCAGATATTATTTCTGTAAATCTACCAAACATGTCACTAATAGTTTTAGATTCAAGCGTAGTAAACAGTTCATAATCGTGAGTTAGCATTGTTACCTTAAATGACTTAACTTTTTTTGTACCTTCGAATATGACTTCTAATTTATTCCATATCTCCTTACCCGTGAGGCAAGATGACACCTTATTAAATTCATGAGCTTTCAACCCACTATAAATCATGTTCATAGCTTTAGCATTTATTCCCATGATTTTAGCTTCATTTTTACTTCATTCATCAGTTTCAGGTAAAGTGGTACCCTTTCTGATTATCTGCCAAGCTTCAAGGTCTTGACCGACAATAAAGACTTGCATGAGTTGCTTCCAATGTCGATAATTTATCCCATCAAACAAAGGCAGTTTATTATACCCTATAACAGCTACTCCTTTCTCAATAGCCATGTAAGTG
The DNA here is from genome assembly GCA_028551485.1 of Casuarina cunninghamiana. NCBI lineage: Eukaryota > Viridiplantae > Streptophyta > Magnoliopsida > Fagales > Casuarinaceae > Casuarina > Casuarina cunninghamiana. The sequence continues at coordinate 6,517,046 of CM052366.1, read as the reverse complement.
GATTTACTCTAGGATGTTAAGCCTTTAAATCAGAGAACCTGGCTCTAGATGCCAATTGTAGGGTTTATGGCTATCCAAGAAAAAGGGGTTGAATTGGATATTTAGAAATTTGGCTAATTTAAAGATTCTTTTTTTTTATTTCTTTACAGCAATCACAAGTAGATAAGATATCACAATAATAATAAAGCACAAAAGAATAAATCATATCAGAAAATTCACAAACAAAAATTTCACGGTGGTTCGGCACTTTTCACCTACTTCCACCCTCTTCTCCTTCAACTCAAACCAAGTTGAAATCTGCTTTACTTCAAACAAGGAGAGCACCTCTCCTTCACCCTACAACTCCTCAAAAGGAGTTATACAGCTCACGGTTACAAGGTTAGGTTTACAAAAATCTTAATACATCAAGCTTGTTCCTTAAATATATGATATGAGTGAGGATTTGAGCTTATCAAAGAGGTAATTGAATGTATACAGTGTCAATCCAAGCTCTAATCTTGAAAGCTCTAATTTCACAAATCTAGGGTTTCAGATTTACAATAATCTTTATGTGCAAATAATGTTATAAGTAATCTAGCATATACAAAGATCAATCTATCAAATGATATTCATAAGATAATAAGTCTAGGGAATATCACCGAAGATTTCTTTTTCCTTCAAACGTTACCGAACACGGCAATAAGAGCAAATCGATGAGGGCTTTTATCTCTTTTGATCAAATCAACAAGAATATGTCTCAGCAAGCTCAAATAATTCATCCAAAGCTCTTTTTTTATAGCAGGTACTCCAAAGTTGAACATATTAGGGTTTCGGTTCAAACCTTTTTTGAAATCCTTCCATTGAGATTTGATGGATACGACGTTGTACTGATGCAGATGATGATTTTTTAGCAAGATAACCGTTCTGACACTTAGTCACTTCACCATTCTTCCCATTGGAGCCGACTTCGCAGGAGAGAGACCGAGAGGAGGAGGATAGCTCTAGGTTGAGAGATGCGGCTAGGGCTTGAGGCGTTTGATCATAAGAGCTTATGCTCTTATTTGCTACGGACGCTGCCGTTTTGGATAAGTGAGCTACTCAGGACACTGCCATTTCAAGCTTTGCGGGCTGATCTCTCTTCACGGGCTGAACCTCTTTCACGAGTTGAACATATAAATAAGTTTCATGTACCCATATATATAAATATATGGTAGGTCTAACGAATATGTATACTCCACTATCATAAGTTTTTGCTCTTCAAATACACCTATAAGCATACCAATTCTAAGTATCAAAATTCTTTCAACATAACCAAGAATATAAATTAATCTATTAATTAAAATATTCATAGAGTAAATCAAATTGGCTTCATATTTGATGTTTAATAATAAAATATAGGAACTCGACTACTTTATAATATCATTAATTGATATTATAATTTGCACACCTTTTACTTTCTTTGAGTTTTAATATGTGCACTCACAATCTCATATATTCTATCATATATGCAAATATAATATTCTATTTAGCATATATTCAAATAAAATTTTTCTCAATCAAAACATACAAGCATATGATTTTTAACACCAGAATCTTACTTTCTTTCCAGCCCATAGAACTTCCATTTTGCTAAATGGTAAACAAAGCTCAACAAAATTGTCTGCTTGAAAGCTACTCAATGATTTCAAAGGAAAGCAGTGCCATATTATAACCCGTAACTTATTATTTAGCAATAATGTTGAAGGATCTCCAATCCATTTTACCTTCTCGTACAGAAATAATCCTGGAATAATAAGCACAGTCAATCTTGACATTCTTGAAAAACATTCATAATTTACTTCCACCATTTGTTCAGCTAATGCATACAATCTTCCCGTAGTGCTCACAACAATTCCTTCAATTGCTACACTTCCTTACAAATTAAGAAAGTAAAGTAATATAACAGAGATATCCACAAAAACTTGAATAAATTAAGTTGTCTATACTACTACTCCACTTATCGAATCATTCTTTAAAACCTAAATGATATCGTCATTAACCCACAATCTGTCTCAATTGCCAGGTTCCAGAGGAGACATTTTAATAACTTGTCGTTGACCCAACTTTCTTAACAAATCGTGTATCACAACTCTTGTAAACCTTAGAGGTATTTATGAGAGATTTGTCTTCAAGAGCTCCAATATGTGAATTTGTACTGGAATCAAAATTTTTGAGTATATCCACAAACCAACCACTGAAACATGTGATATCTAGGAAACACTTTTTCAATGAATCACCCAACATGCCATAACTTATTTTAAGTTTAGTTAATATTTCACACTCAAAATCTGCTTCTAAAACATCACAGACACCAATCCACTCCTCTTTTCCCTTCCCAAATAAGGATGAACCAATGATAGCAATAGCTAAAAGGTGGCCATTAACTTGCCTCATAATATTCCCTACCAAGTCAAGATAACTTGGCTCTAGACGGAAAGTTTTGAATGCTTTCTAGCAAAAGAGCTCCAAGGCATCTTTATAACCTAGTGGTTCAACCTCATATGTCTTGTTCACGTAAGGCTTCAATAGTTGACGATCTTTGCCAATCACAGTGATTCTACTCCCTTCACCAAACCAATCAACACTCCCAACTAACTATTCTAGATGGTCACGTTTGGCATCATCCAAAACTATAAATACCTTTTTATTGTGTATTCTTGTCTTTAGCAATTTGATTCCATGTATAGGATCCCGTATCTTTAAATTTCTTTCCCCGAGGATCTCACGGACAATTTGTTGTTGCAACTTACAAATTCTGTTTTCGTCACCACAACAAACAAAGCAACTAGCATAAAATTCAGAACAAATTGTCTCAAAAATAACTTTTGCCATTGTTGTTTTACCAATACCAGCCATCCCATAAATCCCCATAGACCAAACATTATCCATATCCAAACATAGTTCCTTCACTTGAGATTCGATGCCAACAAGGTCATTGAAGATCCCTGATGGGTTCAATTGCAATCCACAAAATATGCGTCTAGTGATTTCTTTTACAACAGTTGCTTCGGCACTGTATTAAAGATAATAATTAGATTTAACGTCCATGGAAGGGAGCTTAAAATTCAAGTAGGAAATTAAGTTAAATTTGTCAACAAAATCAATCGTAAAGCTATACCTTATGTTAGGTTCTACATGCCAACCTGTGATATTACCGACTTTTTCCAAAGTGGCGCTACACCCTGTCCTCTGCTCCTCACCCACATTAAGAGCTTGTTTATGTTTAGCAAATGCTTGAGCAAAGATTTGCTGCTGCTTGCGAACCTCGGACGGATCTATATGGTAGAAAATAGGGAGAATGTTTAGCCCCTTCTTTGTCTCGCATTCCACGATCTTATCTAGCTCAATCAGACACCATTTAGAGCAAGCAAAGTTCTCTGAGATTACAACAACCGCATATTGAGATTTTTCGATTGCTTCCAAGAGCCCCTCACGAATTAACTTTCCTCGTTCCAATTTTTTATCATTTTTGAAGACGATAAATTCCTTATGCTCAAAAGCAGCATATAAATGGTCTACAAAGCCGATGCAGGTGTCTATGCCGCAAAAACTGATGAAAACTTCGTATGAAGAATAAAGAGATGATGAGGATGAACGGACTATCTGGGTACTCGAAGCCATCGTTGGAGGATCACAAGTCTCCAGAACACAAGGCTAATGGACAGAATTCGGGGTTAACAAGCTTGTTTGATAATAAGGCTCAGAAAATGGGATTTTCCGCGTTTTGAACCAGAAGACTTCAAAGAGACTGGCGTTACAAATTTCTGAGAAACTTCATCCTTTACTGTTTAATGGGAACGGGACAGGAAAGCTAAAAATATCTGACCTCCAGGAGAAGAACTCAGTGCATGCATGGTTTGAATATTTAAAAGAACCTGTCTAATCAACTTACTTTTTGCATTCTACGCGGCAAGCACAGGTTCACATCAAAAGAAGAGACGGCGCATGGGTGGTTGCGCGACATTCTGACGTTGAAAGCAGACCTTCCCAACTATTCACCGAAACTCATAAGCTTCGGGAAACTAGTTTCCTGGTCTGGTTTTCCAAGAAATTGTAAGTGAAGGGAACATGTAAATTCTTCCCACTGTTTATTTTCTTACCCTCGCATTGTAGAACCTCCTTTTCGAAGGATTTAGAAAGTAAAGTTTGAATTTACAGCAGCTCATTAATGAAAGCGTTACGTTAATAGTTTGCTCAAAAACATCATTAATCAATATATAATGTCACTTCCATGACGTCCACGAGCTTTCGTGAAGTGTTACTGTTTGGCCTGGTGCGTGCTCAGACAAATCCCATCATCCACAGACTTGAGCTGCTTCGATAAGAAGACTTTGAATCAAACATGAAAAAATTTCAAGATCTTATTTCTAAGAAAAAAATGAAATTTTTTATCATAACATAAGTTTTCAAATTCCTGATACTTTCTTTTATTGAGAGTTGTCACAAAGTTTCCTCTTCTATATTGCGAACATTGTTTCCACAATCAATTATATTAATACAATCATAGATTTCTGACAGGATTTGTTGAATTACTTTTGCATTTTCTAAACATTGGATGTTGCCTTTTGTAAGAAAAGGTGAAAACGGGAGAAAGGCCAGAGATATGCAACTGAATTCTATATTATGCTTGCTTAAGGAACTGTACAAATAACCTATTACATTTATAGTGCAACAACCTAGTTAATATAGGAAACTATATTTACAACTTAAATACAATATATTGAGCATGATTCTAGTGCTCAATATGGCAATGTGGTAGGTAGGATTCTCTGTACATCAACACTCCCCCTCAAGCCGGAGATTTGTATAAATTAAATACTTCGAGCTTGGAGAGAAGGTGCCAATGTTGCTTATTGTAAAGTGCCTTTGTCAACAAGTTTGCGGGTTGCTCTTGAGTGGGAACGTGTCGAGTTGTAATGATGCCCTGTTGAAGCTTTTCTCTCACGTAGTGACATTCCACTTCAATGTGTTTCGTACGTTCATGGAAGATGGGATTTGCTACAATCTTTTCTACTGCCTCATTGTCACAATGTAGTAAAGCAGGACGCTTCATGTGAAAACCAAAATCCTTGAGTAAACCAATGATCCAAATTATCTCACAAGTAGTGATCTGCATGGCACGATATTCAACTTCGGCAGATGAAAGTGATACAGTGGGTTGTTTCTTCGAGCACCATGAGATCAGTGAGTTTCCCAACATGATACAAAATCCTGTGGTTGATCTTTTTGTCATAGGGCAGGTGCTGTAGTCTGAGTCACAGTAGGCTTTCAGCTCAAACGGTGAGGATGAAGGGAACATGAGACCAAGTCCTGGACAACTTTTAAGATATCTGATCACTTTAAGAGCAGCGTCCATGTGGGACTGCTTCGGGTCGTGCATGAACTAACTGAGAAGTTGAACTGAGAAAGTGATGTCAGGCCTGGTGAAAGTCAAGTAGATCAGTCGGCCAACTAGTCGTTTGTAAACAGATGGATTTGTAAGAGATGGATCATCGGGTTTTTCGCTGGAGCTTTCATCGTATTCAATACTTGTGAATTTTTTATCTGGTGAAAGTCAAGTAGATCAGTCGGCCAACTAGTCATTTGTAAACAGATGGATCTGTAAGAGGTGGATCATCGGGTTTTTCGCTAGAGCTTTCATCGTATTCAATGCTTGTGAATTTTTTGTTCTGTTCCATCGGGATAAGAGATGGTTTAGATCCTGCTAGACTAGCTTCAGAGATCAATTCCAACGTATACTTGCATTGACTCAGAGAAATCCCTTCTAGAGAACAGGCTATTTCGAGGCCCAAGAAAAACTTTGACAATCCAAGATCCTTCATGAAGAAGGTAGCATGCAAGTACTATTTGAGTTCCTCAATGGCATCTAGATTGTTTCCTGTGATCAAAATATCATCAACATAAATAAGTAGAGCTACAAAATCAGTACCTTGCCGTTTGGTGAACAAGGAGTAATCATGATAAGATTGAGTGAAGCCATGATCAAGTAATGCTCCGGTGAATTTTTCATTCCACTGGCGGGAGGCTTGCTTTAACCCATAAAGGGATTTGCGCAATCGACACACTCAAGACTCCCCCTGATTGCGAAATCCGGGGGGAAGCTCCATGTAAACTTCCTCAAAGAGATCACCATGAAGGAAAGCATTCTGGACATCCATCTGATAGAGAGGCCAGTGGTGAACAGCAGCTATGGTAATGATGAGGCAAACAGTGACATGTTTGGCAGTGAGGGAAAAGGTATCCTGATAGTCGATGCCTTCTCGCTGATCAAAACCCTTGGCAACCAAGCGAGCTTTGTAGCGGTCATGGGAACCATCGGCACGGTACTTCACTTTGTAGACCCATTTACATCCAATAGGACGACGACCAGGGGGCAAGGGAGCGACATCCCATGTGTGGTTTGCCTCAAGAGTAGAAAGTTCAGCATCCATGGCATTCACCCAATTAGGATTGGTAGCAGCTTCATGATAAGAGGTAGGTTCGGAAATGGCAGAAATGGAGGCTATGAAGTGTTGGTAAGGTGGGTGGCAGTTATGGAGAGACACATAGTTGGAGATGGGATAAAGAGAGGTACAGGAAGATTAGGGAATAGTAGGGCATAGGTAGTCCGCGGTCCAAATCGGGGGACGAGTAGGGCGACTGGAACGTCAAAGGGGAGGATCAGCAGGTGGAGGGTCTGGGGTGGAGGGTGAGGAGGAAGGAGCGGGGCCCGTAGGTAGAGGATCTGGGGTGGAAAAAGGATCAGGGATAGGAGGAGGAGGAGCAGTAGGGACTGGGGAAGGGGAAGGAAGGTCGGGAGGAAGGTCCTTAGGAAGATCCACCAGTAACGAGGATGAAGTGTAAGTATTAGGATCCGAAGCAGCTGGAGAAGACGAGGCCGGCAGGCTGTCATGGGAAAAGCTGAAAGGGAAAACGGTTTCCTGAAAAACAACGTCCCGACTAACAAAAAATTTATAAGAAAAAGGGTCATAGAGGCAATAGCCTTTTTGGGAAGAGGGATATCCTATAAAAATGCAAGGAAGAGCCCGAGGACTAAACTTGTCACGAGGGCCAACAGTGGTGGCATAACATCGACAACCAAAGACACGAAGATGGTCAAGGATGGGAGGTTTGCCAAATAATTTTTCAAAAGGACTAACACCGTGGAGAGAAGAGGAAGGGAGACGGTTAATGAGGTAAGTGGCGGTGAGAAGACATTCCCCCCAAAATTGAGAGGGAATGTGTGCTTGAAACATGAGGGCGCGAGCTACGTCAAGAAGATGACAATGCTTGCGTTCATCGACACCATTTTGTTGAGGGGTGTAGACACTAGAAGACTTATGAAAGATGCCACGCTGAGAGAGAAAGGAACGACACTCGGAAGAAAAAAATTCGGTGCCATTGTCAGAACGGATCTGACGAACAGGGTGACCGAATTATGTGGGGGCCATAGAGACAAAATACTGAATTTTGGAAAAAACTTAACTCTTAAATTTAAGGAGGAAAGTCCAAGTGGCACGGGAGAAGTCGTCAACAATGGTGAGAAAATAGCGAGCACCATCATGGGTGGGGGCCCGATGGGGACCCCAAACGTCCATGTGGACAAGCTCAAAAATGTTTGTGGTGGTAGTTTGACGTGTGGGAAATGGTTGGCGAGTTTGTTTAGCCAAAGGGCATATCGGGCAAGAGAAAGAAGAAGGGCAAGAAATGGAATAGTTGGGCAAAGAATAATTGCGCAAAGACGAATGACCAAGATGGCGATGTAAAAGTTCATAAGAAATGCTATTATTAATAAAAACTGAATTACAAGCGGGAAGCGGTTTGGGAGTACAAAAAGTACTTTTTAGGGAAAATAAATATTCAGAAAAAATTGCACGAAAATTGGAGGAAAATTTGGAACAAAGGAAGTAAAGCCCATGATTAGCCTTGCCGAGCCCGGTCAGATCCCCAGTTATACGGTCCTGAAAAACACAAAAATCATCGAAAAACAAGGCCACACAATTATTGTCACGGGTGAGTTTCTAGATGGATAATAAATTTTGTTTGAATTATGGGACGAGTAAAATATTATTTAAGTGAAGGTTAGGGTAAGGGCGGCAATGACCGATGTGAGTGACGGGACGAGTCGATCGATCAGGTAATGTGATATGTAATGGGGTGATGCATGGATGATATGAACTTAAAAGTGTTAAATTGCAAATGATGTGATCACTTGCCCCCGAGTCTATAATCCATAAATTGGAAATAGATGGAACAAAGGAAGAAACAATACCTGAAAAGGGGTCAGATGGACCCACTTGGTAGAGGAGGGTCAAAAGCCGTTGTTGTTAATCAGCGGAGAGGTTAAGGCCCGTGGAATTGCCATAAATAGTGTTTGGGTTGGAAGGAGCTGGGCCCATAATGCTGGGGTGGGGAATAATGGGTTCCATGGAGGGGGGTAATGGACAATTGAGGTCTAAGCCCAAAGGGAGAGGGTCCAAAATAAGCAAGGGCAGGCCCCCCGTCAAGGGTTGCGTTATGGGCCAGAGGGCTGCGGGTCATGGGCCGACGACGGGGTCCAGCTTTGGGCCTGGCCCGCGAGTCCGTGGGATAGCCCACAAGCTAGTAGCAGATGTCGCGGGTGTGCCCAGGCTTGTGGCAATAGTTGGACACAGCCCGCTGGGCCCCAGATACGGGCGAGTGGGACGGGCCGCAGGGGCCAGAGGGAGTGTCTGGCCCATGCGCAGGAGGAGAGGGGTCTTGAGACCAAGGGCCAGAAGGCCCGTGCGAGCGGTCGCGAGAGGAGGGAGCGAGAGGAGTCTCACGTCACGCCTGGAAGGCGCTGTTCTCACCGGAGGGGTTCCGACTGTCTCGCTGAAGGCGCTAGTGGACATCCTGTTTGGCTAGGGCGTAAGTTTTCTCCACGGATGGGAGGTCGTCCCGGGAGAGGACATTGCTGCGGAGGGTGTTGAATTCCTCCGGCAGCACGAGGAGGAACTTCATCGTGAAGTCCTCTTGGTCCTTCGTCTGGAGGTGGCGGTTGATGTCGCAGGTGCAGTTGCCACAGTCGCAGCTAGTCGGGGGGTCATAGGCATCGAGCTCGCCGCAGAGGTCTTTAAGGCGAACATAGAAGCTGTTGAGATCATTGCCAGATGCGCCGTCGGGGAGGTGCAAATCGCCAATGGCTTGTTGGAGGGAGAACTTCTGGGTGCCGAAAATCTTCAAGAAGCTGTCATGGAGGGAAGCCCAAATTTCGTCGATCGTGGTGGGGTGAGAGACCATGCTCTCGAGATGGGGCTCGACGGAGTGGAGAAGCCACGTCTTCAGGGTGGCTTGACACTGGTCCCATTTGGCGGCCGCATCCGTATCATCGACGGGGCGAGGAAGAAGGCCGTTGAGGAAGAGAAGCTTGTTGCGGGCGAGGAAGACAGTGTGGATCTGTGAGCTCCAGATCCCCCAATTTGCTTTGCTGGTTAGCTTCTTGGAGACGATGCTAACGGGTTGCAAATCGGCGGGAGAGAGGAGGTAAGGGTCACGATTGACCGTGGGGATGGTCGGGGAAGTAGGAGAAGAGGTCAATGAGGGGTTTGAAGTGGCCATTGGAGGCGGTGGCGACTGTGGTTAGGGTTCCGATTAGGGAAAGAAAGACGGCTAGGGTTCCGAAGTGGGTAGGGGTATCGGGGTAATTTTGGGAAAAAAAGATGGGTAAAAGCATAAAGTGGGAAAAGTGGCGGCGGCGGTGGTTAGGGTTCCGATTAGGGGAAAAAGAGGCGGCTAGGGTTCCGAAGGGGGTAGGGGTCTCGGGGTAATTTAGGGAAAAATGAGGGGTAAAGGCGTAAAGTTGTATAAGAAATAGAGAATAGAGGAGAGAAAAAAAAACCGTTGCAATATACTCGATGGCCAAAAGAAAAAAAATGATAGGCGGAAGCAGGTCTCAAAAGATTGGAGGCTGGGATACCATGAAAGAAAAGGTGAAAACGGGAGAAAGGCGAGAGATGTGCAACTGAATTCTATATTATGCTTGCTTAAGGAACTGTACAAATAACCTATTACATTTATAGTGCAACAACCTAGCTAATATAGGAAACTATATTTACAACTTAAATACAATATATTGAGCATAATTCTAGTGCTCAATATGGCAATGTGGTAGGTAGGATTCTGTGTACATCAACACCTTTTTTCAGCTTTTTAACTGGGAACTTGCTGAGTGGAAATGTTTCAGATTCAATCTTGAAGGAAGGAAGCAACATGTATGTTTCTTTTCCAGCTTTTTGTCTTGTTTCATCTTATGATATATTTGGGATCCACCCTTTGCTCAGTTACCGTTGTAATGCATTCAAAATTCTGTTCTGTGTTAAAGTTAACAATGAATGCAAGGAGATTACAATTGAGGGTCATCGCACTAGACATATATATATGAGGGCAGAGTTTGCTAATCTTTCTTTTTATTAAATGAATTTTCATTTTAAATCTAATGAAGCTCATAAATACACTCTTTACATTTTGGTAGTTCTCTTTTTTAGTGTATCTTATAAAATGAAAGACAGGATTTTCTCAAAATAGCTTGAAGGTTTTATTTACTAGTTAAAATAGTTTAAAAGTTTTTTTCTTTTGATTGAGAGCCACTTCATGCACCAGACTACTGTTTCCATAATAATCTCAGGGGCAAAAGAAACTTAATATCGAGTTCTGTACACGTGTGGCTGCCATCCCGTGGCAATGCAGGACTGAACAAGTAAACTTCACCGCTAAACAGTTAGGGTTTTTCAGCATATCATCAGTTTCCCTTGGTTCAGATCTTTACCAAATTCTCATAAATTCTCCTACTGTCATCTCTAAGTATTGCTTCTGCTTTCTGAAAGAAAACAGATTACTATGCTAGTGATAATTATAAGTCATTTTCAAAATAATGACTTTCCATTATAAAACATGCTTTTCAGATTCAAATGTTTTGGAAGTCTAATTGCGATTTCCTTTATATGGATATCGGCTCTCTGTTTTTTTCTTCTCTATGCCGTTTTTCACTATTCAACTAAACAATTGACATTTTCCTTACCAATGCATGGATACAGTGGTCTTTCGTACAATAACTTCACGTGGCAAGGTCCTGAGCAGCCAGGTTGTTGCGAAAACATGTCAGTCTCCTTGTATGCTTACTTTTAATTTGTTTTCCAGTTTGACAGTGCTTTAAATTTTATCTCTTGCACCTCCTGTTATCTTACTAGGAACTTAAACCTCAACTTGTTTCGGAGCTCTTTGAATGGGGGTGACTTGTAAGATACCCTTCTCTTCATTCGTTTGTTACTTGGTTTCTTTATCTTGTTTTAAGATTTCCTGCGAAAACGACTGGTGTGCATTTTCTGCTAATATTGTCTTCTGTTACTCATTCTCCGCAGAAGGCAGCCTCCTCATTGCTTGAAGAATTTCAATTGCCCACGATGTAAGATTACAATTTCTGAACTTGACATTCTTGAGAACTTTTCAGAAGTTTCTCCAAATTTTTCACATTTTCTAATATATGAGAAATCATTTTCGTTTCTGAGTGTATACTACAACTACTTTAGTCAGTTACAAAACAGATAGCTTAAGCGAATCTTGGCGGAACCTTGGAAAAGAAATTTCTGATCACAAAGCCACATTATTTCAACGAAAAGTAAGTCCTCACTTAAATAAAAGAACAACGGAGCAACATTGAGTGTGAACTTTTCCCTCAGTTCAGAAAGCCAATAGGAGAATGTTATGAGTTTTGAAACCCGTCATTACCTTTTTTGGCTTTTTCCTTTTTAACTCCCATGAGCTTCTAGAGTGGTGGAATTCCATTTAGGGGGCTTGTCATGGAAAAAGTTGGCGTATTGCTCAAGGTTGGTGAGTTTTGAACTAAGGTGCAGTTGGACTGCTTTTTTGGAGCTCACATTGTGGTCATTCTGGAAATGCAATAGGAATGGAAGATGCTTGTGCATGTAAAATATGCTTTAAATGGTAGCTTGAAAGGATTTCACAGGATGGTTTGTAAGCAAATGCCTTTCAGTTACTGTTCCCTGATTTTTTCCATTTTTAAGAATTCGTGCAACAATGTCTTAGTATCTGGGCTAGATGGAAGTGATATAGGATTCGAACCTGAGTTTTTTTCAAATCTTGCTAGGATAGGAATCATCATCAGTTGGTGTTACAGTTCGAGGTTACAGTTCACAAAGGTTTCATGCAGTTGCGTAAAAGACATTTTTGGGCAAGGTTAGAGTCATCAAGCTAAGGTTTAGTCTGACTACAATATGTTTGTTTTGGGAATGCAATTCTTGTTCACATTGTTATGGTAGAGAAAGTGGTAGGAGGAGGAGACGATTTGATAGCAGCTATTCTTATGTGGGAAGGGATGGAAGACAGCAAATAACTTGCTTTTGAACTTTAGTTTCTAGAGATTTTGGGTCCCTGGTCTTTTCTGATTTTACTGGCTAAAGCCTGCATTAAATGTAAGGATGATAGATGAGTATTCAATAGTGTGATGAGCTTAAGGACATGCTGAGCGTTTCCTCTTTGATTGATGTGTGAGTAATAGAATGTTCAAGGTATTGGATACTCAATCTTATCTTGCTTTGCTGATTATGGTTCCTTTTCTGATCTATTTGAACTTTGGCCTGTCATTTAATTTCTGTGAATTTTTCTTTTCATTCTCTTCTTTTCTGTTGCCTCTTTAGGATTGCTCCTATGCTTCAGAGCTGCATGCATTGAGCTTGAATATCTCTTAATCAGAACTGTACCTCCTCTCATGATAAAATTCTAAAAGGTTAATCTGTTAGAGAAGATAGAAAAACTTGAAGTTAAAGTAATTGACAGTCGTAATGATAGCTTATATTTAAGGACTTTTACAATTGAAGATTGCAGTTGGTCAACTCTTGTCTTTTTGGCTATTCAAACGTACTGGCCCTCTAGGTTCATCCTCCCCGAAGGAGTGATTATACAGGTTGATCAGGTTCTCAGAGCTTTTCTCTGGAAAGGAACCGACCTCAATCATGGGTGAGCGACCTTTATCATGTTCATCCTCCCAAAGGAGTGATTAAACAGGTCGATCAGGTTCTCAGAGCTTTTCTCTGGAAAGGGAGCGATCTTGATCATGGGGGAGCCAAGGTTGCTTGGAATAAGGGTATATGATCACTTAAGGGTGCAATGGAAGACAATAATTGCATTGAAGTGTAAATTGATATCTGCATATCTTGTTGACCTCTTTGGCTGCTCAATTCTAGCTTGCATTTCTCCTAATCATATTTATAATTACCTAAATATCTTGAATTAAAAATGAATGATGGTAAGTATGCAAGATTGCTTAAAGTAGCAACAAAGAGAGTTTAGTGAAAGACTAATTGAGCTGTGTCAAATAATGAGCTACATAAAGCGCTTGTGGTTTCCATGTATCTTGCCTTGTTATAGATTCTTGTTTTATTTGTTTCCTGGCAGATTCGAACTGTTTGTATGTCAATTCTGGTGGAAATGATGTAGTCATCATGGATGATAAAGCAACTGTGCTGTATGAAGGAGATGGGAAAGTTGAAGGAGGCTCTGCAAAGCTCTTTATCAGTGACAACAGTTACTGGGGATTTAGCAGCACTGGAGACTTCTTGGATGATAATGATGTCCAAAACACTCTTTACACTGTGTATCGCTCATTGTCCTGTTTCCGAATTATATGCGACGGCACGTGTATCTCCTACATCACTTACATATTTCCATTATTGCTTGGAGAATGGAAACTACACCGTCAATCTTCACTTTAAAGAGATAAAATTTACAAATGACAAAACATATAGCAGTCTTGGGAAGCGCATATTTGACATCTACGTACAGGTAATGAGTCACAGTGAGGGTAGGATTGTGCCTTTTAAGTTGCAGATAGTGGTTAAATCAGCACTTTTTGCCACAGGAAAGATTAGTGTTGAAGGATTTCAACATTCAAGATTACTCTGGTATGCCTCAGAAGCCAGTAGTAATACGTGTGCCCAACGTTAACGTGTCAAACAATGTCTTAGAGAACAGTGGAGTTTATGGTCCCCTAATATCAGCTGTTTCTATCATTTCTGGTGAGTTATTTGTTTCCATATTTGTTTTTTGTCATATTGCCATCCCTAGAAATTGTCCTTGCACATGCAATAGGGACATATGGTGTTTGTATGGACACCCTCTAAGGTCCCACTATTTGATGAGCTTTTAAATTAAGGCTTATGATTTTTACGAAACTAGGTATGAGAATCCTTGGGTGAAAGACTCATTGAGATGACCTAAATATGTGATAAACATTTGCGTGCTATCCCAAAAGGACAAATGACGTTTAGGTTTCTGTACACTCACATACATAAAATGTTAGATATACTCATATAGCATGTCTACAATCTATATAATCTAGCATATCTGTATTCTAAAATCCTTGAAGACTCTGTTTCTGTTGCAGTATAAATGCTTTCATGCTGATTGGACCATTAGGTCACTCCTTTGAAGTAAAATGAATAGTCTTTTTTTGGGACAAGGAAATGTTGCAGCATTCATTCCACAATGAGATGCATGACACAAATTCCATTTTCTTTGGCTTATAAATGCACACCGTTATATGACAAAAATGCATAAACAAAAAGTGTAGCTACTGTCTTGAATTTGAATTTGATTATATTTTCGTTGTTGTTTGGTAGGTCATAAAAAATCTTATAAAAAATGCAGTATCTCATTCATTTACTTTCAAGTTTGCCACATTATCCTTGGTTAAAAATTATTTCAGACCATTCAACATTTTGAAGCTTAAAATGCTCTTACTTTTGGTATGGAATATTCTGGTTTCGTTATTTGCTCACAAACAATTGTGGTCATTCACAAACAAGCGTGCACATTAAGGACAAAAACTGATCAACCAAGCCTCCACATTGGGCGGGCTAAGCACTTACGTTATCTCAGTTCACATTAGAGTCCTAATGTTCTCCATCAACTCTGAAAAAGGTAATCTGGAATTTACACTGTATGGTGTCCTCATGTGCTATCTCGAAGTTGCAATGTGAAAGACGGAATCTCCCAGGCCACCGATTGAAGTCAATAGAAGCTCAACTACTTTCACCAAAATACCATTAGAAACTAAATAACCTGTAAATGTTACAAAGAATTAAAAAACTAATATTAGAAAGTAAAATTTCATTTACATCAATAATAAAGACTTAAGAGTTCCCCTGCATTATATTGTTAATTGGATTTTTTACACATATACAAGTTTTTTTTTTCACTTATAAAGTTTTAGACCCAATTAATTGCAATTGTATAATTCAATTAAAATAGTCCAAACAAATAATAAGAATTAATTTAAACTTTCAGAACATGTAACTAACTAAACTAATTAATGAAAGTAAAGTATTCATATAAGTCCATTATAAGAAATAATTTAAAGCAACAATCAATGAAGAAATTCTCATAAAATAAAATGCTTATGAGAACCTTCATCACTAGTCACTTCAAGAGTTGGACAAATTCATTTTAGTTAGTACATAATTAAAAAAAATCAACAAACTAAAAGAATACTCGATGAAAACATTATAGTACAATGTAGCTCACCCAAAGAGGTTACCATTTACATTCAGAGTGATAGGTCGTAGACGCAACAAAATTGTATCTGGAAGTTGTGAAAGAAGGGGATCTATAATCGACAAGGAAGAAAGCATCCTTCTGTCTTTCTTAGATTCTGCCTCTTCTACTCTTTAATCGTTACAATCACTTGATTGTCCCATCATCACTTTCTCTCTCTACCTTTAATAATCAGATTTCATCCTTTCATTGGTCACGACAGCATCACGTCAAAATCAAAATCCTTAAGACTTTTTAACTCCAAACCATGTGGAGTAATGCCATTAAGAACATCAAAAAACTCTGAAACATTATGCTCATATACCAGACGTATCCCACACTCCTTTACCCCCACATTCAAGTTGCTTGTTTCAAATGAAGGCTCGAGGTAGCGACAGTTACTCAATTCCATCCCATTTCTCTCAAACAACTTAGCTGGTATATAGGCCCAAAATCCATTTGGGCCAACAAAAGGGACTTCAAGAACACGAAAGACCAAAGGAAATTCTTCACAACTATCAAAGGCTCGAAATCGACAAACAAACTCAGAAAACATCGAATTAGTACCTCGAGATATGCTACAATTTGAATTCTCTTGTTCGTGAACTTCATAAGCAACAAACAAAGCCAATCCCTTTTTCCTATATTCTAAATCCACATCTATGTGACATTGGATTTTATGAGAAGGCATGATGCATATGTGGTTGAACCACCCTGGGGTTTCAAATCCTAGCGTAGGGCCCCACGCAAACATATCTTCGGCAGTAAATTGATACCCCTGAAAGGGAATCCAAAGAAAAAAGAGAAAGAAGTGAACTCCGACATTTGTATATTATCACAATAGACATGTTTTAAAAAGGAGAAAATGGCTTAGCCTATATTTAACCCACTGACTCAGTTGTAAGATCTTGTAAGGTGTGCCATCATAACTAGTATTGGTAGCCACAAAAAACCAAATACTATTGTATAATGGGAGCTTCCTTACATCTATTTGATAATCATTCATCTTCAACAATGTACAATCATCCTTCATCAAATTTCTTAAACTTAATGGAAATTTTGGCAATGCTCGGAGTTGGCTCAAATATCCTAGACTAAGGAATTCAAGATTGGAGAGTAGAAACAATTTATCTAGTAATGTCATAAAATTTGTTTCTTGACAAATGTAAAGAAGAAGCCCAAGATAAACAACCAAGATGATTGGGTATCGCTAAAGAGCTTAAACATGAGGGTGGTGACGTGGACAACAATTGAGGGGATCTACAACCATCCATGTAAAGACCTTTGAGATTGGAAAGTTGGGTGATGCCTTCAGGTATTCTTGTAAATCAATTTCCACATAGGGCTAAGGATTCAAGAAAAGGGAAGCAACCAATATCATGGGGAATATCTCTATTTGACAAGTTGCAATAACATAAATTTAAGTTTTTTAAAGAGGTTAAAGCTGTTAACCAACTAAGGTTACAAGTACTATGGGGATATGAGCCAATCTCCTTAAGGGAGTATGGTGTGTCAGTTTCAATCCCACTGTTGCGTGAAATGAGATGCGATGAAGAAGTCGTGTTATCCCCAAGCCGCTTGCATCCTTGTAGGATCAATTCTACAAGCTTACCAAGATTGTAATGGATGGATGAATCTTCCGCAAATGTGCACAACCTCTCAACTCTAGTTTCTCAAGATTTGGGACCCCACTTAAGTCTGGTGTTTCCGTAAGGTATTTAGAATAACTAAGGTCAATGTTTTTCAATTGGCCAAAACTCTGTTACAGAACAACATAAAGTTAAAGAAAATAGAAAAAAAAAGATTAATAGAGAAAAAAAATAAGAAAAAGAAGAAAGATGAAAGACAAGAAAGGTCAAAATCTTACTTTCTTTCCGGTCCATAGAACTTTCATTTTGCTATGTCGTAAATAGAGCTCAAAAAGATTGTTTGCTTGAAAGCTACTTGGCAATGATTTCAAAGGGAAGTATTCCCATATTATAACCCGTATCTCATTACTTAGCACTAATTTTGAAGGATCTCCAATCCATTTTACCTCATATGAAAGTGATTCTAAAATAAGCACTGTCAATCTTGACATTTTTGAAAAACATTCATATTTTACTTCCACCCGTTGTTCAGCTAGTGAATAATTTCTTCCATTATCAGAGCTCTCGACAATTGCTTCAATTGCTACACTTCCCTACAAATTAAGAAAGTAAAGTAATATAACAGAGATATCCACATAAACTTGAATAAATTAAGTTGTCTACACTACTACTTCACTTACAGAATTATTCTTTAAAACCTGAATGATATCGTGAGTAGCCCACAATCTGCTTCGATTGCTAGGTTCCAGAGGAGACATTTTAATAACTTCTCGTTGACCCAACTTTCTTAACAAATCATGCATCTCAACTTCTGCAAACCTTGAGGTATTTATGAGAGATTTGTCTTCAAGAGCTCCAATATGTAAATTTGTACTGGAATCAAAATTTTTGAGTATATCCACAAACCAACCACCAAAACATGCGATATCTAGGAAATACTTTTTCAATGGATCCCCCAACATGCCATAACTTATTTTAAGTTTAGTCAATATTTCACCATCAGAATCTACTTCTAAAACATCACAGACACCAATCCACTCCTCTTTCCCTTTTCCAAATAAGGATGAACCAATGAAGGCAATAGCTAAAGGGTGGCCATTAACTTGTCTCATAATATTCCATACCAAGTCATAATCACTTGGGTCCAAACAAGAATTTTTGAATGCTTTCTGGCAAAATAGCTCCAAGGCATCTTTATCACCTAGTGGTTCAACCTCATATGTCTTATTCACATAAGTCTTCAATAGTTGACGATCTTTGCCAATGACAATGATTCTACTCCCTTCACCAAACCAATCAACATTCCCAACTAACTGTTCCAGATGGTCATGTTTGGCATCATCCAAAACTATAAAGACCTTTTTATTGCGTATTCTTGTCTTTAGAATTTTGATTCCATGTATAGGATCCCGTATCTTCAAATTTCTTTCCCCAAGGATCTCATGTACAATTTGTTGTTGCAACTTCAAAATTCTGTTTTCGTCACCACAACATACAAAGCAACTAGCATCAAATTCTGAACCAACTACCTCGAAAATGACTTTTGCCAATGTTGTTTTACCAATACCGGCCATCCCATAAATCCCCATAGACCGAACATTATCCATGTCCAACCAGAGTTCCTTCACTCGAGATTCAATGCCAACAAGGTCATTGAAGATCCCTGATGAGTTCAATTGCAATCCACAAAATATGCTTTTAGTGATTTCTTTCACAACAGTTGCTTCGGCACTGTATGAAAGATACTAATTAGATCTAACGTCCATGGAAGGGAGCTTAAAATTCAAGTAGGAAATTAAGTTAAATTTGTCAACAGAATCAATAGGAAAGCCATACCTGATGTTAGGTTCTACATGCCATCTTGCGATATTACCGACTTTTTCCAAAGCGGCGCTTCACGCTGTCCTCTGCTCCTCACCCACATCAGGATCTTGTTTACATTTAGCAAATGCTTGAGCGAAGATTTGCTGCTGCTTGCGAACCTCAGACGGATCTATATGGTAGAAAATGGGCAAAATTTTTAGCCCCTTCTTTGTCTCGCATTCCACGATCTTATCCAGCTCAATCAGACACCATTTAGAGAAAGCAAAGTTGTCTGAGATCACAACAACCGCATACTGAGATTGTTTGATAGCTTCCAAGAGCTCCTTACGAATTGACTTTCCTCGTTCCAATTTTTTATCGTCTTTGAAGACGATAAATCCCCTCTGCTCGAAAGCAGCATATAGATGGTCTACAAAGCCGGTGCGGGTGTCTGTGCCGCAAAAACTGATGAAAACTTCGTATGACGATTGATTCGTTGAAGAATAAAGAGATGATGAGGATGAACGGACTATCTGGGTACTCAAAGCCATCGTTGGAGGATCACAAGCTTCCTGAACGCAAGGCTAATGGACAGAATTCGGGGTTAACAAAGCTTGTTTGATAATAAGGCTCAGAAAATGGGACAGACTGTCCGCGTTTTGAGCCAGAAGACTTGAAAAAGTCTCGCGTTAGAAATTTCCAATAAACTTCATCCTTAACTGTTCAATGGGAGCGGAGCTGGAAAGCTAGGATATCTGGCCTCCAGGAGGAGAACTCGGTGCATTCATGGTTTGAATATTCAAAAGAACCTGTCTAATCAACCTACTGTTGTAAAAGTGGCAACAGGAGACAGAAAGCACAGTCCTTCCCCAACTATTTCACCGGAACTCATAAGCTTCGGGAAACTAATTTCCTGGTCCGGTTTACCGAGAAATTGTAAGGGAAGGGAGAAGCAGAGATACAAAAGAAGCACATGTAAATTCTTCCCACTGTTTATTGTCTTACCTTCGTATTGTAGAACCTCCTTTTCCAAGGATTTCTAAAGTAAAGTTTGAATTTACAGCAGCTCATAAATGAAAGCATTACATTAATAGATCAGTTTATTATATAATGTCACTTCCAAGACGTCCACGAGCTTCCGTGAAGTGTTACTGTTTGGCCTGGTGCGTGCTCAGACAAATCCCATCATCCACAGACTTTGAATAATTATCTTATGGTCGTCCTTCCACTCGTATTCCCGCCATTGACAGTTGGGGAGGGAAGAATTTAAAACACATTCCATCCCCCGAACCTTGTAGGATCAATATCAATTCACCTGGGAAAAAGTAATCAAACATGAAAAAATTTCGAGATCCTATTTTTAAGATAAAAATGAGAGTTTTTATCATGACATAAGTTAAGTTTTCAAATTCCAGGATACTCCCTTTTGTTGAGAGTTGTCACAAATTTTCCTCTTCTATATTGCGAACATTTTCTCCACAATCAATCATATTAATTTCATTACAATTTTGGAAGCACTTGTAACTACATAGAATTCTTCCTCTCCAGCTTTTTTGCGTTCAAAATTTTGAAGTGTTAGAAAATAAAATAAAACCGGAAGTTATCCGCCCACTTCCGCTTTCGTGTTAGACCACAAATAATAGTACTCTCTACGCATGCTGATTTTGTCGTCAGCTTCAACAAAACCTCTGTTTCTCAATCATGTAATTAAGTTCCTTCAGAAGGACCAGGAGTAGGTTTGTCAAATTCTTGACCATGCTGGCAAAGAACTTCTCGGTCTTCTTGGTCATTGCATTGAGTTGCTTCAGTTTGCTGAGATTCGCAGAAGCAGAGGTACTCCAAGAAGAAGGTACGAGCTTGCTCTTCGGTTCTAGTTTTTCGGGACAGGGAGAAGAAACTGATAAAGTTTAAATCTTGGGTACTTAGTGAGTCTGGGTATTACCACCGACTGCTTGGACTAGCTGGCGTAGCTTTTCATTTTCATAGTAAGAGGAAAGTACCGTTTATTACTCTTTTCTTTTTGTTTTTTTAGACTAAACCGAAGATTATGGGTTGCCCATCGAAGTTTTACCAGTGCATGAATCTCTGGAAGTCTGTAATATATGGGCTGAGTTCCATCTTGTGTGATTGGTAGAATGTCTTTTGGTCTCAATTCGCATTGTTCTAGCAAAACTGTCTGGCCTTTTTTTTTTTTTCTTTTTTTCCCCTCCCTTACGCATTAAACGGATTATTGAATATCAATGTTGGCTACTTAGTTTTCATATGTTCCCTTCGCAAATAGGAAGTGAACCGGAGAATTAAACCAATTTCTTCATGCAAAATTTTCCAATAGAAGCCTAAATGATATTTGTCATTTTATCAATCAACCAATATGTCCCTTGAAGAAGGACAAGGAAAAAGAACAAAAAAGATTTATATTTGGATAATAAACATAAGCGAAGAATGGTAGAAATTTAGTTCACGTTCCTTTTTTCTTTTTTTTTTTGCTCCAAAACACAAGGTCATTTGATTCAGAATTTAAAAATTGTTCAAAAGATTTCTTGAGTATTTAGAATTACAGGAGTCTGTTGAGCTTTTTGTGTTTGCAATTCGAATTTAGGTGATATTGCTCAAGTGAATGTAAAATTTTTCCCTTAGTTTATTACAATATAAGTTTGTGTACTAATATAGCTACTTTGAGGTCATGAAGTTGGATTGCCATTTTTGTTCACAAGCATAGTTTGACAATGCTCATTTGGAATGTGACGTTTATCAATAGTGGATGTTATATAGTTGATTACTCCGACAAATAGTTGATACAATGGGCTCAACATACTAGAACTTTAATGGTACTTCCTGCCAAATTGAATTGGTTTGGTAACCATGGTATTAAAGTTTAGATTCTCTCTTAGCTTTCATATATATATGAGTTACTTTAAATAATAAAAATAATATTACAATATAATTTGAACTAAACTATTGTAGTGGAGGGCTGTGTTAAAATTTGGTGAGAATTATTCACTCTTTTAAGGTTTAAACCTATAAAGTGGTTTATATATAATAAATGTCCTGCTTCTTTTGAGTTAACTTTAATAAAAGAACTAAATTACATATAAACTAACTTATATATAACTAACTAACTAACTATTCTTGAGCTAACAAAAAAAAAGTCCATTTGAGTAAAAAGATCACACATAGTGAACCACAAAACAAAAAAGGCTATGCAACACACCGCCATGACCTAAATTCATATATCTCAACTTCCTAGTTACTTAAAGAAAAATGAAATCAATCCTCATCAAAGACAAAGTCCAAGATGCGTAGAACATGGCTTTTTGTCGCTGTCAAACGTGTAATACATTAACCATGGCAGTCCTCTGTCTGCAAATTGGGTCACCACACATTCCCAATCATCTTCACCTCCCCGCTTGCGCTCACAAATGAATGACTCTGAACTTCCACTCGAGATTAACTGAAATTTTGAATGGTAACCAAGACTTTCAAAAATAGGTTGTATTTCTTCCGAAAGCTTACTAAAATACGTGTTATTTATAAAAACGTATTCTTTGTAAATTCTTCAAACTAATAGCTTATTCAAGTTTATCCAAAATTTCATTACTTGGACAAACTTTTAAAACATCAAAGGCACTATCTACATATCTATTTCCTTGCGCAACAAGAATGATCCAATAATTTCAAGAGATGAGGGGATGCCTCCTACTAATTTTATAATATCTTATGACAATTTTACAAAACTCTATTTTGAATTGGGTTTGTTGAATACCTCCCACTAGAAGAGTTGTGAAGCATTTTTATCTTCTAACAATTGAATTTCATAAGTCTCTCTCTCTCTCTCTCATAATTAGTGTTTAAAATTAACTATCTCTTCTTATAACAACAATTATACTTAGCTTTCAAAATTAACAATTATACTATCTTTACTAAACCAACTAAAATTCCTTCTAATCTTTTTAACTTTCACATTGAGAACAATAAATCCTTTTTCATTACATAATATCTTTCTCAACATGTTGATTCCACAATTAGGATCCCATATTTTCATGCTACTTTCCCTTTGGAGCTCATGAATAATTTTTTGTTACAATTCATTTATGCTATAACTTCTATTATTGTTGACGCCACAAATAAAACAACTAGATTTATTAAATCTCAATACATTTACATTGGTTTGCTTTATTAGTGAGAAAAAAAAAATAGAACCACTTAAGATTCCTACATTGGAAAAGTTAAAATATAAGTAATCAAAATAGATGAAGAATATACCTATAGAAGAGAACAAGAAAATATCTAATGCAAAAGAAAAAACCACAAAAGCACTGCTTGTAAGAAATGTTTACTCATCATCTCTCTCTACAGAAACTTAACCAAAACCCAACCTCTTATTAGAAAAAAGAAGGAAAAAAAATTGAAGCAAAAAGGAAAACGAAAAGAGAAGTGCTAAGAAGAAAACAAAGGGCATGTTGTACCATAGAACCAATAAATAAGCTACTGCAGGTGTTGCTAGCTCTACTTCCGCTCAGAAACTGAAAACAATTAAGTAAATAATCACAATAAACTCCATTTGCAGATTGTAAATGTTTTTGTTATAGTTTGGCGCACGGGAATGTGTGAAGGGACGATGTAGCTGGAGGGCACGATCTACTTCCCACCAAAAGTACAATTTGGCCTTTCAGCTACCAACGATGACCGTCCCTCCCACCGCATCCAGGCTCCTTCTCACACGTTACAGTTTTTCACCATCCAAACACCGTTGAATCCCTCTATGAGAACAAACTAGCAAGCTATGCTAGCCAACTAGTTCAACTACTACTTAAGGTGCATCATCCGAATTTATTAGGTGTTCTTCTGGTAATATCAGGTTCTCTTCTCCTTGGAGCAAGTTTAAATTGCACCCAAACAATTTTCAAGCTCTTTGTTAAAAAACTACTTAGGTGTGAAAGATCTTCTAACTTGGATACTATCATCCATACATCATAGTCAGCAGTGTTCTTGTGAGTTTATTAAGAGAGGCAAAAAAAGAGAAATAACCTAAATGAATGTATTGCCCTAGCAATCATCGAGTTTCAGGATTGTGCCTAATTTTCCACAAGGAAAACAGCAATCAGGTGCACTAAATATGATCACTAGCTTTTGTTCCTGTCACAAGCGTGCACATGCTCAGATATGTCTAGTAAACTTGCAAAAGCCACCGACAGACCTTGACATGAAATGCAAAAGTTAGATATAATCAATAAGTGAGGATAAACCACTTGATGAAATGCGTATCCAGCACCCCTGGGTGAGATACCCAACCACAATGACCATGTTAAGGATTTCAATGGAAGGAGAAAATCCACCAATAGACAATATTTCATACTCCACCTTCAAAAGATAAGTAAAGGTTAACATTCAGTGGCAACGCATCACTAACAAAAACAAACATCTAGAACCACAAATAGTTATATATCAATTATTTAAATTCATTTACTACTAAACCACAACTCAACTAGAATGTAATAGCCAAAATTTGATAGATATTACAAGTATTGAGTGGTAATAGGCTCCCATAAAATCTAATTCATTACATAAGTTCGTGCAATGCAATACACTCTTTTGAAAAAAGGTTGATCAAGTAATTAATGCATTTTCAAATAACACTCATACCTCATGCAAGACAACCATGTAGTGGGTACTTCATTCCTAGCTTGGAAGAATGCAACTATTTATTTTTCAAAGATAAAATTTGCATCAATCTTTCTCAAAAGAAATTGTTTATCACATTGTCAATTCTAGCTTAATAAAGCCTCATCATAGGCTTTGGAATATAAAATTGTCCATTGCAATGTTTTTAGTTCTTCCTGGTTACGTACTCAAAAATAGGTGTCACACCTTAAAACAAACCAAGAAAAAACTAATTTTAGAAACATCAAAAATAATATCACTGAAATAAATTCAAACAATACAATTCAAAGGCAAAATAAATCTAAAATATTTTCTACAAATTAAAGTAAACTTTTAAGTGGATTTGTTAACAATTATCAACAAAACCTAATGTGTTTGACCTTATTTTGCCACATAGAAGTTTGGCTTACATATTAGTCATTTGGCACCACTCAGATGCATCATTGTTGTAGATGCTTGACATGGCTAAGTTGTGCAACAACTTCTACTAACGAATATGGTAAAAGTAGTTTTGGCAATCCCCAATAGTTGTTGGATTGGACAGTTCCGAAAAAATTCACTTACGAGAAGCATTCCAATTTTGACATAAAAAGCTTCAACCAAATAAAGAAATTGAGAAATTCGACGTTAAACTAGATAATACATAAAAATAAAAAAAAACTAAGTCAAATGCTTTTGTTAACCCATGGGCCTTGGACAAAATAAAATGATGCCATCTATGTCATTTCCAAAACAATGGAAGATAACTTTCTAGATGTAAGATCCCAAACGTTACAAGCATTTGTTAGACGTCACCTTCATGTTACAACTAAAATTAGCATATCAATTTTGTTATTGCAACCAAGAAACTATATATGTACATTCTTTGCACAAAAACCTTCACAATTGTTAACAAAATTGAAAACTTACTGTTCACATTAGAATCCGTTCGGTAAGATATCCCACTCTCTAGAAGGCAGAACTCACTGTTCTCCATCAACTCTGAAAAAGGTACTCTGGAATTTACACATCGGTTGCAGATATGCTAGGCTACATAGGGTTCATTATAAACTAAATAACCTGTAAATGTTAGAAAGAATTAAAAAACTAATATTAGAAAGTAAAATTTCATTTACATCAATAATAAAGACTTAAGAGTTCCCCTGCATTATATTGTTAATTGGATTTTTTACACATATACAAGATTTTTTTTTTCACTTATAAAGTTTTAGATCCAATTAATTGCAATTGTATCGTTCAATAAAAATAGTCCAAACGAATAATAAGAATTAATTTAACTTTTCACAACATGTAACTAACTAAACTAATTAATGAAAGTAAAGTATTCATATAAGTCCATAGTAAGAAATAATTTAAAGTAACAACCTACGAAGAAATTCTTATAAAATAAAATGCTTTTGCGAATTGTCTTAGACTTTAGCACCTTCATCACTAGTCACTTCAAGAGTTGGACAAATTCATTTTAGTTAGTACATAATTAAAAAAATCAACAAACTAAAAGAATACTCAATGAAAACATTATAGTACAATGTAGCTCACCCAAATCTATGTATTGCAATTTTACAAACATTCAGTTTGTAAACCAAGAAATAGTTTAGAAGACTTGTTTAAGTAAAAGGTACAGAAATTACATTTTGTAGAAGTCAAAAATTTATTGAGATAAACAATAACACGTGATTGGTATCATTTTGGTTAGAAAGAATTGCAAAGAGGTTACCATTGACATTGAGAGTGATAGGTCGGCGATGCAACAAAATTGGATCCGGAAGTAGTGAAAGAAGGGGATCTAGAATCGACAAGGAAGAAAGCAACCTTCTGTCTTTCTTAGATTCTGCCTCTCCTACTCTTTAATCGTCACCTGATTGTCCCATCATCACTTTCTCTCTCCACCTTTAATGATCAGATTTCATCCTTTCACTTCCCATGCCTCAGCATCACATCAAAATCAAAATCCTGAAGATTTTCTAACTCCAAACCATGTGGAGTAATGCCATTAAGAACATCAAAAAACTCTGAAACATTATGCTCATATACCAGACGTATCCCACACTCCTTTACCCCCACATTCAAGTTGCTTGTTTCAAATGAAGTCTCGAGGTAGTGACAGTTATACAATTCCATCCCATTACTCTTAAACAACTCAGCTGGTATATAGGCCCAAAATCCATTTGGACCAACTAAAGGGACTTCAGGAACACGAAAGACCATGGGCAACTCTTCACAACTATCAGAGGCTCGAAATCGACAAACAAACTCAGGAAACATCGAATTAGTACCTCGAGATATGCTACAATTTGAATTCTCTTGCTCATGAACTTCATAAGCAACAAACAAAGCCAATCCCTTTTTCCTATATTCTAAATCCACATCTACGCGATATTGGTTTTTATCAAAAAGCATGATGCGTATGTGGTTGAACCACCCTGGGATCTCAAATCCTAGCGTAGGGCCCCACGCAAACATATCTTCAGCAGTAAATTCATATATCTGAAAAGGAATCCAAAGAAGAAAGAGGAAGAAGTGAACTACAACATTTGTACATTATCACAATAGACATATTTTAAAAAGAAGAGAAAACGGCTTACGTCATCTTCAACCGGATTCAGTTGCAAGATCTTGTAAGGTGTGCCATCATAACTACTATTGGTAGCCACAGAAAACCAAACACTATGGTATAGCGGGAGCTTCCTTACATCTATTGGATAATCATTCATCAAGAATGTATAATCACCCTCCATCAAAGTTCTTAAACTCAATGGAAATTTTGGCAATGCTCGGAGTTGGCTCCAACATTCTAGACTAAAGAATTTAAGTTTGGAGAATAGAAACAAGTTATCTAGTAATGTCATAAATTTGTTTCTTGACAAATGTAATGAAGAAGCCCAGGATGAACAACCAAGATGATTGGGTATTGCTAAAGAGCTTAAACACGATGGTGGTGACATGGACAACGACTGAATGAATCTACAACCATATAAGGAAAGATATTTGAGATTGGAAAGTTGGGTGATGCCTTTAGGTATTCTCGTTAATCCATTTCGAGATAGCTCTAAGTATTCAAGAAAAGGGAAGCAACTAAAATCATGGGGAATATCTCTATCTGACAAGTTGCATGCACCTAAATTTAAGTTTGTTAAAGAGGTTAAAGTTGTTAACCAGCTAAGGTTACAAGTATTGTGGGGATCTGAGCCAATCTCCTTAAGGGAGTATGGCGTGTCAGTTTCAATCCCACTGCTGCGCGAAACGAGATGCGACAAAGAAGTTGTATTATGCCCAAGCCGCTGGCATCCACGTAGGTCCAATTGTACAAGCTTACCGAGATTTGTAATGGATGGATGAATCTTCTGCAAACGTGTACAATACATCAACACTAGTGTCTCAAGATTTGGGACCCCACTTAAGTCCGGTGTTTTCCTCAAGTATTTTGAAAAACTAAGGTCAATGTTTTTCAACTGGCCAAAACTCTGTTACAAAACAACATAAAGTTAAAGAAAAAATAAATAAATAAAGACTGAGAGAGAAAAAAAAGAAAGAAAGATGAAAGACAAGAAAGGCCATAATCTTACTTTCTTTCCCTTCCATAAAACTTCAATCTTGCTAAATTTTAAATAAAGCTTAACAAGATTGTCTGCTTGAAAGCTACTCGGCAATGATTTCAAAGGAAAGTGGGCCCAAATTAGAACTCGTAACTCATTACTTAGCAATAACCTTGAAGGATTTCCAATCCATTTTACCGACTCAAATGGAGGTGATCCTAAAATAAGCACGGTCAATCTTGACATTCTTGACAAACTTTCATAATTTACTTCCACCTCTTGTTTAGCTATTGAACGATATTTACTTTCAAAGTACGTGACAATTCCTTCAATTGCTATAGATCCCTACAAATTAAGAAAGTAAAGTAAATAATAGAGATATCCACAAAAACTTGAATAAATTAAGTTGTCTATACTACTACTCCACTTACAGAATTATTATTTAAAACCTGAATGATATCATGAGCAACCCACAATCTGCTTCGATTGCCAGGTTCTAGAGGAGACATTTTAATAACTTCTTGTTGACCCAACTTTCTTAACAAATCATGCATCACAACATATGCAAACCTTGAGATATTTATGAGAGATTTGTCTTCAAGAGCGCTAATATGAAAATTTGTACTGGAATCAAAAATTTTGAGTATATCCACAAATCGACCACCAAAACATGCGATATCTAGGAAATATTTTTTCAATCGATCCCCCAACATGCCATAACTTATTTTAAGTTTAGTCAATATTTCACCGTCATAATCTGCTTCTAAAACATCACGGACACCAATCCACACCTCTTTTCCCTTCTCAAATAAGGATGAACCAATAACAGCAATAGCTAAAGGGTGGCCATTAACTTGCATCATAATATTCCGTACCAAGTCAAGATAACTTGGCTCTGGACAAAAAGTTTTGAATGCTTTCTGGCAAAAGAGCTCCAAGGCATCTTCATAATCAAGTGGTTTAACCTCATATGTCTTATTCACATAAGGCTTCAACAATTGACGATCTTTGCCAATTACAATGATTCTACTCCCTTGACCAAACCAATCAGCCCTCCCAATTAATTGCTCCAATTGATTGCGATTCACATCATCCAAAACAATAAAAATCTTTTTATTGCGTAACCTTGTCTCCAACAATTCCCTTCCTCGTACATGATTCCATATCTTCAAATTACTTTCTCCAAGGATCTCGTCAACAATTTGTTGATACCTCTCCGAAATTCCTTTATTGTCGCCACAACAGATAAAGCAACTCGCTTCAAATTCAGAACGAACTTTTTTGAAAAGGGCATCTGCTAATGTTGTTTTACCAATACCAGGCATCCCATAAATCCCTATCAATCGAACATCATCCATTCCCAAACAAAGTTCCTCCTCTAGTTCCTTCACTCGAGATTCGATGCCAACAAGGCCTTCGAAGCTCTTTGATAAGTTGATTCGCACTTCACGCAATATTTTCCACGTGATATATTTCACAACAGTTGCTTCGGCACTGTATGAAAGATACTAATTAGATCTAACGTCCATGGAAGGGAGCTTAAAATTCAAGTAGGAAATTAAGTTAAATTTGTCAACAGAATCAATCGGAAAGCCATACCTGATGTTAGGTTCTACATGCCAACCTGCGATATTACCGACTTTTTCCAAAGCGGCGCTCCACGCTGTCCTCTGCTTCTCACCAATATCAGGATCTTGTTCATGTTTAGCAAACGCTTGAGCGAAGATTTGCTGCTGCTTGCGAGCCTCAGACGGATCTATATGGTAGAAAATGGGCAAAATATTTAGCCCCTTCTTTGTCTCGCATTCCACGATCTTATCCAGCTCAGTCAGACACCATTTAGAGAAAGCAAACTTCTCTGAGATTACAACAACCGCATATTGAGATCTTTCGATTGCTTTCAAGAGCTCCTCACGAATTGACTTTCCTCGTTCCAATTTTTTATCGTCTTTGAAGACGATAAATCCCCTCTGCTCGAAAGCAGCATATAGATGGTCTACAAAGCCGGTGCGGGTGTCTGTGCCGCAAAAACTGATGAAAACTTCGTATGAAGAATAAAGAGATGATGAGGGTGAACGGACTATCTGGGTACTCGAAGCCATCGTTGGATGATCACAAGTTTCCTGAACACAAGGCTAATGGACAGAATTCGGGGTTAACAAGCTTGTTTGATAATAAGGCTGAGAAAATGGGACTGTCCGCGTTGCCAGAAGACTTGAAAAGAGTCTGGCGTTAGAAATTTCCGAGAAACTTCATCCTTAACTGTTCAATGGGAGCGGGACAGGAAAGCTAAAAGAACCTGTCTAATCAACTTACTTTTGTTAAAGGGGCAACAGGAGACATGATGAAGGCGCGGTCCTATTGCTTTTTGCGTTCCACGCGGAAGGCAGATTCACATTCAAAGAAGAGACGCACATGGGTGGTTGCGCGACGTTGTGACGTTGAAAGCACAGACCTTTCCCAACTATTCACCGGAACTCAAAAGCTTCGGGAAACTAGTTTCCTGGTCCAGTTTACCGAGAAATTGTAAGTGAAGCGAACATGTAAATTCTTCCCACTGCTTATTGTCTTACCCTCTTATTGCAGAACCTCCTTTTCGAAGGATTTCGAAAGTAAAGTTTGAATTTACAGCAGCTCATGAATGAAAGCGTTACATTAATAGTTTGTTCAAAAACGTCATCAATCAATATATAATGTCACTTCCATGACGTCCACGAGCTTTAGTGAAGTGTTACTGTTTGGCCTGGTGCGTGCTCAGACAAATCCCATCATCCACAGACTTCGAATTGCGAGCTGCTTCATAAAAAGACTTCGAATCAAACATGAAAAAATTTCAAGATATTATTTCTAAGAGAAAAATGAAATTTTTTATCATAACATAAGTTAAGTTTTCAAATTCCATGATACTTCCTTTTGTTGAGAGTTGTCACAAATTTTCCTCTTCTATATTGCGAACATTGTCTCCACAATCAATTATATTAATGCAATCATAGATTTCTGACAGGAATTGTTGAATTGCTTTTGCATTTTCTAAACATTGGATGTTGCCTTTTGTCAGCTTCTTAACTGGAACTTGCTGAGTGGAAATGTTTTAGATTCAATCTTAAAAGAAGGAAGCAACATGTATGTTTCTTTTCCAGGCTCTTTGTCTTGTTTCATCTTCTGATATATTTAGGATCCACCCTTTGCTCAGTTACCGTTGTAATGCATTCAAAATTCTGTTGTGTGTTAAAGTTAACAATGGATGCAAGGAGATTACAATTGAGGGTCATCGCATTAGGCATATATATATGAGGGCAGAGTTTACTAATCTTTCTTTTTATTGAATGAATTTTCATTTTAAATCTAATGAAGCTCACAAATACACTCTTTACATTTTGGTAGTTCTCTTTTTTAGTGTATCTTATAAAATGAAAAACAGGATTTTCTCAAAATAGCTTGAAGGTTTTATTTACTAGTTAAAATAGTTTAAAAGTTTTTTCCTGTTGATTGAGAGCCACTTCATGCACCAGACGACTGTTTCCATAATAATCTCAGGGGCAAGAAACTTAATATCGAGTTCTGTACACGTGTGGCTGCCATCCTGTGGCAATGCAGGACTGAACAAGTAAACTTCACTGCTAAACAGTTAGGGTTTTTCAGCATATCATCAATTTTCCTTGGTTCAGATCTTTACCAAATTCTCATAAATTCTCCTACTGTCATCTCTAAGTATTGCTTCTGCTTTCTCGAAGAAAACAGATTACTATACTAGTGGTAATTATAAGTCATTTTCAAAAATGACTTTCCATTATAAAACATGCTTTTCAGATATAAATGTTTTGGAAGTGTAATTGTGATTTCCTTTATATGGATATCCGCTTTCTGTTTTTATCTTCTCTATGTCGTTTTTCATTTTTCAATCAAGCAATTGACATTTTCCTTACCAATGCATGGATACAGTGATCTTTCGTACAAGAACTTCACGTGGAAAGGTCCTGAGCAGCCAGCTTGTCGCAAAAACATGTCAGTCTCCTTGTACGCTTACTTTTAATTTGTTTTCCAGTTTGACAGTGCTTAAAATTTTAGCTCTTGCACCTCCTGTTATCTTACTAGGAACTTACACCTCAACTTGTTACGGAGCTCTTTGAATGGGGGTGACTTGTAAGATACCCTTCTCTTCATTCGTTTGTTACTTGGTTTCTTTATCTTGTTATAAGATTTCCTGCTAAAACGACTGATGTGCATTTTCTGCTAATATTGTCTTCTGTTACTCATTCTCCGCAGAAGGCAGCCTCCTTAGGGGTCAGAATAAGAAGGCAATGCTCATTGTCGCTTTCATTCATGCCGAGTGCACAATCCAAGAACCTAAGCCTAAATATGTCTAAGGCACGGATAATCAATTTGTTATAATCTTAAAACGAGTCGCTTCTGATGGTTGCATTGGAGCAATCAACCATTCAAAATGAGGAAATAAAGCTATCGAAGGCGCATTGGCACTGGCCATCTCAACCGGACCAGAATCTCTTCCGACAACAAGAGGTTTTGCCCAACTCGCTAATGGCCTTCTTCGTCTTCGGAGTAGGAATCTACACTTTCTTAGGAAAAGTGGGAATCTGAAAATGTATAGTCAACGGATACATAAGCTATGCCCTCTTGGATAACTACTGAATCAATGGGCTAATATTTTACTTCAAACCTAGTTCCTGGTGATTTAAGCACCCTAAAAAAATGGTTGGCCAACTTTAAACTTGCTGCTTGAAGCTGAATGCATGGTTTGCCGCTATATATTTATAAGACAACTATGAACAGCCGAGGCAGAATCCCCCTGGCTTCCTATCATCCATCATCGTACAACATTTTTCATTCTTAAATTTTAATTTAAATATTAGTTTATGAATTTAAAATTAATCTTATCCACATAAAGTTCAGCAATTTTCAAAAAACAAAAGAAAAAGAAACCACTCGTCAGGCCATCATTAATTGATCATGGGCTGCGCTTGTCACCTTGCCTGCGGTTTCATGTGAAGAACGTGTGCATATCAGGCCGCGGGTAAACTCTGGCGGGCTATGAGTAAATGGTTTGGTGATTGGTCGGATTTGATAATCTCCTTTTGCTTTTCAGCCTTAGATCATTTGGCTCGACTTTTCCATGCTCCTTGTTCTGTCCATGATTGGTCATTCAAAACCGCATGACAAGATATTTTTCAAAAAAGTTAGTCCTTTCGATGTCTTGTTTGGTGGAAATCTGAGGAATCATCCACTTTTTAAAGTCTATGTGCGGGCCAAAGAAAGCTTGTCATGTTTACCAGCTAAGGTCCTTTTGCTGGAGTTCCATCAAACTAGAGAAGTTTGAACTGCTTTCTCTTCCGCAGCTTCCACTACAGAAGTTTGAACTGCTTTCCCCGTTTGCAACTTTCAGGCGTCAGTAACTTCAATGCCTGTTTGTGAAAGAGCCACCGCGTGCTTCACTGTTACCGGAAATTGCAGGTGGTTGGGAGAGAAAGCATAGAGGGGAGTTAGTCTTAAGACTAAAGCCGTATTTAAAGCTTGTTTGCAGTAAGTCCCTTATTCCTCTAACCCAAAACTTGGTAAATTATGTGTTATTCTTGTCCCTTGACTTGTTCTTAAGACTTGCCGCATGTGATTGATTGTTAAACGATATTATTGTGTTCGTTCTAAGCAACAAAATTCATCGATGTATACAGAGAAACAGTGAAATAACGTGCTGTAGACGCGCATCGAAAAAGTTGGTGGCGGCTACTGGTTTACGGTAACCTTGCAAAAACTCATCATGTCCATAACATTAATACTCCAAATCAGTATTTTGCAAGAGAGTGACTCCGGGAATCGTGATTCAAGTCCATAGAGAAAACTAGGGGGAAAGTCCAAAACCTGGAGCACTCCAAAGGCCAAAGAATCCCAATATTATCTATTTACATTTTCACATCTGGGTGGTAATATTTTAATGCAGAAGTCAACGACAAACATTTGCTGATTTTGTCGTCAGCTTCTGCAAAACCAAGAAAGTGTGAGCCACCTCTGTTTCTGAATCATGTATTAAGTTCCTTCAGAGGGACCAGGAGTAGGTTTGTCAAATTCTTGACAATGCCGGCAAAGAACTTCTTGGTCTTCTTGGTCATTGCATTGAGTTGCTTCAGTTTGCTGAGATTCGCAGAAGCAGAGGTACCCCAAGAAGAAGGTACGAGCTTCCTCTTCCGTTCTAGTTTTTCGGGATAGGGAGAAGAAACTGATAAAGTTTAAATCTTGGGTAGTTAGTGAGTCTGGGTATTACCACTAACTGCTTGGACTAGTTGGCGTAGCTTTTCATTTTCATAGTAAGAGGAAAGTACCGTTTATTACTCTTTTCTTTTTGTTTTTTTAGACTAAACCGAAGATTACGGGTTCCCCATCGAAGTTTTACCAGTGCATGAATCTCTGGAAGTCAAAACACAAGGTCATTTGATTCAGAATTTAAAAATTGTTCCAAAGATTTCTTGGGTATTTAGAACTGCAGGAGGCTGTTGAGCTTTTTGGGTTTGCAATTCGAATTTAGGTGGTATTGCTTAAGTGAATGTAAAATTTTTCCTTTGGTTCTTTACAATATAATTTGTGTACTGATATAGCTACTTTGGGGTCATGAAGTTGCATTGCCATTTTTGTTCACAAGCATAGTTTGACAGCACTTATTTGGAATGTGATGTTTATCAATTGTGGATGTTATGTAGTTGATGCGCTCCGAGAAATAGCTGATACAATGGGCTCAACAAACTGGAAGTTTAATGGTACTTCGTGCCAAATCGTATTGGTTGGGATAACACTAGAGTCTCCAAGGGCTTCTACAAGCAGCATTGTTTGTGATTGCAACTTAGAGAACAATACCGTTTGTCATGTTGTAAAGATGTATAGTTCCCTCATTGTGTTCTTTATTAATGTTATGTCAACTCCTTTATTTTAGGCATGTTTTTACATCTCCATATGATCATTAAAATGGAAACATTTTGTTTGCTAGTAATTTGATTTTGCTCATATGAGTTTTCCTCTACTCATTTATATAAATTTAGAGTTTTTTTGTTTAGCATGAAAGTGAAAAGTTCTGTTAACAATCATATGAAGGTTATAAAATATTATTTTCAAAAGCTGTCTTTGTTACATCCATGATATATGTGATATATTATGAGATTTTGTTAGCATGTCATAATTGATCGACTTCTCATGATAATAGCTGCCTATACTCATTTTCAAATATTCATTTATTATAGAATGCTCAAGGATTATAGTCTTCCTGGCATGCTTCCACCCCAATTGGTAAAGCTTCATTACCTTAGAGAAATGTAAGATCTTTTTGAAACATTTCAGTTTCACATTTGCCATCAAACATTTCACGGCACGAGTCTACCGCACTTCACTATAATTTGACAAAGACTACTTTTTCATTGTTTTCATTTAATACTTGCTTTGCTCTCATTGCAGTAATTTTGCATGCAACTATCTCAGCTGTTATAACAGGAGCTGTTAATGTCCTCTCCACCGTTGTGTCCACCTACTCAGTCGACAAGGTTGGTCGTCGCGTTCCCTTATTAGAAGCTGGCCATACTTGAAATTGCAGAGCTTTGAGAGGAAGGCCTGTGCTATTACAAAGTGAAAAGCAAGTTGACACACAGTCACACTCTCCCCGGCCGAGCGAGTCTAGCGGGAAAGTCTCACTTGGGATCAGCCAACCAAGAGGTCCCCAAGACCACGCAAAGGACGATACAAAAGTGCACACCATGACAACTACTAGGATTGCGTAACCTGTGTGGAGGTCGTTAGAGAGGTCCGTAACCTTAATTCCTAGAATGATTGCTGTCACCAATTGAGAAAGGAACATTATTTGTGGGTGTCTCTTTGATTATTATTTGGGCTAGTATGTGTTTTTTTTTTGTTGATATATTCAAATCTCTTGTTGTCATCAAATGTTTCACAGACCTTTTACGAAATTATAAATTTTATGTCCCCATTTACGTAGAGTTGGGCCACTGAGCCAGTGAGTTTCTGATGCTCCCTTTCTCTGAAACCTTGGGTCTTTGGGGAGAGCTCGTATATAGTTGGCCCACCCACGGAAATTCTGTCATGACACCATTCATCATCTCTCCCTCTATTGAGGTATTAGCCTGTAAAGTGGTTGATATATAATAAATGTCCTGCTCCTTTTGAGTTAGCTTTTGTAAAAGAACTAAATTACATATAAACTAACTTATATATAACCAACTAGCTATTCTTGAGCTAACAAAAAAAAAAAAAGAAGTCCATTTGAGTAAAAAGATCACACACAGTGAACCACAAAACCAAAAAGGCTATGTAACACACCGCCATGACCTAAATTCATATATCTCAACATCCTAGTTACTTCAAGAAAAGCGAAATCAATCCTCATCAAGGACAAAGTCCAAGATGCGTAGAACATGGCTTTTGCCGCTGTCAAACATGTAATACGTTAACCATGGTAGTCCGTCTGCAAATTGGATCACCACACATTCCCAATCAACTTCACCTCCCCGCTTGTGCTCACAAATGAATGACTCTGAACTTCCACTTGAGATTAACCTAAATTTTGAATGGTAACCAAGACTTTCAAAAATAGGCTGTGTTTCTTCCGAAAGCTCACTAAAATACATTTTATTTATAAATACGTATTCTTTGCAAATTCTTCAAACTAATAGCTATTTTCAAGTTAATCTAAAATTTCATTATTTGGACAAACTTTTAAAACATCCAAGGCATTATC
The DNA here is from genome assembly GCA_028551485.1 of Casuarina cunninghamiana. Lineage (NCBI taxonomy): Eukaryota > Viridiplantae > Streptophyta > Magnoliopsida > Fagales > Casuarinaceae > Casuarina > Casuarina cunninghamiana. The sequence goes on along the minus strand of CM052366.1, from coordinate 6,480,147 downwards.
TACACATCTATTTCCTTGCCAAACAAGAATGATCCAATAATCTTAAGAGCTGAGGGGATGCCTCCTACTAATCTTATAATAACTTATGACAATTTGACAAAACTCTATTTTGAATTGGGTTTGTTGAATGCTTCCCACTAGAAGAGTTGTGAAGCATCTTTGTCTTCTAACAATTGAATTTCATAAGTCTCTCTCTCTCTCTCACACACACACATAATTAGCACTTAAAATTAACTATCTCTTCTTATAACAACAATTCTACTTAGCTTTCAAAATTAACAATTATACCATATTTACTAAACCAACTAAAATTCCTTCTAATCTTTTTAACTTTTACATTGTCCAAGAACAATAAATACTTTTTCATTACATAATATCTTTCTCAACATGTTGATTCCATAATTAGGATCCCATATTTTGATGCTACTTTCCCTTTGGAGCTCATGAATAATTTTTTGTTACAATTCATTTATGCTACAACTTCTATAAATTGTTGACACCACAAATAAAATATCTAGATTTATTAAATCTCAATACATTTACATTGGTTTCCTTTATTAGTGAGAAAAAAAAAACCACTTAAGATTCCTACACTGGAAAAGTTAAAATATAAGTAATAAAAACAGATGAAGAATACACCTATAGAAGAGAATAAGAAAACATCTAATGCAAAAGAAAAAAACCACACCCCTTGTAAGAAATGTTTACTCATTATCTCTCTCTACATAAACTTAACCAAAACCCACCATCTTATTAGAAAGAAGAGGGAAAAAAATTGACGCAAAAAATAAAACGAAAAAAGAAGTGCTAAGAAGAAAACAAAGGGCTTTTTGTACACTAGAACCAATAAATAAGCTACTGCAGGTGTTGCTAGCTCTACTTCCACTCAGAAACTGAAAACAATTAAGTAAATAATCACAATAAACTCCATTTGCAGATTTTAAATGTTTTTGTTATAGTTTGGCGCACGGGAATGTGTGAAGGGACAATGTAGCTGGAGGGCGCGATCTACTTTCCATCAAAAGTACAATTTGGCCTTTCAGCTGCCAACGATGACGGTCCCTCCCACCGCATCCAGGCTCCTTACACCTTTCAGTTTTTCGCCATCCAAACACCGTTCAACCCCTCTATGAGAACAAACTAGCAAGCTATGGTTGCCAACTAGTTCAACTACTACTTAAGGTGCATCATCCGAATTTATTAGGTGTTCTTCGGGTAATATCAGGTTCTCTTCTCCATGGAGCAAGTTTAAATTGCACCCAAACAATTTCCAAGCTCTTGTTAAAAAACTACTTAGGTGTGAAAGACCTTCTGACATGGATACTATCATCCATGCATCATAGTCAACAGTGTTCTTGTGAGCTTATTAAGAGAGGCCAAAAAAAGAGAAATAACCTGAATGAATGTATTGCCCTGGCAATCATCGAGTTTCAGGATTGTGCCTAATTTTCCACAAGGATAACGGCAATCAGGTGCACTAAATATGATCACTAGTTTTTGTTCTTGTCACAAGCGTGCACATTAAGGACAAAAACTGATCAACCAAGCCTCCACATTGGGCGGGCTAAGCACTTACGTTATCTCAGTTGTATTCCTTGGTTATTAGTATGGTTAAATTGCTCAGATATGCCTAGTAAAGATTAAAAGCAAAACTATTGATTAAACTTGCAAAAGCCATCAACAGACCTTGCCATGAAATGCAAAAGTTAGATATAATCAACAAGTGAAGATAAACCACTTGATGAAACGCGTATGCAGCACCTCTGGGTGAGATACCCAATCACAATGACCAATTAGGTCACACCATAAAAGATCACACATGGACCCCCCCATAAGGGACTTCTTGAACATGGTAGAATTATGGATGACGTTAAGGATTTCAACGGAAGGAGAAAATCCACCTAGACAATATTTCATACTCCACCTTCAAAAGATAAGTAAAGGCTAACATTCAGGAGCAATGCATCATTAACAAAAACAAACATCTAGATCCACAACTAGTTATATATTGATTATTTAAATTCATTTACTACTAAACCACAACTCAACCAGGATGTAAAAGCCAAAATTTGATAAATATTACAAGTATTAAGTGGCAATAGGCTCCCATAAAATCTAATTCATTACGTAAGTTCGTGCAATGCAATACACTTTTTTGAAAAAAGGTTGATCAAGTAATTAATGCATTTTCAAATAACAATCTCACCTCATGCAGGACAACCATGTGGTGGGTGCTTCATTCCTAGCTTGGAAGAAGGCAACTATTTATTTTTCAAAGATAAAATTTGCATCAATCTTTCTCGAAAGAAATTGTTTATTACATAGCCAATTCTAGCTTAACAAAGCCTCATCATAGGCTTTGGAGTATAAAATTGTCCATTGCAATGTTTTTAGTTCTTCTTGGTTATTACTCAAAAATAGGTGTCACACCTGAAAACAAACAAAAAAAAAACTAATTTTAGAAACATCAAAAATAATATCACAGAAATAAATTAAAGAGGACAAACAATACAATTCAAAGGCAAAATAAATCTAAAATATTTTCATAACAAAATATATTCTACAAATTAAAGTAAATTTTTAAGTGGATTTGTTAACAATTATCAACAAAACCTAATGTGTTTGACCTTATTTTTCCACATAGAAATTTGTCTTACATATTAGTCATTTGGCACCACTTAGATGCATCAACGTTACAATATGTATACACAAGTAGAAAAAATTTCCTATAACATCATTTCATTCCGTAGCATAGATGTAAATAAATTCACATAACTTAAAACCAAGTGAAAGAAAAAAGATTCCTAAATGAATATTCTCATTACATCGCAAATCAAGAAAAACTCACTAACATTAAATGGATCGGGAAGAGATATGGGCGATGGAAAAAGGCATAAAAGAAGTGGGCCAAAGTGAGAAATCACCACTTTTCCTTTCACGTCCCTCCATCATCCTCATGATTCACCCCGCCCTTTTCCTTCAAATGACATGTCACATAGCTTTCCGAGAGTCAGATGCCATTTGCATTCTAACACATTAAAGCCCATGGCAATGAATCTACAGATAATCAAGTGGTATATAAGAGTTTTGTTTCCCATAAGTGAGTGAAAAGATAATTTTTTAAATCAAATTTTAATCACTCATTTGTATCTATTTAGGAAAACATTATAACTAAGTTATAGATGCTTGACATGGCTAAGTTGTGCAACAACTTGTACTGACGAATATAGTAAAAGTAGTTTTCGCAATCCCCAATAGCTGTTGGATTGGACAATTCCGAAAAAATTAACTAACAAGAAGCATTCCAATTTAGACATAAAAAGCTTCAACCAAATAAAGAAATTAAGAAATTCAACGTTAAACTAGATAATACATAAAAAAAAAAAAACTAAGTCAAATGCTTTTGTTGACCCATGGACCTTGGACAAAATAAAATGATGCCATCTATGTCATTTCCAAAACAATGGAAGATAACTTTCTAGATGTAAGATCCCAAACGTTACAAGCATTTGCTAGATGTCACCTTCATGTTACAACTAAAATTAGCATATCAATTTTGTTATTGCAATCAAGAAACTATATGTGTACATTCTTTGCACAAAAACCTTCACAATTGTTGACAAAATTGAAAACTTACTGTTCACATTAGACTCCTAATGTTCTCCATCAACTCTGAAAAAGGTAATCTGGAATTTGCACTGTATGGTGTCCTCATGTGCTGTCTCGAAGTTGCAATGTGAAAGACGGAATCTCCCAGGCCACCGATTGAAGTCAATAGAAGCTCAACTACTTTCACCAAAATACCATTAGAAACTAAATAACCTGTAAATGTTACAAAGAATTAAAAAACTAATATTAGAAAGTAAAATTTCATTTACAAGTAAAATTTCATTTACATCAATAATAAAGACTTAGGAGTTCCCCTGCATTATATTGTAAATTTGATTTTTTACACATATACAAGATTTTTTTTTTCACTTATAAAGTTTTAGACCCAATGAATTGCAATTGTATAATTTAATTAAAATAGTCCACACAAATAATAAGAATTAGTTTAACCTTTCACAACATGTAACTAACTAAACTAATTAATGAAAGTAAAGTATTCATACAAGTCCATAATAAGAAATAATTTAAAGTAACAATCAATAACGAAATTCTCATCAAGTAAAATGCTTATGGGAATTGTCTTAGACTTCAGCACCTTCATCACTAGTCACTTCAAGAGTTGGAAAAATTTATTTTAGTTAGTACATAATTGAAAAAATCAACAAACTAAAAGAATACTCGATGGAAACATTATAGTACAGTGTAGCTCACCCAAATCTATGTATTGCAATTTACAAAAATTCAGTTTGTAAACCAAGAAATAGTTTCAGAAGACTCGTTTAAGTAAAAGGTACAGAAAGTACATTTGTAGAAGTCAAAAATTTATTGAGATAAACAATAACATGTGATTGGTGTTATTTTGCTTAGAAAGAATTGCAAAGAGGTTACCATTGACATTCAGAGTGATAGGTGGGCGATGCAACAAAATTGGATCTGGAAGTAGTAAAAGAAGGGGATCTAGAATCGACAAGGAAGAAAGCACTCTTCTGTCTTCCTTAGATTCTGCCTCTTCGACTCTTTAATCATTACCATCACTTGATTGTCCCATCATCCCTTAGCTCTCTCCACTGCTCCACACGAATATCAAAATCCTCAAGATTTTTTAACTCCAAACCATGTGGAGTAATGCTATTAAGAACATCAAAAAACTCTGAAACATTATGCTCATATACCAGACGTATCCCACACTCCTTTACCCTAACATTCAAGTTGCTTGTTTCAAATGAAATCTCGAGGTAGCGACAGATACACAATTCAATCCCATTACTCTCAAACAACTCAGCTGGTATATAGGCCCAAAATCCATTTGGGCCAACAAAAGGGACTTCAGGAACACGAAAGACCAAGGGCAATTCTTCACAACCATCAGAGGCTCGAAATCGACAAACAAACTCAGGAAATGTTGAATTGGTGCCTCGAGATACGCTACAATTTGAATTCTCTTGCTCGTGAACTTCATAAGCAACAAATAAAGCCAATCCCTTTTTCCTATATTCTAAATCCACAACTACGCGACATTGGATTTTATCAAAAGGCATGATGCATATGTGGTTGAACCACCCTGGGGTTTCAAATCCTAGCGTGGGCCCCCACGCAAACATATCTTCGGCATAAAATTGATACAACTGAAAAGGAATCCAAAGAAGAAAGAGGAAGAAGTGAGCTACGAGATTTGTACATTATCACAATAGACACGTTTTAAAAAGAAGCGAAAACGGCTTACCCTTTTAGTAACCTGCGGACTCACTTGCAAGATCTTGTACGGTGTGCCATCATAACTAGTATTGGTAGCCACAGAAAACCAAAAACTATTGTATAACGGGAGCTTCCTTACATCTATTTGATAATCATTCATCTTCAACAATGTACAATCGTCCACCACCAAATGGATTAAACTTAACGGAAATTTTGGCAATGCTCGGAGTTGGCTCAAATATCCTAGACTAAGGTATTCAAGTTTGGAGAGTAGAAACAAGTTATCTAGTAATGTCACAAATTTGTTTCTTGACAAATGTAAAGAAGCAGCCAAGGATAAACAACCAAGATGATTGGGTATCTCGAAACAGCTTAAACATGAGGGTGTTGACGTGGACAACGACTGAAGGAATTTACAACCATCCATGTAAAGACCTTTGAGATTGGAAAGTTGGGTGATGCCTTCAGGTATTCTCGTAAATCTATTTCCATATAAGTTTAAGTATTCAAGAAAAGGGAAGCAACTAAAATCATTGGGAATATCTCTATCTGACAAGTTGCAATAACCTAAATCTAAGTTTGTTAAAGAGGTTAAAGCTGTTAACCAACTAAGGTTACTAGTACTATGGGGATCTGAGCCAATATCCTTAAGGGAGTATGGTGTGTCAGATTCAATCCCAATGTTGCGTGAAACAAGATGCGACGAAGAAGTCATGTTATCCCCAAGCCGCTTGCACCCATATAGTTCCAATTGTACAAGCTTACCGAGAGTTCTAATGGATGGATGTATCTTCCCCAAATGTGCACAATCTCTCAACTTTAGTTTCTCAAGACTTGGGACCCCACTTAAGTATGGTGTTTCCGTCAAGTATTCTGAATAACTAAGGTCAATGTTTTTCAATTGGCCAAAACTCTGTTACAGAACAACATAAAGTTAAAGAAAATAGAAAAAAAAAAAGATTGATAGAGAAAAAAAATAAAAAAAAAGAAGAAGAATGAAAGACAAGAAATGTCAGAATCTTACTTTCTTTCCAGTCCATAGAACTTTCATCTTGCTATGTCATAAACAAAGCTTAACAAGATTGTTTGCTTGAAAGCTACTCGGCAATGATTTCAAAGGGAAGTATTCCCATATTATAACCCGTATCTCATTACTTAGCACAAATTTTGAAGGATCTCCAATCCATTTTACCTCATATGAAAGTGATTCTAAAATAAGCACTGTCAATCTTGACATTTTTGAAAAACATTCATATTTTACTTCCACCCTTTGTTCAGCTAGTGAATAATTTCTTCCATTATCAGAGCTCTCAACAATTGCTTCAATTGCTACAATTCCCTACAAATTAAGAAAGTAAAGTAATATAACAAAGATATCCACAAAAACTTGAATAAACTAAGTTGTCTATACTACTACTTCACTTACAGAATTATTCTTTAAAACTTGAATGATATCTTGAGTAACCCACAATCTGCTTCGATTGCTTGGTTCCAGAGGAGACATTTTAATAACTTCTCGTTGACCCAACTTTCTTAACAAATCATGCATCACAACTCTTTTAGACCTTGAGATACTTATGAGAGATTTGTCTTCAAGAGCTCTAATATATAAATTTGCACTAGAATCAAAAATTTTGAGTACATCCACAACCAACCACCAAAACATGCGATATCTAGGAAATACTTTTTCAACCGATCCTCCAACATGTCATAACTTATTTTAAGCTTAGTCCATATTTCACCGTCAGAATCTGCTTCTAAAACATCATGGACTCCAATCCACTCCTCTTTTCCTTTCCCAAATAAGCATGAACCAATGACAACAATAGCTAAAGGGTGGCCATTAACTTGTCTCATAATATTCCATACCAAGTCACAATAACTTGGCTCCATATGGGAATTTTTGAATGCTTTTTGGCAAAAGAGCTCCAAGGCATCTTCATAATCAAGTGGTTTAACCTCATATGTCTTATTCACATAAGACTTCAATAGTTGACGATCTTTGCCAATCACAATGATCCTACTCCCTTCACCAAACCAATCAACACTCCCAGCTAACTGCTCTGGATGGCCGCGTTTGGCATCATCCAAAACTATAAAGACCTTTTTATTGCGTACTCTTGTCTTTAACAATTTGATTCCATATATAGGATCCCGTATCTTCAATTTTTTTTCCCCAAGGATCTCACGGAGAATTTGTTGTTGCAACTTCCAAATTCTGTTTTCGTCAACACAACAAACAAAGCAACTAGCATCAAATTCAGAACGAACTGTCTCGAAAATAACTTTTGCCAATGTTGTTTTACCAATACCGGCCATCCCATAAATCCCCATAGACCAAACATTATCCATGTCCAAACAGAGTTCCTTCACTCGAGATTCGATGCCAACAATGTCATTGAAGATCCCTGATGAGTTCAATTGCAATCCACAAAATATGCTTCTAGTGATTTCTTTTACAACAGTTGCTTCGGCACTGTATGAAAGATACTAATTAGATCTAACGTCCATGGAAGGGAGCTTAAAATTCAAGTAGGAAATTAAGTTAAATTTGTCAACAGAATCAATCAGAAGGCCATACCTGATTTTAGCTTGTACATGCCAACCTGCGATGTTACCGACTTTTTCCAAAGCGGCGCTCCACGCTGTCCTCTGATCCTTACCCACATCAGGATCTTGTTTATGTTTAGCAAATGCTTGAGCGATGATTTGCTGCTGCTTGCGAACCTCAGACGGATCTATATGGTAGAAAATGGGCAAAAGTTTTAGCCCCTTCTTTGTCTCGCATTCCACGATCTTATCTAGCTCAATCAGACACCATTTAGAGAAAGCAAAGTTATCTGAGATTACAACAACCGCATATTGAGATTGTTCGATTGCTTCCAAGAGCTCCTCACGAATCGACTTTCCTCGTTCCAATTTCTTATCGTCTTTGAAGACGATAATTCCCTTATGCTCGAAAGCAGCATATAGATGGTCTACTAAGCCGGTGCGGGTGTCTGTGCCGCAAAAACTGATGAAAACTTCGTATGAAGAATAAAGAGATGATGAGGATGAACGGACTCTCTGGGAACTCGAAGCCACAGTTGGAGGATCACAAGTTTCCTGAACACAAGGCCAATGGACAGAATTCGGGGTTAACAAGCTTGTTTGATAATAAGGCTCAGAAAATGGGACTGTCCGCGTTTTGAGCCAGAAGACTTAAAAGAGACTGGCGTTAGAAATTTCCGAGAAACTTCATCCTTTACTGTTCAATGGGTGCGGGATTGGAAAGCTAAAAGTATCTGACCTCCAGGGGGAGAACCCGGTGCATGCATGGTTTGAATATTCAAAAGAACCTGTCTAATCAACTTACTTTTTGCATTCTACACGGAAGGCACAGATTCACATCAAAAGAAGAAACGCACATGGGTGGTTGCCCGACATTGTGACGTTGAAAGCAGACCTTTCCCAACTATTCACCGGAACTCATAAGCTTCGGGAAACAATTTTCCTGGTCCAGTTTACCGAGAAATTGTAAGTGAAGGGAACATGTAAATTCTTCCCACTGTTTATTGTCTTACCTTCGTATTGTAGAACCTCCTTTTCGAAGGATTTCGAAAGTAAAGTTTGAATTTATAGCAGCTCATGAATGAAAGCGTTACATTAATAGTTTGCTCAAAAACGTCATCAATCAATATATAATGTCACTTCCAAGACGTCCACGAGCTTTCGTGAAGTGTTACAGTTCGAATCACGAGCTGCTTCGATAAAAAGACTTCGAATCAAACATGAAAAAATTTCAAGATCTTATTTCTAAGAGAAAAATGAAAATTTTTATCATAACATAAGTTAAGTTTTCAAATTCCATGATACTTCCTTTTGTTGAGAGTTGTCACAAATTTTCCTCTTCTATATTGCGAACATTGTCTCCACAATCAAATATATTATTGCAATTATAGATTTCTGACAGGATTTGTTGAATTGCTTTTGCATTTTTTAAACATTGGATGTTGCTTCTTGTCAGCTTTTTAACTGGGAACTTGCTGTGTGGAAATGTTTCAGATTCAATCTTGAAGGAAGGAAGCAATATGTATGTTTCTTTTCTAGGCTCTTTGTCTTGTTTCATCTTCTGATATATTTGGGATCCACCTTTTGGTTCAGATCTTTACCAAATTCTCATAAATTATTCTACTGTCATCTCTAAGTATTGCTTCTGCTTTCTGAAAGAAAACAGATTACTATACTAATGATAATTATAAGTTATTTTCAAAATAATGACTTTCCATTATAAAACATGCTTTTCAGATTTAAATGTTTTGGAAGTCTAATTGTGATTTCCTTTATATGGATATCCGCTTTCTGTTTTTTTCTTCTCTATGTCGTTTTTCATTTTTCAATCAAGCAATTGACATTTTCCTTACTAATGCATGGATACAGTGATCTTTCGTACAATAACTTCACGTGGCAAGGTCCTGAGCAGCCAGCTTGTCGCGAAAACATGTCAGTCTCCTTGTACGCTTACTTTTAATTTGTTTTCCAGTTTGACAGTGCTTTAAAGTTTATCTCTTGCACCTCCTGTTATCTTACACCTCAACTTGTTTCGGAGCTCTTTGAATGGGGGTGACTTGTAAGATACCCTTCTCTTCATTCGTTTGTTACTTGGTTTCTTTATCTTGTTATAAGATTTCCTGCTAAAACGACTGATGTGCATTTTCTGCTAATATTGTCTTCTGTTACTCATTCTCCGCAGAAGGCAGCCTCCTTAGGGGTCAGAATAAGAAGGCAATGCTCATTGTCGCTTTCATTCATGCCGAGTGCACAATCCAAGAACCTAAGCCTAAATATGTCTGAGGCACGGATAATCAATTTGTTATAATCTTAAAACGAGTCGCTTCTGATGGTTGCATTGGAGCAATCAACCATTCAAAATGAGGAAATAAAGCTATCGAAGGCGCATTGGCACTGGCCATCTCAACCGGACCAGAATCTCTTCCGACAACAAGAGGTTTTGCCCAACTCGCTAATGGCCTTCTTCGTCTTCGGAGTAGGAATCTACACTTTCTTAGGAAAAGTGGGAATCTGAAAATGTATAGTCAACGGATACATAAGCTATGCCCTCTTGGATAACTACTGAATCAATGGGCTAATATTTTACTTCAAACCTAGTTCCTGGTGATTTAAGCACCCTAAAAAAATGGTTGGCCAACTTTAAACTTGCTGCTTGAAGCTGAATGCATGGTTTGCCGCTATATATTTATAAGACAACTATGAACAGCCGAGGCAGAATCCCCGTGGCTTCCTATCATCCATCATCGTACAACATTTTTCATTCTTAAATTTTAATTTAAATATTAGTTTATGAATTTAAAATTAATCTTATCCACATAAAGTTCAGCAATTTTCAAAAAACAAAAGAAAAAGAAACCACTCGTCAGGCCATCATTAATTGATCATGGGCTGCGCTTGTCACCTTGCCTGCGGTTTCATGTGAAGAACGTGTGCATATCAGGCCGCGGGTAAACTCTGGCGGGCTATGAGTAGATGGTTTGGTGATTGGTCGGATTTGATAATCTCCTTTTGCTTTTCAGCCTTAGATCATTTGGCTCGACTTTTCCATGCTCCTTGTTCTGTCCATGATTGGTCATTCAAAACCGCATGACAAGATATTTTTCAAAAAAGTTAGTCCTTTCGATGTCTTGTTTGGTGGAAATCTGAGGAATCATCCACTTTTTAAAGTCTATGTGCGGGCCAAAGAAAGCTTGTCATGTTTACCAGCCAAGGTCCTTTTGCTGGAGTTCCATCAAACTAGAGAAGTTTGAACTGCTTTCTCTTCCGCAGCTTCCACTACAGAAGTTTGAACTGCTTTCCCCGTTTGCAACTTTCAGGCGTCAGTAACTTCAATGCCTGTTTGTGAAAGAGCCACCGCGTGCTTCACTGTTACCGGAAATTGCAGGTGGTTGGGAGAGAAAGCATAGAGGGGCGTTAGTCTTAAGACTAAAGCCGTATTTAAAGCTTGTTTGCAGTAAGTCCCTTATTCCTCTTGTTAAAGTTACTGTTATGAACAAACTTGTTTGGCTGTAACGTGGAAGAATTATGATCATAGCATGTTTGTATCTACAAGCAACGTGGGAGATTTCTTCATGAACGAGAATGTTGAAGGTGCATGCACTGTGCTGGAATATCTGGGAACAAAAGACCCACTTGCTGCCTTGAAGGCATACGAAGAGGATGTATCTGAAAGTGGGTGTGGTTCAACGCACAAAGCTGCAGAATCGGATAAGTAAAGAGGGTCCCACAAATCCTGCTATCTTGATCTCATGACAGAACTCTTAAATGCCTGCAATTACCTGTGCTACGTGATGATGTATTTCCAGCAAGTTGTGCAAGTTGCATGCAAGTTGTATTTTGTCTTTTGTTACATTGGTTGGCTATATAAAGGCCTTGTAAGAACTATTCGATAAGCAAGCAAATCACTTCGAGTATTCTTGTGCAATACTACTCTTGCTTCATTCTGGTTCTTTATCTCTCTTCCCACCTTCTTATTTGCAATCTCTCTCTCTCTTTTATACCTATAATACTACTTAACATAATGTTATCCTAGTGTTATAGCAGGGCCAATGGTCCTGCGATCATGGTATCAAACATTCTCTTATCTGCTTGTTATAGTTTGTATTTTTCTTTCTTCCCATATTCTCTTTTTCATCTTTAGTTATAGAATCTAAAATTTCTCAGTTTGTTACAGCTTGTCTAACTCCTTGATATAGTTTTGTATTTACATAACTCAACTTTTATTGTTTATCTCTAAAAGCTTTCTTATTCAATCAATCTATTCACCAAATCAAACTCCTCAAGCTTGAAACAGCAGGCCACACGCTGCCATATTCAATAAACCCACCAAACTCTGATTTTCAATTTGGTATCAAAGCAGGGATTAACCTTTAAGGTTAATCTTTGACTCTTGGGATTATCTGTTCTATGGTATATTTTATCTATGTTTTTCAGGCATAGCCATATGACATCAAAGAGTTATTCCGCTGCACATTGAACAAAATCTGCCAAACCAAGAAGTATCCCAGTTTCACAAAAGATCTTCAAGGCTCCTCATGAAGGCATTTAGATCTCAATTTGTCAGCTTCCAAAAAGGCACACCAACCAAAAAAAAAAAAAAAAAGGAAAGAAGAAAGTGGGACGCCAAAAGAGGCGTGCTCAAGAGAATGGGAGATAACTCAGAAATATCTCCCAAGTTAACTCAGATTCTACTCTTGGATGGATTTGTTAAGAGAAGATATGATCTCGAGGTACAACCCGGATCAGTCTCATATGAGAGCGCAATGCAGCGCTACTCAATGCGCAAGAAAATGCGCAATTTCTTTTCATGAAGTGTGAGAAGCACGCTTCTGTATCAACCAACACAATACACACGCAATTTCTTTTCATGCGTGACATTTATCTGCCATTTATCTACCACTTCCATATATCTTTCATATATCTGCCACTGCCATATATTTGCCATTTGTCTGCCACTTCCATATATCTTCCATATATCTACCACCTCCATATATCTACCACCTCCATTTATCTACCTCTTATCTACCAAACAAGGACAACGATGAAGATGAAATCTCCGTGTCCTATGTTCTATCTTTGTTGAGAATCAAATTTCCAACAAAAGATGAAAAGAAAAAAAAGGGCGTCATAGCAAAGATAGCCCATCTTCACAGCAGCAGAGTCCTCCCAAAAAGGGCAAGGGACTTCACATGTTGAAGCAAGTAGAATCCTCCCAAAAAGTGCAAGGAACTTGCTCACAGTTTTAATCTCCAAAGGAGAATTTCCATCTCAAGTAAGCAGAATCTTGTCAAAAAAAAAAAAAAAAAAAAGGAAAAGAGAAGTTATAATACAAACTCGGCCTTACCATATTGAGTTTGCGGGGGTGTGTCAAATTTGATGATCTAATCAAACTTGGCCTTACCATGCCAAGTTTGAGGGGGTGTGTCAAAGTTACTGTTATGAACAAACTTGGCCTTACCATGCCAAGTTTGAGGGGGTGTGTTAAAGTTACTGTTATGAACAAACTTGTTTGGCTGTAACGTGGAAGAATTATGATCATAGCATGTTTGTATCTACAAGCAACGTGGGAGATTTCTTCATGAACGAGAATGTTGAAGGTGCATGCACTGTGCTGGAATATCTGGGAACAAAAGACCCACTTGCTGCCTTGAAGGCATACGAAGAGGATGTATCTGAAAGTGGGTGTGGTTCAACGCACAAAGCTGCAGAATCGGATAAGTAAAGAGGGTCCCACAAATCCTGCTATCTTGATCTCATGACAGAACTCTTAAATGCCTGCAATTACCTGTGCTACGTGATGATGTATTTCCAGCAAGTTGTGCAAGTTGCATGCAAGTTGTATTTTGTCTTTTGTTACATTGGTTGGCTATATAAAGGCCTTGTAAGAACTATTCGATAAGCAAGCAAATCACTTCGAGTATTCTTGTGCAATACTACTCTTGCTTCATTCTGGTTCTTTATCTCTCTTCCCACCTTCTTATTTGCAATCTCTCTCTCTCTTTTATACCTATAATACTACTTAACATAATGTTATCCTAGTGTTATAGCAGGGCCAATGGTCCTGCGATCATGGTATCAAACATTCTCTTATCTGCTTGTTATAGTTTGTATTTTTCTTTCTTCCCATATTCTCTTTTTCATCTTTAGTTATAGAATCTAAAATTTCTCAGTTTGTTACAGCTTGTCTAACTCCTTGATATAGTTTTGTATTTACATAACTCAACTTTTATTGTTTATCTCTAAAAGCTTTCTTATTCAATCAATCTATTCACCAAATCAAACTCCTCAAGCTTGAAACAGCAGGCCACACGCTGCCATATTCAATAAACCCACCAAACTCTGATTTTCAATTCCTCTAACCCAAAACTTGGTAAATTATGTGTTATTCTTGTCCCTTGACTTGTTCTTAAGACTTGCCGCATGTGATTGATTGTTAAACGATATTATTGTGTTCGTTCTAAGCAACAAAATTCATCGATGTATACAGAGAAACAGTGAAATAACGTGCTGTAGACGCGCATCGAAAAAGTTGGTGGCGGCTACTGGTTTACGGTAACCTTGCAAAAACTCATCATGTCCATAACATTAATAGTCCAAATCAGTATTTTGCAAGAGAGCGACTCCGGGAATCGTGATTCAAGTCCATAGAGAAAACTAGTGGGAAAGTCCAAAACCTGGAGCACTCCAAAGGCCAAAGAATCCCAATATTATCTATTTACATTTTCACATCTGGGTGGTAATATTTGAATGCAGAAGTCAACGACAAACATTTGCTGATTTTGTCGTCAGCTTCTGCAAAACCAAGAAAGTGTGAGCCACCTCTGTTTCTGAATCATGTATTAAGTTCCTTCAGAAGGACCAGGAGTAGGTTTGTCAAATTCTTGACAATGCTGGCAAAGAACTTCTTGGTCTTCTTGGTCATTGCATTGAGTTGCTTCAGTTTGCTGAGATTCGCAGAAGCAGAGGTACCCCAAGAAGAAGGTACGAGCTTCCTCTTCCGTTCTAGTTTTTCGGGATAGGGAGAAGAAACTGATAAAGTTTAAATCTTGGGTAGTTAGTGAGTCTGGGTATTACCACTAACTGCTTGGACTAGTTGGCGTAGCTTTTCATTTTCATAGTAAGAGGAAAGTACCGTTTATTACTCTTTTCTTTTTGTTTTTTTAGACTAAACCGAAGATTACGGGTTCCCCATCGAAGTTTTACCAGTGCATGAATCTCTGGAAGTCAAAACACAAGGTCATTTGATTCAGAATTTAAAAATTGTTCCAAAGATTTCTTGGGTATTTAGAACTGCAGGAGGCTGTTGAGCTTTTTGGGTTTGCAATTCGAATTTAGGTGGTATTGCTTAAGTGAATGTAAAATTTTTCCTTTGGTTCTTTACAATATAATTTGTGTACTGATATAGCTACTTTGGGGTCATGAAGTTGCATTGCCATTTTTGTTCACAAGCATAGTTTGACAACGCTTATTTGGAATGTGACGTTTATCAATTGTCGATGTTATGTAGTTGATGCACTCCGACAAATAGCTGATACAATGGGCTCAACATGCTGGAAGTTTAATGGTACTTCCTGCCAAATCGTATTGGTTGGGATAACACCAGAGTCTCCAAGGGTTCCTACAAGCAGCATTGTTTGTGATTGCAACTTAGAGAACAATACCGTCTGTCATGTCGTAAAGATGTATAGTTCCCTCATTGTGTTCCTTATTAATGTTATGTCAACTCCTTTATTTAAGGCATGTTTTTACATCTCCATATGATCATTAAAATGGAAACATTTTGTTTGCTAGTAATTTGAGTTTGCTCATCCGAGTTTTCCTCTACTCATTTATATAAATTTAGAGTTATTTTGTTTAGCAGGAAAGTGAAAAGTCCTGTCGACAATCATATGAAGGCTATAAAACATTATTTTAAAAAACTGTCTTTGTTACATCCATGATATATGTGATATATTATAAGATTTTGTGAGCATGTTATAATTGATCAACTTCTCATGATAATAGTTGCCTATACTCATTTTCAAATATTCCATTTATTATAGAGTGCTCAAGGGTTATAGTCTTCCTGGCATGCTTCCACCCCAACTGGTGAAGCTTCATTACCTTAGAGAAATGTAAGATCTTTTTGAAATATTTCAGTTTCACATTTGCTCTTAAAAATTTTACGGCACAAGTCTACCGCACTTCACTATAATTTGACAAAGACTACTTTTTCCGTGTTTTCATTTAATACTTGCTTTACTCTCGTTGCAGTGATTTTGCATACAACTATCTCAAGGGAACAATACCATTGGAGTGGGCTTCAATGCAGTTAACTTCTATGTGAGCTCTTCTATATTGTGCTTAATAAATTTTGGTTTGGCAACTTTTGACTTTAATTAACCAGTGGTAATTTGCAGCTCTGTTCTTGGGAATCGCTTATCAGGGGAGATTCCAAAGGAATTGGGAAATATTACGAGTCTTACTTACTTGTACGTTCTGAGTTCTGGTTTGAGTTCTTTATGTGTGGTTAAGTTATGAATTAAAGAAAAAGGGCTGTGGTTTTCTCGTTAAGCGTACTGTTTTCTTGGAGGGTTAAAGCATGGGTTTCTGCTATGCTCTTTAAGCAATCATAGCTGTTCCTCTCCAGTTTTGTGTTTAACTTTTCCTTTTTCTGAAATTTTTTCAAGCAGATGCCTTGAAGCAAATCAATTCTCTGGGATTGTTCCTCGTGAGGTTGGCAATTTGGGCAAGTTACAGACTTTGTGAGATATCTCATCTACTCATATGTTCGTTTATAATTTTTTTTTTTACCTACTTGTACATATTTGAATGATTCTTCTTGGTTCATTTCTGTAATATTGTTCTTGCAGAATGCTGTCCTCCAATAATTTGACAGGAAACTTGCCAATGACTTTAGCCATGCTGGGAAATCTAAAAGATTTGTGAGAGTTTATTATATCTGCTTCTGTTGACATATTCACCCCATCATTTAAGCTTAAATATGAAGTTTTCCTGATGAACATCAATTCATTGGACAATGCAGTAGGATAAACGACAACAATTTCAGAGGAACAATACCTGATTTCATACAGAATTGGAAGCAATTGACAAGATTGTAAGATCCCCCCCCCCCTTTTTTTTTTAGTGAATTACCATTTTCAAGAGATGTCAGGTTGTTTTTGTGCCCAATAGCTAATAACCCCTTACTTTTTGTATAGTCTCCTAATGGTTATTCTCATTCCAATTTTTATTCTTTCAGAGAAATGCATGCAAGTGGACTGGAGGGGCCCATCCCACCAAATATATCTCTTCTGATCAATTTAGTTATGTTGTGAGTAAAAGACCATCTTACATCCATCTGGTTGCTTGATAGGATGTAAGTTTATTGTTTGGTAACTTTAATGAAGAGATGACTCAAATGGCATCTTTTTGAGCAGGAGGATTAGTGACTTAAAAGGACCAGATCAAGATTTTCCAGTGTTGCTAAACATGCTTGGCCTAGAAAGATTGTATGTTTATTGCTCACATCATCAAATATATGTATTTGATGCAATTATGGTTTATGTGATACAGTTCAGCTATGTATTTTAGGGTTTTGAGGAATTGTAAGATTTCTGGTGAGATCCCTTTATACATCTGGACAATGCAAAATCTGGAAATGTTGTAAGTAAAGCATACGGCATATTGATATGTGCTACTTCCTTTGCTTGTATTAGAAAACACTACTCTGATGCTTTCTGAAAATATGCTGTTTTCTATTAATTATTGGAGAATGCTTTTGGAATTCAAAACTTGTATTCTGCTGCGTTTTCCACTGTTTTATGCTTTTGCAATGTAAAAGTAGGAACCAAACAGGCCCAGAGTGTTTATGAATGCTTATAGTTTCTAATAATTGGCCTTGATTCAATTTCATCACGCATAAATAGATGGGGAAGGGCATACTACAAGTTCCTATAAGGAAGACAAGCAATAGATCGATGTTACAATTTTGTGTAAGAGAACTCAAATAAAAATAAAGATGTAGAAAAGATGTCTAATGTTGATTTAGAGACAAGTTCTAATTCTATAACGAAGGTCAATAGGATAAGAAACAATTTGGCTTTACAAACTACGAGTACTGTATTCTCCGTAGGAAACCAAATTACAGAAAATGAAGACATCATTGGGAACATAGTTTGATTTGTGGACACTCTTATGAACATACTTATTGCTGTTATAGAATACGTGGGGTGCACGCCTGCGTGAAAGTTTAGTTATGACCAAGCAGTAGAAATTTATGTAGCAGAGACCTATAAGATGCAAGCAAGTTATGAACCACACGTCACACATGTAATTTATCGTTTTACAATAATATCTCAAATTCCTTGCTCCTCCTTTGGCAATGCTTTTCTTATATTTTTATCCAGCTTGCTTATATCTGGATGGTAGAAAACATAGCATATTGGTAGAAGCAATGTTTGTTTCGATGGGAAAAGCAATGGTAACTCAATTATGCTTTATTCCTTATTAATTAGGTCATACCTTTGAACTTTTATTATTCCAATGCCCTTTCTTCTTCCTAGCATACCAGGTTTGCAAATTGCTCCAAGGATTGGTATTGATCATCTTGTCACTTTCTGGATGTTGTTAGGGATGTCAGTTTCAACAATTTAATTGGGGAGATTCCAGCTGGAGTGAACTTACAGCGCCTGAAATACTTGAAGTTTCTGTAAGTATATCAAAACAGAGGCTGCGATTGATTGCATATTGTAATCTTTGATAATACATGTCATCATCATTTCCAAGTCTTACGGATTTGATTTATGTAGATCGAAAGACCTGAACTCACCTGCACACACCGCATATGCCGGACATTCTTCTAAGTTCAAACTTGCTATCTGTGCCGGAACATGTCATATATATCTTACCAAATGCAATCATAGATTTCTTACAGGATTTGTTGAATTGCTTTTGCATTTTTGTTAACATTTGATGTAGCATTTTGTCAGCTTTTTAACTGGGAACTTGCTAAGTGGAAATGTACCAGATTCAATCTTGAAGGAAGGAAGCAGTATGTATGTTTCTTTCTGTTTTCTTTCATCTTTTAATATATTTGGGATCCACCTTTTGCTCAGTTACCGTTGTGGTGCATCCAAAATTGTATTCTGTGTTAAAGTTAACAATGAATGCAGGGAGCTTACAATTGAGGTTCATCGCATTAGGCATGTATATTCAAGGACAGAGTTTGCTGTTCTTCCTTTTTATTAAATGAATTTAGATTTTTTACTCTAATGAAGCTCATAAATGCACTATTTGCACTTGCTAGTTCTCTTTTTTAGTGTATTTTACAAAATGAAAAACAGGGTTTTCCCAAAATAGTTTGAAGGTTTTATTTACTAGTTAAAGTAGTTTAAATTTTTTTTCTGTTGATTGAGAGCCCCTTGATACACCAGACTACTGTTTCCATAGTAATCTCGGGAGCAAGAAACTAAATATCGAGTTCTGTTCACCTGTAGTTGACCATCCTGTGTCAAGGCAGGACTAAAAAAGTAAACCTCACTGCTAATACTGTAGGGTTTTTCAGCATATCATGAATTTCCGTGGTTCAGATCCTTATCAAATTCTCATAAATTCTACTACCCTCACCTCCAAGTATTGCTTCTGTTTTCTGGATGAAAACAGATTACTATATTAGTGATAAATAAAGTCATTTCAAAAAAATGACTTTCCATTATAAAACATGCTTTTCAGGTTTAAATGTTTTGGAAGCCTAATTGCGATTTCTTTTATATTCATATCACTTTTTGTTTTTTTCCTTCTCAATTTCGTTTTTCATTTTTTAACTAAGCAATTGACACTTTCCTTACTAATGCATGGATACAGTGATCTTTCGTACAATAACTTCACATGGCAAGGTCCTGAGCAACCAGCTTGTCAAGAAAACCTGTCAGTCTCCTTGTACGCTTATTTTTAACGTGCTTTCCCGGTTGTCATGGCTTTAAATCTTATATCTCTTACACCTTCTGTTATGTTACTAGGAATCTACACCTCAACTTGTTTCGGAGCTCTTTGAATGAGGGTAACGTGTAAGCTGCCCTTCTCTTCATTCATTTGTTACTTGCTTTCTTAACCCTGTTATAGGATCTCCTGCTAATACGACTGGTTTGCATTTTCCGCTAATAATTTCTTTTGCTACTCATTCTCCGCAGAAGGCAGCCTGCTCATTGCTTGAAGAATTTCAATTGCCCACGATGTAAGTTACATTTTCTGGAGTTCTGACATTATTGACTACTGTGGAGTTTTTCTGAAGTTTCTCCAAATTTATCTTGGAAACTTCTTTCTTGCATCTCATATCAAAATATGAGAAATCATTTTCGTTTATGAGCGTATACTACCAACTACTTTAGTCAGTTACAAAACAGATTGCTTGAGCGAATCTTGGCTTACCCTTGGAAAAGAAATTTCTGATCACAAAGCCACATTATCTAAACCAATAATGAGTCCTCACTTAAAGAAAAGGGGGAAAAAAAAAGAAAAAAAAAAGGAAAAAGGAAGCAACATTGAGTGTAAACTTTTCCCTCAGTTCAGAAAGCAAAAGAAGAATGTTATGAGTTTTGAAACCCGTCATACCTTTTTTGGATTTTTCCTTTTTTAATTCCCAAGAGCTTCTAGAGTGGTAGAGTTTCTTTTAGGGGGCTTGGAAGCCTTTGCACAGGTTTGTCATGGAAAAAGTTGGCGTATCGTGAATTTTGAACTAATGTGTAGCTGGACTGCTTTTTTGGAGTTTGCATTGTGGTCGTTCTGGAAATGCAATAGGAATATAAGATGCTTTTGCATGGAAAATATGCTTTAAATGGGAGCTTGAAAGGATTTCACAGTATGGTCTTTAAGCAAATGCCTTTCAGTTAATCTTCTCTTATTCTTTTTTTTTTTTCCATTTTAAGAATTAGTGCAAGAATATCTTAGTATCTGGGCTAGATGGAAAGGATTCGAATCTGAGTTTTCTAAATCTTTCTAGGATTGGAATCAGAATCAGTTGAGGTTCCAGTTCATATGCTTCAAAATGTTTTCTTGAAGTTGCATATAAGAGGTTTTTAGGCAAGGTTAGGGTCATCAATCTAAGGTTTAGTCTGACTGCAACATGTTTGTTTCGGGAATGCAATTCTCATTCATGTTGTTATGGCAGAGAAATTGGAAAAAGGAGGAGACAATGTGATAGCAGCTATTCTTATGTGGGAAGAGATGTAGAACAGCAAATAACTTGCTTTTGAATGTATAGGTTCTATGGAGTTTGGATCCGTGGTCTTTTCTGATTTTACTGGCTAAAGCCTGCATTAGTGTAAAGATAATATATGAGAATTTAATAGTGGGATGAGTCCAGTGGGATGATGAGCATTTTCTCTTTGATTGATGTGGTGAATTTGGAAAAGAGGAGCAATAGAATGCTGAAAGTATCAGATACTCAATCTATCTTGCTTTGCTGATTATGGTTCCTTTTCCGATCTCATTGAACTTTGACCTGATTTCTGTAAATTTTTATTTTCAGTCTCTTCTTTTCTGTTACCTCTTTAGTATTGCTCCTATGCTTCAGAGCTGCATGCCTTTAGCTTTGCGTGTCTCTTAATCAGAACTGTACTCTCTTGCATGAAAAAATTCTATAGGTCCATGTCACCAGAATATTGTGATTCATTTTCTAAAAGGTTAATCTTTTAGAGAAGAGAGAAAAACTTGAAGTTAAGGTAATTGATACTGGAAATGGTAGCTTGTATTTAAGGTCTTTTCCAATTTGTATGATCACTGAAGGGTGCAAAGGAAGACAATAACTGCGTTGAAGTACAAATTGATACCTGCATATCTTGTTGACCTCTTGGCTGCACAGTTCTAGCTTGCATTTCTCCTAATCATGTTTGTAATTACCTAAATATCTTGATTTAAAAAATGAACTATGGTCACTATGCAAGATTGCTTAAAGTAGCAACAAAGAGAGTTTAGTGAAAGAATAAATGTGTATATGGTATGTGTTGATATCCCATTACACCAATTTCTTATTAAATAATTGAGCTGTGTAAAATAATGAGCTACATAAATCGCTTTGTGGTTGCCATTTATCTTGCCTTATTATAGATCCTCTTTCTATTTGTTTCCTGGCAGATTCGAATTGTTTGTTTGTCAATTCTGGTGGAAATGATGTAGCCTTCAAGGATGATAAAGCAGCTGCAATGTATGAAGGAGATGGAAAAGTTGAAGGAGGATCTGCAAAGCTCTTTAGAAGTGACAATAGTTACTGGGGATTTAGCAGCACTGGAGACTTCATGGATGATCTTGATGTCCAAAACACACGTTACACTGTGCATCACTTGTTGTCTAATATTTCAGAATTGTACGCAACGGCACGTGTGTCCCCCCTATCACTTACATATTTCCATTATTGCTTGGAGAATGGAAACTACACCGTCAATCTTCACTTTGCAGAGATAAAATTTACAAATGACAAAACATATAGCAGTCTTGGGAAGCGCATATTTGATATCTATGTACAGGTAATGAGTCAAAGTGATGGTAGGATTGTGTCTTTTAAGTTGCAGATAGTGGTTAAATCAGTACTTTTTGCCACAGGAACGATTGGTGTTGAAGGATTTTAATATTCTAGATTACTCTGGTATTCCTCAGAAGCCAGTAGTAAAACGTGTGCCTAATGTCAAAGTGTTGAACAATGTCTTAGAGATTCGATTCTATTGGGCTGGTAAAGGGACAACAAGAATACCTACTATTGGAGATTATGGTCCCCTTATATCAGCTGTTTCTATAATTTCTGGTGAGTTATTTTTTTCCATATTTGTTTTTTGTCATATTACTTTCCCTAGGAACTGTTCTTGCACGTGTCAGTTTACCAGTAAGATGGAGATATGGTGTTTGTATGGACGCCCTCTGAGGTCCCACTATTTGATGAGTTTTTAAGTTAAGGATTATGATTTTTACTAAACTAGCCATGTGAGTCCTTTGTTGAAAAGACTCTTTGAGGTGACCTAAAGATGTGATACACATTTGCATACTATCCCAAAGGGACAAATGACTTTTAGATTTCTGTACACTCACATACATTAAATGTTAGATATACTCACACAGCATCTCTACAATCCATAGAATCCAGCATATCAGTATTCTAAATCCCTGAAGACTCGGTTTCTGTTGCAATATAAGTGCTCTTGTGCCAATCGGACTATTGGGTCACTCTTTTGAAGTAAAATGAGCAGTCTTTTTTTTTTTTTTTTTTGGGACAAGGAAATGTCCTAGTGTTCATTCCATAATGAGATGCATGACACAAATTCCATTTTCTTTGGTTTATAAGTGCACATATTTAGACTACAAAAAAACATAAACAAAGAGTTCAGCTACTTTCTTGAATTTGAATCTGATTGTATTTTCTTTATTGTTTGGTAGGTCATAAAAAATCTGATAAAAAATGCAGTATCTCCTTGATTTAGTTACAAGTTTGTCACATTATCCTTAGTCAGACCTTTCAATTTTTTGAAGCTTAAAATGTTCTTACTTGTGGTATGGAATATTCTGGTTTCTTTATTTGCTAATAAACGATTGTGTTCATTTCCCAAGGATAAAATTGAATTTCAAGGGGGTAACTTTTCTTATAATTATGTGGAATCAGGAACATTATATCTTACATCTTAGAATTTAAAAATACTTACTGGTGAGATTAGCACAATGCAGTATTTTGATTTCAATTTTTTTTTCCAGTAATTCCTGTAAGGTCCAAGCTTTTGAATTAAGGAACTTGCTTATAGTCAATTGCCAGCCTTTATTTTTTGGTTCGCTAGACATGATACTTACGCTTTGTGCAGAAATGATAATATATGAATTAACAACTTGATATACCTGCAACCTTCCTTGTATGTAACTGCTGCCTGTTGTACATGCTAAGTAAAATATATATTTATTTATCACAGGTTGAGTCAAGTTTTGGTTTAAATATTGTGAGAAGAAAAGAACTTTATAGCTCATATTTTGTGGGAAGTTTGGTGTGGGATTTTATGATGTTCATTGGCTTTGCTTGGTGATGCCACCCTCACGCCTCTTCTGCTATTTTCTGTGTGATTACCTGGTTATGTTCTTTGTTGCATTTCATTTTCATGTCTGCTTTATTGACTGGACATATATCCGGCATGCTTTCTTGTCTTTCTCAGTTTTAATCCTTGGCTAGCAAGTCATAACTGGTTTCGTTTGTTCTTGGGCAGATTTCAAGGTTTGTCCAGATGGTGAAACCAACCGAACTGTTCCAATCATTGTTGGAGTTGCAATTGGAGCAGTATGCTTACTTCTCTTTTTAGTGGGAATCCTTTGGTGGGGAGGTTTTTTGTTGAGGAAAAAGGGGAGAAAAGCAGGTGCGGGCCATATAAATTGGTTATTTCTGAAATTGATTTATTGTCCCCACATACACTATTTAATAAATGATATTTAAAGAGTAGGTTGTGTTGACTGTGGTTTACTGATCTTCAATTGTCAAAGAGTTTTCATGTATGATGGAATTTTTTGTATTAATGTGCCGGTATGGTTTCAGATATTAAGTTATTTGGCATTAGTTTTGCATTTTTGGAAGGCATAAGAGTTAAGTAAAATAGTGCTTTTTCTTTAGAGAGATTTTATTGAGTGAAGTTGTGAGTGCATTTTTCTGTTTTACTTCTAAAGCATCACAATCTTAAGTTTTTACAAGTGTTTGAAGTATTGCTCCTTATTGATGAAATCTTACACACAAAGATTTGTGGTTTTAGCATGTGATAGAAATTACAAAGAAAACGAGACTCTTTCACTTACTGGTTCCCATATGCCTCCTTGAACAGACGTTCAGGGGCTAGATTTGCAGACGGGTACTTTTAACTTAAAACAAATAAAAGCTGCCACTAATGACTTTGATTCTGCCAACAAAGTCGGAGAAGGTGGTTTTGGTCCTGTGTACAAGGTACTACAACTGAATCTTACTTCACTTATTCATTATGTATTTTTGTTTTTATCTGAACAAAGGTTGGATGCAGGGTCAATTACCTGATGGTACAATCATAGCAGTTAAGCAGCTGTCATCTAAATCAAAACAAGGAAATCGAGAATTTCTAAATGAGATTGGTATGATTTCTTGTTTGCAACACCCAAATCTTGTGAAGCTTCATGGATGTTGTATTGAAGGGGATCAACTATTGTTGGTGTATGAATACATGGAAAACAATAGCCTTGGTCGCACTCTTTTTGGTAAGAACTAATTCACTCTGCTTCGCCATTGATATTGCTAAAAGGAAGACACAAACTGCTCTTTTCTTGATTTTCTGTTTTGGTAGATCTATAGAATTTTATTTATCCTTTGGTTTTTGGTTTCCCCTTCTGTGTTTCCTTTATGCTTGGGTTGTGTCCCTTTTTTTGTGTCTTTTTATTGGTTTTTTTATTCTACAAAAAACTAAAAACTAGAGATCCTTGAGAATACTGGGTTGAGCAATATTTTCTTCTTCATGTAGGTCCAGAAAGTAGTCAACTTAAATTGAATTGGCCTATGAGGCTTAAGATCTGTCAGGGGATAGCAAAAGGTTTAGCTTTTCTCCATGAAGAGTCAAGATTCAAGATTGTTCACAGAGACATCAAAGCAACTAATGTGCTGTTAGATGGAGATTTGAACCCTAAGATATCTGACTTTGGACTGGCTAGGCTTGATGAAGAGGAGAAGACTCACATTACCACCCGAATTGCTGGAACAGTGTAAGTTTACCTTACACAAAAACTACAAATTCAAAATTTTTAACGTCCTATACTGAATAACAAGATACCTAACATTTGGTTTGCAGAGGATATATGGCACCTGAATATGCATTATGGGGTTACCTAACATACAAAGCAGATGTTTACAGCTTTGGAGTTTTGACCTTAGAAATTGCCAGTGGAAAGAACAATAATAACTACATGCCAAGTAATAATTGTGTTTGTCTTTTAGATCAGGTACTTTCCAGCTCTTCCTATTTCATCCATTAGATATCGATTGTTAGTGCTTCACTTTTAATGTTTTCAGGATAGTAATTGGATAGCTTATGTTACAGGCTTGTCATTTGCAACAAACTGGAAACTTGATGAAGCTGATTGATGAGAGGTTAGAATCTGAGGTTAACCACAAAGAAGCAGAAATTATGGTTAAAGTAGCCCTGTTGTGCACGAATGCTTCCCCATCACTTAGGCCTACCATGTCCGAGGTTGTAAGCATGCTTGAAGGGCGAACGACTGTTCCAGATATGATTCCAGAGCCAAGCTCGTACACTGAAGATCTAAGGTTTAAGGCCATGAGAGACCTCCATCGAGAGAGGCAAGATCAGAGTTCAAGTGGAAGCATTATCCAAGACTCAATTTCAGCCTCGTCTTACTTTGCTTCTAGACAAGATTTTGGTGGAATCAAACCCGAAACAAAATCCTGCTGAATGGAGGTGTCGACTTTTCTCTTATTTCACTAATCATAATAGGTATTCTTTGAAGAGACTTTTTTTTTTTTTTGAATAGAGATTGTCAACTCCATCCAGGTAACAAAATGGAAGGTTTAAATGCTTGTCCATATTTGTCGCATAGATTTACTAGATATTTTAATGTAATTATTCTTGTAAAAATATTTCTATTGTTAGACCAGAAATATATAAAGAATTTACCATAAAATTTCTCCGAGGTTTCTCCTTTTGTGATTGTTAATATTTTTTAAAATGATCCATTTGCTCATTCCTAATGAAACAACAGTTCTCTCAGGTTCAAAATAATGAAATTGCATTTGGGTTTCCCTTCTCTTCTCATGTAGGGGAGTGAAGTGGAATGCAGAGTACTGCATTGCCTTATCAAGCTGCTACCATCAAGATTCCTTCACTTCTGCAGCTTGATATTTCATTGGAATTTGAGTTGCTCAAACTTGGAAAGTTGGGTAAGAGAATACTCTTTCTTCCATTTTCCTTAATACTAACTTCTCCGGTAGTTAAAGAGTCTACGATTGGAAGGCTTGACTCCTGGCTTCAAACGATGTGTGCGAAAGAGAGACTTCATGGATAAGAGGACACGAGCAGACAGATTAGAAATAGTTGCGGAGATCACAATTTAAATTCAGGGCCTCCCACGAGTTTATGACTTCCGATTATTCCATTTGCTGCCTTAAAGAACAGAAACTACGCATAAAAGGGACAAAGTAGATTCTGGATCCGTAGATTAGAGGTAAATGAATCTAGAATTAAGCTGCAAGTTGCAACTAGATTGGTGGAAAGATAGGCTTGCTTGGCTACTGTCAGCGGCCTCACACCTCATATTTGAAGGATATTCCGACCATCCTTTTGACTTTCTCGCCATTCCTCATAGCAAAGACTTCGTATCTTCATGAATCATGGTAATGCTTCAAAGTTGGGGACAACTCTATCCAACGTCATTCGTACGTCCCAAAAAATGTAACGACAGAAAAAAAAAAGAAGACAGTAATGGATGACTTTGTCAGCAATAGTCGAAAAGTGTGGCGGGACCAACAGTATCAATGTTCTAAATATCCCCATTTCTCATCCTCATTTCTATCAATGTCTAGTTTTATCTTAAAATAATGCTGCAGTGCAGTTTACACCACAGAAAGCTTACTAGAGTTGCTCCAAAATAGGTGAACATAAGTAGACAGCTACTGGCTAAAAATGAACAAAATAGAAGAAGAAAGCCACAGAAGTAGCATAGGTAGTGCATGGCTCATTGTGTTTTAACTTCTCACTGTGGGCTTGATTTTGACTAAGCTCCATACAATTGATGGGCAAAATTATACGAAAACAGACAATATGGACCTGCAATGCGGAAACATCAAGCTTCAGACTGCAACTTTTACCTGCTGAAAAAGGATTGGTTAAAAAGAAGCTTATGCAATCTGTAAAGTTCTCTAAACGCTGGAATATTTTGAAAAAGAATTCCTCAAAAAATATAAAAAGTTGCTTAGTGTCAAAGTTTCCCACCTTTTGGGGGGTTTACACCGACTCAGTTCACTAGGAATTAACACGCTGGAAACCCATCAATCATCTACTAACAGGCATCTACCCAGCGAGGTCCAGCACATCTCAGTACTTGATGGGAAGTGACCCAAAAAAGAGGATGTTATACCCACATGAACGATGGGAAAACATGCAGGAAATGCCATCAAGATAGTAATTCTGTTGTCATTTGTCAGTTAAAAGTATTCATAGGATTAAAAAGTCACCATTTTAGAAGCTGCCGTCGGAACAATTCCTTTTGAATCTGCAAGGAGGGCTAAGACGTTGAAGTTTTTCTTGGTAATGTAGGCCACTATCGGCCAGCTCATAAGCATCCGCTGCAAGGGCGAAAAAGAAAATGCGGAAAAGCTTTGCTCATTGAACTAGCCAGAATATGTCAATGCTTCCTGTCCTTTCAAGCACCAAACGCTAGGCATGGCTTAGACAAATATATTGCAGTTATATGGTAATCTGATACCAAAAAAAATATTAACAAACTTACTGTACTATTTTGTCAGGTAATATATTATCTGTGATATTCTATAAGATAAATATTGATAGACAAAGCTTTGGGTAATGGTCAGGGAGACATTAACATAAATACAAAACAAATAGCTCATTATATGCGTGAAGCCCTGACTGAGTGAAAAAATTTATTCCAACACACAAAAAAACACCAAAGGAAAAAAATTAAGATTAACCCAAGATAGGAAGCACTTCCAATTATTTTCATTCCTTTCCTCACATATTATAGACTTCTAGTTCCGGTAAAATACTTCATTCGTACAACAGAAGAAAACCTAAATCGAAACTGTTAAAGTTAGATGGCAACAATAGGACTCATAAGCCTAAGATTATCCTATGGTCATATTAAGATCATAAATAGCCAAAGCCAAGCAAAAGAGAGAACCAAACCCAAGGAAAAGGTAAACGAATGAGAAGATAAGTTTTCCATGATGTCTATAGAGCAATAACAAGTACATAATCATAATCAAGAAGACTCAAATTTCAAATAACAAGTAAAATAATGGAGACAGGTTTTTCACAACTCCAACCCATCTCAATGACTTGTTGTCTCAATGGTGTCACTCTCACTTCTAAGGAACAAGTTTTTAATGAGTAAACCATACTTCAAGTGGTCAATGTGCAAAGAAATCTAACTTCTTGCAGTAATTTCTGAAATTAGCGGAACTTTAGATGCGCTGCTTCTACATCTATCCATGTTTCTCAGGGGTTTGAGGATGAAATATATTTGAACTAATGCCTTCTTTCCAAGTTTGGCAGGTTAACATGGAAAAATGTCATAAGCAACAAAATACCAAAGAAAAGGGTTGAGCGTCTTTAAGCGGGACAATGTCCAAAAACTATCAAATATATTATGGTAGAATTCATGATGAACTCATGTTCCATGCCTACACAAGGACTGATCTACTTTTCATGGGATGTCCAAACACTCAAAACACTAAGGCCATCCCAAAATGAACAAGAAAAATGAATTTAAGCAATGTTACCCGGCTTTAAATGCTTTTGTCCTTGAATTCACTAATGTGCTGTCAATAACTCAACAAAAATTGGCTTAACTTGAGCACATGCAAATTAAAAGCCTTTGATGCATTTTTCAACTGTAGCTGTAAAACAAAGAACTTTTCCACATTGACTTGCTAGTAACTTGCAACATGCAAAAACCTTAGAAGTACAAATGAAAAAAAAAAATTTCATTATCTAGAGTAGATTTTTTTCTTCAAATCCTCCCAAACCTGAGGGCCACTGGGATGACGATTTACATACCGCATTTCAAATATTTTATCTGTACAGGTAACAATTTTGTTCAAGGTCAGCTTGGGAACTGCTGTTCCTTGATCTTTGAGCCAATTATACATTGATAACCTCAGCTTGACCCTCTGAGGTGCGAATCCAAGATATGATGGGCATGCCACTAAAGATGATACGGGATAGCCAATATCATTTACAAGATAATCAAGCTTCATTTGAATCACATTTTTTGTTTGGCCAAGAGTTGGAGGATATGCTTTAACCATTTCAGAAACATCCTCCTTCTGTAAACCAGCTTTCACGATACAGTCAAATCTCTCCTGAAGCTCACTTCCTTTTCCTGTGAACACTTTGAATGCTGCTTTTATTTCCTCTGAGTTCTCTGCAAATCCCAAACTCAATAAAAACTTATACTTCAGCGTTTGTAATGTATCTTTACCCAATCTTGGTAATCGCTCTACCTTTTTTCCTAGAACCCAATTATTCAGTTCTTGTGGGCTCTCCTGGACAATTTTACGAAGTCGCCTCTTCCCAACATTCAATGCAAGAAACAAAGGCTTAGCTTTCCTCAAAGTACATGAACCCAGCAATAGTGTTTGAGAGCGGACAATGTTCCCAATCTCCATGACCTCCATTTCGATCTCATTCAGGAAAAGAAAGCACCGCCTCAAATTGGAAACAAATTTCCCCACTTGGATTTGCGGAAACAGCAGAAACATCAAACGTATCTGGTCCATTGTCGATCCACATTTTGCCATGAACCCAATTAGGGTAAGTGTCCTGTCCCCAGAGTCCTCAAATAGAAGGCTCGGATTCCTGTCAATCAATCCAGCCAACTGCTCCTCGCTAAATGCTGTCTTCCTAAACAAGAATAGAAGGCCTAATATCTGGCTCCAATTATACGTAGTCCCCTCCAACAGATGCCCCTCAATCCAAGTGACTTCCTTTCCAAAACTCTTCAGCTCCTCTAAAACCTGAACAAACTCCACATTTACGTTTCCAATTAAAAGATAGGGACTAGAAACAACAAACTTGCCTACGGTAAACCGGCTTAGCCCCAGCTCTTCGTAAGCTCGTAGCTTTGATGACAAAACCCCATAATCATATTGAAAAACTTCTTTTGCCTGCTTATATATCTTCCCAATCTTATTCGGCTCAAGCCAACAATAAGTACGCAAGACATGATAATTCTCCAGCAACAAATCATCATCACTCAGAAACATCAAATCGCGCGGAAGAAGAGGAACATACTCAGAAGGTTTCAGACCCAAGCTCTCAAAGAAGGGCTCAAATTCATTAATGGGACGGTAACACAAAAACCGGGTTATAGACCGCCCAATATCCTCTCCTTTCTCGACATTTTCCAAAAGTTTTTCGAGAAAACGAGGCGAGTTTTTACTTATATTCTCAGCATCCACGAATTCTAGTTTCCTAGTCGAATGCAAATAGTCCAGCAATGCATCTTGGGCTTCTTTCCTTGAGGAAGGAGAAAATTTCCTATCGATTTGGCAATTAGCACATGAACCTTTATTGAAGTTTTTACTTTTTTCACTTTGAAGGGTTCTTTTTGTTCTATAACACCGAGAGTTTTGCGCAATGCGGAACCAAAATCCCGATTTTGATGATCCAAGGTGGTTCTCACCAATATGAGAAGAAACCCATTTGAGAAGAGACAATCCCATGAGTTTCGTCAAACGGGTCATGACCAGTTTGATGGGATTTGGAAGAATAGGATGAATAGAGAACCCAGCAGGAAAATTTTCAGCAAAATAGCAGTTGTTCTGAAGTCTCTAGGCTGAAATCTTACCTTGGTTTTTTCATGGGAATGCGGAAGTGGAAATCAGCATCGGCCCCTAAAGCGTTAAACTGAGTTCGCGAAGCTCTGCTGTAGTGCTGGTGATCGAGTGGCAAACCCCCAAGGTCACTCAACAGCAGGGCTTTTCAACGAAGGTCACTCACTTGGCGCTTGCTACTTTCCGCACGGATATAGCAATCCTTCATGAATCAAAAATTAACATGTAAAGGGGAGATTTAACAATTTCTTCTAACTTAACAAGTGCCTATTCAGTGAGAAATCGGTGTTGCTAAGACCACTTAGTTTTAGATTTGATAGAGAATAATAATCAACACAATTTTTATGCAAGGATTTATGATAGAGAATAAAAATTGTGTTGATTACAAGATTTACTGCATCTATCATATAATTGTTTTTAGCACTTACACCAGTATATTTGAAAGAACTGAGATGCCATGAAAATTTCAAATCAGGCAAATCATTAATAGAGTTCCAGTCAAAGTATTATTACAATCTTGATGTGAATTATGTTTGAAGATATCCTTTTCTGGAATCAAACTCCTAACCTGTTGGATTATTAAGAGTTTAATGAATCTTATATAGACTCTTTCAAGTGTTGTTAGCCCAAACACAAAACCCACTCTATTAGCCCTACATTCACCCGCTCTAAACTTATGACTACCAACACATGTTCCGGAAAGGAAAGTCGGTGAAAGATAGAAATATGTAGTGAAATTGGCCCTGGTTCTGAAAGCCATTTCCGTAGACACCCGAGTACATCTCACCAAACGAAGAATCACAAGATGAATACAAGCAACAAAACATCAACAAATTGAACATGGTAACCAATCAGAAGAATGTCATATTTATTTGATGATGCCTGTAATCCTACAGATGTTTTTGAGCCTTGTAATCTTAAGTAACGAGAAATAAGAAAGCGGAACGGATGGACAATTGTCTGCCTGCAGCTACAAAATCACATTCCAATCATTGCTTGTGATTCCTGTCGAATTAGGAAGGTGATAATCTTGTTAGCCTTTGTTGTTCACTAGGAAAGCTACTTTATGCTTTCTTTGATATGCCAGCTGCCTGCAATTTTTAAGCTACGGTTGTTTCTTTGGCGCTTTAAAGCTATAAAAGAACTATTTTATAGATATTTCCACAAATAAGATTCTTAGCAATCAACTCTCACAGGACTTCTCCATTTGGAGTACTGATTTTTCTACTCATTTGAGTAAAGCTTAGGTATTGGATCAATCACTTGATTGTTTCCATCACCTAAACCTATCAGGCTTTTCAGCTTGAAGGGAATGGGTAAGCTAATAATGAGAGTATGTAGATTTCTCTACATATAAACCAGAGGAATATGATTATTTATTCATGTACAATAAGACAATAGGCATATAAGAATTAGAAATACACTAAAGACACCACCTGGTGCCATATATCCAATTAGTGGCAAAGATCATAGCCTTCCATCATAGAATCCCCATATACTCCAATATGAAGGTCTTGAAGTCCATGTTGCTAACAGTGCTGATGTTTTGGTAAGATATCACTAATTTTACATAGGATCTCAAATTTTTCATCAAAACTCTTGACTGCCTATTCTACATTCATGTTTAAAACTTTTATTACAACACTCATTCACTCTAAGAGTTTTCCCTTGTCTACCAATCCAATACTCCTTTCACCATGGAAGTTGTTTGGATTAAATCCAGCTGTTGCGTTTACAAATTCTTGGTAAAAAATTCTCTAGTATGTTCGTTAAAGATGATAAGCCTTTCTCAACTTAATTCATTAATTAACTTAGCAGCGTGGTTCTATCCAATTTACTTTTGTGGACTGGGGCCTAATTCTCAATTTTATTTGGAAATGGAGTACAGAGTATTCTATTGTTATATTATAAGACATTCTTAAATTTTATTTAGGCAGGACAATAATGACCAAATTTCCAACGCTTAAAGTTAATGACTAGCTGAACCTGCTTCTATCACTTTTGACTCTTACTGTTTAGTATATAAGTTTGATGTGGTAGCCATGTGACAGCCACAGTGGATGACCTGACTGATTCTTAAGAGCGGAATCTAGCCCCTTTGAGCGTGCAGGCTGGCTAGCCCATGCAGGGCAAGCCAAAAACGTTCTTTACAAGTATGTAGGATGGAGGATTTCATTAAAGTGGAAAGGAAAAATGCTCCTCCATTGCCTAGGATTAGGTTGTTGGCAATGGTACAATTCGCAAGCAAAGAAGCCAGTGACCTGTAATGCTGCCTGCAAGGGTCTCCTTTGAGCATTGGTTGAAGACATCGTTACACCAGATTTGTAAGTATAACTAACAACAAGCCCATGGAATAAAACCTTCCTTGTACGTGAAAAATAAATATGCGAACTTTTTAGCCTCAAAACTAGTTCTCAAAAGCTTTTGCTCTTTCAGTGGAATTGAATAAACAAGTGCTCACTATCATCTCTTTCGTAAATTTCACAAATCGTGAACTATCCATGAGAGCCCCACTACTGGTTCAGATTCATAAAGCTGAAAGAACAAATTAAAAAAACAAAAGAAACAATTACTTATGCAAATTATGATAATATTAAGCTTCCTTTATAAATGATATAGACTACAAGTCCAAAACCAGCAAATAGCTAACATACTTGTCAAACTAAGATAGATCCAGGCTTATGTTTAGTGTTAGAGAAGATGGATTCAATACCCAGTACCCGCGTTATCTGACCCAGCTCCACGTTCACGACCCAATTGCATGACCCGACTCCAAGTCCACCGCAAGCGACTCGTGAGCAACCTGCATAATCCCATGGTCCTTTACAAACCCTAGCTGTCGCCGACCGACAAACTTGGCCGCAATCCTTCTTCGATTCACCATGTAAATGATGTAATTTCCTTCCATATTTGTTCGCCTTGTAAATGTCTACAAAAGGCATATACTATTGATTGTAATTAAGCAATTTTTGATATATAATACAAACCCTAGAGCAGTCGGTGATTTCTGGTGAGATTAGTTTCTGACGATCTCCTTCTTCCTCATCTTGATTTCTTTCATGATATCCAAAGCCACAGGGTCATGCCCGTGATCCCAACACCACCCCCACCCCCCCTCCCGCCCCCCCCCCACCCTACCGCACACCTTGAATTTCAACCTATTCTTCACCCTTCCTCCCTTTAAAATCGTTAATGGCTACCTCTTCCCCCCTTGCTGGTGAAAACTCTCTAGTTCCGGTGACTACTACCCTGTTGGTCCCTCCCCTCAGCTCTCTCGAGCGTTTTGACAGCTTTAACTTCGTTGTCTAGAAAACCCGTTTGATGTCATTTCTCCATTCTTATGGCCTCCTTCCAATCCTTATTGGAACCAAACCCCCACTGCCTGAAACACTCACCCTTCCTAATAAAACCACCACCCCAAACCTGGCTTTTACCACTTGGGTCGCTCGTGACCAAGTGGTGCTTAGTTGGATTATGGCCACTTCGTCCAACTCCGTTGTGACCTAATTGATGGATCTAAAGACCTCCGCCACTGCTTAGGCATTTCTGCAAAGCACTTATACCACCCAATTAACCGCCCGCTCTTCTGCCCTCAAGATGAAACTTCAGATGATTACTCATGAAAATTGGTCAATGACCAAGTTTCTTAATGAAGTTAAAGCCATCTTGGACCAACTCAGTGCCATCAGCAAGCGGCTACCGGAGTCCGATTACTAGTCTTAGGTTCTTCAGGGCCTTAGTGATGACTTCGATGGCCTGGCAACCTCCATCTCGGCCATTCAGACCCAGAGTGGAGTCATAAGCAGGGAAGCCTTCCACGGCTTTTTCTTGTCCCACGAAAGCCGTGAACGCTAGCACAGGCCGCACTTCTCCCCGGCTACCACGTTTACTACCTACACGGGCCCGACTTCTAGGGGCACCCATACGGCCCATCAATATGGGCTGGCCCTACCCGGGTTCAGTTCTGGCCCCATTGCTTCCTCAAGCCCTTCTACCTGAGATGGACTCCTACCCAGTCCAGCCCAGCGCACTTGGCCTACCTCCTCTCCATAGCATTGGCCCAATCGCTTAAATGGGTCCAATCCTCGCGAGTCCAGGTGCAATAGGACTTATTGCCATCTTTGTCGCAAACCAGGCCTTCACGCTATGAAATACCGTGAACCTTTCAACCCCGCCTTTAACCTGCCTACCAACCAACCCTCACAAGCCCGATCCACCTACCCACCTCCACAAGCCCACTATGCTTATCCCACAATCCCTTGCTACCCTCAGGCCCACTATTCTTACCTCCCTCCTCCACTTACTCCCAACCCCCACCTTCCTTTCTTGACCTTGCCTCTTGGCAACCCGACTTTAGAGCCTCCCACCATATAACTGATTCCACTGCCTCTCTTTCCAGTGTCTCCCCTTATACTGGCAATCAACAAATTACTCTCGGTAATGGTGTCTCTCTTCCCATTACCCACTAGGTAGTCTTTACTCCTTTTCTTTTTGTTTGTCCCGTGTTCTTGTTGTTCCTTCCATTACCAAGAATTTATTGTCTGTCTTTCAATTCTCTGCTGACAATGCTTGTTTCTTCATGTTTTCTGCTCATCACTTTCGGGCTATCTCTTATCGTACGGGTCATATCATCCTCCATGGCACACTTGATCATGGTCTCTATCGCGTCTCCGCCACTAGCACCCTCCCATCTCCTCGTGCTCTCACTATTGTCTGTTCCAGTTCTCTTATTTTGTGGCATCATCGGCTTAGTCATCCATCCTCTGATGTGCTTACTTGGTCTTTGAAGTCTTCTAACATTAATGTAAGAGCCATCGCCTTCCCCATCCCCCTTCTACACCAAGGTCATCTGTCCCTTTCCAACTAGTCCATTTTGATATCTGGGGCCTATCTCCTGTAGTGTCTTTGAATGGTAATAAATTCCATGTTTGCTTTTTGATGACTATTCTCGTTTCACATGGCTCTATACTTTTTCCTCTCGCTCCTAATTTTTGGACATCTTTATCACCTTTTGTACCTTTGTCGAGAATCAACTCCGGTGCTCATTACAAGCTATTCAATGTGACGATGCTCATGAACTCGTTTTTTCCACCTTTCGCTCTTACCTTCAACAATACAGCATCCATCAATGTCTCTCTTGTCCCTATGCCCCTTTCCAAAATGGCACCGTTGAGCGCAAACACCATCACATTGTTGAAACCGGTCTTGCTCTCTTACATCATGCAACTGTTCCCTCTCACTTTTAGGATTTTACCTTTGAGACCACTGTCTACCTTATCAATCGTCTCCCCACCCTAGTCAACAGCCACTTTCCCTATGGCAATTACTCTTTCATCGTCCCCTTCTTCTATCTCATCTCTATGTTTTCGGGTGTGTTGTCTTTCCCTACCTACGCCCTTATGCTCCTCACAAACTTGCCCTTCATTCTCGTCAATGTGTCTTCCTTGGTTACCCGTCGGGATATCATGGCTACCGCTGTTACTGTCCCCATACTCGTCATTTCTTCACTATTGCGGATACTATGTTTCATAAGGATCTCTTCCCCTTTCACTCCCTTCCTTCTTCCATTAGTCCCCCTGAGGCCTCCCCATTCCTTCCTCCCCCAGTTCCTATCCCTCTTCCTATCCCTTCCCCTCTAGGGCCTCTCTCCCACACCTACCTCCCCTACCTCTCCCTCTTTTGGAGCACCCCTTTCCCTGGCCCCCTCCTCACCTCTTTCCCCTCCACCCCTGCCACCTCCCCCCCCGACTTGTCACTCGCCTTCATGATGGCACCATCCAACGTCACATTGTCACCTGACACCACACCTTTGCCCTCATGGCCCAAGTCCATCCTTACCCTGAACCCACTTGCTATACCCATGCCATTCATGATCCCCATTAGCGTGAGGCCATGGCTGTTGTGTACACTGCCCTCATCTATAACGACACTTGGACCTTAGTTTCCCCCCCTCACTGGGGGTCCGCCCCATTGGCTACAAGTGGATCGTCAAGGTCAAACTTCATGCCGACGGTTCTTTAGAGCACTACAAGGCCTGCCTTGTTGCCAAAGGTTTCCATTAGCAATAAGGCATTGATTTCACTTAGACCTTTAGTCCTGTGGCCAAGCTGGTGATTGTTTGTACGGTCATCTCACTTGCCTACTCTTGTGGCTGGGGCATTTGCCAACTCAATGTGTCCAATGCCTTCCTTCATGGCTTCCTCACTGAGATAGTGTACATGGTGCAACCCCTTAGGTTTGTGGATCCTGCCCATCCATCACGTGTGTCCAAGCTCCATCGGTCCCTCTATGGACTCAAGCAAGCTCCTTGTGCCTAGTATAACCACCTCAACACCTTCTTAACCTCTCTTGGCTTCTTCATTTCTGCTACAGACACCTTGCTATTCACTCTTCACACTCCCTGATACAACATCTTTCTCTTAGTATATGTGGATGATATCATACTTACCGGGTCCCCTTAGGCCCTTCTATCTAGTCTGCTATAGGTACTTCAGCGTGAGTTTGCCATCAAGGACCTTGGTCATCTTCACTATTTCCTCGGTGTAGAAGTTCAACCATCTCTTCACGGCTTGATCCTTCATCAAGCGAAGTTCATTCTTGGCATTTTTGCTCGTGCCAAGATGATTGACACCAAAGCAGTTTCTACTCCATGCACCACTGATGAGCCACTATCCTTATGGAATGGGGAAGCTCTTGCTGATCCCAGTTTCAACTGTAGCATTGTTAGTGCTCTTCGGTATCTTACTCTTACCCGACTGAACATTACCTATGCCGTCAACACTGCATATCAATTCCTCCACCGTCCAACCATTGATCACTGGAAAGCTATGAAATGCATTCTCCGCTACTTGGCTGACACTTCCCGCCTCGGTCTTCTCCTTACTCGTAACCTGTCTACTCTTCTTCATACCTTCTCTAATGCCGGCTGGGCGGGTGATCACGATGACCGATGATCCGCTTGTGGGTTCTACATCTTCCTTCGCAACAATCTTATCTCTTAGAGTTCTCACAAACAACGAATTGTGGCTCGCTCGAGCACCGAAGCAGAATACAAGTCTCTTGTTGATACCATTGCTGAACTCATGTGGCTTAAGTACCTCCTTCGAGATCTCTGTGCCCTACCGCCAAAGCCTCCGACCTTATGGTGTGATAACCTCTCCGCCCTGTATCTCATTGCGAATATGGTGTTTCATGCTCGCACTAAACACATTAAGATTGACTTTCACTTCATATGGGAACGTCTTGCTAAGGGTACACTCCATTTGCAATTCATCTCCTATGCTAATCAACCCGCTGACATTTTCACCAAAGGCTTTTCCTCCACTCGCTTTCACACACTTCGCTCCAAGTTGATGGTGCATTTTACCCCTTCAGCTTGTGGGGGCATGTTAGAGAAGACGAATCTAGTACCTAATACCCGCGTTGTCTGACCCAACTCCACGTCTGGGACCCAATTGCATGACCCGACTCCAAGTCCACCGCAAGCGACCTATGAACAACCCGCATTATCCCATGGTCCTTTGCAAACCCTAGCTGCTGCCGACTGACAAACTCGGCCGCAATCCTTCTCCGATTCACCATGTAAATGATGTAATTTCCTTCCATATTTGTTCGCCTTGTAAATGTCTACAAAAGGCATATACTATTGATTGTAATTAACCAATTTTTGATATATAATACTTAGAGTAGTCGGCGATTTCCGGCGAGATTAGGTTTTGACGATCTCCTTCTTCCTCTTCTTGATTTCTTTCATTTTGATATTATGATAGATTTTAGAATTAAAATTGGTATTAAATATATCAACAATCTTATTTCTCTTTATTTTTCGTACTATTATACTCTA
Organism: Casuarina cunninghamiana; assembly: GCA_028551485.1. Taxonomy (NCBI): domain Eukaryota; kingdom Viridiplantae; phylum Streptophyta; class Magnoliopsida; order Fagales; family Casuarinaceae; genus Casuarina; species Casuarina cunninghamiana. The sequence goes on along the minus strand of CM052366.1, from coordinate 6,440,911 downwards.
TCTTCTTCTATATAAATATATATAAACATACAAGATAAGAATCATTATGCAATCATACTTCTCATGTATCCATTTATTTGGATGTTTTTCTAAGATAAGAATAGCTAGGTAGTTACACTCTTCCTATATCAATTTGTTTCACTATTCTTTTGATGTTTACTTGGATAGATTGTGTAATAATACACTTAACACCCCTCTTCAAGTTCTTATTGTGTATATTTTTCCTAAAAAGATGCTAATGTTGTTGTAGTATATAAGTAGGTTAAGGTCCCATTCATGAGTTGAATGATCCACGATGGGGCTAAAATTATAGGGATGTAACCAAATTTGGAAATTCTTGGCATGACCCATTTCTAATAAACTTTGGACATTAAGACCCATTTTCGAATTCTTGGTTGTGGATGAAACTATCAAGCCTCTACTAGGTCTCCAGACTCGGTCTAGTCTAACTAGTTCTAGGCTTCCTCCGTTGCTGCCTCAGACCTCCCTTCTATTCCCTCAACCCTCCCTTTTGCTGAATTGGGCTTTCTTATTTATTCTCTTGTGCTTGGCCTTTTTCTAGTCTGCTGCCTATGAGTTTCGCTTGTACACTCTCGAAACTCGGGCTTTCTCGCACATTCCATTTTGCTTCCTTGGGCTTTCCAGGAAATTGCAATGGAAGAGATTGGCCGAAATGATCAAATGATTGCTAACAAAGAACTCTGCTTCTCTGTTTACGAACATCAAGAAACAGAATTGCTTGTTCAGTTGGTGATTGACAGCTTTAACTCAACATGCAAGCTGATGACTATGCATAAAACGTTCGGGGTATGAAAAAAAGAAATTAGCATAGGATATGTGGAACTATTGATACCATTTAGGAATTTGTGAGTTTGATTATTAAAGATGGAAGCTAAATAATCTGTGATTTTGATTAAACTAACATAAGGAAAAAAAATTGCACAAATACAATGCTCTTGGCTTAAAAAGAAAGTAGGAAAGAATAGATAATGGAAAAGAAAAGTTTGTATAACTCATCAACCTACTTCTATACCATGTTGAAAAATTGAATGTAAAAAAATGAACTATTCAAAATTATATTTTGATATAACATGAAAAGTTGAATATGGATTAAAAAATTTGATAGATAATATACCATACGTTTTGTCCGCAAGATCCATGGGTTAATAAACGAAACGGCCCTTGAGAATTCGCTAAACAAAACGGTACCGTCTGATTTGGTGATTGGATTCATCGACAAAGCTTCCTCGCTCAAAATGTGATGTTAGAATAGGCAGAGAGTGAGTGGGGACAAAGGATGCTCTGACAATTTCCAACAGGGCAACAGGGAGAAAATGATAGTTTACGTAAGTTTTCTAGCCTTGCAAATGTCTCTGTCAATGCTAATCTATTGGTTTCTGATTTGTGCAAATGGATGAAAGGGGAAGCAAATAGAAGGAAAACCTGTGTGCGAATCGCTGAAACTCTTGAGCTCAAATTTCTTTTTCTGTTTGATTGTTTCTGTTGTTGATCACATAACTTGTTTGTTCTTGATAGTTGCATATTATTCATTTTACAACAAGTTTCTGAATGATTAAGTTTTGATTTTTCAAAACCATTAGTGAAAGAAAATTGGGGATTTTATTTTTACGTTCAATATATCTCTGATTTAATCCTTGTTAAGCGTCGTTGTGGGTTTTTCTGGCGCAGTTGATACTGATTTCAAAATTTCTTTGTATCCACTGAAACCCTATTTGTTGAAGTCGAGATTGATCCAAATCTATGTTCCTTTAATGTGCTGATCGATACTGTGAAGTATTCTTGGAGAGTTGAATGAATGCTATATTCTACGGGTAATCATATAGATTAATATAGACATTAAAAGGCCCTTTGTAGCCTATATGATGTTCAATCGTTGCTTTGTATTTTCAATGTACACTAGTACCATATGGTGTTGTTCTGATGAGGTTTGTGTTTGTATTGAAAGAACAATTTACTTTCATTAATAGAAAAGTCTAGATATTTTGCATAACAAACTTTTCAAAGTTTTGGTTTAAATATTGTGACAAGAGGAGAACTTTATAATTCATCTTTAGTGGGAAGTTTGGCGTGGGATTTTATGATGTTTACTGGCTTTGCTTGCTAATGCTACCATGACCCTCTTCTGCCATTTTCTGTGTTATTATCTGGTTATATTCTTTGTTGCATTTCATTTTATGTCTGCTTTATTGACTGGACATACATCCGGCATACTTTCTCGTCCTTTTCACTTTTAATCCTTTGCTCGGAAATGAGAACTGGTTTCTTTTGTTTTCGGGCAGATTTCAAGGTTTGCCCAGATGGCCAAACCAAGTGAACTGTTCCGTTCATTGTTGGAGTTGCAATTGGAGTGGTATGCTTATTTTTCTTTTTAGTGGGAATCCTTTTGTGGGTTGTTTGTTGATGATAAGGGGGAGAAAAACAGGTGCAGGCCACATAAATTGGATGTTTCTTAAATTGATTTACTGCTTCCACATAGTCAATTTAATAAGTGATATTTAAAGAGTACATTGTGTTGAGTCTAAACTCTTTAGTTGTGGTTTACTAGTCTTCAATTGTCAAAGTTTTGTCATGTGTGATGGAATTTTTGTATTAATATGTTAGAGTGTGGTTTCAGATATTAAGTTATTTGGCATTAGTTTTGTGTTTTTGAAAGGCATTAGAGTTAAGTAAAATAATGTATTTTCTTCAGAGAGATTTTGTTGAGCTAAGTTGTAAGTGCATTTTTCCTTTTTACTTATGAAGCATCACAATCTTAAGTTCTTACAAGTGGTTGAATTATTGCTCCTTAATGATGAAATATTACACACAAAGATTTGTATTTATAGTATGTGATAGAAATTAAAAAGAACTTCTTCACTTACTGGTTCCCATATGCCTCCTTGCAGACGGTCAAGGGCTAGATTTGCAGACAGGTGCTTTTACCTTAAAACAAATAAATGTTGCCACTAATGACTTTGATTCTGCCAACAAAGTCAGAGAAGGTGGTTTTGGTCATGTGTACAAGTTACGGCAACTGAATCTTCCTTCACTTATTCATTGAGTATGTATTTTTGTTTTTATCTAAATAGAGGTTGGATTCTGGGTCAATTACATGATGGTACTGTCGTAGCAATTAAGCAGTCTCATATCAAAACAAGGAAATTGATAATTTCTAAATGAGATTGGTATGATTTCTTGTTTGTAACACCCAATCTCGTGAAGCTTCATGGGTGTTGTTTAAAGGAGAGCAACTATTGACATTGTATGAGTATATGGAAAACACTAGTCTTTCCCACACTTTTCTTGGTGAGAATTTTATTTGTCTTTTATTTTTGGTTTCCCTTTCTTCATTTCCTTTGTTCTAGGGTTGCCCCTTTTGTTTTCTGTGCCTTCTCAATGATTTTATTATTCTACAAAAAAAAAGAAAAAAAAAAACTGGAGATCCTTGGGTTGGTTAAGCAATATTTTGTTCTTCATGTAGGTCTAGAAAGTAGTCAGTGTAAATTGGATTAGCCAACAAGACTTAAGATCTATGAGGAATTAGCAAGAAGTTTAGCTTTTCTCCATGAAGAGTCAAGACTTAAGATTATTCACAGAAACATCAAAGCAGCATATGTGTTGTTGGATGGAGTTTTGAACCTTAAAATATCTTGCTTTGGACTAGCAAGGCTTAAGATCTGTGTGAGGATAGCAAGAGGTTCAATATTTGTTTCTAGATGTTGTTATAGTGGGCAATTTTGTATGAACCATTCTTATGTAACAATAGATAAAAGATAGCATATTAATTTGAAATGTCTAACAATGTTTACATTAAATAAGAATTAAAGCAAAAGCAAAATCAAACAATTACTATCGCAAGACAATACCTACTAGCAATTGATTGTACATAAAACCATTAACTATAACTATTTAAAATGCTAATATTATCATCTACCATAATAAACCATTAACTATAAAGAAATTTTTTGGAGGGAGTCCTAACAATACTATAATTGTTTCACAAGCACAAGCACCATTCTAGTATAAACAAATTTGATGCTCTTAGATTGCTTTGGTACCTTGTAGGAACTTTGATTTAATCCTGTTGAGAGTGATTGACATAGTTTTTGCATTACCTCTGATATGGTAATTTTGCACAACATGATAAAGCCAATTCAAATATAGATGACATACACTCCTCCATAGATGCATAATCTATTTCCACTTTCAACAAATTGGAGTCAATAATTTTGGCTATTGAAATAGCTGAAGATTCTTCTATCCAACGCTTCAAGCTAATTTCTCCAGTAAACATTATATCTGTGGTCTTTTTTCTTGTGAAAGTTTCTATTAATAAAATTCCAAAGCTATATACATCACCTCTAGTCAAAACAATTTCTCCTGATCCATATTCTGTATAAATTTCAATTAATTATGAGAAATGTTTATATTACATAACAACAAAATAAAAATTTCCAAAGAGATAAAGTGGAATAATTGGCGTTCTACCTTATGCCTAATTTAAACCATGTATACATGAGTAGAATGACAAGAATCCAAGATTAAGTTGCAAATTGAAAAAAAGTACCTGGTGCCGTGTACCCAATTGTAGCAAGGTTCGTTGTTTGCATCATAGAATCCCCATTTCTTAAGAGTTTAGCAATGCCAAAATCAGCCACATGTGCAACCCTGTCTTCATCTAATAGTACATTACTAGGCTTCAAATCACAATGGACAATAGGCATTGAATACCCATAATGGAGGTATTCTAATGCCGATGCAATGTCAGACACTATATTTAGCCTTTGGAAGATGTCTAAATATTGGTTTTGAGAATACAACCACCTTTCCAGGGTTCCATTAGGCATGTATTCCAATATGAGTGCTTTGAAGTTCATGTTATTGTAAATGCTAATAATTTTGACAAGATTTCGATGATGAATATTGCATAGGATCTCACACTTTGTACTAAAAACTTGGAAAGCCCCTTCTACTTCTAAATCTAAAACTTTTGCTGCAACATTCATCCCATTAGAAAGTTTTCCTTTGTATACATATCCAAAACTCCTTTCACCTAGAAAGTTATTTGCACTAAATCCATTTGTTGCTTGTATAAGTTCTTGGTGGGAAATTCTTCTCCATGTTGGTAAATGTGATAATTCTCTCTTAACTTGAAATTCTACATTCCTATTTCTTTGTCTTTTCCACATTCACACAAGAAAAACTACAACCATTACTAACCCAAAAATTGGTAGTAAGTACTTTAATGTATGAGTTGCTATAGTTCTATCTAATTGAGAAAAATCTTTACAAGAAAGAACTCCTAGTCGGGAAGCACCACAAAGACCATCATTTGACATAAATGATGTAGTAGAGAAGTGTGCAAATGGTCCTCCTACTGGAATTTGTCCTTGTAGTTTATTGAAAGAGACGTTTAGGTATTTGAGGTATACTAGTGCTTCCAAAGATTTTGGAATTTCCGCAGATAAGTTATTGTTAGAAGGATCCAAGAATTCCAAGCTTACCATTTTACCAATTGAGTTAGGTATTGAACCTTCCAATTGATTGCTTGCCAAAGAAAGATACTCCATGTCTTTAAAGCTATCAATTACTTATGGAATATCACATGATAGCTGATTTTTTGATAAATCTAATTTTGTTAAGACCTTTAAAGTTGTGATTTCCTAAGGGAGAGTGCCATTGAGTGCATTTGAAGAGAAGTTGACTTCCAAGATAAAATTAAGGCTCCACAAACTCCAAGGAATCATAGAAGTTATTTGGTTAGAGTCTAAGAAAAAATGTCTAAGCGAAGTGAGATTATTTAAGCATGAGGGAATGGTGCTAGAAAGCTCATTATTGCTCAAGTACAATGAGTCTAATCTTTTCAAATGACAAAGACTTGATGGGATGGGACCTTCTAATGCATTATCTCCTACATACAAACCTTGAAGATTGTATAATCTTTCAATTGTAGATGGAATAGATCCAATTAACTCATTCATCCCTAGATCTAAAACCATCAAGTTGGTTAAATTTCCATGTCTTTAGGAATGTTGCCCTTGATATTGCAACTCTCTATGAAAAGTTCTTGGAGAGAAGTAGGGAGATTCCCAATGGAAGTGGGAAGGATCTTTTTTAGTGGATTGTATGACAAATATAACTTCGTTAGATATGTGAAATTTGAAAAAAGAGAGAGAAAATTGGATTCAGGGGGTGAAGTTTCAATAGTCAAGTTATTGTCAAATAGTCTTAGACATTGAAGGAGTTTTAAATTTCCTACGGCTTTAGGAATTAAGCCTGAAAATGAGTTTGTACCTAGATCTATACCAATAAGTTGTGAAGCATTGGAAAAAGAGCTAGGAATTGTTCCACTCAATGTGTTATTTGCAAGGTAAAGCTCTTGAAGATTTGGAAAGAGAAGGCCTATATTTGATGGAAGATGGCTTGATAAGTTATTAATGGGCATTCAGATTACTTGGATTGTTGAGATATTGAAGATCTTAGTTGGAATTGGGCCAGTAAAATGGTTGAGACCAAGTGATAAGACTTCTAACTTTTGTAGATTACCAATTTCTATTAGGATTGCACCTGCCATAAAATTGACAACCATGCATTATTAACCAAAGAAAACATTAGTTTAGATGGGTGATAATCCATGACCAAGTGGAACATTCATGCTCGTCTAACACAGTGCCCAACTTGATCATCTTGCTAACTACTTAAATTGGTGGGAATGTTTTCTCATTTACTAACAAATTGTATTTTTGATTTTTTAAGAAAATTAAATTAAATATCATAACTTACCATTTATCATAATAATATTATATTTAATAATTTTCTACTTGTTCTTGCAAAATATATACCCTACTTTTCACAACGTAGATTTATTCTTTCTTGCTTTCTTGTCTTATACTCAAATAGAATTATTTAAAACTAGCGATAACATCACTATTCAAAATGATTTTTGGCATTGCATCATTACATAGGTCAAAAGTATATATCAAGATGACCACCTTCAGTTTCATGGTTTCATTGGTTAAAAGTCTATGTTGGCCAATACATGTCTTTTTCTTTCAAAGCTCTACTAGAGGAGTATATATGTGATAAACTAGTTTTTTATTTTATTTTTATTTTTCCCGGCGGCCCCGGGGGTTGGTGTTGTTGTGTCAGGGTGAAATACGGCCATCATAGCGTTTACAAATGCTATCGTCAAGTCCTATGATTTAAAGAATTGTCTTTAATCTATTTTTAAGGAAATGAGCTCAAACCAGTCTCTATAATTCTATAATCTCTTTGAAATTATATTTTTAAAAGTTTTGAATGTTGACAAAAAAAGGTTTTCATATTTTTCTAGTAACTCATTTGTCACCAAAGCTTTAATTTATTTATTTAAACATAAATAGATTTATAAGTTCAAACTAAGTAGAGCCGCTAGATGAGATTCATTTGATGTTGTGCATTAACATATGACTAAAGGAAACTAAAAAGCAAGCTTAACTTACCTACAAAATAGTTGTCATTAAGGTATAGTTCTGTTAGCATGGTTAAATTTCCCATTTCTGAAGGTACTCCCCCAGTGAAATCATTAGCTGTCAATGATAGAGATTGCAGTTGCTTGCACTCAAACATGGTGGATGGGAGATCACCTAGGAAAGAAGTACTTATTAGTAAGAAATAATTAAATTTGTTAATTAACTATGCAATAATAATTGAATAGAATAAGACTAAACAAACCTTCAAATTTGTTCTTGTAAAGGTTTAGCATTAAGAGTAAGGTTAGATTTCTGATTCCAAAAGGCATCCTTCCCGTAAAGTTCAGGTTTTAAAAGATAATAAACCCTAAAATAAACACAAAAATCCTAGATACTAATTCAAGGATGAAAAAATAAAAAGTCTAAGATATTAAATATAATATAAGTTTCATATTGACTAAGTCTTATTTGGGAATATTTTTATTAGAAACAAAGATTTTTTTTACTATTGAGTTAATTTTTGATAAAAATTAATGTTTTCAAGCATAATACTAGAGTATAAGTTTTAAATATGATATTCTTCATAAACTAGAACTATGTGATCTTCAACTTTTCATTTTATTTTGTCTTTGTATATTAACCAATCTTCAAGAAAAAGGGGCATGTTAAATAGTAAAATGAGCCTTTTTGAGGACCTTATTTATAAAGGGAAAAAGATTTCTATTGTTTAATAAAACCTTTTGGATTATACACAATATTTTTCCATAACTTGAAAGCAAATCTATGATTAAACACTCCTAAAATGGAGTCGACACCATGAATTGATTATCTTAATGAAGCAATGGCTACTAATTATAATCACTTTGTTAATTGTAAAGAAAAAAGTGTAGAAAAAGAGCTACAAAATTTAATGACATTATTGAGTCTCTAATTTATTCATTAAGCTATGGAATAATATGTTAATTTCCTAAATGTGATAGTTTATAGGTCTCTATTTAAATTTTCAAAGAAATAGATAAGAGGAAAAGTACAAAAAAAAAAAGGAAAAAGAAAAAAAGGCTACTTATTGTCATTAGAAGAGATTAAGACACAAGTTCTTGAGGCTGAATTTTTTATTTTTAAGAAATTATTGTCACAAAATGACAACTACTAAAATGAAGAAAGCTTATTACAATAAGAACTATGATTTGTGAGGAAAAAAGTTTAATAACAGTGGAAGGTAAAGGACTAGAAAAATTATTCTTTGGTTGATAAAGTTCTTTTTTACAAAGTGGATATGGTGAAAGTGAAGTTTAGAATGAAGCACAAAAGCTAGTTGTATTGAATACTAATTATTCCCTAAGTTGATATGTAAATAAAGATGTTAGAATGATGTTAGATTGACTACAATAAGACTAAAGCAAACCAAAACAATAGTAACTTGCCTTCAAAGTTGTTGCCACTAAGTTGTAATGTTGTTACTATGGTTAAATTTCCAATTTTCAAAGGTACTTTTCTAATGAAATGATTATCTACTAGTGATAGATTTTGTAATTGTCCACACTTGAACATGGTGGATGGGAGATCACTTGTAAGAAACTTATCTATTAGGAACAAATAATTAATTTTGCTAATCAACTAAAGCATAAAAATTGACTAAAATGGGACTACAAATACCTTTAAAATTGTTATGCATGAAGTATAACTTTTAAAGTAAGGTTAGATTTCCAATTTCCAAAAGTATCCTTCCCAAAAAGTTATTGTATGCCAACAATAAAAGTTGAATCTCTTTGCATTTAAATAAAATAGATGGGAATTTGTAATGGAATTGATTATAAGACAAAGTAAGATGTTGTAGTTAGTGAAATGAAGAAATTTTATTATAAAAGAGAACGATGACTTGTGAGGAAGAAGGTTTGGAAGTAATAGAAAGCATGAAGTTAGAAAGCTTATTCTCTATAGATAAGTTTCTCTCTTACAATGTGGATAAGGAGGCATGAATGGAGTACAAAAGTTAATTGTAACTAACATAAATTATTCACAAGGATGACATGATAAATAAATAATGAGGATAGTAAATGGACAAAAATAAGACTAAAGCAAACTAAAACATGATTAACTTACCTTCAAAGTTGTTCTCATTAAGGTACAATTCTGTTAACATGGTTAAGTTTCCAATTTCTAAAGGTACTCCCCCACTGAATTGATTAGATGACAATGATAGAACTTGTAATTGCTTGCACTTAAACATGGTGGATGGGAGATCACCTATGAAAAAGATACTTACTAAAAATAAATAATTAAATTTTTTAATCAACTAAGCAACAATAATTGGCTAGAATAAGACTAAACACACCTTTAAATTTATTGTTGTCAAGGTTTAACTTTGAGAGTAAGGTTAGATTTCCAATTCCCAAAGGCATTGTTCTTGTAAAGTTTAGGGTTTAGTTGATAATAAACCCCAAAACAAAAACAAAAAACGTGGATAATAATTGAAGGATGAAAAATAAAAAGTCAAATATAGTAAGTATAAGTTTTAGATTGACTAAATCTTATTTAGGAATATTGTTTATTAGACACAAAGATTTATTTACTATTGACTTGATTTATGATAAAAATTAGCATTTCAAACATAATATTAGAGTTTACATTTTAAATACAATATTCATCACAATCTAGAACTCTGTGATCTTCATCTTATCATTTTATTTTGCTATTGTCAACTTTCTCATGTTCAAGACAAAGGAGTAGGTTAAATAGTAATGTGAGTCTTTTTGATACTCCTCTTTATATATATATATATATATATATATATATATATAAAATCTATTGCTTTATAAAAATTTTGGTTTATACATTATATTTTTCCATAATTGGAATGTGGATTTGTGAAAGGGTCCTACATTGGATTTGATCCATGAATTGATTACTTTAATGAAGCTTAGCAACTAATTATAGTCACTTTGTTCGCTAAGTGGAAATAATATCAAACAACTAGTTGCAAAATATGATAACACTATCGAGCCTTTATATTATTCATGAAGTTATGGAATATTATGGTAAGTTTCCTATATGTGAAATTTTATAGGTCTTTTATTTAAATTTTTAAAGCAATAAATGATAGAAAAGAGGCCAAAAGAATTTTTTTTTTTATCTAAAAAAAGAAATTAGAAGAGATCAAGACATAAGTTTTTAGGGTCAAAATTTTTATTCCTAAGAAACTATTTTCTAAGGGTGTCAAGTATTGCAATGATAAAAGTTTATTATAATAGAAAAACTATCACTTGTAAGGAAGAAGGCTTGAAGTTATGGTAGGCAAGGAGCTAGAAAGCTTATTCTTTATGAATAATTTTCTCTTTTACAATGTGTATTGGGAGGCATGAATGGAGTACAAACACTAATTGTAACTAACACTAATTATTCGCAAGGATGACATGCTAAATAAATAACGTGGATAGGAAATGGACAAAAATAAAACTAAAGCAAACTAAAACAAGATTAACTTACCTTCAAAGTTGTTCTCATCAAGGTATGATTTTGTTAATATTGCTAAATTTCTAATTTCTAAGGGTTGTCCTCCAATGAAGTAAGTAGATGTCAATGATAGAAATTGTAATCACATGCACTTGAAAATGTGGATGGGAGATCACTTATGAAAAGGTTACTTATTGTTGGGATTTTTAATAATTAGTATGGACATGATTGTCCTTTTACCTTTTAAGATGTATTTATAATTAGAATAGATGATGAAGGCAATATTGTAACTTCTCCTCTTAAGTTTATTAAGAGGTTAGGAAATAGTAAGGATGGAGTACAATCTGTTGGAAATTTCTGCATAGAAAAAAGGGTGTGCACAGTAGCATGCTGCTACTGCATGTCACTTATAGCATTCCAGCTACTCCAAGTATGACGAAGTAGCCAATCTAGTTAAAAAATGAGATGTGTATGTAACTTGTATACTTTTGATTTTTATCTTAATGAGGAGGAAAGGGGTTAGTAAATCTACTAATAACTTTGGAGGTAGGATGAATTTGTCCAAACTATTTTAAAGATTTGTGTTTCTTGTACTTTTGTTGCTTGAGTTGTACGTTTTGGGTGTCTAATGAGAGCCCTTCATTACAACACTTATTAGAGATAAATAATTAAATTTGTTAATCAACTAAAAATAATAATTGACTAGAATAAGATTAAACAAATCTTCGAATTTGTTGTTGTCAAGATATAACTTTGATAAATAATTAAATTTGTTAATCAACTAAAGAATAATAATTGACTAAAATAAGATTAAACAAACCTTCAAATTTATTGTCGCTGAGATATAACTCTGAGAGTGAGGTTAGATTCTCAATTCCTAAAGGTATCTTTCCTGTAAAGTTATTGTCTGCCAACGACAAATATTGCAGCTCCGTGCACTTAAACAAAGTAGATGGAAGTTCACCTTGGAACTGATTATAAGATAGCCTAAGACGTTGTAAGTTGGGTAAATGACGGAACACATCTGTTGATAGTCCACCAGAAAAGCTTATTGGATTTAAGATCTATGACTCGTAGTGAAGACATGTTGAGTACAGAGGAAGGAATAGAGCCTGAAAGCTGGTTATAACGAAGATCCATGTTTTGCAAAGATGAAATGTTGGATAAAAATTGTGGAATACTACTGATGAAATTGTTATTGAACAGAGACAAATTTTGAAGTTTGGATAACTGTCCTATCCAAGATGGGATCTCTCCGCCAAAGTTATTGAATCCAAAGGATAAGTCCTGCAACCGGAAAAGACGTGCCAACTCATTGGGCAAAGAGCCATAAAAGCTATTGTTTGCGATGCTTAAGCTAACAAGAAATGATAGGTTTCCCATCTGTGGAGGAATGGTGCCTGTAAGGTTCATGGAAGACAGATTCAAGACAGTGATTCTGTGATGGCTAGAACCACAAGTGACTCCAACCCAACTGCAAGCAGAGGTGTTGTTGGACCAATTGGTTGTCAAGAAACTGTGAGGATCATAAGTAATATGAGCTTTAATGGCGAGAAGAGCAGATTGATCTATGGTAATGTTTAGAACTGCTGCGTTAGCTACACTAAACATATGACATTGTACCCGGAGGAGTGCTACACAGAGGAGGAAAATGAAGAAGGATCTCTCCATGAAAAGCTTGTATTGATGGAGGTGTAGGGGAGCTGAGTTGAGTTTGGTAAAGCATGGTGTGTACAAATAGATGGTGCGTCGAAAGTTATTCTTGCAGGGAAAGAAACAAGAATACCGAAAATTCGTGAGTTGTTTTAACCCTCATTCTTTTGGTGTATGTGGTTTTACTTACTCCGTTGACTATTAAAGGAGATTGATGTTGAAAGAACAATCAATGAGACACCTGGAGTCGAGCTGTATCAACGGGACAGGTCAAAGAATGGCATCGATTTCGCATGAGACATCCACCAATGTCATCTTAATGACTTTTGCTTTTGAACTTGATCACAAGTTCAAAAGCATTATGATACGTCAGTAACTAAGATATTTCAACGAAGATAAGTTCCCCACGTGTGATGGTTAGGAAACCAAGCAGTTCCCGTGAACAATTTTGCCAAGCACGGAGGCCATGCAGTTGATTGCGTTGTACCTTAAAAATTTTAAACGGAAGCTGTTTCCCAAAGAACCAATAAAGCCAATGAACACCAGTGAGTATGTTTTTAATTGTACGCAGCCCTTGCAAGAGGAAACAGCATCCAGAATTTTACACAAATACATGTTTTTCATCTCAATAAATCAGCTGCAGAAAACGTAGCCTGGACCTAAACTAGGCGGCTAAAGGGGCAACAAATGAACTTGGAAACAACTATTTAAAAACGCAAGTGTCTATATTCCTATGCATAAGAAAATGAGAAAAATTAAAATGGAAAAAGGAAAGGAAAGAACAAAAGCAGAAAGAGTTGCACATTCACCATTATGTTATACCCCAGATACCATAAAACATAAAGCCCATAACATTCACACTATAACTAATTTAAATTACCATTATGCAAACTAGCGTTTTGTAAGAATCAAAATGATCTTGAAAATTTCTCAACAATTGAAAAATTACATCTGATAAAGTTGTGGCTAAGTTGTGGATTGTCGTGTTGTGGCTAAGTTGGAGATCGACGTTGAAAGAACAATCAATGAGACAGCTGAAGTCGCAAAAGATTTATGGAATGAGAGAAAAATCAAGACATGGAAACCATTTGGAGGCATCCACCACAACCATCTTAATGACTTTCGCATTCGATGACAAGTTCAAAAGCATTATGAAAACTCAGTAATTGAGACTGTTCTAAGAGATATTTCAAGGACGATAAGTTCTCCTAGCGTGACGGTTGGGAAACCAAGCAGTATATTTCGGTCCCCATTAATCAATTTTGCAATGCACGGAGGCCATAAAATCGATCACGTTGTACATCAAAATTTTTAAATGTATGGAGCTTCCCAGAGAACCAATGAAGCCAATGCACAACTTGTGAGTATGTTATTAAATCTATGCAGTCCTTGCAAGAGGAAAGAGCATCGAGAATATTTCACAAAAACATGTTGTGAACTTGGAGACAACTATTTAAAAAAGAAGGCATCTATATTTGTATGCATAAGAAATTGAGAAAAATTAAAATGGAAAAAGGAAAGGAAGAAAGTAGAAAGATTTGTACATGCACCATTATGTTATATCCCATATATTGTAAGAAATAATTTAACTATTTTAATATACCTAGATATGAATAAAATGGCTTCAAGACTGAGTGTTCTTTTCCCAATTGTCTCTGATTTCCTGAAGGTGCTGAAGTCCAATCCAATGTAAGCATAACTTCCATGCAATCTCTGAAGAAAAATGGACTCAAGCGCGACATAGGACACACTTGCTAAAAGCCATAAGAGGGCGTCTGTTTTGGAGATTTGGGTGCCCGGCCAACTGGTCACTTGAACCATGGTTTTCCAATTGGAAGTAACAAACAGAGACTAGCATCTAGTGGGATTAATTAAACTGACTTCACATAGTGATACTCTCTGGCACTTTATACGTTAGTGGAAGAGTATTGGATGTTCCAAAAGCTGTTTACGTTATTTAGCGAGTTGAAAGGATTGGACAAGACAAAATCCAACCTCTGTATCATGATCGCTAGATGAAGATGGAAGAAAAGTGAGGTATTTGAAAGAAAAATCACTTTTGTTTGTCTGATAGAGAAGCATGTAAGGAGAAAAAAAAAAAAACGATGAAGTGGAAAGAGCAAGCAAACAAACAGAGTCATCGAGATCAAGGAAGTTGTTTGGATTAAATCCTGCTGTTGCATTTACAAAGTCTTGGTAGAAAATTCTTCTGTAGGTTTGCTAAAGGTGATAAGTCTTTCTCGACTTAAACATTGCCTTCCTTTTCCTGTATCTTGTACCAACCAATACAAAGTTACTGGAAGCATTTTAAATCCTATTACAGGTAATAGATACTTCAGCATAAATGTTATTTCAATCTTTTTTTATTGACAGATGTGTTTTTTACAGGGTGGAACTTGCAGTTTTGGAACTCCATAAAGACTTATCATTTGAGAAAAGTTGATGCAGAAATGAAAGAGACTTAAATTTTCAAGGCATAAAAGTGCTTTCAAAGATTTGGGAATTTTTGCAATAAATTGTGTTAAAGTGTGTGTGCCATGTATAGTGTAAAAGGGGCTATTATGGAAAATCACTGTTGAACTGTACTGTATTGTCAGATACCCATTTATAGTCTTCTTCTTCATTCATTTATACTTGAACTGTATTCATTTACCATTACATACATATCTGTATCTACAAACCCATTATCAATACAACGATTTGCAGAGTTATTATGCAATTCCTTGTGTCTCTCTCTTTATTATTCAACATGTTATCGAGCTAAGAATCCTGATTCTTCCTCAGTATTTTTTCCACTACATTCTGCTGCATTACTTTTCCTTCTTGGTTTAGTTTCTTCCCTGATCTAAACCCCATTACCCTCCCGCAAACACTAGTTTCGGCATTATCCTCATCTTTTTCCTCTTCGTGTTCTTGTGCCCTCCACAGTCACTTAGACATTTCCTTCAACACCCTTCTTGAAATTTTTTTTAGCTCCTTCATGGCTGGTAGTAGTGATGATGAAGCTCCCCCTTGTGGAAATTGCTTTGGCCGTCCCTTCTCGGGCTCCCACACCAGCTCGCAATGCCACCCTTGTTGAATCGGGTGATCTTTTTTACCTTGCCCCCAATGAGACCACTGGTAATCTTCTAGTACCAGAGAAACTCGTTGGGGAAGATAACTTTGCTTCTTGGTCCCGTGATATGAAAATGGCACTCCTTAGGAAGAACAAGTTCCAAATTGTCGATGGTAGCCTGGATGAACTGTCACCTGACACTCATTTCTCCCTTCATTGGGAGAGGTGCAATGGTGTTGTCCTCTCATGGCTCTTGACCTCCCTTGCTCCGGACCTCTATAGGCATTTTACCTATGCTACTTGGGCTAGGGATGTTTGGCAATAAGTCACTGATCATTTTTCCATAGCCACCAGTGACAAACTTCTTGAAGTCAAACGCCAAATTCACATCATGGTTCAAGGAAATGACTTTGTAGACGGTTATCTCCTGCACTTAGAACAACTGTGGGATCGCCTTTCTGCTTACACCACCATCTGCTACCCCATTTTGCTACCACAAGAAGCCTCCTAATGATACATGGATCATGGCCAACTCACGGAGTTCCTTCTTGGTCTCCATGAATCCTTTAACCCCCTTTGTTCCCAGATCTCCCATATACGCCCCAAGCCTTCTCCTGATGAGGCAATTAAAATGGTTTGTCGAGAAGAAAAACTCCACCAGAAAACTGGAGAATTTCACACCGATGAAGCTTTCGGGTACTCCGTTGCTTTTTCGCAGCGTTAAACGGTGCCTGTCTTCGAGTCCCTAGTGGGTTCACCATCCAGGTTTGGACCTAGAGCCCTACTTGTATCCCAACCTTACGGGCTTAAGCATTCTAACCCGCACGCTAACCCGCGCGTGCACTTGGGCTTCGCTCATAGACCCAGCTCGAGCCTCCTTCTTGTGCCTGGATTCATTAATCCAGCGTCTCCTTATGGGCTATATTACTCCCAGGTTGGGCCCCATTTCACCCAGCCCCTAGATTATCCACCTCGCCCACACCAGCCATCTACAACTGCTGTTTCAGGCCCCAAATCTACCAGCCAGCGTCTTATCTGCACCCACTGCAACAAGCTTGGCCATAAGATGGAGGATTGCTTGTTCCTCACCAAGTGCTCCCATTGTGGTGCACTTGGCCATAAAAAAGAAAAGTGCTTCTGGATAGTCAGTTTCCCCCTCAAAGACAAGGCCAAACCCAAGGGTTCTCGGCAAGCGACTGCCCATCAAGTAAGTAGGGAAACCAATCTCAGTGAAGACTTCACCATTTCTGGACTCACTCATAATCTAAACAACAAATTAGCTGATGCTCATGGTAACCCATCTCATCACTCTCTCAATTTTACTTGGCTTATTAACTCTAGTGCTAGTGATCATATAACTGGTAACTTTAGTTGTCTCGAGTCTCCTCAGTCTATTCAGCATGAACATAGAACTATGTGGTTACCTAATGATGAGGTCATACCTATAACCCATTTTGGCCATGTTACCATCCATAAAAATTATCATTTGAATAATGTTTTATATTCTCCTATTTTTTTGCTAATCTTCTAGCTACTAGAAAATATTCATACGGTAACCATAGTCGCATCATTCTTTTACCTGATCAATGTATCTTTCAGGAGTTATGGACTGGGAATGTGACGGGAGTGGGTAGTGTGAAGCATGGCCTGTACGTCTTAGAGTCCCTTAAGGAGCCATCTCAACATGTAGCTGATAGTTCTGTCTTTGTTGCTTTTCCCAATTCTTGTAACCAAATTTAGACCTCTTTAAATTGTAATATTTTGCATTAACATTTAGGACATCCATCTATTTCCACAATGCATATGTTGCATGACTTTATTAATGTAGATTCTTTAGCTTCCATTAAATCTTGTTTTATATGTCCATTGGCGAAACAAACACGTTCGCCTTTTCCATCTAGCACATCTGCCACTCATACTCTTTTTGAGTTGATTCATATTGATATATGGGGACCATATAAGACTCCCACATGTTCTGGTGCCAAATAT
Organism: Casuarina cunninghamiana; assembly: GCA_028551485.1. Classification (NCBI taxonomy): domain Eukaryota; kingdom Viridiplantae; phylum Streptophyta; class Magnoliopsida; order Fagales; family Casuarinaceae; genus Casuarina; species Casuarina cunninghamiana. The sequence continues at coordinate 6,423,310 of CM052366.1, read as the reverse complement.
TACTTAATTGTTGTTAATGATTTCTCACGGGCCACATGACTTTTCTCATGAAAACCAAAATTGAGACCTTAGACACTCTTAAATTATTTTTAGCTATGGTTTCCACCCAATTTAAAACCACCATTCATCGCATTCACATTAATAATGCACTCGACTTTTTTAGTTCTGAGTGCACCTCTTTCCTTACTTCCCTTGGCATCATTCATGAAAGTTCATGCCCGTACATTCCCCAACAAAATGAGGTTGTGGAGTGAAAACATCAACATATCTTCAATGTTGCACATGCTTTAAAATTTCAAGCACATTTACCCATTTGGTTTTGGTGTGAATGTGTTCTCACCGCTACATACCTCATTAATCGAACCCCCACTCATATCCTCAAAGGAAAAACTCTTTTTGAAATATTATCTGGTAAACCTCCCTCGTTCGATCATCTTAGAGTATTCGATTGTTTATGTTATGCCACTGATCTTACTCAACGTGATAAATTTGGGCATAAAGCTATTGCATGCATCTTCATGGGTTATCCTTTCTCTTAGAAAGGATACCGCCTCTATGACATTAAGGGAGGTACATTCATCACCAGTCGTGGTGTTGTTTTTCATAAGACCATTTTTCCTTTTGCACGAGTTTCCCTTGGTCCACACTTTTATGAGACCTCCAGTCTAATTGATCCTCATATCCATACTTCACATGACATTGGGGTGTTAGGTACTGATTCATCATCTCCTGGTCTTGTCACACTACTTGATCCAGGTCCTTTTATTACACATGACCCTACACCTTCACTCCTTGATACACAGACCTTCCTTGACCCTGCCACTGCCATCATCCCATATGAACCGTCCCCCCAACCATCTGAACCATCTCGACCACCACCATGTTCACCTTGTCGTTCCATTCGAACCCACTGTCCTCCCATATAGACCACTGACTATATATCCTCTACTTAGGACAACCATATAGCCCATTCTCTTTCCCATGTCTTATCATACCACCGACTTTCCCCTAAATATAACCAATTTATTGCTGCTATCTCATCCATTACTGAACTTGAAACTTATAAGGAAGTTCCAAATAACCCTAAGTGGCATGCTACCATGACTAAGGAGATTAGGGCATTAGAGTCAAACCATATATGGGATCTAGTTCCTTTGCTTACAGGTCGACGACCCATTGGATGCAAGTGGATTTACAAGATCAAATATAATGTTGATGGTAGTGTGGAACGTTACAAGGCATATTTGGTTGCAAAGGGCTACAGCCAACGTGAGGGCATTGACTATCAAGAGACTTTTGCTCCTGTTGGTAAAATACTCACAGTGCGTCTCTTATCTATCCTTGCCGCTAAACATAATTGGCAACTTCACCAGATGGATGTTCAAAATGTCTTCTTACAAGGTGATCTTGATAATGAAGTTTATATGAGAGTTCTAGAAGGGATTCGTGAAAGAGCAGGCAATAAAGTTTGCAGAATAAGGAAGTCTTTTTATGGTTTGAAGCAAGCTTCAAGACAATGGTACCATAAGTTCACAGAAGTGTTGATTAGCAGTGGCTTCCATCATTCATACCATGATTATTCCCTATTTATCAAGACAGTAGGTAAACATTTACTCATTGTCTTCTTATATTTTGATGACATGATCATTACAGGTGGGGACAAGGACTCAATCTTAGAATTGAAGACCTACTTACATTCCAAATTTAACATGAAAGACCTTGGCTTAGTCAAGTACTTTCTCGGCATCGAGTTTGCTAGGTGTAAACTTGGGATCTTGATCAATCAGAGGAAGTATACTTTAGAGATCATTTCAGAATGTGGGTTATCTGGATGCAAACTAGTAGAAACTCCTATAGAGGAGAATCACAAACTCACTACTATAGAATATGATGCCACCATTGACGATGTGAATGATCCCCTACTTACAGACATGACTAGTTATCAATGCCTCATTGGAAAATTGATTTATCTTACCATTACGAGGCCTAAAATATGTTATGCAGTTCAGATCCTTAGCCAGTTCATGCACACCCCAAAGCTTTCACATCAGGAGGTAGCTCTTTGCATAGTTAGATACCTAAAACGCTCCTCAGGTCAGGGATTACTTATGAGATCTGATAGTAAGCTAGATTTACAAGCTTATTGTGATTTGGATTATGGGCGATGTCCCATGAGGAGGAGATTTGTGGCTGGTTTCTGCATTAAATTTAGAGACTCTCTTGTTTCTTGGTGATGCAAAAAGCAAGGGACTATATCACGATCTTCCACTAAAGCTGAGTACCAAGCCATGGCAACCATTTCTTGTGAGGTAATTTGGCTATTAGGATTATTGAATGATTTGCATGTTCCATGTCCAAGGCATGTCTCTTTATTTTGTGATAATAAAGCTGCAATGAGGATCGTTGTAAATCCTATAGTCCATGAAAAAACCAAACATATAGAGATTGATTATCACTTCATTCAAGAAAAGATTGCAAGGGGCATCATTTGGACTTCCCACATTTCAACCAAAGATCAACCAACATATATTTTTACCAAGGCTTTGGGAATATGGCAACACCACTTTCTTCTTGGCAAGCTGGGAACCTTTGACTTATATGAAGCACCAGCTTGAGGGAGGTTGTTAAAATGTGTGTGCTGTGTATAATGTAAAAGGAACTGTTGTGGAAAATCATTGTTGAACTGTACTGTATTGTCAGATACCCATTTATAGTCTTCTTATTCATTCGTTTATACTTGAATTGTATTCATTTACCATTACATACAGATTTGTATCTACAAACCCATTATCAATATAACGATTTGCAGAGTTATTATGCAATTCTTTATGTCTCTCTTTTATTATTCAACAAATTGCAACTAGGGAGATCCAAGAATTCTAGGATTGCCAATCTACGAAACAGGCTTTGGGCCTTCTGATTGGGTTTTTGCCAAAGAAAGACTAACCATAACTTTCAAGCTATAAATTACTAGCCGTTTGCCACCATATAGTTAATTTCTTTATAACTCTACACTATCAAGACCTTTAAATTTCCAACCTTATGTGGGAGAGAGCCATTTGGAGAATTTGATGAGAGTTTGACTTTCAATATATATGTAAAGCTCCACAAGCTTAAAGGAATCGTAAAGGTTAAACAATTCTTTTTTCCCCTATTTTTTTCTTTTGCTATTATGCTCTGTTTTTCATCTATACCTATAGAAACATGCTAATTAGACTTTTCAAATGTCTAAGAATATTCTTTCCAAGAATTGTTATGCTAGATACCTTTATTGCCCGTTTGTTAAAATGTTATTTCAGGATAAGAATGATTATGCGGCCAAACTACTCTATTTATTTGTTTGAATATTATTTGTAGCATAATAATAGTTATTGTTGGATCCTATAGCAACCTAAGAGGGGGGAGAATTAGGTTTATCTTTTAATAATCACTTCTATTTGTGTTTAATTACTTTTTAGGCAATCAAATATGGCATTCAAAGATATAAAGCTTAAACAACAAGCTAATCAAACATAAAGAAGATAAGACACAAATTTACACGGTGGTTCGGCCCTTCTCACCTACTTCCACTCTCTTCACCTTCAACACAACCAGTTGAAGTCTACTTTACTACAAAGCTAGGAGAAACTTTCTCCTACACTTTCCAACTCCTCCTTAAGGAGTCAAACAATCCTTACACCAAGGATCACAATTACAATGTGTGTCTCAACACACATCGACAAGTCAAAGTTTATCAAGCTTATTACAAATTTCGAACTAAGCTTCTATATGATATGTAATACAAGTTCAGAAGCTTCAAATAGCTGCTAGAGACTTAATATAGATTTATGGACAAAAGCCCCAAATTCGTTCAAACCCTAGCAGAGTCTACTTGCAGAAAATCAACTTCAATAATAGAGTATAATGAAGCACAAATTGATTCTCTAATAAGCAAGTAATGAGCTTAGAATTAGTCACCCAATGAAGATCAAAATCGTAGGCTTAGATGAGCTAGAATGAGTAGTATGAGATGCTTCACAGATTGCTTTTTTTGCTTATGATTTTTAGACTCCTAGCAATGGTGAAGACAAACTTGCTTAAATACCTTCAAAGCAACTAACCTCTCACTTCAAAGAGTCGTTCTGACACTTCTGAGCACCATCAAATCTTCTTCCCGTTGGAGTTGATTAATTTCCCTCTTTTCTATCCATTTTCAAGCTTAAGAGAGACAGAATGTCAGGGCTAAGGTTTTACCTTCGTTTATTTCAAAACCCCATCCAAAACGGTGCAGTTTTGGTCTCAACTTAAAGTTCTATAATTCGGGTTTTGTGGAGTAAGTTTCGGGTCTTGCTCAAATCTTCTTCAATTCTCTCTAATCTTGAATCAATTCTTTGTGGGTCCTTCATAGATTGATAGAGCATCTTCTTCCTTACAAAAACCCTTTGAAATCGTCTTCAGAAGCCCTCTAATCTGCTTCCAATTCACTTTTGAGCAGTTAGGGTAAGAACTCGATGAGCTTCACCATTTCTTCAAATTGATCCTCTTCTGAGTAGTGGGTCTTTGATTTTTCTTTACAGAAATCTTCTCCTCTTCATTAGCTTTCCAACGAGCTATCTTGCGCCTTAATCGGAGGTGAAATGGGAGGCCAAATCTACCAGCGAAGTCACAGCATCATCGCGGGTCGAATTCTGGGTCGCGGGGCTTAAGTTGGTCGCGGGTCGCGCATTCTAGACTGGGTCGCGCACTGGGTCGCACTCTGGGCCTGGGTCACATTCTCTGGACTGGGTCAGACTTTCTGGACTGGGTCAGACTTTTGGACTGGGCTCATTCTAACCCAATTTCCTGTATACAATTTCAGCATTAGTTTTCTTATAAAACCCATAAATAATCAGATATTAATTATAATATTTTCATATTATAATTCCATTTAATTATCAATATATTCTAACAAAATGGTTATAATATTTTCATATTATAATTCTCATTTTTCTCATCATCAAAATGTTTATATATTCTAATATCATTAAAATATATTCCAACATTCTCTCCCTTTTTGATGATGATAAAATAAAATATTTTGATGCAATATAAGTTTCCAAAGTAGAGCAACAACTCTTTACTTTTCAAGTTTCCAAAATAAATATGATCATTTGTTGGATAACTTTAAGCATATATATTGATGCATAAATTAATCTAAATTCAACACACATCAATATAATCCATAAGAAATATATTTCCTAAAATAAGTTATATATTTCTTCCCTTATAACAAGTTCAAAGTACATATGACCAATATAATCAATATATATTCCTCCCAAGGTGCATATGAACAATATTTCACATGTTATAACAAATTCACCCCTTATAACAAGTTCAACATAACATCATAACATATGTTTTTCCCCCTTTTTGTTTTATCAACACCAAAAGCATCAAACCATGGACTATAACCAAAATTAGCAAACATTATCTACACCAAAATCATAAGAATTATGGTATGTGGTTATCTCCAAGAGCTCACAACTCCCCCTCAAGGATAACTTCCTTGCAAAGTAAGTCAATTAGCCACATAACAAAGAGTTATGGTGAGATAAATTTTCTACATGATAATATCTCCCCCATAGAAATATAATGAGAGCATACGTGCTCAATACATACCATGTTCCCTTTCACATTCTTAACATTATGCAGAAATTTTTAGCAAGATATATGATGAATATGAGGAAGACATAGCAGCAACCATTTTCATAATATCAGCACCCTATGATCATAATTAAGAGTTCACAACACTATCATAGTGATAGGAGTCAAAGTTCACAGTAGCACACATAGTTGCAGATTCATATTCACAACAGCACCATGTCTATAATGTAAATTCCAGCAACATAATAGAGTAGAGATAGATCTTACAGAGCATGTGTTGTATCAATAAGCAACAAAAGTTGGAAAGATCATACCAGATTTAAGGAATCAAGAGCTCCCCCTGAGTAGTAGCACCTACCATTGTTGTAGAGTGGAGTTTGCAGTAGAGTTGGAGTTATGCAGCGAAGTTTTGAGTTTTGCAGCGAAATATCAAGGTAAACTCCCCCTCAAACTAGGAAGGGTCCTTTCTTGTTACAAGAAAGGGAATGTTGACAATGGAGGCTAATCATGATGCACATATATGCCAATACATTCAAGTAGTGATGCAGATTTTGTAATTGATTAACATTTGTATTATTACACTTTAAGGATATAGAACTTTGAAATGAGTCAAAATCAACAAGTTGATTTTTCATCTAGGAACTAATGCACAACATTAGTTACTAACATTGGCAGTATATTTAGTTTCAATAATAAAAGTAGCAACACTTTGTTACTTCTTGAAAAACCATGAAACTAACATATTCAATAGTGAACTGCTGCCACTTGTTGGCTTAAGCGTGACCACACCATGCCTAACAAAGACCCCTCAAAGCTAAAATGCTTAAAGGTCCTCTTTAAATTATGCCAACCAACATCAAATAGTAACAAGCAAATAATACACAATGTGCTAGTGCATTTAAGCAAACAAAAATAATGTTGTAAATGTGCATTCTAACAATCACATCCTCATATTATTATCCAATCATGTTTTCATATGTATTCAATCAATTAACAACTATCATACAAGATAGATTCAAGAAGATTTGAAACATATTTTTAGGGTAGAGAACTTCATTTCCTTTACTGCACCTAGATGGGTCAAACATAAGATTCAAGTGCTATAACTTGTCCCCCATATAGTGACAATGAGTGCAGCAACACAATTTCAACATATATATATCATGTTGAATGTTTTCTTGTTCATTCTTTAATCATTAGCAAGCTGAAACTTTGCATATATATTTTGCTATATGAAGGTTTTTACATTTTCATCATTTGTAACAGCAAACACAACTCAAGTATATTCAACCTTCATCCCAATATCTCATTCAACAATATATTCATATATACCCCATCATTCAGCAAAGTACATGCTTATAAAATCATGTTGTATGGTTTTTGTACTCTTTTTATTTGCAGTAGCAAATACATTTAAGCATTAAGCATAATCTCAAAAACATCTTAAAATCATTTTCAAGATGTAGAGATACATCTTTCTCTTTTGAAAGTATTATCAATGTAGAAGTAAGATAGAAAGACATATCAAATACATGAAACATTCAACTTCATTGGAACTTGAATGCAAAATATATATAAAGCATCACAATAATTTCTTTAAACAATGTAAAGGATAGTTCTACAAATATTCCATGTTTGTACATTACATATCAGCAAAGCACATTTTTGTATGTTGTGTCAAATTTATAAGTAAAATCATTAAGATCATACACAACCAAGAGATATATGAGTCATACTTAACATTCTTATTGGCAGAATTTTATAATCATTGTAGCATGAGTAAACCTTATAAAGATTTGCAAAACACCCTCTTAAATTATGCAATCATTTAAGCTTTTAAGAAATGAGATACTACTCATGTCATTTGCATTAATCTCATTTTTCTATCATGCACAATTCAATCTTATAAAGACTAACTTGTAAGTCTTTGCAATAAGGATTGGCTTGTAACATGAAACATATATTTTAATCAATGCTCCCCCTATCATGTTACCATACTAGGATGATGATAATTTTGATAGATGTTCATCAATTTCATCACATTCTTCATCATACACATTCATTCACACAATGACCTATATAGAATTACTTGACATAAGAAGAAAACATTTTTCATCACGTAATTCAACAATTTCCAGCAAGTATGCATGATATTTAGCAAGCATAAATATGATCATATGCAAGTTTATGATTATTATTTCTTACCACACTTACTACCTTATGTTTTACCACAATATGAATGCACACTTATATTGTTTTGGTTATGTGTTGTGGATCTTTACTCATCACAATGCTCCCACAATGGTTGTTGTCTTTATGTTGATGTCCTACAGAAACAAATAAAGGAGCTTGTATGTATGGTACCCTTCTTTCCTTGGGTCCATGAGTGTTAGAGATCATTGTGCCTTTTGGCACCCATTTTCTTTTAATCTTAAAGCTTCTACCAGCTTTTAAAGGACATTTATCAATTGAATGACCAACATATTTACAATATGTGCATTTATCATACAAAGAAGTCATGCTGTTTTTCTTTTCAAAGAATTTAGTAAAAGGTTTTGCATTTACATTTGATCTATAGCCTATACCCGCCTTGTCATACATGCCTTGTTGTGATTGTAATATCTTTTCAAGCATGGCACTACCATTAGCAAACTTGTCCAGCAAGCATGTTGAGCTATTTAGTTTGTTTTCAAGCTCTTTCTTTAAGCATTCAATATTTGACAGCTTTATAGTTAAAGAATTAATTTCATTCTTCATATGCTCATGCTTTTCATTCAAATCAGAACACATACACATATTATCATTCATTTCAGATTTGTTTCCATGAGATAAAATTGTTTCTTTTAGCTTTTTAATATCAAGTTTCATGCTTGAGTTTTCATTTACAGCTAGCTCATATTGGTTCTTCATTTTCTCATGTTCTTCTACATTCAAACTTGATTTCTTTAATTGGCATTCTAGCATATTCTTTTCAGATTGCATGCTGGACAGTTTTTCTTTTAGTAATTTATTTTCAGATTCTAACTCATGCAATCTATCAACCACTTCATTGAATGTATCATTCAGCTCATTAAATAAAATACAATCTTGACACTTGTTAAATGTACTTACCTCATAGTTATCATAACTCTCCATTGCCATGAAACATTGAAAGTTCCTTTCATCTTCTTCTTCATTAGGGGATGAGCTATCTTCATCCCAAATAGGCATTGATTCAGTCCTTTCAGCGTGCCTTTCTATCCCCATGAAGCATACATTTGCTGTCTCCACTACTTCTTCATCCGAAGATGAGTCATCATCCCAAGTAGCCACCATCGCTTTCTTCTTAGACTTTCTATCCTTCTTTGCCTTCAAGGTTGGGCAGTTTGCTTTCATATGACCTGGTTTCTTACACTCAAAGCAAAGATCATCAGTAGCCCTAGTTGCATTCTTACCTTTTGCTTTGTAGAACTTCCTTATTTTTCGAGCAAGTAATGCAACATCCTCATCAGAATCAGAATTATCATTATCATTTACAGCAGTCTTAAAAGTAATATTTTTATTTACTTTCTTTGACTCTTCTATATCATGGATTCTTCTATTGATTTGAAGCTCATATGTTAATAGAGATCCTACCAGTTCATCTAGCTTCATTGTATTCAGATCATTTCCTTCTTCGATGGCAATTCTTTTAGCTTCCTAACTTGTATCTAAACATGCTAAAATCTTTTTGACTAATTTTTTGTTTGGATAAGTCTCTCCTAACAATGTAAATTTAGTAACAATATCAGAAAATCTATTATACATTTCAGAGATGCTTTCACCTGGTTTCATCACAAACAATTCATAGTTATGGATCAACATGTCAATTTTAGAATCTTTAAATTTTTTGGTTCCTTCGTGCAAGACCTCTAATTTATCCCAAAGTTCTTTTGCTGTTTGACAAATAGAGATTTTGTTATATTCAGATGCAGTTAAAGAATAATACAACAAAGTCATAGCTTTACCATTTTTCTCCATTTCTTTAGAAACATCATTTGACCAAAGTAAAGGTGATTCTTTAGGTATTTCTATTGTTTTGTTTATGATTTTCCAAGATTCTACATCCTGTCCCATTATAAACATTTTCATTATATTTTTCCAATGGTTATAGGTTGTGCCATCAAATATGGGTGGTCTATTGAAGGTCAATATGGCAGCCATTCTTGTTGCTATGTAAAGTTCACTGATATCTAACTAACGGTGGTCAGAGTAGATATAACCTCGCTCTAATGCCACTTGTTAGATCTTATAGCAACCTAAGAGGGGGGTGAATTAGGTTTCTCTTTTAATAATCACTTCTATTTGTGTCCAATTATTTTTTATGCAGTTAAATATGGCATTCAAAGATATAAAGCTTAATCAGCAAGCTAATCAAACACAAAGAAGATAAGACACAAATTTACACCGTGGTTCGGCCCTTCTCACCTACTTCTACCCTCTTCTCCTTCAACACAACCAGTTGAAGTCTACTTTACTACAAAGCTAGGAGAAACTTTTTCCTACACTTTCCAACTCCTCCTCAATGAGTCAAACAATCCTTACATCAAGGATCACAATTACAATATGTGTCTCAACACACATCAACAAGTCAAAGTTTATCAAGCTTATTACAAATTTCGAACTAAGCTTCTGTATGATATGCAATACAAGTTCAGACGCTTCAAATAGCTGTTAGAGACTTAATACAGAGTTTATAGACAAAAGCCTCAAATTCGTTCAAATCCTAACAGAGTCTATTTGCAGAAAATCAACTTCAATAATAGAGTATAATGAAGCACAAATTGATTCTCTAATAAGCAAGTAATGAGCTTAGAAGTTAGTCACCCAATGAAGATCAAAATCGTAGGCTTAGATGAGCTAGAATGAGTAGTATGAGATGCTTCACAGATTGCTTTCTTTGCTTACGATTTTCGGACTCCTAGCAATGGTGAAGACAAACTTGCTTAAATACCTTCAAAGCAACTAACCTCTCACTTCAAAGAGTCGTTCTGACACTTCTGAGCACCATCAAATCTTCTTCCCGTTGGAGTTGATTAATTTTCCTCTTCTCTATCCATTTTCGAGCTTAAGAGAGACAGAATATCGGGGCTAAGGTTTTACCTTCGTTTATTTCAAAACCTCATCCAAAACGGTGCAGTTTTGGTTTCAACTTAAAGTTCTATAATTCGGGTTCTGTAGAGTAAGTTTTGGGTCTTGCTCAAATCTTCTTCAATTCTCTCTAATCTTAAATCAATTCTTTGTGGGTCCTTCATAGATTGATAGAGCATCTTCTTCCTTACAAAAACCCTTTGAAATTGTCTTCAGAAGCCCTCTAATCTGCTTCCAATTCACTTTTGAGCAGTTAGGGTAAGAACTCAATGAGCTTCACCATTTATTCAAATTGATCCTCTTCTGAGCAGTGGGTCTTTGATTTTTCTTTACAGAAATCTTCTCCTCTTCATTAGCTTTCCAACGAGCTATCTTGCACCTTGATCAGAGGTGAAATGGGTGGCCAAATCTACCGGCGAAGTCACAGCGTCATCGTGAGTCAAATTCTGGGTCGCGGGGCTTAAGTTGGTCGTGGGTCACGCATTCTAGACTGGGTCGCGCATTGGGTCCCGCTCTGGGCCTAGGTCACATTCTCTGGACTGGGTCAGACTTTCTGGATTGGGTCAGACTTTTGGACTGGGCTCATTCTAACCCAATTTCCTGTATACAATTTCAGCATTAGTTTTCTTATAAAACCCATAAATAATAAGATATTAATTATAATATTTTCATATTATAATTCTCATTTTTCTCATCATCAAAATGTTTATATATTCTAATATCATTAAAATATATTCCAACAGTTATGTAGCTCAATTCTTTCTTATCTATTTTTCTGGTGGTTACGTGGATGATGTGAAAGGTTGTTCATACACTTATCAAGTTCATACATCTTTTAGTGGTCCTTATAAAGGGCTCCCTCGGATGCCTTACAAGTGAAAGAAGTTTACTCAGATCAAATGGACAGAATTACACAACGAAAATCTGTAGAACTTACTAGTAGCTATTGTTTGAGTAGCAGTAGTTGATGTGGTAGCTGGTGAAAAAGCAATTGGTTTTTCATCAAGTCCGTGCAAAATTTTGGTGAAAACACATAATTCATTAATTAACTTAGCAGCATGCAGAACCCTCCAATTTTACTTTTTGGGGCTGGGACTTGCTTCTCAATTTTATTTGGAAATGGAGTACAGAGTATTCTATTGTTATATTATAAGACATTAATAATCTTAAATTTTACTTGAGCAGGACAACAGTGACCAAATTTCCAATCCTTACAGTTAATGACTAGCTGAACCTGCTTCTTTCACTTTTGACTCTTACTGCTTAGTATAGAAGTCTGGTGTGAAAGCCACGTAACAGCCACGGTGGATGACCTAACTGGATCCCAAGAGCGGGATCTAGCCCTTTTGAGCGTGCAGGCTGGCTAGCCCATGCAGGGCAAGCCAAAAACGTTCTTTACAAGTATGTCGGATGGAGGATTTCATCAAAGTGGAAACAGAAAAATGCTCCTCCATTGCCTAGGATCAGGATGTTGGCAATGGGAAGAAAAGCTTGGTTTTTTTATAAATGTGGTGTAAAGAATTCATTTGTTCTTTGAGATTGTTCATATAGATCTCTTGTAAATGCATTCGGTTTATCTTGTTCCTCAAAACGTTATTCAATCTCCGTCGTCCGTGTTCAATATGTACCATGAAAATCAGCATTTACTGTTATGTATGTAACCTTCTTGTATCATTGTTTCAAGATATTGGAGGCTGAACAGTAAAATGATGAGGCATATGTTCATGGTGGAGAAAGGATGTTTCTGCATGGCATATTTCCATTAATCGAAGTGTTGAATGTGCTGACCAAGAGCTGGACTTCCACATCAGCGAAGTAGTGCTAGTTCAGATTCGTCCATGCAGGTAGATTTGACGTGAAAACACTGCTGCGGACTGAAGCAGAAACTGAGCAAGCTTCCAGGTGACTTTCCCACGGTGAAGTTGAAGAAAGATAGGACAGTAAAGAAAAGCTACCCGAGGCGAGTTGACTGCCAACTGCACTTGTGAGCTCCGTGGATCGAGCTTCGACTGTTGGTGGAAGACCTTCTTCATTTCTCCTTTAGATGTAGGCATTATTGCGTAGGAATGATTTCTTCATTTTCCTGTAATCGCTGCAGTTAAAACCTTTAGTGAAGGAAAATCATTTTAATCAATTTGCGTGATGCAAGGTTAAGTTTTGTCGTTGTACCAGAACAGTTCCTTTGATTCTACTTCTATTATCAAGCAAACCGGAGCTCTCGTTCTAACAGCTGCTGTCCTCAGTATTAACAAGCTGAAAGCTTTACTGTAAACAGAACCAATCATATCTCTGTTAGCCAGCCTCTGGTATCAGTTCAAAATCATGGTATCCGTCTTTAGGTCTTTCATCAACATTCCCCTGTTTTTTCATCGCTGAAGCTCCGAGATTGTGCTCTTTTTTGTACCTAATGGCACAGAGCAGTGCGATACCCTGAAGTGCGACTCCATTATGGGCTACCTACCGAGAAGACACGAATGTAGTAATGCTTGTCTCCGAAAATCTTAGGGTTAAGAATTTACTTACCGGTGAGATTAGGACAGTGCAAGATCGTTATTTCATATTTTTTTTATAATAATTCATCTGAAATCTAGCTTTATTGACCTGCTGGGCTAGATACTTAAGACTGTATGCGGAAATGATAGTCTAGTAATTCACTTGCGTCGTGAGTAAAAGACCGTCTTACATCCATCTAGTTGCTTGATAGGATGCAACTTTATTGTTGGTAACTTTAATTAAGAGTTTTGGTTCAAATGGCATTTTTTTTAAGCTGGAGGATTAGAGACACAAAGGACCAGATTAGGATTTTACAACGTTGCCAAACTTGCGAGATATTGACATGTGCTGCTTCCTTTGCTCGTATTAGAAACCTATATGTTGTAGGATATATACAAGCAGACGTTGCATGCATATGAATGTCTATAACTATATATATACACAAAAACCCCATGCATATTTAGTGTGTATATATATGCATGGACAATAATGGTTTTTGTATATACCAACATTTGCCTTCTGATTGCCTTTTGATTTGCATAGCAATTGAAGATCCAAAGAAAACATGCTTTTGTTATGGTGGACAACAATACGATAACAGAGTGCCTATTTGGTTTTGTTTTCAAAGAGTACTTTTAGAAAATTGTTTCCAATAAGATGTTTACAATGGTGTTATTTTTCAAAAATTGTGAGCAACCAACTTGTGAAGAAAATCTGTTAGTCTCCTTGCAAACAAATAAAAGCTGCTACTAATGACTTTGATTCTACCAACAAAGTTGGAGAAGGTGGCTTTGGTACTGTATACAAGGTATTGCAACTTAATCTTCACTCATTCATTAAGTATGTCTTTGTGTTTCTATTTGAGTAAAGGTTGGATGCACGGTCAATTATCTAATTCTACAAACAAAGTTGGAGAAGGTGGTTTTGGTCCTGTGTACATGGCACTGCAGCTGAATCTTCACTTATTCATTATGTATTTGTATTTTTATCTAAATAAAGGTTGGATACAACATCAATTATCTAATGGTGCTATCTTGCAACTAAGCAGCGTGCATATAATTGAAACAAGGAAATTAAGAATTTTTAAATGAGATTGGTATGATTTCTTGTTTACAACACCTTAATCTTATAAAGCTTCATGAATTTTATATTAAAGGAGATTAACTATTGTTGGTGTAGGAGTACATAGAAAACAATAGCCTTGCTTGCGTTCTTTTTGGTGAGTATTAATTTGCTTTGTGTTGCCATTGATACTGCTAAAAGGAATATAGATATAAACTATTCTTTTCTTGATTTTCTGGTTTGGTGGCTTTTGGTTTCTCCTTCTTTGTTTCCCTGATCTTAGGTTGTGTCTCTTTTTTGTTCTTTTTCAATGATTTCATTATTCTATGAAAAACTCAAGATCTTGAGTTAGTTAAGCAATATTTTCTTCTTCATGTAGGTTTAGAAAATACTCAACTTAAATTGGATTAGCTTAAAAGGCTTAAGATTTGTTTGGGATAGCAAGAGGTTTAGCTTTTCTCCATCAAAATTGTTCTTAGAGACATCAAAGCAACTAATGCATTTTTGGATGGAGATTTGAATCCAAGAATATTTGACTTTGGATTGGCTAGGCTTGATGGAAAAAAGAAGACTCAGATTACCACCCAAATTGTTATAAAAACTACGTGTTCAAAATTTTTAACTCTATGTATTGAATTACAAGACACCTAATATTTGGTTTGTAAAGGATATATGGCACCAAAATATCCATTATGTGTTACTTGACATACAAAGCAGATGTTTGTAGTTTGAGTTTTTGATCCTAGAAGTTACTGGTGGAAAGAACAACAATAATTATATGCAAAGTGATAATTGTGTTTGTCTTTTGGATAAGGTACTTTCCAACACCTTTTCCTATTCAATCCATTAGATATCCATTGTTAATGCTTCACTTGTTACTTCAAGTACAAGGAACATTTTCTTCATAGCAATTGGATAGCTTGTGTTACAAGCTTGTCATTTGCAACAAATTGAAAGCTAAAATTGACGGGAGGTTGGAGTCTGAGGTTAACCATAAGGAAGTTGAAATTATAGTTGAAGTAACCCTATTGATAACTTTATATTTTATAGAGTTATTAATAGTATTTTAGGTAATGTTTAATATAGTTTTTATTAAATTATATTTATATTTAATTATATTTATGTATATTTTGTTATTTTATGCAGTACACTTAAAATAGAAGAAAAATGAGAAAAAAAAGTAATAAATCATTTATATACTAAGCATAGAAGGAAGGAGCAAAGTCAAAAGAGAAACGCACATGAAGAAAGAGAAAAAGAGACAAAGGAAACAGGTGAATGGGTAAATTGTGAAAAAGAAGGAAACACGTGGGACCCAGGCTATTATGTAAAAGAGTTCTTTGCCACGTGAGTGGAAAAACGTGGGACCAATGAGAAACGCGTGAAGAGTGAAGAAGCGGCTTTTATTTGGGGGAGAAGGCGGCGAACAAAAGAAGGTAGAAGACCAGATAGAAAAGCAGGAGAGAAACCAAAAGAGAGAGGAGGTCGCGAGAAGGGGCGGTCGTGCGAAAGCCGACCGACCCAGGAGAAAGAAAATCCATCTAAGTGTGTTTTTCGGCGAGAAAGAGGGAGAAGAGAGAGGCCGGCCGTGCGAACGCCAACCGGTCTCTTCTGTTTGGAGTTTGTCGGTATAATCGGCTGAAAAGGGACCTTGGAACGTGCGAACGCCGTCCAGGTCCCGTTTTTCCAATTTCCGGCATACTTCCAACAGCCCTCAGTCATCTTTGAGTCAGATCTACACGGTGTTGTGGCAGTTCGTTTTTCATCCCCTTTTTCAGACAGAACCTCTTCCTCCTCCTTATGTGCAGATTTGTGCAATCTATTTTGTAATTTGAAGACATTTGATGACAACTTTAATGTTTTTAAATTCCAGAATGTTTTGTTCACGTTTTTGCACTGATTTAGTTTATTTAAATATGTTGTTTTAGTTTAGTGTGTTAGAGCTACGATGGAACTTAATTATAATGTATGAATGTTATGATTATTTACGTTTTATGAGATATTTTATGAATGTGAAGTTGCATATTATGGAGTTTAATGTTTTTAGGTGATTA
Source organism: Casuarina cunninghamiana (assembly GCA_028551485.1). Classification (NCBI taxonomy): domain Eukaryota; kingdom Viridiplantae; phylum Streptophyta; class Magnoliopsida; order Fagales; family Casuarinaceae; genus Casuarina; species Casuarina cunninghamiana. The sequence continues at coordinate 6,406,970 of CM052366.1, read as the reverse complement.
GCTACCACCTAGATGACTTGATTTGCATGTTAGAGACCGACAGGAAATAGCATGCAGTTGCTTCTTGTAATATGCAACCATAGATTAATATGGATAGACATATACCATGTTATTTGTGTGGCTTTTGGTAATAAGATGATCGAAAGATTTATTGTAAACTAGAAATATTCGCAGATCCTAATGCATTTGGTTTGTTTCAATTCACATATAGAGATATAGTGAATTAATGAACTAAATAGGTTTACTATATCTAGACATAGGATAGTAAATAAATTAGAAAATTTCACCATCACATAAGTAGAATTAATCTTGCTAGCATGGATGATCGACATTTGTATCAAAAAATTAGGTGAAATCAGACGCTCTAGCATCTTTGGTTAATCAAGTTTAAATTAAATTTAGTTATTAAATTCACAATTTACCATTTCGGTTGGCTAGATAAATTCTAGGAGTTGTTCACCATTAGTAATTAATTAGTTTAGTAAACACTAGTCTTCGTGGGACGATATCTGTACTCATCATTATATTACTTGTTCGACACGTACACTTGCATGTAGAATTTCACCGAACACCTATTATGCATGAATGCTTCCCTATCACTAAGGCCTACCATGTTTGAGATTGTGAACATGTTTGAAGGGCGAATGACTATTCTAGACATGATTCCCGAACCAAGCTTGTACACTAAAGATCTAAGGCTTAAGGCCATGAGAGACCTACATCGACAAAAGCAAGATCAAATTTCAAGTGAAGGCATTATACAAAACTTAACTTCAACCTTTTCTTCATTTGCATCTAGACATGATTTTGGCATAATCAAACTCGGAACAAAATCCTGCTAAGTGAGGGTGTGCACTCTCTTATTTGACACATCATAGTAGGTGTTCTTTGAAGAGAGATTTTTAACTTCATAGTAAGTTTTCAATGTTTATGTCTATATTAGTTAAGAATGAAGGTCCACCAGCATGTGTAGATTTACTAGATATGTTAATGTAATTATTCTTGCACAACATATTCTAGAAAATTTACTAGAAATATATATAAAGAATTTAATAGAAAATATCTTTTAAATTTTTCTTTTTACGGTTGTTAGTAATTCCTAGAATGATTTACTTCCTCATTCCTAGTTAAACAATAGTTCTTTCAAGTCCATAATTAAGAAACTGCTTTTGGGTTTCCCTTCGCTTCTTTTACAGGGGATGGAATGGAAAGTACTCTGTTGTCTTATCAAGCTACAACATCATAATACATTTTACTTAAGCTTTGTTGCTATAATCAAGATTCCTTTACTTTTGACACTTGATATTATTCATGTAACCTTTAAATGCTATTGTTTTTTTTCTTAAATTTGGGTTGAACATTAAAATGATAAGGCTTATGTTTTAAGTTCTTGTTTCCTGACTTGATTCCATTGTGCCACACTAGATGGAAGGGATATTTCATTGGAATCAAAATTGCTCAACCTTGGAAAGTTGGGTAAAAGAATCAATTAATGGTTAAGCTCATATACTTCATAATGTTTTATTGCAAATGTTGTTCTAGTAAAAGATAACAAATCAATTTGAGATGCTGAGGCAACATTTATATGTAGCCACTAGCGATTGATTATAAGTAAAACCATTAACTATAACTATTCAAAATGCTAATATTATCATCAACGATAACAAATCATTAACTGTAAAGAAATCTATTTGAAGAAGTCCCAACAATATTATGTTTTCAAAAGTTGAAACACCACAGAGGTATAAAAAAAACTCAATGCTCTTAGATTGCTTCAGCGCCTTGTAGAAACTTTGATTTGATCCTACTGAGAGTGATTGAAATAGTTTTTGCATTAGTCCTTTGATTTGGTAATTCAACACAACATGACTGAGCCAACTCCATTATAGATGATATGCAATCCTTCATAGAAGCAAAATTCCTTTCTTCTCTTAACAAATTAGAGTCAATAACTTTGGTTATTGAAATGGTTGATGATTCTTCTACCCAACGTTTCAAGCTCATTTCTCCGGTAAACATAACATCTGTGGGCTTCTTTCTTGTGAATGTTTCCATTAGTAAAATTCCAAAACTATACACATCACCTCTTGTAGAAACAATTCCTCCATATCCATATTCTGTGTAAAATTTCAATTGATCATGAAAAAATAATTTTATATTACATAACACAAAATAGAAAATTCCAATTAGATGAAGTGGAATAATCAATAATCTACTGATGCTTATTGTTATCCATGTATGCATAGGTAGAATGATAAATATCCAAACTTAAGTTGCAAATTAAAAACATACCTGGTGCCATGTACCCAATTGTAGCAAGATTCATTGTTTGCATCATAGAATTCCCTTCTCCTAAGAGTTTAGCAATACCGAAATCAGCTACATGTGCAACCATGTCTTCATCTAGTAGTACATTACTAGGCTTCAAATCACAATGAACAATAGGCACTAAAAACCCATAATGGAGGTATTCTAGTGCTGATGCAACATCCACCATTATATTTATCCTTTGCAAGATGTTTAAATAGTAGTTTTGAGAATACAACCACCTTTCAAGGCTTCCATTAGGCATGTATTCCAATATAAGTGCTTTAAAGTTCATGTTACTACAAATGCTGATGATTTTGACAAGATTTCGATGGCGAATATTGCATAAGATCTCACACTCTACACTAAAAACTTGCAATGCCCCTTCTATTTCCAAATCTAAAACTTTTACTGCAATATTCATCCCATCCAAAAGTTTCCCTTTATATACTAATCCAAAACTCCCTTCACCTAGAAAGTTATTTACACTAAATCCATTTGTTGCTCGTATGAGTTCTTGTTGGGAAATTCTTCTCCATGTTGGTAAATGCAATAAGTTTCTTTCAACTTGAAATTGTGCATTCCTATTTTTATGCCTTTTCCACACTAACATGAGAACAACTACAACCATTGCTAACCCAATTATTGGTAGCAGATGCTTTAACAAGCGAGTTGCTATAGTTCTATTTGATTGAGAAACATCTCTACAAGGAGGAACTTGTAGTTGGGAAACACCACAAAGATCATCATTTGACATAAATGATGTGGCAGAGAAGTGTGTGAATGGCCCTCCTACTGGAATTTTTCCTCGTAATCTATTGAAAGAGACATTTAGATGTTTAAGGTATACAAGTGCTTCTAAAGATTTTGGAATTTCCCCAGTTAAGTTATTATTGGAAAGATCTAAGAATTCTAGGCTTACCAATTTACCAATCGAGTCAGGAATTAAGCCTTCTAATTGATTGTTTGCCAAAGAAAGATACTTCATATCTATGAAGTTATTAATTACCTGTGGGATATCATCTGATAGTTGATTTCTTGATAAGTCTAATTTTATCAAGACCTTTAAATTTGTGATCTCAAAAGGGAGAGCACCACTTAGTGCATTTGAAGAGAGGTTGACTTCCAAGATATATGTAAGGCTCCACAAACTCCTAGGAATCATAGACGTTATTTGATTAGAGTCTAAGAAAAGATACTTAAGAGAAGTGAGATTATTCAAGCACAAAGGAATGGATCCAGAAAGCTCATTATCACTCAAATTCAATGAGAATAATCTCTTCAAGTGACAAAGATTTGATGGGATGGGACCTTCTAGTCCATTACTCGGAAAAGAGAGACTTTGAAGATTGTACAATTTTTCAATTGTAGATGGGATACATCCAGTCAACTCATTCATTCCTAGACTAAAATCCATCAAGTTGGTTAAATTTCCTATGTCTTTAGGAATGTTGCCCTTGACATTGCAATTCTCTATGTTAAAATGTTGCAAAGAATAGGACAGATTTCCAATGGAAGTGGGAAGGATCTTATTTAGTGGATTTTCTGACAAATCTAACCATCTTAGATGTGCCAAATTTGAAAATAAAAAAGAAAGGAAGTTGGTTTCAAGAGGTGAAGATTCAATGGTCAAGTTATTGCTCTCTAGTTCAAGTAACTGAAGGAGTCTTAAAGTCCCAAGTGCTTTAGGAATTAAGCCCGAAAATAAGTTTTCACTTAGATCTAATCTAATAAGTTGTGAAGCATTGGAAATAAAACTAGGTATTGCTCCACTTAGCTTATTACCTCCAACGGCAAGATATTGAAGATTTGGAATGAAAAGGTCCATATTTGATGGAAGAGGGCTTGAAAAATTATTCACAGACAATACAATATCTTGTATTGTTGATATATTGAAGATTTCAATAGGAATTGGGCCAGTGAAATGGTTGCTACTAACTCCCAAGACTTCAAGCTTTTGGAGATTACCGATTTCAATCGGGATTTCACCTGCCATAAAATTGAAAACCATACTTTATGAACCAAAAGAAAAAGTAGTTTAGATGAATGATAAATGCAAATGAACCTTCTCATAAGCAAAACAAGGTTCAAAGACCTAATTATTGTGAGCAACAAAAGAAGTCCTTAGGTCGTTTCAATTTGATAGTTTGTTATACATGGTCTTACTCTTTTTTAGTCATTGCTTTTTATTTTGTTTGTGATGGGATGGGTGGGTTGGGAAGGAGCAAAAATTGGTAGAAGAATATATAGAATTCCATGATCAAGTGGAATAAATACATTGGTCTAACACGGTACCCCAACTTAATCACCATGCTAACTATTTAAATTGGTGGGAATTTTTTTTATTTATGAAAATATTTCATTTTTGATTTCTTAAAAAACTAAAACAAATATCATAACTTATTGCTTATCTAAATAATATTATATTTAATAATTTTATACTTGTTGTTTCAAAATAAAAATCCTACTTTATACAAAGTAGATTTGTAGAGGTTTTGGAGGGGCATATATGCAATACACATGGGGAAAAAAAAAATTACCTGCTAAAGACCAATTTTACCCTTCTTTTTTGTAAGTAGCTCAATTCGGTTTCTATAATTCTATAAACTCTTTAAAATTATATTTTAGAAAAGTTTAAATGTTGATGAAATGAGGGTTCATATTCTTCTACTAACTTAGATTTATGATTTCAAACTAAGTAATAGTTGAGGATGAGATTTATTTGATTTTGTAGTTTAACACAAATGGGTAGTAGATGGTCGTTGTGGATATCTAGTAACCAATGAACAATACTAATGAAAATTGTTTCTTGTAAAAAAAATTAAAGACGTAAATATTCTAAAAATATTGAGCTTACACCTTTCATGGAATGTTTGTGGGATCAACTAATCAAAGTTCATTTTTTTAGCCTTTAACAATCATAAATGTGCAATGAATGGACTTAAATAGACACAGAAAATCTTAGATACTAATTGAAGTAAAAAAATTAAAAATTTAAATATATTAAATGTAATACAGGTTTTATGTTGATGGAATCCTATATGAGAAAATTTTTTAAAAGACCAAAAGATTTATTTACTATTGGATCAATTTTTGATAAAAACTAATATTTTCAAACATAAGATTAGAGTATAATTTTTAAATATAATATTCATCACAAACTAGACCTATGTGATCTTCACCTTATCATTCTATATTGTATTTGTGAATTGACCTATGTTTGAGACAAAATGGCATGTTAAATAGTAATATAAGTATCATATTGTCTAAATGTTTCTTGACAATCCTCTTTAGAAAAAAAAATCTGTATTCCTTAATAAGAGTTGTAGATTATACATAACATTTTTCTATAACTTGAAGGTAAATCTATGATTCAAGGTTCTTATAATGAAGCCAACCCCATGAACTAATTACTTCAATGAAGCTTTGGCTACTAATTATAGCCACTTGGTTAGTTAAAAGGATACAATTGCAAGATTTGATGACAATATTGGGCCTTTATTTTATTCCTTAAGCTATGAGATAATATTGTTAATTTCCCATATGTGACACTTTGTAGGTCTTCTATTTAAATTTCAAAGAAATGGATAGTAAAAGAATGCCAAAAAATAAAAAAATAAAAAGAAATTAGAAGAGATCAAGACATAAGTTCTTAAGGTTAGATTTTATATTCCTATAAATTATTTTCTTAGGATGAGAAGTATTGAAATGAAAAAAAGTTTATTATAATAGAGAACTTTACTTGTAAATAAGAAAGTTTAAATGTAATCAAAGATGAGGAACTTTAAATTTTATCTGCCATAGATAAGTTTCTTTCTTATATTGTGGATATAAAGAAAATGGAATATAAAATCTAGTTGTAATTAATATCAATTATTCCCAAGGATGATATGTTTAAATAAATTTGGAGGATAGCAAATTGACTAAAGCAAACTAAAACAAGATCAACTTACCTTCAAAGTAGTTGTCATCCATGAATAGATGTGTTACTGTGGTCAAGTTTCCAATTTGTGAAGGTATTCTCCCAATAAAATGATTAGACCATAGGCTTAGAAATTGTAATTGCTTGCACTTGAACATAGTGGATGGGAGATCACCTATGAAAGATTTACTTATTATAAACAAATAATTAAAATTTTTAATCCATTAAATAATAAAAATTGACTAGAATAAGACTAAACAAACCTTCAAATTTGTTGTCGTGAAGGTTTAACTTTGAGAGTGAGGTTAAATTTTCAATTTCCAAGGGTATCCTTCCTACAAAATTATTCTTTCCCAACCATAAATCTTGCAACTCTTTGCACTTGAATAAACTAGATGGAAGTTCACTGTGGAATTGGTTATTAAACAGATTAAGATGTTGTAAGTTGGGTAGATGAATAAATGCATTTGTTGGTAGTCCACCAGACATCCTGTTGGCTTTAAGAGCTATGAACCGCAGTGAAGATATGTTAAGGATGGGGGAAGGAATCGAACCTGAAAGCTGGTTATAACTAAGATTAATCTTCTGCAAGGATGAAATGTTGGATAAAGATTGTGGAATACCACCAGCGAAATTATTACCATACAGATACAAGTTTTGAAGTTTGGATAACTGTCCCATCCATGATGGGATCTCTCCGCTAAAGTCATTGAATCCACAGGATAAGCGCTTTAGCCTGCGAAGATGCACCAACTCGTTAGGTAAAGAGCCATAAAAGCTGTTGTTCTTGATGCTCAGGCTCACAAGAAATGAGAGATTTCCCATCTTTGGAGGAATGGTGCCTACAAGGCCCATGGAAGAAAGATTCAAGGCGGTGATTCGGTGATGGTGAGAACCACAAGTGACACCAAACCAATTACAAACAGAGGTGCTAGTGGACCACTTGTTTGTCAAAAGATGGTGAGGATCGTAAGAAATACGAGCCTTTAAGGCAAGAAGAGCAGACTGATCTGAGGTAATGTTTAAAATTGTTGCCCTAGCATCGCTAGACATGTGACATTGCACCAAGAGGAGTGCTAAACAAGGGAGGAAAAGGACGCAGGATCTCTCCATGGGAATAGTATGTTTGGGGAGGTGGTGGGAAGTAGAGTGAGTCTTAAGTGATAAATCCTGAGGCATATAAAAGAGTTCATAGACTTAGGAAATTAAGGAGAACGAGATTCACGTAAGAGAGAGTGAAGTGGCATGGTAGCTGACGTCAATGACGTAAAGAAGGAAAAGGGTAAAAAGAAAAAATATCAGTAATTGGTTTGTTTTATTTTATGTAATTACAGCAATTTGAATTTCATTGTATATATTATTAGTATGCTTCTTCAAAAAATTTGAAACTCATATTTGAAAAATATTAAGTCCTTTTAAACCATTCATCGCACTCGATTTTTGTTCCAAAATCGAGCCATAATGACTCTAAACTCTAATTTCTACCATCAAATTATTCCAAATTAAAAGGAATTTTTTTTTCCTATAACTAGTAGCGATCCTCAGTTGAGAATTATGCAATCAATAGTACAAATAAAATATTATACTCTAAAATTATCTTCAGTTTGTTAGATAATGTCTTCACTTTGAAGACTTATACTTTGGGTGGCATTAAAAATAAAATTCCATCTGTAATGATTTTTAAAAATATATTATACTTTTTTTTATTTATGTTTTTCTCAACTTTTTAGAGTTTTATTATCTTATATTGTTGTATCCTATAATCCTCAATGATCAAAGTAAATCACATCAAATGAGAATGACAAAAGGAGCGTGTATGCTTTACAAAAAGAAGGAAGAAGCTTTGGAAAGAGAAAATGAGTGCCTTAGAAAAGGAACAATGAAGCCGATAAATGGGAATGACAAAAGAAGCGTGCATGCTTTACAAAAAGAAGGAAGAAGCTTTGGAAAAGAAAATGAGTGCCTTAGAAAAGGAACAATGAAGCCGATAAATGAGAATGACAAAAGGAGCGTGTATGCTTTACAAAAAGAAGGAAGAAGCTTTGGAAAAGAGAAAATGAGTGCCTTAGAAAAGGAACAATGAAGCCCATCGGTTCTGAGACATAAAAAACAATCAAGCGAAAACAGTATCACGTGCCAGTGTCAGAATCAACCAAAAATGGCCGCAACCACTAAAAAGTTGAAGGAAAGACGACAAAGACTCGCTCACCGAGAAAAATTATATAGGTAATACAAAGGTTTGTCTATATACAAAAAGGAGCAGTTGATTAAGGCGGTGATAGGTCCTGCTCATCAACCCGCCAATGGCCCTTATGCCAAGTGCTCTGAAGATATATTTTTCTAGAATACATATGTAGTGTTAAGCTGACAAGTATTACTTCGGTTTCCAACTTTCACAAAAGAAAAAAAAAAATCAATTCAATGAGAAAATACGAATGAAGATATGAATAAGAGAAGGCTGGTGGTGGTGGTGGTGGTGGTGGTGAACAAGCGGAGACTTGCTGTCTTGACGGGGTTCTACTTATTCCATTGACTAAAAATTTCATTTTTTCATCACCTCAAACATTTTTTCCAAAGAGATATGTCACTCGGTCCTTGTTAAGTTGGTCTAGTTTATATTCGAGACTTATTATTAAGTTTTATTAGGGTAATATGGCTCTAAAGTTAAAAAGTAAAAATAAAATTTTTGTCTATTTGTGTGGATCAAAAGAAGAGAGAGAGAGAGAGAAATGCTTGCCAAAGTCCCGATTTTATCTGTTGATTTCTCCGCGTCCCTTTGGCAAAGCCGAACACGCGTGGATAAAGTTGATTGACTAGGAAGGTTCCCGACCATAGGGAGAATAAACGCACTAACTGGGAAATTGTTTGTTCTCCTCACCTCGAAATGCGCTAAACAACTGTGGGATGCTACCGTCATTGGAAATTTCCTGGAAATTTCAGAACGTAAAAAGCCGGAGAATTAGTATGTTTTTATATGTAAATAGTCCTCGCAAGAGAAAGGGCATCGAGAATTTTTCACAAATACATGTTTTTCACCCCAGTAAATCAGTTTTCAAGAGAACATAGCTTGGTTGATAAATGTCTAAATTAATTGTGACACTTTGAGACTTCTTGATCACAAGTTTGACACCTTAAAAGTAGATGCGTGAATTATTAAAAAAAAAAAGAAAAAAAAAAGAAAGACATAGTTTCAACCTAAACTGGGCAGCCAAAGGGGCAATTTAATGATGAGCTAGAAACTACCATAGATAAGCGAAAACGAATCCACTCGAGTTTAAGCTAAGTTCTTTACAATGCAACGAGGTAAGAAAATACAAATGCAAAACCTTTTTCCTCTTTCCCGATCATATCCCATGCCACGGTGATTCCCTAGCATCAACGTTGCATCAGAAAATCTTACGGCATGCCGCCGAATCAAGCTGCCTTCCTCAAACTTTTCCCTGACAGAGCTGAGTCCAGGTCACTGAGTTTTTCCACTTGCGTTACATCAACCATCATCTAAATTGCCAAATGCTCCCCTGAAGGTGGTGACTTATGTGGCTAGGCCTAAGCCTTGCAAGAGAATGATTGATAGGCTTGTTTATCTTACTATTATACACCCTGATATTATATACTTTCTGCAGCAGCTTAATCAATTTATCAATGCGCCAAAGTACTCTTATATGGATGCTGCTATCCAAATAATTTATTATATTAAAATGGCTTCAAGATTGGGTGTTCTTTTCCCAGTTGTCTCTGATCTCCTGAAGGGGCTAAAGTCCAATCCAATGTAAGCATAACTTCCATGCAATCTCTGAAGAAAAATGATGGACTCAAGCGCGACGTAGGACACACTTGCTAAAAGCCATAAGAGGGCGTCTGTTTTGTTGATTTGGGTGCTCGGCCAACTGGTCACTTGAACCATGGTTTTCCAATTGGAAGTAACAAACAGAGACCTGCAAATAGTGGGATTAATTAAATCGACTTCACATAGTGATACTCTCCGTCACTCTATGTGTTAGTGGAAGAGTATCGGATGTTGCAAAAGCTGTTTACGTTATTTGGCGAGTTCAAAGGATTGGACCAGACAAAATCCAGCCTCTGTATCATGATCGCTTGATGAAGATGGAAGAAAAGTGAAGTATTTGAAAGAAAAATCACTTATGTTTGTCCGATAGAGAAGCATGTAAGAAGGAAAAAAAAAAAAAAAAAATACAGCGACTTGGAAAAAGCAAGCAAACAAACAGAGTCGTCAAGATCAAGTTGTATCGAGGCATCAAATCCATAACGGGGATCGTAAGATTTTATTCCATCAAAATAATGGAATGCTTGAAATTAGAAATGCCATATTTATATATTAAGTCTAGTGTATACCTATGCTGGTCGAAGCTAATACTAATAGATGCATAAACAATATCAATCTCAATATTGAAAAAATATTTATTCTACACCAAGTGTTTTATGCAAACCAATGAGAGGAAACCAAAGGCAGAGAGAACATCGCCGATCATATCATTCTACTACAAAAAAGCTTGTTTAAAGACATATAAAGATCTCGAAAGTATGCAAAATTGTTTTGCTAGTTTTGATAACCTTGTAGAGGAATCATCCTCATGAAGGGTGCCATGAAGTAAGTTATGGTGGAAAACTTCGTGAAATGAAGTCAGTGCAATAATATCATGTGTTTGGTTGAATTATAACTCAAGAGGGGGAAATGGTGGAATTGGGTTAAGAAGTTCATAATATTCTTTTGAAAATATTTCTTCTCTAAACTTTCTTCTAGTCAAGGACAAAGATTTCATTTTGTTAGAGAATATAATCACAAAAAACCTCACGAATAATGCCTCAAGATGAGGAAAAATCCACACACTCAACCTTAAAGATATCAGCCACATTAGTTTTAATGTGTTCTATATTTACCACAAATCGAGTTTTGATGAATGAAAGAAGTTTTGATTAGTGGGGGGCTCACTTTTTAATTTCAGGACTAATTATATTGAATCCAAAACATTAACACAATACCTTTTTAAGATTACCCTCAACCTAATCATGGAATTGATCTTGAAAAAGTTATTCTTAACTAGTACAAATTTGATACAAAATTGCATCTCAAAAGTTTGGTATTCCTATCACTACCTTTTTTCTCTCACGATTGGATTAGCATTAAAGAAAAACAAAAGAAACAGGAATGATAATCAAGTCAGCAACTTGTGCGACCATAACTTTATAGGAAGACTTGACTTAAGAATATCGTGCCCAACGGTGTAGAAATAGCCACAATGGACATAAGCAAACGCAATTTCAAAGGTAATGTTCAATTGTCAAAGATTAGAAAATTGTGCAACCAATGATAATGATTGCAATAAAAATAATGATTCAAAATTCTTATTTAGATTTTTTTGGTGGAAATTTCGTTGAAAAGGGAAGGTGAATTGACATAAGCTTTTCTTTGTCGGGAGAGATGGGGGACAAAAAATTAATTGATTCTGCATTGTCTATTAGCAATGAACTTTTGGTCCATGTTCTTTGTCTCAATTTTTTGTCTATTAGCATCATAATTCCAATCTTTAAAGTGACTTTTGAAAAATTGTATAACACTATCACTTTTTGAAATTCGCACGCCAGTCTACAGGGGAATAAATCTAGGACTAGAACGACTTTAGCAAGACTGTCACAACAAAATTGAATCATACATTAGAGTGATTATGGTATTTAGTTTGCTGCCGACAAAGTTGAATGATAAATTGAGGTATTTATGATATTTAACTTGTTGCTTTGTAATCTTTAAAATAATTGCTTAAATATCTTGCATTCTAACGAACAGGATAAATTAAATTTCCTTGTTGTCAACAACGTATGATAAATTCTGCTCTCTGTAGCACCATGTTTTCACGAGTATTGTCAGATTCACATTTTACATCTGTTCCTCTCATTGCATAGAAGTTGTGGTTCGTACCACTCGAAGTCTTTTATTATCTAGTAGGGCCCAACTATTCAACCCGCAATGTAGATGTTGAAAAAATTATTCTTAACAACTGAAAATTTAATTCAAAATTGCATCTCAAAAGTTCGTAATAGTATCTCTACATTTTCTCCCTTATGATTGGATTAGTATTAGAGAAAAGCAAAAAAGATTAGAAGACTTTATATCAGAAGACTTGAGTTGGGCTAAGAATATCGTGTACAACGGTGTAGAAATAGCCACAGTGGAGATATGCAAATGCAATTCAAAAGTAATGTTCAATTGTCAAAGATTAGAAAATTGTGTGAATAATGATAATGATCGCAATGGTAATAATGATTAAAAATTATTAGAAATTCTTATTAAGATTGTTGTGGAGGAAAATTCGTTGATATCAACTTTTCTTTGTCAGAAGAGATGGGCGACAAAAAATTAATTGATTCTGCAGTGTCTATTAGCTGTTTCTCTGTTTATTGGGTAAGAATGCCGTGCATCACAATTCGAATCTTTAAAGTGACTTTTGGAAAATTGTATGACAATTTATCACTTTTTGAAATTCGCATGCAGTATACAAGGGAATAAATCTAGGATTGGAACGACTTTAACATGACTATCATGACAAAGTTGAATCATAAATTGGAGTGACTATGACATCTAAGCTGCTGCCGACAAAATTGAATTATAAATTGAGGTAATTATGATATTTAATTTCTTGCTTTACTATCTTCACAATACTAGGGAGAATATCTCGCATTCTAATAAACACAGGACAGATAAGTAAGTTTCCTGAAGTTTCCTGGTTGTCTCCAACGAATAATAAATTATGCTCTCTGTCACATCTTACATCTGTTCCTCTCATTGCAGTGCAGTCGTGGCTTGTACCACTTGGAGTCTTTTACTATCTAGCAAGGCCAAGCAATTAAACCCTGCATGAATAAAATATTTTCTCTTAATTAAAAAGTTGATAATTCTGCCTCGAAGCTTAAACGATTGATAATTTAGTGTTGAAATTTCTTTTTCCTCAATGTAAAAGCAATTAGAATCATCAACCAAGAATGTAAGAAATTGCAGTCTAGTCGTTGCTCTTGATTCCCGTGGTCGTGAATTCCATGTATTTTAGGCCCAAGCTTTTAATTGTATGATGATGATAATTCAATTGTTGATCCAGCAGGATAGCTATCTTATGTGTTTTTTTGAAATGATGTTTAACAGCTTGATATACCAGCTGCTTGGAATTGATGCAACTGTTGCTTCTTTTGGGCTTCACAACTAGTATCAATTTTTCTCCCTCCACGGCAACTTTTCTTTTGTAGGATTTTGGATTGGGCTTCAGGATGCTAATCTGCTTGGGTGCGAAAGAGTCGGCCATGCTTTGGTGAGAAACTAAACGAACACCCGGCTTGCCCCCACACCCCGGCTAACTGGCAACAAAACAATCAATCTCGTGTTATATAATACCTTATTTCATGGACATGCATGGCAAAAGTTTCTTCCACTGGTCACTTTTAAGCCTTTGCGAGAAAGAATAATTGGGTTCACGGTGTTTTATTTGGTAGATTTAAAACTTTGCTCAAATGGTGGAATCAAGCAAACTGGACAAAATAATCTTGTTGTGAAGACTGTCTGGGGAAATCTTTTTGGCAAAAGCCGTCTGTTGCAGAAAAGGGAGTGAAAGATGAGGTGCGGGCTTCAAATATCAAATTCTCAAGTTGATTTGATTCTCTTTACTTGGTTTACTCTCATTGGTAAATGATGTGCAAAGTTATCCATGCCTTTTAAAAACTATAATTCGTTAAAACTCATATTGATTACACTCCTTTCGGCTTTGGTGCATTCCTAGTTATTCCTTCGTTCGATTATCGTTAAGGCATCAGAACCATTTGACACCGACATAAAAACCTAATCATGCCTTCTTGCACTATGTGTCTTCTTTTGTCTTCTTCACTGCACTTTGTTTTCTTCTCAACCTGACGAACACAGCCCTTTACCGTTTTCCCACCTTTGTGAATGTTAGTAACCTCATTAGTATCATCAAAATAAATGTAGACATATCACATATTCCTAACATGGACATGTGACCTGATTTATATCACCCAAATAGTAGAATGTTTTCGAACAATCATACATTTGTATAATACTAGTATTGTACCATAAAGAAAATGAATGTGAAGCAACTTTATTGTACTACCTTCAATTGAAGTATTATGATTAGGCCAAGTATTCAATATAAGAATATGAATATTCCCTATATGAACTTAGTATTGTCCACGAATTATATAATAAATTACATTCATTAGAAAATAGAACTTGAAGACTTGTAGCCTAAATGATTTAGATATGTTGTTTTCCTCATGGGTTTGTAAAACCCAACCTGAGGGTTTATAAAATCTAGCCCAATTGAGTGTAAAATTCAGCCGAATACCTCACAACAAAAAGCGCGGCCCAAGAGATTTCACCAAACCAAACGGTACCGTCTGATTTGGTGATTTAATTCATCGAAAAAGCTTCTTCGCTCGAAATGAGACACTAGAGTGGGGAGAGCGAGTGGTCATGAAGGCTACTCTGCCAATATCCAATAGGTAGAAAACGGTGGGAATGTAAGTTTTCTAGCCTTGCAAATGTCTCTGTCAATGCTAATCCATTGGTTTTTTATTTGTGCAATTGGATGAAAAAGGAAGCAAATAAAAGGAAAACCCACGTGCTAATCGCTGAAACTCTTGAGCTCAAATAAATTAGGTTAGGTTCCACACGCACCTCTCCCTTCCCCCCACCCCACCACACCACAAATAACCCTAGGTTATTTGAATGAGTTTCTTTTTCAATTAATATGAGGCATTGCTTGGTACTAACATTCTCCACTCCTTCAAATAGCCATTGTTCTCAAGGGATAACCTAAATTCTTTAAATCTTGGAACATGAATGCAAACTCTTGTTAACCCTCCTCACTAACATAAATATTTGTTTTGCCTAGCATTGATGCAAACTCTTGTTAACCCACCTTACTAACATAAATATTTGTTTTGCCTAGCACTGATGTCCATTAAACCATTTCTTATTGCAATAATATTATAAGCCTTACTTGTGCCTAGCTTGCATTTAAGCATACATGTGTACCTAATAGGAATTCTCATGTTGTGCTAGTGTTCAAAGCCTTAGAATTCCACATTCATTCTCTGCTATCCCTTAATATGATAGAATGATTGTGTTAGTTAGCTTCTATAAGAAATCTCATCTCACCTTCTAGCACTAACCAATTATCATTGTTGTTCACCGAATTTGTTTAAGGTTTTGGGGTTGCAACACAATAACTCACCTTTAAGGCTCTTCTTTCAACCTAACCAAAAAAGCCTCCAAGAATGCTTCCTCTATCCACCCGAGATTTTTTGCTCACAACTTAAACCTTTGTTTGTCAAATTTTATAATGTAAGTGACTACCATGGAAATTTGCCTCAACTAATGAAATGCTCTCAATATTCCTCTCCACTACTCTATTGCAAACTTATCACATATATCTTTCTTAAATTGAATCCAACTTACATGTCTCTTGTCATTAAGATAATTACCAAACCACTTAGTAGCTTCTTCCCCAAAATAAACCATTATATATTCTACATTTGCATACTTATCTATAGGGTTTAAGTAGAAATAAAACTAATAACTACTAAATCCACTCCCTTGAATTAGGACTTCTAAACTCTGGAAAATTAAGACATTGTGTTCTAGATGCAAAATTACTTGTAGTGTGGCTACCCCCAATTGGAAAATAATGAGAAGTTTCCTTGAGAGGATGTCCGAATTCCCTTGTTGTGTTATCCAAAATCTAAAAAATTGGGCTCCCATCTTGTTCCATCCTATTGTCCTTGAGGTCCAAAAGTCTCGAAACTGGACCCTCATCTTGTTGTCCTTAAGGTCTAAAAGTCCCAAAATTGAGCTTCCATCCTACTCCATGTTGTCCTGTAGGTGCAAACACCCCAAAATCAAGCCCTTATTCTAAGCCCACATGCTGTCCTTGAGGTACAAACTCCACAAAATTGTGCCCTTAAAAATTGAGTCCCCCAAAATTAGGCCTTGAAAATTAAACCCCCTAAGAAGTGGGCCCTTATAAATTGGGCCCCCGAATATTGGCCCCCAGGTTGGACATGCAGCTTGCTCCAGGTTGCAGCCTGTGAGGGTTTGGATGCCCTTTCGGTGACGGCTGCAGTGGCTGTGGCAGCAGCATCAGCGGCCGGTCACGACGAAGGAGCTTCTGGCCTATAGTGTTGTTGCCCGACCATTCTTAGCCATGAAATGGCGGTCCCGGGCATGGTTCAAAGCCATGAGAAATCGGGCGTGGGTTTCCCCAATACCCAAGCTGCAATGGCACCAAGTCAGGGTGATTGGCAGTAGTTTCATGACCTTGCTCAGCCGGCTGACGTCCCCCGCTAGGTTTTGGCTTTAATCGGCCCGTGTGAAGCCTCTCGAGAGTCAGGTCACACGAGATCCGACCGTGCCCCAAGTTGTTTGCGCTGGTGTCACGTGAGGGTGGTCGACTGAGGGGAAGCGACGAGGGTTCCCGTCCAGAGTCTTGACTGGCGTTCACGAAGTGGCTTCTGGTAGTGGCAAAGGTCCGAGTCACGAGCGGGTTTCTCCCGGGTTGCTCCGACCCATTTGCTGTCCTTCGTTGCTCTAATCCAAATTTGCTTTCCCGGGTCCTGGGCTGGTCGCAAATTTTTACTGCCGCTGTTCAATGGGGAAAAGGGCTTTTTC
This sequence comes from Casuarina cunninghamiana, assembly GCA_028551485.1. NCBI lineage: Eukaryota > Viridiplantae > Streptophyta > Magnoliopsida > Fagales > Casuarinaceae > Casuarina > Casuarina cunninghamiana. Next base: position 6,390,054 of record CM052366.1, on the reverse strand, counting down.
GTGCCACATACGTCCTCCTTAGACAAGAGCATCTCGTTGATGGTCTAAAGCAATTTTACATTACTTTTATTTGTCCTTTGGTTTTTGGTGTACCTTTAATGTTTTCTTTGTGCTTGGGTTGTGTCCCTTTTTTTGTGTGATTTTCAGAGATTTTATCATTGTAACAAAAAAGAAAGAAAGAGAGGTACTTGAGTTGGTTGAGCAATATTTACTTCTTTATGTAGCCAAAAAATAGCCAACTGAAATTGGATTGCCCTAAAAGACTTCAGATTTGTTTAAGAATAGCAAAGGGTTTAGCTTTTCTTCGTGAAGAGTCAGGACTTAAAATTGTTTATAAAGATGTCAAAGCAACTAATGTGTTGTTAAAGGGAGATTTAAACCTTGAAGATCTAAAGTTTAAGATTATGAGTGACCTCAATTGACAAACGCAAGATCAAAGTTCAAGGGGAAGTACTATCCAAAACTGAAACAACTAGCTTTTCTTCCTTTGCATCTAGACATGATTTTAGTGGAATCAAACCCGAAACAAAATCTTGTTAAGTTGAGGTGTAGAACTTCTTGCTTATTTCACTAATCATAGTAGGTATTTTTTGAAGAGAGATTCTCAACTTCATCAAGAAATAAAGTGGAAGTTTTAAGTGTTTGTGTGCATATTTGTTAGTGTGAGGGTCCACTACCATGTGCAGATTTACTTAATAGGTTGTTAATGTAATTAATCTTGTAAAAATGGTTTCTATTGTTAGATCAGGAACATATATATAAAGAATTTACAACAAAATTTCTTTGAGGTTTTTCCTTTTTTGGCTTTAGTATTTCCTAGACTAATTCATTTCCTTATTCCTAATTAAACAACAACTCTTCTTAAACATTAACATATATTTGACTCAAGCTTTTTTAGTATGATAAAGATTCCTTCACTTTTACTACTTGATGTTAGTTATGTAACCTTCTAATGCTATTTTTCTATTCTTAAATTTGGGATTGAACATTAAAATAATGACTCATATGCCTTAAGTTCTTGTTTCCTAATTTATATTGATTGTGTTGGGCTGGGTGGAATGGATATTTCATTGGAACATAAGTTGCTTAACCTTGGAAAGTTGGGTAAGAGAATTAATTATGGGTCTAGCTCATATGCTTTACAATGTTTTATTGTAAATATTATTATGGTTGACAATTTAGTATCAACTATTCTTGTGTGACAAGAGATGTAAGATCACAAATCAATTTGAGATGTTGTGACAACATTTACATTAAATGAGCATTAAAGCAAAAGCACAAGGAGACAATTGCCATCATGAAACGATACCCACTAGGGACCGATTATATGGTGAACACAACCATTAACTATAAATATTTAAAATGTTAATAATATCATCTCCCATAACAAATCATTAACTATAAAGAAATGTCCTTGAGGGAATCCTAACAATATTATAACATTTTCAATGGCACAAACAAACTTAATGCTCTTAGATTGCTTTAGCACCTTGCAAAAACTTTGATTTGATCTTGTTGATGATGACTGAAATAGTTTTTGAATTAATCCTATGATATGATAATTTTGCACAACATGGTAAAGCCAATTCCATTATAAATGACATACAATCCTCCATAAAAGCATAATACTTTACCATTCTTAACACATTGGAGTCAATAACTTTTGTTATTGAAATAGTGGATGATTTTTTTACCAAATGCTTCAAGCCCATTTTCCCTATAAACATAACATTTGTGGGCTTTTTTTGTGTGGAAGTTTCTATTAGTAAAATTTCAAAACTGTACACATCACCTATGGTAGAAACAATTTCTCTTAATTCATATTCTATATAACATTTTGACTAATTATGAAAAAATAATTTTACATTACATAACCAAGGAAATAAAAAATTCCAAAAAGATGAAGTGGAATAATTAGCACCCTACCTAATGCCAATTGTTGTCCATATATGCATGAGTAAAATGATAAATATCCAAGCTAAAATTGCAAAATTAAAAAATGCATGGTGCCATGTACCCAATTGCAGCGAGAGTCATTGTTTGCATCATAGAATTCTCATCTCCTAAGAGTTTAGCAATGCTTAATCCAGTTACATGTGCAACCATATCTTCATCTAATAGCACATTGCTGGGCTTCAAATCACAATGAACAATGGGCTCTCTACACGTATAATGGAGGTATTCCAATGCCAATGCAATATTAACCATTATATTTAACCTTTGGAAGACATTTAAATAGTAGCTTTGAGAATGCAACCACTTTTCTAGCTTGAATGGATTAATTTATTTTCCCAAGTAAAATTTTGTTCACGCAAGGTATCCCCTCGTAGGAACGCAGTTACACCTGAAGGGATTCTGACTGTTACAGTTACCCAAAATTTAGCCCTTCGTCGGTACAAAAAGCCAAATTGTGGTATAACCAATGCAATGGCCCCCGTGACAGAACTATGCCAGGACAAACGCGCTGTTGCTCCTTGCACGTGAAAAGATTCTTGGTTTTATGCAGAGATTTTGTTTGTGTATGCACCGTCACCTCACTCTGTGTCTGGTACTCTGACACGAAGAACAGTACGTGTCATTACGAACACTGCTATAAATATGGGGCAGGACACAACCCAAAAACACATTAGCTTCAATTGTTAGTCGTAGAATCTACTGCATTTGCAGAGGGTTGGTTAAGGCGAAGAAGATAACCATGGATAGGAAATCGCTTGCGCTTTTCGTGTTGCTGCTAGTTGTTTTGGCTTCTCGTAAGTCTCTCGTGAAGCGAGATACTGTCTCTTCTTTGCCTATTCGGTTTGTGGGATAATTTATAATAAGTCTAACATTTGATTTTTGCTTGGGGTTGTTTTCTTTTGTTTTCTGTCGTTTGAACAGGTGACATGGTGATGCCAACTGAGGCAAGAGTCTGCGAGTCAAAGAGCCACCACTTCAAGGGACCCTGCGCAGGTGACCACAACTGTGCTATGGTCTGCAGGAATGAAGGTTTCTCTGGTGGCAACTGCCGAGGACTGCGGCGCCGTTGTTTCTGCACAAGACAATGCTAATTGAATTCAACCAGGCGATACGTAGCAGCTTTAATCGTTTGCCGTATTTGTAGCTCTAGGATTAGTATTTGGATTGAATCATCGTATTGGCTTGATGCTTCTTGTTACAATGTCGCCTGCTCAGTGGAATAGTAGTTGCAACTTCTATTCAAATAATAAATTGAATCTACCTTCTATTAAGAGAGAATTTGTCTACTTTCTTTTGTTTTGTTTTGTTTTTCTTCTACTCTATTGCCTCGGGAACTAAGGCATGTTCTTGATCCACAAGATGGCAAGCTCAAACAATTCCAAATTCTTGTGCACGTTCGCTGTTATATCTTTTGTTTTTTTTTTTTCCTCCTACTTTTCAAACACTTTGATTGCATTGTTTTGCTTGTATAATATTTTTAGTACCTCTAGTATAGCATTGTAAACAAGAAGGTACCTCTAAAAGCTTGTAAGGGGAATGTGCAAATTATTAACAACGATGTTATATTTTGGGTAAAAGTGTGTAATATGTATTGTATTACTCTAATACATATGTCAAAAAAATTAACAAGTGACAAGTTTTTAGTTAAACTGAGATGAAAATATGACAAAATAGTTCATTAGAAAATCAAGTTTGAACCTTTAGTTGTTTAAATTATAACTTGGGAATATTGTTTCTCATAGGAGAAAAACTTATAGACGTGTTATTGGGTTGCGCACCCATTGAGGGCCCATGAGTTGGCCCATTACTTGTTCAGTCGTACAGTAACTCATTTACAGCTTTAGTGTCTTTTTGAAATTGTATAAAACCTATGAGATTGTTGTAACTATTCTTCAGCAAGTGTGAATACAAATACGCCGAAGGGCTTCTAACGTAAGAGTTCACTTGCTGCCTTTAGCAAGGAATGTTCAATTTACATATTCTAGTTTTCCTAACATGGCATCCAAGCCATAGGATCGACCTATGCCTGTTGGCGTTGAATGTTCAGAAAACAAAGGGCAATTTCATCCCCAAGAAGTCCCCAACACAGCAGACTTACCAGACTGCCCCAAGGACTTGAACGAAAGTACAACCCAACCTTAACCAGCCCCTTCTTCGAGCCCGCAGTAAGAAACCCACCGGAGATTACTACCAACACTGATTCCAGCACAAACCCCTTTTGAGACCCACTTTTCTTAACACCAAATGACTTTCTAGGAACTTCATGATCAACATTCAAGCTTACTGATGAATCCTACTATCATTTATGGAGTAGGTAGGTGAAGCGAATGTTTCATTAAAGACTGAAATCAAGTTAATCATGATTTTCAAGACTTTTTCCATTGACGCTCAGATGCATCTAAAATATCATCTAAAAGAAGATAATAAGGTAAATGTCAATAACAGACATATAATCTGATTGAACACGATAATAGATCAAAAGTCTGTCCATGGTTACGGATGTTCTTAATAAACTTAAAATCTTAAATAACAGGTAATAAGGAAGCGTAATAGTTGGACAAGTGCTTGCCCAAACTTCAAATGGAATAAAATCATTACGAGAGCACCAACTAAAGTATTATGTATGATCTTGCTGTGAATTCTGTTTGGGGAAATCTTTTTGCGGAAAAAGCCATTTTTTTGAATAATAAAGGGTGAAGGATGAGGTGTAGGCTGTAAATTTCTAATTCTCAAATGGATTTGATTCTATGAACATAGTGAACTTTGACGGGTAAGTGGTGATATGCAAAGACTCTGTTATACATGACTTTTAAATTTCTATTGTTGTTGTTTCATGGGCAAATGATGTGCTAAGAGTAGGATGTCTTAGCTTCTAAACATGTGGTTATGGCTTAATGATCTTCACTTGCCATTGAATCTTTGTGCATATTTACATAGTTTAGTTCTCAAACTTAATATATTATCAAGAGGAAACTTATTTGCAACACTAGAAGGCAATTATGCAGTATTGGAATAATCTAATGTGTGAATTTTTGTGGAGTAGATTTTTTTTTTTTTACTTTTCTTTAAGGATGTTAAATTACAAGCCATTGAATACTATTTTTTTAATTTTTAATTTTTAATTTTTATGTTCTTTAGAATGGCTGGCGAATAATGGCTTTGATTCTATCAACAAAAACTTAACAAGGCATTTTTGATCCTTCGATTGGTTTTCACAAGTTGCTTATAAATATATGATTTTAGAAAATCCTAGTGTGATATGCTATTTTATTTAAGGAGGACTATAATCAGCAAATAAAAAAAACTGTTAGAAAGGATTAATGTTTTACTGCACTTAGATCATATACAAAGTATTTGCTTTCGTCGATTTAGAAATATTTTTGTCCAACTTGCTTAAAATCTGTACCGTTTATTTGTTAGTGTTTATGTATATTTACTGCATCATTTATGATAATCTCTTGATCATTTGTATAAGACTTTGGGTTAAAGCAGAAAAGGATTCTAAGTTTGAACAAAACTAAGCTTTTACGCAACAAAGAATTAATTTCAAAGGGTCTAAAATTTGAATCCGATAAATAAGTTTTGACTACAGAAACCAATTCTGGGCGTCAATTTTGGCGCATGCAACTTGGATTAGTCGGAGTTTGTCTTACTCCAATAGCAGAGACATGATAAAACTATTGGTGGTGTTTGCTGAAACGTCTATCTTCTAATAAACTCTGGATATTAAGGCCCATTTTGGAATTCCTGATTGTGGATGGAAATATTAAGCCTCTACTAGGTCTCCGGACTCGGCCTACTCTAACTTGTTCTAGGCTTCCTCCATTGCTACCTCAGACCTCCCTTTTATTCCCCAAGCCTCCCTTTTGCTTAATTGGGCTTTCTTATTTATTCTCTGGAGATTCTCCATTTTCTAGTAAAAGTTTGAGAGGTTGTGTCCTTGCGTTCTCCTGACAGCAAACCCACAACTTCTTGTTAACTCAAGCGGAAGACCAGGATTTTGGATTGGTAATATGAAATACCCTAAAGTGGTTGTGGTTTATGATGTTTCAAAACAATATAACTTTTGAAGAGTGATATGTAGATATCAATGTAGAAGTTATGGCTTGTGGTACTTCCACAAATCCAACTTGCTGTGAGTGACAAATAGAAATTAGCATAAGGTATGTGGAACTATTGATACCATTTGGGAATTTGCGAGTTTGATTAATAAAGATGGGAGCTAAATAATCTGTGATTTTGATTAAACTAACATAAGGAAAAAAGAAAATTGCACAAAAAATGCTTTTTGGCTTAAAAAAAAGTAGGAAAGAATAGATGATGGAAAATAAAAGTTTGTCTAACTCATCCTTTGCACCATGAACTTGCTTTATTACTATGTTGGAAAATTAAACTTAAAAAAGGCTGTTAAAAGTTATATTCTAATTGAAAAGTTGAATATGGATTAAAATTTTTGCTAAATAATATACCATGATGGATTTAAAAATACAAAATTGATATTTAAATATTTAAGAATTCTATTTCTCTCTTGCCTTTTTTCTTTGTCACTATACCTTGTTTTTATCTATATATGCAAATACCTAACTATAACATGCCAAATGTCTAGAGAATATTCTTTTGAAGATAAGAATGGTTATGCCACTAGACTTTTTCTTTTTCTTCTTAATTTGTTCAAATAATCTTTCCAAAATAATAGTGGTTACGTAGCCCCATTTTTCCTTTAACTTCTACGCTTAGGCAAATGTTTTATTATGTTATAGTTGAAGGATTCTAAATTTAATTTTTTTTAGATGAATTGTAATATAAAATATGTCATTAAACTTTTATATTTTCTTATTCTTTAATGAATAAACTCATATATTTGTAAAAAAAGGAAAATGTTGTTAATGCACTTAATAAGTCCATACATCTTCTAGTGCTGCTTATAAAGGGTTTTCTTTTTGGAGTTCATAGATGCCTCACAAGTGAAAGAAGTTTACTCAAATCAAATTGGAAAAAATTTGCTCAAAGAAAATCTATACTACTGACCAAAATCTATTAGTTGAGCATTAGCATTTGCAGAAGATGGTGGAAGAGCAATTGGATTTCATCAAGTCCGTGCAAATTTTGGCAAAAATGCATCGTCTGTTAATTAGTTTAGCAACACGTGCTCATCTTCAATTTTCTTTAAGGAGGGTCTCTTGCGTCCCCTTTTTGTTAGGAAATGGATTTCATCAATTTTCTTTAAACCAACTTGAGGCACTCCCTGCCATCACAAACCCACACGCTTCAAACCTGCGACAAGGATAACCCAGAAAGGTCAAAGCACCTTACTGGGTTTCAAAAACACAATCTCTCAAGAGAAGATCATGCATCCACTATTCCTAATCAGTAACCTAAACAGGGCATTCGTTAATAACGCGTGGACTTCTCCTTCAATCTTTTCTTAAGATCTTTTTTTGTTATGTTGTAGATTAATGTTCTTTACTTTAATTGCGTAAATACGAGTGCAAACGCCCTACTCTGATTCATTAAAGCTCATATTGAATACACCCCTTTACGCTTTGGTGCATTAGAGCCATTTGATAGTGAGCCAAAAACGTAATCCTCTGCCCTCCTGCACTCTATATCTTCCTTTTCTGCTTCATTTCACTCTGTTTTCGTCACAACCATGGTGGACAAAGTCCTTACCATTTTCTACCTTAATGAACGTTAGTAGCCTCATCACTATCATCAAAATATAAATAGAAATATCACGTAGTCCTAACATGGACAAGTGACTTGATTTATATCACGAAAATAATGAGGGTGTCTTTGAAAATCGTACATTTATTTAATACTAGTATTGTAACCACAAAGAAAAAGAATATAAAGCAACTATGCAAATAAATTATTGTCCATGAACTATGTAAATAAGTCACCTTTATTAGAAAAGAAAACTTGAAGGCTTGGAGGCTGAATGATTTAGGCATGTTTTTTTTTCCCACGGGTTTGATAGAACCCAACCCATGGGTTAATGATTTAGATACGTTGGTGAGTCGAATACTTCACAACAAAAGGCGCGGTTCAAGAGATTTCACCAAACCAAATGGTCAACCCTAATTTGGTGATTGGTTTCATTGAAAAAGCTTCGTCGCTCAAAATGAGATGTTAGTAGAGGAAGAAAGAGAGTGGCAACAAAGGCTACTCTAACATAAAGAAATCATTTTGAGGCAATTCCAACAATATTATAATGTTTTCAAAAGCACAACACTAGAGAATTATAAACAAACTTGATGATCTTAGATTGTTTCAATACCTTGTAGAAACTTTGATTTGATCTTGCTGAGAGTGATTGAAATAGTTTTTGCATTAATCCTCTGTTCTGGTGATTGTGCATAACATGATAAAGCCAAATCCATTATAGATGATACACAATCCCACATAGAAGCACAATCCCTTTCTGCTCTTAACAAACTGGCATCAACAACTTTGGTTATGGAAATACTTGATGACTCTTCTACCCAATGCTTTAAGCTCATTTCTCCAGTAAACATTATATCAGTAGGCCTTTTTCTTGTGAATGTTTAGTAAAATTTCAAAACTATACATATCACCTCTTGTAGACATAATTCCTCCTGATCCATATTCTGTATAACATTTCAATTTATCATGAGAAAATAATTTTACATGACATAACAATGAAATAGAAAATTCTAGAAAGATGAAGTAGAATAATTAGCATTCTACCTAATGCCTACTATTATCCATGCATGCATAAGTAGAATGATATATATCTAAGCTTAAGTTGCAAATTGAAAAAAAAAAAAAATACCTGGTGCCATGTATCCAACTGTAGCAAGAGTCATTGTTTGCATCATAGAATTTCCATCTCCTAAGAGTTTACCGATGCCCAAATTAGCTACATGTGCAACCATATCTTCATCTAATAGTACATTACTAGACTTCAAATCACAATGAACAATCAGTTCTAAATACCCAAAATGGAGGTATTCCAATGCTGATGCAACATCAACCATTATATTTAGCCTTTGAAAGATGTTTAAATAGTAGTTCTGAGAGTGCAACCACCTTTCTAGGCTTCCATTAGGCATGTATTCCAATATAGGTGCTTTAAAGTTCATGTTACTACAAATGCTAAAGATTTTGACTAGATTTTGATGGCGAATATTGCACAAGATCTCACACTCTACACTAAAAACTTGAAAAGCCCCTTCTACTTCTAAATCTAAAACTTTTACTGCAACATTCATCCCATCTAAAAGTTTTCCTTTGTATATTGATCCAAAACTCCCTTCACCTAGAAAGTTATTTACATTAAACCCATTTATTGCTTGTATGAGTTCTTGATGGGAAATTCTTCTCCATGTTGGTAAATGTGTTAAGTCTCCCTCAAATTGAAATTCTACATTCCTATTTTTATGCCTTTTCCATATTGACACAAGAATAATTGCAATCATTGCCAACCTAATTGGTGGTAATAGGTACTTTAGTGTGTGATTTGCTACATTTTTGTTTGATTGAGAGTCACCTTTACAAGGAAGAACTTGTAGATAGGAAACACCACAAAGACCATCATTTGACATAAATGATGAAGCAGAGAAATGTATGAATGGTCCTTCTACTGGAATTTTTCCTTGTAGTCGATTGAAAGAGACATTTAGATATTTGAGGTATACAAGTGCTTCCAAAGATTTTGGAATTTCACCAAACAAGTTATTATTGGAAAGATCCAAGAATTCCAAGCTTACACATTTACCAATCGAGTCAGGAATTGAACCTTCTAATTGATTGTTTACCAAAGAAAGATATTTCATATCTTTAAAATTATCAATTATCTGTGGAATATCACCCGATAGTTGATTTCTTGATAAGTCTAATTCTATCAAGACCTTTGAATCTGTGATTTCAGAAGGAAGAGTGCCATTGAGTTCATTTGAAAAGAGGTTGACTTTCAAGATATAAGTAAGACTCCACAAACTCCAAGGAATCATAGAAGTTATTTGATTAGAATCTAAGAAAAGATATCTAATAGAAGTGAGATTATTCAAACACAAAGGAATGGATCCAGAAAGCTCATTATTGCTTAAGTTCAATGTGTATAAACTCTTCAAGTGACAAAGATTTGATGGGATGGGACCTTTTAGTTCATTACTAGGAAAAGAGAGACTTTGAAGATTGTACAAATTTTCAATTGTAGATGGAACAAATCTAGTCAACTCATTGATCCCTAGACTTAAAACCACCAAATTGGTTAAGTTTCCTATGTCATTAGGAATACTACCCTTGATATTGCAATTCTCTAGGTAAAGTTTTTGCAGAGAATAAGAGAAATTTCCAATGAAGGTGGGAAGGATCGTATTTAGTGGATTATTTGACAAATCTAACCAACTTAGATATGCCAAATTTGAAAGTAAAAGTGAGAGGGAGTTGGATTTAGGAGGTGAAGACTCAGTGGTCAAGTTATTGACATTTATGCGAAGTGACTGAAGGAGTCTTAATTCCCTAAGTGCTTTTGGAATTAAGCCTGAAAATGAGTTCACACCTAGATCTAGCACAATAAGTTGTGAAGCATTGGAAATAAAGCTAGGCATTGTTCCATTAAGCTTATTATGTCCAAGGACAAGGTATGAAGATTTGGAATGAAAAGGCCAATATTTGATGGAAGATGGCTTGAGAAGTTATTCATAAGCATTGTGATTTCTTGTATTGTTGATATATTAAAAATCTCAATTGGAATTGAGCTAGTAAAATGGTTGATACCAACTCGCAAGACTTCAAGCTTTTGTAGATTACCGATTTCTGTTGGGATTGTACCTGCCAGAAAATTTAGAACCATTCATCATTAACCAAAAGAAAAAGTAGTTTAGATGAATGATACATGCAAATGAACATTTTGGTAAGTAAACATAGTTCAAAGACCTATTATTTTGAGTAACAAATAAAGGCCTCTGGTTGTTTCAATTTAATAGCTGGTTGTATATAGTCGTAGTCTTTGTTAATCGTTGCTTTTTGTTATGTTTGTGACGGGATTGGTGGGTTGGGAGAGAGCTGAAACTGTCGGTCCTACGACTTAAAGAGTAGTCTTTAATTCGTTTTTAAGCAAAGGAGCTCAAACTAGGTTCTATAGTTCTATAAACCCTTTAAGATTATTTAAAAAAAATTAAATGTAAGTGAAATAAGAATTTTATATTCTTTGAGTAACTTATTTATCATCAAATCTTTTATTTATTTATTTAAGCATAAATAATTTTGTAATTTTAAACTAGGAAATGCCTTAAGATTAGATTCATTTGATGTTGTGGTTTAACACATATTGTAGTAACCAATGAATAGTAACAACAACATTTTTTCCTATACTGAAAAATATTAAAGATGAAAATATTCAAATAATATTGAGATTACAATTTTCACTAACTGTTATGGAAATTAACTATCAAAGTTCATTTTTTAGCCCTTAACAATCATAAGTGTGCATCAAATGGACTTAAACAAAGAAAAAAATTCTAGACATTAATTAAAGGACAACAAAATAAAAATTTTAAAAATTAGATATAATGTAAGTTTCAAATTGATTAAATCTTATTTGAGAATATTTTTTATTAGATAGAAAGATTTATCCACTATTGAGTCAATTTGTGATAAGAATTAATTTTTTTAAACATAATATTGGAGTAAAAGTTTCAATACAATATTCAATATAAACTAGAACTTTATGATCTTCACTTTATCACTCTATTTTATCTTTGTGAATTGACCCATGTTCAATGCATAAGGGCATGTTAAGTAGTAATATAATTATCATATTGTGTAAATTTTTATTGAGAATTCTTTTTTATAAAGAAAAAAAATCTAAATTCTTTAATGGAAAAATATAAATGCTTTAATACAAATTTTGGATTATAAATAATATTTTTCCATAACTTGAAGGTAAATCTTTGAATCAAGGCTTCTAATTATGGTCAATGAAGCTTACCTCAATGAAGCTTTAGCTACCAATTATAGTCACTTTGTTGGTTGAAAAGACACAATTGCAGACAAATAGTTGCAAGATTTGATGACACTATTAAGCCTCTATTTTATTCATTAAGCTATGAGATAATATTGGCAATTTCCTATATGTGACATTTTATATGTTTTCTATTTAAATTTTCAAAGAAATAGATAATATAGGAATGTAAAAAAAAAAAGACAATAGAAAGATCAAAACATAAGTTCTTAAGCTCAAATTTTTTATTCCTAAGAAATTCTTTCTTAGGATGAAAAATATTACAATGAAGAAGGCTTATTTTAATAGAGAACTATGATTTGTAGAAAAGAAAGCTTAAAATAATGGAAGGTAAGAGACTAGAAAGCTTATTCACCATAAGATAAAGTTCTTTTTTCACAAAGTATATATAGAGAAAATAGAGTTGAGAATAGATTACAAAAGCTAGTTATAATGAATACCAATTATTTCCAAAGGTGACATACAAATAAAAAGGTAGAATGAAAATAAATTGACTACAATAAGACTTAAGAAAACTAAAACAGTACTAACTTACCTTCAAAGTAGTTGCCACCAAGGTATAAATTTGTTACCATGGTTAAATTTCCAATTTCCACAGGTACTCTCCCAATGAAACAATTATATCGTAATGCTAGAATTTGTAATTGTCTACATTGGAACATGCTGGATAGGAGAACACCTGTGAAGAATTTATTTATTAGGAATAAATAATTTAATTTATTAATTAATTAAATAATATAAATGAACTAGAATGGGACTTAACATACCTTCAAAGTTCTTGTACGATAAGTCTAACATTAAAAGTGAGGTTGGATTTCCAATTTCTAAAGGTATCCTTCCTGTAAAGTTATTATATCCCAACGATAAAACTTGCAGGTCTTTGCACTTCAATAAACCATATGGAAGTCTACCCTGGAACTGATTGGAAGATAGATTAAGATGATGTAACTTGGGTATATGATCAAATGCATCTATTGGTAGTCCACTAGACAGCTTATTGGATTCAAGAGCTATGACTCGTAGTGAAGACATGTTGAAGATGGGAGAAGGAATAGAGCTTGAAAGCTGGTTATAACTAAGATCAATCTTTTGCAAGGATGAAATGTGGGATAAAGATTGTGGAATACTATCGAAAAAATTGTTACCGGAAAGAGACAAGTTTTAAAGTTTGGATAACCGTCCCATCCATGATACGATCTCTCCACCAAAGTTATTGAATCCAAAAGATAAGTCTTGCAACTGGGAAAGAAGTGCCAACTCATTGGGTAAAGAGCCATGAAAGCTGTTGTTTTCGATGCTTAGGCTAACAAGAAACGAGAGGTTTCCCATCTGTGGAGGAATGGTGCCTATAAGGTCCATGTAAGAAAGATTCAAGGTGATGATTCGTTGATGGGTAGAACTACAAGTGACTCCAACCCAATTGCAAAAAGAGGTGCTGTTGGACCAATTTGTTCTCAAGAAATTATGAGGGTCATAAGTAATATTGTTGAAGATTGATGATTTTCTCTCTGATATATTTTTCCTATATTGTAGGATCTCAATCTATTTTTCCTATTTTATAGGATTCTAGGGTTTCCTTGTATAATCCTTATTTCTGTTTATATATAGCCTCTTAGGTTATAATATTTTCAATATAGCCGCACACTAAGAGTTCTTTTCTCTATGGCTTTGTTTTCTCTTGTAACTAGTTTTGGTTTTACTTGATCAATAAACAAGCTTTTGTTCCAAACATACAAGAGTTCATCAAATTCTTCATGGTATTGAGAGCCAATGATTTTGTTGGGTTCTTTGCTTAGTTTTTGTTCACATTGCCGAGCCATACGCGTAAGGAGAACGGCTTTCTCTTTCTAAATTCAAGAAAAAGGTGGGCTTTTCTCTCTTTGTGAGGTTCTATTATTTTGGTTTAATTCTCTTGGTATTCTTGGTTTAGCAAGAAAGTTGAACTTTTTGGCATTCTCGGTTTGGGTTTCTTGGTATTGCCAATTTTTTGTCTTTTTCTTTTGTTAACTAAACAAAAGAATTGGTTCTCTCGTTGGTTTCCTTGATCTTGCCACCATTTTGTCCTTTTCTCCAACAAAGCTACGAGGGTTATTTTCTCTCTATTTCGACGGAAAGGTGCAATCTTTATTTAGTTGCAACAGGAATTCATTATTTGGTTTTCTCTTTCATTTTGTTGGAAAGGTGCAACCTTTATTTGGTATTTTCTTTCTCTTTAACAGAAAGAATTGTGATTTGTTTATTGGTTTTGACTCTGCTGTCCGCACCAAAACCTTGGTATTTTCTTGTTTGCTTTCGCGCTTTGTGACTATTTTGATTTGCTATTATGGTTCGAATACTTTGCCGAACAATTATTTTTCTTGGAGAATTTTCTGGCTTTGTGCATCTCATAATTCTTTTATCAAACACTCGGTGTGCTTGATTTTATTTGCCGTATTCTCCATTGCAAACGGCATCACCACCTTATGACTACCATGTTGTCTAGGGTTTTTAATAAACCTAAATGTGAGTATTGTGGGCGCAAGGGGCACCGTAAAAAAAGTTTTTATTGTCTTAAGGGGCCTCAATGTGAGCATTGTCAGCTTTTTGGGCATAAGAAGGAGGCTTGTTACAAGCTTAATGGCTATCCTCCTGGTCAAAAGAATTTTGCTAGTAACTATATTATTAATCTAGCCACTGCTGAGCGTAGTCATTGTACTTTCACACCAAAGCAGTATGACCACATTATCCATCTGATCAAAGAGGTCTATGGTAGGACCTCTCATGCTAATGGAGCAGGTATTCCAGAATCTTTTCCTTACATTTGGATTATAGATAATGGGGCTAGTGATCATATTACTACCGATTTTAATTGTTTAGAATTTCCTGTTAAATGCATGTTTAAGTCTAGATCTGTTAAATTGCTGAATGGAGAACTAACCCAGGTCACCCACACTGGTTCCATAACCCTAGCCAACAGTTTGAAATTGCACACGGTACTTTACTCTCATGATTTCAAATATAACTTACTGTCCGTAGCTAAATTCACTGTTGAGAATAACTGTTTAGTGGTTTTCTATGCTGATTTATGTGTGTTTCAAGACCTCTCTACAAGTGACATCAAAGGGATTGGTAGAATGCGACATGGACTTTATTTTTTTTTTTGCACCCTAAGAATAACCATGTTAGCCAATCTTCCAGTACTGCATCTGCCTTTTCAATTACTTCAACACACAATGACCTTAGTTTTCATCTATTGCATTTGAGACTTGGTCACATGTCTTCATCTAAATTTAAATTTTTGAATGATTTCAAAGATTTTCTATCTTCAGATTTTCATTGCTCAGTTTGTCCTCTTACTAAGCAAACACGTGATCCATTCACTGTTCACTCTAAGAATGTCAAAAATCTTTTTGATTTAATCCATGTGGATATTTGGGGACCATATCATGCCCCAAATCATGATGGTTTGAAATATTTTCTAACCATTGTTGATGATTTTTCACAAGGGACCTGGACTTTCCTCATGAAACATAAGACTGAAACAATATCACATTTGGAACGTTTTTTTAATACAATTAAGAATCATTTTAACATTGGGATCAAACGCATTCGTTATGATAATATAACTGATTTCTTTAATTCATCATGTGACAAGTTGTTTTCATCACGGGATATAATGCATGAGAGCTCATGTGTATATACTCCGCAACAGAATGGTGTGGTAGAATGTAAGCATCGCCACTTATTAGATGTTGCACGGGCAGTAAAATTTCAAAGTCATATGCCTAAATGTTTTTGGGGTGAGTGTATACTTACTGCAACACACATTATCAATCGCATTCCTTCTTCAGTCTTACATGAGAAATCTCCTTATGAAGTGATTCATGGGAAAGCTCTTGACCTCTCAAGATTTCGAGTCTTTGGTTGTCTTTGCTATGCTTCAGTAGTAGGGCACAAAGACAAATTTGCTCCTCGAGCTATTCCTAATATTTTCATGGGATACCCTTTTGGGCAAAAAGGGTATAAACTTTATGACATTGAAAAAAAGAAATTTTTTGTGAGTAATGATGTTCATTTTCATGACACTATTTTCCCTTTTACAAACATAGAGACTGGGTCCCATTCTTTCGAATTCCCTATGATGTCATCTCAAGATGAGGAGCCTGCACAACAAGTTATCAGAGTTAACCCTAATTCAGATGCTCAGGTAACCCCTCCTACACAATTAAATCCCATTCCTAATACTACCACTCATTCTACATTAGATATTACCACTTCCAATACATCAAGCAACCAACCCAATGATTCTACCTTGGAGATTTTAGATCCTCCTTCTACATCACCTCATGTTTTCACTTATGATGATGAGACAACGGATGATCCTTCCTTGCCAACCATGCCTAATCCTATAGTTCCTCCATCACTTCCTAGATGATCTAATAGAATTTCCAAGCCACCTATATGGACTCAAGATTATGTCTGCAACAACGTTATTAGTCCATCCATACAATACCCCATCTCTGACTATGTATCTTATACACATTTACTCATTCCACATCAACACTTCATAGCAGCCATTTCACTTGAGATAGAACCCTTGTTCTACCATGAGGCAATTAAGGATTCTAGATGGTGAGATGCCATAGATCAAGAAATAAAAGCATTAGAATCGAATGGAACATGGGAACTGGTAGACCTACCACCACGACGAAAACCCATAGGATGTAAATGGGTATACAAGATTAAGTATTATGCTGATGGGAGTATTGAGCACTTTAAGGCTCGTCTAGTAGCAAAAGGTTATAGTCAGACCGAAGGGATCGATTATCATGAGACTTTCTCTCCTACAGTAAAATTGGTGACAGTTAGAAGTGCGTTATCTATTTTTTCACAACGTAAATGGACTATTCGACAAATGGATGTCCATAATGCATTTCTACAAGGAGACTTAGATGAGAAAGTATATATGAAACCTCCACTTGGGAGTCCTTTTGAAAGGGGGTCTAAAGTATGTAGGTTGCGGAAATCTTTATATGGGTTAAAGCAAGCTTCACGACAGTGGAATGAGAAGTTTACAAAAGCTCTAGTGTTTGCTGGTTATCGACAGTCGTTGTATGACTATTCTCTTTTCACTAAGGGACGAGCTAGTAATATTGTTTTAGTGCTCATATATGTGTATACATTTTAATTACTGGTGATGATACACAAGAAATTGAGACTTTACAAGCTTATCTTCATTCTACATTTCGAATCAAGGATTTAGGAGAACTCAAGTATTTTCTTGGGATTGAGATCCTTCGAGATTCAAATGGCATGCATCTCAGTCAACGTAAGTATATCTTAGAATTGATTTCTGAATTGGGACTATCAGTTGTAAAGCATGTTGGAAATCCCATGTAGACAAATGTCTTATTCACTAGTTTAAAATATGATAAGCAAGTTCATCCACAAATAGATGATCCACCATTTGAGAACATCTTGAGTTATCAGAAGTTGATTGGTAAGTTGAATTATCTTGATATGACACACCCTGAGATAGCTTTTCCAGTACACCTCTTAAGTCAATTTATGCATACTCCCAAACAATCCCACTGGGAGGCAGCTTTTCGCATTGTTAAGTATCTCAAAGGAACAATAGGGCTTGGTTTATTCTTTCCTTCAGATGGTGATTTTCTCTTGCAAGCTTTCTGTGATGCTAGTTATGCAAAATGCCCTATGACATGTCAATCCACTACTAGCTTTTGTCTTACACTTGGACATTCAGTAATTTCTTAGAAAAGTAAAAAGCAACCAGTTGTGACTCTTTCTTCAACAAAGGCCGAATATAGGGTCATGGCAACTGCTACTTGTGAGATTGTTTGGGTGGTTGGTCTATTAAAAGATATGAGAATTAATGTTACACAGCCAGTGTTGTTATATTGTGATAATGAGGCAGCGCAAAAATTGGCAAAAAACCCAATCTTTCATCAGAAGACCAAGCACATAGATGTTTCTTGTCATTTTATTTGAGAAAAAATACATCATGGTTTAATTAGCACAGCACATGTTGGGAGTGGTGACCAACCTGCAGATATTTTGACTAAGGCTTTAGGGACAAATCAACACTATCATCTCCTTAGCAAGCTTGGGGTCTTGGACTTCTTTCGACCCTCAGCTTGAAGGGGGGTCTTGAAGATTGACGATTTTCTCTCTGATATATTTTTCCTATATTGTAGGATCTCAATCTATTTTTCCTATTTTATAGAATACTAGGGTTTCCTTGTATAAGCCTTACTTTTGTTTATATATAGCCTTTTAGGTTATAATGTTTTCAATATAGCCGCAACTAAGAGTTCTTTTCTCTACGGCTTTGTTTTCTCTTGTAACTAGTTTTGGTTTTGCTTGATCAATAAACAAGCTTTTGTTCCAAACATACAAGAGTTCATCAAATTGTTCAAATATGAGCCTTAAAGGCGAGAAGAGCAGATTGATCTGTTGTGATGTTTAGAACTACAGTGTCACCGACGCTAGACATTTGACACGGCACCAAGAGGAGTGCTACACAGGGAAGGAAAAAGAAGAAGGATTTCTCCATGAGGAGCTTATATTGATGGAGTTGTAGGGGAGCAGAGTTGAGTTTGAATGGTAAAGCCTGGTATGTACAAATAGATGGTAGCGTTTGAAAATTATCCTTCTAGGGAAAGAATAGGGATATAAAAAAGTCATGAGTTGTTATTATGCTTATCCTCTTAATGTCTTTGATTCTACTTACTCCGTTGAATATTTATTTCATTTTACCAAAAGCGATGTAGCTTGGTCCTAAACTAAGGGAGAAGAAGGGAGTATGAAAGATATTATTCAATAAATAGCTTTTATTTGCTACTTTATTCCTTACCTTTTCCACTTTGGGTAAGGATATTAAAGTCGACAAAATTGACAAAATAATTCTCATTAGAATAATGATATTAAAACCCACAACATTGACGCAACAGAATCCCATATTAAGCAAAATTAGATTTTGTTAACTTTGTTTTGGCAAAAATCTCTCTTGATTAATGTTTGATAAATCTAAACGATTGAACAAAGTGAGAAGATTATTCTAATTAACCATAAATATAATAAAGTCAGGTTTAACTGAAGTCAAATACTTAATATTCTTCACACTGAGTAAAGTGAAAAATTATCTGTTAGTCAATGATATTTGGTCTCAAAATGCACATAATAAAATAAAATTTAAATAGTTATTTCTTACCCCTATTTCTCCTATTATTATACTAATTTAAATTAAGAAAACGGAGTATGATAACCAAGGCCCAATCATCTGCAACCATCTCTTGATTTACCAAGATTTACTTGACTTAAAACGCCGTGTATAACGTGATAGAACATCATGAGGAAATGCATCCCAAAGTGGTCTTAAACAACCAATAATTTTAACAAGATTCTGATGACAGATTTCGCTAGTTTTTGGCACATGATATTGCTAATTAAAAACATTGACACTTGACGGGATCATTTCTTACTTCTTCCTTGCTTCAAGTTCATTTAACTGGAAAGAAAATCCACCTGTTGCCGTTAAAATTGTGGGATTAATAGCTCTTGGAAAAATGTCATTCCAAGTGGTAAACAACTTGCGTCGAAAAGTTGTCTTTTGCTTGCTGAAAGTATTGGTAGGTAAGTGTCCTATTTCATCTGGTCCGTTGTGGTGTTGTGACTAAGTTGGAGAATGACGTTGAAAAAGCAATCAACGAGACAACCGGAGTCGAGCTGTATCAATGTGACAGGTCCAAGAGTCGTTGAATGAGAGAAAAATCAAGACACGGAAACCATCTGGAGACATCCACCACCCTCCTAGTGACTTTCCCATTCGATCACAAGTTCAAAGCATTACAAAACATCGGTAATTGGCGGTTCTAAGAGATATTTCAAGGAAGAAAAGTTCAAATTACATCTGATAAAGTTAACTCTTATGTGTATTTCTTTGCACGTTTGGTGTGAAAGGATGGTTTGCTTAAGACATGGGGAACACATCTTTGTCGAAGACTTAAGAGTCAGCTTAAGAATGCCGCCCACAGTGTTTAGAATAGCCATATTGCAGAGATTTCAATGCAGTGACCGTAGCACGAATTGACTAATTAACCCTCTTGTTGGGATGTCTTTGTTCTATTTGCTGTATTGGAGGTTGACTACCGTTGGATTTTGATGATGAGCTAGAAAACAAGTGAAAAACCGGTGGTCAGAATTCATCGGAAAAAAAAAAAAAAACTATGAAGACCCTAAAAATTAGAAGAAATTTTTGTTTCAAATTAACTTTAAGAGATTCCCTTATAACACATAATTATATAGGGGTTTAAATCAGTTTGGTATAAGGATGAAATTGCCTAGGACTTTAGATAAGATTGAGCTAGATAAGATTTGAATTTACTTAAGATTCTAGACAGGATTAAGCTAGATACAATTTAAATTTGCTTAGGATTCCCCAGTACTAACGGTTGCATCAGACCATCTTACGGCATGCCGCCGAATCAAACTGCCTATCTCAAACTTTACATTTTTCCCTGACAGTGCTAAGTTGATGTCAATTTCTCTAACTCTGTGCTTTACTAGCGCCACATGAACCGTCATCTAAATTGCCAAACACTCCCCTATAGGTGGTAACTTGTAAGGCTAGTCCTAAGCCTTATAAGAGATTGATTTGTAGGCTTTTTTATCTTACTATTATACAGCCTGATATTATATACTTTGTGCAGCAGCTTAATCAATTTATCCATGCTCCAAAATACTCTCATATGGGTAGTGCTCTTCGAATACTTCATTACATTAAAATGGCTCCAAGATTGGGTATTCTTTGATCTCCTGAAGGGCCTAAAGTTCAATCCGATGTGAGCTTAACTTTCATGCAATCTTTGAAGAAAAAAGATAAGGCTCATGCGCGACACAGGGCACCACTTGCTAAAAGCGATGAAAGGGCGTCTGTTTTGGAGACCTGGGACAAAAGGGGATGTGATGGTGTTGGTACTAGTGGTAAAGCCAGAAGTTTTTTGCTTTATCAAAGGGCAAATGGTATATGACATGTGATCAAGTGTAGATCGACATTAGATTTATCGAAATGAACTTAATATAGAATGAGTATACATGCACAAGTCATCGATGCCACACATTGGAATAAACTCAATTTACATGATTGAAAAGACTTTTGGATAACAGCTACGCCCTACAGTGTCATAGAACAAGGTAATAAAGATCATTAGTTACTCTACCTACTTGATAGATCTTGAAATACCAAAAAGTTCGACAAAAAATTATATTGTAGTTGTTGTCTTTATTGAATCTTCAAATGGAAATTAGATACGAAAGATATGATGTAATTTTCCAATTTGGGCCATGGGAAAGTTAGCATATGTAGGTTACCAGCGTGATTTTAGTATGTTGCTTTTGATACAAAACATCCTGATGTTTCCCGCGGCGCGACAGAAGGCACTGTCCTGCAAGATCACTTCCAAAGAATAATGTCGTACGAGGGCTGGTATGGTGGTTAAGCACTCAAAATACTCTTGAGATTCAACCGGTGGAAAACAGCTTAAATTGGAATTCCGAAAAAAGGTAGGTGGATTTAGGCTAAGTCTCTTACAAAACAACTTAATACTCCTACTCTATTTATACAAGTAGTAATTAACTGCTAATTAACTGTAGGCTAACGAACTTCTTCATGACTGATCAACGTGCGGAGTTTGAAAGGACTTGAAGGCTTGATCGTGCCCTTCTCCAAAACCGCATCACATACTGTCATCACGTTCTGCAAAGGACGGAAGAAACCAACCAAGATGCGGACTGGGTTTGACCGGGGCCTATTGCTTGATCTCTCAAACAAATGGCCAGGTTTGAGACACCACTTCCGCTCCCTTTTGTACCTTACTAAAAACAAAACTAGAATGAAATATATTGCTCGAGGATTGACATGCCATGTACCACTTTGCATCATAACGTTATGACCTTCTTCCTTGTAGTTACTTAACCCTCTTACATCTGGAAAATCTGATAATTAAATGATGTGCAAAGAGTCGGCTGTCATGAATGCTAAACTTGTAATATTGTGTTTTTAATGGGTAAGTCGTGTGCTAAATGTAGACTTATTAGTAATATCTAGCAGGTAAATTGTTCAGCACTGGCATAATCTAATAAGAACTGGACCATCAGTAAATGAGTCTATGTTTATTTGCCATAACAAAGGAGTGGCAACAATCTCGTCTATCGAAGGGGCTTTCATGACTGTTATTTATTTGGAAAGGAAAAAGGTAGAAAAGCTGTAAACAAATTATTGCTCTTACATTAGTCTTCTTCTTTATCTTGGAGAAACTTTAATTTGATCTTGTTGAGTGCAACCACAACACTTCTCATGTTAATTCTCTGCTCAGGTGACTCTGCACAGCAACGTAAAGCCAGTCCCATGATGGAAGATATGCATTCTTCCTTAATTGCATACTTCCTTCCATCTTCCAACAAATTGGGATCAGCAGCTGCAAGTACGGAAAGATGTAATGATTCCTCAACCCACACTTTTAAGCTCAGTCCTCCAACAAAAATGTTGTCTGTGGGCCTTTTTCTTGTGAAGGTTTCAAGCAATAAAATGCCATAACTATGTACATCTCCCTTAGTAGAAACAATTCCTTGTGATCCATACTCTACATTCAAAAAAGCAATATAGAATATTTCACATTTCAAAATATTGAAGTCAAACTTGGAAGAATTCATATCAGCGTTCTACCAAAATAATACAATTATTTTTTCATGTAAAGGTCAAACGGTAGAGGTGAGAAATTGAAAATATACTAAACAGGTGCCATATACCCAATAGTAGTGAGAGTCATGGTCCTCCTCATAGAATCCACATCATCAAAAAGTTTGGCAATGCCAAAATCATCAACATGTGAAGTCATGTCTTCATCTTATTAGACATTACTAGGCTTTAAATGACAATGAACAATAGTTGTTGAGTACTCATAATAAAGGTACTCTAGTGCTGAAGCAACATTGATCATTATATTTAGCCTTTGTAAGATATTCAAACGGTACTTGTCAGAATGCAACCACTTTTCTAATCTTCCATTTGGCATATATTCAAAAATATTAATGCTCTAAAGTCCATGTTACTACAAGTGCTTATGATTTTGATAAGATTTTGATGACGAATATTGCTTAGAATCTTATATTCCATATCAAAACTCAATAATGCCTATTCTTTTGAGTTTAAGACTTTTATTACAACACTAATTCCATCTATGAGTTTTCCTCTATATACTAACCCAAAACTCCCTTTACCAAGGAAGTTGATAGGACTAAATCCTTCAGTTGCTTGCACAAGGTCTTGGTAGGAAATTCTTCTCCATGGTGGTCAAGGTGATAAGTCCATATTAACTTGAGATTTTGCATTCATTTTTCTCCATCTTTTCCAAATTAATACAAGAGCTAGTACCAACATTGTCAACCCAATTGAGGGTAATACATACCTTAGTGGAGACATTGCTGTAGTCATTTTGGATTGAGAAACACCTTCTTTACAAAGGGGAACTTGTAGTTTGGAAGCACCACAAAGACCATCATTTAAGGAGACATTTAGATATTTAAGGAATGGAAGTGTTTCCAAAGATTTTGGAATCTTCCCAGATAAATGTTTACTAGAGAGATCCAAGAATTGCAAGCTTCTCAATTTACCAAATGAGTCAGGTATTGAGCCTTTAAATCTATTGTTTGCTAAAAAGAAAGAGATAATATCTTTAAGGTTACCAAGTTCTTGGGGGATGTCACCTGATAACATATTTCTTGATAAGTTTAATGCAACCAAGACCGTTAATTTGACAATTTCAAATGGGAGGGAGCCACTGAGAAACTTTGATAAGAGGTTAATTTTCAAAATATATGTAAGGCTCCATAAGCTCAAGGGAATCAGTGAAGTTAACTTGTTGGAGTCCAAGTATAGTTTTCGTAAAGATGTAAGATTACTCAGACATGTAGGAATACTTCCAAAAAGCTCATTACCTCTTAAATGCATTTTGTACAATCTTGTTAAGTGACAAAGATCTGATGGGACAGAACCCTCTAGTCTATTGTTTTGAAAAGAGAAACCTTGAAGCTTGTACAATCTAGCCATAGTAGTTGGAATAAATCCAGAAAGGTCATTAAATCCAAGCTCTAGAGCATACAATTTGCTTAAATTGTCTATATCCTTAGGAATCTTGCCTTTGATATTGCAATCAGATATGTAAAGTCTCTCAAGAGAGGTAAGATTTCCAATGGAATTGGAAAGAATATCATTCAACGGATTAGATGATAAACCTAAATGTCTCAGATCTTCCAAATTTGAAAACAACGAAAAAAGTTGAATTCCTGGATTAGAAGACTCAACGGTGAAGTTATTGATTCCTAAATTGAGGCATTGAAGGAGCCTTAAATTGGCAAGTGTTGTAGGAATTAAGCTTGAGAATGAGTTATCACTCAAATCTAGCACAATGAGTTGGGAAGCGTTGGAAATAGAACTTGGTAAAGAACCCATCAATCTATTTCCATCAAGCAATAAAGTCTGAAGATTTGGAAGGAAAAGACCTAGATCTGATGGAAGATTCCTTGAAAGGTAATTAAAGTGCAACCTAATGTTTTGTATTGTCGAGATGTTGAAGAACGGAAATGGAATTGGGCCACTGAAATTGTTAAAACCAATATAAAAAATCTCGAGGTTACATAGATTGCCAATTTCAATTGGTATTGCACCTGCCACAAAATCAACAATGATGTTATTAAAAATATTCTAGTAAACCAACCAAATGTTCAAAGAGATAATTGCTATGCTCAATGGTGAAAATATCTTTATGCTCTTTGTCCTCACTATGCATTTACCACCTTGTTTGTTGAGCCTCCTTTTTTATAGTTAAAAGCAATGTGAACAAAACAAGGAATTTATATTTGTTGTTCACTAATCCAAGACTTAAGGAGACAATGCCTAATACACTTAACTTGGTTAAGCCATTGTGGATTTAGGAGGAAATCGCTATTTTCTAGGATTAATCAAAGAGACCTATCGTGACTTTTCTTTCGTTTATGTTATTCTTTATAAACTGATCCTTGGCTATAGATGTAAATCGCTTCTAGCCTTAAAATTTGGGATCTGGAACCATCAGTAATAGCAAACCAGATTCTTAGCTTTCTTATTCAAGTTAAAGGTTTTGTATCAAACAAAATATTTCTAAAACTGTGTTTTTGAACTTAATTTTCTACTTGCTAATATGTGTTGAACATCATATGTTTGTATGTTTTGATTAAGAAAAATTATATTATGGTTGAATATATATATTTGAATATATGTTGAATATATGAAATGGTGTGCACATATTGAAAATCAAAGGAAGTAAAAAGTGTGCAAATTATAATATCAATTAATGATATTATAAAGTAGTCGGGTTCCTACATTTTATTATCAAACATCAAATATGAAGTAAATTTGATTTATTCTATGCATATTTTAATTAGTACCTTAATTCATATTAAATAAATTTGATACTTGGAATTAGTGTGCTTATAGGTACATTTGAAAAGCAAAGGCTTGTTACATTGGAGTACACATCTTCATTGGACCGACCACATATCTATATATATGGGTACATGAAACATAAATAAATATATATATATATCTGGAGCCCATGAAGCTAAGGCCCGTGAAAGTGTAGCCTGCGAAACCAGAGCCCGTGAGATGTAAAACCCAAGCCCATGAGAAATAGAGCTGGAGCTCGTGAGAAGTAAGGTTGAAGCCCGTGAAATTGAAGCCCAGCGCCTTTCATTTAAACAAAACGGCAGCGTCTTGAGCAGATAAGAGCTTAAGCTCTTATGATTGAACCCGTCTGAAGCCTTAGCCACACAAGTCACCTTCCTTATCTCGATTTCTCTCACGACGCCGACTCCAACGAGAAGAATGATGAGGCGACTGAGTGTCAGAAAGGTTATTTTGCTGGAAAAATCATGTTCTGCAACTGTATGACGTCATGTTTATCAAATCTCAATGGAAGAAATTCAAAAAGGTTTGAACCGAAACCCTAACGTGTTCAAGGTTTGAATGTCTGCTATAAAAGGGAGCTTCGGATGAGTATTTGTGCTTGCTGATCGATATACTTGCTGATTTGATCAAAAGAGATTGAAGCTTTCATTGATTTGCTCTTGCTGCTGTGTTCTTCAATCCTTGAAGAAAAAGAAAATCTTCGGTGATATTTCCTAAATTCATTATCTCGTGAATATCATTTGATAGATTGATCTTTGTATGTGCTAGATTATCTAAAAACATTATTTGCACAAAAAGATCATTGTAAATCCGAAACCCTAGATTTGTGAAATTTGGGGATTTCGTGATTAAAGCTTGGATTAATTCTGTATACATTCGATTAGCTCTCTGATAAGCTTAAATCCTCACCCATATCATATATTTGAGGAATTAGCTTGATGTATTAAGGTTTTTATAAACCTAACTTTGTAACCGTGAGCTGTATAACTCCTTTTGAAGAGTTGTGGGGTGAAGGAGAGGTGCTCTCCTAGTTTGAAGTAAAGTAAACTTCAACTTGGTTTAAGTTGAAGGAGAAGAGAATGGAAGTAGGTGAAAAGTGCCGAACCACCGTGAAATTCTTGAGTGTGATTTTTTTGTTCTGATTTACATTCTTATGCTTTGATATTATTGTGATAATTAATCTTATTGTGATTACTAAGCAAGAAATCAAAAAGAAGAATTATTTAAATTAGCTAAGTTTCTAAATATCCAATTCAACCCCCCCTTCTTGGATAGCCATAAAACCTAACAATATGGCTAGGGGCTTTGTAATTAATGTCCCCCCCCCCCCCCTTTGTTTTAACATAGTGGATGGGAGAAGGCTTGTGAAATACTTATCAAATAAGTCATTAGTCAACTTAAAAATAAAATGTCAACAAAAGTCTAATTTAGTAGTGAGTATGTGTTGTCTAAAATCTCTTAGTCCAAAGTATAATATTTCATGAGTACATGAGTAGATGTGTGTGTTAAAAAAAAAAAAAAACAAATAAGAAAGTCCAAAAGTGTGAATAAAAAAAACTAAAAAATAAAAAGTAAATAAGTTAATATACCTTCGAAATTGTTGAATTGAAGGTATAAGTACTTGAGTGAAGTCAAATTTCAAATTCTCATAAGTGCACCACCTGTGAAACTATTATTCTGCAACAACAAATGATGCAATTGTTCATAGTTGAATAAGCTTGATGGAAGTCCTCCTCGAAACTAATTATAAGACAAATCAAGATATTGTAAGTTGGGAAGATAATTAAACATATCTCTTGGGAGTACACTAGACAACTTATTGGAATGGAGATCTACGAATCGTAAAGAAGACACATTAAAGGTAGTGGAAGGCATCGAGTCGGAGAACCTATTCCTTATGAGATGAAGTTCTTGCAAGTTGGATTGGTAGAGGATGGAGGAAGGAATGGCACTTGAGAATTGGTTGTAACTAAGATCAACTTTTAGCAAGGATGTCATGTTTAAAATTGTGGAATAATACCTACGAAGCTGTTACCGTGTAGGTACAAGGCTTGAAGTTTGACTAAGAGACACATCCACGGTGGGATTTCTCTACCAAAGTGATTGAACGTAAAGGATAGGTGTTGCAACTGGTGAAAACGAGACAACTGGTTGGGTAAAAATCCATGAAAGCTATTGTTTGTGATGTTTAGTGTCACTAGAAATGAAAGGTTTCTATTATGGAAGATACCAGAAAATCTATATTTGGTTATTAGTATATAGCAAAATTAATGTGCATATTTTCCACTATATAGTTTTCCATGTAAGTCTTACCTAGGTTTGTATTTAAGGACACCACATTGTACAGTTTAATTCACTGCAATACAATTGAGAGTTTCCTCCACTTGTTGACTGTTATCACTTTGTGATATGGTATCAAAGAGCTTAGGTTAGATTTTGAGATTTTTTTCGCATCCATTACATTTCTTTTTTTAGCTTTCAGATGAGTGTGTGAGGCAATTGCATTTTTTTTTTTCCGAACCCTAGCCATTTTTTTTTAACCCTAGATAATTACCTAGTTATTTACCATTGTACCCCTCTAGAAACCCTAGCCACCGCACAATTCCCACTATAAAATTACCCTATTGCCCTTGCCCCCTTTTAGATTTTCCAATTTGGGATCCGAACCCTAGCCACCGTCACCATGGCTGCTACAACCCCAAATGCCTCTGTTGCCACCCCTACTAATTCAATTAATGATCCTTGTCATTTTACCGCCACCAATTTATAAACAGGTAGCATCATTTCCTATTGCTTGACTAGTGAAGCAAACTATCACTTGTGGTTGGAGTAAGTCCATACATTTTTTCTCGCCATGAACAAGCTCAGCTTCCTTATTGGGGAGCTTCCTTAACTAGACGGTACCGGTGATGATGCCAAGCTCTGGCTCAGTGCCACACCGCCGTCAAAACATGGCTCGTGAACTCAGTCGAACTAGACTTGGAAAGCCTTGTCTCTTGTCTCCCTATTGTCCCCAGAATATGGGGAGTGCTCCAAGAATCATTCGACAAAATCACTAGCATCCAGCATTTCGGCATCCAAAAAGCCATCAACGACCTTTACCTTCCTAGTGGCTGCACCAGTGAGGATCTCACTCGATTCTTCATTCACCTGAAGGATCTCTAGGGCACCCTGGATGCTCATCAGGCCTTTGCTCGGTGCTTTGTGGCTTGTGCTCTTGCACCATCAATGATAGCCTTCAGGCCTAGGAGGACAAATCTCGGTCAATGAAGTTCCTTCTCAGACTCCCTGACGAGTTTTAGTCCCTATACACGACATTTCTCAACCGCAAAATGCTCCCTTCCTTAGAGCGAATTTACACCATGTCGAAGCACAAGATTTAACAATGTGCTTCCAATGATCTTTATAGTGATGCATTAAGGTTTGCCGGCGTCCATCAACCAGCCGATGGTGGCTCCACCGCATGGTCTCTTGTTCCCACTAGGGCTTAAGCACCTTTTTGCCGGGCTCTTTCTTGGGCTCTTTGAGTGGGTCTGCTAACTCAAGCCCACATGCGATGGGCCCCCCCACTCGACCCACTTGCACCCATTGCCATAAGACAGGCCACACTAAAGAGACATGCTATCTCTTAGTTGGCCCACCTCTAAGTAGGTGCACTAGACAACAAGGGCCTGGGCGTCGCCAGTCCAGTCGTCGTAGGCCCATAGCCCACCATACTGCCATAGAGGCCTCTAATCCTCCACAACTCGGCTTTAGACTTAGACCTCATTTAGTGGGCTTTGGCCCTCAATTTTTGGATCCCTTTATGTTAGGGCATCTTATAGGCCTACATCTTTTGGTGGGATTTTTCCCACCTCTTATCCTGGCATGGGCCCTCTTAGCCTAGTCTCTCCTAGCCTAGGAAGTGTTTTTGGTGTTACTTTGGACCTTAATTTGTCCACCAACCAATAATAAAAACTTCTGACTTTCCTCAATTAAATGGGGCCCACCGAACCGAGTGCAAACTTTACAAGTATCTTTTCTCCCTCATCTCATTTTACTTCTAATTGGATTATTGACTCTAGGGCTAGTGACCATGTCACTTGTGATTTAAAATTATGAGATTCTTACTATCCATGTGTCTCACCCCTTTCCATTTGATTACTTGATCAAACTTGCAGCCCTGTCACTCACATCGGGCATTTTTGCCCCAACCTAAATTTATATCTCAAGTATGTTTTATCTGCTCTGAAATTTTGGCATAATTTGTTATCTATTCGCAAACTAACCCGTGATAACAATTGTGTGGCTATTTTCTTCAACACTTTTTGTGTTTTCCAAGACTGTATGACTGGGGCATTGATCGGGCTCGGACATGGTGCTACTCTTTTATGTTGGTGGAATTTAAATTCTAGACATGGTGGTGCTGTGAATATGAATCTGTAACTATGTGTGCTGCTGTAAACTTTGACATCTGTCAATATGATAGTGCTGTGAACTCTTAATTATGATTATATGGTGCTGATATTATGATAATGGTTGTTGTTGTGTCTTCCTCCTATTCATCATATATCTTGCTGCAAATTTTTCCATCTTTGTTATTGTTTCATACCTGCTATATGTTGAGAATGTGAAAGGGAAAGTGGTATGTATTGAGCAAGTATGTTTTCATTATATTTCTATGGGGGAGCTATTATCATGCAGAAAATTTATCTCACCATAACCCCTTGATATGTGGCTAGTTGCCTTACTTTGCCAGGAAGCTATCCTTAAGGAGGAGCTATGAGCTCTTGTGCAATGTTGCAATGATCACATGCCATATTCTTATGATTTTGGTGTCGATAAATGTTTGCTGATTTTGGTGTTGACAAAACAAAAAAGGGGAGAAATATATGTTATGATGCTATGTTGATCATATATATTTTATGTATGTTGAACTTGTTATAAGAGGAGAATTTGTTATAATATGTGAAATATTAGTCATATGCACCTTGGAGAAATATATATTGGTTATATGCAACTTTAGACTTGTTATAGGGGAGAAATATATGACTTGTTCTAAGGAATATATTTCTTATGGATTATATTTATGTATGTTAAACTTGGCTTAGTTTATGCATCAATATATATGCTTAAAGTTGTCTAACAAATGATCATATTTATTTTGAAAACTTGAAAAGTAAAGAATTATTGCTCTACTTTGGAAACTCATATTGCATCAAAATATTTTATTTTATCATCATAAAAAAGAGGGAGAATGTTGGAATATATTTTAATGATATTAGAATATATAAGCATTTTGATGATGAAGAAAAATGGGAATTATAATATGAGAATATTATAATCATTTTGTTGAAATATATTGATGATTGAATGATGAAGAAAAATGAGAATTATAATATAAGAATATTATAATCATTTTGTTGATGATGATTGAATGATGAGAAAAATGGAATTATAATATGGAAATATTATAACTAATATTTGATTATTTATGGGTTTCATAAGAAAAATAATGCTGAAATTATATGCAGGAAATTAGGTTAGAATAAGCCTAGTTTGCAAGTCAGACCTAATCTAGAGAGGTGCAACTTAGTCTAGAATGCGACCCAGCCCAAAGTGCAACCCAGGTCTAGTGCATGACCTAGGTCCAGAAGGCACGACCTGCAATCCAGAAGTGTCTGCGACCTACGAACAAGCCTGAACCCAATCCAACCTGCGACCCGCTTGACGCCGTGACTTTGCCGCTCCATTTGGACGCCGATTTCAACTCCGATCAAGCTACAAAATGGTTCTTTGGAAAGTTAACATAGAGGAGAACATTTTTGTGAAGAAAAATCGAAGATCCACTACTCATAGAGAATTAATTTGAAGAAATTATAGAGTTCTATGAGTTTTAGCCCTAACTGCTTAAAAGTGAAATTGGAAGCAGATTAGAGGGTTTCTAAAGACGATTTGAAAGGGTGTTTGGAAGCAAGGAAGTGCTCTATCAATTTGTGAAGAACCCATGAAGAATTAATTCAAGATTGGAGAGAATTAAAAAAGATTTGAGTGAAATCCGAAATATGCTCCACAGAATTCAAATTACAAAATTTTAAGTTGAGAGCAAAACTACGCCGTTTTGGATAAGGTTTTGAATTAAACGAGCCACGACATTCTATCTCTCTCAAGCTCAAAAATGGACAGAGAAGAGGGAAATAAGGAACTCCAATGGGAAGAAGACTTGATGGTGTTCAGAAGTGTCAGAATGACTCTTTGAAGTGAGAGGTTAGTTGTTATGAAGTTATTTAAGCAAGTTTATCTTCACCATTGCAAGATGTTCAGAATCTGTGAAGCATCTCATACTACTCATTCTAGCTCATCCAAACCTATGATTTTGATCTTCATTGGGTAACTAACTTCTGAGCTTATTACTTGCTTCTTAGAGAATCAATTTGTGCTTCATTATACTTTATTGTTAAAGTTGATTTTTTGCAAGTAGATTCTGCTAGGGTTTGAACGAATTTGGGACTTTTGTCCATATTACTATGTATTAAGTCTCTAGCAGTTGTTTGAAGTTTTTGAACTTGTATTGCATATCTTATAGAAGCTTAGTTCAAAATTTATAATCAATTGTATTGTGATCCTTGGTATAAAGATTGTTTAAGTTCTTGAGGAGGAGTTGGAAAGTGTAAGAAAAAGTTTCTCCTAGCTTTGTAGTAAAGTAGACCTTAACCGGTTGTGTTGAAGGAGAAGAGGGTGGAAGTAGGTGAGAAGGGCCAAACCACCATGTAAATTGGTGTCTCATCTTTTTTGTGTTTGATTAGCTTGCTGATTAATCTTTATATCTTTTAATGCCATATTTGATTGCATAAAAAGTAATTGAACACAAATAGAAGTGACTTTTACAAGAGAAACCTAATTCACCCCCCTCTTAGGTTGCTATAGGATCCAACAGAGGGACTTGTCTATCGATTGCAAAAATCTTTGTATAGGTTGAAATAGGCCTCATGCCAATGGAATGCTAAGTTTATGGCTGCTCTTCACACATATGGCTTCCAACAGTCATGGCATGATTATTCTCTCTTCACTAAATCTCAAGGCAGTTCTTTCGTGGCTTTACTTATTTATGTTGATGATATTCTGATTATAAGGAATGACTTAGCTACCATTTCCGATCTCAAAAGTTGCTTGAATTCCACTTTTTCCATGAAGGATCTCGAACAGTCAAAATTTTTCTTGGGCATAGAGATTGCTCACTCTCCACATGGCATTTCCCTCAGCTAACGGAAGTATACTTTGGAGGTCATTTTTTATGCAGGGTTGGCAAGCTCCAAACCTTCCGTCATTCCTATGGAGTAGAATAAGAAATTCACTAGTCTTAAGTATGACACTAGCTCACCGAAGGATATCCATGATCCACCACTCGAGGATCTTTCAACTTATCAAAGATTGGTTGGGAGATTGATCTACTTAACACTCACCAGACCCGACATTACTTTGCCAGTGCAATTACTTAGTCAATTTATGCATGCACCGAAGCCATCACACATGGAGGCAACCATGAAGGTGATCAAGTATCTCAAGAGTTGTCTAGGTCTTGGGCTTATGTTTCCATCATCATCCAAATTAGAACTCAAAGCTTATAGTGATTATTATTATAGCACTTGTCCAATGACACAAAGATCAATCACCAGTTTTTGCATAATGCTTGGTGATTCCTCAATATCTTGGCACTCAAAGAAGCAACCAACCATTTCCCTCACATCCACTAAGGCAAAGTATCGAGCTATGCAGGTTACTACTTGTGAAATAGTATAGATCATGGGACTTCTCAAAGATTTTGGTTTCTTTCTTCGACAACCTGCTACATTATTTTGCAACAATGAAGCAACAGAGAAAATTGCAGCAAATTTGATTTTTCATAAGAGGACAAAGCATATCGAAATTGACTGTCATTATGTAAGAAAAAAGTTACAACAGGAAATCATTATAACACGTCATATCTCAATCAAGGAACAACCTGTAGATTTATTCACTAAAACCCTTTGTAGCAAACAACATTGGCATCTTCTCTCTAAGCTCAGAGTATTTGACTTGTTCAAATCTCTGGCTTGAGGGGGAGTGTTATGGAAGATACCAAAAGATCTATGTTTGGTTAGTAGTATATAGGAAAATTAATGTGAATATTTTCCAATATATAGTTTTCCATGTAAGTCTCACCTAGGTTTGTACTTAAGGACACCATATTGTATAGTTTAATTCTCTGCAATACAATTGAGAGTTTCCTCCACTTGTTGGCTGCTATCACTTTGTGATAGTTTCCCATGTGGGGAGGAATGGTGCCGACAAGGCCCATGTAAGAAAGATTCAAGGCAACAACCCGACGATGGCTGGAACCGCAAGTGACACCCACCCAACTGCAGACAAAGGTGCCGCTGGACCAATTGGTTGCCAAAACATTGCGAGGGTCGTAGGAAATACGAGCCTTCAAGGCAAGAAGAGCAGATTGATCTGTGGTAATGTTGAGAACTGCTGCAACAGCAAAGCCTGCCATGTGACGTTGCAACAAGAGGAGCGCTACAAGAGGAAGGAAAAGTAAACAGGATCTCTCCATGAATAGTGCATGTTTATTTTGGGAGGGGGGTGTAAGTTCAAGTGATGAAGCCTGGCATATGTAAAGAGATATTAAGCGTTCGAAACTTGAGAGGTAAATAAGATGGATATTTTTAGGAAAAAGGGTGGGCCGGCTTGGTAGTTGATATCATTGGCTTCTCGTGAACGAAAGATGAGAAGGAAGGCTCCTTGAAAAATCGTGATTTAGTTCGTTGTCCTTATCCTTGATTTAGTTTTAGCGGTACTACTTTATTGACTACAAATTTTATGTTTTCTCGACCCCCAATACGATCCAATACCACAAGATTCAGGTGAAGATTTCTCTTATTTCCTCGTCTTTTTCTTTGCATCATGATATTGAAATTGAAAACCTTGACACTTGGACTGCAGCAGGTCTTCCTAGTACGGTTCTTCAAGTTCATTTCACGGGAACGAAATTCATCTGTCACCGGTGTCTTCTTATATTGTTCTTTCACTACCCACCTAGATTCTCAAACATGATCTAACTAGACAGCCTAGTTAATAATTAAATCGGTGATAGAATCATCACGGAAAAATGGCACTCCCAGCAGCAAAGAAGTTGCGTTTATCAGAATTGTCTGCCACTTGCTGATGTTTTTGGTATGATATTCTAATAGTTTGTTCTACATAAAGTAGATTGACGTGTAAAGATCTTCATATTTAGTTTTGCTTCTCGGACGTCTTGTGGCCAAGCGAGAGTTTTATCAATAGGACGTGGAAGTTCCGGAAGTTTTTCCACATCGATTCTTGAAAGCACGAGTTGTGACGTTTTTCCAGATTGAAGGGCTCATCCTTCGTATTCTCCGTACATATTATTATGAGAACATATTTTTGGTTTAGGACCATGCCATGTGTTACAGGTCAATGAGAGAAAGGACCTAAGTCACACTTCATCTTGCGTCATTTGGTGTATGCAAAAATGTATGTGGAATAAAAGTCTTATGTTTGAAAATAAAATCTCCAAGGTAAAAACCTAAGTGAAAGAATCATTTAACTTTTAAACTAATTTTGAGTTAGGTCTTTAAAACTTCCAACACTTAGCATATGGCATGAAAATTTGTTCCTAGAGACATCCAGTGCTTTCATCATAATGACTTTTCAATTGAATAACATTACGTTAGATTTGATATAGTTACGGGTGTATACCTCTAGGATACACAACATTACATTACATTACATTTAAGATATACTTCTCAACTCTCCAAACAAGCTGAAAAGTGGTGATTTGTCATTGTAATTATCTTTGTAATGTTCGTGGTTCTACTTAGTCAATTGACTAGTGATTTTATGTTTCCTCGACCTGAAATATTTTTCCCAAAGAGAGATATTGCCTGGCCGTAGACTAACGGAGACAAAGGGAGTGTGCAAGATCATGACAAAAGAAAAATCAAAGTTAAAGTATTCCTACCTAAGAAAGAGTGAATAATGCAAGCATAAAGAAGAAAATTGAGAAATCGATGTACATACCATATTACATATTTGAAATCTCATTAGTAATAAAGTTTTAGCGTTTCTGGTGAAAGATATTTTTCAATAAATAACTTCATGTGCTACTTTATCCTTACCTTTTCCGTTTTGGGTAACCGTTAGCAATAATGATATTAAAATCCACACCATTGACATGGTAAAATCCCACATTACAGGAAAAATTCGAATTTAATAATCAAAGAACCTATATTTTGTTAGCTTCATGTTGAAAGAATATCTCTTGATTAATGTTTGGTAACTCCAAAAGATTGAACAAAATGAAAAGTATTCTAATTAACCACTAATATAATAAATTAATTTTAACTTAAGTCAAATACTTTATATTTCTCACGGTGAGTAAAGCAAAAAAAATTGTCTATTAATTAATGATATTTGCTCTTTGAATTTTGTCATTCGCCCTTCAAGCAAGCATGTAAGCATGCTTGAAGAGCGAATGACTATTCCAAATATGATCCTAGAGCCAAGCTCGTACACTGAAGATATAAGGTTTAAGGTCATGCGAGACCTCCTTCGAGAGAGGCAAGACCAGAGTTCAAGTGGAAGCATTATCCAAAACTCAATTTCAGCCTCGTCTTACTTTGCAACTAGACATGATTTTGGTGGAATCAAACCTGAAACAAAATCCTGCTGAATTGTGGTGTCCGCTTTTCTCTTATTTCACTAAGCATAGTAGGTGTTCTTTAAAGAGATTTTTTTATTTTTTATGTTGTAGAGAGATTTTCAACCCCACCAAGGTAACAAAATGGAAGGTTTAATTACTTATGTCCATATTTGTCATGTGTAGATTTACTAGATATTTTAATGTAATTATTCTTGCAAAAATATTTCTATTGTTAGACTAGGAATATATAAAGAATCTATCATAAAATTTCTTTGATTTTTTTCGGTTTGTGATTGTAAGTATTTTTAAAAATGATTCATTTCCTCATTCCTAATAAAATAACAGTTCTTTTAAGTTCATAATAATGAAATCACATTTGGGTTTTCCTTCTTTTCTCGTGTAGGGGAGTGGAGTGGAATGCAGAGTACTACATTGTCTTACCAAGTTGCAACATAAGCAAATATTTTACTTGAGATTTCCTGCTATGATCAAGATTCCTTCACTTCTACTGCTTGATGCTAGATATTTCATTGGAATTTGAGATGCTCAAACCTAGAAAGTTGAGTAAGAGAATCAATTAACGGTCCAGCACATATGTTTCATGATGTTTGATTGCAAATGTTGTTATGGGGACCATTTTGTTTCAACTATTCTTATGCAACAAGAGATGGAAGATAGCAAATCAATTTGAGTTTTTGAGACAATGTTTATATTAAATGGCTATTAAAGCAAAAGCACAATGAGACAATTACTATTACCAAAAACTACCCACAAGCAATTGATTCTATGTACAACCATTAACTATAATTATTTAAAATGCTAATACTTTTATATACCATAACAAACCTTTAATTGTAGAGAAATCTTTTTGAGGGAGTTCCAACAATATTATAATGTTTTCAAAAGCACAATACTAAAAAGTATAAACAAACTTAATGCTTTTAGATTGCATACCTTGTAGAAACTTTGATTTGATCCTGTTGAGAGTGATCAAAATAGTTTTTGCATTAATCCTTTGATCTGGTGATTCTACACAACATGATAAAGCCAATTCCATTATAGATAACATACAATCCTCCATAGAAGCATAATCCCTTTTTGATCTTGACAAGCTAGAGTCAATAACTTTGGTTATTGAAATAGTTGATGATTATTCTATCCAACGCTTTAAGCTCATTTCTCCAGTAAACATGATATCTGTGGGCTTTTTTTGTGTGAAAGTTTCCATTAATAAAATTCCAAAACTATATACATCCCCTTTCTTAGAAACAATTCCTCCTGATCCATATTCTGTGCAACAATTCAATTAATCATGAGAAAATAATTTTGTATTACATAACAATAAAATAGAAAATTGCAAATAGATGAAGTGGAATAATTAACATTCTACCTAATGCCTATTGTTATCTATGCATCTATGAGTAAAATGATAAAGATCTACAATTTAGTTGCATATTGAAAAAAAAATACCTGGTGCCATGTACCCAATTGTAGCAAGATTCATTGTTTGCATCATAGAATTCTCATCTCCTAAGAGTTTAGCAATGCCGAAATCAGCTACATGTGCAACCATATCTTCATCTAATAATACATTACTAGGCTTCAAATCACAATGAACAATAGGCTTTGAATACCCATGATGGAGGTATTCTAGTGCTGATGCAACATCAACCATTATATTTAGCCTTTGTAGGAAGTTTAAATAGTAGTTTTGAGAATGCAACCACCTTTCTAGGCTTCCATTAGGCATGTATTCTAATATGAGTGCTTTGAAGCTCATATTACTACAAATGCTAATGATCTTGACAAGATTTCGATGGCGAATATTGCATAAGATCTCACACTCTGTACTAAAAACCCGCAAAGCCCTCTCTACTTTCAAATCTAAAACTTTTGCCGTAACATTCATCCCGTCCAAAAGTTTCCCTTTGTATACTCATCCAAAACTCCTTTCACCTAGAAAGTTATTTTCACTAAACCCATATGTTGCTTGTATGAGTTCTTGGTGGGAAATTCTTCTCTATGTTGGTAAATGTGGTAAGTCTCCCTCAAATTGAAATTCTACATTCCTATTTTTATGCCTTTTCCATATTGACACAAGAATAATTGCAATCATTGCCAACCCAATTGTTGGTAATAGGTACTTTAGTGTGTGATTTGCTACATTTTTGTTTGATTGAGAGTCACCTTTACAAGGAAGAACTTGTAGTCGAGAAGCACCACAAAGACCATCATTTGACATAAATGATGTAGCAAAGAAGTGTGTGAATGGTCCTCCTACAGGAATTTTTCCTTGTAGTCTATTGAAAGAGACATTTAGATATTTGAGGTATATAAGTGCTTCCAAAGATTTTGGAATTTGCCCAAATAAGTTATTGTTGGAAAAATCCAAGAATTCCAAGCTTACCAATTTGCCAATTGAGTCATGAATTAAACCTTCTAATTGATTGTTTGCTAAAGAAAGATATTTCATATCTTTAAAGTTATCAATTACTTGTGGAATATTACCCAATAGTTGATTTCTTGATAAGTCTAATTCTATCAAGACCTTTGAATTTGTGATTTCAGAAGGAATAGTGCCATTGAGTGCATTTGAAGAGAGGTTGACTTTCAAGATATATGTAAGACTCCACAAACTCCTAGGAATCATAGAAGTTATTTGATTAGAGTCTAAGAAAAGATGTCTAAGAGAAGTGAGATTATTCAAGCACAAAGGAATGGATCCAGAAAGCTCATTATTGCTCAAGTTCAATGAGTATAATCTCTTCAAGTGACAAAGATTTGATGGTATGGGACCTTCTAGTCCATTATTTGGAAAAGAGAAACTTTGAAGATTGTACAATTTTTCAATTGTAGATGGAATAAATCCAGTCAACTCATTCATCCCTAAACTCAAAACTATCAAGTTGGTTAAATTTCCTATGTCTTTGGGAATGTTGCCCTTGACATTGCAATTCTCTATGTAAAGTTGTTGGAGAGAAGAAGAGAGATTTCCAATGGAAGTGGGAAAGATCTTATTTAGTGGATTATTTGACAAATCTAACCATCTTAGGTGTGCCAAATTTGAAAATAAAAGAGAGAGGAAGTTGGACTCAAGAGGTGATGGTTCAATGGTCAAGTTATTGTTTTCTAGGTACAGCACCTGAAGGAGTTTTAAACTCTTAAGTGCTTTAGGAATTAAGCCTGAAAATGAGTTTACACCTAGATCTAGTGTAGTAAGTTGTGAAGCATTGGAAATAGAACTAGGTATCGTTCCACTCAGCTCATTTTTTGCAAGGTGAAGATGCCGAAGATTTGGAATGAAAAGGCCTATAATGGACGGAAGATGGCCCGAGAACTTATTAATGGGCATTCGAATTTGTTGTATTGTTGAAATATTGAAGATCTCAGTTGGAATTGGGCCACTAAAATGGTTGATACCAACTCCTAGGTCCTCAAGCTTTTGTAGATTACTAGTTTTTGTTGGGATTGCACCTGCCAAAAAATTGACAACCATGCACTATTAACCAAAAGAAAAAGCAGTTTAGATGAATGCTACATGCAAATGAACATTTTGGTAAGCAAAACAAAGTTCAAAGACCTAATTATTATGAGTAAATTAAAAATGCATCAGGTTATTTCAATTCAATAGCTAGCCGTATATAGTCTTAGTCATTTTTAGTCGTTGCTCTTTATTCTGTTTGCAAACGCATCAGTTTGTGATGGGATTGGTCGGTTGGAAGAGAACGGAAATCGTCAGTCCTACGACTTAAAGGGTGGCCTTTAATCCGTGTTTAAGAATAGGAGCTCAAACCAGTTTTTATAATTCTATAAACTCTTTAACTATATCTTCTGAAAGTTTAAATGTTAAAGAAATAAGGATTTATATTCTTAGAGTAATTCATAAATCATCAACCCTTTAATTTATTTATTTAAGCATAGATAAATTTATAATTTCAAACTAGGTAATGCTTCAAGATGAGATTCGTTTGATGTTGTGGTTTAACACAAATGGATCAGTAGATGGTCACTATTGATATCTAGTAACTAATGAACAATAATAACAACAATTGTTTTCTATTAAAAAAATAATAAAAATGAAAATATTAAAAAATATTGAGCTTACAGTTTTCACTAATTGTTATGGGATTAACTAGTCAAAGTTCAAAATTTTTAGCCCTTGACAATCATAAATGTGCATCAAATGGACTTAAACAAACATAAAAAAAATCCTAAATATTAATTCAAGGACAAAAATAAAGATCAAATATATTGAACATAACATAAGTTTCATGTTGATTGAATTTTATTTGAGAATATTTTTTATAAGGCAAAAAGATTTATTTACTGTTAAGTAATTTTTTGATAAAGATCAATGATTTTAAACATAATATTAGACTATAAGTTTAAATACAATATCCATTACAAACTAGAACTTTGTGATTTTCATTTTATTATTCTAGTTCATCTTTATGACGTGCTTCAAGTTCATTTAACTGGAAAGAAAATCCACCTGTTGCCGTTAAAATTGTGAGATTAATAGCTCTTGGAAAAATGCCATTCCAAGTGGTAAACAACCTGCGTCGAAAAGTTGTCTGTTGCTTGCTGAAATTCTTGATAGGAAAGTCTCCTATTTCATCTGCTCCGTCGTCGTGTTGTGACTAAGTTGGAGATTGACGTTGAAAACGCAATCAACGAAACAGCTGGAGTCGAGCTGTATCAATGTGACAGGTCCAAGAGTTGTGGAATGAGAGAAAAATCAAGGCACGGAAACCATCTGAGACATCCACCATCATCATCATAATGACTTTCCCATTCGATCATTGGCTGTTCTAAGAGATATTTCAAGGAAGATAAGTTCCCTAGCGTGACACGTTCAAATTACATCTGATGAAATCAACTCTTACGTGTATTTCTTTGTCACGATTAGTGTGAAAGGATGGCTTGCTTTAGACATGGGGAACACATCTCTATCGAAGACTTAAGAGTTAGCTTAAGAATGCCGCGCACAGTGTGTAGAATAGCCATATTGCAGAGATTTCAATGCAGTGTCCGTAGCACAAATTGACGAGTTAACCCTCTTGTTGGGATGTCTTTGTTCTATTTGCTGTATTGGAGGGTTACTACTGTTGGATTTTGATGATGAGCTAGAAACAAGTGAAAAACCGGTGGTCAGAATTCATCGGAAAATAAAAAAACTTTGAAGACTCTAAAAATTAGAAGAAATTTTTATTTCAAATTAACTGTAAGAAACTTGATTATAACACATAACTATATAGGGGTTAAATCAGTTTGATATAAGGATGAATTTGCCTAAGACTTTAGATAAGATTGAGCTAGATAAGATTTGAATTTACCTAGGATTCCAGATAGGATTAAGCTAGATATAATTTAAATTTGCTTAGGATTCCCCAGTATTAACGGTTGCATCAGACCATCTTACGGCATGCCGCCGAATCAAACTGCCTATCTCAAACTTTATATTTTTCCCTGACAGTGCTGAGTTGATGTCAATTTCTCTAGCTCTGTGCTTTACTAGCGCCACATCAACCGTCCTCTAAATTGCCAAACACTCCCCTATAGGTGGTAACTTGTAAGGCTAGTCCTAAGCCTTGTAAGAGATTGATTTGTAGGCTTTTTTATCTTACTATTATACAGCCTGATATTATATACTTTGTGCAGCAGCTTAATCAATTTATCCATGCGCTAAAATACTCTCATATGGGTAGTGCTCTTAAAATACTTCATTACATTAAAATGGCTCCAAGATTGGGTGTTCTTTGATCTCCTGAAGGGCCTAAAGTTCAATCCGATGTAAGCTTAACTTTCATGCCATCTTTGAAGAAAAAAGATAAGGCTCATGCGCGACACAGGGCACACTTGCTAAAAGCGATGAAAGGGCGTCTGTTTGGAGACTTGGGACAAAAGGGGATGTGATGGTGTTGGTACTAGTGGTAAAGGCAGAAGTTTTTGCTTTATCAAAGGGGAAATGGTATATGACATGTGATCAAGTGTAGATCGACATTA
This sequence comes from Casuarina cunninghamiana, assembly GCA_028551485.1. NCBI lineage: Eukaryota > Viridiplantae > Streptophyta > Magnoliopsida > Fagales > Casuarinaceae > Casuarina > Casuarina cunninghamiana. The sequence continues at coordinate 6,347,919 of CM052366.1, read as the reverse complement.
GATTTATCGAAATGAACTTAATATAGAATGAGGATACATGCACAAGTTGTCGATGCCACACATTGGAATAAACTCAATTTACATGATTGAAAAGACTTTTGGATAACAGCTATGCCCCTACTGTTGTGTCATAGAACAAGGTAATAAACATCATTAGTTACTCTACCCACTCTCAATCGCACTCCTACCTGATAGATCTTGAAATGCCAAAAAGTTCGACAAAAAGTTATAACGTAGTTGTTGTCTTTATTGAATCTTCAAATGGAAATTAGACATGAAAGATATGATGTAATTTCCCGACTCAGGCCAAGGGAAAGTTAGCCTATGTGGGTTACCAGCGTCATTTTAGTATGTTGCCTTTTAGCCAAAACATCCTGATGTTTCTCGCGGCGAAACAGAAGCCACTGTGTTCTGCAAGATCACTTGCAAAGAACAATGTCGTCCGAGGGCTGGTTTGGTGATTAAGCACTCAAAATACTCTTGAGATTCAACCGGTGGAAAACAGCTTAAATTGGAAGCCCGAAAAAAGGTAGGTGGATTTAGGCTCTCTTACAAAACAACTTAATGCTCCTACTCTATTTATACAAGTAGTAATTAACTGCTAATTAACTGTAGGCTAACGAACTTCTTCATGACTGATCAACGTGCGGAGTTTGAAAGGACTTGAAGGCTTGATCTTGCCCTTCTCCAAAACCGCATCACATACTGTCATCACGTTCTGCAAAGGAAGGAAGAAACCAACCAAGATGCGGACTGGGTTTGACCGGGGCCTATTGCTTGATCTCTCAAACAAATGGCCAGGTTTGAGACACCACTTCCGCTCCCTTCTGTACCTTACTAAAAACAAAACTAGAATGAAATATATTGCTCGAGGATTGACATGTCATGTACCACTTTGCATCATAACGTTATGACCTTCTTCCTTGTAGTTACTTAACCCTCTTACATCTGGAAAATCTGATAGTTAAATGATGTGCAAAGAGTCTGCTGTCATGAATGCTAAACTTGTAATATTGTGTTTTTAATGGGTAAGTCGTGTGCTAAATGTAGACTTATTAGTAATATCTAGCAGGTAAATTGTTCAGCACTGGCATAATCTAAGAAGAACTGGACCATCAGTAAATGAGTCTATGTTTATTTGCCATAACAAAGGAGTGGCAACAATCTCGTCTATCGAAGGGGCTTTCATGACTGTTATTTATTTGGAAAGGAAAAAGGTAGAAAAGCTGTAAACAAATTATTGCTCTTACATTAGTCTTCTTCTTTATCTTGGAGAAACTTTAATTTGATCTTGTTGAGTGCAACCACAACACTTCTCATGTTAATTCTCTGCTCAGGTGACTCTGCGCAGCAACTTAAAGCCAGTCTCATGATGGATGATATGCATTCTTCCTTAATTACATACTTCCTTCCATCTTCCAACAAATTGGGATCAGCAGCTGCAAGTACGGAAAGATGTAATGATTCCTCAACCCACGCTTTTAAGCTCAGTCCTCCAACAAACATGTCGTCTGTGGGCCTTTTTCTTGTGAAGGTTTCAAGCAGTAAAATGCCATAACTATATACATCTCCCTTAGTAGAAACAATTCCTTGTGATCCATACTCTACATTCGAAAAAGCAATATAGAATATTTCACATTTCAAAATATTGAAGTCAAACTCGGAAGAATTAAATTGCACATATCAGCATTCTACCAAAATAATACAATTATTTATTCATGTAAAGATCAAACGGTGGAGGTGAGGAATTGAAAATATACTAAACACATCACCTGGTGCCATATACCCAATAGTAGCGAGAGTCATGGTCCTCCTCATAGAATCCACATCATCAAAAAGTTTGGCAATGCCAAAATCAGCAACATGTGCAGTCATGTCTTCATCTAATAAGACATTACTAGGCTTCAAATCACAATGAACAATAGTTGTTGAATACTCATAATGAAGGTACTCTAGTGCTGAAGCAACGTTGATCATTATATTTAGCCTTTGTAAGATATTCAAATGGTAGTTGTCAGAATGCAACCACTTTTCTAAGCTTCCGTTTGGCATATATTCCAATATTAATGCTCTAAAGTCCATGTTACTACAAGTGCTGATGATTTTGATGAGATTCCGATGACGAATATTGCTTAGAATCTTAGACTCCACATCAAAACTCAATAATGCCCCTTCTTTTGAGTTTAAGACTTTTATTGCAACACTAATTCCATCTATGAATTTTCCTCTATATACTGATCCAAAACTCCCTTTACCAAGGAAGTTGATAGGACTAAATCCTTCAGTTGCTTGCACAAGGTCTTGGTAGGAAATTCTTCTCCATGGTGTTCGAGGTGATAAGTCCACATTAACTTGAGATTTTGCATTCCTTTTTCTCCATCTTTTCCAAATTAATACAAGAGCTACTACCAACATTGTCAACCCAATTGCGGGTAATACATACCTTAGAAGAGACATTGCTATAGTCATTTTGGATTGAGAAACACCTTCTTTACAAAGGGGAACTTGTAGTTTGGAAGCACCACAAAGACCATCATTTAAGGAGACATCTAGATATTTAAGGCATGGAAGTGTTTCCAAAGATTTTGGAATCTTCCCAGATAAATTGTTACTAGAGAGATCCAAGAATTCCAAGCTTCTTAATTCACCAAATGAGTCAGGTATTGAGCCTTCAAATCCATTGTTTGCCAAAGAGAGATTGATAATATTTTTGAGACTACCAATTTCTAGAGGGATATCACCTGATAACATATTTCTTGATAAGTCTAATGTATTCAAGACTGTTAATTTTGCAATTTCAGATGGGAGAGAGCCACTGAGAAAATTTGATGAGAGGTTAATTTCCAACATATATGTAAGGCTCCATAAGCTCAAGGGAATCAGCGAAGTTAACTTGTTGGAGTCCAAGTATAGTTTTCGTAGAGATATAAGATTACTTAGACATGTAGGAATACTTCCAGAAAGCTCATTACCTCTTAAATCCATTTCGTACAATCTTGTTAAGTGACAAAGATCTGACGGGACAGAACCCTCTAGTCTATTGTTTTGAAGAGAGAAACCTTGAAGCTTGTACAATCTAGCCATAGTAGTTGGAATAAATCCAGAAAAGTCATTGAATCCAAGCTCCAGAGCATACAAATTGCTTAAATTGCCGATATCCTCAGGAATCTTGCCTTTCATATTGCACTCAGATATGTAAAGTCTCTCAAGAGAGGTCAGATTTCCAATGGAATTGGAAAGAATATCATTCAACGGATTAGATGATAAACCTAAATGTCTCAGATCTGCCAAACTTGAAAACACCGAAAAAAAGTTGAATTCTGGATTAGAAGACTCAACGGTGAAGTTATTGCTTCCTAAATTGAGGCATTGAAGGCGCCTTAAATCGGCAAGTGTTGTAGGAATTAAGCCTGAGAATGAGTTTTTACTCAAATCTAGCACAGTGAGTTGGGAAGCGTTGGAAATAGAACTTGGTAAGGAACCCGTCAATCTATTTCCATCAAGCAATAGAGTCTGAAGATTTGGAAGGAAAAGACCTAGATCTGATGGAAGATTCCCTGAGAGGTAATTAAAGTCCAACCCAATGTTTTGTATTGTTGAGATGTTGAAGATCGGAAATGGAATTGGGCCACTGAAATTGTTAAAACCAATATCAAAATTCTCAAGGTTACGTAGATTGCCAATTTCAATTGGTATTGCACCTGCCACAAAATCAACAATGATGTTATTATGCTTCCTATGGGAAACTAAAAAATATTCTAGTAAACCAACCAAGTGTTCAAAGAGATAATTGCTACGCTCAATGGTGAAAATATCTTTATGCTCTCTGTCCTCACTGTGCATTTACCACCTTGTTTGTTGAGCCTCCTTTTTTATAGTTAAAAGCTGTGTGAACAAAACAAGGAATTTATATTTGTTGTTCGCTAATCCAAGACTTAAGGAGACAATGCCTAATATACTTAACTTGGTTAAGCCATTGTGGATTTAGGAGGGAAACGCTATTTTCTGGGATTAATCAAAGAGACCTCTCGTGACTTTTCTTTCTTTTATGTTATTCCTTATAAACTGATTCTTAGCCATAGATGCAAATCACTTCTAGCCTTAAAATTTGGGATCTGGAACCATCAGTAAGAGCCAACCAAATTTTTGGATTACTTATTCAAGCTAAAGGCTTTGTATCAGAAAAAATATTTCTACAACTGTGTTTCTAAACTTAATTTTCTACTAGCTAATATGGCTAGGAGGCTTTGTAATTAATGTACCCTCCCCCCCATCCCCCCACCCTTCTTTTTTTTTTTTTTTTTAACATAGTGGATGGGAGAAAACTTGTGAAATACTTATCAATCAAAATCAAATAAGTCATTAGTCAACTTAAAAATAAAATGTCAACAAAAGTCTAATTTAGTAGTGAGTACGTGCTATCTAAAATCTCTTAGTCCAAAGTATAACATTTCATGAGTACATGAGTATATGTATGTATTAAAAAAAAAAAGTCCAAAAGTGTGAATTAAAAAAACTCCAAAAATAAAAACTAAAAAATAAAAAGTAAATAAGTTAACATACCTTCGAAATTGTTGTATTGAAGGTGTAACTGCTTGAGTGAAGTCAAATTTCCAATTCTCAGAATTGCACCACCTGTGAAACTATTATTCTGCAAATGATGCATTCGTTTGTAGTCAAATAAGCTCGATGGAAGTCCTCCATGAAACTGATTATAAGACAAATCAAGATGTTGTAAGTTGGGAAGATAATTAAACATATCTCTTGGGAGTACACCAGACAGCTTGTTGGAGTGGAGATCTATGAATCGTAAAGAAGACACATTAAAGGCAGTAGAAGGCATCGAGTCTGAGAACCTATTCCCTCCGAGATGAAGTTCTTGCAAGTTGGATTGGTAGAGGATGGAGGAAGGAATGGCGCCTGAGAACTGGTTGTAACTAAGATCAACTTTTATCAAGGACGTCATGTTTAAAAATTGTGGAATAGTACCTACGAAGCTGTTACCCTGTAGGTACAAGGCTTGAAGTTTGACTAAGAGACACATCCACGATGGGATTTCTCCACCGAAGTGATTGAACGCAAAGGATAGGTGTTGCAAACGGTGAAGACGAGACAACTGGTTGGGTAAAGAGCCATGAAAGCTATTGTTTGTGACGTTTAGCGTCACCAGAAATGAAAGGTTTCCCATGTGGGGAGGAATGGTGCCGACAAGGCCCATGTAAGAAAGATTCAAGGCAACAACCCGACGATGGCTGGAACCGCAAGTGACACCCAACCAAGTGCAGACAGAGGTGCCGGTGGACCAATTGGTTGCCAAAACATTGCGAGGGTCATAGGAAATACGAGCCTTCAAGGCAAGAAGAGCAGATTGATCTGTGGTAATGTTGAGAACTGCTGCAACAGCAAAGCCTGCCATGTGACATTGCAACAAGAGGAGCGCTACAAGAGGAAGGAAAAGTAAACAGGATCTCTCCATGAGTAGTGTATGTTTATTTTGGGAGGGGGTGTTTGTTCAAGTGATGAAGCTTGGCATATATAAAGAGATATTAAGCGTTCGAAACTTGAGAGGTAAATAATATCGATATTTTTAGGAAAAAGGGTGGGCCGGCTTGGTAGTTGATATCATTAGCTTCTCGTGAAATAAAGATGAGAAGGAAAGCTCCTTGAAAAATCGTGACTTAGTTCGTTGTCCTTATCCTTGATTTAGTTTTAGCGGTACTACTTTATTGACTACAAATTTTATGTTTTCTCGAACCCCAATATGATCCAAGGTCACAAGATTCTGGTGAAGATTTCTCTTATTTCCTCGTCTTTTTCTTTGCATCATGATATTGAAATTAAAAACCTTGACACTTGGACTGCAGCAGGTCTTCCTCGTACGGTTCTTCAAGTTCATTTCACCGGAACGAAATTCATCTGTCACCGGTGTCTTATTATATTGTTCTTTCACTACCAACCTAGATTCGCAAACATGATCTATCTAGACAACCTAGTTAATAATTAAATCGGTGATAGAATCATCACGGAAAAATGTCACTCCCAGCATCAAAGAAGTTGCGTTTATCAGAATTGTCCACCACTTGCTGAAGTTTTTGGTATGATATTCTAATAGTTTGTGCTACATAAAGTAGATTGACTTGTAACGATCTTCATATTTAGTTTTGCTTCTCGGACGTCCTGTGGCCAAGTGAGAGTTTTATCAATAGGACGTGGAAGTTCCAGAAGTTTTTCCACATCGATTCTTGAAAGCACGAGTTGTGACGTTTTTCTAGATTGAAGGACGCATCCTTCGTATTCTCCGTACAGATTATTATGAGAACATATTTTTGGTTTAGGACCATGCCATGTGTTACAGGTCAATGAGAGAATAGACCTAAGTCACACTTCATCTTGCATCATTTGGTGTATGAAAAAATATATATAAAATAAAATGTTGTAGACTGTCCCACATCGGCTTGGATGTCAAATTCCTTAGCTTTATTAATAGTGATATTCTTACTTCTTATAAGACCCATTTTAAGGAGTAGGGATATCGCTACTAATAAAGCCGAGGAACTCAGCATCTCAGACTGATATGGGATAATCTCCAACAAGTCTTATGTTTGAAAATAAAATCTCCAAGGTAAAAACCTAAGTGAAAGAATCATTTAATTTTTAAACTAATTTTGAGTTGGGTCTTTAAAACTTCCAACACTTAGCATATGGCATGAAAAATTGTTCCTAGAGACATCCACTGCTTTCACCATAATGACTTTTCAACTGAATAACATTACATTAGATTTAATATAGTTATGGGTGTATAGCTCTAGGATACACAACATTACATTACATTACAAATATACTTCTCAACTCTCCAAACAAGCTACAAAGTGGTGATTTGTCATTGTAATTATCTTTGTAATGTTTGTGGTTCTACTTAGTCAATTGACTAGTAATTTTATGTTTCCTCGACCTGAAATATTTTTCCCAAAGAGAGATATTGCTTGGCCGCAGACTAATGGAGACAAAGGGAGTGTGCAAGATCATGACAAAAGAAAAATCAAAGTTAAAGTACTCCTACCTAAGAAAGTGAATAATGCAAGCATAAAGGAAGAAAATTGAGAAATCGATGTACATACCATATTACATATTTGAAATCTCATTAGTAATAACGTTTTAACTTTTCTGGTGGAAGATATTTTTCAATAAATAACTTTGTGTGCTACTTTATCCTTACCTTTTCCATTTTGGATAACCTTTAGCAATAATGATATTAAAATCCACAACATTGACAAGGTAAAATCCCACATTACAGAAAATTCGAATATAATAATCAAAGAACCTATATTTTGTTAGCTTCATTTTGAAAGAATATCTCTTGATTAATGTTTGGTAACTCCAAAAGATTGAACGAAATGAAAATTATTCTAATTAATCATTAATATAATAAATTAATTTTAACTTAAGTCAAATACTTTATATTTCTCACGGTGAGTAAAGCAAAAAAAAATTGTCCATTAATTAATGATATTTTCTCTGGAATTGCAAAAAATAAAATAAAATATAAATAATTATTTCTTCCCCCTCTTTATGTTATTTTTAAACCAAAATTAAATTAAGAATGAATGATAACCAAGTAACCCACCTTTGCAACCATATCTAGATTTACCGTGACTTTACTTGACTTAAAACGCCGTACACAGCGGGATAGAATAGCATCAGGAAGATACCTCAAGATGATGTCAACCAAGTTATGGCTTTGAGTAGATTCAGGTCACAGATTTCGCTCATCTCTTGCCGTTCTTTTTGGGACTAGATATTGCAAACTAAGAACGTTGAAACAACATTTCTTGCTTCAAAAGATCATTTCACTAGAATAAAATCCATATGTTTCCAATGTCTTTTATATGTTGTTTCTTCACCACTGACATACATTTGTAAACACCATTGAATTCGTCAACGTAATAGCTCTTAAAATTGGGAGCTCAATAGCTCTTGGAAAGATGGGACCCCAAGTAGCAACTAGATTGACTTGAGACAACCCAGATACTGTGGCGAAGTTGGAGGTTGATGTTGAAATAGCAATCAATGAGACAGCTGAAGTCGAGCTGTATTAATGGGACAGGTCCAAGAATAGGCAAGCTCACAGATTTGGCAGAAGATAAGTTGAATGAGAGAAAAATCAAGACATCGAAGTCATCAAGAGACATCCACCCCTATCCTCTTAATGACTTTTGCAGTCGATCACAAGTTCGAAAGCAAGACATTTTCAAGGACCCGTGTGGCTCATTGCATTGTGAAACAGCAGTAATTGAACTCTTCTAAGAGATATTTCAAGGAAGATAATTTCCCCAAGCGTGACGGTTGGGAACCAAGCAACATATTTGGGTCAAATTCCCAATGAATCGATTTTGCCAAACACGGAGGCCATACAGTCGAAGTTGTACCTCAAAATGTTTAAACGTAAGCAGTTTCCCAAAGTAGCAATAAAGCCAATAAACAACAAGTGACTGAGAATAGGAAGTTGACTGAGAACAAAATAGTCTAAGTGACAGACCTCTGATGGTCGAAAAGGACAATAAAGTAATCCCAATGCAAGATATGGTGTCTTTAGGATCAAATTCAATGGATCAGCTCTCTGTCAAATTTTAAAAGATGGTACTTTTTATCCTTTGATTAATCTTTCCCCATCCAACTCATTCTGAGACGTTAATTCCAGTATGTGAACGGAGTTTCGTGAAACTCAGATTAAGAAGACAGGGAATCTGGTTGAAGGCCTCCACCTTTGAAAGGAATACGTGTCGCATTGTGGGTTCCAAAAATAAGAACAAAAAAATCAGTACGGAGTGGCTGAAGCTTCTTGCCTCCTGCAACTTCAAAAGTAAAGCAGACGGGGAACTAAGTTGAACGGTGGAGGAGAAGATGGCATACCGGTCTTGTATTTCAAAAACCAGCATTAGTTTTGTGATACTTATAGTGCTCTTGTGCATTGGAGCGAACGAAGCCAAAGCAGAGGCAGGGCTTCTTCCAGATAGTTCCCTTCTTGTATACTTATGCGGTCTTCTTAAGTTATTCTCAAGCTGCTAGAAATGGTACTCCATGGATTAAGCTTCGACTTACTGAATTTTAAAATAGGCAAAACGCCATTTTTAGCGCCTTCAGCAACAACAGAATAGGCAGAAAACTAAATGCCGCTAATTGCTACGAAAACAGCTTCCAATAGCTAAAAAAAACAGAATAAGAAAGCAAATAAATCTGAATTGGTTAATAATTACAAGAGTTCCAGAGTAAAATTTCGAGTTTTAAAAGCTTTCATCTTGGATTTCTATAAGCTTTAAAATAGACGTCGTAGGCTTCACATCACCTGTCACTTATGGGAGATAACTGTGTCTGAGTTTAGGCCTGTTTCGATCGATTTTCTACCTCCTTTCTATCCATTTGTGCTGGGGGTGAGTTGCCCAACCCACCTTACAACCACAGCAGGAAAAGTGCGTTGTGGATGGACATATCAAGCCTCTGCCAGGTCTCCAGACTCGGACTAGTCTAACTAGTTCTAGGCTTCCTCCGTCGCTGTTTCAGACCTCCCTTTTGCTTAATTGGGCTTTCTTATTTATTCTCTTGGCCTTTTTCTAGTCTACTGCCTATGACTTTCGCTTGTACACTCTCGAACTCGGGCTTTCTCGCACATTCCTTTTTGCTTCCTTGGGCTTCGTAGGAAATTGCATTGGAAGAGATTGACTACAATGATCAAATGATTGATAACAAAGAACTCTGCTTCTCCGTTTATGAATATAAAGAAACAAAATTGCTTGTTCAATTGGTGATTGACAGCTTTAACTCAACAAGCAGGGCTGATGACTTTGCATAAAACGTTCGAGATAAGAAAAAAATAGAGTTTGAGAGGTTGTGTCCTTGCGTTCTGCTGACAGCAAAGCCGCAACTTCTTGTTAACTCAAGCGGTAGACTTGGTTTTTGGATTCGAAATGTGACATGCCCTTAAGTGGTTATGGTTCGCGATGTTTCGAAACAGTATAACTTTTTGAAGAGTGATATGTGTAAAACTATCAGTCCCACACCGGTAAGGAAGCTCAAAAATCACGGCATTATAAGTGCCGGACCTCATCTTATCACTGCCTATGGGTTTTGGTGAGCCAACTGTGGGGTCCGTTTGCTTATTGATATCAGAGCCATTATCCTTACTCGTGTGTGGGGTCCAGTCCCAGCCGGCAAAATAGACCGAGCTTGGACTGAGGGGGACTGTAAAACTATCAGTCCCACACCGGTAAGGAAGCTCAAAAATCACGGCATTATAAGTGCCGGACCTCATCTCATCACTGCCTATGGGTTTTGGTGAGCCAACTGTGGGGTCCGTTTGCTTATAATATGTGGATATCAATGTAGAAGTTATGGCTTGTGGTACTTCCACAAATCCAACTTGCTGTGAGTGACAAATAGAAATTAGCATAGGGTATGTGGAACTATTGACACCATTTGGTAATTTGTGAGTTTGATTAATAAAGATGGGAGCTAAATAATCTGTGCTTTTGATTAAACTAACATAAGGGATAAAAATTGCACAAAAGCAATGCCTTTTGGCTTAGAAAAGTAGGAAAGAATAGATGATGGAAAAGAAAAATTCGTCTAACTCGTCCTTTGCACCACCAATCTGCTTTTTTACTATGTTGGACAATTAAATGAAAAAATAAGGCTGTTAAAAGTTATATTCTGATACAACATGAAAAGTTGAATATGGATTTAAAATTTTGCTTGATAATATACCATGATGGTTTCGAAAATGCAAAATTGATATTTAAATATTTAAAAATTCTATTTCTCTCTTTCTTTCTTTGCCATTATACCTTGTTTTCATCCATATATGCAAAAACATACCTAACTATAACACGCCAAATGTCTAGAGAATATTGTTCTGAAGATAAGAATGGTTATGGCCCTAGACTCCTTGTTTTTTTTTTTTTTTTGGTCTTTCTTATTTGTTCAAATAGTCTTTCCAAAATAATAACAGTTATGTAGCCCGATTCTCCCTTTAGCCCCTATGCTTAAAGAAATATTTTGTTGCATCATAATTAAATATTCTAAATTTGATTTTATCTTAAATAAATTATAATATTGAGATATGCCCATAAATTTTTGTATTTTATTATTCTTTAATGAATAAACTCACATATTCATTAAAAAATATATTGTCAATGCACTTAATAAGTCCATACATCTTCTAGTGCTCCTTATTTAGGGTTTTCTTTTTGGAGTTCATAAATGCCTCACAATTGAAAAAGAAGTTTACTCAAATCAAACTGGCAAAAATTTACTCAAAGAAAATCTATAGTACTTACCAAAATCTATTAGTTGAGCATTTGCATTTGTTTGGTGGAAGAGCAATTGGATTTCATCAAGTCCCAGCAAATTTTGGCAAAAATACATCGTCTGTTAGTTTAGAAACACGTGCTCATCTTCAATTTTCTTTTAAGGACTGGGTCTTGCTTCCCCTTTTTGTTAGGAAATGGATTTCATCAATTTTCTTTAAACCAACTTGAGGCACGTCTTGCCATCACGAACTCACACGCTTCGAACCTGCAACAAGGATAACCCAGAAAGGTCAAGCACCTTACTGGGTTTCAAAAACATGCATCCTCTATCCGTGATGGCATCTCTCAAGAGAAGATCATGCATCCACTAATCCTAATCAATATCCTAAACAAGGCATTCGGTAATAACACGTGGACTACTTCAATCTTTTCTTAAGATCTTTTTTGTTATGTTGTAGATTGATATTCTTTACTTTAATTGCGTAAATACGAGTACAAACGCCCTACTCTCATTGATTGGAACTCATTGAATACACTCCTTTACGCTTTGTTGCTTTAGAGCCATTTGATAGCAAGCCAGAAACGTAATCCTCTACCCTCCTGCTCTCTATGTCTTCCTTCTCTGCTTCATTTCACCCTGTTTTCGTCACAAACATGGCGGACAAAGTCCTTTAGCATTTTCCCACCTTAATGAACGTTAGTAACCTCATCACTATCATCAAAATAAATATAGAAATATCACGTAGTCCTAACGGGGACAAGTAACTTGATTTATATCACGCAAATAATGAGGGTGTTTTTGAAACATCATACATTTATTTAATACTAGTATTGTAACCATTAAGAAAAAGAATATAAAGCAACTATCTAAATAAATTATTTTCCATGAATTATGTAAATAAATTACCTTTATTAGAAAAGAATCTTGGAGGCTGAATGATTTGGAAGTGTTTTTTTTCCACGGGTTTGATGGAACCCAACCCATGGGTTAATGATTTAGATACGTTGGTTGAGTCGAATACTTCACAACAAAAGACGCCACCCAAGAGATTTCACCAAACCAAATGGTCACGCCTGATTTGGTGAATGGTTTCTGTTAAGTGGGGGCCAATAGCAACCTCAAAAGAGGCCTTAGGAAGAAGGTGGAGGGCCCCATATATTAGGGGGCATAACAAGCCATCTAGAACTAATGTGGGACAAATAGAATTCCTAACTTGCCCTTTCTCTACACTAGACGAATATGTCAAATCGTGGAAAAGGCCTAAAGGAGAAGGCAAACCGATAGGTCCAACCCAAGACTTAAACCAATAGCTTTGATACCATATTAAGTGGGGCCCCAAAAGCAACCTCAAAAGACACCTTAGGAGGAAGGTGGAGGAACCCATATATAAGACCACATAGCAAGCCATCCAAAACCGATGTGGGATAGATAGAATTTCCAACAGTTTCATTGAAAAAGCTCCTTTGCTCAAAATGAGATATTAAAAGAGGAAGAAAGAGAGTGGAGACAAGGGCTACTCATACATAAAGAAATCCTTTTGAGGGAGTTCCAACAATACTATAATGTTTTCAAAAGTACAACACTACATAGTTATAAACAAACTTGATGCTCTCAGATTGTTTCAGTACCTTACAGAAACTTTGATTTGATCTTGTTGAGGGTGATTGAGATAGTTTTTGCATTAATCCTTTGTTCTGGTGATTGTGCACAACATGATAAAGCCAATTCCATTATGGATGATACACAATCCCACACAGAAGTATAATCCCTTTCTGCTCTTAACAAACTAGTGTCAATAACTTTGGTTATGGAAATACTTGATAACTCTTCTACCCAATGCTTTAAGCTCATTTCTCTAGTAAACATTATATCAGTGGGCCTTTTTCTTGTGAATGTTTCCATTAGTAAAATTCCAAAACTATACACATCACTTCTTGTAGAAACAATTCCTCCTGATCCATATTCTGTATAACATTTCAATTAATCATGATAAAATAATTTTACATTACACAACAATAAAATAGAAAATTCCAAAAAGATGAAGTCAAATAATCAAAATTCTACCTAATGCCTATTGTTATCCACACATGCATAAGTAGACTGATATATAACAAAGCTTAAGTTGCAAATTGAAAAAAAAAAAAAATACCTGGTGCCATGTATCCAATTGTAGCAAGAGTCATTGTTTGCATCCTAGAATTCTCATCTCCTAAAAGTTTGCCGATGCCCAAATCAGCTACATGTGCAACCATATCTTCATCCAATAGTACATTACTGGGCTTTAAATCGCAATGAACAATAGGTTCTAAATACCCAAAATGGAGGTATTCCAGTGCTGATGCAACATCAACCATTATATTTAACCTTTGAAAGATATTTAAATAGTTGTTTTGAGAATGCAACCACCTTTCTAAGGTTCCATTAGGCATGTATTCCAATATGAGTGCTTTGAAGTTCATATTACTACAAATGCTAATGATTTTGACTAGATTTCGATGGCGAATGTTGCACAAGATCTCACACTCTGTAGTAAAAACCTGAAAAACCCCTTCTACTTCCAAATCTAAAACTTTTACTGCAACATCCATCCCATCTAAAAGTTTTCCTTTGTATACTGATCCAAAGCTCCCTTCACCTAGAAAGTTATTTGCACTAAACCCATTTGTTGCTTGTATGAGTTCTTGGTGGGAAATTCTTCTCCATGTTGGTAAATGTGGTAAGTCTCCCTCAAATTGAAATTCTACATTCCTATTTTTATGTCTTTTCCATATTGACACAATAATAATTGCAATCATTGCTAACCCAATTGCAGTTGTTGCCAATCCAACTGTTGGTAATAGGTACTTTAGTGTTTGATTTGTGACATTTTTGTCTGATTGAGAATCACCTTTACAAGGAAGAACTTGTAGTTGGGAAGCACCACAAAGACCATCATTTGACATAAATGATGTAGCAGAGAAACGTTTGAACGGTCCTCCTACTGGAATTTTTCCTTGTAGTTGATTAAAAGAAAGATTCAAATATTTGAGGTATACAAGTGCTTCCAAAGATTTTGGAATTTCACCAGACAAGCTATTATTGGAAAGATCCAAAAATTCTAAGCTTACCCATTTACCAATTGAGTTAGGAATGGAACCTTCTAATTGATTGTTTGCTAAAGAAAGATATTTCATATCTTTAAAGTTATCAATTTCTTATGGAATATCACCTGATAGCTGATTTCTTGATAAGTCTAATTCTATCAAGACCTTTGAATTTGTGATTTCAAAAGGAAGAGTACCACTAAGTTCATTTGAAGAAAGGTTGACCTTTAAGATATAAGTAAGACTCCACAAACTCCAAGGAATCATAGAAGTTATTTGATTAGAGTCTAAGAAAAGATGTCTAAGAGAAGAAGATTATTTATGCACAAAGGAATGGATCCAGAAAACTCATTATTGCTCAAGTTCAATGAGTATAATCTCTTCAAGTGACAAAGATTTAATGGGATAGGACCTTTTAGTCCATTACTTGAAAAAGAGAGACTTTGAAGATTGTACAATTTTCCAATTGTGGATGGAATAGATCTAGTCAACTCATTGATCCCCAGACTTAAAACCATCAAGTTGGTTAAGTTTCCTATGTCATCAGGAATACTACCCTCGATATTGCAATTCTCTAAGTAAAGTTGTTGGAGAGAAGAAGAGAGATTTCCAATGAAAGTGGGAAGGATCTTATTTAGTGGATTATTTGACAAATCTAACCACCATAGGCATGCCAAATTTGAAAATAAGAGGAATTTGGATTTAGAAGCTGAAGACTCAATGGTCAAGTTATTGTCATTTATGCGGAGTAATTGAAGGAGTCTTAAATCCCCAAGTGCTTTTGGAATTAAGCCTGAAAATGAGTTCACACCCAGATCTAGTACAATAAGTTGTGAAGCATTGGAAATAGAGCTAGGAATTGTTCCACTAAGCTTATTATGTCCAAGGACGAGGGATTGAAGATTTGGAATGAAAAGACCAAAATTTGATGGAAGATGGCCTGAAAAGTTATTCCTAAGCATTGTGATTTGTTGTATTGTTGATATATTAAAAATCTCAATTGGAATTGAGCCAGTAAAATGGTTGATACCAACTCGCAAGGCTTTAAGCCTTTGTAGATTACCGATTTCTGTTGGGATTGTACCTGCCAGAAAATTCAAAACCATGCATTATTAACCAAAAGATAATGTAACTTAGATGAATGATACGTGCCAATCAACATTTTGGTAAGTGAAACAAAGTTCAAAGACCTAATTATTGTGAGCAACAAATAAAGGCCTCTAGTTGTTTCAATTTAATAGCTGGTTGTATATAGTCGTAGTCTCTGTTAATCGTCGCTTTTTGTTATGTTTGTGACGGGATTGGTGGGTTGGGACAAAGCTGAAATTGTCAGTCCTACGACTTAAAGATCGGTCTTTAATCCGTTTTTAAGCAAAGGAGCTCAAACCAGTTTTTATGATTCTATAAACCCTTTAAGACTATCTTTTTCAAAAAAGAATTTACATGTAGATGAAATAAAAATTTTATATTCTTCGAGTAACTTTTTTATCACCAGACATTTTATTTATCTATTTATTTATTTAGTTAAGCATAAATAAATTTATAATTTCAAAAATCAGGTAATGCCTCAAGATTAGATTCATTTGATGTTGTGATTTAACACATACGGGTCAGTAAATGGTCCTTATTGATATCTAGTAACCAATGAACAGTAATAACAACAATTTTTTCCTATTCTAAAAAATATTAAAGATGAAAAATTCAAATAACATTGAGCTTATATTTTTCACTAACTATTATGGAAATTAACTAATCAAAGTTCATTTTTTAGCCCTTAACACTCATAAAAATGCGTTAAATGGAGGTAAAAAATTGGCTACTAAACTTCTCAAAATATCTTTTCTAGCTTGTATTTTTTGTATATGGACTAAACAAAATAAAAGACACTTTCAGGAAAAAAAAAACTAATATTCCTACGCTCTTAGCAAAAGCAAACAAAGTAGTACAATGAAGAACTTCTTTTGTTTAAAAATATAAAATATTTTCAAGAAAATATCATTTTGAGTGAGATTTAGAAACTTTTAAACTCTATATTTCACAAATGCAATGACTTATATAATACTAAGGTAGCCCTAGTGCTTTTATATTTTAATATTTATTAATATAATTTACATTTCCTCCAAAAAAAATTGCATCAAATGGATATAAACAAAAAGAAAAAATCCTAGACATTAATTGAAGGACAAAAAAAAAAAGATATCATATAAGTTTCAAATGGATTAAATCTTAGTTGAGAATTTTTTATTTGATAGAAATATTTATCCACTATTAAGTCAATTTGTGACAAAAATTAAAAAAATTAATGTACTAGTTTGTATTCAATACAAACTAGAACTTTATGATCCTCACTTTACTACTCTACTTTGTCTTTGTGAATTGTCTCATGTTCATTGCATAAGGGCATGTTAAGTAGTGATATAAGTATCATGTTATATAAATTTTCCTTGAGAATCCTTTTTATAAAGAAAAAATCTAAACACTTAAAACATAAATAACTTGAAGGTAAATCTTTGAATCTACACTCCTCTAATGGAGCCAACCATATGGACTAATTAGCTCAATGAAGCTTTGGCTACTAATTATGGTCACTTTGTTAGTTGAAAAGACACTATTGCAAACAAATAGTTTCAAGATTTGATGACACTATTGAGCCTCTATTTTATTCATTAAGCTATGAGGTAATACTGTTAATTTCCTATATGTGATATTTCATATGTTTTCCATTTAAATTTTCAAAGACATAGATAATACAAAAAGCGTGCCGCCCCACACCCCCCCACTCCCCCCTCAAAAGAAAAAAGGACAATAGAAGAGATCAAAACATAACTTCTTAAGGTCAAATTTTTTATTCCTAATACATTACCTTCATAGGATGACAAATATTGCAATGAAGAAAGCTTATTATAATAGAGAACTATGATTTGTAGGAAAGAAAGTTTAAAAATAATAAAAGGTAAGAGACTAGAAAGCTTATTCTCCATAAGATAAAGTTCTTTTTTCAAGAAGTAGATAGAGAGTAAACAATATCGAGAATAGACTACAAAAGCTAGTTGTAATGAATACCGATTATTCCCAAAGGTGACATATGGTAGAATGATAATAAAATGACTATAATAAGATTAAATAAAATTAAAATAATACTAATTTACCTTCAAAGTAGTTGCCACCAAGGTATAAACTTGTTAACATGGTTAAATTTCCAATTTCTAAAGGTACTCTCCCAATGAAACAATTATATCGTAGCATTAGAATTCGTAATTGCCTACATTGGAACATGGTGGATGGGAGAACACCTGTGAAGAATTTATCTATTATGAACAAATAATTAAATTTATTAATCAACCAAAGAATATAAATTAACTAGAATGGGACTTTACATACCTTCAAAGTTGTTGTGCGAAAGATCTAACATTGAGAGTGAGGTTAGATTTCCAATTTCCAATGGTATTCTTCCCGTAAAGTTATTGTATCCCAATGACAAAACTTGCAGCTGTTTACACTTCAATAAACTAGACGGAAGTCTGCCCTGGAACTGATTATAAGATAGATTAAGATACTGTAAGTTGGGTAGATGATCAAATGCATCTATTGGTAGTTTACCAGACAGCTTATTGGATTCAAGAGCTATGACTCGTAGTGAAGACATATTGAAGATGTGAGAAGGAATGAAGCCTGAAAGCTGGTTATAACTAAGATCAATCCTTTGCAAGGACGAAATGTTGGATAAAGATTGTGGAATACTACCAATAAACTTGTTACCGGACAGAGACAAGTTTTGAAGTTTGGATAACCCTCCCATCCATGATGCGATCTCTCCACCAAAGTTATTGAATCCAAAAGATAAGTCTTGCAACCGGCAAAGACGCGCCAACTCATTGGGTAAAGAGCCATAAAAGCTGTTGTTTTCTATGCTCAGGCTAACAAGAAACGAGAGGTTTCCCATCTGTGGAGGAATGGTGCCTGCAAGGTCCATGTAAGAAAGATTCAAGGCGATGATTCGTTGATGGGTAGAACCACAAGTGACTCCAACCCAATTGCAAGAAGAGGTGCTGTTAGACCAATTTGTTCTCAAGAAATTGTGAGGGTCATAAGTAATATGAGCCTTAAAGGCGAGAAGAGCGGATTGATCTGTTGTGATGTTTAGAACTACAGCGTCACCGGCGCTAGACATGTGATATTGCACCAAGAGGAGTGCCACACAGGGAAGGAAAATGAAGAAGGATTTCTCCATGAGAAGCTTATATTGATGGAGTTGCAGGGGAGCAGATTTGAGTTTGAGTGGTAAAGCCTAGTATGTACAAATAGATGGTAGCGTTCGAAAATTATCCTTCTAGGGAAAGAAACAGGAATATAAAAAAGTCTGTGAGTTGTTATTATCCTTATCCTTTTAATTTCTTTGATTCTACTTACTCCGTTGACAGTTAATTTCTTTTTTTTCTTCACCTAAAAAATTCTCCCCAAAGAGAGATATCGCTTGGTCCTAAACTAAGGGGGACGAAGGGAGTATGAAAGATATTATTCATTATTTGCTACTTTTATCCTTACATTTTCCACTTTGGATTAGCATATTAAAGTCCGCAATATTGACACAATAATGATCGTTAGAATAATCATATTAAAACCCACAACATTGACACAATAAAATCCCATATTAACAAAAATTAGATTTTGTTAACTTTATCTTGAAAAAATCTCTCTTGATTAATGTTTGATAAATCTAAACAATTGAACAAAATGAAAAAGATTATTCTAATTAACCATAAGTATAATACAGTCAGGTTTAACTCAAGTCATAATATTTCTCAATGTAAAGTAAAAAATTGTTTGTTAATCAATGATATTTGGTCTCAATATGCGCATAACAAAATAAAATTTAAATAGTTATTTCTTCCTCCTATTTCTCTTATTGTTAAACTAAATTTAAATTAAGAAAACGGAGTATGGTAACCAAGGCCCCATCATCTGAACCTTCTCTTGATTTACCAAGATTTACTTGACTTAAAACGCCATGTATCGATAGAACAACTTGAGGAAATGTATCCCAAAGTGTTCTCAAACAACCAATAATTTTTACAAGATTCTGATGACAGATTTCGCTATTTTTGGGCACATGATATTGCCATTGACACTTGACGGGATCGTTGGTTACTTCTTCCGTGCTTCAAGTTCATTTCACTGGAAAGAAATCCACCTGGTGCCGTTAAAATTGCGGGATCAATGGCTCTTGGGAAAATGTCAGTCCAAGTGGTAAACAACTTGCGTCGAAAATTGTCTGTTGCTTGCTGAAATTACTGGTAGGAAAGTCTCCTATTTCATGATACATAAAGTCTCCTACTTCATCTGCTCCGTTGACGTGTTGTGACTTAGTTGGAGATTGATGTTGAAAAAGCAATCAACGAGACAGTTGGAGTCGATCTGTATCAATGTGATGGGTCCAAGAATTGTAGAATGAGAGAAAAATCAAGACACGGAAACCATCGGAGACATCTACCTCATCATCTTAATGACTTTCGCATTCGATGACAAGTTCAACGCATTACGAAACCTCGGCAGTTGGCTGTTCTAAGAGATATTTCAAGGAAGATAAGTTCCCCTAGCGTGACAAGTTCAAATTACATCTGATGAAGTTAACTCTAACGTGTATTTCTTTGTCACGTTTAGTGTGAAATGATGGATTGCTTAAGACATGGAGAACACATCTTTATCGAAGACGGAGTTCGCTTAAGAATGCCGCGCACAGTGTGTAGAATAGCCATATTTGCAGAGATTTCAATGCAGTGACAGTAGCACGAATTGACTAGTTAACCCTCTTGTTAAGATGTCTTCGTTCTATTTGCCGTATTGGAGGTTGACTACTGTTGGATTTTGATGATGAGCTAGAAACAAGTGAAAAACCGGTGGTCAGAATTCATGGGAAAATAAGAAAACTATGAAGGGTCTAAAAATTAAAAGAAAGTTTTATTTTAAATTTACTTTAAGAGATTCGATTATAACACTTAATTATATAGGGGCTTGAATCAGTTTGATAAAAGGATGAATTTGCCTAGAACTCTAGAAAAGATTTGAATTTGCTTAAGATTTCAGATAGGATTAAGCTAGATGAAATTTAAATTTGCGTAGGTTTTCCAGTATTAACGGTTGCATCAGACAATCTTACGGCATGCCGCCGAATCAAACTGCCCATCTCAAACTTTACATTTTTCCCTGACAGTGCTGAGTTGATGTCAATTTCTCTAATTATGTGCTTTACTAGCGCCACGTCAACCGTCATCTAAATTGCCACACACTCCCCTGTAGGTGGTAACTTATATGGCTAGTCCTAAGCCTAATAAGAGATTGATTTGTAGGTTTGTTTATCTTACTATTATACGGCCTGATATTATATACTTTGTTCAGCAGCTTAATCAATTTATCCATTCGCCAAAATACTCTCATATGGATACTGCTCTCCGAATACTTCATTATATTAAAATGGCTCCAAGATTGGCTGTTCTTTTCTCAGTTGTCTTTGATCTCCTGAAGGGCCTCAAGTTCAATCCGATGCATCATGCAATCTTTGAAGAAAAAAAGATAGGACTCACGCGCGACACAGGACACACTTGCTAAAAGCGATAGGAGGGCGTCTGTTTTGGAGACTTGGGTGCTCGACCAGCTGGTCACTTAAAGCATGGTTTTACAATTGGAAGTTTATATTGCATGAGAATGATGAAAGGCTTGAAATCAGAAATACCATACTTACAGATTAAGGCTAGTATATATTTACGCGGATTGAAGCTCATACTAATAGAAGAATAAAAAGTATTAATCTCAACATTAAAAAATATCCATTCTACACAAGTGTTTTATATAGACCAACAAATAGTCATTGATATCTAAAATAAAAGCTTCACTATTGCTAGTGAGTAAAATATCATCCACACTAATGAACAAAAGAATGATATTAATAATACGATCCACTTTTAAAAGAAAGTAATCATATTTGGACTAGAGGAAACCAGAGGCAAAGAAAACATTGTTGACCATATCATTCTACTATCTAGAAGCTTATTTAAAGACATAAAGATCTCGAAAATTTTCAAAAAAAAAAATCGCTAGTTTTGATAACCTTGAGGAAGACTCGTCCTTGTCAAGGCCACCATGAAGTAAGGTATGGTTGAAACTATCATGAATTGAAGCTAACGCAATAACATCGCATGCTGGGCTGAATGACAACCCAAGAAGGGGAATGGTGGAATTGGATTGAAAAGCTCATAATTTTCTTTTAAAAATGTTCCTTGCCCAAACCTTCTTCTGATCAATGAACAAGACCTCATTTTGTTAGGAAGTATAATCAGAAAACCTCTCACGAATAATGCCTAAAGATGAGGAAAATCCACACACTCACATTTAAAGATTTCAAACACGTTAGGTTTAACGTGTTGTATATTTACTCCAAATCAAGTTTGATCGATGAAAAAGACTTTTGATTAGTGGGAGGCTCACTTTTTAATTTCGCTAGATATATCCATTACAACTAGAGAAAAATCATTAGGGACAAATCTAGCACTAGTGTATCTATGGTATGGTATTAGTGACTTGGGACAAAAAGGGATGTGATGGTGTTGGTACTAGAGGTTAAGGCAGAATTTTTTTGCCTTATCAAAGGGCAAATGATATATGACATGTCATCAGGTGCAGATCGACATTAGATTTATCGAAATGAACTTAATATAGAATGAGATACATGCACAAGTTGTCGATGCCACACATTGGAATAAACTCAATTTACATGATTGAAAAGACTTTTGGATAACAACTAGTTGTGTTTTGGCTTGGTTTGTACTAGGGCATAGCCCAAGGGTAGCTTGGTCTTTGTATGAACTACTTGCAAATGGGGAAAAACTATGAATGAAGGTAGATTGGAATCTCTAGAAATTTATGTGTTCTATGTTGTTTGGGTGTTGTGTCCGGCTTGATATAAAGGTGCCGTATACTTGTCGATGTGGAATGTTGTTACGTTGTTTGGCTATTTCCTTTATTAGTCATTGCGAGGAAGAAAAAGAAGTACAAGTCGGACAGAGGATTGGATTGTTTGCTACAGCCACTTCATCCCATGAGGCCATTTGAAGATCTTGATTGTTAACAACTTTGCTCGACTTAGCCTAGCTTGGCTTAAGATATGTGCAACATATATCTTTATCAACGAAGACTTGACTCGGGTTAAGAATGCCATGCACGTTCTCTAGCACCAGAGGTCTGCAGACTAGGATTGGACCAACTAGTGATGAGTTTGACAACACTTTGACAGATTTGACACATTTCTTGGCTCTCTAATGACCTCAAGAGACCATGTGAAAATGTGACTTGATAGAAAGACTTGCATGACGAAACGACTCTCGTCTTCAACCAATACATTGTCTTTTTTCCTTCTTTGAAAAAATAAATAGCCTATCACATTTCTTTTTTCATTATCGAGAAAAAAAATTACTATATCAAGGTGTGGATTTATGAAATGACATAATTTCCATGAAAGAAACCGTATTTACTAATGTTAAGAAATAAGTTCAACCAAATATGGATCAAGAATTTGAGCAAAGAAAAATAACATAAACCAATATCGTGAACCCAAAGCTCATTGCCCGCATTGGGGATTGAATTTTCCCCCATGATTTTTGCACTAACAAAGTTGTTGCAATGTCGGTCTCACATGTGTATCCAAGTCTTTGTCCAGCAAAACATTAGATGGATTAAACAAAGGTCATTATCTAATTTAAAAGTTATCTTTAAAGTTATTGAAGTCCATTATCATATAAGTAAGATTTTAATATCTTTTTTTTTAACACATCCTTTTTTTACCATGATAGTCAAATTATTAGATCATTGTGGTGATACATTACATAAGTAATGCATATACCCCAATTAATGAGAGTTTGTAAAGATGTTAAGAAAGATTTGGGACTAATATTATGTTAAGAGGCCGATTGTCTAACTCAAAAGTTAACTCTAATTACTGTAATATGAGCATGAATTTTAATATATTTCTTAATAATATAAAATTTATTACTTATATCTTAACACTTATAAATATTGTGTACCATGGTATAGAAATAATCAATATGGAGGTACTCAAATTTAATGTCAATCATAATGCTCAATCGTGAAAGTGAGCTTTTGAAACTTTTGTGTGACTGGTATCATTTTTTCAAAATTCCCAAGAAAATCCAGGACGGGTTTAGATTCAAGACTACCATAGGACATTACATGACTTTGCTTGCTTTAGCTTGGCTTAAGATAAATGCTAGTCATATTTGTTTAGGAAGACTTGAATTGGCTTAAGAATGCCCTATTCGTGTAGTAGAATAACCATGTTCCAAAAATTTCAATGAACCGTCAATCAAGGCGTCCTCTTTCATTAAGCATATTGTTGGCTTAAAATAACAAATTTCCAAACTCTTGTTAAGCATGTCGGTCTAAAAACCAAGATTGGACCAATTGATAATGACTTTTAAAACACTATCATGTTGGTTCACACATTTCTTGGCTTTCTAATCTATTGAAAGAATGTTTAGTTTTCTCAATCTTGTTGTGGATTTGATAACAATATTTCACATAACGATTGATTTAGTCATAGCAAGCTCTTCACGAATTTAAATTCATGGTTAGAATCCTTGAAACATTAATATAGTTGACAGAACATCTTAATGCTCCCACATGAGATCTGAATGGGTTCTTTGGGCTGCATATATGTGGGTGGGTATTGCACTTTTGAATAACATGGTATCAGAACAATACTTATGTTGTAAGACTGCATGGGCAAAGTCCCATTGTCGATCTGAAAGGACAATGCGAGTAGGTTCTTAGGGTTGCACTTGTACCACACTTTGTGTCTTTTGAAGGTGAATTTTAGGCCCAATAACATGATATTAGAGCACTACTCTGTAACATGCTATTTTGTCTATCTTGTCTATGTACTACGTAATTAGGCCTTGTAATAGTGGTTTTGTGTGTAGTGGGCTGTTGGGTTAGGTTAGTTTGTCCATTGTGTTGTGAGAATTAGGCCCTTTGATGATGCTTCTAGAAGAAGCAGTGTCGTGGTCTTCTCGAGAATTCGGTATTATATATATTTTGGTTGTTGAATGAAGAACGGCGGCTTCGTTGTTGGTTAATCTTTGATAAGTCAAGTGTCCCTTGGATGCTTGGGTCTCAGTGTTTCCTAGATGTGGAATTGAAACCTTTTTTTCCCAAATAGAAACCACAAACACAAATCTCAACCATACCCATAACAACTATTCAACAAATTATCGATTTCAACACCAAACTAGAAAAAGCCTCTTTACAATTTTTGTACCAAAGCCACAATCATGTGGAATGGGTCAAGTTGTGTAAAGCTATGGCTACAGGAAAAGATTCTTGGACATCGAACAAGGACTAGGAGGAAATGATGGCGAATCACAAAGCATAGTTCGATTGATTACTAGTAAAGTGAAATGAGAGAGGAGTTTTGTGGAAGAAACCCTTGGAAATGGCTCAAACCCAAAACATATCAGGGTTGACAGAAGCAGATTTGTTAGGGTCTAAGCTAGAAAGTGTGGGTTTGCCGAAATGTATTACATCGCCAAAGACAACTTTATAGAATTGAGGTCTACTGGAGTACAACATACATCCAGAGGAAGCTGGAGAAATAGAAAAATTGAAACAACAGAAGGAGAGAGTCATGGATGAGAATGGGTCGAATAAAAATCTGAAACAGAAACGGGGAAGCAGGAACGAGGATCCATTTAAAACCAAGTATGAAGTAGGTGATTTTCTAGAGAGGCAGAACCAGTTACATATAGTCCTACTAGATTTTTCCCGATTTGGGGTCGGTGATGACTCAATTGAATGGGGTTGTCATGCAGAACATTTTTTCTGCTACCACTGCACACTGGAAAAGGACAATGGGTCTCATGAAAGTGGCAGGGAAAATGGGAAAGAGGGTTGAGAAAGAGAGAATAATGGGTCTGGCAAAGGTGGGAGAAAGAATAGGAGCCACGATGCAGAAAGGGACCACCGATGGGTTGTGAAATTAAAAATTGGGAAAGACCACCAGAGATGGAGATTGGTCCCATCTAAAGGAGCGAAAAAAGGTTCAAGCGGGTGAAAGTTGAGCTTCCCCCATCTGGAGGGAAAGATCCCGCCAAATGGATCTAGCGAGCTAATTGGTTCTTCAAACATAACAAAACATCATCAGAGGAAAATGCTATTTTGGCGTCAAGGCACTTCAAGGGAGACACCCACATCTAGATTGAGTATGACAGAGTTGGGAGAAGGGCTGATTACATGGTCCTTGCTCCCGGCAAAACTAACCAAATGGTATAGGCATAATTGTGGTCAAAGCTTTCCTTTTGAGTAGCTAAATGTGAGGCAGATGGGCGGCGTTGAAGACTATTGGGCATGGTTTGATAGAGCTTTCTTGCAAGCTGGGAGTCTGACTAAAGAGCAAGAGATGAGTTTCTTCTTAAATTGTTTAAAAGAAAACTTAAAAATAGAAGTCAAAGCAAGAAATCCTTTAATCTTGGGAGAAGCTTTGTCCCTTGCCCAATCAGTTGAAGGTAAAATTTCTAGTAGCAAGTCTTTAAGCAATTGTCGCAATGCTGAAGGTCAACAACCTTATACAACAATGGACAATATAGTTGCCAAAAATAACACAGTTGAGCCTGTGGCTCCTCAGGAGGCAACTGAAAAACCGGAAGCAAGTTGCATCCTTAATGATTTGAAGAGCTTAAGAATTAATGCGAATGTTAGAAATCCAAAAATTTTAGGAGAAGCTTGGGAATCAACCTCGTTATCTAAAGATAAATTCCATGGTAGTGTGAGGGTAACCAATGTTGGCAATGCTAAGGAAGAGCAATTGTTTTCAGTAAGGGAGAAAATAGCCATGACTAACCTTTGGTTAAGGGGTTGGTCCAAAAAAAAAAGTAATTGGAAATGATGAGAAAGGAAAACTGTGAATATTAAAGGAAGGAACTTTGGAGGAGGTGCCGACATAACTATGAATGCTATGTATGGTTTGGTTATTCTAGGGCTAACGAGAATTGAAAAAGAGTTGGGAAAGAAAGGGAATAAGGCAATAATATTAGTGGACGTGGGGAGCACTGATAATTTCCTAAGTAGTTCCCTAGCAAAAGATTGGAGATTTAGTACCCAAAGGAACATACAAGTGAAGGTTGCTAATGAGGAAACCTTGATAAGTGAAGGGTTGTGTCAAAATATACCAATAATCATTCAAGGGATGAGAATATGGGTTAATTTCTACTTGCTCGATCTACAAGACCCTCAAGCAGTGTTAGGGATTCAATGGTTGATTGCTTTGGGTCTTATTTTGTGGGATTTCAACTTAATGAAGATGACTTTCACAATGGGAGAGAAAGAGATTACACTACATGGTCAGCAAGGCGAGCAATCCTGCATGGTAGAGTTCCAATGTAATAAAGAGGTGCAGGAAAAGGGACAAGGTTATCTAATGCACATGAGAGAAGTGAAGGATCAGGATGAAAGAACCAAAGAAAATCGAAGTGTACAAGAGGCAATGTCAGAAGCACACCAAGAGTTTGTGGAGCTGATAAACTCTAGAGTGCAGGATCAGACCTTGAGGGCAAGGTCTTTGTAGGGGGTAGGGAATTGTAATGTGCCATCTTGTCTATCTTGTCTATGTACGACATAATTGGGCCTTGTAGTGGTTTTGAGTAGTGGGCTATTGGGTTAGGTTGATGGAGTTAGGCTATCTATTGTATTATTAAATTTAGGCCCATTTGATGACGATTCTGGAAGAAACAGTGTCATGGTCTTTCTAGACAGTTTTATATTGTCTATATTCTGGTGGGGAAGTGTACCGTATTTTCTCAAGGGATTATTTAGAGGTAGATTTCGGACCCAATAACAGAACATTTATATCAATTACCACATGAAACTTGATACTTATAGTGCCTACTACCCAATTCCGCTACCAATTATTTGATTGAAGAGAAACAATCCACGTGCCAACTGCATATGTCATGTGGATCTGCCGACTATAGTACAGAAAATCTACATCTTACTGTTCTACATGGGAAAATTAAACAGTTAAAAGGTGTTAATGGATCTGCGGGGTTCTTGATCCCCGCCTCATCTCTAGCTGTTCGAAAAGGATAAAGTTGTTCAACTTTACCCGTAAAGGTGTCTATTTTGGAGAAGAGACCTTTTGATGTAGAGAACTTCTATTGGTGTTTCGTGCACATTTTTTCTTATCACTCCAATCTTTAACACTTTGAGGGGAAATAAAAAGGTGTTTTGATTAGATCCAGATGAAAACTTGGGTTGATTGTTCTCGTTCTGAAGCTTCTTGCCCCCTGTCTAAGGGACCCAATGGAATCTAATATATCTGCAATTTTGAAAGTAAAGTAGACGCGGAACTAAGTTGACGGTGGAGGAGAAGATGGCATGCCGGTCTTGTATTTCAAAAACCAGCATTAGTTTTGCCATTTATGGTTTGTTTAGAAAAAAATTTAAATGGTAAGATCCATATCTGTAAATTTTTTAAAGATGACTTTTTTGTTTCCCTAATGAAGGTATAAAATTTACACAAAAATTTGTACAGAAGAATATTAGTCCTATTCATTAGACTACCGGTATTTATTTCTCCATTTGGTTTTCATATTGTCTATTGAAAAAAAAATATACAAGAAAAGTGCATAATAGTATCACTTAATACTACTATTACTCTAATAAATATTAACTTCATTATGTTAATTCCATTAAATTTAATTGTCTAATGGATTTAATCGGAAGATTCTCTGTATTGTATATTCTCTATTTTTGAGATGACATGATGACACTAAGAAGACGTTTTCGTTCCTTTCACCTTCCAGCATATGCTGCCGACACATGCAAAAGTGACATAGACGGAGTCCATCGAGTCTATCAATTTGCCTAAAGACGTGCGGATTCAAACGAAGATCTTTGCAAAGTCAAGTCAATCAGGTAAATCCAAAACATCTGCATTTTTTATTTGCAAAAGTTGCATTGGCTTTTGAAGGGTATTTCTTTAAGTGCAAGGCTGAATCCAAATTCATCTCTGTAGTCGGAGGTCCAGCTATGAAGGTTTATCATCGGTGTTTAGATATGTTTTCCACCGATTGCCAATAGCAACAAGTACCTTAAGAAGTTTTGTCATGTTTATTTTGTTGAATACGTCTTGAATTTGTTTTAACTTGCTCGTGTTTAGAACAAAAATATTTCTGACATTCTCCTTCATAACAACGGGATTTACAAATAAGATTCATAGAATGCTTGATGGTTTGATTATTATTAGTTGGAAAATCAAATTTTACTAAAAATTTCATTGTTCTTCATGGTAGATAAAAGCTCTTAAAGTTTTAAAAATTTATAAAGATTCTCTCTCTTTCTCTCACCTTCAAGTACATTGACTTTAATGCTTCTATCTATATCATGTGGGTGAAACACACACACACACACACACACGTATGTGTGTGTGTGGGGTTGATATAACATTTATTAATTGTAGTATGAAAAGTAATACTTATAGTGCCAATTATTTAATTTCATAAGTAAGTCATTTAGTCAGTTAACTTAATAGTGAATTAGTAAAAAGTTCAATTATAAAATTTGAGATTTAACATTTTACATGTGTAAATTAAGTGCATTCAGCTATCAATTCTTGGGCAGAGTGCAGTATATTTAAAAAACAGGAGTAAATTGGGCTTAATTTTTCTCGTTCTAGAACAGGAAGTTGGCTGAGAACCAAATAGTTTAAGTGACAGACCTCTAATGGCCGAAAAGGACAACAAAGTAATCGCAGTGCAAGATAAGGTGTCTATAGGATCAAATTCAATGGATCAGCTTTCTGTCAAATTTTAAAAAATGGTATTTTTATCCTTTGATTAGTCTTTCGCCATCCAACTCACTCTGAGATGTTAATTACAGTATGTGAACGGAGTTTCGAAAAACACAGATTGAGAAGACAGGGAAACTGGTTGAAGGGTTCCACCTTTGAAGGGAATGCGTGTGGCATGGGGGTTCCAAAGATAAGGATAGAAAAATGGGTACGGACTGGTTAATTCTTCTCGTTCTAGAATAGGAAGTTGGCTGAGAACCAAATAGTTTAAGTGACAGACCTCTGATGGTCGCAAAGGACACAAAGTAATCCCAATGCAAGATATGGTGTCTTTAGGATCAAATTCAATGGATCAGCTTTTTGTCAAATCTTAAAAAATGGTACTTTTTATCCTTTGATTAATCTTTCCCCATCCAACTCCTTGTGAGATGTTAATTCCAGTATGTGAACGGAGTTTCGAAAAGCTCCGATTGAGAAGACAGGGAATCTGGTTGACGGGCTCAACCTTGAAAGGAATGCTTGTGGCGTGTGGGGTCCCAAAAATAAGAAAAAAAAATGGGTACGGACTGGCTGAAGCTTCTTGCCTCCTGCATTTGGGACCCAATGGAAATCTAATATATCTGCAGCCTTGAAAGTAAAGCAGACGGGCAACTAAGTTGAACGGTGGAGGAGAAGATGGCATGCCGGTATTGTATTTCAAAAACCAGCATTAGTTTTGTGATACTTATAGTGCTCTTGTGCATAGGAGCGAATGATGTCAAAGCACAGGCAGGGCGTCTTCCAGATAGTGAAGGTAATTCCCTTCTTGTATAGTTATGCAGTTTTCTTAAGTTATGCTTAAGCTGCTAGAAATGGTACTCCATAGATTGAGCTTCGATTTACTGAATTTTAAAATTGGCAAAACGCCATTTTTAGCGCCTTCGGCAACAACAGAATAGGCAACAAACTAAATGCAGCTAATTGCTGCAAAAACGGCTCCCAATAGCTAAAACAGGATAAGAAAACAAATAAATCTGAATTGGTTAATAATTACAAGTGTTCCAGAGTATAATTTCGAATTTTAAAAGCTTTCGTCTTGGATTTCTTTAAGCTTTAAAATAGACGTCGTAGGCTTCACATCACCTGTCACTTATGGAACACAACTCGGTCTGAGTTTAGGCCTGTGTCGATTGATTCCGACCTCCTTTTTATCCAGTTGTGCTGGGGGGTGAGTTGCCCAACTCACCTTTACAACCACAGCAGGAAAAGTGAAATGCTGTGGAACTGAGAGAAGAATAGTCACAAGTGTCTTCCCAGGCAACAAGACTATAAATATAAATCAACAAAGATGAGAGAAGTATAATATTATATGTAAATCTTCCTCTTACGGCGTCCTATGCTCCAGTTAAGTTAAAGTTCTAATTTTTTTCTTTTTTTAATGAACCAAGTTTCTTTATATCAAGAGTTGTTACGAAAAGAGCAACTTGTCAACCAGTTGTCTTGAACTTTCATCAGTTTGGAGATCTAGGAGGCCGGCACCACTCTTCATTTCATATAAACTAATACCTTATAGTTAGTGGGATTGCTGCATCGTACACTATAGTCCAATCATTTTGGTAATGAAAGGTCATTTTATGGGCGAATACCAAAACTGATTGAAGAAAAGCTCTCTCAACTCAATTTGGTGCTCACCAAATGCGTGGGAATGCTCATTCCCCACGCATTTTCGTAGGAGATGGAAATAGTTCTTTCAGTAAATATTAGGTGCAGAGTCTATTTACAACAAACTCAACCAAGGTCTTACTCGCAAAGACTTGCCCAACGAACTGCTTGCTGGCTACGATATGAACACTTACCATTTCACAAGTAGGCATACTTATCAAATGTTAAGGTCATAATAATGCCGTTTTGCTTTGGTTCTATTGGATTTTCCGTTTTCTAATCACGATACAAAAGCTGATGTATTTTATGTGTGCAGAGAAAACCCTAAAAGAAATAGCTGCACAATTGGGGAACAGTCGCTGGAATTTCAATGTAAATCCATGCAATGACCCAAGTTGGATAAGAGGAACTTTAGATGGACCGTTAAAATACAACAATACTCTCAATTGCAATTGTTCCTTTCCTGATGGTGTATGTCATGTGATAAACATGTATGCTTCCTTCCCTCACCTAATAGGAGCTCTATTGTTGTTTAAAGTTTTGTATGTGTAGATTGCTTGGGTGGTGATGTAGTTACCTCTCCCACATCACTTTTGCACATTTCTCTTTCTTCTTTTTTTGGTTTAAACCATTCAATTTTATCTAGATCTTGCATAGAAGTTTTTAACTATGGAATTAGTAACTTGTCATCTTTTCTTTTTTTCTTTCTTTTAAATTTTTTATAAAGCAGATTTCTTAAAGTACAAGATCTTGTTGGGACACTTCCACCAGCATTAGCAAAACTACCCTATCTTAAGGCAGTGTATGAAGAGCTTCCAACTATTTATTTTTCTTGTTATTACCAGAAACTAGACCAATGCTTGTATGCTAACACAACTTTTTTTCTCTTTCTGATAGTGATTTCAATAGGAACTCTCTTAGTGGTACAATACCAAGAGAATGGGCTTCTATGAAGTTGGAATCTTTGTAAACAACTTATGAACTTTCACATGGAGGGTTTGCAAGTAAAAAGACTATTTTTTTTAACTAATGAAATGAATCAAGTGCAGGTCCCTCAGTGCAAACAACTTATCAGGACCAATCGACTATTTAGGAAATATTACCACGCTCAAATATTTGTATGTCCCAAATGTCTATGTTCAACTTTTATAAGGTTTCATTTTGTTTATTTTTGCACTAACGTTAAAGTGTTATGTTTTAGGAGCATAGAGAGCAATCTATTTTCTGGACTTGTTTCCCCTAAGCTTGGGAACTTGGTTAACTTGGAGAAATTGTAATTGTTTATTCCTTCATCATATCTTTTTCTCTAGATAAAGATTAATTAGTCATTTATAGTTTTTTCCTATGAATTTATCCTTAGAGTTAGTCTAACTAGTTTTGAGTTTTTGTTTGGTGACTGCAGGATTCTTAATGCTAACAACTTCACAGGAGAGTTGTCTGCCAATCTCACTAATCTAACCAAACTAAAAGAATTGTAAGTTAAATTATTCAATGCTTTATTAGCATTAACCTTACATTTTCCCTCTTTCAGATATCCAAGTTTCTATATCACTCACTAATTTTTCTAATTCACTCATATGTAGTAGGATAAGTAGTAACAACTTCATTGGAAGAGTGCCTGACTTCTTTCAAAGTTGGAAACATCTACAGATATTGTATGTCATTTTTTTCCCATGATTATGAAAATTTCTTCAATATGAAATTTATGTGTGCAATCTAAATCCATTTGGATTGTATCTTTAATAGAGAGATGCAAGCTACTGGTTTTGAGGGTCCTATTCCTTTTAACATTTCAACCTTGACTAATTTAACAGAGTTGTAAGTTGTTCTTTCTAAGTACCATTCTTCAATGAATTGTCTCTACAATACAATCAAGTGCTTTTTCTAAATTAGTTAAATGCATTTTAGAAGATAATAACACTAAATGATGATGCAATTTAATGCAGAAGGATTAGTGACTTAGTGGGAGATGGTTCAACTTTTCCACCATTACAAAACATGAGAAGCCTAAAAAACTTGTAAGGCATTTTTATACCACAAATTGTTTAGCAATTGAAGTAATACTCCTTTTGTAGTAAAACTTGAGTTCGCTTATTGTCAGGATGTTGAGGAATTGCAACATCACCGGACAAATCGCTCCATACATCTCAGAGATGATAGTATTGACAGGCTTGTAATTCTTTTGTTTCTTTCCTCTCTACTTTTACTAAAGCACATGGTAATTAAGACATTGATACTGTCATTGCATTAAATGTGTGGACTTATCCTTCCAGTTCAGCTTCTTGCAATTTGATAAGTCACTAGATGCTAAGCTTTGGTACTCGTTGAAATGGAAGACCTTTTAATATTAGCTTGACAAAGCGGGATGTAGCATTAGACATGTTTCAGGATAGAATGGTATCTACTTTATAATAAATGTGACTTGCAAGGACTAGCAGAATGTTGCATTGGTTTGACATACATGTACATCTCATTAGTTTGGGATCACATGTTAGCCGCTTCCATTCTTGGAGGCATTTTTGATAACTGGGAGCGTCTTATTAATTAAACTGCATAATATGGAAAGCCACGAGAGAATTTTTTTTCCTTTCATCATATGAAAGATTAGTAAACTATGGATGACTAACCGTATGATTTCCTCTAAAATATTCCATAATAATATGGTAATGAAATGAATCAAGTTCATTCGAACATGTTTCGAGGTTGTGACTGGACATGGATGTTTTTTTAGAGCGTGTTTGGCGAGACAAATCCTGACTAATTAAGGCCATTGCTTCAATTACCATATCTAGTCACACCAGTTGTGTGATTCTTACTTGGGATATTCTATGCGGCACAGCAACCATCCGACTTACACTTGCTAGTCTTGCGGTATCAATAAAAATGTAATATATGTACATGTCCCGTGATCAAGTTGATGATATCTCATCAGCATCTCTACCGATATGCTATTTCTATGTTTATGTTAATATTTGGGAATAGCTATTCTATTACAAAATTACTGATAATAATAGAATATAATATAGGGATAGAAGAGGGGAGGTGTGGGGAAGCCAAAAGTAGGAAATGGTTTTCCCCGGGCACTTCAAATTCCACAAGAACGGTCAGAAAATATCGAAGATGTTAAAATAAAAATATCAGTTAATCTGCCATTGGTAGAGAATTGGCACTTTTACAAATATTCTACGTGTTTCTACATAGTTTTCTCTTCGTGATTTCCCCCTCTACACCCAGCTTCCGCATCAAAAACATTAGTCTCTATGCTTTCTCATTTTCTAGGCCTGAAGATCGAAGAATCTTGTAGACTGAGTTTTGGCCATATTCTAAATTTTGTATGGTTTCTCTTGCACTGTACTGGTTTAGTCAGAGTGATTGCAGAAATTCTAGTCCTTCTATTTTCTCTCTTTATTTTTCCTGTAAGTTCTTGTGTTCCCTTTGATCTAATGAAGTTCTTGTCTTTCCAAAAAGAATAAGGGCTCCTGGGCTAATTAATTCATTTTGTCAATTTCCCTCTCTTTCAATTCCCTTCCTCATTTAGGAAACACTCATCTATTATGCTCACAATCAAAAAATTGTTTATAATACTTTCCTATTATGACATCTATTTTCTTCCTTTCAATTTTTTTTTTCTTTTGCAGAGATCTTAGCTTCAATAGATTGGAAGGAAAAATACCAGATTTTGGAGGTCTAACACAATTGGAAGCCATGTAAGCAATCTAAACTCATGATAAAGACTAGCTTACAGCATGATGACCATGGGAGCCTTGTTAGTGTGTGTTAAGCTTATTAACTTTCTTTCCCCCTCTGCTTCTGAATCAATGACCCAGCTAATGGTTTAAGTTTTTGTAAGCAGTTTTCTAGTTTTGAAGGCATGCAAGTAATGCAATTCTATCGAAGATATCTATAAAAATAAAAATAGCATAGCTGCAAGTTTAGATGCTAATACTGCTAGTCTCACAGTTTACAAGAATATGAGTAGCACAAATTGACATGGTCGTCAACCTTAGGATTGCAGCTTGAAGAAAAGAGGAGGCAAAAGTTTTTACTTTTGTGGTCCACTGGGAATGAGCGAAGGCTTTGTACATATTTAATCATGAATTGATGTTCAGATTAATTTTTTATCTATGAATGTTCAATATGGTAACCATCTGATTGCATCCAACCACAACGTGATTTTTTTTCCTTTAATCATGGGACAGATATCTAACGGGAAACTTGCTTAGTGGGCCTATTCCAGAATGGATAAAGAGCAGAGACATCCGCTAGTATATTTTCCATCCTAATTTCATTGTAAAGTTTGCATAACATTTCCATTCCTCTAGCTATGGCAATTATACTGGATTGCATAAACTTATTCATTCAAGTTGGGGTCAAAATGTCTTATTTATCTAAATACATATACATGAAATCTTACTGATGAAAGAGCTCCATCACAAGATCTCAGTAAGTGTGTTGTGGGGAAGATTCCTCCCGTGCACAATGGGTAACATAATACCATTTTTTAGAAAACTTCATTTTCCTTCATGGGGTGTCACCTAAAAAGAATGTCAAACTTTCATTCCATTGTTTCATGTTATTTTTATATCTAGTAAGCCAAACCCATTATGCAACTAGTTTTTGTTCAGTGTTGACATTACTCGTATGAAGTTCTAGAAATGTTTAATGCCATAATTTAATCATATTTCACTTTAAGAGTACTGTTAATTTACGGCCTCTCTTAGAACAATGATATGAGTGGTGTTAACTTTATTCATTGGTTGTTTAGTCAAGTATAGCAAGAATGCCTAAAAAGCTTGAGTCACTTGTGATTGATAGGGTAATTGTTTGTATAAGGTTCTTTGGATCATGAGATTCTTTCTAATGCAATATTCTTCCAGATTTAGGGCATTTAATTTTGAACATTAAATGATTTAAAATAAGAAATAAGTTTTATTTTCTTTATATTCATAGGACTTACAAGTATTAAAAGAATCTATTGTTGTGCAGCCAAATAGACCTTTCTTATAACAATTTTGTAAAAAGCTCTGCACCAAATACTTGTCCAGAGAACATGTAAGAATTGTTTTCACCTTAAGAACAACTAACGTGAATGTTGCAACTTTTCATTTTAATTTAATTATAATATTTTATTTATGAAACTAACATGTTTGTAATTCAACAGAAATTTGTTCAGAAGTTTTCCTGAATCAGACAATTCGTAAGCATCTAACTTGTCATAATATAAGAAGAAGAGCCTTCCTTTCTTGTTTCTTTTTATTTTTAAATTCTTCATTTCTTTTTATTTTGACTAATGTGCTAATTCTTCTTCTTATTGGTACATTTTATTTAGAATACTCACTGAGTGTCTAAAGAATAGTCCATGTTCAAAAGGTACATCTTTTAGCATCAAAAGAGAATTTATTTCTTTATTTTATATTGAAAAAAGTGGTAAATCTTTTATAGTAAGTAATAACAAGATTAAACTATCAAACATAATTGAATATCTTTACTATTGTGTTTCATTGCATCTAATTACCTTGAAATGATACCTTCCAGATCAATATTCATTGCATATAAATTGTGGTGGAAACACCACCACTGTTGGAAACATCAAGTATGAGGCAGATTTAGAGCCTGGAGGTTTAACAAAATTCATTCACATGAATGGGGACACTTGGGGCTTTAGTAGCACTGGTGAATTTTTAGATGTTTCTAGAAACTCAAAAGAATCCATGGCAGAAAATCATTCCATGCTGAGCATGGATGATTCCTCACTATACATGAATGCTCGTCTTTCTCCTCTCTCTCTGACATATTATGCACGATGCTTGGCAAATGGAAATTATACTGTAAAACTTCACTTTGCTGAGATAATATTTCAAGGCAACAAATCATTTCGTAGTCTTGGAAGAAGGATGTTTAATGTCTATATACAGGTAAAGATAGGGAATGCGATTTTTTTTCTTTTTCTTCTTAGTTTATTATAAAATATTTCTTTAAAGGAATTATTTTCTTGCAGAATGTGTTGGTCTTGAAGAACTTTGATATTAAAAAGGAAGCACAAGGAGTTGACAAAGGAATCGTTAGAAAATTTACTACAATTGTTAAGAACAAAACTTTAGATATTCGCTTTTATTGGGCTGGGAAAGGGACAAAAGATATACCAATTAGAGGAACATATGGCCCTCTTATATCAGCTATCAGCATAGACTCTGGTAAGTAACATAAGTTGTATACTCTATCTTCTATCTTTAACATGTTGAGACATTACTCTTCTATGTCTCTTTATCTCCCTCTCACCCCCTCCCCCCATCCCCCACACAACATATTGAATTTCTCAATTTCAATGTCTTATTCTCTAGAAGTAGATTGACAAAGTGAAAGATGTTTTATGCACTGTAGATGAAGCATTAACCATGCCTATTTGATTCAAAATAAAATTATTTGTAAGAATATTAATGTGTAACTTGGTGGAATAATTATCTAGACTCTTGCCTTATCATTTCTTTCATTCTTGTTATTAGGTTATCCTTTCCTACTCCATATTTACATTTACATATGATTATCCAGCAAAATGTTAAAGAAAAAATTCAATCTTGCACTCATTGTTTTGAACTATCTTTTTTACAGATTCCAATCCTCCTGGTGATGGGGAAAAAAAGATATTTCTAATGGTAGGAATGGCAGTTTTGGCTTTGATCCTTGTGTTAATAATTTTAGGAATTCTCCGATGGAAAGGTTATTTAGGAGGCAAGAAATCAAATGAACAAGGTAATCTAGTTTATTGTATCAAATAGTTAGAGCAACTATGTAATTTTGTAACCCTTCAAGTTGCAATCTAACATCCTAAGCACATTTATTTTGTAGAGCTAAAAGGATTGGATCTACAAGTAGGTTTTTTTACATACACACAAATTAAAGCTGCCACAAACAATTTTGATCCTACAAACAAGCTTGGGGAAGGTGGCTTTGGATCTGTATACAAGGAAATCTACAATTCCATCATCTTCTTCTTTTTTTGTATGAATGCATTTGATATCTTTTTCTTTCTATTTATTCTTTTCCATGTCTCCATTTCTTTTCTCTTTTTAAAATGAATTTTATACATGATAAATAATGAAAATTATATTGCCATTGCAGGGCACATTATTAGATGGCACCACAATTGCTGTTAAGCAACTTTCTACCAAGTCAAAGCAGGGAAATCGAGAGTTTGTGACTGAAATAGGAATGATTTCTGGTTTACAACATCCAAATCTTGTGAAATTATATAGATGTTGTATTGACCGAAAGCATATGTTGTTGGTATATGAATACATGGAGAACAATAGCCTAGCACATGCTTTGTTTGGTAAGCATTGTATTTTGTCCTTGGCATATATATTTTCTTCAATCAAGAGAGAATTGAAATTAAATTGCATAAAAATAATGGTTAAACTATAATCTTATAGATTATTAACTAGCTAATAAACTAAGTGCAAGTACAAAGGAAGGCCCAGTAAAATTGGATTGGCATACAAGGCAAAGAATATGTGTTGGTTTAGCAAAAGGTCTAGCTTTCTTACATGATGAATCACCTTTAAAAATTATTCATAGAGACATCAAAACTAGCAATGTACTATTAGACAGGGACTTCAACCCTAAAATTTCTGATTTTGGATTGGCCAAGCTCGATGAAGAGGACAACACCCACATTAGCACCCGAGTTGCAGGAACTATGTGAGCGAGCTTTATCTCTTTCCTTCTCCTTGATTATTAAACTGATTTAGTTCTTTTTGCTCAAATGCATTATTAGTCTCTAAAATTTGGTTTCTTTTCTACTAGTAAATCCAAATGACATGAAAATTAAGGTCTTCATAAACAAGATCAAGTATGTGCAGTACCATGAAAAAGGTCCTAGCTTAAGCATTACTAGTGGGATTTTGATGTCAAACACCTCTATTTGCTACCTAATTGCAGTCTTTAGTAAGCATACGATACCTTTGTATGATTTTCATACTTAGTTTATCTCATAGGAAGTAAGAGGACTAAAAACTTTGTCTACTCATACTTTTTTAACTTCCATGTGGTATACTCTACCTCAAATCTCTAATCTCCTTTGTCTAAATGAATCAGGTGAAAGAAAATTGAATTCATATTTTAATTTATCATCATATGACTACTAGTATATGACTCTTTCCATTAACAATTTCTAAAGGTAACTATGAAGTGCATCTATGAAGTACTAAAATACTTAATAATACAAACTCTTCTTTTTATAATTAACTAATTCTCAACCTTTTCAAGTTCAACAAACTTGTGAAAAGATAATTCAAGCTTTAGTAATGGACAAATCACTCACCAAGATTCCAATAATTACAAAGA
The DNA here is from genome assembly GCA_028551485.1 of Casuarina cunninghamiana. Taxonomy (NCBI): domain Eukaryota; kingdom Viridiplantae; phylum Streptophyta; class Magnoliopsida; order Fagales; family Casuarinaceae; genus Casuarina; species Casuarina cunninghamiana. The sequence goes on along the minus strand of CM052366.1, from coordinate 6,308,697 downwards.
TGGAAAATCTCTTTCATAGTGATTTGATTAATATTATATCTTGTAGGCTGCTATAACAAACTCATACTAATAAATTGATCTTTTTGTATAGAGGATACATGGCACCAAAATATGCATTATGGGGTTATTTAACCTATAAAGCAGATGTATATAGTTATGGAATTGTTGCATTGGAAATTGTTGCTGGAAAGAACAACATGAAATACCGACCTAATGAGGACTTTGTCTGCCTTTTGGATTGGGTAAGATAGGTTTTCACCAAATGATTCTTATATATGAAACTAAAAGCCACTAGTCAATTACTTTGTGACTTCAGTATTTGACTTTTTCATTGTGTTTTCTTTATCATATATCTTCATAAAAGCTTCAATTTTCACATTAATTTATGTTTATTGAAAGCACTACTATATCGCAATTTGGCTACTCTTCCATATTTAAGTTATTGTCTTTCCATCTAATATCTTTATTTACTTTTATCAACTTGGTTATAAAAGAAAAGGAATTAATAACAATTTTCATTTTAATGCTAATTTGTTTCCTTTTCCATTTTCTTCTTTATTCTTCTATAGGCCCTTGTTTTACAACAAAAAAGGAACTTGATGGAGTTGGTGGATCTAAGGTTAGGGTCTAACTTCAGTAAGGAAGAGGCAATAAAAATCATTAAAGTGGCAATATTATGCACTAATCCATCACCAGCACTTCGACCTACCATGTCTGCAGTAGTGAGTATGCTTAAAGGCAAATCTATTGTTCCTGAGATGATTATGGATTCAAGTATCTACAGTGATGAGTCCAAATTTAAGGCTCTAAGAGACAAGTTTAACCAAGTCTTAGGACCAAGTTCAACGGATAGTTAGAGTCTCATTCAGTCACAAGATGCTACATGGATTGACTCATCTACTTCTTTATCAAGTAAATCTTAACTTAAATTAAAATGGCCATAGTTATCTTATTAATAAAAAATGACCAAGAATATTTTAGTTGGAGATATTCTTGTTTGGTTACCAATCTTGTGTATAAAAAATTGTAACATGAAGTTAAAGGCATATTAATTAGTTGATTAGTTATTTGTAGAAATTCTCCTTTTACATGATTCAATCCATTTGATCTTATGGCTAAAGCTAAGTTGTCATGCTTTATACTCCTACATGAGTTATCTTCAATAATTTTAAAAATATGATGAAGATTCTCCCTACTTCATTGGTTGCCATATTTTGGTGAAATTGTTTCATGACAAGTTGTAAATTAATGCCCCTTTTGGCAACAATGTCAATGCATCTAATGATCTTACAAAAGAAGTACTTTGAAAAAGATAAAATATGTTGGAAAATCACAAATGGCCCTCAAAACCTAATCTACCACATTCTTAATAAAAGCATGAAAAAAAAAAGTTGAAAAAAAAGTTTAGAAGACTTTGTGCCCTACTCATTAGAGAATGGACATTTCTTGTCTTATGTTGATCTTTACATTTTTCTTTAAGAAAAATAAATGGGAAAGAGTAGCAAGAAATATGTTGGTTAATTTTGATTGGTTAATTACATTAAAATTAATAATTGTAGTCATGATAGTATCATTCTCTGTATTTGTCGATGCTCTAATTGATGCATATGAATTCTAGAGGTTCATTAGGTTAAGTGGGTTAATCACAGATGAGCTCTAATTTCATCTCCCTGATGGGTTCTTTGCATTAGAGGAGTTTGGGGGAATTCTAATTTTTGTTAGGCATGGCCGATAGCTCTAATTCATAACATATACACTTACATCAAATGTGATGCTCTCAATTCTACATTCTCATAATATACACCTTTTTCTTTTTGGGAAAAAAGAAAAAAAAAATCTACTTCAATTGTTTTTATGGTCAATTTAGGCTATTCCAAGGAAGTCATGATTTCCTTTTGAAGTGGGCCCATAATGTCCATGCCCACCATGATGAGGACCCACCAACTTTTCAATAGTTTCCATTTCATAATTCTTGTTGATCAACTTCGCAATTAGAAGCAAATGGACTTGAAAAAAGGTAATAATAGGGAAAGGGCAAAGTAAGAAAGGCTTTGTACTATAGATATAATAAAAAAGGCTTAGAGAAAATTGATACAAAAATACTCTAATCTCAAACTAGACTTATATAGCCAATTGCCCTCATTATTAAGCTATTGTTTATAAGTTACAATTTTCAAATGGCTAGTTAGTTGGCCTCCTTATCATTTCTTTCTTTTCCTTTTGGTAGCTAGCCATTGTAGACTTCTTTAAGATAATTTCTTCGTGGATGGTGCCTCTTTTTCTCACCTTGTTTCTTAGATGTATGGGTAATGGAGTCTTTACTCTAGGAATCGTACATATGGATGACTCCCTATGGTGGTAACTTTTGAATGTTGAGTTATTACTAATTTGGATGCCTTATTGTCCAACTACTTTAGGTATGTAAAGAGTATTACCAAGCTATGTCACAATCTCCTTACTTGCCAATTCATCACCAAATGATCTTATTTTAAAGATCACATAGAATTCAAGATTGATGATGTCAATGATGGTGAAAGTGAATTAAGAATCATATACAAGTTTCTTTATTTCTCAAGTCAAAACAATTGTTATAAGGATACTATTAATAAGAATAATAAGATGAGGAGACAAAATCTTTTATAAAATCATTGACAACTAGGCTTACATATAATCAAGAGTTTTTATTGTAATCAATACATGTTGAACTACAGTTTACATTTTTGGAATTGAAATAAACTATATACATTAAAGTTCTACCTCTGTATCTCTTACATAGATAATTAGCCAACTACTTTAACTGCAATCACTGTACGTATAGTACATAAGAAAAATACAAAGAGGATGAACAACAAAATCACACTCTAAACAGTGATAAAACCATTGATTTTGCTTTCTCTTTGTTTCATAGATAAGACCATAATATTCTCTAGAGTCATCTCCAACCTTTAAGAAAGGCTTAGAAGATGCTTGTCATGGCTATGTCTAGCTTGGATAAGAAAAGCTGCACATGTTGTACATAGGTCAAAGTTGCAAGAGCTATGGTTGAATTTCTAATCACATGTTTTGCCACAAGCATTGTAGTATCCTAAGACTTGGGATTAAAGATAGAGGTAATGTTAGTGACCTTTATGTTTAAGGGCTTTTGAAAGTAAATTACATTGAATATCTACCTCAAACTTCAAACACTTCATACACATCTCACAGCTGTATACAAAGTTGGAACAAACATAATTACAAACATTGCACCTAAAGTCATTAGTCAAAGAATAAGATGTTGCATCGAGCTTGAGTGGGTGACTATGTAAAAGTTATTGCTGAATGGATTCATCCAAGCTACCATATCTAGCATGAAGGAAGAAGTTACACTCTTCACAACTATAAAATGGAGTTGAGATTATATGCTTTGTACACCCCATACAAACATTGTTATCCTCGAGTTTTTTATTAATGAGGATTGAATTATGTTTTGCATGATTGGAATATCATTTTCTATTTCAAAGACTTGTTGCTTCATTTTTGCCATGACAACCACCACTTTTCAGCCTTTGTTTCGTTCTTATGACCGTAATCCCTTATGCACACAACAAATGGGTAATGAAACCATAATCATGGCAAACATATGCCGCATACTTATTTACCTTTTTATGACAAGTTCCACATTCGCGCTCGACTTAAGGGAAAAGTTGCAAGGAAGTGATCATATCCTCTAATATTGATGGTGTACAAAAATGAAGCACATGCACAATGAATAAGGAAAGGGCAATTCTTACATACGTAGGCTACATCTTGTTAGGATTAATGAAATAATTAGGTTAAAGGGTATGGTTGTAATTGTGAACCTTAAGGTTATCTTCTTGTTGTAGTGGGTTTTCTTAGTAGTATCCGACTATGATTCTCATCTTTTAATTGTAGTAGGTTTTCCTAGTAGTATATAACTAAAATTCCTTTAAGGTTTTTCTATAAATAAAAGAAGTATAAAAAAACCTAGTACACAAGTACAAAGAGTCCCCTCAAGGGGCTAATTGTTAGAAAGAACCTCTCTCATAGATTTTAGTTGATGAAAGAATCCATAAGATATCTATTTAAGAAAAAGGAAAGTATGAGAAAATCTAGTGAGGAAAGACTACAAAGGACATAGGACATTATGATATTCTGAACCTCTTACATCTGTTGTGTTTAGGTGTGTGCATTCTCATATTTATGTGTTCAATTTTTATGTGAATGATGCAGTTGGTTAAATTCTCCTAAAAAGTGGTATTAGAGCCGTTTGGATCCTAACAAGTGGAATTAGAGACACTTAGATCCCCAACAAGTGGCGTGGTGAGTGTGGAGTGTGAAAGATTGGGACCATAAATGATGGATAAAAAATAATGAACACCATTAAAGAAGTAGATAGATGTCTTGAGGTGAGATTTTATCTTTTCCTAAATTTGATTTGATTTTAAATGATGTTGATATAGATCAACCAAAATATGTTATTGTAATGGTCATTTAAGATTTGCAAAATGCATATCTATGTCTCTATGTTTAAATTTAAACATTTATAAGCCAAATTAGGGATTGTTGTTAAACTGCACCATGTTTTGGAGATGATCAATATTAAGCTAATCAGATTGTTTGAGGTGGTCATGTCAATTTTTGGCTTAAGTTGAGGTGTCAGAAGGTAAAGAATGGTAAAGATATCAATGTTTAAAGGCGAAGACCAAGATGGATGGTCAAGAACAAATTTGAATATATATTATGATTTATCACATGTGATGGTGAAGTAAGGGCAACTTGATAATTTATGGAGGATTTTAGTTCCAATTCAAGTGGTAGAATAACAAACAATGTTGGAGTTTCATTGAAAAGGTCAGGTTGGGTTTGTGATTTTTAAGTGATAGCTAAAAACTAGACTGTTGTGGGTTGTTGGCAACAATGATGATGGTAGATAGTAGATCAGCAAGTCCTAATCAAATTCATGGCAGAGATCATGCTAATTAGTGGTGGAAGATGGTGGCAGCAAATATTAGGTCATCAACGGGTTGAAACCATGTCAAGCAAACCCAAGTCATAGAAAATGTAATCCCATGCATAAGAGATGCATGTGAGATGCATGCTCTAAATGCATAGCTAGCACGCATGAGGTGCATGCACCGGACTAAGAAAAAAAAATTATTTTTTAAAGGGTTTAAGGAGATCATTTTGATGACTTGTTGATGGATTGATGCTTAAGGGGAAGTTTGTAATGCTCTTAATTTTGTTAGAGATTAATGAAGTAAAATTTTGGGGTTTTCAAGTTTATTGATATTCAAATAAGGTGTGAAAGGCTACAATTGTTAATTCTGGAAAAGCACCAACAATTTTGGATGAGAGTTGGACTCTTCGACATGTGGATTCCAAAGAGATATTTCAATTATTGTGGAAGACCAGAAATTTTACTACTATTGATGGCCTTGTGTTAAAAAATGTGCTTGTATAGAATAAGCCCATGACGATGTGCAAATGCTTATAGAGAAACAAAGCCTAGGAAAGGTGTAAACCTAGAAGAGGCTATAGCAAAAATGCCTAAATAGGTATGACCTTAAAAGGGTATGATTTAAAAATAGGCAAAGGTGGCACAATTAGTAAGGGTTTATTTTGAAGAGAGTTTATTGTGTCTTACTCTCTCAAAAAGACTATGGTTACAAAAGTTGAAGAGATTTTCTTTAGTCTTTCTCTTTCAAAAGACTACATTTGAAGAAAGTTTCCTCAGTTTTTCTTTGTCCAAAGACAATAGTTGTGGAAGTTAATGAAAGTTTTCTCAATCTTTCTTTGTCTAAAGACTATAATTGTGGAAGTTGAAAAAGGTTTCTCCAGTCTTTCTCTTTCCAAAGATTGTGGTTGTGTAATTGATACATTTGAAGAGATTTTCTATATTTTCCTATAGTATAAGGATGTTACACCAAATTTTTCCAAGGAAGAGATTGTTAAGATTGATGGAACAATTAAGTTAGAATGTATAGTTGTAATTGTGGACCTTAAGGTTATCTTCTTGTTGTAATGGGTTTTCCTAGCAATATCCAACTAAGATTCATTTAGAGTTTCTCTATAAATAGAATAAGTCTAAAGAAATTTAGTGGGCAAGCAAAGAGAGTCTCTCCTTAGGGGTCTAATTGTTAGAGAGAACCCCTCTTATGGATATTTTAGTTGGCAAGAGAATCTATGAGGTATCCATTTGATGAAAGGAAAAATATGAGAAAATCTAATAAGGAAAGATTACAAGGGAAGTGGAATATTATAATGTTTTGAACCTCTTAAATATGTTGTGTTTGGGTATATGCATTCTCATATTTGTGTGTTCGATCTCTATATGAATTATGTGCTTGGTTGAATTCTTTCAACATGTCCTTCCTTTCCTCCCCACAGATTTTGCAAGTAAAGTGGACTGCCTCCGTGGGATGGGGACAAATGCATGCAAAAAGCAGTCATCCGCACTAATTAGGGAACGAAAAGCCACATTTAGCATCCATATCGGAAAGAGCAGCACTTATCGCAAGGTTTACAGCAAAGATCACAATGATTTCCCTTTAAGTGACCGTAGGGATGAAGCTCATTCTCAAGGTGCGCGGAATGTGCTAACTCAAAGGGTACTTGGGCACTTGATTGATGAATGAGGAAGTCGCATGCACGAATGACACATTTGTAGTAATTGTCCAACAGTGGCTCCTCGCACACAAAACAAACATCCTTCTGGTTTGGCCCGTCTTTGGAGATCAAGTGATGTGAATACTCAAATCCATACTCTATCGACAAGCCTAAGCGCTGTAGTGGCAAGTCACAATGTTCATGACAAAAGAATTTGCACTCTTCGCATTGGTAAAAGAAACCAGTTATCGTTTGCTGACATAGTAAACAACCATCTTCTCCCTCACCAGCACTTCGCTTCTCCAGTTCATGCCATTCGAGGGCATTCCTATCCTCTTTCAAGGTATAACACACGCAAGAGGAAACATAGAGATGGCAAGCACTCAGATTTCGGTGGGATCACTTATACTAAAATTCACACAAAACATCAATTTATCAATCCAAGTTAGATCATCCTACCAGAGGTTCATCACCAGTTATAGATTCCACAAGTTTCACCCCACGAGAAACCCATTCTGCAAAGGAATCTTGTAACTGCAACATTGAAGATAAAAGGAAAGAAGTAAGTCGCATAGAATTAAGTCAACCAATAACAAGTATGTAACAAGTTTATGTTGTTTACTTGGCAACTCATGCCACCTGTGGTCAAGGTCTCGATTTCGATAACAAAATCCCCTCATCTCTTATTTACATAACCCAAAAAAGAAAATAATCATGAAAGGGAACAGAAGAAAAATTGGAAAAGAAAAAACCTTGAATTTCAATGGATTCCACATTGTTAGATAAATCGTACAACCTCCGCACTGCCTAACTAGCACAAGAGTTGTTTAGAGAAGATGAAATTCGAGTCTGTTGAAGGAAACAAAGTTTTCCGTGTCTTCAAACTCTAACAAAGGTGGATTATAAAGGCCCAGTTATTCCTTTCTTATTCTTTTACTCATACTTTTTCTTATTCATTGCTCTTTTATTCTTTTCTTCTTCCTTTCTGATTCTTTTCATTTATAGATTTTACACTATCTTTTACTTTGTCATTTTCTCTGTTTTTACACCTTCTTTACTCTTCTTCCTTATTCATTTTATTTGTCCCAACTTACATACATAGGGTATTAAATTATTTCAAGGTAAAAGATTAATAATTGGTGAATGAAATGAATCACAAGAAAATTTAACAAAGAAGTAATACATATCTAAATATAGAAGAAGATCATAATAATAAATAGAAAATGATTATTTATTTATCATTATGCTAAAAGTTATAAATTGATAAAAAAAAATTAATCATATGAATATTCATTGGTTTGATCTATCATTCATTCACTAAGATATGCATAAAACAAACATATAATTACATGTTAAACTTACAATCTTTAGGACTAGCACATACTTAAGTTGTATGTGGGTTGTTAGATTATCTAATCATAACGTTGCATTATTTACACAATGGTGAGGTCCTTGACAACTATAGTGTGCTTTAATGATTTAAATCCCAATCTTCTCGTGCAAAGAGAACCGTGTGGTGCAGTGCAACGTGGAGACAAGATGGCTACGTCGGAAGAAGTAAAAGCATGAAGTCCGACTGAAACAAGGACCGGCGTGAGGAAGAAGAAGGAAGAAAAAGTAGCGCGCAGCCTGAGGTACTTGCGCGGTTGCGCAGCCGTCAGCTCGTGGAACGGGAAGAGAAGTCGTGATGTGAAGCAGCGTGAAGGGCAGAAATCAAAAAGGAAGTGCGATCCAGCGCACTGTCCAGCAGCCAACTGTGAGCATTGTGAAACGTGAGCAGCCGGCGTAAGCAGGCAGTAAGCAGAAAAGAAGTCCAGCCGGCGAATGCGTGTCCAGCAATGAAGCCCGCGTGATCAGATACTCTTACTTCAGCCTGTCGCGCATGCGCATAACGGGAAAAATGGAGAAAAGTAGCTTGTGCGGCAGAAACTACGTGGAGAAGAGTGAAGGACGAGGGCAAGCTGCAGAAAGAACAGAGGCGCCTGCGTGTTCAGCTCAAGAAACCCTTTGAAATCTTCCCAGACATCACGCTGATAAAAATTAATTAATCATTTATAACTTTTTCCTAAGAATTTGGCCTTAGGGTAAGTCTAACCAATATTAAGTCTCCATCTCGTAATTGTAACCTTCTTAATATTAATGTTAATAGTATGAATTGTCTTATATTATCAAGACATGCACTTGAAGATTTTTTTAAATTAAAAAAATTCTTTCAATTCTTAAGTTAATTTTTAAATTAAATTTTAAGTGATTTATCTTAAATATTTTAACATTTCTTAATATGATATCAAATTTCTCTTGTATGATATTTATCTCAAATTTCTCATTTAATACCCCTATAAGTCTATCATTTAATATTATTGATGACCAATATTCATTTATCATAATGAGAAATTGTATTAACAATATGAATTGCCCTACATTTCTAAGACATGCACATAGAAGTTTTTTTTAATTAATTTTTAAGTTAGACTTTAGGCTTTTTATCTTAAAACAGTCTAGGCGAAGGCATTGTTAAGCGCTTGTCATACCTCAGCTGAATGGGTATGTATAGAAACGCCAAATATTGTTGCATAAAAGGTTGTATTCAACAATCATCTGAGTACAATTTGGCCATAACCATTCTTCAGAAGCTGGGTTGGGGACGGCCCCCTACTCGTCAATATGGTCAATCGTCTGGGGAAGGGCAGGCAGCAGAGCCATCAAGAGCTGATTGGCTCTATGGGAAGGAATTATCCTTGCCTTCTAGACCAGGAATTTGGGCCTTCTAGGGGATCCCAATGGCTAGTGGACCAAAGGCAGAGGGATTGGCGTTTGAGAGGAAGAAGGGGGTGGGAGTACAGCTAACCAGGTTGAGGCAGCAGCGGTTAACGATGGCAATGCCATGTGCTTGGATGGAAGATAGTTAAAAGCAAATGCCTCAAAATTGGTGCCCAACAATGGAAGGAAAGCAGGTCATTTGATACACATATATAATAAGCATTGAAACTCTACAAAGTTATTCATTCTTCAAAAAGAAAGTTTGCTTATTGTGTTGTGCATATCAGAATTTTTAAAATAATTTACTAAATAAAAAATTCCTTTCAAATCTGCAAAGGAGATATTCAAAGCACTGCATCGACATGTTCGTTGACCAGCAGTTCTAAATGAGTTTAATTTGTTATAAAACATGTTAAAGAGATTGTAATTTTTTACTTCAAATATACATATAGTTGACAAAACACTTATTATTTGTAGGAATTGTTTTATTGGTTTAAGTACGCAGCCAGCTGTACTGAAGACTGCATAGCCATTGCCATGGCATTCAAAAGGCCACAACAATTGCCCTGCCGCCTACACTACAGAAACTCCATAGCCAAAGTCCCATCAAGCCTACGGATTTGCATCAAAAGCATAGTTTACTGTCGTATAATGGAAAAGTAAATAATCCAAAGGTGTTTGTAACGTTACTAGAATATGAATTAAGATTTTCTTTTAATTAGTAATTTATATAAAAGAAAATATAGCTTTTGGAGCATATTTGAATTGCCTTCAAGACATAAAATTGATGAAGATCTCATTTCCTTAGGTATCTATAGATGTTAAATGAGAGATAATCTCATTATTATATGAAAAGATTTGTGGGTGTTAAAATTGATAAAGATACTCAATAATTCAATGACTAATTTGTAAGTAAAAAAATACCTTGAAAGTCAAAAAATAGTAAGATATGAGTATTTAGGAATATGATTATCTTTTCTTTATTGTTATTTTCCTTTTCATTTTTTTTATTGTATTTATTTATATTTTGTAAAACTTATTAAAAGGCTGTAACTTTTCATAAAAAAGGAGAGAGGAAATTATTCAAACAATTTTTTATTTTTTTATGTTTTTTGTTCTCTATCAATAGGACAAGAGTTTATGGTAATTACCTTAAAGAGTACCCAGTTCGTAACAGTGTTCAATGAAATCTTCCGCATATTTCTCTGCAGGCACTTGAAAAAGAGAGAACTGTACAACTTTTATCAGCGAAGGTCTTCATTTTGGCTAAGAAACCTTTAACGTAGATATTTTGCATTGATGTTTCACGTAGATTTTTTCTTATTATTCTATTCTTTAATACTGTCGGCGTGAATAAGAAAGTGTTTTGATCTTCATCCAAAGGTTTTTTAATAGTGTCAGCCAATATGACAGAATGATTGACGTTAAACGAAAAGCTAATGCAAGCTAATCCATACGCATTGAATTCTCGTTGATTCTTCTTCTCCAATAATAATTGTGAGTCCAGCACAGAGCCAAATTCTTTGATAATGGACCTTTCAAGGTCAGAGAAGGAGGCAACCAATGCAAGATATTCTACCTTTAAGAATTCCAGCGGGAAAGGCTGTTGTTGAGATCACATTCAATGGATTCACTTTCTGACTACTCTTCATCTTTTACCGTACAAAATGTTTAGGAAGGAAGATTCCTTGAACCCAGAGAGAGAAGACAGGGAAACGGGTGAAAGGCTCCACCTTTGAAAGGTAAGGGCGGAAAGGCATTGAACCCAGATTGAGAAGACAAGGACTCGGGTGAAAGGCCCCACCTCTGAAATGTATCGACGGAAAGGCAAGTGGTCTGTGGAGTCCCCAGAATAAAATATTATGAAAATGGGAACGCACTACTGAAGCTTCTTGCCTCATAATCTAAGAGACCCAATGGAAATCTAAAATATCTTCATCTTAGTGCAAGTTTGCAAGCAAAGCAGACGGAAAACGAAGTTGCTCGGTGGAGGAGAAGATGGCATTTAGGCCTTGTGTTCCAAAGACCGCCATTAGTTTTTTGCTGCTTATAGTGCTCCTGTTCATAGGAGCGAACAAAGTCAAAGCTCAGGCGGGGCGTCTTCCGGACAGTGAAGGTACTCACTTTTCTATTTATTTATGCCCTTTGTTTTTCTTAAGTTATGCTCAGGCTACTGGAAATAGAACTTTATGGATTGAGCTTCGACTTACTGAAGTTTAAAATTGGTAGAACGCCATTTTTGGTGTCTTCAGCAGCAACAGAACAGACAGAAAACTAAATGCAACTAATTGCTGCAAAAACAGTTCCTAATAGCTAAAAGAAACAGAATAAGAGAGCAAATGAATCTGAGTTGGTTAATAATTACAAGAGTTGGATGGTAATATTTCAAATTGAAAAAGCTTTCATCTTGGATTTCTTTAAAACAGACATCATAGGTCTACCGTTATCGCCGGTGGGTGACGTTTGGAACATAGCTCTGTCTGAGTTTAGGACTGTTTCCATGGATTCCGACCTCCTTGCTATTCAGCTGTGCTAAAAATTATATGAAAGTACTATAAATTAGATGTAAGTCTTTCTCTTATGGCATCCCATGCTGCGGTTAGGCTAAGGGTCCCCCATTTTACTTTTTTTCAATGAACCCAAGTTTCTGTATCTCAAGAGTTGTGACAAGTAGAGGAACTTGTCAACAAGTTATTCTGTACTTTTAGCAGCTTGAAGATATAGCAGGATGCCAGCACCACTTTCCATTTCATATAAACTAATGCCTTATGTTTCAGTGGGATTGCTGCATCATACACTACAGTCTCGTCATGTTTGGTAATGACAGGTCCTTTTATGGGCCTATACTAAAATGATTGAGGAAAAGCTCTCCCTTCTTAGTTTGTTGCTCGCCAAATCCAAGAGAAGCATCCCCATGCATTTTCATAGGACATGAAATTAGTTCTTTCAGTAAATATTAGGTGTAGAGTCTATTTGGAACAGACTTGACTGATTTTGAGTCATAAACTTCACAAAACTGACGCCTTAGTTGCAAAGACTTGTCCAACGAACTGCTTGCCTGCTGTGATGTCAGCACTTACCAATTGAAAAGTAGGTATGCTTCGCAAATATTAAGGTCATCAAGATTCTATTTTGCTTTGGCTCTGCCGGATTTTCTGTTTCTCAATCCTGGTAGGGAAGTTGATGTGTTTGATGTGTGCAGTGCAAGCTCTAAAAGAAATAGCTGTACAACTGGGGAAAAATGATTGGAATTTCAATGTAAATCCATGCACTGACTCAAGCTGGATAACAACTTTAGATGCGAAGTCATTATACAACAATAGTCTCAACTGCAATTGTTCCTTCCCTGACGGTGTATGCCATGTGATTAACATGTACGCTTCCTTCCCTCCCCTAATGGGGCCCTCATTATTGTTGAAGTTTAGCATGTGTAGCTTGCTTGAGTAGTAAGCTACATTACTTACTTAAGTGGTTACACCTTCCTCTTTGCTTTTGCACATTTTCCCTTTTTGTTTATGGTTTAAACCATCCAATTTAATCCAGATCTTACACTGAAGTTTTTAACCATTGAATTGGTGACCTTTTATCTTTCTGTTCTCTTTGTTTAAATTTTTTACAAGCAGATTTCTTAAAGCACAGGATCTCGCTGGTACACTTCCACCAGCATTAGCAAAACTACCCTACCTCAAGGCAGTGTACGAAGAGCTTCCTACTATTTTCTTTTCTTGTTATGACCATAAACTAGACTTAATAATGCTTCTGTACTGAAACCACTTTTTTCTCTTGTTGATAGTGATTTCAAAAGGAACTACCTCAGTGGTACAATACCAAGAGAATGGGCATCTATGAAGTTGGAAAATCTGTAAACAACTTGAACTTTAATGTCTAAGGTTTGCAAGTAAAGGGCTAATTATTGAACTAATGGAATGAATCAAGTGCAGGACCCTTAGTGCAAACAACTTATCAGGACCAATTGACTACTTGGCAAATATTACCACGCTCAAATTTCTGTATGTTCCAGATGCCTATGTTCAAGTTGTATAAGGTTTATTTTGTTTAGCTTTGCTCTGATCTTAAAGGGCTGCATTTCAGGAGCATAGAGAGCAATCTGTTTTCTGGATTTGTTCCCCCTGAGCTTGGGAACTTGGTTGACTTGGAGAATCTGTCAGTATTTATTTTTTTCCTTATATCTTTTCTCAAGATAAAAGTTAATTAATCAGTTATAAATGGATCCTAAGAATTTAGCCTTAGAGTGAGTCTAACCAGTTTAAGTTTCCATCTGATGATTACAGTGTCCTTAATGCTAATAATTTCATAGGAGAGTTGCCTGCCAATCTCGCTAATCTGAACAAACTAAGAGAACTGTAAGTTGGCTTTTTCATTGCTTTATTAGGATTAACCTTGCGTTTTTTCTTCTTGAAAATATTTAGGTTTGTATTTCACTCATTATTGTTTCTAATTCACCCTTATGCAGTAGGATAAGTGGTAACAAATTCACTGGAAGAATGCCCGACTTCTTTCAAAGCTGGACACAGCTCCAGAAATTGTATGTCACTTTTTCCGCACAATGCTGTGCAAATTTCTTCTATTTGAAGTTTCCAGGTGTAACCCTCATCCATTTGTATTGTGTCCTTAACAGAGAGATGCAAGCTACTGGTTTCGAGGGTCCTATTCCTTCTAATATTTCTGTCTTGAGTAATTTGATAGAGCTGTGAGTTCTGCTTTCTAAATGTCATTCTTCAGTGCATAGTCTCTATAATACAATCAAAAGATTCTTCCAAAATAGTTAAAGGTATTTTTGAAGATAATAACACTTAATAATTATGCAATTTGATGCAGAAGGATTAGTGACTTGGCGGGACATGGTTCAACTTTTCCACCATTAAAAAACATGAAAAGCTTGGCAAAATTGTAAGGCATTTTTATGCTGCAAACTGTTCAGTAATTGGAGTAATATTCTTTTTGTAGCAAGACTTACTTGAGTTGGTTTGTTGTTCAGGATGTTGAGGAACTGTAATATCACGGGACCAATTCCTGCATCCGTCTCAGAATTGACAGCATTGAAAGTCTTGTAATTCTTCTGTTTATTGTTCTCTCTACTTTTACTGAAGTACATGGTAATTTAGACATGGATACTGTTATTGCATTAAAATGTGTGAACTTATCCTACTAGTTGAAGATCTTTTTCTTGGGCTGAAGAAATTGGAGACCTTTTTATATTGGTTTGACACAGCAGGATATAGTATAATTCTCGTGTTTCAAGACGAGATGGTATCTACTCTATAATGAACGTGACTTACAAGGCCTAGGCAGAATGTTAGCCAAGTTCACATATAGATTATTAAGATAATGGAATTGCATTGATTTAACATGCTTGAACAAATCATTAGTTTGGGATAAAATGTAAGCCTCTTCCATTCTCGGAGGTATTTTTAATAACTAAGAGTGTTGTATTAACTAAACCTCATAATACAGAAAGTCAGAAGTAGAATTTTATTTTCATTCACCATATGAAAAATAAGTAACTATTTGGATAGCTAACAGTATGCTTTTCTCTAAATATTAAATAATAGCATGGTAATAAGATGAATCAATGTTTTAAGGTTGTGATTAGTCATTTAGGTTTAATCATACATGGATATTTATTTTAGAGAGTGTTTAACAAGACAAATCCTAAATGTTTAAGGCCGTTGCTGCATTTAACATATCTAGGCACACCAGTTTTGTGATTGTCACTTGGATTATTCTATGCAGCAATGCACTCATCAGATGTAGACTAGGTAGTCTTTGGGGTATCGATGGAAATGTAATTTATGTAATATTCTGTTCCTATCCGCATCTCTCCAAATATTCTGTTCCTATTTTGATGTTAATCTATAGGGACAGGCTACTCTATCACAAAATTTGCAGATAATAATAGCATGTAATATAGGGATAGAAGAGAGGAGGTGTGGGGAAGCCAAAAGTTGCAAATGGTTTTCCCCTGGCAGTTTAAAATCTAGAACAGTCAGAAAAGATTGAAGATGTCAAAATGAAAATATCAGTTAATATGCCATTTGTAGAGAATTTTCACCTCCTTAACAAAGTTTTCTGTGTTTCTGCATAGAAATCCAAACGCAGATTTTTAATTGTTTTCTTTTCGTGATTTTCCTCTGGCCACCCAGCTTCTGCATCAAAAACATTGTCTCTATGGTGTTTCATTTACTTTGCATGAAGATCCTAGAATCTTGTAGACTATGTCTTGGTTATATTCTAAATTTTGGTTATATGTCTTGTAGACATTGTCTCTATGGTGTTTCATTTACTTTGCATGAAGATCCTAGAATCTTGTAGACTATGTCTTGGTTATATTCTAAATTTTGTATGGTTTCCCTTGCACTGTACTGGTTTAGTCAGAGTGATTACGGAAGTCCTATTCTTACTCTTTTTCCTTTATTCTTCCATTTTTATCTAATGAAATTCTTGGTCTTTCCAAACAGAATAAGGGGCTCCTTGGATACTTAGTTCATTTTGTCAATTTCTATCTCTTTTGATTCCCTTCCTCTTAGGAAAAGTCATCTGTTATGCTTAAAATTGTTCTCTCAGAAAATTATTCATAACACTTTTCACTTATGACATCCCTTTTCTTTCTTTTTTCTTTTTCTTTTGCAGAGATCTCAGCTTCAATAGAATGGAAGGAAAAATACCAAATTTTGGAAACATAATTAAATTGGACACCATGTAAGCAACCTAAACTCATGATAAAGGCTAGCTCACAGCATGATGACTGTGGGAGCCTTTTGGTGTGTGTTAAGCTTATTAAGTTACTTTCTTCCAAAATTCAAAGGTTTTTGAATTTTGTTTTTCCTGCTTTTGAATGTATTACGTTGCTAATAGTTTAAGCTTTCGAAATCTGTTTTCTAGTTTTTAGGCCACGCAAGTTATCTGTAAGGAAAGTTAGAGTGGCAGCAAGATACTAATACTGCTATCCTGACAATTACTGGAACATAAGTAGCACAAATTGACATGATCATCACCTTTAGGATTGTAGTTTGCCAAAGAGATGACGCAAAATTTTAACTCTCATCCACTTGAAATGGGCTCCAGTGATAAAAAGTCATGTACCAAGGCTTTGTACATATTTAACCAGCTCACAGAGGTTCAGAATTTTAATTTTTAATCTATAAATGTTCATAACAGTAACCATCTGATTGCTTCTAACCCCATTGTGTTTTTGTTGATTATGGGATAGATATCTGACTGGAAACTTGCTCAGTGGGCCTATTCCAGAATGGATCAAGAGCAGAGATAGTCGTTAGTATGTTTTCCATCCTAACTTCATTATAAATTTTGCTTAAGCTAAGCCATTTCTGTAGCTACAGCACTTATGTTGGATTCCATAAGCTTATTTGTTTAAGTTGGTGACATGATGACTTATTGATCTAGATAAATATACGTGAAATCTTACTGTTGGTGGTGCTTCATCACAAGATCTCAGTAAGCATCTGTTGTGAGGAACATTCCCCCCGCGTCCAGTGGGTTGTATACCATTTTTCTGGAATCTTCATTTTCATTTTCCTTCATGTGGTGCCACCGAGAAAGAGTGTAAAACTTTCATTCGATTGTTTCATGTTGTTTTTATAGCTGGCAAGCCAACCCCACTAAGCAACTAGCTTTTTTGTAGTGTTAGCATTACCGTAATGAAGTTCTAGAAATGTTTAATATCATAATTTAACCAAAATTTTCTTTTAGAGTAATGTTAATATATGGCTTCTCTTAGAACATCAAGATGCATTGTATTACCAGCATGAAGTCTTAGAAATGTTTCATGTCATAATTTGACCGCATTTCTCTTTTAGGGTATTGTTAATACATGGCCTCTCTTAGAACATCAAGATGAATGTTATTAACTATATTCATTGGTTTTTCAGATAAGTGAGGTAAGGAGGCCTAAAAAGCTTGAGTCGTGAGTGATTAGTATGGTCATATATTTGTATAGGGTTTTCGGATCCTGAGAATCTTTCTGATACAATGTCCATCCAAATTACATCATTTAAGTATGATGATGAAATGATTCAGAATAAGAACTAACCAATTCTTTTCCTTGTGGTGGTGGGAATTACAAATATTAAAAGAATCTATTATTGTGCAGCCAAATAGACCTATCTTACAACAATTTTGAGAAGAGCTCTGCACCAGATACTTGTCCAGACAATATGTAAGAAATGCTTTTGCTTTAAAAACAACCTACTTGGATGTTACAACTTTTACTTTTTTAGCTAGTTGCAATTTTTATTTAGAGAACTAACATGATTGTAATTCAACAGAAATTTATTCAGAAGTTTCCTTGAATCAGATAATTCGTAAGCATCTAACTTATTAAATTATTAGAAGAAAAGCCTTTTTCCCCCCTTTTTTGTAATGTTTAATTTGCATTTCCTTTTTAACTAACATGCTAATTCTTCTTCTTTTTGCTACATTTTATTCAAGGTTACTCACTGAGTGTTTGAAGAATAGTCAATGTTTAAAAGGTACATATTTTAGTGTCAAAATGAAATTTATTTCTTCAATTTTTACATAAAAGAAATGATAGATCTTTTGTATTGCATAATAACAAGATTGAACTATCAAATATAGTTGAATGTCTCTGCTATCGTGTTTGATCACATCTAATTGCCTTGAAATGATAACTTGCAGATCACTACAAATTGCATATAAATTGTGGTGGAAATGCAACCACTATTGGAGACATCAAGTATGAAGCAGATTTAGAACCAGGAGGTTTAGCAAAATTTGTTCGCATGAATGGGGATACTTGGGGCTTTAGTAGCACTGGTGATCTTTGGGATGTTTTAAGTTCTTCAAAGGACTCCATAGCACAAAATCAATCTATTCTAAGCATGACTGATTCATCATTATACACGAATGCTCGTCTCTCTCCTCTTTCTTTGACATATTATGCACGGTGCTTGGCAAATGGAAATTATACTGTTAAACTTCACTTTGCTGAGATAATATTTCGAGGCAACAGATCTTTTCATAGTCTTGGAAGACGAATGTTTAATGTTTATATACAGGTATAGATATGCAAGGAAATTTTTTTATTCTTCTCACTTTAATATAGAAGATTGTTTAAAAGAATTACTTTGTTGCAGAATGTTCTGGTGTTGAAGGACTTTGATATTAAAAAGGAAGCCCAAGGAGTTGACAAAGGAATCATTAGAAGCTTTACTGTGCTTATCGAAAATAAAACTTTGGAGATTCGCTTTTATTGGGCTGGGAAAGGGACACAAGATATACCAATCAGAGGAATATATGGCCCTCTTATATCAGCTATCACCATAGACTCTGGTGAGTTATATAAGTTGTGTTCTCTTTCTTTTAACATGTTGAGACATTATTTTTCTTCTCTTACAATGGATTGAATTTCTCAATTTCCATGTCTTCTTCTCCGGGAGGAGATTGACAAAATGAAAGTTGTTTTATGGACGGTGGATGAAGTAGTAACCATGCCTAGTGGATGCAAAATAAAAGTATCTTCAAGAAGATTAATGTACAGCTTAGTGAACAACTTTTCCAGATTTTTGCCTTATACCTTTCTTTCATTCAATGTTATTAGTTGATCCTTTTCTACATTAGATTTACATTTACAATGATTATGCTACAAATGTGAAAGAAAAAATGTATCCTCCAATCACTATTTTCAACTACCTTTTCAACAGATTTCAGTCCTGATAATGGGAAAAAGAAGATATTCCTTGCTGTTGGAATGGCAGTTTTGGCTTTGTTTCTTGTATTGATAACTTTAGGGTTTCTTCGGTGGAAAGGCTATTTAGGAGGCAAGAAATCAAGGGAACAAGGTAATCTAGCTTAGCTGTGTCAGATAGTTAGAGCAACCAAGCAGTTTTGTGACCCTTTAAGTCATTGTCTAAAATCCTAACCACATTTATTTTGTAGAGCTAAGAGGATTGGATCTGCAAACTGGTTTTTTTACCTATAGGCAAATTAAAGCTGCCACAAATAATTTTGATGTAGCAAACAAGCTTGGGGAAGGTGGCTTTGGATCTGTATACAAAGTAATCTACAATTCCATCATTTTCTTCTTTCTATATATGAATGCATTTGATATCTTTCTTCCTATTTCCTTTTTTTCATGTTTCTTTTTTTTTTTTTTCCTCTTTTCAGTATGGACTTTATATATCTCAAATAATGAAAGTCATATTGTCTCTGCAGGGTACATTATTAGATGGCACCCCCATTGCTGTTAAGCAGCTTTCTTCTAAATCAAAGCAAGGAAATCGAGAGTTTGTGACTGAAATAGGCATGATTTCTGGTTTGCAACATCCAAATCTTGTGAAGCTATATGGATGTTGTATTGAACGAAAACAATTATTGTTGGTATATGAATACATGGAAAACAATAGCCTGGCACGTGCTTTGTTTGGTAAGCTTTGTGTTTTGTCCTTGGCATATATATTATCTTCAATGTAGAGAGAACTAAAGTTGAATGGCATGAATAATAGTAGCTAGACTATTATCTTATGGATGATTGACTAAGCTATATAATCCAAGTGTAGGTCCAGAGGAAGGCCCAGTGAAATTGGGTTGGTGTACAAGGCAAAGAATATGTGTTGGCTTAGCAAGAGGTTTGGCTTTTTTGCATGATGAATCACCTTTAAAAATTGTTCATAGAGACATCAAAACTAGCAATGTACTGCTAGATAGGGACCTTAACCCTAAAATTTCTGATTTTGGATTGGCCAAGCTTGATGAAGAGGAGAACACTCACATTAGCACCCGAGTTGCAGGAACAATGTGAGCTAGCTTTATCTCTTTTCTTCAATTTGATTATCAAAATTCACTTATATTCATTTTGCACATATGCATCAATGTATTTTTAAGGTGTAGCTTCTTCCCCAGTAATAGATCCAAATGAGATGAAAATTGAGGTCTTCATAAACAAGTTCAAGTATGTGCAATAACATAAAAAAAAAAGTCCTGGCTTAAGTAATACTAGTGTGATTTTGATGTCAAGCATTGTTATTTTCTACCTAATTGTCATCTTTTTTTAGTGTTTCATACTTTTGCATGATTTGCATACTTAATTTTATCTTAGAGGAAGTGAGAGGATTAAAAACTTTTGTGTAAATACTTTTTTAACTTCTACATGATAAATTCTACCTCTAGTCTCTTCTATCCTCTGTCTAAATGAAGTAAGCAACAGAAAATTGGATTCGTATTTTAATCTATCATCACATGACTATTGGTATATAATTGTTTCCATTAACAATTTGTAATAGTAAACTTGAAATTCATCTATGGATTGCATTACTAAATAATGCAAACTCTTCTTTTTGTTATTAATGGAATTTTTTTCACACTTTTTGAGTTCAACAAACTTGGGAGGAGATAGTGCAAGTTTTACTAATGGATGGATCACTTGCCAAGATGCCAATAAAATTCCAAAGATGGAAAATCTCTTTCATAGTAATTTGTTTGGTTATGAATCTTGTAGCTCCTTATTAGTGAACTCTTACTAATAGAATGATCTTTTTGTACAGAGGATACATGGCACCAGAATATGCATTATGGGGTTATTTAACCTATAAAGCAGATGTATATAGTTTTGGAATTGTTGCATTGGAAATTGTTGCTGGAAAGAACAACATGAAATTTCGACCTAATGAGGATTTTGTTTGCCTTCTAGATTGGGTAAGATGGGCCTTCATAAAGTGATTTTGATATATGAAACTAAAAGCCACCAATCAATTAGTTTGTGAGTTCACCATTTTGCTTTGTCATTATGTTTTCTTTATCATAAATTTTCATGAAAGCTTCGATTTTCATATTTGTTTATGTTTATTGAAAGCAACGATATATGGCAATCTTGCTACACTTCCATATTTAAATCATTGCATTTTCATCTAAGACCTTTATTTGTTTATTTACTTATTTATTTTTAAGATCTTTATTGACTTGTCAACTTTTATAATAAAAGAAAAGGAAGTTAATAACAATTTGCATATTAATGCTAATTTGTTTCCTTTTCCATTCTTATATAGGCCCTTGTTTTACAACAAAAAGGGAATTTGATGGAGTTGGTGGATCCAAAGTTGGGTTCTAATTTCAATAAGAAAGAGGCAATAAGAATCATTAAAATAGCTCTATTATGCACTAATCCATCACCAGCACTTCGACCCACAATGTCTGTAGTAGTGAGTATGCTTGAGGGTAGATCCATTGTTCATGAGCTGATTATAGATCCAGGTATCTATGGTGATGAGTCTAGATTTCAAGCTTTAAGAGACCAATTTAATCAAGTCCTAGGTCCAGGCGCAAGAGATACTCAGAGTCTCATTCAATCATCAGATGCTACATGGATTGGCTCTTCTACTACATTATCAAGTTGATCTATGGTTAAAATGATCATGGTTCTCTTGTTAATAGAAAATTACTTGTTTAATGATAGAAAATTATATTGAATCTTTTAGTTGGAAATCTTTTTGTTCAATTACCAACTTTGAGTTAAAAATTTTGTAACAAGAAGCTAAATGCATAATAATTATTATTTATTTGTAGAAATTTGCCATCTATATGATTCAATATTTTTGATCTAATGGCCTATGAGTTATCTTCAATATGCTAAAAAATATGAAGAAGCTTCTCCCTACTTCATTGGGTTGCCCTATTTTGGCGAATCCTTTTCTTGGAAAGTGGTAAATTGATTAATCCTTTTGGCAAAAATCTTTTGCTTATACATTGGTTGATGGGCAATGCATGGATTATCAACTCTAGCTTCCAAGCTAGGTTATGAAATAATGAAGAAAAGGTAGCAATTACAAGGTTTTGATACTAAATTTAATGTGATTTTCTTGCAGAAGTTTTATCATATGAGAGTACAAAAGAACTACTTTAAAAAAGATAAATTAAAGTAATAGATAATTAAAATGCCCTCAAAACATAAAATTTACTAACATTAAGACTTCGTGTCCTATTTATCAAAGCATGGTAATTTCTTGTCTTCAAAGAAAAAAAAAAGTATATTAAGTAAAAGAATAGGTGCAAACTAAGAAATGTTAAAGAAGAAAGATTCTCGACCTAGAATTTTTTTTTTTTTCTAAGTAGGTATTTTCTAATTGCTGATATCGTAGCATAGTAGGCATGAAAGGGAGGGTGGGGGGGAAAGTATTTTGATAAGATCCAAATGAAATATTACGCAATGGTTGACTATAAAACTAGGTGTTGGTGCCAGTTTCTCAAAATGAAGCTAAGGACTCCTCTTTTGCGTACAAATATGCAAACAAGGGGCATGAAAATCCTCAATAATCAAGTATAGATTTCAATGATATGGATCTAAAGTTTCAGGACAGCCAGCCTTCAACAAGCCTTGAATATTGTTATGGAACCATAGTATCAAAAAAAATATAACTTTAGGTAATGTTTAAAAGTAGATTTTGTCATCATAACTAATGAATTAATTTTTAAGTTGAATTATAAATTCTTTTATATAATATCAAAGTCTAGGATAGCATATACATTAAAATCTTATTCAACATGATCTCTCTCAATATGCAAGTTATTAAAGAATATAATCTCACACTAGAAATAGAATCCTTCAATAGTGTTTAAAAATATGTCTCTTAAACTCATGAGTTATTTTTAAGTTGAACGTTGGACATTCTTACATATATAAAGGATTACCTATAATAAATACATTAAAGTTTAGTTGATTATGCTTGTCTAGAATGTGAAAGCACAAAACCAAATAGGATTCCCTCTCGGTCAAAGAGGGCGGCGTGCACACACTAGATGCAAGATCTTCAAGAATTCCAGCGGATAATGATCAATCTCCACCTGTTGGACCAAAACACGGCTGTTGAAGAGATCACATTAAACGCATCAAGCTTCTGAACAAGATTAAAAGATTGTATATTTTCTCCTTGATGCCCTAAATGAAAATCTTTCCTAACTTGATTTCATTTGATTTTGGTACTTAATTACTTACCAATTCGATTGATTCAATATGACAATTAAACTTATGTGGATTCAATACTTATTTTGTGAACTTTAGGCTTTTCTTGCATCTCCCAACTATTTAGTTTGACAATTTCCTAATCTTTTACATATGGTGAATTCAATTTTTCATATTTACATCAAATATGAGGAAATCAACTATTATTTCATTCATGAGTACTTGAACTCTAAGCTTTCCCTTTGCATCTCCAAACTATTTGATGTGACAATGTCTTAGTCTTTTTATATGATGATGAATTCAAATTTTCATATTCACACCAAACATGTAGAAATCAACTATCATTTCATTCCTAAGAGTCTTATCCATGAGTCAACTACATGGTAATTGGATTAGGTGTAGAAATTAACTATTATTTCATTCCCGAAGGTTTTATCCATGAGTCAACTACATGGTAATTAGGTTAGACCCCTAACCGGCTATTGGGGTATAAAAAAAATGAAAAAATTACATTTACATTTTGTATCTTTTGTAGGTCAACGGGACATCTTCACTAAAGCTTCTCTTTTGTTAAGTTTTGACTATTACATTCCAGGTTTATGATTCACGCTGCCCCTTCAACTTCAGAGGGATGTTAACGCATGCGCCTTCTCAGGTCTTTGCCACATCAATCATCTATACCAGCATGTCTTCCACGTCAGCCTTTACCCAGGTCAGCCCTAGTTGACACGTCATTGTCGACATGGGCGTATGCAGGTTGCCAGGATTGGACAAACATGAAGGTTGCTACCGATGCCCTAAATGGAAATCTTTCTTGATTTTCTTTGATTCAATTTTTGAGATTAAATCCTTACCAATTCGATTGATTCTTGTAGCTATATTTATGTCAATCGAAATCAGCATTATTTTATGTTGCCGTGGTCTGTATTTTCCGGCCAAATCCTAGTTTTCTTGTCCCCAATTCTAAATTCAGTCTATTTTCACGGGAGAAAAACAGACTCAAAGCTCAAGTAGGATGTCTTGTATGTTGTTCTTAACCTGCTGAAAATGGCAATCTATAGATGGAAGCTTCAATTTATCGAAGCCTCCTCTGGAAGCATGCCATTTCGTAGTGCCGTACCAACAACGAAAAGACAGAAAACTACGAGCAGCCAGTTACTACAAAAGCAATTCTAACCTGCAAAAGCAGAATAATAGGGTCTTCAAACAGAGTAAACAACTTGGTAGAAATTAAGCAAAAGAAATTAGTACACAGAAAATAGAGAAAAAAATTCTAGGCCTCTAATGTCGTGTCCATGGAGCTGGACCACGAGGCATGATCTTCAATCCAGCCAGGACTTTGTTGACAAGTCTCAATAGATGCATTTGGGTGAATCTTGAGTGAGGTCTGATTTCATTCTCCTGATGGGTTCTCAGAGATGGAGGATTTTGCGGAGCTTCGATTTCTATTGACCATGGCGTTATGTAACGGAGAATAGAGCTATGGGAATGGTCAACTTTTTTGGCTGTAACGAAGAACAAAGAGATTAGAATGGTAAACTATATGGATTTGTTGAAAGTCTTCAAGTATTTGATTGAATTGCAGGAATTGCAGCTTGCTTCTGCTAGACTGCAATCGAGGACTCTTTAACTTATCACTAAGCCACGGGAATACTCCCTACATTGGATCAATTTTAAACTTTGTTTAAAATTCAAACAATTTCCATGCCCCTGTCCTCGTCGAAGCTATATTTCTGAACATAAATTTGCCTATTTTAAGGTTTTATGAAAGACATGAATCAACTTGTATGGAGGACTAGACTATACAATAAATAGATTTCAATGAGCAAATGGCTATTCCAAAGAAATAGTCGTGGGCTTCCATGGTTCTGGATGTGCATGTCGCCTAAACTTTGCCAGAACACAGACCCTTTGGATTTAAGAGAAACAGACAACTTCTAGGCCCAAAGATGACCCAGAAACGATAGCCCATGAAAATTTGGATTGATCAGCATTATTCCATCTTGAACTTTCAAATTGGCATTCCATTTTTTAGATGGTGTCAATGAAAGTATGTAGCCTAATCATTATGCTAAAAGACTAGACTACAATTTAAGACCATGATAATCTATCATGCTTCATAGTCAATGTTTTGGTTGCCCAAACTCACTGTGATCTTAGACTAAGAAAAGCCAATTGTTATGTGCTTGGTTTTATAGAGCACATAACAAACCTTTAAATGGTAAAATCCCTCTAAATTAAGAAATTAGAACTAATTTAAAGTGGAACAAGGAAATGATTTGGTATTTCATTGAGAGAACAAGACCTTTATCCTGATTAAATCAAAAGCAAAACCTCCATAGAGACCAAATTCTCCCAAACGCCATTTCGTTCCTCTCTCCCCCAATTTATCTGGTTGCTTTCCCAGACAAAACTAACCTTCACGTCATCACCCCATGCGCAAATTAACTCTATTAAAGAAGCTCCTTGCTTAGCTCACGTTAAGTCTCCTCTACTCTAGAGCTTGGCCTGCAACTACTCGTCACATCATGACATGTATGTGATTGTCTTCTTAATAGGATTTTAATTTCTTTTTTTCATAACTTATGCACATGAGATGTCAAACACCAAACCTAACTGTCAAAATTCTTACTAGCTTTATTAGTTGAACTATACTCCACATGTTAAATAATTGTGACCTCATTAAGGCTGTTACTACTTGGCACATCATGACATGGATGTGATTGTCTTACTAATAAGATTTTTTTTTTTCCTCGTAACTCACACACCTAACTTACGTACATAAGGGACCAAACTCTAGATTTCACCATTAAGGTCCCCACTAGTTTATCACTTGAAATAGCTAGTTAGTGACAATTTCATTCCCTTTTGGAAATTAAAAAAATAAAGATAAAAAATTCGCCTAGGATTTAAACCAATTCATATTTTAATTTTTTTAATAAATGTTATAATTTCCTTATATATAAAATTCATCTATAATTTTTAATTAAGAAAACATATTACAATAAAACTTTTAGCATATTATTTTTTTTTAATATTTTGCTAATTAGAAAATACACGAAGTGGTGAAAGGTAAGATGTGGAGTTACCTACCGGTGAGAAAAGTTAAACCACTTTTGTAAACCAACCCACCAGGCAAAAATCTCTGCAAGACACAACTTGTCAACATCTTCAAGAGGCAAGTTCTGAATTGAACTTACCCTTTCAAAAAGTAGCTTCTTTATAAAAAAATGTTATTTTCACAAGCTTCGTCAGGTCGAGAGAGCACAACTCGTAAACAATTTCAAGAGGCAAGTTCTGAATTGAGTTTCGCCATTAAAAAGTAGCTTCTATTTATAAATATATGTTATTTTCACAAGCTTCCCTAAATACATCTTTGGCTATTCCTGAAAATGGAGATTTAAAAATAGACATGCCTTGTAATCTTTTGCTGGCACCCTTAATGTCTACCATGTGGCTCAAGGAACCACCTTTCCGACCAAGGTAAAAGACAACAACAATAAATTGAAAGGTCCATCTTGGTCCCCACACTCTCGTTTATTTTATCAGTTTTTTTTTCCTTTATTCTTTTCCATTAGATTATTTGATAAAATACTTATGTAATCTTAACAAAGTAACCTCATGTTAATGGAGAAAACATAAAAGTTAATTTATGAAACTCATCAAACCATCCTTTGGATTTCTGAATGGTAATTAGGAGAGGGAGGTGTTGAATTCCAAACCTATTTGCTTGGCAGGTTGAGGCACCATTTCAAGCCTTCCATTATTGCTTGGCCTTTCTTTATATCCAAAGCTAATACTTTGCTGATCAAATTCCTTCTACAATGCAATGCTCTAGTTGTTCGGTTTGAATATTGGAATCAAAGTGAACCATAAATTGGAATCAAGCTTACTGCTGTATATTAGGAGATACATGCAGATCAATGAAAATTGAGAGAATCCAAGGCTTTGGCACCAAGGGAATGAAGATGATACATGCAGGTCAACTGGACTTTGTGTTGGGAATTAGCTTAAAAGGGTTAATCCTTAACATCTTTTTGCTTTGTTGGTCTAAACCTTTTTTTTTTTTAATCTAACGTCGATCCATGATTCTTGCGTTACACGTTTGTTACCAATATGTGCGGATTAAGCAACAAGGTATAGATAACGACATCGACAATTTTATATGATTTGAAATAAACTCTTTAATTATTGTGACGGCTTACCAAATAACAATATATATTTAAATTTTTTCAATTAGGAGAAGCCCTAATTAAAAATTTAATAATTTTACCCTTAACCTAAACAATTTTTTTTTTCTAGTATTGAAAATGGTTACACTATTGATAATAACAAAGCATAAATATTTTTATGTTATTAACGAGAAATGTGTGAGTACATGAATCGAACATGACAAGCTACGATTCTTCAAACAAAAACGAAAAGTCAGAAGCGAATCTGAACATGGATGCTAAGAATAAAGAAATGATAATAGTTGAGTACTTTCATAATATAAGGAAAGACCCAAAGTGATGAACAAAGACAACCAAATCTTCATTCAAAGCCAAGCACCATGAAATGATTCTTTAAGATGGTCAAAGAATCATTGTAAAATAACATTTGAATGCAATGAAAGAAGCATTAGGTTGAAGAGAAGGCAGAGTTCGCTAATTTAGCATCAAGAATAATTTGTAATGGTGCTTTTGAAAAGGCACGAAGACTTTAGGTATGGATCTTACATGGATGACCAGTCAACTCAGAATCCTTCTACCCTCTTCGAACAAAAAACGCGTTTTCAGCCATCATTGCAGTCAAAAGCCTGCCTTTAGAACAAGAACAAAGCTCACCAACTAGCAAAGTCCAAAGCTTTACCCTATCATACAAGTTCCACATCAAAAAGACAAAAACCCAGAACGAAGACACTTCATCTGCTTCAGAGAAATATGTCTTTGACAATCAACAACTACAACTACAGCTGCGACAACAACCAAACCATTTATTGTTCACAGCTTCCTATTTCTTTCCACCAATGAAAAGATCTTTTGACTGCGGAGAACTTAGCAACAATGACGACAACAACAAGGAGCTTCAGCTCTGATGCTTTGGCCACCACTCTCTGCAACTCAATCCAGGCTTTGGGTCGAGGCTTCGATGTCACCTCAGATATTAGGCTTCTTTACTGCAAAGGAGCTCCTGGGTCGAGGCTGGTTCATCTCGAGGAGGACAAGACCAGGGATCTTGTTCTCTCTGATGGCGTTGTGGTGCCAAATGTGCCTGTTCACATTGATTGCACAGTGGGGTACAGTGGCATAGACGGAAAATCCGTATGCAGCTTTCATGAGGTGATTTCTTGATTCATTTTTATGGGATTTTAGTTCTTGGTCTTGAATCATTCTCTCGGTAATATCTGAAATCTGTAATTATGACGGTCTAATGGGCTTGTTGGGGCTATTGTTTCATTCTTTTTTCTTTTTACTCGTTGGGTATTTGTGATTTAGTTGCTTTATTTTTCTCGTTCAATCTGGTTTCGTATTTGTTTCGAGGCATGTTTTTGTATTTTGATTTAGTACTGCAATTAGTATGCTGGATGTTTGTTTTCCTGCTAAAGTTTGATTAGGTGATGAAATTGTAGCTGGGGATTTTCTTTGCACAGCTTTTTCGTTTTTGTTCAAATGGGAGTGGTTTATAACCATCATTATTAACATTAAGCATGCAATGGTGGATTTTTTTTCAACATCTATTTGTTCATTAGGATCTTCGATAGATTCTGGTTTTTCCCTAATGGAGCGGTCAATTAGTGTGGCAAGTTTCTTGGTTCCATCTACCTATGGTTGTTGATGTGAAACGTGCGTCTTCGTTGATCTGTGTTTCTAAAACGTATTTCATTTCTGCACTACTACATACTAGGGATGCCAGGAAAGGTTTTGTGGAAAATGCAATAAAAGTTTTCATGAATTCTTCCTGGAATTACATTCTCTGGTTCTACTTTGACACTATAGCCGCAATGTGATGTGAGAAGTGGGTGGTTGAATTGGAATACATCTCAGCCCATTGAATGGCAAAAATATATTTGCTACCTAGTTTTTTCTCCGTTTGTGAACCTCCATTTCTACTTTTTTAAAGGATCACTAACGCATTACGAGATATACTTACAAACTGATGGAATTTCCTGGAGTATCACTTAAAATTTACAACTGTGGGTCTTAAAAAGAGATCAGGTGAAGATTATGAATGCCTTGCTCAGGGTGTTAGATACTCGAAGTCCAACCTGCATCTCTCCTTTCTGTTCAAAGCTATATTAGTGTTATCACTTCTTTAATTTTTGCCCAACAGAAAAAACCTTACGCCTCTGGGGCATGAGATAAATTAATTTTGTAGGGAAATGACTCAGAAAACTAAGGGAGGGTCCAGTAACCGATATCTAATTTTTGCGTTACAGTCCACAACCTTTGGCTGGTTGGAAAGAACTTAAAACATTTAATAACAGGGACGACCTCTTTCTCATTACATTCTTGTCCTGGTCATGGGAACTTTCACAAGTTTGCTGGATGCCAAATGAAGGAAATAGTGGGAAGTTCAGGTGGAACCAATGGGGTCATAGCTGGTCACGAAGAAGCCTAAGGTTTTGTGGGTGGAACCTATTGAATTATGTGAAGGTGAACGGGGAGAGATTTCTGAAACTGATGTTTATTGAATTCTAAATTTGTAGTTCACACTAATGGTAGGCTTCTAGAATTAATTTGAAGAGGGTACCCATTTGTTGTTTTTGCTTTATCCTATCCTTGATAATCTGCGTGCAATTGTCTTTACACTCAAATTCATGAATTGGAAGCAAAGTAGGGTTTCTTATTGGGAATTAAATACTTATTGAACTCAAACCATTTTGATACGTGGAGAGAATAATAAATCTTGTCTTATTTAGATACTAGATGGTTCTCTTGTTTTCTGAATTGATCTGTGATAATGGTTAATTGTAAATCAATTTCTAGGTTAATTCAGTGATTTTAGCTTTGTTTATCTTTGCTACTCAAGCTTTAGCGTCTACTTATTGTTAAAGCATTACAACTTTTAGCTGAGGGTATAGATCTCATTGGTGGGTAGATTCTGTTATTCAGCCTGCCTTATATGAATCTGAAAATACCTATTTGTTTAGATGGGAACAATCTGTTTTAGTAGGGAGAAAAACCACTTTCCTTGAGAATCTTCAGTGTGATGATGTTGTAGATTACTTAGTTTCTCGTTTATGTGTGGGGACAAGTTTATAAGTATATACTCAATGTTCGGGGGACAAGTCTAGTTTCTTGGAAGGCCTGTTTTCAGGGAAATGCCTTTGTGCGTTTCAACTAATGTCAGCTCAAATTGATGTCCTTTGCTTCAGTTCTTAGAGTGGCACTCAATTAGTTTTTACATAGCCAGTCTGTAGGCAAGAAAACCTGCGGCTGACGAAAGTATACAATTGTCAAACATTTTTAGCTAAGGCGAGGGGCTTATAACGCCATTCTTTGTGTGGGCCTGATCACAACCAAGATGTAGCCACACCGTACCTCAACCACTTTACAACCATCAATTGGATTCCAACTACATGAATCTTTCAATTCATTTGGCTCTTGCGTCCAATTACTCTGATTATTTTTATGTTTTTATGACTTTCATTTTGAATTTTTATCTTTCAGTCTGCAGATTTCAGTTTTTACAAGCTTAGTTTATTATTGATCATCTGATGGAGAAGGTCATCGTAAATACTTTCTCCTCTTTCTTGAGTTCCACAAAGGAGAAAAACATCTTCTGTACAAACTGGAGTTAAAGGATTCGTTGGACTTAATAGTTTGAGCTGTCTTGGGTTTTCATTGGATTATTGGATAATTTATTTAGATAGCATTCCTCTACGTTTATAGATTTTTTGATCTTCAACAGTGGATTGCAACTTTTAGGCACAGGGCCTTGTGTATTCTCCTCTTACACAAATTTTTACTTATCAGAAAAGTATAAAAGAGGAATACATCAAGAAAAAGGCAAACAACATCTCATAGTCACTGAACAATCTGGTCGTTTAAGATTTCCTTAAATATTTTCATAGCCAATGTTACTAGATACTGCACCCAATCCAATATGTCAGTGTTGAAAAAGAGCCCCTGCAGTTTAACAAGTACTTCCCTTCATCTTTTTTTCACGTTTTATTTTTTTACTAGCTTCAGCTTGTGTAGTATGTAGAATTTATTAGATTGCAATTTCTTAAAGAGCAGCTTAGTTCTTTTTCTTCATGATCTGTGTGTTTGCAAAGTAATTGCTAACAATTTTGTACAATATCTTATATATGGAGAGATTTTAGGTCATGGGATTGTCATTAGATTTATGTCTGAAAGGTAAAGCCTCAGGATGTATAAAAGAAATATTTGTTTCCTTTTAATTTACTATATATCTATTTTTTTTGGATGCTAATAATGTTTGCATTTTGGTTTTCTACCTGTTTTATGATTTGACTTATCAGTGTTTAATGGATGGCTTTGATGCTTGAAATTCCAGATGGCAGAATTTTTTAATAGGAAATCGGGTGTATCAGGATGCATCCCGCTGGGAAGTTTTAATGCCATGTTCAACTTTACTGGTTCTTGGCAAGTGGATGCATCAGCTACAAAATCCCTTGCAATGGTTGGATATTTCATTCCTCTATTTGAAGTTAAACTAACAAACCCTAATTTGGTCTTGCGTGAAGAAATCATACAGGCTGTTCCTTACTCATGGGATTTTGCATCCCTGGCTAGGTAAGCAATTCCTCCCTGATTTGTTGCTATAGTTTACTGAACTTCTGATATTATTCTATTTTTTCCACTGACATTATGATTATTTGAATTATAAATTCCATTTGTTGTATAGGCAATCAAGTATGGGGATTTTATCCTTATCATATCATTATCTTCAGACATTAGCAGGAAAAAGAAAAAGAAAAAGAAAAAGAAAAAAAATTCAGTGACTTGGAACTGCCTATATTAGTGAATCTACCTACTCGAATATGCATGTTCTTGTGTTTTTACCTAATAATTTGGAACTAAAGAAGGTGATGGTTTCTTATTGGTTTTTAGCAGTGATAAGCAATTCGTTGCTGATTCAAACGGTTGGGTCTTGATCCCAGTGGATTTATCAAAGTAGAGAGTCTGGTAATAATGTTAGAAAATAAAGTTTATATCCCATTGTAGAGAGGATGAGAGTGAGAATTCTCTACAAGGTAAAGTTGATGCCATTTCAGAAGGAATGAAAGTGGGGATATTCAGGAACTGTTTAGTTTATCTAAATTCTAGTAATTATCAAATAGTGTCATATTCGGACATATTGCCCTCTCAATACACGAGAGGAAATTAATCAGTTGTAAGCTGCAACAAAATTGCAATATGTTAGGGCATGTTCTGATGAGTAACTGGATCAACTCAGTGTTCTGGCAGATTATTACATTTTAAAAGTAAAACAATTTACGATTTTGAAGGTCTGAAGTGCATCCTTCTGACTGGCATTGTATTTATTTTCCTACTTTTCAGTTTTATTGAAAATTTTGGTACACATGTCATTACATCGGCAACAATTGGTGGAAGGGATGTGGTATATATCAGGCAGCACCAGTCATCTCCTTTGACTGCATTGGACATTGAAAGCTATGTGAAAGAGATTGGGGATCAGAGATTTCTGGACTCAAAAAGCCAATCAACTGCTGCTCCCTTAAAATACAAGGACAAGGTTAGTATGGTGCTGTTCACTTGGAAACTTCTTTCCACCCAAAAAATAGCATTTAGTAGCCTCTGGGAACTTTCCGCTAACTGCATCATGTATTCTTGTTCTTGAGTGTGGTTGCAGTGAAATTTATATCTCTGATGCAGTTCCGTTTCTGTGCATAATCTTTGCATGTCTTATATGAGAAAACATTGGCTAAACTATCGGTCTATTGTTACAGGATGTTACTGTAATATTCAGGAGAAGAGGAGGAGACGATCTTGAGCAGAGTCATCCCAAGTGGGCAGAGACGGTAAAATTGGCACCAGATGTTATTAACATGACATTTACACCTATTGTTTCCCTGTTGGAAGATGTACCCGGAATAAAGCATCTAGCTCGTGCAATAGATTTATATCTAGAGTGTAAGATCCTAACTATATGTTTGCTTGAAATATGAATCTCATTCCAATTTAAGCAAGTGGTTACTAAAATAGTTTTCAGAAACAATTTATAGGATTTACAGGGATTTCAAACTTTTTCATCCTATGTCTTAGAATTTGTAGACTTACCTTGTTAAGGCTTTTACCAAAATCTTATCATGGTGTGTAAAACTTTTGCAAATATTTTCCAACATTTAGATAGTAGATTCAACAAAAAGGCAGAGTTCAAATAGGAAATGATTCCTCAACAAAACTACTCTGCATAAGTGTGATCTCACATAAGTTCTTTAAGTTCTATCTTTCTTCTTTTATCTTTCTTTTGGTGAGATGATGTATTGCTTTTGTGATTCTCCAAAGTGATGTGGGTTGGCTGGTTTATTGCATTTAGTTAAGTTATTAGACTAAGTTACTTAAGTTACTTCAAAAGTGATGTTGGTTTCTTTTGTTTTTTGTTTTTTGTTTTCCTTTCTCGTTTGGTTGTCTGATGTATTGCTCTGCAATTCTTGAAAGCCAAGTAAAGTTCAAATATCCTAAAGTACGAGTACTCTGTTACATGTTCTTTGTACTTGGGAATGATTTCTCTTAAATAATTACTCTCTGATTATCTGTTCCTATTTTTACCAGACAAGCCACCCATTGAAGATTTACAATATTTCTTGGATTTTCAAATTGCTCGAGTGTGGGCCCCAGAACAGAATCCACAAAGAAAGGAGCCTGTATGCTCCTCCCTTCAGTTCAGCTTGATGGGTCCAAAGCTGTATGTGAGCCCAGATCAGGTATTATTTTGATTCTATGTACTCTTTTAAGGGTTTTGGTTCGAATCATGTACTTGAAGCTGGTTTTCACAATGGTTTCAGACATGTCCTGCGGTTTTTAGTCTTTTTTTTTTTTCAGTTCTGGTCAAATATAAGTGATTATAACAAAGCAAACTGAGAAAAAGAAAAAGGTGGTGAGAGTACAAATCTATTTTAAGAGTTCCTGGAAAGCTATTCAGATTTGCATCCGTTTTTGGTTTGTTGCCCAAACTTCTGTTTTCTTTGTTCTCTGTTACATGTGTTGTTCCCGGTTGCCTTCTTTGTGATCCAATCCTGTGCTATGTCACTTCACTCTTCTAGTACAAGACACAAGTTATGATTAAACTTAAACTTAAATCTCAAAAATGAGGCCAGAAGTTCTTTTTTCCAATTTGTGTTCGGCGTAGCTAAAATTTTTGTGGTGAGAGAGTACAAATCTTTAAGTGGAACTCCAACTTTTCAACCCTTTCAGGGTCGTCTTATTCGTGGTTTACCAAAATTCTATTCAGAGTACATACCTGCAACATGCTACTCCATTAAATTTTTGTAAATCATATCACCTTGGTGTGCCCGGTGTTTATTTCTTTTCATGTTAGCTACGAGTTCAAGTTTCTCTAGCTATGTTGAACCATGAGTTACAATTGCAGGTAACAGTTGGCCGCAAGCCAGTGACCGGGCTTAGACTTAGCCTGGAAGGGAACAAACAGAACCGACTTGCTATCCAATTGCAGCATTTAGTATCTCTTCCAAAAATTCTTCAACCCCACTGGGATGCACATGTGGCCATCGGTGCACCAAAGTGGCAGGGACCAGAGGAACAAGACAGCCGTTGGTTCGAGCCAATCAAGTGGAAGAACTTCTCCCATGTAAGTACTGCACCTATAGAGCACACGGAGACCTGCATCGGAGACCTCTCTGGTGTTCACATTGTCACAGGGGCTCAGCTTGGTGTATGGGATTTTGGTCCTAAAAATGTGTTACACCTTAAACTTCTATTCTCCAAAGTACCAGGCTGCACAATCAGGCGATCAGTTTGGGATCACAACCCTTCCTCCCTTCACAGTTCACAAAGGTCTGAGGGCACTTCCACATCTGTTTCAAGCGATAAAAAGAAAAGTGACAAAAAGGAAGATAGTTCAAGCCAAATTGGAAAACTGGCCAAAATCGTAGACTTGACAGAAATGTCCAAAGGGCCACAAGATATTCCTGGTCACTGGTTGGTCACAGGGGCAAAACTTGGGGTTGACAAGGGAAAGATTGTGTTGCGTATAAAATACTCCTTGTTAAACTATTGATGAATTAGCTTCTTCTTTCTCCCCTTCCTTTGTTTTTTTTTTGGCCCTTTTGCTTCAGTCTTACCCTTCACACTAGAAACTACAGTCAGGCATTCTTTACACGGGCCATATGTGGTCTGTTTTGTAAATTGTGTTCTTTTTATACTATAGCTGTCTTGTTCATAGACACATTATCGATTAGCCAATGCTCATTTCTTCTAGAATTAGTTTGAATTTCGTTCACTGGAAAGTGATGTGATTTTGTCATGAAGTGATTTTTCTTCATGAATCTGGATGTATCCTTTCCTGACTGATTGTTGCGGACTTTGTATGTTGTGTTCTGTCCACATCCATTTTGGCATTGACTTCCGTCTCTTTATCATGTTTGTCTACAGTTTTTTAACAACGATCACTGGTGGTACCTATTTATTATTTATTTTTTTCTGTGTATTGCTGGTAAGGGATTCAAACCGAAGATTTTAAGATCAGAAGCCATAGTTCTAAAACTAAATTATTGGTTCCGATTTGATCATTGGCGTGGTGCTTGAGAGTACCAACCTTTTCTTTCTGAAAATTGACCTCCTTTAAGGCTCCTGCCGACTCAACATGAGGAAACTTCCAATTTGTGGGGTTTTGCAGCTGAGCAGCTATATGTTTGGATCACACAATGCAGACGAGCTTAAAACGAGGCAACATGTACAAAAAGGACACCGATATAAGGTGGTTAAGACAGCAAAATCCACCCCCACAGGGAACTTAGATTTTCTTTCACTTTCCGACTGATTTTCCCTTATATTTTCTCATACTTTCTAATCTACAACACCCAAGTCAGAATGTCGTCATATCCCAATGAGAAAAACAACACTATGGGGCAAAATGATGATGTTTGACACTACATGTTACAAATCCAACACAGTTATGCTAAATCGGCTTCTTTAATCCTCGACAATTCATTTCGGACACAACCGCTCTGGGACAGGGATTCCGAGCATCCTTTAGCAACTACTACAGATTCGTTCAAACAATAGTAGAATCACCATCCGAAATAAGCCATTGGAAAGAATTTAACTGTCATTTGGATATCTCAGTCTGTCATTTTTAATGGTCCTCTTTGGATTGCAAACAAGAAACATCCTATCAAAACAGCTCCTGCAGACTGTTTCATGAGGTGATCTTATGTCCCATACTCGACCAATTCCTCTGTGACAAACACTAGAGTGTTCCCAAAAATCGTCAAAATTTAAGTGGTTTGTCTGAATGCTCTTCTCATTTTCACTCATAACAACACTAACAACCTTTTTTCAGACATTATTGTTTGGCCCATCTAAGAAAGCAAGTTCTTTTTCTGCTTAATCAAAGTTTCTGTCGCATTGTTTTCCACCATAACAAAGGATTGAATCACTTTCATTGTTGTTAAGCATTCTCTGTTGAAACGTCTACCTTCTCCATATAAATTTCGCTGACGTTGTAGCTAGTTGTTGAAGGTGTAAAGGCTAAACACTTGTGTCCAAAGAGAAAACTCTCCAGTGGGGACTCTTTTGATTTGATCATGGATACTTTCTGTCTGTATTTTTTCTTTTGTTATGTGCGTAGAATTGCAAACGGCCCGCCCGCAAGGGATAAGTTATGGAGAATTCAAAGTGACAAAATATATATTAAAGTGATGGAGAAAGCCTGCCAACATCAACACCCTCATATTCTTCTAAAAAATTGTCAGAAAATTTATTGTATTATCTAGATCAACTTGTAAGGGGATGATATTGTATTTAATTTTAAAGAGTACTATTATTTGATTTAATACTGCTTCTTAAAAGTTCCTTATTAGTCAATTTTAAGATAAAATCAAGATTCAGAGTACGAAGAGCACCCCGTGATAACATTGAGAGCTAGAACACTAAAGAAAGACTCACTTGAAAGATTTATAATTAGGTTTCTTTCAGAGATGACTTAACCTTTGAAAAAAGTGCACACAACCAAAAACACGAATGCAGGTACAATGTGTTTAGCTCATAGCTTAAGTCATCTCTGAAAGAAACTTAATTATAAATCTTTCAAAATCACAAATAGAACTAATATGTTTAGTGTTTTAACACTTGAATAGCATTCCGTCTAGACAGCTTCCTTAATCTCGGTGATGACCAGATGGGATCAGAACATCATCGACCTACAATTAGGCTAAGCTCGAACTTTCATCAGAGTTCAGAAAATGATCCCAAAATGGTTATATTTCCTAAACTTTCATAACAGTAAGAAAGTAACAGCCTTAAAAATAAAAAAACAGAGGCACAATACTATCTTGAAAGTATTATTAAAAGGCTTAAAGATCTAACCTAAAAGTTATAAGTATATTTCTTTTATTTAAACTTTACTATAAGGTTATACTTTTAATGTGAGATTGTTGTCTTACACACATGTTCCTTCATACCAAGTAACAGTGAGTTCAAAGTTGCATAAGGTGTAACAAATTCAACTTTAATTCCAATATTATGTTAAAAAAACCCATAAACTCAACCTAAAAACAAGTTCAAAAATTAAAATAACACTTTTTTATTTAAGTTTACCATGATAGATCATATTTTCAGTGCGATATTTTTGTCCTATACACAAACATATTCGGAATATGGCGCCAAAAGAGGTGACGATTTTCAACAAAATACAGACAAGAAGAAGCATCTTACGGCCATACGAATTGGTCGTTTGGAATCATCATGGCATGGTTTTTGCACGTTATATATACAGACTACCGTAGTCTCAGATTCTCACCATTATTGCTTTACAGCACCAGGCACCAAAACAGTCTAGCAGCTATGGTATTTTATTTCTCCCTGTTGTACATTGGCTTCCATATTGTTTCCCTGCTTTGGCCTTAACTATCTTTCGGTTACTTTGCAGGAGAAGCCTGAGATCGTTGAAGGAAAGGTGGACTGGAAGGGCAGAGCAGCCGAGAAGCACAGACATGGAGGACCCAGAACGGCGTTGCTCATACTAGGTTAAACTCAACTTGATTTTACGTTGGATAGTGACTTAAAACGTTGAATCTTGTTCATGACTTGAATGGCTTAACGATCGTTTATTTTGCAGCCACCTTTGGTTTTGAGAACATGGCAAGCATATCTCTGGCAGTGAACTTGGTGACATATTTTAATCAGGTGATGCATTTGCAAATTTCCGATGCGGCGAACCAAGTAACCAACTTCAGTGGTGCTAGTTACATTCTCTCCATCCTGGCAGCTGCCCTTGCTGATACTTACATCGGCAGATTTAGAACTGTTCTCGTTGGAGGATGCTTCGAGCTCGTGGTATGCTTAAAACTTGCCATTCATATCATCATTGTCAAGCTAAAACAACAATAAATATATAAATTTGTTGCTGTCTATCCAGGGATTTGCATTACTGGCAATACAAGCTTATTATCCCAAGCTGAAGCCCCCACTTTGCGATGTCTTTGCTCGGAATTCCCAGTGCGAGGAAGTTCATGGCGGCAATGCTGCACTCCTTTTTGCTGCCCTATATTTGCTTGCTACTGGTTCAGCAGGAATAAAAGCTGGTTTGCCAGCCCATGGCGCCGATCAATTTGATGCAAAGGACCCAAAAGAATCAAAGCAGATGTCCACCTTCTTCAATGGCCTTTTGCTAGCCGTTTGTGTCGGTGGTATCGCCAGTTTAACGTTAGTTGTGTGGATCCAAGATTATAGAGGATGGGACTGGGGATTTGGGATATCCGCCATAGCATTATTCTTGGCTGTGACTCTCTTCGCCGGCGGACTGCCAATGTACAGAATGCATTTTATTCATGGAACTAGTGCCATCATTGAAATTATACAGGTAAGCATAATTGGTTAAGCCCCCAGGTTCGGTATCTCTTTGCGTTTTAAGAATACGAATCTGTGCTTAAGCAATATGAATGAGTCTAACTTTCTTCCTTAAAGTCAATCATTAAGAGAAGAGGATAT
Source organism: Casuarina cunninghamiana (assembly GCA_028551485.1). Lineage (NCBI taxonomy): Eukaryota > Viridiplantae > Streptophyta > Magnoliopsida > Fagales > Casuarinaceae > Casuarina > Casuarina cunninghamiana. Next base: position 6,269,238 of record CM052366.1, on the reverse strand, counting down.
CTAAAACTATAAAAATGGCTTTAAACTGAGATTATAGTGATGTGAGTCAAGTACTATTTAACCCACCTTACCTCACGCATGAGTGAATTTATGAGTGATGGGGCGTAGTAGTACAGTAAAGATCAACGACACCCAATTTATGATGAGATATTTTAGTTAAACTTGGGCTTCAATTCATATTAGAAATGATTCAACTTTCTCCTCTAAACTAGTTGTTAAAAGAAAATTGGACTTTCTAACAATCATTCTCGTGCCAAATCCAAATATGCCTCTTTGCTTTTAGGCTAACTTTGTACTTTGTGCCTTCCTATAGCCCTCAAAACTTTATATACAAAGGGCTTTGAGTCGGAAATCCTCAACTGATCGACATCCAAATATGTACTGCTCTAATCCTAAAACAGGGATTTTCATTCATGCAACAAGGTTTGCTTACCTCTGCTCATTTTTTCTCCAGGTGTATGTTGCAGCTATTAGAAATAGGAAGCTTCCCCTTCCTGAGGAGCCGACAGAGCTCTATGAGCTTGACAAGGACAAGGAGGCTGCTATTGAAGTAGAATTTTTACCTCACAGAGACGTTTTCAGGTTCTATCCCAAGCTTTCTTTTGCACCAAAATTTAGTACATCCCATATTTAAAAGGATAATCCTATGCAGGTTTTTGGACAGAGCAGCAATCCAACCATCGTCTACAGGAGAAGAACCTAGAGCAGAGACTCCAAATCCGTGGAAACTTTGTAGGGTGACTCAAGTGGAAAATGCCAAAATACTTCTAGGCATGGTCCCAATTTTCTGCTGCACGATAATCATGACCCTTTGCCTAGCGCAGCTCCAAACGTTCTCAATCGAACAAGGTCTTACCATGGACAGTAGATTGACCAATTCTTTTCGCATCCCGCCTGCCTCGCTCCCGATAATCCCGATCATATTCCTGATGGTTATAGTCCCTATCTACGACCGAATTTTCGTTCCCATTGCACGCAGAATCACTGGAGTCTCCACAGGGATTACCCACTTGCAACGTGTAGGAGTCGGCCTAGTTCTCTCATGCATCTCCATGGCCGTGGCTGCAATAATTGAAGTGAAGAGAAAAGGAGTAGCAAGAGATCACAACATGCTGGATGCAATCCCTGTTAAACAGCCGTTGCCCATCAGCACATTCTGGCTATCTTTCCAGTACTTCATATTTGGAATTGCAGACTTGTTCACATACGTGGGGCTGCTAGAATTTTTCTATTCAGAGGCACCAACGGCCCTTAAATCCATCTCAACCTGCTTCCTCTGGAGCTCCATGGCGCTTGGATATTTTTTCAGCACTATACTTGTGAAAATAGTCAATGCTGCAACGAAGAACATTACCAGAAGTGGAGGTTGGCTAGCAGGGAATAATATCAACAGAAACCATTTAAACCTCTTCTTCTGGTTGCTTTCTTTCTTGAGCTTCATCAACTTCTGTGTCTACTTGTTTGTGGCTAGCAGGTACAAGTACAGGCCTCAGAATCCAGTGGACTCAAGCGAGAAAAACGAGGAATAAGCCAAGGAAAATTTAGTCGTATGGGTTTACAGTAAAGAATGCGAATAATGATTTGGGTTTCCTTCTCGAGTTGTATTTTTATTTTTTTAATTTTATAATTCTTCTTTTGTTGATTTAATGAAGTTGTAAAGGGATTGGAACATGCATGCATGAAAACTTTTCGTTTGAAGTTTTGTACGGCCACTGCACCTGCCATTGCTATGCCACCCCAAGAAAAGGCAAAAGAAAAAGAAAATGAATGCATTTGAAGCTGTTTTCTTCGTTATTAAATATCATTGTCATAACAAATTCAAAGGCTTCTGTTTCATGAAGTTTCTGACGCTAACGATTTATGCATCACGCCATTACGTTTATCCATCAACTCAAGAAAAGTACAATAAAGTTTCGAACATCTATGGAACAGACAATTTGAAAAAGGCAACGGATGTTAAGAGGATAGTACATAGTACATGACTACAGTTACAAGAATTTATTATTTTCTATCCGACCAAATTTTCGCACGTGAATAGAAATTCCCAAATGAAGTTTTAATAAAAAGAAGATTTCTCAACTCTTAACCTAACTTTTGAGTTAGATTTTAGACAATTTCACATGATATTAGAGTCCAAGTTGAATTTACTCTATCCTATGTGACTTGACCCTAATAATGTTTGGTGTGCGGGGTAGTGTATGGAGAACAAAAGTCTAACACCAAAATAAAAAATGAGAAGTCTAATTTATATTTATATGCACCCACTTGAAAAAAGGACTTACAAATTTAAAGGAACATTGTTTATAATGATTTAATTTATTTAATTCTGCTCCTCTTGTTTCAACAAGACTTCCCTATGAATTTCTTGATTTTGTTTGGTTCTTGATCTTTCAATGATAAAAAAAAAAAAAGAAGAATAAATGTAACGGAGGGGCTCTCGGACCTCCCATGATATACAAATAGGGTTCATAACTTCATTTTTATTAATACCTTTAAAAATAAGATTTCAAAGATGGCAAATAGTTAGACATTCTATTAAAAATTTCTATTATCAATAATTATTTTTTATGAATATGTTATAGTCTTAAAATAAAAGGTCAATGAACTTGATAGAACATGAGTTTTGATTGATTTGATTGGCCAATGTATTATTACTACCAAATTTTCTATAAATTTCAATGGTGAGCATATTAGCTATTTTAAGGGCACCAACGGGTTAAAGCAAGGAGATCCTTTGTCTCCTAATTTATTTGTCCTTATAATAGAGATTCTTAATAGAATTATTATTGAGAAAACTTTTACTTCTACTTTCAAATATCATTGTCTTGTAAAAATGAGAAAATCACTCATCTTTACTTTGTTGATGACTTATTTTGGTTTGTACATGAGGATGTCAATTCAATGTTATGCCTCACTAATATTATGGAAGACTTTGCAGCACTTACAAGTTTACGTTTTAATCTTAGCAAATGCTAGATATTTGTTTTAGGGCTTACTGAATAAGGAAAGCTCTTGATTTTGGATCATAATCCATTTAAAAGAACTCTCCCAATTAAATATCTTAGTGTTCCACTTATTACAAAAAGACTTACTTATGCCGATTGTAAGGTTTTGACTAAGAAAATCGTGGGAAGAATTGATGGTTAGGAAATGAGGCATCTAAGCCATGCCGAAAGATTACAATTGGCAAAATCAATTCTTTCTTCTATCTGTAGCTTTTGGATATAAATGTTCATTCTCTCGAAGGAAACTATTTATGAAATTGAAAAGAGGATTAAACACTTCCTATGGATGGATAATCTAAAAGATTGTAAAACTTACAAGGTTACTTGACAGATTGTTTGTTAACCTAAAAGGGAAGGAGGACTTGGGTTACTAGATCATAAAGTATGGAATAAGGTTTTGTTGAAGAGGTCACTCTAAAATCTCATCAATTATCTAAGCTCATTTTTACAGAGTATAATAAATTATAATAAATTATAATAAATTATAATACTAAATTTAGGAGAATTTCAGTTATATATCTTAACATCAAAGGAAATATGGCATGAAGTTGAAAAGGTCTTCTTAAGTTACAACAAATTCTCATATCTATGTTTTCCAAACCTTCTTATTGTACAATGTTTTCATCAAAGTTGCAACATTATTGAGCGTTTCTTACTTTATTGCTTTGGTATTACTATTAATTTGATTGATTAGTATTATTATTACTTGTTTAAATCCATACATTATTGGCAAGTAAATTACATTGTATTTTACTATTTGCCATTGGTTTTTGATAGGATTGGGATTGATCTCTTGGGGAAAAAAAAATTGGATGTAAAAGTGGTATAGTCTTGTAAGGATTACTAAAGAATAGTGGAAGAGACATTTTTGCCATATTGGTTAAAAGGTAACCAGAGATGTAGGCAACTGTTTGTTATGGGCCAAACCTTTTAAAAAATTTTATGTGATTGTGTGCCTTTTTGCTTATTATTATTGTTTTATAATTACTAGAAAGTATTTTGAAAAATAACTAATCAATTCATCCTTCACTTCTTGATTGATTAGGAAGGCTAGAATCCAACAATAGCCACCTTAAAAAAATAGCTAACCATTGGATAGACTTGCCTATTTAAGAGACATTTTGGGAAAGGAAAATGTTAGTTGCAATTAGTCTTCTAAAAGACTACGATTGAAGATTGGAAGTAGCTTTTCATGACCACTTCCATGGAAACTAGCGCAAGGCATTAAAAGCCCTTCTATGAGAAGGGTGCAAGCAGGAAACAAGATGAGCAAGTGAGTTTAAAAAGGGTCACTGCCACTAAAGCTATGAAACTTAGGGGTAACTCCTTCTAGGAAGATTTAAAGGTTGAGGTGGATGGCTTAGAGTAATCAAGCAAGTAAATGGTTAGATAGTTCAATCTTAAGTACTCTTAGGGGCTTCTCCTCCATGGTTGTGCAATGAACTGGACATTCTAATTACACTTCTTATCTAATGAAAGATTCTCCTCTATTCCCTCTAAACATTGTTTGAGTACATGTAAAAGAAAAGGAAGGCTGACCTAAGCCTGAGGGTTGGGTGCCATATGGTCTTAAGAGCCATGTGGGCCATTACATAAATGCCAAAACCAAACTATTTAACATAAATTGGTGTGACATAAGTTTGGGTGATAAAGAGCTACAACCATGTAGATGTCACAAAGCCACATGGACTCTTAAGTACAACAAGCGATCAAGAAAGCTCCAAGCTCGAAGGCACTATTATTAGATAAGATGAGGGATGCAAAAGGTGTTCATATAAGTGACGAGACCTAAGGTTCAGCGGGAAGGATTGAGGCAAGTGGGCATAAAAAGATGTCATGTGCATAGAGGGCAAGGGTAGCTAAGAAGATACAAACTTGGATCAAGACAAAACAAAAAAGTGCACAAGCTGTGATATGCTTATGGTGCACACTCAAGTAAGCAAGCTAGAATAACGATGTAAAAGGAAAAAAAAGGTCAATATGAGCCAAAATGCTACCTAGGTTATATATATATATATAAAGGGCTTTCAAAGGTTCACCCCTTCAAGGCTTGACTAACCTTGGCCACCTACCCATATAACTCCCTATATTATATATATATAGTTAGGAATAAAGTTCTCTCTTTGCCTAACGTCTGTTCTAAGTACTTACTTGACCTACCCACCCAAGCAACTAAGAGAGAACAAGTGACTCTAAGGCTTACATACTAGTGACCAAAGCTAAATGCTAGGCAAACCTTAGGATTAGATGAGCCATTTCATAAAGCAAATAGCCTATATGCAATCACCTACTATTTCAATTACAATTAGTACCAAGCTTGTGAACTAGCATTATAAACTTGGTTACACTACTTTTGAAAAAATAATAAGAATTTTTAAATTAATAAAGACTCCATTTTTTAGGACTCCTATATTTTTTTGCCAAACTTATCGCATTAGCAAAAGTGCACGCAATCCTCATCTCTTGACACATAATAAAACACAAGTTTCACTGGATGTAATCCATTTTGACATATGGGAGCCCACTCTAATTTTATTGTCATAAGGAAATAGATACTATATATCCCATTTGCACATATTTAGTTGTTTACTCTACCCTTATCTTAGGCTATATGCCAAGCATAAAGTAATGCTAAGGTCTACACTATATACTTTTTTAAGATATCCTTCAAGATGAAAAGGGTAATGATGTCTATGCATCAAAACCAATTGCGTCTATATCATTGTAGATGCTATATTTGATGAATCTCTTTATCTCTTTACTTAAGGTTCATCATCAAATTATCCCAATACGAAGGACATACCATCAATAATACCATTAATATCTACTAAGTAGTACACCAACCTTTTCACATCCTCCATAAGAATCACCTACTCATGATTTCCATCCTACAAGACCAAATCCTTTTGATACATCATGCAATACAATATCAAAATCATTTGATTCCCCCACTACACTTGTGATCAATATTCCCATAAATTCTAATTCATTGCCTCCTAATACGCAGATGGCAACACACCTTCAGAAAAGCATTATTGTGTGACAAACATTAACTCATCAACGTACTTATGTGCTTATAGCCTCCATCAATATGTATGTCAAACCATCCAATTTTAATGAGGTTTCTAAAAGTCTACATTGGCATAGTGCCATGGTAGAGAAATGTACTGTCTTGATCAAAAATCAAACTTGAGAACTTGTTCTCCAACCATCTCATGTGACACCTATAGGTTGTAAATAGGTTTACAAAGTTAAAAAAAAAAAAAAAAATTGATGGCTTTTTTAACAATACAAAGCATGCTTTGTTACCAAAGGTTTCCATTGTGGCTCAATATCAACTACAATAAGACCTTTAGCCTTGTTGCTAAACCTATTATTGTATGTACCATTCTTGCTTTTGCCTACTCTAAAGGATGGATTATCAAGCAACTTGATGTTAAAAATGCATTCCTACATGGAACACTTTATAAAGAAGTATATATGAATTAACCTCAAGGGTTTATTGATTCCCAAAATAAAATTATGTAAACCATCTTTGGAAATCTCTTTATGGGTTGGAACAAGCTCCTAGAATGTGGAATCCTCCTTTCATTCAATTTTTATAGAAAATTGGGTTCAAAATGTCTAATGTTGATTCCTCTCTTTTACAATGTATTTTTTGCTACACTTACATTTACAATGTATTTTTAATATATGTTGATGAAGAATTGAAGCATAGATTCCCACCAACTGGCCTTTTCTTACATCAGACAGAATTTGCACTTGAAATTTCAGGACTTCCTCTAGTTTCTCGCATTTTCTCTTTTGTCTTCTTGTTAAAATATTTTGTATCTTCCTTAACCTTAGAGCGACGTTTGATTTTGAGAACAAGGCAATCTTGTCATTGGCGTTGAACTTGACGACACACTTCAATGGGGGTGATGCGCATGGAAATTGCCGACGCGGTTAACGAACAGACACACTTGATGGGCACTGGTCAGGTTCTCTCCATTCTTGCAGCTGTCCTTGCAGAAACTTACATCGGCAGATTCAAAGCTGGTCTTGTTGCAGGATGCCTCCAGTTGATGATGGGTTTGAAATTAGCCATCTAGATCACCATCGTCAAACAACACAGTCTCAGTTTCTACAAATACGAAGATTATGACTCGATCTCTATGTACTGAATATGTTATTTTTTTTCTGGCTGATTTTCCAGGGATTGAAGTTGTTGACAATACAATTTCACATCTTCGACCTACAATCAGACTAAGCTCAAACTTTATCGTTAGGCTTAACTTTGGTCAGAGTTCAAAAAATAATCCCAAAACAGTGATACATCCTAAACTTTGGTACAGTAAGAATGTAACAGCCTAAAAAATATCGCAATTTACTATTATTGACAAGTAAAAAAATGGAGGCACAAGAATGTCTTTAAAGCATTTCGGCAATGTCGCTCCAACAAAAGAGGCGGCGATTTTCAGAAAAATACAGACAAGAAGAAGCATTTTAGTGTCATACGAATTGGCCGTCTGGAAACGTCACGGCATAATTTTGCAGGTTATATATGAAGACTGCCGTGGTCTCAAATTCTCACCATTCTTGCTTTCCAGCATCAGGCAACGGGATAGGCTATTAGCTATGGTATTTCACTTTTCCTAGTTGATGTGCCTCGCATTTTTGGATTCCTTATTGTTTCCTTGCTTTGGTCTTTAACTATATTTCGTTTTCCTCGCAGGAGAAACCTGAGATCGTTGAAGGAAAGGTGGACTGGAAGGGCAGAGCAGCTGAGAAGCACAGACATGGAGGGCCCAGAACTGTGTTGCTCATACTAGGTTAAACTCAACTTGGTTTTACGTTAGATGGTGACTTAAAACGTTGTATCCTGTTACAAATCCTTCGGAATTCTTCGTTTCCAGTACTGTCCTAGAATTCTGTTCATGACTTAAATGGCTTACCTATCGTTTGTTTTGCAGCCACCTTTGGTTTTGAGGGCTTTGCAACCTTAGCTCTGGCGGTGAACTTGGTGACATACTTTAATCAGGTGATGCATATGCAAATTTCTGATGCGGCGAACCAACTAACCAACTTCTTGGGCACTAGTTTCATTCTCGCCATCCCAGCAGCTGTCCTTGCTGATACTTACATCGGCAGATTTAGAACTGTTCTCATTGGAGGATGCTTTGAGTTCGTGGTACTGCTTAAAACTTGCCATCCATATCATCATTGTCAAGCTATAACAACAATAAATATTTAAATTCGTTGCTGTCAATCCAGGGATTGGTATTACTGGCTATACAAGCTCGCGATTCCAAGCTGAAGCCCCCATTTTGCCAAATCTTTGCTTTGAATGCTCAGTGCGAGGAAATTCATGGCGGCAATGCTGCATTCCTCTTTGTTGCCCTATATTTGCTTGCTATTGGTTCAGCAGGAATAAAAGCGGCTTTGCCTGCCCATGGTGCCGATCAATTTGACACAGAGGACCCAAAAGAAGCAAAGCAGACGTCCACCTTCTTTAATGGCATTTTGCTAGCCGTTTGTGTTGGTGGTGTCGCCAGTTTAACGTTACTTGTGTGGATCCAAACCGATAAAGGATGGGGCTTGGCATTTGGGATCTCCTCCATCGCCATGCTCTTGGCTGTGGCTATCTTCGCCAGCGGACTGCCAATGTACAGAATGCAAGTTATTCATAGAACCAGTGCCATCATTGAAATTACACAGGTACGCATAATTGGTTAAGCTCCTAGGATCGATGTCTGTGCGTGTTTAGAATACGAATCTGTACTTAAGCAATATGAATGAGCCTAATTTTCTTCCTTGAAGTCAATCATTAAGAGAAGAGGAAATCATACGCTATAACACTACAAAAATCGTTTTAAACGAGACTTTAATCATTTGAGTTTACCACCATTTAATCCACCTTCTCACCCCAAGTATTGAATTGTTAGCACTTGGAGTAAAAATTAGTATGTATAGATATATTTTAGTTATATTTTAATAATATTTTAAAAGTTGTTCTTCTTTGTATTGATGGGTATTCCTAATAGTATTGGATTAAAATTCATAATAGTATTTGGTTAGGATTTTCTTTGATGTGGGTTTAAAAACAGAAGACCATGGAAAAACTTAATATGGCTAAATAGGGAGAAAAAAATAGGGTTGCATCTTATAAGTGTGGCAACTAGAGAGTGTTGCATTGTGTAGTAGTCACCAACCAAGAGAGGATCTAGTATGTTACTATAAGTACTAAGAACAATTGTGTAAAAGCTGTAAGTGAATTTTGTATTCAACACTTGTGTATTCTCATGAAAATACTTAATAAGAGAAAATGGAGTTAGTAGCTACACCGATAATGAGGGACTTAACAAATTTATGAGTGGTGACATATAGTAATAGGCAAAGATCATGGGCACTCAATTTATGAGGAGATATTTTACTTAAAAATGAGTTTCAATTCATATTAAAAATGATTCAACTTTTTCCTCTAAACTAGTTGTTAAAAGAAAATTAGACTTTCTAACAATCATTACCAGGCAAATCTTTGGACCTTTCCCTTAGTTGTCCCTAAGGAAAAGACCAACACTTCTTGTGCCTAATCCAAATGTGCCTTGTTGCTTTTTGGCTATGTTTGTACTTAATACCTTCCTATAGCCCTCAAAACTGGATATACAAAGGGCTTTGCGTCGAAAGCCTCGATGGATCGACGTCCAAATATGTACTGCTCTAATCCTAAAACAGGGATTTGTATTCATGCATCAGGGCTAATTTACTTCTGCTTATACTTTTCTTCAGGTGTATGTTGCAGCTATTAGAAATAGGAAGCTTCCCCTTCCTGAGGACCCGACAGAGCTCTATGAGCTTGACAAGGACAAGGAGGCTGCTATGGAAGTAGAATTTTTACCGCACAGAGACCTTTTCAGGTTCTATCCCAATCTTTCATTTGCACCAAAATTTAACACATCCCTAGAAGGCTATTCTTTTCGTTCATTATTTAAAAGGATAATCCTGTGCAGGCTTTTGGACAAAGCAGCAATCCAAGCATCGTCTACAGGGGAAGAACCTAAACCAGAGGCTCCAAATCCATGGAAACTTTGTAGGGTGACTCAAGTGGAAAATGCCAAAATACTTCTAGGCATGGTCCCAATTTTCTGCTGCACGATAATCATGACCCTCTGCCTGGCGCAGCTCCAGACGTTCTCAATCCAACAAGGTATTACCATGGACACAAGTTTGACCCATTCTTTTCGCATCCCGCCTGCCTCTCTTCCGATAATCCCGATCATATTCCTGATGGTTATAGTCCCTATCTACGACCGAATTTTCGTCCCCATTGCACGCAGAGTAACTGGGCTACCCTCAGGGATTACCCAATTGCAACGTGTAGGAGTTGGCCTAGTTCTCTCATGCATCTCCATGGCCGTGGCTGCAATAATTGAAGTGAAGAGAAAAAAAGTAGCAAGAGACCACAACATGCTGGATGCAATCCCTGTTCAACAGCCGTTGCCCATCAGCACATTCTGGCTATCTTTCCAATTTTTCATATTTGGAATTGCAGACTTGTTCACTTACATTGGGCTGCTAGAATTTTTCTATTCAGAGGCACCAGCGGCCCTTAAATCCATCTCAACCTGCTTCCTCTGGAGCTCCATGGCGCTCGGATATTTTTTCAGCACTATACTTGTGAAAATAGTCAATGCTGCAACGAAGAACATTACCAGAAGTGGAGGTTGGCTAGCAGGGAATAATCTCAACAGAAACCATTTAAACCTCTTCTTCTGGTTGCTTTCTTTGTTGAGCTTCATCAACTTCTGTGTTTACTTGTTCGTGGCTAGGAGGTACAAGTACAGGCCTCGGAATCCAGTGGTTTCTGATGAGAAAAACGAGGAATAAGCCAAGGAAAATTTAGTCTCAAGGGTTGATAATACAAAGAATGCGAATTGCGATTTGGGTCTCCTTTTGGGGTTGTAATTTAAAAAATAAAATTTGTAATTTTCTTTTTGTTGATTTAATGATATGGTAGAGGGATTGGGACATGCATGCTGTTCGTCAATGAACACCAGTCGTTTGAAGTTTCGTAGGGCCATTGCAACTCCCATTGCCGGGCCACCCCAAGAAAAGGCAAAAGACAAGGAAAATGAATGCATTTGAATTTGTTTTCTTCGTTATTAAATATCATTGTTTCATGAGATTTCTGATGCTAACCATTTATGATTCATACCATGACGTTTATTCATCAATTCAAGAAAAGTATAATAAAGTTCCGAACATCTATGGAATGGAAAATTTGAATAAGGTCAACGAATACTGGGAAGATCTTCTAATCCTTTATCTAACTTTTATATTGGGTTTTAGCCTTTTAACATAGTATTAGAATTCAATTAAAATTTATTTTACATTATGCAACCTTAAGTTTAATAGTGCTCAGTGTACAAAAAAAAAATGTATACATAAGACAAGAGTTTTACATCAGAAGAAAATATTCATAAAGTGAAATTTAAATAATAAAAAAGACTTTAATTCTTGAACTAATGTTGGGTTAAATTTTAAACCTTCTAACAATAATTAATTACATATTAAACAATTTACTCTTACCTAAAAGTCGACTTTCACATATTGTCAATTCACTTAGAAAAATGGGTGAACAAGAACAAATTCAAATAGATATATTTTCTAATTTCTCATACAATAAGAAAGTAACTCCTCCAAAAATATTGCAATTGACTAGAATTAACTGTTAAAGAGGGGGCGGGATTAAAAGTGTCTTGAAAGCATCCACGGAATCTCTCTCTCCAGCAGAAGGTTCTTACAGTCAAAACTGGTCGTTTCAACCATCATTGCACAAATTTTGCAACTTATATATACACATGAACTGTGGTCTTACATTCCACCAATCTCACCTTTTAGCTATGGTACGTTTCTTCTTCTCGTTGTTCTGTTTCACATTTTTAGGTTCCATATCATTTTCTTCCTTTAGTCTTAACTGTGTTCTGGTTTCGTTGCTGGAGAAACCTCAGCTCATCGAAGGAAGGTGGATTGGAAGGGTAGAGGAGCTCTGAAGCACAAACATGGAGGACCACCCAGAACTGCTTTTGCTGATATTGGGTTAAAAACTCAACTTGGTTTCTTGGGAAATATTGCATGGCGATTTCCAAAAGCATATGGTGTCAAAATAGCTTTCACCCACGTTTGGCCGACGCAGCTAACCAACAGACCAGCTAGATGGGCACTAGTCACGTTCTCTCCATTCTTGTAGCTGTCTTTGCAGATACTTACATCGGCAGATTCAACTATGTTCTCGTTGCAGGATGCCTCGAGTTAATGGTGGGTTTAAAATTAGCCATCTAGATCATCCTCGTCAAACAAGACAGTCTCAATTTTTACAGATAGGAAGATTATGACTCAGCCTCTACGTACTAAATATTTATTTTTTTTCTTGCTGATTTTCCAGGGATTTGCGTTGTTAACCATAGAACCATCCTTTACAGGGGAGGATGCTGGACCAGGGGCTGCAAATCCATGGAAACTTTGCAGGGCCACTCAAGCGGAAAATGCCTAAACACTACTAGGCATGATCATAATCTACAATTGGGCCCCCCACAAGAAAAGCAATGCATCTAAAATTTATTTATTTATATCATTGAGATCACGATATTATGATGTTAATAATAGTCATAATAACAAATTGAAAACCCTACGTTTGAAGGGTCTTTTGGTGGTGCAGCTTATACATCGCACCATCAATATTTATCCATCAATTTTCAAGAAAAGAATACAGATGAAATTCTGAATATCTATAAGAAGAAAATTGAATAAATTTACAGTTGTTAACAGGATATTAGATAATGGATGATTAACAATTTAATAAAGAATAATTTCATGGTCTTGATTACTATGCAAATATTCCCAGCTATAATAATTGGTAGATGGATCGCAACTACTTTATTTTAAAATAAAATAAAATAAAAGGCAAGAGCAAGCAGGATTCTGATTCTAGATGTCACCTGTGCCCAGATCAGGATCTCGTCCCAGTATGCCACGTGTCCCACCATGCTCACCATTTCAGAGCTCTCATCTTCACCAGGCTCAGCCACCTCAACTCCCATGCATGGCAACGTGGGATCCTCGTACCTCACCACGTTCCCCATGCACTCTCTCCTTCTCAATCGTCCTCTATAAACACTCCTCGCTCGGCTTCTTCTCAGAACCCTAAACACAGTCGCTTCAATGGCCTCCAGTGACAAGACACCGAGTGCTATGCCTTCAGCAACCGACCCCAGGACGCCGGGGCAGCCCATGACGATGCAGCAGCACTTGATGGACAAGGGCGCCCAAATGATTCAGTCCCTGAAGCCCGTGAAGCAGATGAACCAGCACGTCTGCACCTTCGCCTTGTACAGCCACGACATGACCCGCCAGATCGAGACCCACCACTATGTCACTCGTGTCAACCAGGACTTTCTCCAGTGCGCCGTTTACGACTCTGATCACGGCCATGGCCGTCTCATTGGTGAAACTTTTAGCCCCTCCACTTGTTTTCGCTTTGATTTTGTATCCAACGGAAGAGAACGTGGTTGTTTTAACTTGAACTTCTTGTTCTACAGGTATTGAATATATTGTATCGGATAGGATATTTGAAGCTCTGCCTCCGGACGAGCAGAAGCTGTGGCACTCTCATGCTTATGAGGTTGTAATTCTAACTTTTAGAGCATTTCTTTTTTCAAAGAATTGATTTTGATGATCATGAACTTGGATGATTCAGATCAAGTCAGGCCTGTGGGTGAATCCGCGAGTTCCAGGAATGGTAGAGAGACCAGAACTCGAAAACCTGGCCAAAACGTACGGCAAATTCTGGTGCACATGGCAGGTTGATAGAGGTAAACAAGGGAGTCCCTATAATTTAGCGAACTGCTAGGTGGGTGCAATCTTTAATGGCGTTACTAATTTTGAGGTGGGCATGTGAATTAGGGGACAGGCTTCCTCTGGGTGCGCCGGCCTTGATGATGTCTCCACAAGCGGTGAACCTGGGCCAGATCTCGCCGGAGCTGGTCCATTTGAGGGATAACAAGTACAACATCTCAACAGAGACCCTGAGGCATTCGAGGGTGGAGATCGCAGAGCCAGAGTGGATCAATCCGCGGGCGGACTACTGGAAACAGAACGGGAAGGGCTTCGCCGTTGACATAAAGTTCACAGATCTGAAATTAAGGGCACCATTTCCGTGACCATGAGATATAAATATAGACATGAAGAATATGAACTTCCTATATATAATAGGACGCATGTATGTTAAGGTATGTCTTACGTATGAGACAATACAACGTGGGTATATTTAGTGTGTGTACTTAAAAAGAGTTTTGTAAAGGCTGTAGTTGGATGCCATCCACACATAGGATGGTTGGGGTGTGCATTCAGCAGGTTATGTTAAGTTGGTTATGGTGTTCGCAGCATCATGTCTACATCTCTGTGTCTGAGTCTTGCCTCTTGAATAGATATTGTGTTAAAAAGGTTTATTTTCTTTAAACCTGCAATATGCAAAGGGATGTTTTCTAAACGATTTTAACCCTTGAAACCATCTTCTTGTTGAACTTGAAGGCAAGGGCTCTACTTTGATTTTTGATGAATATGTGATAAGGAACAAAGGTTTAGAGCATATTTCAGTATTATAAATTTATTTAAGTATGAAAAAAAATTAGGGACATAGATGATTTTAAAATAAAATTTTTAATTTACTAATTAAAATAAAGTTATTGATTAAATCTTTTTAGGTGAATGTTTTCATATCATAATTTGAAGGTGAACTGTATTTTCATCTAATATCTCTACATAACGTGAGTAATAATATAGAAAGAAAAAAAGTAATTACAACTGCAATTTAGCCTATGAATGAGAATATTACCTTATTTAATGAAAACAATGCTGAATATTTTCAAAACAAACCATTTTGATAACTTTTATCTTTTATTTAATAACAGAACCTAAAAGTTAAATCAGCACGGTTAAATACTTGATTAGGGAAAATACATAATGGTTAATACAATTCAGCAACGAAGCATAGTTACAGCAGCGTCCACGTCGCATCAATAAAGTTGTGCTAACAATTTTCGACAATGTTAACTAAAAAAATGAAGTAATAAAGTCTTGGTCTTGGCGTTATTTGTTTATTACCGCAAGTTGTGTACTTTCAAAGTCAACTTCTGAATTCCTATTGCTAATTTAAAAAACAAAGTGCATATACGTTGTTTAATCTTTTTTATTAGTGAAGATTCTCGAGATCTATAAACTCCGAAAGGAAAAATAATACTTCATAGCACGATTATGACAAAAGTTAATAATAAAATATTGCGTTTTATACTTTTGAAAAAATAATACTTCAAACCACGATTATGACAAAAGCTAATAACATATTATTTCATTTTATACTTTTTCACTTGATTACCTTATTAAGACAAACACTCCAAAAAAAGTTTGATGAGATTTTGAGTTATTAAAAAAAAAAAAAGAATGTAAATGCATGACACTTGAAATGTTATTTAGGTTCAAATCTCTTTAACTATATTTCTAATTAAACTTAAGCATATTTTGGTTTATGAGTCTCTCTCTCTCTCTCTTTCTCTCTCTCTCTCTCTCTCTCTCTCTCTCTATATATATATATATATATATATATATATTTATATATATATATTTATATATAACGTCCTTAGATTCATAGGAAGCCCAATTTTGGTTCGTTTTCATATAATAAGATTACCATCCTAAATTTTACACGTAGATATCTCATTTCAGCATATACCTTGATTCCATGTTCCCTGCGAGCTTTATCAATTCGCCGGAACATGTTCAACCCTCCCTGCTTTCCCAAGCTACCTTCTTCCCTATAAGATTAAACACTCCAGGATCCGCCATACGTGAACTTTCTCGAATACCCACTTCGTATTTTTCTCATTTTTGCCGAAAGAAGGTTAGGATTTCGCTCATGGCGACCCCGGAAACTGCCAGGGACACCCAGACGCAAGGGGAGGAGCAGAAGCACGCGTACTCTGTGTGGGCGATCCCGCCGGACGACGTGGCGGCCAGGCTGAAGAAACTGATGGCCGGCCTGCGATCGGAGTTCGGCGGGCCGGAGTTCGAGCCCCACATCACGGTTGTTGGGCTCACCAATTTGACGCCGGACGATGCGCTTCGGAGGTTCAGATCAGCGTGCGAGGGCCTCAAGGCATACACGGCCACCGTGGAACGTGTGGCCACCGGGACCTTCTTCTATCAGTGCGTTTTCCTGCTCGTCCGTCCGACGGCTGAGGTGATTTCATGGCTTCTTTTTCCTCTTTCTTTTCTGGGTGCGTAATCGGAATTGTAACGCTAACGTATAAACGGTGCCATTGTCGTTCAGGTCGTGGAGACCAGCGCACACAGCAGTGAGCATTTCGGATACAAGGCGTCGACCCGTAAGTTTCATTTCTCTGTTCTCCGCTTGTGATCAGAAATTCGTGAAGAAAAGAAAAAAGCACCCAAATGCCATGCCAAATTTGAATCTAACAATGATGGAAAGTTCAAATTTATGGTTAAAATCATACTATCCTGTGGTTCAGAAAGCAACAATTGGTATTCTGATTAAAAAAAATGCGCATCTGTTCTTGTTCTTGTGCATCTTTTTGGTCTTCTTTTCCGTGGAAATTGGGAAATGGTGTTGGGTTGTGACTGTTCCTGTATTGAGGACTTACCCTCTACGATTTTGCAGCTTACATGCCACATTTGAGCCTCCTGTACGGGGATCTGACAGATGAGGAAAAGAAGAAAGCTCAGGAAAAAGCTAGTATCCTTGATGAAGGCATTAACAGCCTGAGCTTCCCAGTTACCCGCCTTGCGTTATACAATACAGACACTGATGACGTAACTCTCAAATCCTGGAAGAAAGTTGCCGAATGCAGCTTGAGCCCAAATTAGCTTCTTTCCTTCTTCGTGCTTTTAGTTTGTAATAAGGATCGTGGTGCTCTTTTGCTTCTTGGTCCTCTTGGTTTGTAATAATGATAATGAACTCACTCGGGTTTTCTTCTGGCGTAGCCAATGTCAGCTTGGTCATTGCCTGTAATTATGGTTATATATACCAGCTCTACTTCTTCCGTTCGAATATTTGCTTGTCATTTCCCTAGGATTTTGATTGATAAGAAATTTTGAGGAAGTTGCTTCCTGCTGCACAACTTAAATTGAGAACCCATTTAACAACTCAACCATGCCACATGATTGAGTAGGCTTTACCTAATCTATTGACAACAAGAAAAAGAAGAACCAACCCATAGTTGGCCACACACGCAGCAAGGACGGCGATGCCAAGGTTTCACATAGGTGGCAGTTCCAAGTGGCTTCGGTAGCCCTTTGAAGGGGGGAAACCTCATGGTGGTTGCTTGGCATGGAAAGAGGCAACAGAATCAATCTCCAACAGTGAAATTAGAGCATTTATCAACAATGGCGGTGGTGGATCCGCTTATGGCCTTCTAGTGGAGTGTAAATTCGTAAGGAAAAGGAAACAGAGTTAAACTTTACCAATATACAACATTAACTTTGAGTGAGAAATTTTAATAAACACGTGGACTGCAAGTGAGAAAAGTGCTTTGTTTTTCTCAAAACTTAGATACAAGATTGCAAACTCACATGCACAAATACTTCTTAAATTTCCATTCACTCTTTCCTCTCTCATGAGTGTGTTTTCTCTCGCGTAAAAGGCAATTTTTCCATCCACGTGCATCACATTGCTTGACAAGCACAAAATGAGGTTGCATTGTATTCAGCTTCTGTTAGAATAACGTAAAAGCAATGTTCGTTCGAGTACAAATGAACTTTGAAGCAACACATTGTAAGACCCGAAGTTGAGTGTCCTCAAGCAATGAAAGAGAAATTTTGTGTTTTATAACAAGAAGAATGTTGCTAAATAAACAGGTTGGGCCTACACCCATGACAACACCAAAGCCCAATGCCAACATTCAATGCTCCCCCTAAAGCTGGAGTATTAAATTTGTGTAAATCTAATACTCCAATATTGATGTTGGCCACTAGATAGTGCTTTAGTAAATAAATCCGTTGGCTACTCTTTAGTATTTACTTATTCTCATTTAGGTGGGAACGGAATTATTGGTTAAGAGAATGACAAGAAGACAATCATAGAGCATCTCAAAGCCAACGTTCAGGTGAATGTTTCAATTTTTTCAATTGTTGTCATCGGTGGGTTAGGAAAGAGTGCACTAGCCTAACTTATTTGTAATGACTAGAATTTCACAACAAAATTTCATCTTAAAGTGTGGATTTGTGGTTTGGATGACTTTGATATAGAAATTATTACAAGAAAAATATTAGAATGTTTAACAAAGGAAAAACTTCAAGATAAGACAATGAATGCGTTAGTAGACCTCCTTAGTAGAAAAATCAATGGCCAAAGATATTTATTTATATTAGATTATGTCTGGAATCAAGACTATGAAAAATGACATCAGTTAAAAGATCTATTAGATAATGTCAATAGAGGCAGTAGAATTATAATCACCACACATTCTACCAGAGTTGCAAAAGTTATGCATTCAAAACCATATATATTACGAGGTTTAGAGAAAAATGTGTCATGGAAATTGTTTAAACAACAAGCTTTTGAAAATGAGGAAGAGTCCATTGACCCAATCAAGCAAGAGATTGGGATAGAGGCTGTTAAAAAGTGTGTAAGAGTGCCATTGGCTTTGACATCTATCGATAGCCTATTATATTCCAGGGATTTGGAATTTTGGATGGCTTTGAAGGACAAGGAACTTTCCACAATATCTCTTAGTGATGAAACCAATAATATAATGCTAACTTTAAAATTGAGTTATAATAGACTTCCATCTTGATTCAAGCAATGTTTTGCTTATTGTTGTTGATTTCCAAAAGACTTTATGTATGATAAAATCACATTCATTAGTCTTTAGATTGCATAAGGATTTGTTGAGCTATAGACGATCAATGTTTGGAGGACACTAGTCACGACTATTTTATAAATTTGCTTTTTGGATCATTTTTTCAAGAACCTAAGATGGATAATCTAGGGAATATAATTGAGTGTAAAATGCATGATTTGATACATTATCTTGCTATGTCAGTGGTAGGATCATTGTTAGCTACGATTGGTGATGAAGTGAGAAACATTAGTAACAAAACTAGTTTTGTAAGTTTTAATGATGATACTGATTTTTTATCTTTAAATTAGTTTTCATTTGAAGCAAGTAGTACACAAACATTTATTTGTCCTATTTGTAATTTCCTCACTTAGCTAAAAATTTTAAACATATTGACTATGAAGTTATATTTTCTATGTTTGAATACTTGCATGTGTTGGATCTCGGTAATGGAAAATTGGAATGTTTACCAAGTTCTATTGGTAAGTTAAAGCAACTACAATATTTTGATCTTTCTAGTAATGGTTTCAAGCAACTGCCCCACTTTATAATTATGTTACAAAATTTACAAACATTGAAACTCTATAACTATATGCAGCTTGAAAAAATACCAAGTGACATTACAAAATTATTTAACGTTAGATACTTGATCTTGATGATTGTCACCATTTACGTTACATACCACAAGGACTATGGCAATTAACCAATTTCACAGGTTGATTGTTTTTGTTGTTAATGAGGGTCCTCTCTCCAATGATAGTAGTAGTTTAAATGAATTAAATGGTCTCGATAATTTCAAAGGAAGTTTAACAATACATGGTTTAAGACATGTGAGAATAGTAAAATATGTAGTTCTACTTTCACAAAAAAATTTGTCTTAATTTGTCTTGTGTTTTAGGCATTTCTCTTGTCTTTCTCTAAATGGCATACACATATATATTCCACTGATATATTTAGCATAAGGTGGAAATGTGCAGGTATGTGGCAGCACCTTCAAATAGTATTGATAGTCTCAAATCAATAACATATTAAGAGTTATTTCACTACGCACTACTTCAGTTGATTAGATAGGAACAAGCTATTGCATCACTTGCTTGGATAGCCATCCTGATTTGTATACCTTGGATAACCTTAAGTAAGCCAATTATGAGTCAAAATCCAACAACAACTATGTCTAATGAACCTTTGACATGCCTTAATATTCATTTGTGTAGGGTTCTAGCCTCTTTAGAAATCAAGAAGGCGGGGTTGAATTGATTGCCTATTTAAAAATGAAGATAATTTCTCACAAGTTATAATGTAACAAATTCAAACAAACAAGCATGCAAGAAACAACACCAAGATTTTTAGAAGGTTCAGCCATAACAAACAACTGCCTACATCCCCTATTACCTTTTAACCAATGTGGCTAAAAGGTCTCTTCCACTATTCTTTATAACCTTTACAAGAGTTCACAACTTGTATAACCAATTTCTTCTCCAAGATATTTAATCCAATCCCACCAAAGATTTCAATGGTGATTTAATACAACAATAATATGAGCTTGCTATGAATATGAAAATTAAGCAACCTATAATAACACTCAACAAGAGTAATATCAATCAAAGCAGTAGGTTCAAGAAGTGCTTAGTAAAATAGCAACTTTGATGAACACTTTGCAGCAACAAGCTTGAATGTTTTAGAGTTTTGCAATGTATTCTCCAGTGTCGCTTTCCTTGAGCTTTCATTTCAATTTAAAGACTCTTTCCATGGTAGCTTTTCACCATAGCCGTTTGTTACTCATAATTTCATAATTTCATAATTTCCTAATTTCCTAATTTCCTTTTTCACATTCTCTTACAACTATTCCTTTTCTATCTTTAATTTGAATGAGAATGTATCTAGTCTCAATCTTGTTTTCATCAATCCATTTAAATCGACCAAAAGAGAAAGTCTCCTTCTTTTGAAAATATCCCATAATAGTGACTAAGAATGATGTTTCTTCCTTTTCTCACAAGTCTTAAACATAAAGGAGAAGAGACCACATCAAACAAGTGTTCTGCTTTTCAAATCTTGAACAGAAAACTTCCCCTTTTGCAATAACAAGTTTTCTCTCAAAACCCTTAATCAAGATTTCCCAAATATTTCTTCATCAACTTGCATAGTGGAAGAAGAAAATAATTCCAAATAAGGAATTCATACCTAACATATGAGAATGGTGCCCTTGAATGTGATTCTAAAAAGAGATGTAGTCACAGGTTGTAGGTCCAAATTAATAGGTGACCTCAATCTTCATAGCTTCTTAAGAATCCGAGCATATCTTTGCAATAAGGGCTTGAATCTATGTATTCCATTTCTATTTCAGCTAGATTGTGATGAATCTTGATATATCGGTGTGTGTCGTTTTGAGTAAGGATGAGCAGTGGCATGGAATTGCATGTCTCATAGTCTAGGTTTACCAATGTTTTGGGTGAGACTAGATTAAGTGCTTTACACAAGGTATCTTGAGAATGGGTTGAGTGACATCCTGAGTTGGGCTTGCACCCTTAATTAGATGTGGGCTAAGTGTCCAATGTAATCAAAGTTAACATGTTGGGCTACACGCTAAAATAAAATATGAGTTGAACTTCCAACCCAATCCAAAGTTAAGCTATAGGCTAGACTAGGAGATAGGTTGCATAAAAATAAAACACCTTCCCAAGATTAATATCCTCCTAAGAATAAAAGAAAATATACTCAAGGTAATATGATTGCTTATTTTGTCATATCAAAACATTATTATTCCACAATTTGACTATTCTAAAATGAACTTGCTTCAATGTCTGCATAAGTATGCTTAACCTAACCAAAAACATTCATAATATCTTGTATAGGTCAAATATCTAAAGCTTCTAACGGAACTTTTAAGCATTTGCGAGTTTGCTTCTTCTCCTTTTGACATTTTCTTCAATTTAAGACTTGTATCATCTAGTGTGAAAATTGGCTTACAATCAAAGAACTTAAACTTGTTTAAAACTTGATTTGCATACTTCTTTCATAAGATAAAGGTATATGTTTCTCTTTGAATAACTTATGACCCAAATAAATAAGCTATTATACCAATATTTCTCATTTCAAATTAATTAAACATGGCTTTCTTGAATTCCAGCTTACACCTAATTGGTGCCAATAAAAATCATATCGTCAAAAGATAAGCAAACCACTATCATTTCTCCATTTCCATTTTGCTTAATTATAAAGTATGCTTATAAGAACTCTTTTTATAGCTATTCTTTAATTCTAGAATTTCATGCTCTTAAAGTTTACTTCAAGCCATACAAAGCTTTATTTAGTCTGTAGACTTTATTTTTCTAGTGTTTCTTTACATATCCTAGAGATTATTTCACATAAACTTCTTCTTTCAAATAATCATTTAAAAAAAATAATATCACATTCATTTGGTAGATCTTCTCACCCTTAGTTGTTGCAAGAACTATAATTAGTCTAGTAGTGTTTAACTAAGCAACTGGTACACATACTTCTTCACAATCAATTTCATACTTTTGCAAATTTACAAAAAAAAAAAAAAAAAAATTTACACTTAAAGTCATCAAAATGTAATCCTTTTTATTCCATGCAAATTCTCGAGATTTGCAAACTCCGAAAGAAAAAATAATATTCATAGCACAATTATACAACAAAAGTAATAAATAATTTCTTGAGTTTTATACTTTTTCCACGTGATTTCCTTATTAAGAACAAATATTATTCTTGAGCAAACAAAAAATATAACATGATTAGTTTTCAGAATGAAAATCTTACAAAGCAAGTATCTGATTTAACTAGTTCAATTGAAGCCGTTCAAGTTGTATGCCGAGGCGACCAGCGACCACTGCAATGAGCATTTCGGACAGAAGCCGTTCTCTTGTGAGTTTCATGTCCAAGTTCTCAGTTTGTACTCAGAAATTCGTGAAGAAAAGAAAGAAAAACCCATATGCCATCACAAATCTGAATCTAAAAATGATGGAAAGTTCAAATTTGTGGTTGAAATCATACAATCCTGTGGTTTAGGAAGCAACTAATGAGAATTGGTATTCTAATAAAAATTGTGTTGGGTTGTGACGGTCCCTATACTAACGACTACCCTGTACGATTTTGTAGCTTAAATGCCACATTTGAGCATCCTGTACGGGGATCTAACGGATGAGGAGAAGAAGAAAGCTCAGGTAAAAGCTGTTATCCTTGATGAAGACATCAGCAGCCTGAGCTTCCCAGTTAGCCGTCTTGCGTTAGTCATATCAGACACTAATGGCTTAACTCTCAAATCCTGGCTGAAAGTTGCCGAATGCAGCTTGAGCCCAAATTAGCTTCTTTTCTTCTTCGTGTTCTAAGTTTTGTAATAAGGATCTCGGTGTTCTACTGCTTCTTCTTTGTCCTTTTGGTTTGTAATAATAAGAACCCACTTGGGTATTCTTCCGCCCTCGCCAATGTACATTTGGTCATCGCCGGTAATTTTGGTTATCTCCGTCGATGGCTCCAGATCAACAGCTCAGACTTTACAATCAAAACAAGTGATTATGCTTTAATTATTCGAAAGATTTTTCTTTTGAATTGTCTCGAATTTGACATCCTTCCCCACATGCCCTTTTTTGCTCTTTATAGACTACTAGCCCATGATTGTGTCTCCTCCATTATGACTAGATTTCCTGTCGTTATCTCAAGAATGGCAAGAGTCAAAGAGTGAGGGAGAAGATGGAAAGGACAATCCCGGGGGCCGCCACTGATTTTGGGAAGAGAAGGAATGAAAGTCGAGCGGGGTTGTTCTTGTGAATTTGGGCCGTGCGGACAAATGTGAATATAGTATTTATATGGCATGTAATTTGAACTTAATTTTCTTCCCTTATTAATTATCAAAAGTATTATACTATCATGACATGTTTTACCATTGGGCTAAAAGTAAAATTGTTAGTAAAAGTCCTTAACAACAAGACAGGTCTTGTCGTATTCAAAAAGACCATCAAATTTGAGTTTTATTTTAAAGATTTACTTGCAACGAATTGATTTAAGGTTTGATGGACAAGGCACAAGATCCTATTTTTGGTTCTTTAGATGGGAAATGTATTATTTTGCCATTACAACACGCCAAGGGGGAATCATATGGGCAATATAAGTTGTGTTGGGGTTGGTGGTGGTTGTTTTTTAACATATATTTGTCTTCATTGAAGATTGAATTGGTGCATGTCGCATCATGGGTGGGCCATTCAGTGGCTAGCAAGCCCATGGGTGCGGCTAGATTGTTGCTAAGGAATATAAAATGCACTATAACTATTATTTATAACTTGTTAGACAAGATAGAAAAGCACTTGACTGGGTGTAGTCAAGCTTTTAAAAATGAGTGAGTGCGTTGGCAAGCCCATAGTACAGGTGCTCATTCTTTTGCTTTGGGTTCCAATTTGTGAGGTGTATAAAGTCTAAGGTGGGCTTAGATAGTATAGCTAAAGGTTTTGAAATGTTAAATGGGTATTTCTTTATTTATTAAGGCTTTCTAAGGAGAATTGTTGAGAGTTTTGGTAGTAACTTTGTTTATGAAAGAGATCTTTGTCTCAAGGTATAGGCTCAATAGTATAGTCAGACTGCGACATGGACTAAGAGAGTAGTTGAGGTGGTGTTGTCAAGGATGATGATGAGATGACTTTTACTTATTAAGCAAATCATACAAGGGGCGATTTATCATTGAAGAATGGAGTGGAGTAGCAATGGCATGACCTAGTCGTCGACACCAAAGATAGAGAGATGCTTGACTTGAAATAGTAAGAGTTGAAGGTGATGGAGATAGATGTAGTATTGGAAGTTAATACAATTCGTGTTTAAGTTTGCTATGGACGATACACTTAGCAATGAAATGGGAAAGATAAACAAACAATTATTATCATGAGTATTGGATAATGGAAGGAACAACAAAAATATTGGATAAACAAAAATTTTTGGATGGAGAAAAATAATTACTTGTATGAATGATGGAAAGAGTAGATCTATCACTTGCTATTAACTATTAAGGGCCCAAGTATGGAAGAATAGTGAAGAGATTGGAGGGGTTGACTGATATATGATGTGTGACTCCAACGTATTAGGGAACCAATTATCTTAAGCCATTATGGAAGGGGGCAGTGTGACAAACTGCTGGTTTAACTATTGATGGCAGGCCTTGTACAATGACCTGTTTTGGGGCAGATCTAGTTGTTGGTGGTCGTCTATCTCGTCCACGTGTGTGTAGTTGGCAGAGCTACTTATGCAAAACGAGAGGTGTACATACCACAATGCTCTTTCAGATAGGGTGCGCATGGAGGTTCTGTGCAATCCAAGATAGTATCCGTATACAACACATGTTGATGAATTTGGCAAGAATCCACCATACCACATGGTACATTAGGCTTTCCCCAATTTAGTGGCATTAATAATTAGACAAACCAACTAATCGTTGGCAATAACATTCGGCAAAGACAACGATGCCAGCGTTTCACAAACAAAGGTGGCAGAATTCCAAGCTGTTTTTGTAACCTTTTGGGTACAAATCGATGGTGGATCAACTCGGGTTACTTGCCATTCGACAAATCAACCTGAATGAGTTAGGTCAACGCAAAAACAGAATCCGGCCAATTCAAGTTCACAAGACCCAACTCTAGTACTAAAGATCCAACTTGAGTCTGTTTAGTTTAGGCCCAGTTTCATAGTCCAAGATCAAGTTCGACATGAGCTCCTGCGTTTAAGGATCAAGTGCAAGAGGTGTGTCCATGACATGCACAAACAGGAAGGTTTAAGTTTGTACACGCCTAAAGGGTTGAGACCATAAAAGGTTTTTACCTTTTTTTTCAACTTACTCATCCACTTATGTATTCTCGGGAGTTGAACCTAAAATCAGAAGGTTTTAACATGTACATCTCATTATTGAGTTAAACACTTGTCAACCATAAAAGTTTCAAGTTTGTTATTTCAAAGAACACTTAAAAAGAGAATAAGAAAATATATGGGTAGTTTTATTTTGTTTTAAGCATCCTAAGATATGTTATTTTATCAGACATCATTTTGTATTGAGAGAAGTAAAACTCCACGCCAAAAAAGAATCGTCGTAGAAGATATCTAAATAGAAATGTGCTGTTTTAGAACTATTTTCAGCCAACGAGATAGCATGACGTTAGAGCTAAAGCAGAAAACAACCTCTAAATATTGCTGATTATCATAAAATTAAGAATTTTTCCTTTTTTTAGGATTGAATATTATCTAAGAATGCTAAAATAATCGAGTCTCCTTGCCTTTCTCAGCGAAAATCTCGTAGAATCATTAATTATCACTTCCGCCGACATTTCCTCCATGGTTACCTGAATCTGCGGTCTGCTTCCAACCACGAAAGGAGTGCATGACATGTCAAGCAATGGATAAGAAGGAGACTTTTCTTCATGTCTTCCTCTCGTAGCAGTAGCTTCTTATCCTTTTACGATGATATGTTTGACTTTTCAACCATCATGAGGTGTAAATGACTTGCTGCATTCCCGGTCAACAAAGTTTCATTTCGAAAGATTGAAAAGTAATCAAATTTGTTTTGTAGGGTTATAATTTCTGATATAGAAGGAGGTTTTTGTAACATTTTCACTCACCTAAATTCATGACTAGTTTTCTCGCTTATCTCAAAAGCCTTGATTAGTTTTTTTTATTTGGTTGATTTTTTGGTTAAAATCTAAATTTATAACAAGTGATATCAAAGTCAAATTTCAACTTGACTTGGTGGCTCATGACTACTATCTTCTAGTGTGAGTAAATAATGGATTTATGACATAAATTTTGATTGAGGAAGAATGTCCTTGATTCCTCCAACATTAAAAAAGTAAGTAGAAATTATTGACTATATCAAAAAGTTTAGTTACTTTTTTCATTGACATTTAGCTACTACTCTAGCAATTCTTGTACTTTTACGATGATATTTTTGACTTTTCAACCATCATGAGGTGTAAATGACTTCTTTTGCATTCTCTAGTCAACAAACTTTCATCTCAGTAGCCAAATTTGTTTTGTATGATTATAATTTCTAATGTAGGAGGAGATTTTTCTAACATTCTTACTTACCCAAAGTTCATGACTAGATCTCTTGTTTATCTCAAAAGCATTGATTAGTTTTTTTATTAGGTTAATTTTTAAGTTAAAATCAAAGCTAGTAATAAATGATGTCAAAACCAAATTGCAATTTGACTTGATAACTTATAACTATTGTCTTCTAATGTGAGTAAATAATGGATACTAACCATATTAAGGATGACATAAATTTTGATAAGGAAGAATGTCACTAACTCTTGTAACATTAAAAAAGCAAATAGAAATTCTTGACCATATAAAGAACTTTACCTACTTTTTTCATTGAAGTTTAGTTACTACTCTTGTAGCAATAGCTTCTTATACTTTTATGATGGTATTTTTGACTTTTCAACCGTCATGAGGTGTACATGACTTTTGTTGCATTCCCTAATCAACAAAGTTTCATCTCGAAAGATTAAGAAGTAATCATTTTTTTTATGGTTTATAATTTCTAATGTAGGAGGAGGTTTTTGTGATATTTTTACTCACCCAAGTTTATGACTAGATCTTTTGCTCCTTTAAAAAGCCTTGGTTAGTTTTTTTATTGAGTTAATTTTTAAGTTAAAACTTAAGCTCGTAACAGGTGATATCAAATCCAAATTGTAATTCGTTATATCAAAACCAAATTGTAATTCGACTTAGTGGCTTATGATTGCTATAGAGTATGAGTAAATAATGGATTCCACCCACATTGAAGATGACATAAATTTTGATAAAGAAGAATACTACTCACTCTTCCACCATTAAAAAAGAAAGTAAAAATTCTTGACCAAATAAAGAAGTTTACCTACTCTTTTTTTATTTATTTAATTATCCTTTTGAATTAAAATTTAGACTTATAACTATCAAGTAAGCCAAATGGAAATTATCTTTTTGAGTTAAAATTTAGACTTATAACTATTAAGTAAGCCCAATAGTATTTTTCCAAAAGCACTTATGAGAGAAAAGTTTCCATATCAGGAAGTGATATTCAACTAATATGTAAGGATTTTTTGGCTATTAGCCCAGAAGAAGAAAAAATAGCTTACTTTAATATCATATTAAATAAGCCCAATGGTGTTCTCCTAAAAGTGCTTATGAAGGAAGAAAGACATTAATTCATATAAGGCCTCATGAATAAAACTCTATTTTTGATATGAGATGAAATACCAATAGATCAAATTGAGTTGCCAGTAAATCCTAATACTGCTTATTAAGACCTTAAATTTTATTTTAAAAAATTGACCCAATAAAAAATAAATAAAACCTGTTTATACCGCAAGAATTCTCCATTTGCCTTCCCCATGCAGAGGAACTTCCATGACATTCCACCGTGGACACCACACGACCCCCGAACTCATCCTTTCTCCTTAAGATAACCCTTGAAAAGCGACGGGTTAAAATATTTTAATCTAAAGATTCTTTTTCCACTCACCGACCAACTCCTTGAGAGGATTCTGAATTTGAATGTTGCCTTCTCTCAACCGGAGTTTTCTGAAGTCAGACAAGCTGTAAGAATACGACACAGCAACGACTCTTTCTTACCAGCCAAACAGGGTTCCTGTTTGGTTACATATACTGTTTTTTCTCTCTGAATTTTCTTTCCCCACGACAATTCCTCCAGATAAGATCGTCGGTTGCCAGGAAGGAAATCCTTGTTTTGGGTCATCTTTTATCTTACTGTCTGTGACGGTGTGTTCAACGGTCTAAGACAGCCTTCATTGTTCCGCCAATGACGCTTCCTTTTTCCCATTTAGCAAATACCAACAAAGCCAGCCTTTTTAGTTCCCCT
Source organism: Casuarina cunninghamiana (assembly GCA_028551485.1). Lineage (NCBI taxonomy): Eukaryota > Viridiplantae > Streptophyta > Magnoliopsida > Fagales > Casuarinaceae > Casuarina > Casuarina cunninghamiana. Next base: position 6,240,490 of record CM052366.1, on the reverse strand, counting down.
TTTTTAGGCACTTATTTTTAAGATTAGATTGATCAAGATTAGATCACGTAAAGAAAAAATCAGTTCTAATGTGGTTGTCTAAACTTATAACTCTTTTAGCTGTTCGCTAAATTTAACTTAAACTAAATAAACGAAATATGCTAGAGTATTCGATTTTACTTAATTAGTAGATACGAATGTAGATTATTTATGTTAGTAAGATTAATTCTACTTATGTGATGACGAAATTTCTTAATTTATTCATTATCTTATGTGCAAACTTACTTAGCCCATTAACTTATTGTATTTTTATCTATGAATTAAATGAACTAAGTATTGGTGGTAGGTATTTAAAATATAATTATGTCTAGTTTTGTTGTTATTAATAAAAAAATTTATTTATTTACTTTTTGAACTTTGGTTATTTGTTTAGTATTTTTACTATGTGTCCAAAAAATATAATTAAAGTATTTAAAGGAGGTTCATAATATTCCCAATATTCGAAAATTCATTTTTACGGAAAACGTCTGGAAGGACGGGTCCACCTGGCCGTTGACGCAGCTGGCTACTTTAGTTAACAGCGCGTCGTTATCCGGTTAAAGAGCGGAGATCTTCCATACGCGCGCTGGACGCGTGAAACGCCACCAGGTCCCTCCACTATTTCACATTCGTCAACGGTAGCTCCCACTTGATACGCCTTTCTATTCATTACCTTCTCGAAGGGAATTGGTAGATTTCGGTGAAGTCCGGGCATGGAATCGCCGAAACTACCAGGACGGTTTACGCTGCTGAAGCAGTCATCGTTGGCGCCGGATCGGGAAGGAGGGGAGCCGGTGATCGACGCGGATGAGGTGGCGGAGGTGATAGATCCGGGGGTGCGGTTGATGTACCTGGCCAATGGAGGGGATGTGGATGGGATCCAAGAGCTACTGGACTCCGGCGTCGACGTCAACTACAAAGACATTGATAATCGTACGGCGTTACACGTGGCGGCCTGCCAGGGCCTCACCGATGTCATCTCGCTATTGCTCGAGCGCGGCTCCGAGGTCGACCCCAAAGATCGCTGGGGTAGCACTGTAAGGGCTCTGGGTCCATTTCCCCGCTCGGTTCTTTCTTTTCTGTAGAAACGAATTTGATTTCTGATTCCGGTTTCGACCTAACAGCCCCTTGCGGATGCTATACATTACAAAAACCACGACGTGATCAAGCTTTTGGAGAAACACGGTGCAAAGCCTCTGGTATGTATATTCATAATTAGCTGTACATTTCGATGGTTAGTTAAACTTTGCTAATGATGGTTTTTTATTTTCCTCAAATCAGATGGCTCCAATGCACGTTAGGCATGCTCGCGAAGTCCCCGAGTACGAAATTGATTCAAAAGAGCTTGATTTTACTAACAGCGTCGAAATAACCAAGGTAAAGTTTTTCCCAATATGTACATATATGAGCGTTTAGTGTTGTCATCTAAAAATGTTCTATTTTCTGCCTCTCAAGCCACGCAGATCCTTTTGCAAACATGTCATTATGCTATTTTGTTAATATTGGTAGACTGCTATTGAAGTTTTTCGGGGTTTTGGGTTTAAGTTTTCTTGTTTGGATGCATCGTTATTTGCAATTTGCGTAAATAGCTTTTTATTGCAAGCATAATCGCACAAGTTTTTTTGTTTGGTGGAATATAGTACTTGATCTGATTTTGTTTTGTTAAATGCTTACTTGTGCTAATCTTAATAACATGGCGTGGATGAAAATGTTCCAGGGAACGTTCAGGATAGCATCATGGCGTGGAATACAGGTAGCTGTGAAGAAGTTTGGGGACGATGTGATTTCAGATGAGGACAAAGTGTGGGTTGCTCTCAGACTCTGAAGGGGTTCTGTTCATTATTTCCTACATTATAATGGTCTTTAAAGTGGATTTTTTTTTTTTCTTTCCTCTACAGGAGAGCATTCAGGGATGAGCTGGCACTGCTTCAGAGAATACGACATCCAAATGTTGTCCAGTTTCTGGGTGCTGTGACTCAAAGTAGTCCAATGATGATTGTGACAGAATATCTGCCCAAGGTCAATTATCTGTTGATCTGTTTATGTATCACAGAACTGTCTATTGATCTATATGAATGGCAGCTCTTAGATGGATTGCAGACATTTTTTCACCTACTAAAAATTTTCTTTTCTTAAGAAATTGTACTACTCCTGGTGATGCCTGTATGTATGTGTCTGAGAAAACCATAAGAAATGAGTTTTAGATCTTATAGCTCCTCAGAAATTGGCATTTAGTTGTTGTTGCTTCCTTTAGTTGATGGTCTCCTTTAATTTCAAAATGCATGATCTTAAATAAAGGCCTCCCGTTATGGGCTAAAAAGTTACTGTATCTTAATCTTTTTGTCCTAGTTTTGGTCAGTCAATTTGGTATAAACTAGTAACTTAAATTTATTCTTCTAGAGCGCCCTTTACTGCAGCACATCCTCCTTTCTTTTATTATCACTTTAGAAATCAACAAGTACCTGAACATGTCATGCCGATTGCTCACAGTCTGCCTTATTAGTCTGTTTTCTTATTAGTTCTTTCCTTTTGATTTTATTTTGGCATACATACGGACAAGATAAACTGCAATAGGAATCAAAAGGAAAGAACTAACAAGAAAGCAAGGAGGGCCTCCCTATTTATTGAGGCCCTCCCCATTTTCTATACGTAATTAATTCTTTTTTGAAATCTGAGATCTAACATATGAATCTGTCAAAAGTTTCTCTTTAACTGTAAGGGGTGTTCTATTTGTAACTTTGACTGATCTTGTATAACAGAATCTTTGTCCATCAAATAGCTAAAGTTACTATAAAATCTACCACTGAATGTGAGACGGAGTGATGCCTAATCAACCTTGATGAGATGCTGCCTCACACACGAATATTTGGAAATTTGTGGTTCCTGTTTGGAGAAGAGCCTAGTTAGCTAACAACAATATATTTAACTTGACAGGTTGTATGGTTGTCATTAAGTGGGAGCCATAGCCTGAATCTTTATCTTTTCTTGGCAGGGAGATCTTTCTGCATTCTTGGAGAAAAAAGGACCATTACCACCACAAACAGCTGTAAAATTTGCACTGGATATTGCCAGGTTTCTCACTTCTTTCCTATGCTCATCAAATAATTAGAATGGTGCTTGCACTGAGTTGTTGGTCATGATTATGGTGGCCATTTTTAATCAGAGAATTACTACTGATAGTACATAAACATGACGGATTTTTAAACGTTGGGATGTGGTATGAAGTATGACTACCTATCTTATGCCTTTGTCACTCAAAACTTCTCATGATATTTACCATTTCCAGTTGTTTTAGTTGTTAAAATTCAAACACTGCAGTTTCTATTTAATAAACTTTTGCTCATAATGGGCCGAGGAAAGGTCAAAAAGATCACCTCTAAAATTGTACCTTAACTGGTAGAAATCGTCATTGAGCAATGTTCAGAGAAGTGGAAGAAGCAAAGAGATATGCTGATGGATTTTCCCTTTTTTTCAAAACATTTTTATTCAATTGTTGGTGGGAGAATAATAGTACTCCTATTAGATTCCAACGATGTCTGGCTTCTTATCAATTGCTTGTTTTCAATTTTTTTTTTCTTTTTATGTTTAAAATTGATTGGCAAACAAATTTTCTTGTGTCTGATGAGGTGCATAGAGTTTAATTGTGGCATATTAGATTTGGTCTCTGAAATTCAGTCTCATTGTCAGCCATTAGATGATTCATATGAACTTATGTTTCCATAATCAGCATGAATATTTTTAACTACACATTAGTACAACTTTATTCCTCTTGAATAAAAGAAACTGACAATAGATCTTAAAAGTACAAAAGACAAGGAAAATTGGTATAGTGCATGTAATAGCAACTGGGACTTATATCTTCTGCGGGTTTCTTGCTTCTTAATGTGAGAATAAGACGGACTGATATCTCTTAGATGTTTTCACTTCTCACATTGTGTTTGGAAAATTTTCAGGGGAATGAATTATTTGCATGAGAATAAGCCAGAACCAATAATTCATCGGGATCTTGAGCCCTCGTGAGTTTTATTCTTCAATTTGTGTTTGCTTACTTGAATTTATATGTTTACACAGTTTTTGCATTTTATTTTCTGTTTTGAAATGCATTATATAGCCATAATTGCCTGAAGTTGTCGCCATTTTCTTGTGTTGCTTCTGACTAAGATAACAGAAATATATTGCGGGATGATTCTGGGCACTTGAAAGTGGCAGACTTTGGGGTTAGCAAGTTTCTGACAGTTAAAGAAGATAGGCCTCTTACTTGTCAAGAAGCTTCTTGTGAGTGACGTTTTTGTTACAATGTATACAGTTCTAGTTCTGCATGGCTATATTATAGTGACACACACACACACATATATATCCTAACATGCAGACTTAATGAAGTTTAGTTCGTCACTGAAATGTGCTAGTTGTAATTGACAGGCAGATATGTAGCACCAGAGGTTTTCAGGGACAAAGAATATGATACCAAAGTTGATGTATTCTCATTCGCTTTAATTCTGCAAGAGGTGAGCTCACCCTATATTCCTAATCTTGACTGTAGCTTTATGTGTCATTTATTCCCTTGGAGTAATTGCATCTATGTATAAATCCTTTTTCTTATTTAATATATGTGGATCATTAAAGAAGCAAGTAATCAAATTCTTACAAATAAAAAGGGATGTATGTGCTACTGCATTTATGAGTTTCTGCTCCTCGGGAATGTGTATTCCTGAATAATAGAGATGTTAATGCGTTTATGAGTTTGTGTCCCTCAGAAACGTGTATTTCTGAATAATGATGTTACTGCATTTATGAGTTTACATTCCTCATGAATGATGTATTTCTGAATAGTTAGGATGTTATTTTGGTAGTGCTTGTGAAGAAAAGACTGAGTCATGCCTAAGCTACCTTAAACATGGTGGTTTGCTATTTGACTAGACGTGCCTATGGCTAGGTAACCTAGCTGTTGTGGCTGGTCAACTATGGGGGTAGCTAGCTCATGCTAGTTTTGTAGGGTCACTGGATTCCTTTTTTCTTTTCTTTTCCCAATTTTTTTTTTCTTTTCATTTTGGGAGGAGAGGCATTGTTAGAATTTTCACATAAGTTATGTTTACTTAACAAACAAAAGAGGACAAAGGGCTCAGATTTAGTATTATGTTAAATTTTCAAAATTTAAAATTGTAACGAAAAACTCAAAATCAAATAAACCATAAAGAGGTTTCATCACTTTTCCACATAATTCCTGTATGTCATGACTCGTGAAAATGTTTTTTGTTAATTATATAATAACATAGCAATTATTAGTTAAGTACAGCTATACCAACTGAAAAAGATCCACCACTTGCGCACGCACAAATATTTTTTCATTATTTTCTGTCTTGTTGGGAAAAGTTTCCCTTCATTAGCATAAAACACAACTTCTAAATTCTTACTCATATCTGTTCTCTACCACCTGTCTATAATTACATTTTCCCTTTTTGACTTGCTTCGCCCATGTCACATATGGTCTCTTTTGGTCTTTCTTTCTTTCATTAGTTTCTTAATCCATTTTTTGCAATAACAAAAGTAATGTAGCTGTTTTAAGTTTTTCAAATTTGACTCTTTGTGTTTCGACTTATGCTTTTTTGCCAAATTTTACTTGTTGTAATTGGCTGGATGATTGACATTTGCAATATTCTGTACTTCAGATGATTGAAGGCCACCCACCATTTACTGGAACACACGCAAATGAAGTTCCTAAAGTATATGCTGCAAACGAGCGCCCGCCTTTCACAGCTTCATCTAAGCACTATGCACGTGGACTTAAAGAGTAAATTCTATGTGTTCCTTTGAAATTCATGTTTCTCAGTCTTGGTTTGTTGTTGGCAGTAAGTCATGTTAGTTTTTACTACTTTATATCCTAACTTGTGTAAAGTGTTCTTTGACAAACCTACTTTGTGCTTGTGTTCTTTCCTTCATGGATGAAAATTTTATTCTCAAAGTCCTTTGGGAAATGGCGGACCCTTGGTGTGGCATTTTATCATGACATTTGGTGATTTTTCAGTTTAATGCTGTAAGGATCTTGATGACTTATTTGTTTTAATGAAAATGTGGGATTCGGGAATGAAGAAATACGTGAGTTCTTTGGCAGGAAAAATCATGTAAGCAGAATCAGTTTCATGAACTTATTTAAAAGTGACCTCTGAAAAAAGCTTAGTGGTAGCAACAGAGTAACAGTGATATGGGTGTTATTCGGGTACCCCCAAGCCCCCTCTTTTTTTTTTTTTTTTCTTTCTTTGGGTCCTTTTCTCTGTTCTTCATCTCCCTGTTACTATGACTTAACTTTCATGTTAATATGTTTGTCTATTTCTTTCTACGGGATGAATTTCTGTTGTAGACTTTGGGTTGCCTATCATGGTTGGTCCTTTGCTGGAAAATCCTTTGTCGTTTTCTTGGTTTGTCTGTAGATTATTTTGTGCAAGGTAATAGATATAATCTGATGATTTTGCTTACAGTTTGATTGAGGAGTGCTGGAATGAAAAGCCGGCTAAGAGACCAACTTTTCGGCAAATAATAAGAAGGCTGGAGTCAATTCACAACAGTATCGGCCATAGAAGGCATTGGAAGGTTTTCCTCTCTCTTTTTCGCTCTGTGTGTGTATCATTTTCTTTTTTTAATGGGGATATGGGGGGGTATGTGGGTGTAGTGTAGGTAGGTGCACATGCTTCTATTCATGCATGGACATGCACCAATGTTTTGTAAATGTTGATTTCCTAATACTGTTCACAAAACAGGAAGTTTTCATGTTTAATACTGATAGTTTTTATGGACTAATCCAAATGACGGTTTTCAATGTACAAGAAGATGCAAATTGTTTTATAATGCTTGCCATTGGAGTGGCCTGAAAGTACTTTTATAGGTGAAAATTTTTTGGAGGCATTTGGATATGTTTTTTAGAATTTTTTTTTTTTTTTTTTGTGGTATGTGTTTAGAAAAAAAATATTGGAAAGTGTTTTACGGGTTGCACATTTGAGAACTAATTTAGATCACTATGTTTGGAAAATCCTTCTGAAAAATTGATTAAAAAACTAAATTGTTTGATTAGGAACAGGAAAAAAAATTATTTGAATCACTTCAGTTTTGATGGCTCTATTAAACGGTTTTGAAGTTTCTATTTTGATTTTTTAGATGCTTGATTTTCTCTCTCTCTCTCTCTATCTATCTATCTATATATATATATATATATATATATATATATATTTTGTACTCGTTGAATACATCAGTGTAGTTGTCTCTATTATCGAGCATCCATTTCTTTTAGTTCTATACCAACAGATTCTGTAAGCAATTCCTTTGTATGGAGACATCTGCGCATAATTCAGGGGGGATGATCATATGCCAGCCTTTCGTTACAAGGATGGCCCTTTTTGTTATATAGGGACATTGATGCCACTTTCAGTATTGGCAGCCCAATTGCATTCAGCATCCTAATTTATATTCTATTTGACAAAACAATCGTAGAAGCTCTCTTCTAAATCATTATTGAGCTGTCTGGAAGTTCCATATGCAAAGAACTTGACCAATTCGTGCTCTCAGACTCTTTATGAAGCCTATGTCCAGTCTTACTTTAACCCATTGCTAGGATCACCAATCAAGTATGCATATCCTCTTGATTTTTTTGTCTATCACTAATGTTTATGACCATTGATCGAACTTGTGCTGACAACTCTATGATCTATTTGTTCTCTTGAATGGTAGTTCTTTTTTGTGTCTTTGATTCATTGCACAGGCCTCTAGGTTGGTTGTAAATTAGAAAGTCTAATAGCTTCCTTTCCTCTTTGGCTGCCTCCTGAAATGCTCACAGGTGGTTAAACCTTTGCTATGTTTTCAAAACCTGGAGGCCATGTTGAAGAAAAATTCTGATCAGGGCAGCCCTGGCCGTTCATCTCGTTCAGACAGCAGCTTTTGAACGATATGTGCTCTCTTTAACGAAAGATTTGCAGTCTTCACTCTCAGTAGTTGAATCCGAAGCTGACATTCCCGCTGAATTTGTGGGCTGAGAATACCATACCACGTAGCTTACTGATGTTGTATATATACATTATGTATTGCTCATGTAATCAAATCTTTCGTGTATTTTATCATGGGGATATGTCCTTTCCTTTCCTTTCTAGGTTGATCAGGGCTGTACTAATGAATGTATGATCACTCTCAAAACTGATTCACCATATCCTTAATTCAGTGGTGCATCAATTAATTACCTCTGCCACAGCCGTCCTGATTAATGGAAGCACTTCTATTTTCTGCCTCCTTTGTTGTTTGCCCATCTAAGATCAATCACTTCTTCTCCCACACAATCTAAGTATCCTGCAAATCCAACTTGAGTCAGGCTGAATGATCCTGGTTTTGGGTCTGAAAGGTGATTTTGTTAATGTTATATGGGACATTTTTTAAACTGAAATAATAGTGAATTAATAAAAAAGAAACCCATGAAGTCGGTAAAATTTATTCAAAGTTTAGAACTCATGGAAAGCTAAACTTTACCTGCTGGAAAGTTCGTGTGGACATGTTGACCTTGTTGAAGCATATCCTTTTGCTAGAAACCGCGTTTTCCGGGAAAGAACGGGTAACTTGAGATGAAGGTTGATGTCGTATTATGGCATGCTATGAAAGCGAAGACATTACAGATCGGGTCATCATCTTTGCAATTGACTAATCGACAAGTTGCAGATAGAAAATAGCAATCAAAATTACTAACTAATTGTGTCATTATGAGCATAAAAAATGGAGTCCAAGTCTCAAGTTTACCCAATTTATGAGCATAAATTGTGTCATACTAAAGGCCTTTTTTGATATTGGGAAATTTTGTGGAATCATACCATCATCCCATTATAGCACCTTTTTTTGTGTCATTCTTCTGGTTTTCTTCATGTAATCAAGCCCCAAAAGCATGTCTTCTTCATGCATTCTTCTGCTTATTATTCTATTCTTCAGTAACTTGCTGCAATTAAAGATAAACCCTTGACTTTTTTTTTTTATATTATGGTATATGCCTACGATGAGTTCGAGGACTCATAATGGCATTTGTGTTTACATCGTTAATGAAGGTCTACTACGATCTTCCTGCTGGGGGTCCATATTATCTGTTGGTAAAAATAATGATCTGAACAAGGCAACTAGGGACCAGAGTACAGAGAAAAAAAAATTGGAGGGGAACTCAACAACCACAGCAAATGATCAAAGTGGTTTGGAAAAAAACTAAGTCTACGTCCACCGTTTTTGGCAGCGGTTTCCAATCTCTAGATTACAAAGTTTTCCTCACACCAAAGCAAATAAGTGATTTCCCACCCAAAATAATCTTTCGGCAGCTACAGGGTAGGTGACTATTTTAAGAGCGTCTTCTTGGGTAAGACGATGGCGTATTGCCCATTAATGTCATTATCCATGCTGATCACTGCTTCACACCAACGAATTCAAAGAAAATAAATTTGCATTCCTAATCTACTCAAACTAAGAGTTCCTTTTCAAGGATGTAGTTCATAAATCTTAATATCAGGTGAGATAATTTGTTTTTTCCCAAATGTCTTTCATTCTTTGTTAGAGGAAGAAGTCTCCTTTATATACATTTTGTTGAACCAAAATTGTTTTAATAACCTAATCATTTAATTTTCATTCACCCTATTACTTAATCTAACCCTAATCCTAAACCGATATAATTAATTAGGTTATTATAACTATCTAATCATAGAAAGTACTTATAAACATTATATTCAAGTGTAATTACTACGAAAAACCTAACACGAAGATGTTAGGTAGCTTGGTTCTTGGGTTCAGATTTTTCTTTTTTCTTTTCAATTGTCCTGACATGCCCATTGTGTCAAGAACGTGATCTATCTTTTTCAGATACTCTTTTCGCAGAGAAAACATTGATGAAAACCCGATACTTTTCAACTTCTCAACACAAATTTTTCTCCTAGTCGTAACTATTCTTTGCCTTAGGTTATGATAGCATCTGTGACTTTGTGGGCCAACTTCGTGACTGGAAGCTTCTATAAAGATGGAGAACTTACATCTCGCAGTTGCTCTAGAACGAAGTGTTTCACGAAACAGGAAATTTAACTCATAATTATATTTTCTGTGCAAACAGCAGAGCAAGAAAATAATTGGTCCTTTCTGAAAAAGAGCTAAAGTAATATTTATGATGTCTCTCCTTGATTGCGACGGGTTAGGGATTGGACTCCATATCTCCCACGTCGCAATGAATTTAGAGATTTCTCTTTTATTGGAAACTGGATGTACGTCTAGCTGGTGATGACCCAAATCTAGGCCCGAGTTTTCCAATGCAGGCATTACCAATTACTGTATATGTTAGATAATTGAAAGGACTTGTTGTTTAACTTAAAAGTTGAAAACAACTTTTTTAATTTAAACTAAACCATTGGCTTTTTTTCTCTCTTTTTCAGTGTGACATTGGCTCCAACATTTTCCATGTACATCAAGAGGTGTCTTGCAAGCAAGATCTTATCTAAGCATCACTACTATCTTCAAGGATTCATTACTCAACTCAATCCTAACTTAAAGGTTAGAGACAATTTCCTTAATTTAAACCAAACCACAAACTCTCTCTCTTTTGATGTGGGACTCTAATTCTAACATTTTATTATTAGATAAGAAAGGTAGGGAAATTTGTACTAGTTATCTTAAGATTAGAAGTTCATAATTTTATCACTTTAACTATTAATCTGTTTTATTTTGATGGACCTTAGCGCAAAAATAAAAAAATAAAAAGAAAGAAGATTTTTGTTAAGAAAGGTTGGAGATAACACGAATAGATCTTTTGGAACAAAGTTTTCTTTTTCTTGTTCTGTTTTCGGTAAGAATAAATTGTACTAAAAATGTCAAAGAAGTACAAAGATACTCCAGCAAACAATAGATAAGAACAAGACATCTTTGGAATAGAGTAGCAATGTTTAAATGTCTTTGGCATGTTAGCTACGAAGAAGATTTTCCTTTGGTGTAATTAAATAAGGATTTACCTTATCAAAAGTAGCATTGCTAGACATAATTCTTCATGATGATTGTTCATGCTTTTGCAGGAAGGCTTTGAAACTGGTCTTGCTTGCTCAGGACAAGGTTTTTCCATTAAATCTTCTCAGGGTGATCTTACCGACGGGCCTCTTCGATTTTTAGGCGAAAGAGAGCTTTCACTCTATGATGCTTTTGTTTTATGCTTGGCTACTTTAGAGAGGCTTTCTGTGTTAATGGAGATACTGTGTGTTTTATAAGAGATAAGAGAAAGAGTCCCTTGATTACTTCTTCGTTTCTTGTTTATTTTCCTCCTCTATTTTGCTATCTTTCAAGCAATGGCGATTTTCTGCCTTGTTGACCAGTAGATTAACTTGTATCGCTCTACGCTATGGAATTTGGCAGGAAAGATTCTCAACCTAGTTCGAAAAAGTTGCTTGGCCCTTGCCGTTTGTGGTCTATGGATTATGACAGGATAGAAGCTCTCAAATTTTCAATATGGTCTCTTAATGCAGTAGGCTCTTGTTACGAAATTGTACTCAGGATTAGGACCAGAATTGATTCCTTCCGTGATTTCTACGCCAGAAGATTTACGGGTCCATTCCTATTGAGTTCTTTCTATTGTCAGTCATGGCTCTCTTTCTCCCAGGATAGAAACTCTCAAATTCAGTGGCAAAAAGCGATAATCAATCTTATGCTTAACAAAGAAGTCCACGTAATTATATGCTTACAAGATGAGGATTACTTGGAATGTTGACAGGTTTTCCTCCAGCATCACGCCTGACGTTAGTGGGTTCTTTAAAAACTGCAAAACATGGTCTGATTCTTTAAATAAGACATCTAAATACATCATCAAGTAAGAATTTGTGGATGGTATCTAATATGTGCAAGCTAAGTATTATGTTAAGTCAGTGGATTGTGAAGATATTTGTGTCTCGAATTTTTGTTTTTGTTTTTTTTTTCTTTTATTCGTATATCTAAACTCACACACTTGAGTGTTAAATCTATGATGAAATAGTTTCTAACAACACTTATTTTCAATTGAATTAGGCGGTTGACTTTGATCTTTATTAATTTTACATTCAAAAGATTTAAATTCTATAAGTAACTTTGAGAATCTAAGTCATAACTGGAGTTTTCTAAGTAAATTGGCATGCGCAAGCTCCTACATATGCCGTCTGATTTGGTTTCTTGCTTTTATTATCTGAAAAAAAAAAAAAAAATCAAATGGTCGTACCGTTTTCTTAGGGTTCAAACTTGGTGGGTGTATCGATTGAGCCAAGCTCTTCCCTTTTTAGGCGAACCTTAGATTTCATGTTTAATCTACGTTGAATGAATCCCTAGCCATTTCTGTATTGCTTTCTCACGGACTAAAGGTTAGTGCACATAATTGTATCTACTTCGAGCTTGAAACTATTCTAGATTCATGACCTAGTGGAAATTAAGACAAAATATAGGAGACTTTGGTTTAGTGCATACGCTAAATGTTCCATATCTAAAGTTTTTCAAGTAAAAAATTTTATTGAAATCAAACTTAGGATCCTTAGAAAAGCTGTCATTATACCAAATCTAATTATTATTGGTAAGATACATATCTTATTTCATTTGACTTCAGAGTAACAATACCAATGAAATTATTAATTCGCTAGTAGTCTAGTAGATGCTTCTTTGCTTAGATAATTTCATATTCAACAACCATTCTGCACAATCCCTTAAAAAGGGGAGGAAAAAAGCAGCATCGGTAGGCTTGTTGGCTGCTTGGGCATCTCTCACCAAACCCGATAATAAAAGACTGGTTGAGACCCTAGAAAAGGTGAGGAAGCATTTAGTTGCACCTTTAATGGTTGTGGTGGTACCTTGTAGTTGGCTACTTGCTTTTAGTTTGTTGCTATTTTTTTTCTTCAAAATTTTCGGTTGCAATTGGCTGGTTAGTTTTCTTTTTATTGCTGTCTCCATATTGTTCTGCAAGGAGCTGCCTGTCTGCTTGTATTTTTTGTTTTATTCCTAACAAATTATCATTTATGCCTCGAAGAAGTGAACAGTAAACGATGATGGCATTTTCTGGGTTTAGTTTCTTGGAATAGCATTCGGGAAAGAAAAGGTCCACTTCTGTGCTGACGCAAACTTGTTTGGCATAAGAGAGCAAACCTGAGCATGCCATAATCCTTGGATGGCGAACAAAACTCAGGCTAAAGTGATGACTTTTGACATGATTCAAACAATGTGTCGTCTGCAATCTTTATCTTGATGACCATAATCACCTGTGCTATACGCACTATGACAGGGTATAATGTTCTTCTGAAACAATGATAAGGGATGGGATCAGAGCACCTGGGAGCTCATTGTGCTTCGGCTGACAGGGAACTATACCAACAAGTCTTTGCCCATCTCAAAGTGAAGTCTAACTTCTTTGTTCAGCTTTCTCAAGTGTGCTATAAAATGGCTAATAAGCCAATAATCCAGTGATTAATTATCAGCTGCTTAAGATTTAGGTCTTGATTTCAATACTCTGTATTTCCAAACTTTCCTTTTGTTTAAAGCCAGGAATTTATGAATGACAAACGCCATTTTTTTCCCCATCTTTTTTAGTGAATCTTCGGTTATTTAAGGGGAAAAAAACAGAATTAGCTTCATTCGTCCGGCCCTTTTCTTTGAAATACTTTTTTTTTTATTTTTAACTTTTCATGTGTATGAAAATGTCTCATTAGATAAATCCAACTAAATTTCTTTTGCATACCTTTATTGAAGGTAATTCTCATAACTCACATAATTTTTTAACACTTCCTTCTCCTTTTTCTTTTTTTTTTCTTTTTTTTTTTTTATAATTTCTTGTCTACCTATTAAACTTTAATGGATAACCAATAGGATACTCTAATAGTATGAGACAAGCTCTCAACCTTACATCCAAGCATGTGAAAAATCTGCCCTACTTCTTTCAAAAAGGAATGAGGATCTTTAGCAAAATTGTATTAGTCAATGTTTAGCATGTGATATTGTAGCTGTGGTGAGCAATGCCCCACAGTGTAAGTCACATCCGTGTTGAAAATGCCTTTAATACTATGTGGTGAAGCAGCTTCCTTGATAACGTGTGATGTAATAACTTGTCGATAAGCTCCTTCCACAAGTTATTCTTTTCTTGTTACATCAGCAAGTTCATCTTTGACAAAGATGACTACATTTTATGGGCTTCCTCTGCCACCATTTCTACATGTTTCATTCTGGCACGGAATTATTGCTGTGATGGCACCCCCACATGGAACTGTTCATGCCAAAAATATCTGGTGGGTTTTCAGAAAAGCTGCAAATGTGAATCATTGTCAACAGCTCTCGCATGGCACTGCTTAAATGAAGGGTAGACTCATTTTAGCCAGCCAGTGTTAATGATTGGGCATCATGGGTTGTCCCTTAACAGTTTAAGATGGATGACAATTATCAAGTTCGAATAAGGTTAGACTTCGCTCTCAAGTTGGAGACTCTTCAAGAAGGTCTGACTAACAAGGAAATAAAGGTTGGACTACCCACGCCCTTGGTCAGAGTTGGAGACTCTTGTCCTTTTTTTTTTTTTTTTTTCAATTCTTCATAAACCTCATTTGTCGAGAAAAAAGTTGAGATTTTATGTACTCGAAAACAATCTTGTACACACTGTGCATACACTATAACTCCATTTTCTTTCAATTACATTATTGTCAAGGTGATGTCAGGCATTTATACTTGAAGTTTATTTCAAAGAAGTGCACAAATTCTTCACTTATATCATAGCACCAATCAGGAAACTCGCAGGATATAAAGTAGCTTACTCTAAAGTGTCTACATTCTTAACAGTTTGGAGTATCTCTAAACTACAAGTTCTCTTTCTTTTCTTTTCTTTTTTCCTTTTTTATTTTTAATTTTTTTTTAAATTTTTTTTAAGGTAAAGGAAGTGTAGGGGAATGGTTGTTCAATCAGAACCTTCCTAAGGAAAGGGCGTCAAGTGACTAGTAACTTTCCTCTTTATTTATTTATTTATTTTTTCTTATTTCTTTTTGGTTATGTAAAGGAGGACGAGGGGTTGTATACCGAACCTAAAACTTCTTTAATTGAAGGTAGCATCAGGTATCAATTGAGTTGGGTGTTTGCTAATATAACAGCTTTCCTTTGCTACTAGTGAATTGAGAAATGACATTTAGCCTAATCAGTTTAAAGAAACTTAATTACTGTATTGTGGGATTAAGTTTTATTCATCTTGCCTTTTTGTTTGATAAAGATGAGGAAAAGGGATGAGCAAAGAAACTGATCCCTCCCTTGGAAAGAAAACGACTTCACACGCGAGTATAGATTGGTTTGTCTTCCCAAAGGAGAATGGAGTTTGGAATCATAAGCTTTACAACAGTAAAAAATAAGGACAACAGTACTAAAAGCATCTTTGACACATACAACCCAATTCGTATGTTCTGGATGGGCTCTTACCCATCCGATCAAATCTAAGACCTTCGGGGTCCCCACTGAATAGGGTGGGCAAGGGAGAAAGATCCTGTACTCAAAATTACTGCATGCGGTAAGTTCAAATTTTGAATAAGGAATGAATTGGGGTTGAGATAGAACCATTTTTAGGTTAGGATTGATAAAGTTTCTCAACAGAATTGGTCAGTAGCTCAATTTGGGGAGTCAATGATGATTAGCTTGCTTGAGGAATTAAATAAGAAAAACAAAATAATTCATATGAGAGAAGACCAACCTCTCTGATTATGTGATGTTAGAGCATAAATTCCTCTTTTATACCTGCCTCCTAAAACATGAGAACAAAAGGAGAAAAAAAAGTTTTGTGTGTTGATGATTTCATACTCACAAACATTTTAACATGTCTCTTGTCTCGAGCATGAAGGAATACCTCCCACGAGGACCCAATGCACAAGTGAAACAGTGATTTACTTGAAATTTGGACTATCTTACCATGTTAGAAAGCTAATGTCCTCTGCTAAAGTCAATTTATAAGATAGATTACCACTTTTATATATGAATAACACAATATACAAACATATTGTAATGTAGGACACATAAGATTTTCAATTAGAAAACTTTGTAAGACTACTTGGTCCTATGCCCCAAAGGTAGAGAGATAAAAACAAATTTGGCAATGGCTATTTTATACCTATGGATTGCAATTTTGGATAGATTGAATAACCAAGAGAAGCTGCACGTTGAAGGCGTTGCCTTGAATCTCTACTACACCTTTTGTCGTCAAGAGAAGAAAGTTAAGACATCTTTTTTAGTTCTATTTTTAATAAATCTGGTGTTCTATTTTTTATGCTAATCCATTTGTTCTTCAAAAGCATATTTTAGGGCATTATTCTCCTAACATGCGGTGATTCTCTGGTTTGCCGCTAGGAGGAAACTTAGATCTCTAGATGGTTTTCAATGAATAAGTCCCTTTCACTTTAAGCCTTAGGCTTTGTTTTATGGAAAATATAGTCTTCTTCATGGGTTTCAAAGAACAAGTCCCTCTTTAGTATAATCCATAATGCCTTTTTAATATAATCTTTGTAGAGGATGTTAGAAGGCTTAAAAATTTAATTCAAAAATTAACTCAAAAATTAAAGTATTTTTCTTTCATTTGAATTTCACCTTGATGATCTCAACTTTTAATGTGAGTTTTTCATCTTACACACTCTTCTTTATATACCGAGCATCATTAGGCTTAAAGCCATATTAGATAGAGCATATTTAAATTAAGCTTTAATACTATGTTAGAAGCCCTAAAGACAACCCTAAAGATAGTTAAAAGTTGGAGAGTTCTATTTTACTTAAGCTTTATCTCAAAGATTTTAACTTTCAATATAAGACTTGTTTTGCTTGATAAGGTTAACACCTTCCATGGTTTTCAGCATTAGCTATGGTTGAAAGGTATTTGGTCGCTTTGAATATGTATTCAACATTAGGTGATGGGTCGTTTCATAGTTTTTGTGTAACGTCCTTGGTCCTGTTGTACAAGCTATGGCTCTTTTGAAGCCATAAAGTGTCTTTTATTTTTAAAATATCTTTTTTATTTATGCATGCACCCAGAGAGGTGGGGAGGGGACTCAAACCTACAATGGTTGGGTCTTTCTCTGATGTATTTCTATTATGGAAATATTGTATGTTTCAAGTTATATAAAGTCCCTTTTCTTTCTAAAATTGAATTATAAGGGAGATGAATTCTTCAATTTAAAGATGATATCATGACAAAATTTAAGTCTCTTCAATAGTATATCCTCTACTCTTTTTTCTTGGACGAACACTCTCTAATTTAGCTAGCCCTAACCTTAAAGCCGTCCAGAGCTAATACAACATAATAAGTCTTTCGAAATTCGTCTACTGTCAACTGCGAAGCGAAATGTTTGATTTCATTTATTGCATCTATGGTAAGATTGTGATCAAAGCCGTTGTTGTACGAAGCAACGGCTTCCTTCTTTTCTTTTCAAGGAATAAGCAGTCATGGCAGTGCCTCATTGAGCACTGGGCTTCTTCCACTGCAGATTGTGGATAGGGTAACACTATGTCATAAACATTATAACATTTGACTTAACGCTTGATGAGAAGAATAAATATAAAAAAATAAGCTTGATGTGAGAAGTGTGGAGGTCAAAAGTTTGCTTGAAAAGGAATACGTGGAAGTATTGGTTGGCATGCTGAAGCATAAACACTGGTAGACAATGTAAATTTCTTGCGCTGGTGCTAAATTGCGTAATTTTGCAGTTAATTTAGCTCAAAATGTAAACTTTCTACGGAAAATCCAAATGAAAAATCTTTTTTCATCAAGTAATCGAACATATAAGAATAAAGAAATGCTAAAAATGGTTGGAATAAATCTCATATTGTGTAAATCTTGATTGAGAATCTTTGTAAGAAAAAAAAAAAAAAATCTTCCTCTTGAATTGATTTTTGGGTAAGATGAAGTTTTTTAACATAGAATCATAGCTCAAATTTCAATTGAGTCATCCATTTTCTTGTGGATTAGGTGGATCAGCATGGAAGCATCAATATATCATAATCTATTGACATGTTATGTTCATATATGTGTAGATAATGTATTCTATTAGAAACCAATTTTAAGCATGAAAGTGGACCTCCCAACAACAAACAAAATGGTATTTCCTATAAAATCAATGGAACGCCTAGCAGTAAGAAACATATGTTGCCACTACCAAACTTAAATGCAATTGGGGACCCGTTTTAGCCGAGCAGGCAGAGTATGAAAACAGGTAGTTGGTTTACAAGAGAAAGTCATAACTTGAATGATGTGAGCAGGCAACCTGCTATGGTGCAGTTATGGATGGAGTTTTGCATTGAAGACTTGCACCTCTCAGCATGATTTGAACTTGAAACAGATATATGATGTTGCCCTGTGGTCCCCCTGGAAGAGAATATTACTTTTCATGAGACTCCAGCATGTTACTTGCTTTCGTTTGCTGACAGTTTTAATTTGTATCAGACAGTAAGGAAAACCTGTTTTTTGCATTTTTCACTCTTAAAAATCGAAACTCAACAAATTATCTAGTAGAAATAAAAAAAAATGATATGCAAGAGGCCATTTAGGTAATCATTTTAATTACTCTTTACATATAAAATGCATTTTTCTCACTATAAACCAGTTTTTAAAAAAGGAAATAAACTTTCTAACACATTTAGATTAACAGAAAACTAGCCTAAGTGCATATAAAGATTCGATATGAAGGAGGTAGCAAAAACACAGGTAAAACAGAATTCATGAAGAGGGAACTGGGAGAGGAACAAAGAAAAGATCAAAGAAAGCAAGCCTTGGGGATTTGATAGCGTATTTTCCAATCCATTTATCTTTAGCTCTCTCACTCTTGGGGGCCTTTCTTTTGATACCTTTAGATCTTAGACTCATGGTTGTCATCTTAGGCTCATCCTACTTTATTTATTTATTTATTATTTAATAATTAGATAAAGGGAGATGAGAAGTGTATAGTCCAAGACCCTAATGTAATGGATTTTCTTTTCCCACATTGGAAAGGTAAGTGCAATAATCTAGCAAAATACAAAAGTTTGGCTACTCCTTCCATTAGATTGACCTTTTCAGATGAAATATAGACTTATGACAAATGATATCAAAGCCAAACATCAATCCAATCTTGTAGATAGTAGGTTTACTTATTGGTGTTTGTGACTATTATCTCCTAGTATAGGATGGACAATGAGCTTACTTAATAATGCTCACAACTGCTATCCCCTAGTGTGGGGTAGGTAAGAGGGCCCACTCACATCGAGGGCAATGTAATAAACTTGTGATATTAAGGTCATTTACTAATAGCCCTGACATTGAACTATTGGTTAAGAAATTATTCTTTCTTCATTACTGAGAGAGTTTTATCCATAAGAAGGAAGGATTCGGTGTAACATCTATATGGAAGAAAAATAGACAGCAGCATAAGGGCATTATCATTAACAAACACAAAAGACAACTAAGGTTGGAAAGGGACTAACCAATAGAAGGAACTCTCACCAACCGGGAAGGCAACCCAACGTACTTACCCAGCCAAAACTACGTCCAGTGGAAGCCCCCCCACGGTCTCCAAACTCATCTTTTTCTACTCTAACTCTCACCAAAGACAAGATATTCCAGAAAACACCACGCGCTTTCCCATCTCTACCATCAAACACTCTAATTGTCCCCATGCTTCTTTGAGTCCATGACAGCGTAGACCTGTTTGACTGGAGACTCCAAATATGCCCAATTAATGTACATAAGAAGAATAAGTGATCAAGATTTGTTCATCTTGGATCCATGGATGATTTCTTCACCAACCTTGGCTTCTTTTCATCTATGTCATTTGTTCTTTGTGACCATTTCCTTACAAAGAATTTTTTTTCTTTTCTTGACGATGAATAATGGACTCAACTAACAACAAAGAAGTAAAATAGATTCTGCCATATGCTAGGCTAGAATAAATAACCACGAGACAAGAGCTACCACCACCAACAAGAGGCAACGGCCAAGGATACAACATCAGTAAAAGACCCATGGTTGAGAAACTCATCTGTTTTTCCAAGTGATGGTAATTAATGAGGATGAAAGTCTTATATCAAAAAAATATGATCTTTAAATAATATTTCTGCATAAAAAATGTTCTTTCAAATTTTAAGCTAATCCACAACATAATCTCGAGAAAGATGTCTAAACCTTTGGAGAATTGGGGTACTCTTCTCCCGTCAAAGTTCACACACAAGAAGAAAAGAACCCCATTTCTATTGACAATAAAAATAGTACGAAATGATAAAGTTGATGTTTTGACCGCATGGTAGTTTTTAGCATTTGAAAGTGTGATGTAAGAGAGATACGGTACTAGTTGCTCTCAATGTGGTCCTCACGGAAGATACGGGAGAGATTTTCTTCTTGCAAATCGTAAAGAGTCTTGACCTTTGAGGACATGTACCTTTGGAAGTAATCCCCCACTGAGAGCTTTACTTACTTAACAAGGAAAGAAGGAAAAGCATGAAACAACCAATTTATGTGCTCAATCACAAATATTTATCGTATGATCTTGTCATTGCTGTACCACACTAAGCGTTTTGGATCGTGCATGGAGTATTTTGGGGTAATAAGTTACGAAGTGTGAGAATGCTGCGGTAGATGAAAAGAAAAGAGTACAAAAATGGTCACAATATTCCGATAAGGTAAAGCTGAAGTGATTGGGTGGAAACCCAACTCAGATTTGATCCCACTGCAGATACACATGACGATCATAGGAGATTAGCATAGCAAAGATTTGGTAATCTGATTCGGATACATTTTTCCTCTTATAGAATTGAAGAACTTTCCTCTTTATCTAGAGATTTTAGCCTGAATTTCAATGGCTGACGATAGTCTGTCCAAAAGTTGTGAGAAAAAATCCAAGCACTGCTTAACGAACTTCAGAAGTTCACATTGCTTAGATGCACAAGTATGCGAACATGCCTTGCTCAGTTCAGAAATTTGACCAACAATTCTGGAATTTGCAGAATATGAGGTAGTGGTTCTGATTGATAAGGCTACTAGTCTAAGATCGTGTTTTCTAGGAGTCCCACATCTAATACAAAAGTACAAACAGTCGTCATACCAAAGCAGAAAAGAAGAAAGTTGTACAGAAGTTTCGTTTAAGGAGAGACTTGTGGTCACTTAAATTTTAAGGGGAAAAGGGTGCATAACATGATTAAATTGTTTGTCATCATTTTGGTTAAAGACTAAGTAATTAAGGAAAAACCAAAGAATGGATGCCTCGCAACCTACTTAGTGTTGAGAATTAAGCAGCAAGAGTACAAGCAAAACAACAACACCCACAAAGCAGCAAGCACAGATAAGGAAAACACACCAGAGTTATGTATCCAATCACAATTATGTACCCAACACTTAGTAACTTGTATCAATATGGTATCTCCTCCCAATGTCCATAGGTAAAATTGAGGTTTCCTCACCATAAGAGGACTTGTTATGGCAATGTGCAAGTTATACAGCCAGGTGGGTATTGGCACATTTATAATTTCACCGCTAGGTCCAAAAAAATCAAAGTGGAACACGGAGGAGAGCATACTTGGAACGTGGCTAAGAAACTTGAGTTGGTGAAGCCAATAATTCTCTGATCAACAAAGCCAGAGTTCCAATACCCAAAGCAAACGTGAAAAGCTGAAGAAAGTTAAGAGAAAATTTTGAAAAAGCAAAACAAGTGGGTTGGGCATTTACTCAGAGTGGGATGCCACCATCCAGCTATGACTCTTTACATCAAAAGAGGAAAAAAAAAATTGAAGTCTGGAATATTAAGGCCTTTTTCTATTGTTGCCGGAAATGGAGAAGATGGTTAGGAGATGGAGGGCCAGATGGAATATGGCAGTCGCCTTCACCTTTGTCGCAACTCGATGATACTAATAATGTAAGAACTGCAGCAGAAAAAGGAATAGAAATAGTGAGAGAGAGAGAGAGAGAACTTAGCAGTCTCAAACCAAAATATTCTTGCAAATATATGGTGGAAACCACATCTCAAGTGCTGCAAAATGGCAGTGACTCAATTATCAAAGTAACTTAAGGGGTTAGTTTGAGTTCTCAGCTTCTGTTGTTTATCACAATCATCAAGGCCCTTTAAAGGCCAAGATAGGTAAAGCCTCTAGCTAATATAAAGAGCACAATAGGTTAGTATATTCGAATACGAGACATATATTGAATTTCAACACAACCATTTGTCACATGCCTACAAAAACATGTCCTATGAAAATAATCTATGAGCGAAGGAGTGTTCCTCACTAAAAAGTTGCACTAACTTTATCCCTTAAAAGTAACTTATAGAAAAGAAAAAATGCATCCATAATAAAGAATACAATAAGCTCATATATTGACAATATAAGACAAATACCAAACTTTAACAGTTACAAATATGAACTACAAAAATAAAACACAAATTCAGCTCAACAGAAAAGTTTTCGCTGACTTACATACCTACAAATTCTCTTCTTTCTTCTTTTTAGCTATAGCTGTACACATTCTTGGTTACTCGTGTCTATCAGTTTTTTGGATGAGTAAGAATAATTAGCCTTGAGAACAAAAGGGAACAAAAAAGCTGGTGGCAGATCAAGAAAGCGCCAAAGCCAGAAGGATGCTGGCAGCACTTTACCGACCGAATGCAGCTTCAAAGAAGCAGCCAAACAAGTAGTAGGAACCTTTAAGATCCAATCAGCCACTTATTAGAAGAAGAAGAAGGTTGGAACTTAGACCACCAATTAGTTCATGAAAAAGATATAGGAGTACACATTTACAGCATAGCTGATAGCATTAGCTGGGTAATAAGATTTTGTGAAGAAATATACCAGATTCATATCAGAAACATGTTGTAGAGTATGAGATTAGAAAAAAAAAAGGGATCTTTTATTTGGTTCTTAGGCCACATTCAAAGGAAGACTGGAAAAACCCTTAGTTTCTTTTTATGGTTCTCTCAGTCTTACAGAGAAATTTCGACGATGGAACTTAGCCAAACGTCTCAATCACTTCCATCAATAATCGCTTTCAGAAGTTCCTTTAACCTTCTTTGCCTCTCTCTCTCTCTTCAGCTTCAACGCCACCCATCATTCAAACGAAAGACCCTGCAGAAATATAAGGAGAGAGAGAGAGAGAGAGAGAGAGAGAGAGAGAGAGAGAGAATGGTTAACTGTTATTGGAATGTCTCTTTTACTTCATCTCCATTACTTACCAGTTACAACTTCACAAAAAAGACTGTGAACCCCACAACCCCGAAAAAACAAAACACAAAAATAAGTAGAGATTTTTGTAAAGTAGTTATAATGGATGAGAGGTCCTTTTTCACTTTATAAATACCAGTCTCTTAGGCCACCTTGCTTAAGTTTTCTGCATCTCCTTCTATCTAGATCTGTTGCAAAAGAGAGAGAAAACCTAAGGCAGAAACCTCTGCTGCTGTCCTTAAATTCCATCTTCACCCCAAGAATTTCCTTACCAGGTCAGTCAGCAAAGCACCTAAACGTTGTCCGAATTCCGTTTTCAACTGTTTTACCTCTTTTAGTTCCATGATGTTTTTCCACTTCAAATCCAGATTACAAGCTTTTCTGTTTTGGTTAGCAAGAATCAATGAGAAAAGAAATGAAAAATCGAAGTGCACGCTACATGTTAAAGTCGGAGAGGCTATTCTGAGACTCCAGACTTTTCATTTCATTCATTTTCCTGACATAATTATTGGGTGTACGAGAGAAATGTTGTTGTAGAATACTTGTTTTATCGAATGGTTTGTTAATATTTTCCTGCTTGATTCAGCAAGCAGCCATGGCGTTCCAGAACCAGTCGATGTCTGTTTCCCCACAGAGAAAAATGGGCCGTGGAAAAATTGAAATCAAACGGATCGAAAACACAACTAATCGTCAAGTCACCTTCTGCAAGAGGCGCAACGGCCTTCTCAAAAAAGCCTATGAATTGTCTGTCCTATGTGATGCTGAGGTTGCCCTCATCGTCTTCTCTAGCCGCGGCCGGCTTTATGAGTATGCTAATAACAGGTACTGCTTTGCTATTTTTTGCGTTAAACTTTTGAACATTTTCAGCTCATCGCTTTGTTCTTATTCGTAGCAACTTTTACAGATTTTGACTTTCTTCCTACTTTACCTTCTTTTCTTTTTCTCTTAGTAATGGTATTTCTTATGAAATATCGGGCTTTCTTGGTTACGATTTTGGCTTCTGCTAGTAGATCTTTGAGTGAATTTAAGCAGGACATAATCATTTTTTCTGGTGCTGTTAAGATTGAGTCCTCTCTCTCTCTTTGTAACTAAGATTCACTTCTCTTTCTGTCTTCCGTTTTGTTCTTTTTCCCTATATGAGCTTCATGGGTTTCTTCATCTTTTCTTTTTATGATCATACTTTTAGTTCTTGGTTGGTCGATACATAGATCTGGTCTAATAGATAGAAATAGAAGCATTACGGTTGTAAGTAGAAACATGTAGCGATTTGGTAAAGTATGCAGGACTGTGAGATCAGCTTCCAATCTCCTCCATTGTTGTTAAATTTCCTGTTTCCTTTCTCTTTTCCTTTCCATTATTCCCTTCTTCTCTCTCTCTCTCTCTCTCTCTTTCTGTTGATGTCATCTATGAGGCTATGAAGGCCTACAACAAAAAGCTGTCACGTTCTCATTAGCCCGATTCCTCCATCTGCTTGACACTTCCTTAATGGCACGTCAGTTTGACACGAAGAAGGCAAAGTACGTTTTCGAGGAATTGTCAAGTCCCTTCCCTAAACAAAAGAAAGGAAGTGAAAACAGAAAAGAACGACTTAGGGTTTCAAACCCAGATGCGTTTTGGCTACAAACTTGCTGAAACTCCCTTTTCTAACCAATCACAACTAAATCAGGTTACAGACACAGCCTCCCACGTTAGGTTTTCCCATTAACTCAAAAGTGAAATCCCCAAATCTCACTTGCTCCACGTGCAAGATTTTCCCTTCAGTCAAACATACCCAAATTCGGGTTTTTTCATCAACCACACGGGGTAAATCCTCCAATGGGTAAGCTTCGAACCAAGGATAAGGGTTTTGTTCTCTTTTCTTTTCTTTTCTTTTCTTTTTCTAGTTCTTTTGGGTCATGGGTTTGTAATTTTAGGGTTTGAGGACCAGAGTAAGATCTTTCGCAGTTACAAGAATCTTTAGTTACGTCACCAAGGTTGGACCTCTGACAAAGGAGTTCATGCTTTGTTTCCCAAGCTGGGTTCACTTCGTTTCATCCATCTGAACCCTAGTTTATAATCTTCGGACCGCTGCAAACAAGTTCCCCTCTTGGGAATTCCTTTTCTTCTAAGATCTCTCTCTCTCTCTCTGTCTCTCTCTCTCTCTCTTGTGGGGTTAAAATTCTTTACTGAAGCTAAAAATAACCCAGAGGACTCGAGCAGAGTGAAAGACAGTGATTATCCAATGAGAATGGTTCGTCTTGGGTCATCATAGTGTCATTGTAGACTGGGATCTGCATTTGCTCAAAGATCTTGCGTAGATATATTTATGTAAGCTCTAGCAAGACACTGTTTTCGGGGGAGGGACCGAAATAGATAGAGAGGCAGAGAGGGAGAGAGAAAGTCTGGGAAAAGAAGTAAGAAGCGACAACGTACGACAGCTGCGAGCCAATGGGAGAGTTCTGAGCCTTGGCTGTTTCATGCAATGCGAAGCGGCTGCTGCTGAACCGGTCTGATTTGCTCAGACATTCAGACAGAACTGACTTCTTTCAAATATCACCTTCAACCTTTTGCTTTTCAAGTTTCCAACCACCATTTTTTTAAGGTTTTTTCAACCTCTCGAGGTGGGTAATAGGCTGTGGCTTGAGGTGATTATCCTTCGTGTAATGGGTAATTCGAAACGTGTCATGTGTTTAACCGTGAAAATGGGTTGTCCAATCATAGAGTGCCAGCACGGCCGAGACAGCCAATCAGTAGCTCGACGAAATTAAGGTATCGGCACCTAGGAAATGGCGGGTCTTATCTGACTCTTATGTCAATGAATTGTTTTGCCTTGTGTTTCTTTTCTTTCCTCATCTACATTAACTCCTACGTTGTAGTGTTTCACCTGCTGTTCCATTATGGCTCCTGGGCATTTCTGACTCAACAAACTGAGATTTCAGCTTCGTCTTCGGCTCTGCGGTTTCGTATTAGAATTAGTTAACTCAGAAAGTTGGTTGATTTGACCGTTACTAAACGTCTTTTCTTGCTCTCCACCTGCGTTTTACCCAGCTAGCCTTACCTTGGACCTGCAAATTCGTAGCTAGCAAAAAGGCTACCTCTTTATATCCTTTTATGTGCCTTTTCTTTTCAAGGAAGAAACACTGTAATATGATGGAGAAGTGAGACCATAGTGATCGGACAAGTAACTCCATCAAACTAGTTCTATTTGGTATAGAACAAGATCTGGTTTAACAAAGACAAGTTATGAATAAGGAAAATGGAAAAAAGAAACAAAATAAGCATTCTTGAATTCTAAAACTAGTCCATTTCTCAAACACAAGGGAGAGAGAATTAGAGAGAGTCAAGGGTCTTCTTCTTCACTTGCCAACTTCTTGGTTCTTAAACATTTACACGTCCGGCTCAGGTAACTCATGTATAAGACTGAAGAAAGAGAATCCCGTGCTAGCTTAAGATCTGGAATACTAGAAGAAAAGATATACTGTGTGTGATTGACTTTCAGTGAGCATAAATACAGAATCATTTCACAGTAACACACTGATTCTAACAGGAGACAACATTTATTCCTTCCAAACAGAATGATGATTTTCTTTTTTGTGCGTGTGAATTTTATTGAAGCAAAGAAGTAAAGAATATGGGGAAGAAAGAAAACAAGGGTTAACATACCCACAAACCAAAACTAAATATTTCTTTTATCTGTACTCCATGTACAGACCAAGCACCTATCAGCAAATGCGGAAATCCGAGGGAATTAAATTATCTTAAAGTTATTGGAAAAGTATATAGTATTTTCAATCTACTTTTCTTTGTAATGGAGCCTACACATGTTATTTCATGTTGCAAATTATCTGATAGATGTTCTACCAGCTAGTGCCTCACACTTCTGTGTTTGCTTTTTACCATGTTATATTGGCAGTGTCAAAACCACAATTGAGAGGTACAAGAAGGCATGCGCTGATTCTTCCAGTGTTGGTTCAATTTCTGAAGCTAATACTCAGGTAGACCTTCATTTACGTCTATTTTCCCCTAGAATGTATCAGTTAATTTCGTATTTTATCACTTCTAGCTGACAAAAGAAAGGAAAAAACGAATAAGAAACTGATTCTTCTACATGGGGATCCATTTAATTGAAGCGGATTCAAGTCACTACATTATCTAACAGTCATTTCTTACTTTGATACTTCAATGGTAAAGTTACAGTGCTCAACTATGTCGTGTCATTGTTCTTTTTTGACGCTTCTTGGTTTTAGTATTCATTTATAAGAAGTATGCTCAGATAATTATTGTTTCACTCCACATTATCTGACTACATTTTAACTGAGTGCCATATCATGAATATATAAGGCACTTTGATACTAATGTTTGATGAACAAAAATGTCAGTTCTACCAGCAAGAGGCTGCTAAACTACGCGGCCAAATTAGAAAGGTGCAGCAAGAGAACAGGTATCCGAAGATATTTTAAAGTGATCTAACAGTCTGGAATACTACTGGTGAAATCTTTTCTTTGACAAAGTTGGTTACAGGCATATGTTGGGCGAGGCTTTGAGCGAGGTCAGTGTCAAAGAGCTCAAGAACTTGGAGAGCAGATTAGAGAAAGGAATTAGCAGAATCAGATCCAAAAAGGCATCTCTTCCATCCTTTGACTTTGGAATCCAAGGATGTTTTTCTTTTATCATAAGAATTAACTGAGATTCTTTGTTGCTGGATATTTAATGGCCCCTAACATTTTATTTTTTCTTTAATTTTTTTTTTCATTTTAAATCATCCAGAATGAGCTCTTGTTCGCAGAAATTGAGTATATGCAGAAAAGGGTAAATGATCCTTCTCTTTTGTTTTATATTTTTACCATCAAAGTTAACTATTGTCTGTTCCATATTGATGTCTTAAAACATTTGAAGATGTCTGTTGGTCGTGTGGTGTCCTTCCATAAGGCATACTATATCCGCAGGTCAGCTTTTGAATAGAATGAACATCACTAATTGTCTTTATCAACCTAATAAGAGTGAAACATAATATTCATCTAAGAATAGTGCATCTTTCAACTGAAAATTGACATATGAGCTGTGGAATATGACTAGTTATTCTTCTTTCTAGGTGAGGGAAAATTCAAAAAACGTGAAGAAAAATCCTACAATACTGTACCATACCTCAGTATAAAGACTTAGACTAAGGCATACCTATAGCACCGAAACAAAAAAAAAGCCTAACAACATTAATTGGTCCGAAAAGTTGCCTCCAAAGCAACCAAAGAATGAAGGACCAACATTTTGTTCCTCAGTAGGCTCAATCCTAAACAAAGAGTGAATCTTACCTCGGAACATAGTTTATGATCTCATAACCGATGCTATAATTCCTTTATGATTTCTAAAGACATGTGGCATTCCTCTTTGCAGGATGCCATCAATAGTGGCTGAAACCATTAATTTTGTAGTCGATTTTAGAGTAGAATTAGTATTGAACTTGTGGCCATCCACTGGAGAGCTTTTTATTCTGATAAAAATTAGTTATCATAATTGCCTGTTATCTACGATAATTTGTGCCAGTTATATGAGTGTTATCCATGCCATATAACTTTGTGCTTATTTCAATTGATAAAAGGCATCACCATTCATTTATGCGTATCATTTCCATTGCATCTGCCGATTATATTGTACACTATCATTAACTTTAACATAACTTGTTAGGAAGTACTACAATTTAAATAATTTTCAAAATAGGTATATAATGCAAGCTATAATGATAAAACTCAACTTAAAGGCTTAAACCTGAAAATGAAAATCCAACATTGTCATATTAACATTTGTATACTAGTACATAGATACTCAAAATTTAATAAAAAGCTCACACATGATTGTATAATTCAAGCATTCTAATCACTTACTACCTAATAATTTTTCCATCTTTGGAGAATACTGTATTTCTCAGGTTACTTTCATCCCTATAATTGGTAAGAACTTTTTTTTTTTTTTTTTCTTTCCATACGAGTGTACTAAGAATTTGTTCTACTTGCTTTATCGCATCTTTGAAATGCATAAACAAGTAAATGTGAACGAGAAAGATAATTGAATGTATTAATTGAAGATTTTCTATGAGAAAAAGAACTTTGTACATTCAACTTTTCATTTTGGTCTTTATTCTGCTTGTAAAAGAAAATTATTTAAATATCTTGAGTTCTGGAAAGATAAAAGGCATAACCAAGATACTTGATAAAAAAATACATCTTCCATAATTCTTAGGATGGACAACATACATTTCATAGTACTATCAATAGTTCATACCTAATGGTGTTTCAAGCTATTCTAAGAGACAAGGTATTAAAACCTTTTGGACCAAGGTTTTTAATCCTTCAAAAAGGGTAAAATATCTTTAATTTTTCTTTTTTTACTTTTTTATCTTTACCTAATTCAAGGGATAGAGAAGGGTAAATGTGATACTGTAAAATGTTTAAGTTTCAATGGTATATTGGGAAAAGGCGAAAGTATTAAATAGAAACTAAGTCTCATTTTGATTCCTTACTAAATTAAACTAAGGATTTTATTGTGAGTTTAGAATCTAATATAGTTCTTTAGGATATAGTGCAGATGTTAATGGTGCTTCTTGAATTATAATAAGTTAAATTAGAGCCAACTTAATATTTCTAGTTAACATTAGGCATTGAAATGTGGTATTGGTATTTACAAGGTGTTTGAGAATTGAGTGGAAGAACTTATTACATCGTAGAAAATTAAATGCAATATCAAGTGAGTAAATAGGTAAGATAGAATTGATGCTAGGTTTTCTATTGGATTTTTATTATATGAAATATGGTCTTATAATTGATTTCAATGACTTTAGATTATAATATTGATTTGCATCTTGGAATATAATCTAGATATAGGTAGCACTTTTCCTAGACTATGATGAAAATATATTAAATTAGATTTAATGATCCATGATATGTGCTCTATCAATGCATTTGAAATTTGATTGGGAGACTCCATCGTACTCCAAAAACTTAAAGCTCATATTAAGTAGGTAGATAATGAAAAACTGTTGCATAGATACTAAAACTAGTTTCAAAAGAGCTTCTTAAACAACAACAAAGGCTGTTGCTTTCTTGAACTGTAGTAGTTAATCTTTTGGACATGATACTTCTAGATTTCCAAGGGTTACTTCAAGAGGTTTAACTAAGCAACCTTTAGTGATGTCTGGTAGTCTTCTTTACCTCAATGAGTTCATTGACTTTCGGACAAGCATCATGAGTTAAAAAGATTCCCGACATAGTAACTCTTCACAGCTCTGGAATTTTTATTTTATTTTTTTGTTTAAAGGTCCATATTTGGACCTCCAAATTTAGCAATGGTAATTCCTTCCTCGTAGAAACAAGTCTATCACAAAGATTGGAATTAGAAAGATTAAGATGGAGTTGCCTTTAAAAATTTTCCAACTTCTATTTAGATTGCAACCCTTAGGAAGTTAGATCATAAATGTTCAAATTATTGAAGTCCTTCAAACCAAGTTATGAACCTTTTCAGTTTGTTTACAATCAAGACATAAGTCTGAAGTAGATCTTCCATCACATCTCTTCCACTACAGTTAAGAAACCTAGGTTATCAATCAAAAAGTTGAAGAAAGAAGTGTTAGCTCTTCCATGGGGAGGGTTGGAACTCGAACAAAGTATTAATTTTTTTTTTTTAACACGAAAGAGGATATCATAGCACACATTGATCACGTTTCTCGACCTATTCCGTAATATCATATAAGGGATACTCCTTTCCATTTGTGATACCCACCAACTCTAGCTTTGAACATCTGCTTGCATCCTCACGAAGACAGGAAGTCATGGTTATTTCTACAGAATTCATAAATTACCAATTCATGAGGTATGACACTAGACAGAGGCTTGGTTTTAAATCTTCTAGAAGAACATATTGAATCTGCATTGTACTAAGAAAAGATACTTGGTAAGTAGTTTCAGGACTGCTGAAGGAGTTTCACTGAGATCAAAATTCATGCAAGGAATCATGGTTCACCCCAATTCTATGACGAACGAATCTCACTATATATTTGAGCTTCAACATAACCCACTATAATACAAGTTTCTCTTTTGATCGAATGTTTGCACAAAGAATATCAACAACTCAGTGTTAGCTGCTGCGGTCTAATTCTTCTGCTCATAGAAGGCTGGTTTGGTCCTGGGGTAGTTCTGATGATCTTCTTGTAGCTTGATAATTCTAGTAGGCTTTTACTTATGCTGGTCTGTTGTACTGGTTGCTGTTTTGCTGTATTCCTAGGAAATGCTTCTCAGTTGGGTTTCTTGTGGTGCTTTTGCTGGTCTACTCCTTTCTATTTGAGTTTTGCTCATTCACATTAAATCCATATTCACCCAAAAAAAATTAAGTGCTTGCGATCAATATGCTACCCACCTTATTTATCAATATCAAATGGGCGATCAAAGAAACCTTTCATAGTTTAACATTTTTTTTTTCATTATTTCAATATCTTCTTTTAATTTTTTTGACATTATAACAGCATGGCAAATCAATTTTTTTGTTGGTTAGCAATTTTATTTTGATGTTTATAAAAGAGTTGGATTTTCTGATTCTCGCTTTGGAAGCTATTCATGTTTCTTTGACCTGTTGAAGGTTTATGTTATGTTCATAATTGAATGTCTCTAAATTGCAGGAAGCTGATCTTCATAACAACAACCAGCTTCTCCGAGCAAAGGTCCCTCTCTCTCTCTCTCTCTCTCTCCATATATTTGTTTGTGTTAAGAAAAGTTGTAGTGGTTACATGTATGGGAATCTGTTGGATGGTGTAGATAGCCGAGAATGAGCGGAACCAGCAGAACTTGAACGTGCTGCCAGCAGGAGCAAACTACGAACTCATGCAGTCACAGTCATTTGATTCTCGCACCTATTTTCAAGTGGATGCATTACAACCCAATCATCAGTACCCACGCCAAGATCAGATGGCACTTCAATTAGTGTAAGAATCGTCCCTCAATAAACATTTTCATCTCTTCATCACCAATCTCCGTGCATATTGTTTTGCTTGAATATGAGATGGATCTTGTTTGATTAATAAAATTTCTCCAAAATATTATTGACACGTTCCAAGTGTTTAATTTAGTCGAAGATCTTTGAAATTACAGAACAAATTAAAACAATCATAAATAATCTTGATTGTTAAGTCAGGGTTGAAACTCGTATGTTTAGCAGTAACAGTAGCAGATTACAGATTCAATGTACACGTAATGTTGTTCTTCTGTAAGCACTGGAAGAAATGCCTTCCCTAAAACATTGCCTTGGGACCTATCCTTTTCATTTGAACTTGTTTACTCAAAGATTAAAAATAAAAAGTTCAAAATAAACTTACCAAAGGAACTGACTGCTTTAAATGGGTTATTTTGTATTGTTCTCTCTCTTCCAACAACTCGTTGTGTGTCACTTCCTTCAACCTTTCCAGCAATATAATTCTATTTAATATTCATGTAAAACCCATTGCCTTTCAGGGAACCTCTACTACGTCCATCTAATACAGATATTTTTACTATTTCCATGCAGTTAACTTTGTGATTGAGGAACTAGTAATCTCCGTTGCTTCTGTTTTCCACGGAGTGTATCAAATATGATATCAAATGAAAGCTACATGTATGCTGTCAGGCAGTAGACGGAGGTTACACTTCCAAGATGGTGGCTTTGTAGACAGACATAAGACTCCTAAGTATGTTATTAGAAACGGGTCTCTCTTCCTTTATGGTTATGCATGAACTAAGCTTCCTGTGACAGAATCATTACTCTGATGAGAACTTCAGTAGTCACTTTGTAACATTTATTTCACTGTGTTTTGTGGACAATCAGCTGATCTGACTGCTCTGCCCAATATATCATGATTGTCAAATAGTCTGAAAGGTGTACGTAATGACCTTCAGTTAGTAAGTGGCCCCTATCCAAAGGAAACCTGGTGCTATCTTGATCCCTTTTTAGGCACCTTTAAGCGTTAAAAAGGAGTCAAATTCTTTCTGTCTGAGACAAACTCGTGTTTCCCAGGTCTTCCCGGGAAATATACAGACCTTTATGGTGTTCATGCCTCGCTTTGCACATGTTTATTCTCAAACTCATCTTTCTTTGGTTCTTATGTTCAATGGATTATAACTTAACCCATTGGACAGAGAACCACAATGTCCTAGAGAGTAACCATTAATTAGAGAAGAAATGATTCACTTGGCTGAGAATGACAAACAGGGTTCTCTCGGATCGTTTCCTGGTATTTTCATTCGCAGTTTGATTGAGGGCAGCAAGAATCAAGTTGCAGGAATTCTTCAGGAAACAGACAAATGAAATGAAACAATATGCTGTAGAGAGATTCGTTCAGAATGTTTCACCTTTTTTCTTGTTTTTAATGGATTGTACAATGAGAACAGTAGGGAGGCCTAGACCTTCAGTCATAATGATAGAAATCGATAATTCAAGTATTCTGCATAGCAGTAGTTCATAAGAAAGGATGTTATGCCAAGACGAATACCGCCATGATGAATGAGAAGATTCACGAGACAAAGTGGAAAGGTCATCCCCTGGGTGGATACAACAGCGCTTCATACAGAAGCCTATGAAATGATTATCCTTCACGAACCAGATCTTCTAAAACTTCTCATGACACTACCAACCACCTATCAAAGAGAGAGCTGGAAACCGGTCAACAAGTTAACCCCACTCTTAACTTCTCAGTTGCAAGCAATACCTGTAGGATCTTTTTTTAAGCATTAAGAGGTGCTTTCCTAATTAGTAGTTGTTTAAAACAGTGTGCCAAACGTCTCACTTTATCTAAATGTTATTTAAAACCCTCTTTATAAAGGGGACTTTAAACTTTTGGATAAAAATAATTATTTTTACATACCATTATAGACCAAATTCAAGTACATCACCAATTTGCTTTGAACAAAAATTCCACTGAAAAGTATTTCTACATACTAGAGGTAAGAAAATGTATTGAAAGTGTTACCACGCGAACTTCTTCTTTATGCAATTAGAGGCCAGTCAGTGCTAGATGCGGGAGAAGAAAAAATCAGCAGAGCATGTTTTTCTTGTTGCCTAAATGATAGTAAAGCTGCCTAGTTTATCTTGTGTGCTCAAGTTTCTCCTCTAAGGAGCCAAATACACATTGGATTTCCTGGGAATCACTCGATTAAGGAGAACAAATGCACTTCTCGAACAATCTTAAGAGCTTTTGTCAATTATATATTAGTTCATATAACTCCCTACCCACGGTGAAAAGGAAACCTCATTTCCATTAAGAGCCTCCAAGATGAAATAATAGGGCACTATTTATTTTGCAATTGATCTATAGAAATTATCTTTTTTTGTTAAAGAAAAGGTTTGAGTTTCTTCACTCTTAGGTAAGCAAGAATTCACTAAAAATTAAAAATACAAATGTCATGATCCATGCTAATCATAACTTCACACCAGCGAAAATAACTTTGCAATCCTAATCTACTAAAACTACGAGTGATTCCTTAAGGGACAACAATTCATAAGTCCTAATATCAAGATAGATAATTTTTCTTTTCTCAGATGTCTTCTATTCTCCACGAGAGGAAGAACATCCTCTTTAAATACAACTTTTGACCAAAAGCTGTTATAACAAGCTAACCAATTAATCTTCGTTGACCCCAAAGTTGTTACCGTGGGCTTAGGTATTGCGTCTTGGAAGTCAAAGATTTAGGAAGATGTTGCCCTTTCCTTTGTTTGATATGTTGCTGCTGCCCCTGTAGCCAAGCTCTCGATGTGGTTGAGACAGCTGATTCGTGAACTGGGGATGTCTCAAGAAAATTCAACAATTATTCATTGCAACAATATGTTGGCTATGCTAGTGATCAAGTATAAGGATCAGCATAGAAGGCTAAATTCTCTACGTTAAAACATTCCTCTAAAGGTAGAGACGTGAACAATGGGGAGGTGGAGCTAGAATGGTGTTGTGATGGACATGTTGCTGACCTGTTCGCCAAACCTTCATCTAAAGGTAGATTGAGAAACTAAGGAAGAAAATTGGAGTAATCATTAACCACATTAAGAAGTGTTAGTTTAATGTGGTTGACGTAAGTGGTTGGATAAAACCATGCCAGCAACCAAAAGGACAATAAAATTAGCTTCTTTCATGTTTTCGCTTTTTGTATTTCCGCTATCTGTTTTCTGTGTACGTGTCCTGGAAATTGGAGTTGTGGCTTTCTAGCCCTGCCTCTGGAAGAACTCTGCCATGGCACGGTGACTGCTTAACCTTTCCTCTGAACCGTGATAATGGTTCCTTGGGGATGGTGCTGATTTGAAGATGGGTTGTCTATGCACTTTTACTTGGGAAGATAAGTTTTTAGTCTTGCTTTTATGTAGTGTTCTGTTTGCTTTCTAAGTGTACTTGTTGCTGGCTTGTATTAACTCCTGAACGGTTTCGGTGTTGTTGTTCTCTTGTAAGAACATTATTTTCGTCTTTGTCTTGTGATGTTTGGTCTATGAACGTTTGGAATAGTATTTAATGTTTTTCAGAAAATCCTGATCCTAGCTACTGACTCGTAAACTCTTAAATTGGTTCCTTGGTTGTGTGTTTGCAGTGAGTATCTTTGTGGGAGTTTTCTCGACTAAAACTTCCAACACCTTCATCCAAACCAACTTTAGCAATAAGCTCGTAGCCAACTTGTAGAGAGATGCTCAAGGGAGATGTTATTATTAGCTATAGGAGATAGAGATACCATTACCTTCTGGTTTTGAGTCATGCTTTCTACTTCGGATCTCCATCCAAGTTGAGGCACAAAAGATAGAAAGTTGTTTACTTTAAAAGTTGTTACTTTTGATGAGTAGGTTATAGATCAGCAAAATGGGGTAAACTGGTAAGGATTGGTTTAATAGTGGCAAGGTTTTCCCTTCCTGCCTATTTGAGAGATTATTACTTCTGTAGACTTATTTGTCTTCTCCATAAACTTAGATAAGTTCCTCTTCAAGGGAAGCGCCAAGCATTTGTTTATGCTTCTAGAATTATGCAAGAGTAGCACCCTATGCTTCAAGAGTATCTCTTGAGGGTTCAGATGAGACATGTCATGTTCTTTTTGAAGGATAGTAAGGCCCACAGGCTTCACACGTTCACTGTCCTTTGTGATAAGGCTATCAAACCTTTATATATGTCTGAAATATAGCTGAAATAGGTGAATGTGATGATCATTGCATCAATTGGAGTTTCTAGCCTTATTACAGTAATATTCATAAACGAATACAAAGGTTCTGGCCAACCACATGAATCGAATTCTTCCGAGCCTTGTCTGTGAACCAGAAATTGATCTTGCACACAATAGGAGAATTAGAAACAACAACATTTTGCGTGTATTTTATTATGTAGGTATCATATAGAAAAAGGATGCCTTAGGTCCTCAAGGCTAATTTGATGAAAGTCCAGGATACTGCTAAGCTGAGAGTTTGTTCGTTCCTTACCCAAGACTTTTCTAGATGAAAGTACAAGAGGTTGAAGAATGCATTTCTAACCCAATGTACTCTACTAGCATCAACTGAGAGATTACTAGCTTTTCTCCGAGGAAGCTCAATAGCTTTCATGCATGACAACATATGATCCCAACTCTTCGTACTAGTCATGACTGCCTTCCAAAGGCACATGATTGATGAGATCAAGAGTTCTAAATTTGCGTGTAGGTGCTAAAGAAAATAATCTCACATACATTATAGAGGACCTTCTGACTCTATGAAAAAATGTAAACTCAGTGTCTTTGGTTAAAAAGTGTCTCTCATGATATAAAGACATCTACTATCACCCCTAATTCTACAATGTGAATTTATTTTTGAAGTTAGACGTTGGGCTACTAAAATTGTTTCCCATCCAAGTAGGGTGACCTTTATTTGGAGGGAAGTGGCCTTATTCAAGAGAGAACAGAAGGTTTTTAAGCATTATATGTTTAACTAAATAGTAGAGTGGACATGAAGAATCTAAAGGCCTAGAATCTACCTATAAGGGTCTATTATATTTGGGATATCTATTTAGATAAGAATTACTATTTGGGATATGTGGGATATCTGCTAAGATAATCTATTGGGCCTAGTTGGGTGAGGACCAATCTCATAAGACCAAGAAACTTCTTAGAGGTAAAATGGCCTAAAGACTACCCACTTGTTTGGGAAAAATTAGTGAGAAATTTGCCTATCTTATGGTAATATTGGAAGGGAGTGGAGCTTTTAGGGATAGTCTTTAATGGTGCTTTTTTGCTACAAGCGCTAGTGCTTGTTCCGTCCTTCAGTCTTTAGATTAGCATGAGCCATTGTTTGGTTTAGTAGTATGAGCCTAGAATTGTATAACTTCCTATGCGAAAGAAGCTCAATAAACTTGGGATAAACTTGTTTTTCCTTGTCATAGTTTAGCAAACTAGATTTTCTCTTGATGCACATTCATTCTATTTGTGCTCAAATTCAGAAATATTTAATTAGATTGTATTATACGTGTAAGCTTTCTTTGGATTTTAGTAACAAGAAGAAAAATTATTCAATGGGCTGTTCACAGCTGTAGGGATAAATCTCTAAAAACCTAGTGGTTAGGCTTATGCGTTACTACTAAAAAGAAAGTCTAGGATTTTTTGGGTGAAAGTCCTAATTTTGAATATGTGTACCATGATATATTATCTTTGTTAGTTCTAGATTTATCTTCTTTATTTGCTTTCTGTTCTCTTGGCTTAATATGTAGCTGATTGTATCTTAGGCTGATCTAAGCATGCTATCTAGAATTCATTTTTTTTTGTATTTTTTCTAGTTGATTCTTTACTGTGGTAATGAGTTGAGCTTGATGTTAGCATCCTCTTAGAACCATGTTTCTTGTGACCCTTTTCTAGTAATCTTTGTTTTTTTTTTAACCTAATTAACTTATATGTGACCAAAGAAACAAACCTATTTTCTCCACCAAAGTATCACAATGTGCCTTCTTCATCCCTTCATTAAAGTTTAGGGAACGGAAAAGGACAGTAACCTCTTCATATCTTGAGGGACTAAGGCATCCTTTTTCTATATGAGACCTACATAATAAAATACACGCAAAATGTTGTTTCTAATTCTCCTATTGTGTGCAAGATCAATTTCTGGTTCGTAGACAAGGCTCGGAAGAATTCGATTCATGTGGTCGGCCAGAATCTTTGTATTCGTTTATGAATATTACTGTAATAAGGCTAGAAACTCCAATTGATGCAATGATCATCACATTCACCTATTTCAGCTATATTTCAGATATATAAAAAGTATCCATCGTAAGTTATCTCCGAAACTAAAGAACAGTAACCTCTTCATATCTTGGATAGCCGTGGGATACCATAAGCTGTAGTAGTTGATTATATGCAATTCACACTATTTATCTCTTTTAAATTAAAAGAGGCTTATTGCTTTTTCGTGGCTGAGAGAATTGTCGCATGTCATATCATGAACTCGCAAAGCTCTTTCCTATGAGGGGAGATTTTAGCTAATTAATTTGATTCTCTTCACAATTCAAGTATAGTGGGTATTCCTCTATTTTGCCTAAAAAAAAGCTTTAAAGTAAGTGGAGCAGGTTTTTGAAAGCCCTTTTCCCATGATCCAAAGAAAAAGTTAGACAATAAACATAGTTTCTCATTCCCTAATAGAATTATCAAGACAATGGTGCCTAATGGTGTACGCTTTATCAAATTTGCATGGATAGCCCTTTTTTTTTTTTTTTTTTAACACGGATAGCCTTCATTCTCATATTCTTTCAGTTTACTAGAATAAGAAGGGTGTTTCCCATCATGCTTTAGTTCTTTGGCTAGCATCCTTGGTAAAGCTTACTAAACTATTTTAGTAAGGTCTCAATAAGATCTCAGGACACAAAGTGTTCACCAATGGCAAAAATTATAGCAGAATCAAGTCAACCACCATAATGTAAGGTGCCATTTTTTTATTCAGCTTGCAAATTTCCATATTAACAAAAAATTGTAGCAAAACTCCGAGGGATAGCTATAGTCGATTCATCGTTAAAGTAGCATGGAATAGGCAGTGATTCAAGCAACCAGTTGTTTAACCCAAGATCCCCATATGATACGCGAACCAGATAGCCAGAATAGCGCCATGATTAACTCCGAGCAAGGTGACTTATATCAACCGGAGAGGCATCAGTTGGGTGAATGGCATTGAAGGATCTCTGTGCCACAATTTTGTTAACAGCTTCAGTAGGATGGTAAGAGTCCCAAAAGAAGTACTCGTTCCTGTTCGGGCATGGAGTTCGGCCAGGAATGCACTGACCAATTTCGTTTACTTGGCAACATGAGGCGTTGAAGACTCTGAAACCTGAATTCAGAAAGAAGACACAAGGGAAGATTAACCCTTTGTTCAAGAATTACAATGTATTTGTCAATAAGTCAGTAACTCAGTGATTGGTTATAATGCCAAGAAACGACAAGTAAAACCAAATAAGAATGGTAAAATAATTTTACCAAAAGATGATACATTCATGGACGACATTCCGTAAGTGTTCACATAAACAAGTTTTGCACCAGGTAGATGGCCGTTCATAGCATTCACAAGCGATTGAAGCCGCATGTTGAAGCGTCGGGCGGAATTGTTCAGTTCATCTTCACACGGAAACTCATTTGGCCCGCGCATAGCCATTGCATTTGGTGTGCAGCCCATTAGTCCTAATCCAAACAAGACAATCTTTCTTGCTCCAGAATCGTACAAACTCTGAAATGGAATTGGAAGGCAAGGAAAATGGATCAAACATAATCACAATATAGAAAAAACTGCCAAAAACAAGAGAAGATTTTGCATCACCACTACTAACCCTTATTTGCCTTGAGTAGTAATCGACAAGAAGTGCAGAGTATTGCTTTGGGTTATACAGTCGATTAGACATGTAAAAATCAGGAAGGAAGTAGTTGTTAATGTAATCATTGCTTCCCATTCCAACTGAATATAAGCACTTGTTAAGGTATGTAGCAGCCGTAGCATTACTTTTCAGTATTTCACCTATACTTGAGACTGTCATTCGGTGATGCCTCAACTGTCTGTCTAAGCTGATGGGTCGCCCCTGCATGGATAATTTTTTGTGTCAAATATTTGTCACGTCCACATGAAGATTCATAAGTTGTTGTAATAACTGCTGTATATTTCACATGTTAATTGATTAATTACCATGTGCACCCCAGTATCACCGAAAATGCCTGCTGATCCCGATGCATAATTCACACCTTTTAGGATGTCCTGGCCTTTAGCAGTTACATAAGGGGGAATAGGGCTTTCGAAGCCCAAAAATTCAGCTGCAGGATGGTATTTTTCAACAATCATGTTAGTTTATGTCTACCAAATCAATGAATAGAGTCAAGAAGCTCATTTATGTTCAGATCTAAAGTGAATGGACTCAAAGAATGAAAGAGAACAAAACAAAAGGGCTAAACAAAAACCCCATCCTAGATATTAAGAACAATGTAATAAAAAGTTTTTAACACAACTTAGATTTTACTTAAAAATCTTCTTTTTCATAGAAAAAAGACAATCCTCGTAGCAAAGCCAATATTTAAAATGTTGCATTTCTCGTATGTCAAGGCTTTGACATCTAGGTGTATGAATTTGTGTGCATGCGTTAAAAAAAAAAAATTGATTACAAGAAAACATGTAAGAGTAATGTAATAGAAAGTTTCACATTATTTAAATTTTTATTGTAAAATTAACTTTTGATAGAATTTACCTTTTGAACAAAAATTACTAAAAGAGAGAGATGATAGAAAGTCTCATATTACTAAAATCTTATTGAAAGAACAACTTCTAATCAGAATTAGCCTTCAATCAAGAATTACTAAGAGAGAGAGAGAGAGAGAGGGAGGGAGGGAGAGGTAAAACCTATGAAATCAACCATAGTCTTGCCGTTGGTAAACCTTCCTGTCGCCCCTTTGATATAGTCAACACCATATGGATAGTAATTGGCTTTAGCCTTTGTGTTTTCGAGGTTATTATTGCCATTGTCTGCGAGCGAGTCTCCGAAAATGAAATAACAAGGCACTTGCGGCTCCCCATGAACCTGAAGCTGAACCTTCGACAACCCCAGGAGAGAAAACAACACAAGCACCAACATTTTCATCTCACCTGTCATTCTGAAACAAGCTACCTAACGAAATTTACAAGACTCCGACAACTGCAGAAATAGCGGTTATATGCAGACAGTTGCCGAGCAAATGTTGGGACGGACGGGGTTGGTGACTAACGGGCAGGAACTGTAACCTACAAATAAAACCAAATGAACCACAAATACCTGAACCTCGACGGTTTTTATGGATGCCTCCTGTTCGGAACCCCTCCTTTAAAAAGGATGGTTTGCACTACTTTGGCTCCTCAAACCATGGACGACCTTCCGGTTCTTCCCGTTTTCGTTATTTCTTATCTCCTTATAACCCCATATTTCTTTTTCACATTGCTACTTACTTTCTACTACCATCAATCTGCCTAATAATATAGGTTGATTATTTTGACGTAAGAAGTTATAAATTTGGTCGCTAAGATCTCCGGAGTTATGATGATCTGAATATGTTTTTGGCTAAGAAAGCAGCCCCTGCCTTCGTTTATTCCCCGAAGACTATGTTGTTTTGCTTAATATTAGCCTCCCTCTTTTTCTGACGTGCAACGACTTGAAGGTTCTGAAACTTGCGATGTGTTATAATGCAATCAATGGGAATCTTAAACATTGAATATAATATTTGATACTAATCTCAACCTTTCACGCAAATCTGTTATGGATCAATGGGAATCTTAAACATTGAATATAATATTTACTACTGATCTCAACCTTTTAGGCAAATGTATTATGGAAGATGACACAAAGTCGAGATTAATCATAAGCTTTGGTTAAATTTTGAGTTTGTTTCAAAACCTTAAGACATTAGGTGAAAAAATTTCATCACTTATAAGTTCAAGGATCCATCCTTATACTTTTAATATGGAATAATATTTATTTTTAACATTCTCTTTCACTTGCATGCTAATACAAGCATTACAAGTATATTGAAACCTAATTTTAGGACATAAGAGATTACGATGCGGAGATCCATCACTAGCTCTAATAACATATTAGAGTATGAAAGCTTATCTCAAAAACCTTAAAGCATTAGGTGGAAAAAATTCATTATTTATAAGTTTAATGGCTTATTCTCACACTTGGGACAACATTCATCTTTACACAATTTTT
This sequence comes from Casuarina cunninghamiana, assembly GCA_028551485.1. NCBI lineage: Eukaryota > Viridiplantae > Streptophyta > Magnoliopsida > Fagales > Casuarinaceae > Casuarina > Casuarina cunninghamiana. The sequence continues at coordinate 6,198,135 of CM052366.1, read as the reverse complement.
ATTATTGACTCTTATATCATAATAAAGTGTGAAGACTCATCCTAAAATCTTAAAACATTAGGTGAAAAAATCTCATCACTTATAAGTTCAAGAGACTATTCTCACACTTGAGACAACACCCATCTTTAACATATATATAAAAAGAATGGAATTCGAAGAAGATTTATCACGTGAATATGGAACGAAGAACAGTAGGCTGCTTACACTTTTCATCGGGTTGGGAGAAGGGCTCAATGATGAGGGTGTTAGACGACAACTTAGATGCTTTGTTCTGTCCCCTCAAAATGCAAACAACGAGTTTTTAGTGCAAAGGGTTGGAAGGAGTAGAGGTTGGCTAGCATAGAAAAAGCAGAGGAGTGCTAGAAGACAACTGCTTTCTCTTCGACTGAGAAGAAGTTTTGAAGCTGACAACTTGATATTTAGATCAGTTCTTTTACATGGATAGAAAAGAGCTGACCAATGTACGGACTTGGAGAGTCCGAAATTTACAGAGAGATCTCATTGTTTTCTGGTGGGGAAGTGAGGATTTGACAAGACATATCTGTTTTGACGCAAGATGTAGGACAAGGTAAAGATGGAGAGGAGCATAATCTCTGACTTCTTTGTTCTCTTATGCTTCTTCCAGCTCAAACTAGATTTCTCATTTAGGAAATGTTTGGCAAAGGGCCAGAGATTGGTTTCTCATGATTCAAACCAATTTTATGAAAGATCAGAGTTTATGTCACAATCTACGTCAATTTCTGTACTTGACTCACTATTCAAGAGTTTACTATTTATGGGTGAGTTAAGTTTATGAAAAAAAAAAAAAAATCAACTTTTTCCATTTATTTTTGCGTAACTTTTCTCGCATCTAATTAGTAAAAGTTAAAATTCTCGTACTTCTTAAAAATATAAAACTGTTATTTTGTTTTCCTAAATACACATACCCACACTCATTCAATAGGTCATGAATGGAACCCAAAACCTCCATAGGAAAAGAAAACTCTAAATGAACATTGTATAAATCCGGAAAACACCCACTAGAATTCGCTCCTACTAAAACGAAATGGCAGAATTTCATGCACAAAAAGATCCCCTTTGAAGAGGAGATGGATAATGAAGTGGAAAAGAAGCTATAACTGCTCTTTTCCGTAAGGAATTTGGGATTTCAAGAAAAGATAATTTTGAAATGGAGAAGGAAAACAATCACATGAATTGGGAAAGAATATCAGGAACCAAAACTAACGCGTTTGTGTATTATGATCAAATAGATATACAACTATTAAAAAGATTCTGATTATTAAGTAGGCATTAAATCTGCTCTTTCCTGTCATTTTATGAATTTAGGTCCCATCATAAATGGGGGCAGATAACCTCCTGGAATTTTAGCTTTGCTGGGGGGATTGGCCCCTTTATGTCTTACCACTTGCACGAAGCACAAAGCAGACAAAGAAAGAAAGCAGAAACAAAAATGCACTGTGACAAAATTATGTCTACACCTAAAGCCACCAAATTTAAATGAAAATCATCTCATCTGAGCTTCCTTAGGGAGGGTGGTGGATGCTTGATCCTGGTTGTGCTGTTGTCCATTTGTCTGACTCTCAGTCGTCAATTTTTCTGCCTCAGCTTTCTCTAGCAAAGCCTGTTGTTGCATAGCTTTCATCATCTCTCTCATTGTCTTCTCCTCTCCTTCAAGTTGCATTTTCATTACAATCTCAGCCTCTTTGTCTATTGGCTTGAAGTAATCTTCAATAGCAGCCTCCTGTAAATCATGGTGTTTTTGTTACAAAATACACCTGGGCTTACGCAGGAAACAAACAAAACGATGACAGATATTTTACCATGAATATCTCCAATAGTAAGGACAAGTATTTCAGAAAACTGGAAGGTATACCAAGCCTATTCTATGGCACTAGCAATATCAGGATAGAACTACCACAAATCCTACAGAAAAGTTGAAGTGAACCAATTGAGGGAGAAAGCAGATTGAATATATATTTATATAATCCATTTAGTTTCCTTCACATCTCAAAATCCTGAGGCCAATGATCATGAAATGTTTCAACTCATCCATCAAACTTAAAATGAAATATTTGTTTTCTATATACGCATAATGTTAACGCCTTTTCAGTTGCCCGACATCCCCAACTATAGCTTAATATAGTACTTGAAAACTCATAGTTTCAGAAATAGCAAAATGTAGCAGATTTACTGTAATCTTTAGGGTGCATTTCTGGTCATCAGGAGAGACAATTAAGTTTGTTCATCAGGAAACTTGAACAAAAACAAAGCATGACCAAGAGCTATCACAATTAATTTTTTGATAGTGAATTAACCAGAAAAAAAGAAAGAAGACAAAATAAAACCAGCTGGTCTTTAAAGCAGTCTCCGAACAATCATTTGTCAAGTGACTCCTGCCAGCAAACTGAAACTTACCGTTTCTTCTAGCTTCTTATTTAAACTTTGCATCTCCTCAACCATCTGGCGAACCTGAGCCAAAATAGCCTGCTCTGGTATTTTTCTTAAGGCTGCCCTCTTTTCCTGGGCCTGGACACAGAGGAAGAGTGTGAATATAAAGCTCATTTCAGCGGAACATTTCTTACGTAAGAATCTGAAAGCTTTAAAATAATAGAATCAACTAGCAATGGTAGTGCGAATAGAGAGTTCTGAAATCGTGTTTGGTATCAATACATCTTGTTCCCATTCCTATATATCCTATTTTATTTTTTAAAAAATGGTTCTTAATTCCTATGGGGGTTATCAAGTGAGTAGAACGGCTACCAGGGAAGAAGATGCTTCAGCTCCATCAGAAATTGTACATCCCATAAAAAATTAAGGTTAAAAACGGAATGATCTTGCTTCCATTGAAAGCAACTAAACACAGGCCGTTTGACAGATCTGTGCAACTCAGAAGTCACCGTTAGGCTTCCTACAAAGAGTCCCTGATTTTTTAGTGGGACAATAACACTTAACAAAATTGGATCACCCTATTTGTTCAACAAAATAAAGCTCAACTTGCAGCCACTAGGTCATTCTCATGGCGTTGCATCAAACAATTACTGTCATTCTCATGGTGTTCCATCAAACAGCCACTAGGGACCAAGTTTGCAAGTTATATTGCTGACATCACCTTAAATCCAAGTAGCTAAGGAAAGGAATATTTGAATATAAAAGAAAGAAAGAAAGAAAGAAAGAAAAGAAAAAATAAAAAATAAAAAATAAAACAGAACCCAGTTGTGTAGTGTGTTCCATCAACTAGCAGAGTTGATTCCATGAAATGATTACTAGATACTTTCCGTAGCTTCTACTGCTAACCATAAGAGTGATCCTATGTAATGCTTCTTAAATGGTTTAGTATTACCACTAAGTGTAAGCCAATCTTTGCCGATCACAAACCAAATGTAGAGATAATCAAATGGGGCATCTTATACAGTCCTACCAAAGATTAGAAAGCCTGGAATTATGACCATTTTATATCTCAATAGTCCTTATATTTAACAAATTTTGAAGGGTTACAGATGAAATATGTACCAAACACCGCCAAAAGCTATACATATTGCCAGAAAAAAGCATAACTATAACCATTAATCAAGTTCAATATTATTTTCCCTAGCTCAGGAGAAAAAAAGAACCTATATAAACACATGTTTATACAATATTGAGAAAAATTAAGGAAAAGAAAAAGAAATGTAAGAGCACCTGTTGGACTTGCTTCTCAAGCTGCAACCTAAAACTTCGAATTCTGCGCTCTTCATACCCAGATAGGACCCTCACGTAGAACAGGGCTTTCTTTCCAAACTCCAGTAGCTTATCCATACTAATTCAACCACCAAAACTCAAACTTTTCCTGCATAATGCACATTCATTACATCTGAAATGTCATTTGCCCAAATCAATTCAACAGTTTAACTGGATTGTGGAAGTTTCAGCCTTAATTTCTTTTGGTTGCCACGGAGAGTCAACAGAGCTGAATAGACTTAGGAAACATTTGGTTGTCATTTTCTGCAAGTTATTCTGCTAAGAGCTTAATCTACTCTGATTATCAGTTTCACAAAGCAAGAAAAGAAACTAGTAAAGTACCTATGCACCAAAATCAGATATCATATTCCCCTTTCACATTCTTATGCACCAAAAATACAGCTACATATTTATTATTACTCCTATCAGTATCAATTCCCTTCAAATTCTGAATTTAATATCTATTTGTCAAATGCTCTCTTATTGTCCAAATCAAGATTTAAACCACTGATCATATCACTAGGAAAGTTTCTCAAATTCCTGACACAAAAAATGCTCTGTGTTACAGTAGATTAATATCACCCAGCATGCTCTGTAAACAACCAAACCAGTGATTCAACATTTCTAACAGACTCTAAAGTAAGCAAGTAACGTCTCAAATCCTGTTAAAGTCCTCTGAACATGGAATCAATAATACAAGCATGTTTACCCAGAAAGAGACCTAAAAAAAGCAATTACTTAGCGACTCCATCAACATGCCTTTGTGCTGATAACGTTTTCTCCTAAACGATCAAGTTATCCAAATGTTAAAAATTTAGTAACTAAAACAAATAGGAAATTGAACAGGACAACAAAGAATTGCAACTTAAAGAACATTTATGTGGACACTAAGCACTAAGGAGACAGAAAATACTTCCTGCAGCAAAGATGTGCAACTTAATCTTAGCCCTAGTTATTGGACACATGAAATTAACACGCTCTTAACCCAAATGCTTGTCAACAAATAGCCAAGTAGTGCCTAATATGACATGTTGTCAATGACACTCTTTAGCATGGCCAAATATGTCAACTAGAAAACAGGACCTATAACATGAAAAAGCGAAAATATTCAAAAGAAATAATCAATAAAAATGAAAACTAGAACTCCTGCGACTCAGAGGAGAAAGTAACAATTCAGCAGCAAACATATGCGCTTAGGGGCCTAGAATAACCTAACACAACCAACCTAGCAGTTCCGACACCGTCTAAAACACAATGAGCTCAATTCGCTTGTCCAGAGCAACACCGAAATCAGCAACAATGTTTTCAAAAACTACCCAGATCATAAATCACTTCCAAGATTGTTCAAAACTTGCAAAGTAAAACCCAAACCCAGATGAGCAATTGACTTCCAAAGCAAAACCCACAAACTTCCAAATCAGTAAAACCCATTCAAGTAGCTCTGCGTTTCTATGTGAAGATCTAATATAGCAAATCTTGACTCATCCATGTAATCAGAATTGGCAACAGAGAAGAGCCAAAAGGTAAGTATACAACAATCTATTGCTTTTCCCAGAAATTGTAGGATGATTCTTACAAAGAAATGGTTACTCAAAAAAAGAGGGATCTTACCCAAAGGTCCCTGGGGTATTCGTCTCTGGCCGGAGTCGATACGATAAGCCGAGGAACCAATTTACAGTTACGTTACAACTCGAGCCTTTGTGGCAGCATATAGTTACTCTGTACTCTATAGAGATGAATTCTGCAACATAGTGCCAACGAGAAGGGGGTCAAAGCCTTCCGAGTAATTGGCAATATTTGTTAAGGCGAAAGAAGGCCTTCTCGTCGTGGAATTGGAGATCTTATTAAAGCTTCATCAATGCTTTCAGAGCGGCAGTTAAAACGGCGACTTTCCGACGTAGAAACACCTACTTGTTTTTAGATTTAAGTCACAGCATCAAAGATGGTAATTAGTTAGGCCTATACTTCACTTGAAGTGATTTTTTTTTTCACAAAATTATTAAAAGACCATGTTAAAATTGATTCTTATCATGGAAGCTTTTTCCTTTTTTATTTTTTTCCTTTTTCTTTGAAAGTAACTCTAATAAATGAAGACAACCATGAAAAAATAATAAACTAGAAATATATAAAAATAAAAAAAAGATTAATAATCTATCTCTCATTGTAAGGAAAATGCTGTATAAACGAGTTAGCTTTCATTCTCTTTTTCATGCAAATCGATGTAGATGTTAAAAAGAAAAACTTTTATATTTTTATTGGAGGCTCTAGGGAGTCAATCTTTAAGATATCGAACATTTAAACAGTTGATGTTTTTGAGTATATTACGATAGAGCCTTTAGAGAATTGTCATTGATATAGTTTAACATTGAAAATAAAAGATTTTAACCGAGCTTCATTTATGTTGGATTGGATCTCCAACCTCGCTTGTCCATCTATTATACAACTGTTAAAAACAAATCAGCTAATACCATTGGGATCCAATTTGCTAATCAAAATTATGAAGGAAATAATGTGAGAACGAGAAGGAAAATTTAGTCGGATGCAACCTTGAAGTCTACATGAAGTACAAAGCACTATAGGTTAAACATTGATTTATGAACTTAATTATTTCTCCAAATGGTTTGCTCAGAAAACACTCAGACATTTTCGAAAACTACAAAATCAAAACAAAAAACAACAATTTGATAGAAAACAGCAGTTCACCGCATATTCACAAACAAGACTTAGCTATTATAAGACTTATAATATTATTTAACATGTATTTCCTTATTTTACAAAAGATTGCTCAAACAAAGTAACTTGAAACTCAATTATTGTTGATTTGTTTGAGCTCTAACAGTTCCATGGCATTTAGGGGAGATCTATCACGTAGGAAGTTAGGGTTCAAGCTTCCCCTCCCTCAATAAATCGCCTAATCCACCAACCCCAACCCATATTCTTGATTTGCAGCATTCTTCATTAGGAAAAAAACAAAAGGGGAAAAAAAATTGAACATACAACATTTTTTCTCTTCTTTTTTATTTTTTATTTTTTTGATCTGGAAATCACACATGACATGTTTTACAACAAGTTACACACCTTCCAAACCCACAAAGACTAAACTTCTACATAGAAATACAGTACAAATAGCTTTCTGCCTCATCATCGTGCAACCGCAGCCATTACCTCCATCTTCAGATCAGGGCTAAGTTGCTGATATCCATAGGGAACGCGTCCGAAGGAGAATTGGCCTTGTAAGCCCTCGATGCTATAATTCTATTCACTGCCTCAGTTGGATGGAAAGCATCCCAAAAGAGATACTCACTCCTGTTTCCGCATGGAATTTGATCTGGCAGGCACGTAATTTGCCCTTTGTTCCTCCCCACACCACAGCATCCGGCGTTGGTGACGTTGAATCCTACAAGTTGGCAAAAGAAGAACACCACGAATGCCCCAACAAGGTGCATTTCCTTGAATTAAGTAGCAAATTATGAGTAACTACTAAGCTTTAGCTAGAAGAGGATGAAAAGTATTTACCATGGAGTGAGGGGTTGCTAGTTAAGTCTTGGAAAATCCCGTAAGTGTTTATATAGCTTACTGATACATCATTAAGAGTTTTGGGGAGATCAGTGGCAAGAGATTTCAATTTCTCGTTGAATACTTGGCCAGCAGAGTTGATTCCTTGAACGCATGTTGAACCGTCCGAGCTATTTTGTGCCAACACGCTGGGGCTACAGCCTATTGGACCCAGTCCGAACAAGACCATTTTCCTTGCTCCATATTGATATAGAATCTGTAACATAGACCGCATAGAAATGTTACTTGGGTTTCAAACTAGAACAACTGTAGAACAATAGGTTAAGACTATCAGACCATGATCCTCAAGCTAAAAAAGTGATGGTTCCTATGGAGAAATCAAAGAAGTATAGTACTGACTTTTAGTTGATCAGTATATTGTTGAACTAGAATATCAGCATATTCTTCCGGCTTGTATTGGTTGCTGGTCTGGTATAAATCGGGCATGAAATAGTTGTTGAGGTAGTCGTTGCTGCCGAATCCAATTGAGTATATGCAGTCGTCGAGGTAATCTTCAGTTTCGCTTAGACTCCCCACTATGTTTACCAGCTGGGGAAATGTTTTTACGTAATTCTGCACCTGCCCAGTAAAGTTAATCCGTTCCCCCTACATGAACAAAGAATGCCTAAGTGAGCTGTAATTCAGAATAAAGGTACTTTAGTGGCAATAAAGAGACTGCATATTAACTCTTTATTAATAGGCCAGTAACTAAGTGGTTGGCTTCTACTGTCTAGGACTTACATCCTGAGTTTGATACCTTATACCCAAGTCCCTTTTACCTAACAAAATAATAATAAAGAGACTTGCAAAATTTAGTTACCAGTTGCCTCCCAGTTTCCTCTCTGATTCCGGCAGCTGCTGATGCATAGTTCACTCCTTTCAGTAGGTCTGACCTTGTTGCACTTGAGTAGGGAGGTATATGACCATCCAAGTTCAAGAGCTCAACTGCAAATGCAACATTTAGGTACCAGTTTTCTTGGCTTACTTATTTTCGAAGAAACTAAAGGTTTTAATTTCAGATGGTGAAGGCAAGGAGACCATGTGCAAGAGATTAGAGGTCCTCAGGCAGTCAACTCAAAAAAGGATATGGTAGATTCTTCATTTAACTGTGGAAATATGTTTTTATGCAACTATGATTGTTAGGTTAGAAAGGTAAAAGACATGTGTTTGTATTAAATGCAATTAATGAAACCACCTTCATTTTTATTTTATTTTTTATTTGGACCACCATTGTTGTTTGTATTCCAAGGAATTGAAGGAAAAAAAAATCCAAACCAAAATTTTCTTCCCTTTACGATCCTAAAGGACCATAATCTAGTAGGCTAAAAATTAGGTGTTTGCTATTGTAAGAACCTAAGCTCATGTTTCAAATAAGACATTCCTGTATTCCTAAATTAAGTTCATATAAGAAGTGTTTCACTACATTAAGTTGAATGAGAAACTAAAAAAATTAGTATGTATTTTATATGATTAATTTATTGGCCTATTTTATCCTCTTTAAAAGCTAGTTTGAAAAAAGAAAGTGGATCTTTTAATAACTTGATTAGGGCACTTTTAATAAGCCATAAAATTGAAAACCCTAAAAAAGAAGAAACCCATAAAAGTAACTTTGCAAAGGAATTTAAGAAGTGCAGAAGTATATCACTAATGTTTGACAAGTTTCCTTCTTTTCCCCTTAAAAAATATTTGTAAGCCATTATTTATGCCAAAGTTAATGGTTCTCTCTAGGAAAACTACTAAATGCATGTATTTTAGTCTGAATTGTCACTATGCGACCTCTAGCATATGTATAAGTGCGTGTACGCATGTATAGCTAAGCACAGACAAGGAAGCAAAGTGTTGGCCCCTCGAGGGCTTCAAGCTGAAAAGAAGGTGGCCGAAATGGAGCCGGAGGCTGCTTACCGATGAAATCAGCCGTAGTTTTCCCGTTGGAGAACCTTCCGGTCGGTCCACCAGGGAAGTCAATCCCGTAAGGCGGGTAGTTTGCTCTGGCCGCCGATGGGAGTTGGTTGTTATTGCCATTATCCACCAACGAGTCCCCGAACACGAAGAAGCATGGCACGTCGGATTCTTCCGTGTACAACGCGTTCAAGAGCAATGTCAAGACGCACACCATCCCCATTTTCTTCAGTTCCCTCGCCATGGCTGCCATTCGTGAAGCAAAGCCACGAAAGAGAAGACAAATGAAAACGATGGAAATACCAAGGAAGAGGTGGCGTTGCTGTGGAAGAGGGATTGAGGAACTTGAACACTAGAGGTAAGTATATATAGAAAGAAGAAAACCAAACAAAAGACCACATTTTACTTTTTACAATCTAGGTAGTTGGTCAGGAGCATTGATTCTCTTTGCTCTAAGGTTCTTGTTGGCTGGACTACAATGGATCTGGGTTGGAATCTATTAAAGAATGTGAAGTGATGTATATATTAAAAAGAAAAAAGAACCTTGTCTTCACGCAGTAACATTGGCACCAACATACTAGTTATGACACCATCTAACATACAACAAGCTGAATTAACTCGTTTTGTCTTCACAATGCCCTCCAGCACTACCCCTTTTTGAGTATTTGGTAGTGTTTTTAAAGCCGAAAGATGACCACCTCATTGTGGAATTGGACTCGAGCTGTGGATTCATAAAAATGGCGAGCCTTGTTGACACATTAAATCCCGACTTGGTTGTTCACTCTTTAAGAAGATGCCGTTCTTCCTTTTAAAAGAGTGAGTAAGGACAAATAGTTGGTTTTCGTTCCCTTTCCCATGAAAATGAACGTAGTTAAAAGTCTTTAAAGCATGTAGAGGAGTGGGTCTTCAAGACATTGAATATTAACTTCTTGACACCTAAAAAATTAAGTTATGGACAACATTTTGATTGAAAAGAAGATTTCCTTGAAAATTTCATGCACCATGTTCGATCTCATCCATTACAATACGTACAATCATCCCATGATTTCTCAAAATGCTACCTCGTGTGCACTTGGCCATTTACTTTTATCACATGACCTCAAGCGTCGGTTGCGTTCTCCAACAACCGGACGTTGGAACTGATAGAACCCAAGGCCTTTCTGTCCTTTCTTCGAAAATTAGACGACGATCATGTCCACCAATAAAAAAAAAAAAGTTGACTTTGGGAGTTATACCTTGAGGAGAGAAATATTTGGCCGTACATGAAGCGTTTCCTTAGGAATCACAATAGTAGACTATAAATTGTCCCGATCGTAGTTTTCTTCTTTAGTTGAACACTCAACATTTTCTCTTATTTGTGTCTAATTTCACCCTTTTTCTTTTAGCAGGATCATGCACTTCATAGGGAGAGTGGAAGAAAAAAACTGAAATTGTGCTTGTGGCATTTCCTAAACAAGAAACTGTCATCTACACATAAAAATGGACTTTAAATTCCATTAAAAACTATTAAATTCTATAGAGAATAACTCATATAGAATTTAAAATTTTAAGATATTAAGTACAAGAAATTATCTTCTTTTAAATTATATTTTAAGTCCTTATTTTTTCCATTGAAAATTAACAAAAACAACAGACTACACTGTTAATAAATATAGGAAAACATTGTTAGGCTGCTAGAATTAATTTTATAATTAAGTTTATTCAAATTCTAAATTAACGTAATATTTAGTTTAGTTGTATAGTGTAGGAATCAAGCTATAAGTGTAGGCGCAATATTGTAGAGAAAGTATTACAGTTATTCAGTTCATTCACTCATACTCATTAGCTTTTTTCCTTTCTTTTTTTTTTTAATTATTTTTTGTGATATACATGTTCATAGGAGGAAAAGTTGTACAAATAACTTGAAAAAAATAATGATTTTTTTAATGAAGAAAATTCACAACCAAGATTAGGTTTTATGAGACTTAATGACAGCATTTAACATCTATTTCCTTGTTCTACAAGAGATTGCTTAAATAAGCAACTTGAAACTCTAAGTATTCTAGATTTGCGGTATTCTTCTTTGGGCGAAAAAGAAAAAGAAGTAAGTTGAACAGACAACATGTTCTCATATTTTTCACTGCAAATCACACATGGGCATGTTCTACCACAAGTTACACACTTTTCCAAACCCACTAGAAGTACAAAGACTTAACTCCACATGAAGAAATACACTACAAACAACTTTCGGCCTCAACATCGTGCAACCGCAGCCATTATTACCACCTTTAGAGATGGGCTAAATCGCTGATACCCATGGGGAACACGTCCGTCGTAGATTCAGGCTTATAAGCTCTCGATGCTATAATCCTGTTCACCGCCTCAGTTGGATGGAAAGCGTCCCAAAAGATATGCTCACTCCTTTTGCTGCATGGACTTTGAAGAGGTAGGCATGTAATTTGCCCTCTGTTTTTCCCCAGACCGCAGCACCCAACATTCGTATTCTTGAACCCTACAAGTTGCCAAACGAAGAACATTACGAATGCCTCCAACAAGGTGCGTTTTCCTTGAATTAAGTAGCAAATTATGAGTAGCTACGAAGTTTTAGATAGAAGAGCAAGAAAATTATATACCATAGGATGAGGCGTTGTTAATTATATCTTGGAAAATCCCGGAAGTGTTTATGAAGGTCACTGATAAATCGCTGAGAGTTTGCCTGAGATCAGTGGCGAGAGATTTCAACTTTTCGTTGAATATTTCGTTGGCACCATTAATTCTTTGATTGCATGATGAATCACCGGGGCCATTCTGAGCCAACACGCTCGGGCTACAGCCTATTAGACCCACTCCAAACAAGGCCATTTTCCTTGCTCCAAATTGATACAGAATCTGTAACATGGACAAAATCGAAATGTTACATAAACTAAAACCAGATAATTTCTTAGGGAGAAATCAAAGAAGTACAGTTCTGACCTTTAGTTGATCAGTATATTGTTGAATTAGTGCATCAGCAAATTCTTCTGGCGAGTACTGGTGGCTGGTCGGGTAGATCTGGGGCATAAAATAGTTATTAAGGTAGTCGTTGCTGCCCAGTCCAATTGAGTATATGCAGTCGTCAAGATAATCTGCTGCTGCGTTGAGACTCCCAAGTAAGTTTAATAATCGCGGAAACGTGTTCACGTAATTTTGCACCTGCCCAGTAAAGTTTATCCGTTCCCCCTACAAGAACAAGGAGTCTCTAAATGAGCAATAACCCAGAGATAAGTCGTATTTTAATTGCGATAGAGAGAGTGCAACGTGTAGTTACCAGTTGCTGGCCAGTTTCGGGTCTGATTCCGGCGGCTCCCGATGCATAGTTCACTCCTCTCAGTAGATCTGGTCTTGCCGCAGTTGAGTAGGGGGTTATATAACCATCGAGACCCAAAAGCTCGACTGCAGATGCAACATTTAGTTACCAGTTTTCTGATTATGGAAGGAAAATAAAGGTTCTAATTTGAGATGGGGAAGGCACCAAAACCATGTGCAAGAAATTAAAGGTTTTACCGTGCACATGGTAGATTCTTCATTTTACTGAAGGACAGATTTTTTCATGCAACTATGATTGTTAGGTTAGCAAGGTAAAAGACATTTATAAGTATTAAATGAAATTTATGAAACCACCTTCGGTCATTTTTTTGGACCCCCATTGTTGTTCGTATTGTAAGGAATGGAAGAAACTTAAAAAGACAAATCAAATATTTCTATCCCTTCGAACCACAAAGGACGACGACCTAGTATACTAAGAATTGAGTGCTTCCTTACAATAGTTTTGCAGCGGCTTAAGTTAACATTCTATACTACAAATTGTATTCATCTATATTGAAATTCAATTTGTATCCCACATTATTGATAAATATTTATATATTTACTTTTTCTCTTTTAAAACACTCACCCCACATATGCATTTAGTGTCAAATCTAGGGTCAAAAGATCTTAGGCAACAGTTGCTCTCAACTGAGTTAAGTACTTATTAACAAATTATTAACATATTACTCCCTTGTGTTTCTTATATATAAAAGTATGGTTTTATATATATAAATAATTGTAACAAAGGAAATGAATATTCTAATAAGGTATTAAAGTTCAAGTTTCTAATAACATAATTCTTCACTCATAAATTAAGTTCATGTGAAAAATGTTTTACCATGCTTCAGGTGAAGGAGAATATTAAAATTCAGTATATATCCTACATCATTAATATACATATTGTACTATTTATATGTAAAACTATTTCTCTCTTTTAAAAGCCAAATTAAGAAAAGGAAATGTATCTTCTAATAATAGTTTAGACACCTAAAATAACCAAGCTATTCTCTTGAAAAGGCAAAAACCCTAATAAACAAATAACCCATACAAATAACTTCGAAAAGGAAGTTAGGAACTGCAGAGTTATGTAGTGATGTTTGACAAATTTCTTTCTTTTTCACTTTAAAGAAATTATTTATACAAGATGCATAAATTTAAGTCTGAATTGTCCCCATGCGACCTCTAGCATATTTATAAATGTATACACGTATGCATAGTTAACCACAGACAAAAAAACAAAGTTTTGTCCCCTTGAGGGCTTCAACTTTCTACCAATTGAGCAGGTAGTTTGTAACACCCTATCCCAAGAAATAATACAAGTTAGCTGAAATCGTGACAAGAAAGAAAATAATATGGAGCTGGAGGCTGCTCACCAATGAGATCAATGGTAGTTTTCCCGTTGGAGAACCTTCCTGTCGGGCCACTAGGGAAGTCAACCCCGTAGGGCGGGAAGTTTGCTCTGGCCAACGACGAGAGTTGGTTGTTATTGCCACTATCCACCAGCGAGTCCCCGAACACGAAGTAGCATGGCACTTCTGGATCGGATTCTTCCGTGCACATTGCGTTCAAGAGCAGTGTCAGCACAAACACCACCCCCATTTTCTTCAAGTCCCTTGCCATGGCATCCATTTTTTATGCAAAGCCACGAAAGAAAAGACAATGGAAACGATGCAACTACGAAGGAAGAGGTGGGGGTTGTCGTGTGAGAGGGATAGAGGAACTTAAAAAGTAGGGGTAGTTATATATAGAAGGGAGAAACGAAGATAAAACGACCATATTTCACTTTGACAGTCGAGGGAGTTGGTTAGGAGCATTGATTTCTCTTTGCTCTATGGTTCTTGTTGGCTGGACTACAAGAGATCTGCGTTGGAATCTATTAAAGCACGTGAAGTGGTGTAATAAAACACCGGGTCTCCATGCGCTAACATGGCGAGCAGCAAACATATACGGCCTATGTTCCTGGTGCTGAGAATAACCTAGGACCACCAAGATACTAGTTACGATACCATCTACCACACAAGAAGCTCAAGTAGCTTGTAGAGAGCAAAACTGAAATCACCAACAACGTTTTCAAAACCCACTTGTAAGAGGATTCATTTCTTTTTTCTTTTTTTAAATTAACTTGGAAACGAACAAAATATTTCTATATAAAAGAAGTAACCTAGGTGAAGACATTGGCAATATAAAATACATATCAAGCTTCAACACACCTCCATGTCTAAATTTTACAGAAACACTTCTTATAAAGACTCATTTACAGTGCAGAAGTTTTTTCCAAGAAACTTTGCTTTAATACTAGATTAGAAAACACATTTTTTTTCTTCTTAAAATTTGTGTTAAGAGAAAGTAACATATACACATATAAAAAAGTATAGTAAGTTAGAATATGAAAAATGTAACACCAAATTTCAACACTGTCCACGGCATAAATCAGTGTCAAGATTGTCAGAAACTTGCAAAGCAAACCTTAGATGATCAGTTGACATCCAAAGCTAAAATCCGAATAAAACCAGATCACTAAACTGAATACTAATACATAATCTACAAATTTACCCATGTAAACAGCGCCTGAGCTTATATGGGAACGCCCAAAATAGCAAATCTTTAGCGGCAAATGCACCAAGTTTGACGTACCCATACTATATCAACATTGACAACGTAGAGGAACCAAAAGCTAAATATACAACAATCTTAGCTTTCTCATAAATCGTAAGAATTACATTACAAAATCTGTACTTTGGTCGCGATGTGTGGTTTCTGACTCAAGATGATACAAGATTTGCATTTATACGTTAATTATCATTGGAGATAGAAAGAAACTGTCGTCGTTTTCTCTTCAGAATGCTATCTGCCTCTACCACTTTTTGAGTGATTGGTAGAGTTAAAGCCAAGATGACCACCTCAATAATTTTTTAGCAGTGAATTCATAAAAAAGGCTGGCCTTGTTGACACGGTAAATCCTGACTTGGTAATTCACTCTCTATGAAAAGATTTACTTCCTTCCTTTCATAAGAGTGAGAATCTAATAGGCACTAAGGACAAAAGGGTTAGTTTTCCTTCGCTTTCCCAGGAAAAGTAATGTACAAAGAAGAAAGAGAAAGATCAATTCATTGTGTCTTTAAAGCAAGCAGAGGATTGGGCCTTCAAGTTATTTGATATTAACTTCTTAACGCTTAACAATTAGGTTACAGACAATTTTTTGATTGAAAAGTGTGTGGAATATGAGAGTCTCACAATGAAAATTAAAATTCCTAAAAAATTAAATATAAATTAAAAGAGAATCCTCCAACCTTTGAGTTAGCTTTTGGATTGGGTATTTGGGCCTTCTAACTTGGTATCAAAACCTAGGTTGAATCTATTTGACTCCATGCAAGCTTGAGCCTAATGACGCTTAAAACAATTATTCCTTAATTTGTCAAAATGCTAACTTGTGTGCACTTGGCCACGTACTTTTTGTCATATGACACCAAATTTGTCACTTTTGTCAGAAAATTAGATGACAATCAAGTCCACTAATCGGAAAATGTTTCCTTTATTGAGTACTACCTTACATAAGAATGAATATTTAGCCATATATGACCCGTTTCATTTGAAAGCATAGTAGTATTCTTCTTTAATATGTTGTACACAAGTACTTTCTATAGGTATGTAATTTACAAGACTATAAATCTCACAAAGTAGCTTGGCAAATTATTTGTTCACCTAAAAAAGGAAGACTTGGACTATTAGACCTTAAAGTGTAGAATAAGGTTTTATTAGGGCGGTCACTCTGGAATCTCATTAATTATCCTAATTCATCCTTTTTGAGTAAATAGATTCATAATACTAAATGTAGAAGAACTTCAATTATGTATCTTAACATCAAAGGAAATGAAGTTGAAGAGGTGTTTTGAAGTTACAACAAATTCTCACTTCTACACTCTCCAAACCTTCTCATTATTGTAAAGAAACATACAAAGAATTGCATTAGGTAAATATTGAGGTTGAATAATATAATTTGATATGATTAGGAAGAATCAACAAACCTAACTTCATTAGATGACTCATATATAATGATAGACTTCCTAATACATAAGTGATTTCTCGATAGCTCCCTTCAATTAACCTGTATTATAATTTTTGTGATTCTCAATTTGAAAGTATGTCACAATTTTTTCCAATATGAAAAATTTGAAGAAGTATTCTAGGATAACAAGGCCTTCATAGAAACAAAAACAATTGAAGTACTAAACTGCATTGGATGATTAAAGTAGCTAAAAGAAAAAATTTGACTGCAAAGCTTCTTAAACTTTCTTTCTTAGTATGTATCTATTATATATAATCTAAGGTTGTTGAAATACCAATTTTGTCGATTAGAATTAGAAAAATATTATGTGGGAGAGCATCCTTATTTAGGAATATTAAACCCTCTCAAGCGATTGTTTTGTTGTGTAACAAATGAAAATTTTCAAATTTGATTTTTTGTTAAATAAATTGCAATGTTAGTTAGTTCATTCACTCATACTCATTAGCTTTTTCCTTTCTCTTTATTATTATTATTTTTTGTGATATACATGTTCATAGAAGGAAAAGTTGTACAAATAACTTGAAACAGAATAGTGATCTTTTTAATAAAGAAAATTCACAACCAAGATTAGGAATTATGAGACTTAATGACACCATTTAACATCTATTTACTTGTTCTACAAGAGATTGTTTAAATAAGCAACTTGAAACACTGAGTGTTCTAGATTTGCAGTATTCTTCTTTGGGCAAAAAAGAAATAGAAGTAAGTTGAACATACAACATGTTCTCTTATTTTTCACTGGAAATCACACATGGCATATTCTACTACAAGTTACACAATTTTTCAAACCACGAGGAGTAAAAAGACTTAGCTCTATGTAAAGAAATACGCTAGAAACAAATTTTTGCCTCATCATCGTACAACCGCAGCCATTATTTCCATCTTTAGACATGGGCTAAGTCGTTTATGCCCATGGGGAACACGTCCGTGGGAGATTCAGGCTGAAAAGCTCTCGATGCTATAATTCTATTCACCGCCTCAGTTGGATGGAAAGCATCCCAAAAGACATGCTCACTCCTTTTTCTGCATGGACTTTGAAGAGGCAGGCATGTAATTTGCCCTCTGTTTTTCCCCAGACCGCAGCAACCGGTATTCGTATTCTTGAATCCTACGAGTTCCCAAACGAAAAACATCATGAACGCCTCAACAAGGTGCGTGTCTCATGAATTAAGCATCAACTTATGAGCAACCACGAAGTTTTAGATAGAAGAGCAAGACAAGTATATACCATAGGATGAGGCGTTGTTAATTATATCTTGGAAAATCCCGGAAGTGTTTATGAAGGTCACTGATACATCTTCCAGAGTTTGCCTGAGATCGGTGGCAAGAGATTTCAACTTTTCGTTGAATATTTCGTTGGCACCATTAATTCGTTGATTGCATGATGAATCACCAGGGCTATTCTGAGCCAACACACTCGGGCTACAGCCTATTAGACCCACTCCAAACAAGGCCATTTTCCTTGCTCCAAATTGATACAGAATCTGTAACATGGACAAAATCGAAATGTTACTTGAACTAAAACCAGATAATTTCTTAGGGAGAAATCAAAGAAGTACAGTACTGACCTTTAGTTGATCAGTATATTGTTGAATTAGTGCATCAGCAAATTCTTCTGGCGTGTACTGGTGACCGGTGGGGTAGATCTGGGGCATAAAATAGTTATTAAGGTAGTCGTTGCTGCCCAGTCCAATTGAGTATATGCAGTCGTCAAGATAATCTGCAGCTGGTTTGAGACTCCCAAGTAAGTTTAACATTTGTTGAAACGTTTTCACGTAGTTTTGCACCTGACCGGTAAAGTTAATTCGTTCTCCCTACAAGAACAAGGTCTCTAAGTGAGCTATAACCCATAGATAAGTCGTATTTTATTTGGGATAGAAAGAGTGCAACGTTTAGTTACCAGTTGCTGGCCAGTTTCGGGTCTGATTCCGGCGGCACCCGATGCATAGTTCACTCCTCTCAGTAGGTCTGGTCTTGCTGCAGTTGAGTAGGAAGGTATATAACCATCTAAGCCCAAAAGCTCGACTGCAGATGCAACATTCAGTTACCAGTTTGCTGATTTTGGAAGGAAAATAAAGGTTCTAATTTGAGATGGGGAAGGCACCGAAACCATGTGCAAGAAATTAGAGGTTTTACTGGGGACGTGGTAGATTCTTCATTTTACCGTGGACAGATTTTTGCATGCAACTATGATTGTTAAGTTAGAAAGGTAAAAAACATGTATATGTATTAAATTAGCTTTATGAAACCACCTTCGGTCCTTTTGTTGGACCACCTTTTTGTTCGTATTGTAAGGAATTGAAGAAACGAAAAAAGACAAATCAAATTTTTCTATCGCTTAGAACCACAAAAGATGACAACCTAGTATACTAAGAATTGAGTGCTTCCCTACTATAGCTCTAAAAGGGCTTAACTTAACATTCTATACAAAAAATGGTATTCATCTATATTGAAATTCAATTTGTATCCCACATTATTGATACATATTTATATATTTACTATTTTTTTAATACACATATATACCCACACACACATCCAATATTAAATCTAAGATCAAAAAATCTTAGGCAACAACTACTTTTGATTGAGTCAAGTACTTGTCAACAAATTAATAATATATTACTCTATTGTGTTTCATATATGTAAAAATATGATCTTTTTCTATAAATTAATTGTAATAGAGGAAATGAATATTTTAATAAAATATTAAAGTTCAAGATTCAAATATAGTAATCCTTCACTCATAAATTAAGTTCATGTGGAAAATGTTTCACTATGCTTAAGGTGAAGTAGAATGTTAAAATTTAGTATATATCCTACATTATTAATATATTAATATGTTGTACTCTTTATATGTAAAAATATTTCTTTCTTAAAAGCCAAATTAAGAAAAGGAACCCTAAAAAAGGCAAAAACCCTAAAAAAAGAAAAAAAGAAACCCATACAAATAACTTTGAAACGAAGTTAGGAACTACGGAATTATATAGTGATGTTTGACAAATTTCTTTCTTTTTCACTTTAATAATGTTTCTGAGAAATTATTTATACAAGATGCATGAACTTAAGTCTGAATTGTCACCATGCCACCTCTAGCATATGTATAAATGTGTATACGCATGCACAGTTAACCACATACAAGAAAACAAAGCTTTGTCCCCTTAAGGGCTGCAACATTCTACCAATTGAGCCGCTAGTTTGTAACACGCTATCCCAAGAAATAAAACAAGTTGGCTGAAGTCGTGACAAGAAAGAAACTAATATGGAGCCAGAGGCAGCTCACCAATGAAGTCAACCGTAGTTTTCCCATTGGAGAACCTTCCGGTCGGGCCACTAGGGAAGTCAATCCCGTAGGGCGGGAAGTTTGCTCTGGCCAACGATGAGAGTTGGTTGTTATTGCCACTATCCACCAGCGAGTCCCCGAACACGAAGTAGCATGGCACTGCTGGGTCGGATTCTTCCGTGCACATTGCGTTCAAGAGCAGTGTCAGCAGAAACACCACCCCCATTTTCTTCAGCTCCCTCGGCATGGCTGCCATTTGTGATGCAAAGCCACGAAAGAGAGGGATTGAGGAACTTGGAAACTAGGGGTAGGTATATATAGAAGGAAGAAACTAGGATAAAACGACCATCTTTTACTTTGACAGTCGAGGGAGTTGGTTAGGAGCATTGATTTCTCTTTGCTCTAAGGTTCTTGCTGGCTGGACTACAAGAGATCTGCGTTGGAATCTATTAAAGCACGTGAAGTGATGTAACAAAACACCGGGTCTCCATGCAGTAACATGGCGAGCAGCAAACGTATACGGCCTAGGTTCCAGGTGCTGAGAATAACCTAGGACCACCAAGATACTAGTTATGATACCATCTACCACACAAGAAGCTCAAGTAGCTTGTATAGAGAAAAATTGAAATCACCAACAACGTTTTCAAAATCCACTTGTAAGAAGATTCATTTCTTTTTCCTTTTTTTAAGTCAACTTGTAAAAGAACAAAATATTTCTATGTAAAGAAGTAACCTATGTCAAGATATTGGCAATATAAAATACATATCAAGCTTCAACACACCTCCATGTCAAAAGTTTACAAAAACACTTCCTATAAAGACTCATTTACAGTGTAGAAGTTTTTTGCAAGAAACTTTGCTCTAATACTACATTAGAAAACATATTTTTTTCTTCTTCTTAAAATCAGTGTTAAGAGAAAGTAACATGTCTACATATAAAGAGTATAGTAACTTAGAATATGAAAAATGTAACACCAAATTTCAACATTGTCCACATCAGAAATCAGTGTCAAGATTGTCAGAAACTTGCAAAGGAAACCTTAGATGATCAGTTGACATCCAAAGCTAAAATTCGAATAAAACCAGATCACTAAACTGAATACTAATACATAATCTACAAACTTACCCATTTAAGCAGCGCCTGAGCCTATACGGGAACGCCCAAAATAGCAAATCTTTAGCGGCAAATGCACAAGTTTGACCTACCCATACTGTATCCACATTGGCAAGTAGAGGAACCAAAAGCTAAATATACAACAATCTTAGCTTTCTCATAAATCGTAAGAATTACATTACAAAATCTGTACATTGGTCGCGATGTGTGGTTTCTGATTCAAGATGATATAAGATTTGCATTTATACGTTAATTATCATTGGCAGATAGAAAGAAATTGTCGTCTTTTTCTCTTCACAATGCTGTCTGCCTCTACCACTTTTTGAGTGATTGGTAGAGTTAAAGCCAAGATGACCACCTCGATATTTTTTGAGCAGTAAATTCATAAAAATGGCTGGCCTTGTTGACACGGTAAATCCTGACTTGGTAATTCAATCTCTATGAAGACAAAGATTTACTTCCTTTCAGAAGAGTGAACATTTAATAGGCACTAAGGACAAAAGAGTTAGATTTCCTTCGCTTTCCCAGGAAAAGTAATGTACGAAGGAGAAAGAGAAAGATCGATTCCTCGTGTCTTTAAAGCATGCAGAGGATTGGACCTTCAAGACATTCAATATTAACTTCTTGACGCTTAAAAATTAGATTACAGAGAATATTTTGATTGAAAATAACATTTATTTGAGAATTTTGCGATGAAAACATCATGCCCGATTTCTCAAATGAAAATACGCACAACCATCCCTCAATTTGTCAAAATGCTAACTTGTGTGCACTTGGCCATGTACTTTTTGTCATATGACACCAAATCGTGGTCCCGTTCTCCTACAAAACAAGGTGTTGGGAATTTATAGAGCCCGAAGCCTTTCTGTCACTTTCTTCAGAAAATTAGACGACAATCAAGTCCACCAATGAGAAAATGTTTCCTTTATTGAGTACTACCTTACGTTAGAATGAATATTTAGTCGTATATGAACCGTTTCATTCGAAAGCATAGTAGTATACAATAAACTCCTCTTGGTAGGAGTATTCTTCTTTAATAAAGATATTGAAAAACAATGAAACTCGAACATTCTAACATTTTTCCCATACTTGCATCTAATTTCACCCTTTTTCTTTCAGCAGAATTAAGGACTTCCTTGAGAGATTGGCTCGAAATACACTTACAGCATATTCTAGAACAAGAAACACGCTCATCACACTTACACAAATGGACTTGAAGACGATTGACTACATCGACCTTACGTTCACAGAAAGAAAAATAGTATGAATAACTTTCTATCATGCGGCCGCACCCATTATCTCCATCTTCAGAGCTGGGCTAATCGGCTAATATCAACTGGGTAAGCGTCCGATGCAGATTGAGCATTGTAAGCTCTCCTTGCTACAATGGTATTCCCTGCTTCTGTTGGATGAAAAGCATCCCAAAAGAGATACTCATTCCTGTTCTGACATGGAGTTTGATTAGGTAGACATGTAATTTGCCCGTTGTTCCTCCCTACACCACAGCACCCGACATTGGTGACCCTGATTCCTGCAAGTTGCCAAGAAAGATCACCATGAAAACCTTTACAAGGTACCTTCTTTGATTACGACTAATTATGGAAAGGTATTTACCATAAGATGAAGGGTTGCTAATTACATCCTGGAAAATCCCATAACAATCTATATAGATAAACCTTGCATCTGCAAGATTGTTGTTGAGATCACCAGCAAGAGATTTCAACTTGTTATTGAAAATTTGGTTGGCAGAGTTGATTCTTTGAACGCATGTCGAACCATCGGCGCTGTTTTGAGCCAACTCGCTCGGGCTACAGCCTATTTGACCTATTCCGAACAAGACCATTTTTCTTGCTCCATTTTGATACAGAATCTGTCACATGGACAATATCGAATGTTAATCTTTCAACCTGGAATAACTTCAGAAGACTATGTTACAAGGGTAATCCCTAGTTTAATTCTAGGTTTCTTAGACCAAATACCAGATTGTTCTTGGAAAAAATGAAAGAAATTAGTACTGACCCTTAGTTGCTCAGAATACTCTTGAATGAGTACATCAGCATATTGTTCTGGCGTGTACCGACTGCCGGTCGAGTAGTACGTGGGCATGAAATAGTTGTTAAGGTAGTCGTTGCTGCCCAGTCCGATTGAATATATACACTTGCTTAGATAATCTGCAGCTGAGTTTTCGTCCCCAAGTAAGTTTACCACCTGTGTAACTGTACTCTGGTAATTCTTCACCTGCCCACTAAAGCTAATCCGATCTCCCTACAAGAAAGAGGAATATGTAAGTCGGCTATAACACGGCATGAAGACATTTATCAGTGGAGAAGACAGTGCAACACTTATTTACCAGCTGCCGCCCAGTCTCCTCTCTGATTCCAGCGGCTGCCGATGCATAGTTCACACCGCCCAGTATGTCCCGGCCACTTACACTCGAGTAGGGAGGTATATAATGATCGAAACCCAAAAGCTCAGCTGTAGATGGACAAGTAGTTCAGATAACTTACACAGTTTAGTTCAATATTATGAGTTTAATATGCCCAAGCTAGTTCGCCAAATAGTTTACAAATTTTTCTCCCTCACCATTCTTCTGACACAAAATAGTAAGTGTTTGTTTCGGATACTACCAAAACCATGTGCAAGAAATTAAATGAAACGGCAGGCACACGCCTAAAGAAAGAACGGGGTGAATTCTTCGTTGATTGTGGACAGTGTTTGTGTATAGAACTATAACACATGCCTGTAACCAAGCTCCTTTCTGGACCACTACTCTTTATATTCCAAGGCATTGAAGAAACTAAAGAAGACAACCCAAAATTTTCCTCCTCCATTACAACAAAAAAAAGTACATCTAAGTCAGACATTTGTAGGTGAAAGAGTTTTTATCTTTTATAAAAAGGAAGTGAAACTTATAAGACAATTTAAGAGGAGGTACTAGTTGAAATTGTGACAAGATAGAAATTAATATGGAGTAAGAGGCTCCTCACCAATCACATCAACGGTAGTTTTTCCATTGGAGAACCTGCCGGTCGGCCCACCGAAGTCAATCCCATATGGCGCGTAGTCCGCTCTAGCCAACGATACGAGCTGGTTGTTATTGCCATTATCCACCAAGGAGTCCCCAAATATGAAGTAGCATGGTACTTGGGGCGCGGCTTGCACCTTGCACCACATGTTCAAGAGCATTGCAAGCACCCAAACCACCCTCATTTTCTTCAGCTCCTCCGCCATGGCAGA
This sequence comes from Casuarina cunninghamiana, assembly GCA_028551485.1. Lineage (NCBI taxonomy): Eukaryota > Viridiplantae > Streptophyta > Magnoliopsida > Fagales > Casuarinaceae > Casuarina > Casuarina cunninghamiana. The sequence continues at coordinate 6,173,943 of CM052366.1, read as the reverse complement.
AACTAGTGACACAAATCCACGAAAGAGAAGGTAAAATGAAACTATGGAGCTCTGAAGGGAGTAGTGGTGATACTATGTGAGGGAGATTGAGGAACTTAGAAGGCGCGAGAAGTATATATAGAGAGAGAAACGAAGAAAAAAGACCATCTCTTTGCTTTTACAGGTGAAGGAGTTGGTTAGGAGCATTGATTTCACGCGGATATAATGTGAGACTCTATGGCAGAGGCCGGCGCGGCGATCTATCTTTGGTCTAAAATTCCTGCATTCTGAACTGCTGCAGATTTGACTTCGATACATTGAAGTGTGTGAAGTAAATATAACGAAACTCCATATTCTCGTGTAGTAGTCGTGCAAGGTGGCAGATATAATCCCCTATGTTTAGTGAAAAAGAAGAAAAGGAGAGGAACAGGGAAGTACTTTAGGTGTGCGTCAGCCTGACCTAAGCTGCTACTGCACCACTTTTTATGGCTTCGTCTCCTTATTCAGAAGTAATCTTTGTGCTTGGATGGTACCTAAAAGTTTAGCAATTCAAGTTAAAAATTAACTTAAAAGTTAGAAAAATATTTTATTTATTTAAGTTTAACTATAAAAGATTGTATATTAAATGTATCAACTTTTCTCTTGTACATAAATGGCAATACATTACTTAAACCCACAATCTGGTTAAGCCTTCATTTTTGTGACATTTCTTTGCAATATGCATTTGATCCATCCAACCAAAATAATAAACAAACCTTTACTTCCCAACAAATTTAATTACGCATAAAGCAAAGTAAATTATCTTACATCCTCTAATGTACTTCATTTTACATTTCTGTTGTGTTTTCTTTCCCTAAACATGTCGGTTAGGCTGTTTCCTGCCCATCTCATGTGTCTAGCCACTATTAACATAATGCTTTCCCCAACCTGTTCATAGAATAATGACAACTTGTTTGTCTTTGTTGGGGTGAATGATGTCGACACTGCTTCACATGCCATGATAAATGCATAGAGCCAAGATGTGCCAAACTCCTTTATCTATTAAATGCTTTGCATGCCTATCGTAAATGCATTCCAGAACATTGCTTGTGGATATCAATGAAAGGGAAAGTAACAGATAAGCGTAGAAAGGGTGGGTTTTTAATCAAACACCGTCTGAATCAACGGCTGAGAATCAAAACGGCAATAGATCCAGCAATGTAGACCTTCTGCTAGCTTGTCACTTCATTAGCTGGAACGTGTTAAGCATATGATGAACAATCCACAGCATAAATGCTGGAGGGGTTGGGAAAAATAAATGCTTGAGACCAAGTCAAATGCGAGTAACGTTGGTCCCCATAGGCGATCAAATGAAGTGTTGTAAGGCATACTTGATTGAACGAGTGTTACAGTCAAGTTGGTGTACAAGCTGTGGCAGACCTGGCCGTCGGTGGCCACCATTTAGACTTCGTATTGCATGACTTTGAACAGATTTTTGATGATTCAATTGATTAATGAGACAATCATCAGATTTTTAGGTGAATGGACTTGGTTTATCAAGAGTACCATGATTGGCCTCTCTAAACCCACAACGCTGGCAAGAAAAGGGTGAAATTATTTTCAGTTTTCTTTCCAATCAATTTTTAGTTCTTCCTTTAATCCCAGATGTTCTAACTTTTCTATTAAGAAAGGTGTGAAAAATGTCTCATATAACTTAAATTTTATTGAAAATAGTATTTAAAATGAAATACACATCATTTTCTCACAAGCCAACTTAATATATATATATATATATAATCGAAGCCTAGATTCAGAGATAACACCTCATATAAAAATTGAGGAATATTACCCTTGTAACTAAACTTACAATCCATGTTGTTTGTAAGGAATTGTTAAAAGTAATAAAAAGAATGTCTCCTTACAAACCAATTTTGAAGAGAAATTTACTTTTCTTAATACTTTGTTGTCCCAAAAAGAAAGAGACAATAAATAAATAAATAAATAAGGAACACCTCAATCCAACCAAATGCAGACTATCTCAAATACCCACCATGGATATGGGTTAGTGTTGCATGCAGTACACTCATCATTTGTACACAAATATGTCATTTTGAAATAATCATAAGTTGTGGAATACATTCATCTCTTTGTTGAATATCATTACTCCTTTTTCCTGTTGATGAATACCATTTCACTAAGAGCTGCATCATTCTAAAAGCAGTAATGCCATCATTGGGAAGCTAACTCGGGACTTGGAAGCACAAATGTTGGTTTATGTGACTGCAATTACCATCTCTTGGTGGGGTGCAAGAAGATGTTAAGAACCCCAACTGGAAAAGCCCACGACGATCAGCCATTTGAGTAACCAGGATCTGCAAGCACGGAATGAAGCAGCCATTCTGGTCCCCTTCGTAGAACGCCACTCTCTTTCGCAGATTCAGCATTAACTGTGCTTTCTTCGAAAAATGGCGATCTCATGAGCACATTTACGATGCATGCAGCGGATGTGTTGCATACGGTTTTCTACTTTTTTCTTCATCTCAAATTATTATGTATGACAGTTCCAAGAAAATGATAGTTCTAAAATGCCATAACCAGGCAACGCAGACACCATGAAAGCCTGTGAAGACGTGCTTCAAAACTTAGATTCACCTATAAGTGAAAAAAAGTACCAATTTGACAGTCTTAAAGGTCCCCCCTCCCCATTACTACGCTTGTTTTTTTGTGGAGGCCAATTGATTGTGGCAAAAGCGTTGACAAGACTCTTTCCCGCAACTATAAATGCATTCTGACAATACCCACCAACGTGGTACAGTATGCAGCCGCGTCCTGCATTGAGGGGAAAACTTCATCTTGCGTAGACCTAAATAATTAAGGGTAAAAAAAATGTTTCAAATATTATATTAAAATTCAGATTTAGGTTTAACATTTTATCACTCCTGAACTGGGTTATGTAAGTTTACGATTATCATTCATAATCATTGTGTATAGATTGAGTTCTAGCGAGTTGCTTATATTTAAAATGAAAAATGTTTTAACTGTACTAATTGTCATAAATTATAAATATGAAAGGAATTTTCAAATATCTTTTTTATTCAATGGCCAATTTTATATTTTTTTTTATAAACTGAATCCATTTTTACAAATCAAAATAGAGAAAGAAAACCGAATGAAATGTAACATTACCACACTTGTTTGCATCAAAAGTTTCTTCTTCTTTTCTTTTTTTTTGTCTTATGTTATATAACTTATAATGTATTTTATAAGTTTAGACATTTTTCTTTAAAAATTATTAACGTAGTTATTCCTTCGTAAGATTTGATTCAATTCAATTCTAAAAATGTGTCAATTATTGGCAGTATAAATTTGAGGTGAGATCCAATTGGGCATTTTACAGCTGTAGTAAAAGTCCCCTGGTGATAAGAACGAAAGAAGGCATTGATGATCCTGTGAGTATGAAAGCGATAAGGCACAATGAAAGTCCTTGGTCGGAGGGCGTGACAAGTACTACCATTTCGTTTCACAATGCGGCACCCCACCACATGACCTATTTATGATCGCGCCATTCTCCTTCTGCTCTGTCATTTTCGGTGTCTTTTGAGTATCTCCAAAGGATCGTATTGTGTGCAGCTGGGACCAAAATGGCTTTCTCTCCATGCTGGCCATGGGCTGCCTCTGCCTTGCCCTTTTCCTTTCTGTCCTGGACAACGTTGCTCCCAAGGGAACCGTCTCGTCTTGTTTTATCAAATAATAAAGTCTTATACTAGAGAAGAATGTATTTATGATGTGTCTTCTAAACTTAAATAAACCCTTCCATCAATGAGGCATTTTGAGAAGAAATAGACTTAGACCTTTCACTTGATATCAAAGTTAGTCATTTCTCCATACAAAGGAGAAAATATTAGATAACAAAGTTTCACATTAAAGAGGAAAGTATTTGTGATGTTTCCTATAAACTTGGATAACGGTTTCTCTTAAAGAAACCTTTTGAGGGAATGTGGAATTGGGCTTTTCACACATTTAATTCAAAATCATGTTGTATTCTCATGGAATTGCGACATTTCATGGCAAGAAGAAACGCAAAATCAATTTGATAGTAATTCTATCTATAAACTAGGATTTCTACTTATGCATTTTGTGAAGCAAGATTAATTCAATTCATTGCTCATTCTTCTGTAGTAGTAAAGACTTCTATACTTGATTATCTTCCAATTTTCATATTGTTGCAATATCTTTAGCTAAACCGTCTAGTCTTCTAGTGCACAAAACCTATGTAAAAATTTGCTCGTTGGTCAACAATTCTTCTTAAAAAACACAACAATAATTACATAGATGACACAAAAGTCTTTTAAGGTCCTTGAAGAGTTTGCAATTTCCTCTTCTTTCTATAAGCTACGAGCAATTTGAATCAATTTCTTCTCATTGTGGGCCTAGCCAATTTCATTGTGTAGAGAAACAGAAGACAATTTCAGAGTTCCATGGACTCGCACGCAATTTCACATTCTATTACTCAGATTGATCTCGTACACCCAACCAAAAAAAAAAAAAGAAAAAAAAAAAGGGTGTTTACAAGTAGTCTTCATGTGTGCGTCCATATGGGATTGTCATAGTTCGCGCCAATCGTCATCGGACGTGTCATAGTGTTGTACCGCCACGTCTTTGAAAATCTGAAGCAAGCCCTTCAGGTCATTGGCCCCGATTTCAAGGCAATCTCTAAGCAACCCGCCCTCCACCACCTCGCGCTGCACCGTCTGCACCACGTCCCTCAACAGCCCCTGTGTAACACACGCACCAATTAAAATCCCAATTCGATTGAAAACTGTACCAAACCGTGCGATAAGAACTGGACACGAAGCGAGGGTCTAGAAAGGAACCGTACCGGTTGACGAAACACCCTGAGAAGCCTTCGGAGGAGCGAGTTGGAGATTCCGAGGACGTTTTCGTAGTTTTTCCCGATCCACGCCGCCTTCTCGGCGTTCGAGTCCATGCGGTTCAACTCGAGGAGAGAACTCACCAGCTTGTTCGTGTCGGAAACGGCGCCGGAGAGATCGGCATAGTCGATTCCCCTCCACGCGTAGTTCTTGAGGAAGTCCCAGCCCACGGACCACGACAGCCCCCAGAAGCGTACGCCCATGCCGCGCTCCAGCTGCAGGGCTATGGATCTGGCCCTCTCCGCTCCCGGGAGGTCTCCGCGGGAGTCGCGGAGATTGGCCACGCGCGTCGTGAGCGAGTGGGCGAGGGAGACCATGGTTCGGTACTGTGTGAAGGAGAGGCATTCGCAGGGCTTGGGAGAGGGGATCAGTAGCAGAAGGAGGAGGAGGACGACGATCCGAGAGGGCGAGGCAGATCGCAACGGTGACGGCGCCAGTTTCGCCATTACTTAGTTGATGCTTCAACAGATGAAAGAGGGTTTCCGCGAGGCGAATCGGTGGGAAGGTAATGAAACGAAGGGAACTTCTGGATCCCACCGATTGATGGGCCTATTGTTGACGTGGCAGGCCCAATTATAATGGGCTGCCGAGGATAACTTAATTGGGCCTGCCACGTTATATATGTGGCAAAGTCACTCACCATTACAATTTGGATCCAAGTTGCTCCTGCATGCGTACATGCCTTCTGTCAAGCACGTCTTGCTAGAGGTATTAACTTGACGAACATTACCTCCTATCAATGATCTACGAAAATCTATACTTGAACCACTTGAGGAAGCTATAGTCGGATCAGTCGATAGGCTACGTTTGCATGCAATGCTGCGAAGTCTGCTAAATCGTGGCAGATAGGACATTTGAGGGCATTTTCGATTTACTTTGAGCCATACTGAACGGCAAGAGCCCTTAGCAGACAGAAAATAAGGATGATACGCGCGTATGGGATAGAAGAAAAGAGAAAAACGTAGAGGGAAAAAAAGAAAATAAATGGCTTTTGAAAGAGGTGAACAACATGTCATTTTAGCATTGGCCACATGTCGTTTTAGAGTGATTAACCCTCTCATATTTTTGTGAAGGCATAACATATAATTTGTAATGTCCTTAGTGAAACTTTAATTTTTAAAGGATAAAGTAAAAGGAAACGGCCAATAGAAGCATGGTTTTGAAAAGTCATCTACCACACTCAATTTTTAAGGAGCTCAAAGGGGTACCCTTTGGTAATTGATGAAACCAATTGCGATGCTTGATGGGACTAAATGACATGTTTTTGGGGAAAGGTTGCAATGCAGGTGAATTTAGATATAAGTATGTGGTCTTTCAAGGTACAATGACGCAAATGATGTTACGTGTGAAAATCATCGATTTTTCACATCTTATAAGAATTATAAGAGAAAGTTGCATCAAATGACAATTCTTTGTTTGTTGGATTAATAGGGCAAGCAACATGTGTTCATTTGTAATTAGGGAATATAAATGATGAAAAAAAGTAAGAAAACAAGTGCTTTTCTATTGGTTAACAACATGTTGTTTTAGTTCATGTATGTAACTTACATTTCATTTTAGCATGATTAAACCTCTCGTTTGTTTGGGAAGTCATAACATAAAATTTTTTATGGCCTTAATGAAACTTTGATTTCAAAAGAATAACAAAAATTGAAACGACTAAAAGAAGCACAATTTCATATAGTCGTATACAACACTTGGGCTTCAAAAAGCTCAAAAGGGTGCCCCTTTGGTGATCGGTGAAAGCAATTTCCATACTTGAAGGATTGACTAATATGTTTTTTAGGAAGGGTTGCAATGCAAGTCAATTTAACTATAAGGCTTTTTAGGGTAGAATGACGCAAATGATCTTATGTGTGAAAATTACCAATTTTTCACATATTGTAAGAATTACTATTAAGAAAAGCATTAAATGGCAATTCAATTCTTGTAGGATTAATAGGGCAAGCAACATATGTTCATATTGGAACTAAGAAAAATATAAAGGAAGAAAAAACAAAGAAAACAAGTGGCTTTTGAAATTGGTGAATGACATGTTGTTTTAAATGATTGAACCTTTCATTTGTTTGGGAAACCATAACGTAAAATTTTTAATGTCTTTAATGAAACTTTGATTTCAAAAGAATAAAGAAAACTAAAATGGATAAAAGAAGCACAATTTAAAAAATCATATACAACACTTAGTTTTCAAGGAACTTAGAAGGGCACCCTTTTGGTAATTAGTGAAACCAATTGTCATGCTTGATTTGACTAAATGACATGTTTTTCGAGAAGGGTTGCAATGCTAGTTGATTTGGATTTGAGTTTGTGGCATTTTGGTTTAGAATGACATAAAAGATGTCACATGTGAAAATCATATTGTAAGAATTATTATAGAGAAATGTATCAAATGCCAATTCCTTTCTTCTAGGACTAATAAGGCAATCAACAATTGTTCATATTGGAACCAAGAAAAATATAAAGGAAGAAAAAACAAAGAAAACAAGTGACTTTTGAAATTAGTGAAAGACATGTCATTTTAGCATACGTATGTAACACATATGTTGTTTAGCATAATTACTTTTTGGAGTTTTCTACTTCATTGTTATGTAATATAAAATTATTTTCTTAAGATTAATTGAAATGTTGCATAGAATATGATTCAAGAGAAATTGTTTCTACAAGAGGTGATGTTTATAGTTTTGAAATTTTGCTAATGGAAACTTTGACAAGAAAGAATCCTACAAATGTCATGTTTGTAGGAGAAATGAGCTTGAAGCATTAGGTAAAAGGATCATTAACTATCTCAATAACCAAAGTTGCTGACTCCAATTTGTTGAGAGCAAAAAGGGATTGTGCTTCTATGGAGGATTATATGTTGTCTTTAATGCAATTGGCTTTACCGTGTTGTGCAGAATCTCCAAATTAAAGGATTAATGCAAAAACTATTTAATCACTCTTAACTAGATCAAATCAAAGTTTCTACAAAGTGTTGAAGCAATTTAATAGCATCAAGTTTGTTTATACCTCTATGGTGTTTGTACTTTTAAAAACATTATAATATTGCTAGGACTCCCTGAAAAAGATTTCTGTATAGTTAATAGTTTGATATGGTAGACAATAATATTAGTATTTTAAACAATTATGTCTCTTTAAAATTAAAGGTTTGTTGTGATAGATGATAATATTAATATTTTAAACAATTATAGTCAATGGTTGTATTAGCCATATAATTTGTTGCTAATTGGTATTGGCTCATGATAGTAATTGTCTCATTGTGATTTTGCTTTAATTCTCATTTAATGTAAACATTGTCTAAACACTCAAATTGATTTGCTATCTTGAAGAATAGTTGATATTAAATTTTCCAGCATAACAATATTTGCAATCAAACATTGTGAAGCATGTGAACTAAACCCTTTATTGATTACGTTACAGAACTTTCTAAGGTTAAGCAACTCATATACCAATAAAATATCCCTTTTATCCAGTGTAGGACAGTAGAAATAAATCATGAAATAAGAACTTAAAACATATGCCTCATCATTTTAATGTTCATTCCCAAATTTCAAGAAAAAAAAGCATTAGAAGGTTATAAGAATAACATCGAGTGACAAAAGTGAATGAAGATTGATCATAGCAGAAAAGCTCAATTAAAGTATATGCTAATGTTGTAACTTGATGAGATAATAGAGTACTTTGCACTCCTACAAGAAAAGAGAAGGAAAACTCAAAAAAATGTTTCATTATTACGAACTTGAAAGAACTGTTATTAATTAGGAATGAGAAAATAAATCATTCCAGGGAACAATAACAACTAGAAAAAGAAAAACCTCAAAAAAAAAAATTTAGTAGGTTCTATATATATATATATATATATATTCCAAGTCTAAAAAAGGAAGAAAAGGCTGAAGTTGAATTTTCTATATGTAAGTGATATAGGAGACACGCGTGTGGTTGCATGCAATTCCGAAACATTAAACGATAAGCGATATATAGTGCAACATGTATTTTGGATATCATCATCATCCATGAAGTGGCAAGTGCTACTAAATCCCTAGTAACTATTGTCACTAATAAACAGCTTTGCAGAGCCTCCTTCAAATTTTCCATTTCCTTCGTACATCACAATTGCCTTATCATCCTTGAAGGCTACATCATTTCCACCAGAATTGACATACAAAAATTTGAATCTGGTAGGAAACAAATAGAAAGAGAATCTATAATACGGCAAGATACATGACAACCACAAAGCCATTCATGTAGCTCATTATTTTACACAGCTCAATTATTTAAAGGGATATCAACACACATATACGTCTGGGACTTCATGACAATAGTTTGCGGCATATCGATGAGCAGAGGACGCATTTACTTTGGTAGTGGTTGCAAGGCAACTGTTGGATATATAGGACCTCCCTCTATTAAAATTTAAAACCTAACCTAGTTAAAAATGCAGTACAATACAAGTTTTGAATTGCAAAAATATTCTCCGATAATTAATTGAAAACAGCTTATTTTCAGAATACATTACAATAATGTTTCTTGTAACTGTTTTATATTCTCAGTTTATGAAAAATAACATGGTTAGAAACATCTTATTTTCAATTTTCTTTTATTCTTTGAAGACAATTTTCTAAAAGTACTCTTTGAAAACATAACCAAATTGGCACCATATTACTATCAAAGCCAGAATTTTCCAATCGGGTATTGTAAGACGACCTTACTTGACTTTCATTCAGAATGTCAGTGGAGTTAACTGCAGTTTCACATTGAACTAGGACAACGGCTTGAAGGCAATCTGAAGACAAATGTTGATTCGCATTCAAGCAGGGTAACATCCCAAAGGCCCAATCCAATCCTGCCGAAGAGAAGTAATCACACTATTCTTTTATCTCGGAAATGAAACAGAGAGCCTTTGCCGTGAAGCCCAACAGAAGCAACAGTTGCATCAATACCAAGCAGCTGGTATATCAAGCTGTTAGTGGCTAGACATCATTTCACGAAAAGCATAAAATAGCTACCCTGCTAATCAATAATTGAATTATCATCACCACAAAATTAAAAGCTTCGACCTAAAATACTTGGAATTTACGACCTTAAAACTCGAGAGCAATGATTGGACTGCAATTTCTTACATCCTTGGTTGATGACTCTAATTGCTTTTAGATTGAGGAAACCGAAATTGTCAACATCTAAAGTATAAATCGTTTAAGCTTGGAGGCAGTATTATCAACTTTTTAATTAAGAGAAACTATTTTATCCATACAGGCTTCAATTGATTGGCCTCACTAGATAATAAAAGACTAAGTGGTACGAGCCACAACTTCTATGCAATGAGAGGAAAAGATGTAATTTGTGACTCTGACAATACTCGGGAAAACATGGTGCTACAGAGAGCAGAATATATTATATCTTGTAGACAACTAGAAAACTTTCTTATCATGTCATGTGTTTGTTAGAATGCGAGATATTCTCCCTAGTATTGTCAAGATTGTAAAGCAACAAATTAAATATCATAACTACCTCAATGTATGGTCCAACTTTGTCGACAACAAATTAAATATCATAATCACTCCAATGTATGATTCAACTCTGTCATGGTAGTCGTGTGAAAGTCGTTCCAGTCCTAGATTTATTCCCTTGTAGACTGCATGTGAATTTCAAAAAGTGATAAAGTGTCATACAATTTTCCAAAAGTCACTATAAAGATTGGAATTGTGGTGCACAGCATTCTTGTTTAATAAACTGAGAAAAAGAACATGAACCAAAAGTGATAAAGTGTCATACAATTTTCCAAAAGTCACTTTAAAGATTAAAATTGTGATGCACGGCATTCTTGTTCAATGAACTGAGAAACAAAACATAAAACAAAAGTGATAAAGTGTCATACAATTTTCCAAGAGTCACTTTAAAGATTGGAATTGTGATGCATGCCATTCTTTTCCAATAAACTGAAACAGAACATGAACCAAAAGTGATAAAGTGTCATGCGAATTTTCAAAACTTACTTTAAAGATTGGAATTGTGATGCACGGCATTCTTGTCCAATAAACTGATTATGATAACATCAAAGTGGGGAAGTGTAATAATGGGCACCATTATCAACTTTACACTAAAGAGAAATGATTTTTTCATTGTGAGGTTCAATCTTTGAGCCTCTAGATAATAAAAGAGTCCTAGTGACGTTGAGTGCTATGTGCTAACAATTAAGAAATTCACACATAGAAAAATAACTAAATTCAATGTTTATCATGCCCTCTGTTTGGTATAATACAAGATAGTCTTTCTATTATTCACAAGATCATAAAATAGCAAATTAAATATTGGAATCACCTTAAATTTGATTTACAATTCAATGATCTTGTTAAAGTTGTTAGGAGATATTTAGCTTAGTTTTTATTTTTTTATTTATTTTTTTATTTTTACACACACCCGGGGAAGGGGAAAGGGAGAGGACTTGAACCCATAATCAGCGGGACTGTCTGTCAAGGTTTGACTCAGAGAACATCACTGAGCCAGGCCCCATCTAGATATTTAGCTTAGTTGAAGCTTATATTTCCACTTTGGTCCCAAGTTTGACACTTAATTCTCCTGCACCTTTCTTTACCTAACCAAAATAAAATCTTACCAAACTTAATAAGAATCTTAATAAGAAGGCTTTATTGCCTTCTCTTTTTACCAAACTTTCCACCAAAACAATCTTAATAAGAATTTTTAATCATTATTATCATAGTAGTAACAACCATATTCTAACAACTTTCCAAATGTCACTTTGAATATTACTATTTGGAATTGCGCTTAATTGCATTAGGATATCTATCTCCTTTATTCTCATTTCTACACCATGATACACGGCATTGTTCCAAACTTACCTTTTTTTTTTTCTAAGGCACTCGTTCTTCTTTTAAGAAACATGCGCAAACTTCTTCCTTCTTTTTCTAGAGCATACAAGCTCCTCTTATAATTCTCATTTGATGTGATTTAATTTGTTGTTATGGACTATAGGATGCAATAGTATAAAATAAAAAAAGTTAAAAATAAATAAAAATAAGTACATATATTTTAAAAATAATTAAGAATATAAATTTATTTTTAATGCAACTCAAAATATAAGTTTTCAAAAGTAAAAACATTGTCTGCCTAAGTAAAGAGAATTTTAGAGCAAAAAATTTTAATTTATTCATTTCAAAATCATTAGTTGTTTGACACCACTTTAGGATATTTTCCTTGTGTTATTATATTCTGTTATGCACAGAGTTTTAAGTCAAGTCTTGGTAAATCAAGATATGGTTGCAAATGCTGAGAACTTTCTTATCATTCTTCATGTCCTTAATTTAAATTTAGTTTAATAATAAGTGAAACAGAAGGAAGAAATAACTAATTAAAATTTATTTTATTACATGCAATTTGAGACCAAATATCATAATTTAATAAACAATTTTTTATTTACTCACTATGAGATATATCTTTTCACTATTTGTGGTTAATTAGAATAATCTTTTCAATTTGTTTGATCATTTAGATTTACCAAACATTAATCAAGTGAGATTTTTCAATATAACATTATGAAAATATAGCTACTTTGGATGCTAAATTCTAATTTTGAGTAATATGGGTTCCTATTGTGTCAATGTTGTGGGTTTTGACATCGTTATTCTAATGTTCATTATCGTGGATTTTAATATCTTTTTCCAAAGTGAAAAAGAGAAGGATGAAAGTAGTAGATAAAAACTATTTATTGAATAATATATTTCAGAAAAGAGTTAAAATTTTATTTCTACTGATGTCTTGAATATACGATATACATATATATATATGAATTTTTCAATTTTCTTCCTTCCTCTTCTTCTACCCTTATATTTTTTGCTATTTATTAGAATATTTGAGGTTTGATTTTTCTTTTGTCATGATCTTTCATACTCCCTTTGTCTCCCATGCGATAACTCTGTTTGGAAAAGTATTTGAGGTTAAGAAGACATAAACTTTATAGTCAACTAAGTAGAACCACAGACATTGCAAGGTTAAGTATAATAACAAGTCACTACTTTTCCGTATTCCAGATTCTTTCTTTGCAAGGATAAGTTTTTAATGATACCACCTATTTACGCCTGCCAAGCTTTATCACTTGAACTCACTCTGCCCTCCACCACCTCCTTCAACATACGTTTCTTCTCATGGAGAAATACTTCGTCATTTTCCTTCCATTTGTAGTACTCATCCTGGTGCAATGCCACATGTTTACCACAGCAGCTCTAAACATTACCTCTGATCAATCTGCTCTTCTCTCTTTGAAGGCTCATATTACTTATGACCCTCAGACTGTCTTGACAAAAAATTGGTCCACCAGCACCAGTGTTTGCAGTTGGTTTGGTGTCACTTGTGGTTCTCGTCATCGCCGAATCATCGCCCTAGATCTTTCTTCCATGGGCCTCACGGGCACCATTCCTCCCCAAATGGGAAATCTCTCTTTTCTTGTTAGCCTGAGCATCGAAAACAACAGCTTTTATGGCTCTTTGCCCGAGGAGTTGGTGCGTTTTCGCCGGCTACAGAACTTATCCCTTCGACTTAATAACTTTGGCGGAGAGATCCCATCATGGATGGGACAATTATCTAAACTTCAAAACTTAAATCTCTTCTGTAACAATTTTGTCGGTAATATTCCGCAATCTTTATCCAACATTTCATCCTTGCAAAAGATTGATTTTGGTTATAACCAGCTTTTAGGCTCCATTCCGTCCCCCATCCTCAACATGTCTTCACTACGAGTCTTAATTCTTCTATTCAATGAGCTGTCTGGTGAACCACTAGCAGATGTGTTTAATCATCTACCCAACTTAAAGCATCTTGATCTGTCTTGTAATCAATTCCATAGCAAACTTCCACCCAACTTGTTCAAGTGCAAAGAGTTGCAATATTTGTCGTTGCGATCCAATAACTTTACTGAAAAAGTACCTTTGGAAATTGGAAATTTAACCTTACTTTCAGAGCTAGACATTTCACATAACAAATTTGAAGGTATGTTTAGTCTTATTTTAATCAATTTCTATTCTTTAACTTATTAGTAAATTTAATTATTTTTTTCTGATAGATAAGTTTTTTGTAGGTAATCTTCCATCTACCATGTTCAAGTGCACACAATTGCAACTTCTATATGCACAATATAATCAATTCATTGGAAGAGTACCCTTGGAAATTGGAAATTTAACCATGTTAACATATTTGTCAATTATGGCAAACGACTTTGAAGGTTAGTTAAATCTTGTTTTAGTTTGCTTTAACTTTATTTTAAACAATTTATTATCATTTGTGTTTTTTTAGCCTATCATTCTTGGGAATAATTTGCATTAATTACAATTAGCTTTTATACTTCATTCTTAGCTCTGTTTTCTTTGCATCTACATTATGAAAGAGAAACTTATTTACAGAAAGTAAGTTTTCTAAGTCCTCACCTTCCATTACTTTCAAACTTTCTTCTTTACAAGTCTTTTTACTATAATAAATTTTCATTATTGCAATTCTTGTCATGTTGAAAAAATAATTTATTAGGAATAAAAAATTTGACCTCAAGAATTATGTCTTGATCCCTTCTAATGTCTATTTCTTTTTATCTTTTATCTTTTTTCTTTTCTTTTTGTGCTTTTCCAACTATCTACTTCTTTGAAAATTTAAATAAAAAATTAAATAAAATTGAGTTTAATAGTGTGATGAAATCTTACAAATGTACATGTCAAATAAATAATATAATAATGAGTCTCTTCTATTTTGCTTGTTTTCTTTCTATTTTTTTTTTACTTTGTTACTTCTTTTTCTTTTATTTCACCTATTTTAGGTTTGCTGCATGAAATAGCAAAATAAACATAAGTGCAGATAAATGTAAATATATTTTAACAAATACTATAGTATATAATACCTAAAGTAATTAAAATAATTTTATACAAAATAGACTTGTTAATCATCAAATCTTGCAATTATTTGTCTATAATGATGTCTATAGTTGTTTGTTTGACTATAATTAATAGCCAAAGCTTCATTGAGGTAATTAATTCATGGGGATGGCCGCTCTATAGAAGCTTGGAATCATAGATTTACCTTTAACTTATGAAAAAACATCATACAACTATTACTACGTAACCTATCCTTTTGTCTTCAAAATGAGTCAATTTGTTAAAATTTAATCGATCTTTAATGAGATCGAAAAGCCAAGATCTGCGTAGTCAGATCTAAAACACCAAATCAAGATAAGAAATAAGAAATAAACATACCGTATTTCAATCTCTTAGGAAGATTCACAAATGCAAAATCAATCTTCAGGTTAAGTTCATATCCTCTATTCTCACTCCGTAGGCACTGGCTTGATGAGAGAAGCTAAAGGGTTGCGGCTTGAAGAATGAAGCCTCCTCTAACCCTAATGCCTGAATAATGTGCTTAAATAGTATGAGCTAGAGGATAGGACCTATCCCTAGCCTTATGTGCCACCAAATAGGCCCACTCATCACGGCCCTATTTAGTTAGCCACGGCCCACACTAGCCAGTTCATATTCATTAAATGGATTCTTAAGTCTCACTTTATTAGACCAACAATAATATAAGCCCACTTTATGGAAAACTTAAAAAATTATGCTAACACAATTCACAAAGACAAAATAGAAAGACAAGTTGAATGTCAAAGAGTTCTAGTTTGTAATGAATGTTGTATTCAATTAATATTTAGTCAATATGAAACTTATATTATATGTTTAATATTTTTTATTTTTTTACTTCAATTAGTATCTAGGATTTCCTTTGTTCGTTTAGGTCCATTTGATGCACATTTATGTTTGTTAAGGGCTAAAAAACTGAACTTTGATTAACTGATCGCACAAGTGAAAATTATAAGCTCAATATTATTATAATATTTTGTCTGAAAATAGTAATATAGGAAACATTTTGTTTAACTCACACGGAGAAATGAACTTGAGACTAAAAAGTCATAAGCAATAGCTCCTCACCATTAAACTAAACCATTCATTGGTTACTAGATATCTATAGCAACCATCTACTAATCAATTTATGTTAAACCACAACATCAAATAAATATCATTTCAAAGCATTAATTAGTTTGAAATTATAATTTTTTTATGTTTAAATAAATAAAAGGTCTAATGATAAATAAGTTACTAGAAGAATATGAAACCCTTTTTTGGTCAACATTTAAACTTCTTAGAAAATATAGTTTTAAAGGGCTTATAGAGACTGTTTTGAGCTCCTTCGCTTGAAAACAGATTAAAGACCATTCCCTAAGTCATAGGACCACTTCGATGGCATTTGTGGACGCTGTGACGGCCGTATTTACAGGGAGAAAAAAAAAATAAAAAAGAAGGGTAAAATTGGTCTTTAGTAGGTCTTAAAGTATCTTTTCCTTTCATTTGTATCGCATATATTCCCAGCTTTGTAAGGAAAGAAGAAAAGGAGATGTATATCGCCGATATAGGCTTTCAACCAACGACAGCATGAAAAGAAGGTAGTCATATTGATGAATACTTTTGGCCTATGTAACGATCATCACTTGCTTTAAATTATTCTATTTAAGGATAAGGCCAGAAGAAAACAACATAAATCTGCTTTGTGAAAAGTAAAATTTTTACTATGAAAAAAAAAGTAGAAAATTAGTAAACATAACATTATTCAAATAAATGGTAAGTTATAATATTTGTTTTTTAATTTTTTTAATAAATCAAAAATACAATTTATCTGTAAAGAAAAAATTATTCCCACCGATTTAAGTAATAGTATGATGCTCAAGTTGGGCCATGTTAGACAAGCGTATATGTGGACTTCTTTATGTTCTCTTGCCAATTTTCACTGTCTCCCAACCCACCAATCCTGTCATAAACAAAATAAAAAGCAACAATTACAAAAGAATAAAACTATATAAAACCAGCTACCAAATTGAAACGACTTAAGGCATTCTTTTGCTGTTAATAAAAATTAGGTCTTTGAACTTTGTTTCGCTTTCTATAATGTTCTTTTGCAATTATCATTCCTCTAAGCTACTTTTTCTTTTGGTTAATAATGCATGCTTGTCAATTTTGTGGCAGGTACAATCCCAATTGAAATTAGTAACCTACAAAAGCTTAAAGTCTTAGCAGCTGGTTTCAACCATTTTACTGGTCCAATTCCAATTGAAATCTTCAATATATCAACAATACAAAATATCACATTGTTTGTGAATAATTTCTCAGGCTATCTTCCATCAAATATAGGCCTTTTAATTCCAAATCTTAATCAACTTTCCATTGGAGAAAATAGGCTGAGTGGAACAATTCCTAGCTCTATTTTCAATGCTTCACAACTTACTATACTAGAACTAAATCAAAATTCATTTTCAGGCTTAATTCCTAGAGCACTTGGGAATTTAAGATTCCTTCAATGGCTTGATCGGAAGCAATAACTTGACCATTGAATCTTTACCTCCTAAATCCAACTTCCTTTCTCTTTTATTTTCAAATTTGACATATCTAAGAGGTTTAGAGTTGTCATATAATCCATTAGATAAAATTCTTCCCACTTCCATTGGAAATCTCTCTCCTTCTCTTGAGAAACTTTTGATAGAGAATTGCAATATCAAGGGAAACATTCCTAAAGACATAGGAAATTTAACCAGCTTGATAGTTTTGAGTTTGGGGATCAATGAATTAACTGGATCTATTCCATCTACAATAGAAGGATTGCAGAATATTCAACATTTCTGTGTTGAAAACAATGCACTAGAAGATCTCATCCCATCAAATCTTTGTCACTTGAAAAGATTAGACTCATTGGACTTGAGTCACAATGAGCTTTCTGGACCCATTCCTTTTTGCTTAAATAATCTCACATCTCTTAGAAATCTTTTCTTAAACTCTAACCAATTAACTTACGTGATTCCTTTGAGTTTGTGGAGCCTTACATATATCTTGGAAGTCAACCTCTCTTCAAATGCACTCAATGGCACTCTCCCTTTTGAAATTAGAAATTTAAAGGTCTTGATAAAATTAGATTTATCAAGAAATCAAATATCAGGTGACATCCCACAGATAATTGATACCTTTAAAGATATGAAGTATCTGTCTTTGGCAAACAATCAATTAGAAGGTTCAATCCCTAACTTGATTGGTAAATTGGTAAGCTTAGAATTCTTGGATCTTTCCAACAATAGCTTGTCTGGGGAAATTCCGAATTCTTTGGAAGCACTTATATACCTCAAATATCTAAATACAAGGAAAAATTCCAGTAGGAGGACCATTCATGCACTTCTCTGCTACATCATTTATGTCAAATGATGGTCTTTGTGGTGCTTCTCAGTTACAAGTTCTTCCTTGTAAAGGTGTTTCTCAATTAGACAAAACTATAACAACTTGCATCTTAAAGTATCTACTACCAACAATTGGGTTAGTAATGATTGTAGTTATTCTCGTGTCAATATGGAAGATAAACAAAAAAAGGAACACTAAATTTCAAGTTGAGAGAGAACTACCACATTTACTAGCATGGAGAAGAATTTCATACCAAGAACTCATCCAAGCAACAAATGGATTTAGTCCAAATAACTTTCTAGGTGAAGGGAGCTTTGGATCAGTGTACAAAGGGAAACTTTTACATGGGATGACTATTGCAATAAAAGTTTTAGATTTGGAAGTAGAAAGAGCTTTGCAAGTTTTTAGTGTAGAGTGTGAGATCCTATCTAATATTCGTCATCGAAATCTTGTCAAAATCATTAGCATCTGTAGTAACATGAACTTCAAAGCTCTCATATTGGAATACATGCCTAGTGGAAGCCTAGAAAGGTGGTTGCATTCTCAAAACTACTATTTAAACTTCTTCCAGAGGCTAAATATAATGGTTGATGTTGCATTAGCACTGGAATACCTCCATTATGGGTATTTAATGCCTATTGTTCACTGTGATTTGAAGCCTAGTAATGTACTATTAGATGAAGATATGGTTGCACATGTAGCTGATTTTGGCATTGCTAAACTCCTAGGAAATGTTAATTCTTTGATGCAAACAATGACTCTTGCTACGTTCGGATACATGGCACCAGGTACTTTTTTTCCACTTATAACTTAAGCTTGGATATTTATCATTTTACTCATGAAAACTTGAATACAATAGGTGTTAAAGTAGAATCTTAATTATTCCATGTCATTTCTCTCAAATTTTCTATTTCATTGTTATCTAATATAAGCTTATTTAAAATTATTTAAAATTATTTTCTTATGATTAATCAAAATGTTACACAGAATATGGATCAAGTGGAATTGTTTCCACCAGAGGTGATGTGTATAGTTTTGGAATTTTACTAATGGAAACTTTCACAAGAAAGAAGCCCACATATGTCATGTTTACTGAAGAAATGAGCTTGAAGCATTGGGTAGAAGAATCATTAACTATTTCAATAACCAAAGTTGTTGACTCCAATTTGTTGAGAGAAGAAAGGGATCATGCTTTTATGGAAGATTGTGTGTCATCTATAATGGAATTGGCTTTATTGTGTTGTGCAGAATTACCGAATGAAAGGATTAATGCAAAAACTATTTCAATCACTCTTAACAAGATCAAATCAAAGTTTCTGCAAGGTATTGAAGCAATCTAAGAGCATTAAGTTTGTTTATACCTCTTTGGGGTTTGTACTTTTAAAAACATTATAATATTGTTGGGACTCCTTAAAGAAGATTTCTTTATAGTTAATTTTTTTTTTATGATAGACAATAATATTAGTATTTGAACCAATTATATCTTTTTACAATTAGAGATTTGTTTTGGTAGATTATGAGATTAATATTTTAAACAATTATAGTTAATGATTGTATTGACCATATAATCAATTGCTAGTTGGTATTGGCTCATGATAGTAATTTTCTTATTGAAAATTGTTCTAATTCTCATTTAATGTAAACATTGTCTAAACATCTCCAATTGATTTGCTATGTTGAATAATAGCTGAAAATAAATTGTCCACCATAACAACATTTGCAATCAAACATTATGAGGCATATAAATTGGATCCTTAATTGATTATCACCCAACTTTCCAAGGTTGAGCAACCCATATGCCAGTGAAATATCCCTTTCATCCAGCGTAGGACAATAGAAATAAACCATGAAACAAGAGCTTCAAACATATGCCTCCTCATTTTAAAGTTCAATCCCGAATTTGAAGGAAAAAAAAGCATTAGAAGGTTATAGGAATAACATTAAGTGACAAAAGTGAATTAATCTTGATCATAGCAAGAAAGCTCAATTAAAGTATATGCTAATGTTGTAGCTTGATGAGATAATAGAGTACTTGGCACCCTTAGAAAAAAAGAGATGGAAAACCCGAAAGTAGTTTCATTATTATGAACTTGAAAGAAACCTAATAAAGTAGTCTTATAATTTTATTCTTTTGATTACAGTCATGATGTTCGAGTTAATGGTGCTCAATCTTGCTTATTACAGCTTCTATTTGATGCTGAAGCGTTGGTGCTTTTCGGAAACCTAATAAGAAATTCGGTCACTAGTTTCAGTCCATCTCTATAAGAAAACAATCAACCTGGATAGTGAAATGTTTAAAAGCCACTAAAAGTGTTTGTCGCAAGCCCTTTTGTACTTGTCTTATTACAAATAAACATAAATATACATCAGTTACATTATTTCAAAGGTGCATCCAAGATTACTAATCCATGTATGATACTTTCTCCCCAGGTGTTGGAAAGAAAGCAAAAGCTATTGGACGCAATAGGCATAGAGTGAGGTCCCAGACGTAAAATTCGGGTTAACATATCCAACAAGTACCTTGTAACCATTACCAAAGTAAATGCATCCACTGGTCACCGATACGCCGCCGTATATGGTGGCTCCAGTGTTATTAGACCATAGAATTTTCCCCGTCTTTGCGTTTAATGCATATATGGGTCCTTCCCTGTACGTAGATCCAGCAAAAAGGACTCCATTAGCTACAGTAACAGGGCCTGGAGCAGTAGCATTACTAGGATTGGCTGTGGACCACAGGATATTGCCATTGCGAGCTTCCATAGCCACCCATCCACCAGCAATTGTGGTGTTCTCCGACGGTTTGAGAGTGAAGTTTTTATGCTGACTGTTGGCGATGTTGGTGTAGACCCTTCTTTCATCTGTTGCTGCACCCCACATAGCTCCGCCGCCTAAACCTCCTGGTCCAGCTTCCTGCATTGAAGTGGTCAACCAAATTAGGATGACATAACACGAATTCTATGCAATCGGGGATGATTGAAATGATGGGAAGCCTACCTTAGACCATAACAGACTGCCATTATTCCGATCTAGAGCCCATGCAAACCCACTCTTTTGAACAGCAACAACAATATCGCGCTTTGTCCTATTAAGATATGTGCTCAGCATCATAGGTGCTTCAGCAAAATCAGCATCTGGGCTTGGACCAGGTGGGCACCTGGGATCCAAATGCCAGTTGCACGCACCAAACCACACGTCATAACCTCCTAGCTGCTTATACCATTTAATTTTTCCGGAGTCCAAGTCAAGGGCTAGGATAGAGTTCGAGTGGTTATCGGGCTCAATACACTTATCCGGAGAGGTAGGTACTGTCTGGTTATTCTCCGTCGCCTGGCACTCTAGTATGCGAGAAGGAGCAGAGTATAAGTTTCCGGTGGCAATATATACATGGTTTCTTACCACATCGATGGAAGGGCTACTTCCCCATATTGCTGCTCCTGCATACTCCCCGGTTTTACCGAAATTGTCAGGCAGCATGAAGGTCCGCCATAAGACCGAACCACTTCGGACGTCAAGTTTCGAGAGGCTACCACGAAAAGTGCAGCATAGCTCAACACTGAGGCCCTCTTCTAGTGAGGATGTTCCGACATAGAAAGTCCTGTCGAAAGTATATTTCAAAGATCAACGTAAAACAAAAGAAGCGACATCAAAACTTGAAGCTGCAGGCCTCATAGATAATCAAACTCTTGTACCATAGTGGTTTAAATTAATCCCTAACTTAGCATCTCTTATATATGGATTAAGACTAGTATTGGTTTTAGCCTTAAGCATCATTAAGTAAATGCTCAATGTTAGTGTCTCTAGAACCTCCCATTTCCATAGCATGGGGCACTTGATGATGACTGATGGATGAAACCAGCCCACTCTATGATGTCGCTAGCTTGAATCTATTTAAATTTAAAACCTAACCTAATTAATAAAAGAATTTGGTCTTAAAACGCAACCAACTCGTTTAAGATAATACATTATTTGACATAAGAATACATGCGACATAGAAATCAGAGACCTTTATGGTACCACGGCACTCATATATCATTGATTGGTCGAAAAGTTTAGGTAAAAACAAATCTATAATAATTGCTAAATAACACATGCGATGAATATTTAAAATATTCAACATAATCTATTATGGATGATTTCTGTCACTTACCTTCAAGAGTCAAGTAATAAGATTAACAACTTTATTAATGTCAAGTTGCATGCAATGCTACCCCTCACCTATTTACTACTATAAACTGTCCTGGGAAGCAATAGACCATTTGCACTTACTTGGCAACTTTCCTACACTTCTCAAGCAACACCATTGACGCGGAAGTTGAGGCGAAGATGCCTCAGGAAAAATATAAATAAAAGAAAGAAAGAGATAGGATCGATGCTAGATTCAGATTTGGATAACTATTATATCAAATGGTCAGTAGTATGACTAACCCCATGTAGTAAGTTCCAGACATCGTGATGAAAGCTCTGGTGTGATTATCTAACCGGGTAGACCACACAAGCTTCCCAGTTGACCTTTTCACAGCAAGAACAACTGCGGGCCCATAGATCCCGACGATGAGAAGGTCGCCGGCGATTGTTGGGGTTGATCGTGACACCGTTGAGTTGACATTAAGTATGAAGCCGGTGTTGTTAAAGCCAGTTAACGTTTCCAAGTTCTTCTTCCAAACAAGGGAGCCATCCGACGCTTTAACAGCATATAGGTATCCATTCCAGCTTGGAAAATAAATTGTACCATCGTAAATAGCCGGCGTTGCAGTTATATCATCTCCTGCATAGAACTCCCATTTCAAACGAAGATTAGATACGGTTGATGGGCTTATCTTGGTCTCCTTGTTGGCATATCTTCTGTTGTACAAATCTCCGCCATGGTTCGTCCAGTCTTGTGAAACCTTGTGCTTCTTGACATGCCACTAATTAAGAACCAACAATCATTTTGAGAAACAAGTTACTTTTAACAGCAGAAAAGTGAGTACGTATCCGTGTGTGAAAGTAGGGGGACTTACATCTGAACTCGCGTTGGCTGTAGAGACAAGTAGACCGAGAAAGCATAGATGAGAGATGCAAAGTTTGATGCAGAATCCAGGAGATGCCATGGCATTGGAAGCTGAAGTTGCTTCTACAGAACGTACATATATAGCAGCATCATCCTTTCCAAGCCCTTAATCTAGTGATTTGCTGACTTTTTGCCTCCTGACTTTCCCCGGCTATAGATCATGGAAGATTATCTTGCAACTTGCGGGACGCAACCAGTAGATAATGTTGAAACTCCTACAGAACAGTTCAAGATGGAGTTTTCTTGCAAGCATCATCAGCTTCTTACTATAGTTATATTCAATTAGCTCCTATTAAAAACAGAGTCTGTCCACATGATTTTGCAGCTCCTATCTGCCTTGATGTTTCTGCTCTGCTTTCTATAGTTTTAACTGCCTTCTGTGTTTTGTAAAATTTTATGTCGCACTAAATTACGGACAGGAATTTGCAAAATAAATATTTGATTTATTTTATCTTTTGTATTATTTAGTTCACTAATTGTTGTATAACAAATTATGTTGCATAACTAACACCACTTGAGCAACCTATTAAAAAAGTTAACCCCTTTGATAACAAAAAATGCAAAACTATATGAATATTTTAATTAAAAGTTACTAGAAATCCAGTGCAACCTGTAAAGTCAACAAACAGTCTGAGAAGGGAACTAGCTTGAAAGGGAGGGTAGAAAATATATAGCTAATCATTCTGGAGTTGGACCATGAGGTGCAGGTACAGCTTTCGTTTTACGCTTCTCTTTACATTATTTACAAAACAGCGCACAATCTTGCAGCAGCTTCAGCCATGAAGAAACAGGGGAATGTTGATGAAAGACTTACAGACGTATACCATGAGTTTTGAACTGATATAAGAAGTTGGCTAACAGGGACATGAGTGGCTCTGCTTATAGTAAAGCTTTCGACTTTCTGATACTGAGGACCAGAGCTGTTCAAATGAAGCACTGGTTTACTTGGTAATAGAAGCAAGATTAGAAGAATTGTTCTGATACAATGATAAAACTTAACCTTGCATCACGCAATTCGATTGAAATGGTTTTCCTTCACTAAATATTTCATAAGTAAAAATGCAGCTTTAACGATTTACAGGATAATGGATGAATAATTCCTATACAATAATGCTAACATTTAGAGGCAAAATGAAGAATGACTTCTACCGACTGTTGAAGATCAAACCATGGAGCTCAAAGATGTGGTTGGCAGTCAATCCACTTGGGAAGAGTCATCTGCGAGCTTGCTCTGCTTCTTCCTCTGTTTCTGCTTCTGTCTGTAGCGTTTTTTCTGGGCAAAGCTGCATGCATGGACGATTTTGAACTTGCACTCCTTTGCTAATGTGGAAGTCCACCTCTTGGACAACACATTAAACCCCAAGTTAATGGAAATATGCCATGCAGAAACATCGTAACTCTCTCCACCGTGACCACATGCATTATCATTTTACTGTACAAACCCCGATTTTTTTGGAAAAAAAGGAATACTACGAGAGTTTATACATAACCGCAAGTGTTGATTTTCACGGTACAAAATGGACACAAATGATGGAAATTGAATCACTTTTTGAACAGAAAAATCAAACTGAAAGCATTTATAAGAGGTCTATGAACAATCTCAAAGAACAAACGAAATTCTTTACACCACATTTATACAAAAACCAAGCAAAAATCAAGCTTATCTTCCCGAGCAATGGAGGAGAATCTTCCTCTTTCCATTTTGATGAATCCTCCATCCTACATTTGGGAAAGAAAGTTGTTAATTTGCCTGATTTAAATTTAGGGGAAACTTTTATCATTGTTATCCTGCTTGAAAGAAAAAAGATTAACAAAAGGTTGGCCAAAATTCTAGAATTACGGTAAAGATGAAGAAAAAGATAGAAACCCTAAATTTTGTGAACTTTTGATTGATTAAATTCTCCCGATAATTTCATTCACATATTGAATACAATATATATAATTGTACATGATTTATAGAATCAAACTTTTTACAAATCAAATCATACAATTTAGGAAGGAAATCCAGTGACAGCAATGGAGAGAATTTTGGATGAACTTAACAAACACGATCACAATTCATATCAAGGTTGCAAAGTGGGTTGGTCCATCCTATTAGGTCATGCATCTCCGCTAGGGTTAGGGCTTTCATGGCTAGAGATTTGACGTGGCATCAGTCATTAACATGGCAGGCATAGGTGGTGCTGACATGTTCTTTAACATCCCCTTGCAAGCTGAAGGGGCAGAATGCACCATCAGCTTAGAGCAAAGAAGAGGAAATTGAGCTGAGGAGAGGCTTTTAGTAAAGATGTCAACAAGTTGATCCATGAAGAAAATGAACTACAGGCAAGGCTAACCATGGGCAAGGCATTCTTGAACAGAGTGGAAGTCAATCTTAATATGCTTGGTATAAGCATGAAACACAGGATTGGCCGTTAGGTACAAAGCATAAAGATTGTTACACCACAAGGTTGGCAAGTGAGGAGGCAAAGCATAGAGATAACAGAGGAGGTACCCAATCCACATGAGTTCGGTGGTGGTATCTATGAGGGACTTGTATTCAACCATAGTGTTGGATCAAGCAATGGTGCTCTGCTTGCAAAAGCTCTAGGAGGTAAGATTCTTGCCCAGAAAGAAAATAACTGCAATTCTAAAACAAACACTTGTCTCATAGCTAAGTAGCGTAGGATATAGATTCTTAAGCTGCAGTCATCATGGTCACTAGCCCAACCAGAATCCGAAAAAGCATGAAGAGATATGGAAGGACTCCAAGTGAGGCGAAGGCCAAGTCAAGGAGTGTTAGCTAAGTAGCGTAGGATACATTTGATAGCCTACTAGTAATTGGTGGTAGGGCAGTGAAGGAATTGGCATGCTATGTTGATTGCATAGCCAATGTCAAGACGAGTGAGAATGAGATACTAAATAGCATTAATGATGCTGTGATAGAAAGTTGGGTTAGTAAAAGGCTCGCCATGCCATAATGAGAGGGGTTCATTAGTCGTACAAGGAGTAGATATAACTTTGACATAAGTCATTTTGGCATAAGCAAGTATGTCATAAGTGAACTTTGCTTAATGGAGAAGGAAACCATCGGGAGTGGGTTGCACCTCAACACCAAGAAAGTAGTGAATAGGGCTAAGATCCTAAGAGCAAACTCATGTTGAAGAATATGTTAAAGAGCAATAAGGGGCCCCTAGGAAGACTTTGTCAAAATAATTTCATTAACATAACCTAGGAGAATAATGTTGTACCGAGGAATATGACAAGTGAACAATGAAGTATCAACAATAAAGATGATGAAGCCAATAAAGGATTCAACAGGGGTAAGACCCCATACATCAAAATGAACTAATTGTAAAGGAAAAGATGACCAAAATGTAGATGAGGGGTAAGGGTGGCGATGACTCTTGCTAAAAGCAAACATTGTACAAGGGGAGGATGGGGGTGAGGTGTAATTTATTAATGATGACTTCAAAAAAGGGATAAAGACTACAGACGACGAGGTCAGCAAGTAAGGAGGATTGTGACAGCGATGACATAAAACAAGACTATTGGGGTTGGAGACGACAAAGGCATGTGGAGAGGAAGAGACTCTAGTAGGGGCTACACGATAAAGGCCATGATCAAGTGCTCTATAGAGGAGGACTTGTCCCTTATGGGAAGACACAACCTAAAAGTAAGTAGAGGAAAACAAGAAATAACACTAATTGTCGGACATAAATTTAAAGATAGATAGAAGATTTCTAGTAATGAAAGAAACAACAAGAATATTAAACAAAGTACAAGTAGAAGTGCAAAGAGTACTTATATGGGTGATGGGAAGAGAGACACTATCACCCACAGTGAGTTGTTGAGAGCCGGTGTAAGGGGTTACATGGGAAGGCCAGTAGTGGAATTAGTGACATAATGAGAAACACTAGAATTACGGAGCTAAGAAGCGGTGTTAAGAGTAGAAGGTAGAGCATGTGGAGGGCCATAATGGGATATAGGTGGGGGAAGGGAAGAAAAGTGAGTTGAAGGGTTAGATTGTGTGCGATAGAGTGCATGAGAATTATAGTGTACATGCGAGGGATGAGGGGATTTAATAGGGTAGGGTGTAGGAGAACTATAGTGGGTAGGTAGAGGAGTAAAGGATCTAATAGGGTAAGGTGCAGGATAGCTAAGGTGAACATGTGGAGAATTGATAACTTTATATTTTATAGAGTTATTATTAGTATTTTAGGTAATGTTTAATATAGTTTTTACTAAATTACATTTTTATTTTATTATATTTATTCATATTTTGTTATTTTATGCAGCAAACCTAAAATAGAAGAAAAAGAAGAAAAAGAAGTAATAAATCATACAAAAGAAGTGATCATGAACAATGTTCATGAAGCACATGAGAAGCAAAGAAGGAAAAGACAAAAAGTAAAAAAAAAAAAAAAAAGATGCAGGCTTGTAAAGCAGAAAGGGGTTGTGGGCCTTTGATTAGGTGAAAAAGAAAAAAGAGAAGGCCTTTTGTCGGGCTTGTCGTAGAGAGAGAGAACAGGGGGCTTGACCGAGCAAAAAGGAAAGAACAAAAAGAGAGAGGGGGGGGTTGGGCTAAACAGAAGGGAAAGGAAAATTGAGCAATGACTGGAGAGAGGTGCGGGAACTCACCTGAACTTGGCCGCCTGCGACAGCGCGGGTCCAGCAGAGATCATAGCGGTTGTGCAATAGCCAACCGCCGGTGTCTTTCTGGCAAGAACCTATCTCCAGCTTTGAAAAAGTGTTTTTTTATCATTTTTTGGCGATTTTTGGCGTGGAGAAAGCATATTTGCCCTCACTCAACAATTTTCGACAATTCTGTACTAGTTTCTTGGTGGTTTACGATGTCTTTCCAACAAGAACCCATCTCTAGCGTTGAAAGAGTGTTTTTCGATCTTTTTTAGCAATTTTCAGCGTGGAGAAAGTAGATCTACCATCACATAGCAATTTTCGGCAATTCTGTACTAGTTTCACGACAGTTTATGGCAATTTTTGGCGAAGAACGGTGAATGTGGTCCAAGTTTTCTCTGCTAGATCTATGTGTTTCTGAGGTGATTCTACTTAATCTTTTTGCATATCTGCAACCTAGGCATCTTGATCTACATTTCCAGAAGTTTCTATGAAGACCGACGGCAGACGACTGCAGCGTGTGACGACGCGTGCAATAGCGCATGACAGTGCGTGCAATAGCGTGTGACGGCGCGTGTGTTGCTCTTTTCGTCCCTTTTTTCAGACAGAACCTCCTCTACCCCCTAATGTGCAGATTTATGCAACCTTTTTGTGTTTTGAAGACATTTTGGTGACAGCTTTAATGTTTTTAATTTATAAAATGTTTTGTTCACGTGTTTGCATTGACTTAGTTGTGTAAATATATTGTTTTAGTTTATTTTGTTAAAGCTACGACGGAACTTGATTATGACGTATGAATGTTATGATTATTTATGTTTTGTAAGATATTTTATGAATGTGAAGTTGCATGTTATAGAGTTAATGCTTTTAGGTGATTAGCTATCACTTAAATGATTTGATTTGCATATTAGAAACCAACAGGAGATAACATGTAGTTACTTTTTGTATTATGTAACCATAGATTAATATGGATAGACATATACCATATGATTTGTGTGGCTTTAGGTATAAATTGAAAAATTCATAAATCTTAATACACTTGGTTCATTTAATTCATAGGTAGAAATATAGTGAGTTAGTGAGCTAAATAGGTTTGTTATACCTAGACATAGGATAGTGAATAGATTAGGAAATTCCGCCATCACATGAGTAGAATTAATCTTGCTAGCATGGATGATCGACATTGGTATCTAGTAATTAAGTGAAATCGGAAGCTCTAACATGTTTCGTTAATCAAGTTTAGGTTAAATGTAGTTATTCAGTTCATGTTTTACTATTTTGATTTGCCAAATAAACTTTAGAAATTAGTCACCATTAGTAATTAGTTAGTTTGGTAAACACCAGTCTTTGTGGGACGATACTTATTCTTATAATTATATTACTTGTTCAAAATGTACACTTGCATGTAGAATTTCACCAAACAAGTTTTTGGCGCCATTGCCGGGGATTGGTTGTTTTACTACTGATTAATATTAATACTGAATAGCTTCTAAATTTAATCTAGCTTTTGTTGCGTTCATTTTATTTTCACTTTTAACCTTGTATTTTGTTGTAGAGAAAAGACTAAGATGAGGAACAATGATGGTACATGTAAACTCTTAAAAGATTATGCACCATCATTTTGGAATGCCACATCAAGCTTTTATAGGCCTACAAGTCAGGCAAACTACTTTAAGATCAAGCCCATGCTCATCAAGATGCTTCAAAACTCTATACAATATAGTGGACTATCAAACAAGGATCCAAAAGCTCACATTGAAGCATTCCTTAAATTCTGTGACATGATTGGAGATCATGGAGTTATAGAGGATGTTATCAGGTTAAGACTATTTCCATTTTCTCTTAGAGATATAGCTAAAAATTGGTTCTCTTCACTTCCTGTAGGATTGATTACTACATGGGATGATTTGGCTCAAAAATTTCTTAGTAAGTTCTTTCCTTTTACAAGATCTGCAAAATTACATAACGATATTTTCACTTTTGAGCAAATAAATAATAAATCATTGTATGAAGCTTGGGAGAGATTCAAGGAACTTTTGAGGAGATGTATAAATCATGGACTATCTACATGGCTACAAGTACAAACTTTTTATAATGGGTGTAGTATAAATTTTCATTTTGTAATTGATACAGCTGCAGGAAGGAACTTACATAGCAGAACACTAGAAGAGGCATTTAACTTCCTAAAGGAGATGGCATTTGATAACTATCAATGGTCTATGGAGAGACTACCAATGCATCAAGCAAGTGGAGTCCATGAAATAGATATCTTCACCACAATGTATATCCAATTGGAAGTGCTCGATAAAAAGACAGACAACCTAAGTATTCTAGTTGTGAGACATCAGAATAGAGAATGTGAATTTTGTGGTGGAGCACATGAATGTCAAGTAGGTAACCATTATACTCATTATAATGATTATGCTAATTTTGTTATGATTTCAAGCAAGTCACATAATGATCTTTACTCCAACATGTACAATTTGGGATGGCACAACCATTAAAATCTTTCATGGAGTAACCTAATTAAGATGAGAGCGCCATCAACATTTGAGTAAAGAGAAGTGATAAAGCCTAACTTGGAGGACATAATCAACAAGATGGCCACCACCACAGAGTGCTTTATGAAGAGCACTAAAGCGACATAGAGCATAACAAAAGAGGCGAAGCCCAATTTAGAAGACATGTTTGCTAAGATGATGCAAAATGATGAAGAGAGATTTCAAAGACAATAAGCATCAATTAAAAGATTAAAGGTGCAAATGGGTAAGTTGATTAGCATAATCTTAGAGAATCATGAAGGTCATTTGCCTTGTGATGTGGAGAAAAGCCTTATAGATACCATAGAGGCAATAACCCTAACATGTGGCAAGCAAGTAGGAGAAGTTGATGTTAACAAGGAAAGTCTCAAAGATAATGATAAAGATGTCAGCATACAACTTGAGGAGGCACCAAGGAGCAAGCTTGTTCCAGAAAATCCTATGCCCTTTATGCCTCCAGCTCCATCTCCCTAGAGATTTCAGCAACGTGAAAAAGATAAGCAATTTTTGGAATTCCTTGATATATCTTTAAAACTGCACATTAACATTCCTTTTGTAAAGGCTCCAGTTTAAATGTCCGGTTGTGCAGAATTGTTGAAAGAGATACTGCAGAACAAAAGGAAGCTGGAAGTATATGAGACAGTAGTGTTGATTGCAGAATGCTCAACCATTATGCGACATAAGCTATCTCCGAAACTGTTGGAGTTCCATCCTCCTTGAGTAGTAATATAGAGGATAGTTTGGCTGAAAACTATAAAGCAAGCGCTTCTTGGGAGGCAACCCAAACATCATTTTGTTAATCTTTTAGCTATGAAGCTGTTACCATATGCTCATCTCATCACAGCTCCATTTGACAACTTGCAATCAAGGGAGTTTTCCTTGTTCCTCCATTACTATTTGCTTTATTTTCTTTTATCATTGAGGAGAATGCTTCATTTAAGTTTAGAGGTGCTGTTGTTGCTGTTGGAAGTGTGCTATTTTGTTGGATTTTGTTGGAGGTTATGTGTTATGGTTGTGTTAGAAGTGTATTGGTAATGTATTGGAAGTGCTTTCTATTTTGTTGGAAATGTTGTGTTAAAATTTTCTGTTTTGTGTTAAAAGTTATGTTAGAAAGTCTATTTTCTTGTGTTGGACCATGATTAACATGATTGGATTTTTTATTGTGTATTCTTGGCAATTCTTAGGGAGATGTAGATTTCGTTTAAACTTGCAATTGTGGTATGATGTAAGTGTGATTCTGATTATGTTGATTCACTTATTGAGCACTAAAGTATGCATTTTTTTTGAAATTGTGTGTATTTCTAGAGAACATTCATGTGAAATGTGTGATTTTCTTAGATCTTACCCAAATCTTAGAATTTGCTTGATTTCTTCTTGAGGTGAAATCCTAGGTTGCATTTAACTGAGAAAATGATTTAGGCTATCTTTGGATCGATTGAGCCTTTCAAGCTAACCTTTTTTACTTATCCTTAGTCACCCCACTAAGCCTTATTTTTATCCTGATTTTGTTGAATGACACATGCACATATATCTCTTAGCCTTTTGATCAATTTTTCTCATTGTCCTATTCTCATGAACATATTGACTTCTGGTATATATAAGTTTATTTGATCATAAGAGAAGTCAAGGAGAAGGAGTTGATTGAAATGATTGTGTGTAGCATAGGATGTCACTTTTGTAAATGCAAATGTAAATGAAAAAACAACGAAAAAAAAAGAAGCATTTGCTTTAGGATGGAATAATCTCATTATCTTTTGTTAGATTCAAGTCTCATAGTTCTCTAAAAGAGACCTTTGAGCATTGTTATTGAATATCATTGGTAAGAGAGGATTGAGGTGGCTATGCTTAAATAATGTTGTTTTGCTTTATTGTTGCACACATGATTGTGGCTTTATGTTAGTGTCAAAGCATTGTTGGACAGGAAAGAATAAGAATAAGTGGTGGTAGAAAGATTTTCTTCATGGAGTAAAAAGGTAGAGAAGGGCTAGAGTTTTGATGAGATCCTAGAAAGTAATGTGTTCATGGGCTATTTGAGCCTAAATGACTTCCATCTTACCCTTAGCCTAACTTTACATTACAGTCCTATTGATTATTGGTTAGACAATTGGCTTACATTAATGGAGAGAGGAATAAAAAGCAAACCTATGAGATCTAGTTAAAGATTTTGAAAAGTTGCATATTAATGTAAATCCATTTGGAGTGCATGTAATTGAGAAAAAATGTGGATACACTCACACACATGTGGTTGACATAGTTAAGAGTTTATCTTACCTTATAAACCAATTGCAATGTTTGGATGAAAGTTATATTTTTCTTTGAATTGTTAAGTTAAGCAATTATAGGAGAATATTATGGAAGGATTGGTTGTATGTGTTGTTTAGGTCTTTTGCTTGAGGACGAGCAAAATTTTAAGTTTGGGGGTGTTTAGGCAAATATCATGGAGTGATTGGTAGTGTTGTTAGAATCTATTGTTTAGTGCTTTTTATGTGTAATTTCTTATGCTTTTTGTGTGTATTTTTGTGTAAAAATTTTTTTTTTGTCATAATGTGTTTTTAGAGCTTTTGCTCGAGACGAGCAAAATGTTAAATTTAGGGATATTGATAACTCTATATTTTATAGAGTTATTATTAGTATTTTAAGTAATGTTTAATGTAGTTTTTACTAAATTATATTTATATTTTATTATATTTATTCATATTTTGTTATTTTATGTAGCAAACCTAAAATAGAAGAAACAGAAGCAATAAATCATGCAAAAGAAGTGATCAAGAACAATGTTCATGAAGCACGTGAGCAGTAAAGGAGGAAAAGACAAAAAGTAAAAAAAAGAAAGATGCGGGCTTGTAAAGGAGAAAGAGGCCATGGGCCTTTGATTCAGCAAAAAAGAAAAAAGAGAAGGCCTTTTGTCGGGCTTATTGTAGAGAGAGACAACATGGGGCTTGACCAAGCAAAAAGAAGAGAACAAAAAGAGAGAGAGAGAGAGAGGTCGGGCCAAACAAAAAAGAAAGGAGAATCGAATAGTGATCGGAGAAAGGTGTAGGAACTCATCGAAACTTGGCTGTGCATGACAGCATGGGTCCAGCAGAGATTGTAGTGATCGTGCAACAGCCAACTGCTGGTGTCTTTTTGACGAGAACCCATCTCCAGTGTTGAAAGAGCATTTTTCGGTCGTTTTCGGTCAATTTTCGGCATGGAGAAAGCAGATCTGCCCTCACACAGCAATTTCTAGCAATTTTGTACCAATTTCACTGCGGTTTACGGTGTCTTTCTAGTGAGAACCCATCTCTGGCATTGAATGCTTTCCGGTCATTTTTGAGCAATTTTCAGCATAGAGAAAGCAGATATGCCCTCACACAGCAATTTTTGGCAATTCTGTACCAGTTTCGCCGCAGTATACAGTGATTTCCAGAGAAGAACGACGAACGCTGTCCAAGTCTTCTTTGCTAGATCTACGCATTTCTGAGGTGATTCTACTCAATCTTTTTGCATATCTGCAACCTAGGCATCTTGATCTACATTTCCAAAAGTTTTTGTGAAGACCGGTGGCGGACGACGGCGGCACGTGGCACCGGCGCGTGACGACACGTGTGATAACATGTGATGGTGCGTGCGTTGCTCGTTTCGTCCCATTTTTCAGACAGAACCTCCTTTACCCCCTAATGTGTAGATTTGTGCAACCTTTTTGTGATTTGAAGACATTTTGGCAACAGCTTTAATGTTTTTAATTTACAGAATGTTTTGTTCACGTGTTTGTATTGACTTAGTTATATAAATATGTTGTTTTAGTTTATTTTGTTAAAGCTACAATGAAACTTGATTATGATGTATGAATGTTATGATTATTTATGTTTTGTGAGATATTTTATGAATGTGAAGTTGCGTTTTAGAAATTTTTCACCATTAGTAATTAGTTAGTTTGGTAAACATCAATCTTCATGGGATGATACTTATACTTATCATTATATTACTTGTTCGACATGTACACTTGCATATAGAATTTTACCGAATAAAAATGGTGGGCTTGGGCCGAAGCATTATTGGGCAGGTTCCACTTGTGACAATTTGTAACATAGTGCTCAGCCATGACAAAACGGCCCATTGTAGTGTTGGCCCCAATTCTAGTTACCGGTGGGCCAAGTCTGAGCAAGTAAGGTGGGGAGAAGCCTATCTTGAACAAATTGGGTTGGAGCCAAAAAGGCCTGGTGCCCAGGTTGGGATCATGGGTCGAGGTCGGGAGTGGGTTAATCTTGGAAGGTGCCTAGGTAACTCACAAAGGCCATTGGTATGATAATGGCAATCCCACAACCACATAAATGGCCCTCCTATGACTAAAATCAAACCATGCAATGCCTTATGGTTAAGAAGAGCACTCTACTTTTGGACAAAAATGGAGGTGGTGGGGGTGTCAAAGTCATCCCTAAGGCCACAAAACACCTAACTGGTGTATTCATCATCGTCATTCTTGACACCAATGGTGGTTAATTAATCAAGGAAGGGTTTAACTTTGTGGAGGAACTCAATGATAGAATAAGAACCCTTGGTGATGGTATAAAGTTAGAGGTGCAAGGAAAAAGCACGAGTAAAAGACCAAGTAGTGTAGGATTTCTTCGAGAAATCCCACACTGCAGCAGGGGACCAAAGATCAAAGAGTTGCATGACCACCATGTTGGTGGAGGTCATGAGAATCTAGCTCAATGCCATTTGATAATGAATTAATCAATCGGTGTGGGCTAGATTCGAGCTCTCAAATCTAGTGAAGGAGCAAACGGTGAAAGGTAAGGCAAGTTCTATTCCTTTGACTTATAAGGAAGGGGAGGAGGTAGGTGTGCCAAATGAAAAAATTAAAGCCGTCCAAGCACTCTTGGAAGGACAGGGAAGGGATAGTGGACTGAGAGGAGGGATTGGAGGCTGCTAGCATGATCGAAATTTCAAAGATAGGGGGTTAGTTGTGGGAATTGTCAATGTGAGAGGACTAAGGGGAAGACATCGTGATTCGGATCGGGAAAGGGTGTTAGACGTAAGCTCTTAATACCTTGAAAGAAAAGAGATTAATGGAAGGATGGCTAGAATTTTAGAACTCTGGCAAAGATGAAAAAGAAGATAGAAACCCTAAATTTTATGTAATTTTAATTGATTAAATTCTCTAGATAATTTCATTCACAGATTAAATTACAATATATATAACTGTACATGATTTACAAAATTGAACTCTTTACAAATCAAATCATACAATTTAGGAAGGAAATCCAGTGATGGCGATGGAGAGAATTTTGGATGAACTCAACAAACATGGTCGCAAGTCGTATCTAGGTCGCGAAACAAGTCAGTTGGTCCTATTAGGTCACACATCTTTGCAGGGTTAGGGCTTGCATGGCCAAATATCTAAAGTGGCATTAGTTGTTGACGTGGCAGGCGCAAGTGGTGTTGATGTGCCTTTTAACACTGCTAAAGTAAATTTTGGTAGGTAATATAGATTTTCTTTATGCAAATTTTTTATCCATTTAATTTTAGTAAAGTTTTTTCACCTTTATGGAATCTATAAGATTTAAAGGGGGAGTCCATTATAAGGACCACTTAAAAATGTATGAATTTGTTACATGTATTAACAACATTTCACATCATCTACTAAACCACAACAAGAATATGCAAATAAATAGATAAGAAAGAATTGAGCCACAAAAATTGTTATTATCTTATAAATAATATTCAAACAAATACATAAGGAGGAGTTTGGCTACATAATCATTTTTATCTTTGAGAAAATATTCTTTACACATTTGACATATTCTAATCAGCATGTCTTGATATATATATATATATATATATATATATGACCCTTTACATATTGCTAGCAAAAACTTGTTCGGTGAAATTCTAAATGCAAATGAACATATCAAACAAGTAATATAATTTGATAGGAAAGTGTATCATCCCGTAGGGATTGGTGAATACTAGACTAATTAAGTACCAACAATGAACTAATCTTAAAATTTATCTAGCAAATCAAAAGGAAGTTGATGATGAAATAAAATTTAAAATTTCCAAAAGAAAATTTAAGACTAATTTAAATCCAAGTAAGAAAGATCAATATGAGAAACATGTTAGATCATCCGATTTCACCATAATTACTAGATACAAATTTCCATAGTTTATGCTTGCAAGAATGATAATACTTATGTGATGGCGAAATTTCCTAATTTATTTACTACCCTATGTCTAGGTATATCAAACCTATTTAGTTCATTAATTTACTATATCTCTATATATGAATTGAAATAAACCAAATGCATTAAGATCTGTGAACATTCCTAGTTTACAATAAATCTTTTGATCATCTTATCACCAAAAGCCACACAAACAACATGGTATATATCTATCCATATTTAATTCATGGTTATATATTATAAGAAATAATTGCATATTATTACCTCTTAGTCTCAAATATGCACATCAAATCATCCAAGTAGTGGCAATCACTTAAAAGCATTAAGCATAATAATATATAACTCACATAAATAAAATATCTTGCAAAACATAAAAACTTATAAGATTCACATTATCATAGTTAGGCTACATTATTACTTTAACAAAAGAAATTTAGAACATAATAAAATAATAAACCAAAACAATGGTAGAAATTAAGGAAAACATCTTAAATAAAGAAAAATAGGAAAGTTGTCACCACATTGTCTTCTCTTCAAGAATTCTCCCTTGATTTTCTTCTTTCTCCTTGGTTTCAGCAACACCTTCTTTTCTCTCTCTCATCTCCTCTTTTCTGGTGCAGCGTTCCTCCTTTATATAAGGTCTGGGGTTTAGAATTATCTCCTTATCCTAATAGAAGTGGTTTTGGATTCCCAAGACAATTAGGTTTTAGACTCTTATGTTCATTAGGCTTTGAACTCCTATTATGACTAGGTTTTCTAATTATTTAGAAAACCTAATAACAATAAAAATTTGATAATAATCATCCCAAAGCCCAAGACCATCTTAATTTTCTTAACTTTGATATTTTGACCATCTTTTGCCGCATAATAAGTATCAGGTTCTCCATGCTTGTCTTTTTTTTTTCAT
The DNA here is from genome assembly GCA_028551485.1 of Casuarina cunninghamiana. NCBI lineage: Eukaryota > Viridiplantae > Streptophyta > Magnoliopsida > Fagales > Casuarinaceae > Casuarina > Casuarina cunninghamiana. The sequence goes on along the minus strand of CM052366.1, from coordinate 6,136,520 downwards.
GTCTCCTTGTGCTACATAAATAAAGCAAAAGTAAATAAAAAAGAATTCACATATTTTCTCACAAGCATTAGATAATTTATTACTTAAATTAGGTAAAATAACTTTATAAAAATAGAGTTATCACTAGTCAATATCTAGACCTTCTAAGTTTCATAGGTATCACAATATGCGAGATTATTTAGCTCGTTGAATTTTTTTAGAGGCCTTGGACTTGACCTAAAGTTACCCTATACCCCTTTAACATAATAATGAAGCAATTAGACAAATAATAGCCAACCCTATGCAACATGAAAAAATAAAACTTATATAGATTGATTGCCATAATATCCGAAAACATATACAGAATGGCTTAGTGCAACACAACTTATATGGGGTCCAAAGCAACTTGCAAACATCTTTACTAAGGCTTGAATGACATACAACATTATCATTGGTTGGATAAGCTTGGAACGTTTGGTCTTTATAAATCTTAAACTTGAAAAAGAGTATTGGATTTGTAACTTTGGGCCTATGTATTGTCTGTAGGCCCACATTCCTTTTGTAAATGCTTTATTCATTTTAGTTGTCCAACTTGTGTAAAAAAAAGGATGAGTTATAGTTTATTCTCGAGTAATTGTAAAAAGTATTGCCCAAGGCTTTCATCTATTTTACATGCACTTTATTAGAAACAAAAATGGAACCGCCAATGATGGAACCAACAATCCTGCCGACCACATCTAAACCAAAAACAAAAATAAAACAAAAACTGAAAATAAACACATTGGCCACGTCTAAAGTAGAAGCATCAATTTTTGAAGTTAAAGTAGTCATGCGTAACACACGCGCCATTCTACCAAGGCAACCCACAAACAACATGAAGATGCGCGCATGCATCTCATGCACGTCATTTACTTCCTCACACCCATGCAAGAACAAATCTTCTTCTCCTTTATTTGATAGTTATACAAAATGATTAAAGGTAAAATAAGAGGTGTTTAAATTAGAAGAAAACAATCTCTTTATTACAATGAAAAAGAAAAAAAATCATCAACTCTATTAACAAAATTTTTCACTTAAAATCTAGGTCTTAGGATTTTTCATGGCTTCGGTTTTCATAATCAATTTTGTATTGATCACTATCATTAAGAGATAATTTACGTTTGTTTTCTAACCACTATAAAAAGATAGTTAGAAAGTACTCAAAATTCATTCAAGAAATACAAATTACTTCATATTGTTCTTCATATTTTTATTTTTATAAGAATTTGTGCAATATATTGTGAAAACTCTTACTTTAACTCAATTTATCTCACAGATTCTTTCCGTTTAGGTTGGAAATGGAGCAATGGGGTCGCTTCTCTATAATTATTTTCTTAGCTTGAATTGACTTGGGTGGCCTTCAACCAACTTCAACTTTGTGCCAGTGCTCTCCTCATTTCTTTGATGTGAAAGCAGATAATCACAACCCTTCTTAGACAGCCAATAAATATCACAAAATCCCCCGCCCTTGGGGGACGCCCTCACTGAAGAATATAACCATTCAGATTCTTGCAATTTGACATGTCAAATCGTCAGTTGATTAAAACATTATTTAACATAAATAATTGTCCTTCTATAAAGCGAATTGAAGGGATGAGTTGTCCAGGGAGAACTTCTGTGGGTGGAATGTGAAGGACTCTCCCCTGCGAGAAAGACTCACCCTTCCTTTTTTATCGGGAAAATTAGTTGCTTTATTGGAGGAAAGGTGGCTGAACCATAGGATCTCTTACAATTTGGCTATAAATAGGAGTAGAGGAGGAAAGTGGTTAGCACAGTCCAAACGCCAAAATGAAGACCACTTTTATCATTTGCATCCTCCTATCCTTGGCGCTTTTCTTGTCCCCTCCCGGTGTTGCTCGAGAATCGGTTCAAAGCGGTGAGAGCACAAATTTGCATCTTACTTCCGTATTAGTCTAGAAAATCATGCAAAGGCATGCCATATATAAGATAATTCACTCTTGCTTTTCGCATTTTCTTGGCTTCTCTACTTTTTTGGCCTCTTAAAGTAATGCTCGAGAATTGGCTCAGACAGGTGAAAGACACAAATCTGTAATCCACTTTGTATTGATCATTCATATCTCCACTAAGCATGTGCAATAATTTAAAATTTTTCAAGCTATATAAAGAATAGTTTACTGTACTATTTTCCTGATCCTTTTATCTACTTTTATTGAAACTTCAAAATCTAATTTTTGCAAAGAAGTTTGGCACAATCCTAACCGATGACAGTTTCTGGATAAAGTAGGAAGTTTTTTTAGAAAATAATCAATTTTTCGAGACGTGAGAAGGAAAATTTCTTAAAATCTTATGAAATACACTGCAGTTGATTAACGATCTCATTTATAAACCCAGCGGCTGCATTTTTGTGCCCACTAATCGAATGACCAGCAAGAGGTTGCTTCGTAGCTGCAGGTACTGTCGGAACCGGAAATCCTTACAAACCAGCAGTGGCATTAGAACAAACACCCCCGCCTCCTCATCCGTTCTGTATTCCCGTCAGAGGCAAACGACCATGCAGCCCTGCAAAGCCCTGAATAAGTCATGCTGTTGTGTAATGAAAGTAGAAATAACAAAAAGTAAGCTTGTATTCGGCTACTGCTTGAGAACAAATGGGTTTGGTTTGCTCAGCTTGTATTCGGCCACTGCGTGAGAATAAATGGGTTTGGTTTGCTCAGGTTGGAAGCTTGGGCTGGCTTTGGACTGTAGTAATATGTAAAATACAGTGTGAATAAAAAGAGCTCTTAGCTTAGTTTGTCTCTTATTTGAGCTCTCTTTACGATTATAATCATAGTTATTTCATGCTGAAATTCTTCTTATAACTTGAGGTGCTTGACCCCCTACAGATTGCACAGAGGTGGTGCCTGCAGTCATCGTGACGGTGTAAAGGACCGAAAATTCTTTATTCTGTTTTTTTTTTTTGGATAAATGGAATCGCCGCCGGCGGTTTGTGCCGATGGGCGGTATAAAATGGGTTGGACGACCCCCCGCAGAAGGCAAGGGGTGGTGCCGGCGTGTGGGTTACCGGGTCGTGGTGGGAACGAAGGGGGGAAAATCTACCAGGGGCATTTTCGGTACGGTCTCGCTTTTCATGAGCGGGTCTGCTTACGGTAAAGCTTTCGACTTTCTGGTACTGAGGACCAGAGCTGTTCGAATGAAGAACTAGTTTGGTTGGTAATAGAAGCAAGATCAACAGAATTGTTCTGATACAATGATAAAACTTAACCTTGCATCACGTAATTCGATTGAAATGGTTTTCCTTCACTAAATATTTCAAAAGTAAAAATACTGCTTTAACGATTTACAGGAAAAATGGATGAATAATTCCTATACTGTTGGAAGTGCTCATCCCATCCCACATCGGTACCGGACGGCTTGGATATGAGCCTTATTAAGTTGATTTCTCTCTCTTCCAATTGAGCTCTTTTGTGGGAGTTCGACCCTTCTTAGACAATTTTATCGGTGTTTTAGGTTGCTATTGTCGTATTTTAGTCAATTTAATACCTTTCTTATTTATTTAGCATATCATTCTTAGGAATAATTGGTATTTTTTACAACTAACTTTTGTACTCCATTCTTGACTTCATATTCTCTGTATATTGGGCAAGTACCTTTTAAAATTGGAAATTTAACCATATTAATAGATTTATCACTTTTGATGAACTACTTTGAAGGTAAGTTAATCATGTTTTAGGTTGCTTTAGTCTTATTTTAGTCAATTTACTACCTTTCATATTTATTTAGCATATCATTCTTAGAAATAATTGGTATTCATTACAACTCGCTTTTGTACTCCAGTGTTGACTCCATTTTCTCTATATGCATATTATAAAAGAGAAACTTGTCTATAGAGAATAAGCTTTTTATGTAATAATTAATATTACAATACATGCACCCAAGTTCTGCATGTGAGGTGTCAAATTCTAGTGAGGTTAAAGTCCATACTAACTTACCATTAAGCTAGTAAGTTAAGCAACTCTTTAGCTTCTCAACTTCCATTACTTTCAAGCTCTTCCTTGCAAGTAGTTTTCTACTATAATAAACTTTCTTCATTGTAATACTTTTCATGCTGAAAAAATATAATTTCTTAGGGATAAAAAATTTAACCTCTAGACTTATGTCTTAATCTCTTCTAATTTTTTTTTTCTTTTTGGTATTTTCTATTATCTTTCTCCTTGAAAATTTAAATAGAAGACCTACTAGATGTCACATATAGGAAATTAACAATATTATCTCATAGGTTAAAAAATAAAATAGATGTTCCATAAGGTCATCAAATCTTCCAATTGTTTTTTTTCAACTAAAAAATTGACTATAATTTAGTGGCAAAGCTTCATTGAGGTAATCAATTCATGGAATTGGCTCCATTATAGGAGCCTTAAATCATAGATTTACCTTCAACTTATGAAGAAACAATATGTATAGTCCAAACGTTTATTAAAGAATAGTGATTTTTTTTTTCTTTCTAAAGAGAATTCTCAGCAAAAAATTTAGACAATCTAATACCTATATTACTATTTAACATCCCCCTTGTCTTGAACATGGGTCAATTTACAAAGGCAAAATAGAATGATAAGGTAAAGATTACATAGTTCTAGTTTGTGATGAATACATATTCAAACAACATTTTGTCAATATGAAAATTATATTATAATTGATTTTTTGTTTTTTGTCCTTCAATCGGTATCTAGGATTTTCTGTGTTTGTTTAAGTCCATTTGATGCACATTTGTGATTTTTAAGAGCTAAAACAAGTGAACTATAATTAGTTGATCCATGAATAATGTGTGAAAACTATAAGCTCAATATTTACAATCTACTAACCCATTTATGTTAAACCACAACATCAAATCAATCTCATCTCAAGGCATTATTTATTTTGAAATTATAAATGTATTTATGCTTAAATTAAAAAAAATTAAAGGTTTGATGATATATGAGTTGCTAGAAGAATATGAAACCCTTATTTAAAATTTTTCAAAAAATATAATTTTAAAGAGTTTATAGGATTATAGAAACTGGCTCGATCTACTTTACTTAAAAATGGATTAAAGACCATCTTTCAGTCGCAGGGAGAAAGAAACAAAAAGGAGGGTAAAATTGGTCGCTAGTAGGTCTTAAAAGTGCTTTTCCATGTGTATCACGTATAAGTCCTACCAGCAGAACTTTGACAGAAAAGAAAAAGAGATGTATATGGCCGACATAGACTTTTAACCAACTTCTCCATTTTACTATTTCTCTAGAGTCAGTAATTTTATATGAGGAACTACTAAACTCAATCACTTGTTGCGGTTCCTTTTCAGTTTTCTGGACATCGTAAATCTAAAGGTGGTCATCGTGATGAATACTTTTGACCTATGTAATGTTTATCACTAGCTTTAAACTATTCTATTTAAGGATTTGACCATAAGAAAACCACAAGACAAATCTAAATTGTGAAAAGTAAAATTTCTACTGTCGAAGAACAAGTAGAAAATTATTAAATATGATATTATTTAGGTAAATTGACTATGTGAAAAGTAGCATTTATATTTCGAAAGAACAAGTAGAAAACTATTAAACATAACATTATTTAGATAACCGGTAAGTTATGATATTTTTAAATTTTTTAATAAATCAAAAATACAAGTTATTCGTAATTCAAAAGAAAATCCCACCGATTTAAGTAGTTAGCATGATGATCGAGTTTGGCCGTGTCAGACGGGCATACAAGTGGACTTCTACATATCGGTCTTTGAACTCTGTTTCACTAACTAGAATGTTCATTTACGTGTATCATTCATTTAGACTACTATTTATATTGGTTAATAATGCATGGTTGTCAATTTTGTGCCAGGTGCAATCCCAACAAAAATTGGGAATCTACAAAAGCTTGAATTCTTTGGAGCTGCTGGCAACCATTTTACTGGCCCAATTCCAACTGAGATCTTCAATATCTCAACAATGCAAGAAATCACAATGGCTCTTAATAACTTCTCAAGCCATCTTCCATCAAATATAGGCCTTTTCCTTCCAAATCTTCAATATCTTTTACTTGAAGGAAATAAACTAAGTGGACCAATTCCTACCTCTATTTCCAATGCTTCAGAACTTACTGTATTAGATTTAGGTGAAAACTCATTTTTTGGCTTAATGAAGAAGGACTTCCACTGACTGTTGAAGCTCGATCCACAGAGCTCAAAGGTGCGGTTGGCAGTCAATTCCGTCTTGGAAGAGTCATCTGTGAGCTTGCTCTGCTTTTTGCTCTGTTTCTGCTTCAGTCCGCAGCGTGTTTTCTGTGCAAAGCTGCATGCATGGACGATCCTGAACTAGCATTCCTTGGCTAATGTGGAGTTCCAGCTCTTGGACAACACATTCAACCCTAAGTTAATGGAAATATGCCATGCAAAAACATCCCAACTCTCTCCACTGTGAACATATGCATTATCATTTCACTGTACAACCCCGAATTTTTTGGAAAGAGAATACTACAGGAAATGTTACATACATAACCGCAACTGTTGATTTTCATAGTACAAAATGGACATAAAGGATGGAAATTGAATGACTTTTTGAAGAACAAAATCAAACCGAAAGCATTTACAAGAGGACTACATGAACAATCTCAAAGAACAAATAAATTCTTAACGCCACAGTTATACAAAAAACAAAGCTTTTCTTTCCAGTGCCAACAGCCTAATCCAGAGCAATGGAGGAGCATCTTTCTCTTTCCATTTTGATGAATCCTCCATCCTACATATGGGAAAGAAAGTCGGTGGCTTGCCGTACATTAAATTTAAGGGCTGAAAATTTTATCATTATTATCCTGCTAAAGTAAAATTGAAGTCATTGATAATGCTGGTTAATATGACAACATCATACTTTGTACTGCATTTCCAAAAAAAAAAAGGAGAAGCAAGATCAGTCCCCAAAAGTAAATTAAAATAAACATGAACTCCTAAATTAATTAATGAAGTATGTGTTTTTGCCAAAATTTGTAGGGACTTGATAAGAAACCCACTCCATGGGCTACTATATCTACTGTTGCTGCTCAAACAACAAATTTTGGTAGGAACTATGGATTTTCTTTACGTAAATTTTTTTGTCCATTTAATTTGAGTAAACTTCTTTATTCTGTAGGGAGTTTATGAGTTCTAAAGAGGGAGCCCATTATAAGGACCACTAGAAGATGTACGATATTTCACATCTACAAAACCACAACAATAAGATGCAAAGAAATAGATAAGAAAGAATCGGGCCACAAAACCATTGTTATCTTATAAAAAATATTCAAACAAATAAATAAAGGGGGAGTTTGACTGCATAACCATTCTTATCATTGAGAAAATATTCTTCACAGATTTGACATATTCTATATATATATGAAAAATAGAGTATAATTGCAAGAAAAAAGAAAGACAAAGAATTCTTCAATATTTAAATATCAATTTTGTATTCTCTAATCTATCATGGGGTGCTATCTTAACATAATTTTTAATTCATAAAATAATTTCTAGTAGTCCATTTCTCACGTTAATTTTTTCTACATGGTATTGAAGCAGGTTGTTGATACGAAGGATGAGTTAAACGGACATTTCTTTTCCATCATCTATTGTTTCCTACTCTAGCGGCCAAGCACTTAGGCTATCGGCGTGTTGATTGTTCTTTCCAAGTGGAAGAAAAGCAGACATCTTGTCGTCTTGGTCACTACCATAGATTTTGGTTGAAAACTTATTCACTAGTTGTTTAGGACCCTAAACATATATTTAGAAACATACTCAGTGGTTTTTCATTGGCTTTGTTGGTTCTTTGAGAAATTACTTAGATGTAAAATCTTTGAGATGCAACTGTTAAGAAATGATGCTGGCACAGCCACAGGTCCCCCTTATTATCCTGCAGTTCAAGCAAGGCTTTGCTAGGAGATTGACATTTGTGTTTTAGTAGCCTTGTATTTTATTATTGATTTGTTTCCCTTCACTCTGTATAGATACAAGTAGACTGAAAACATCATTCTTTTTGCATTTTTTCTCAAGCCATGTAACCATTCTTGGTCTTGATAAGAAAAAGTCTGCTAAGTTATTATGCAAATCCTTATTCTTTTCAGCAACATATCAACTATATGGCCTCTATGCTTGGCAAAACTGATTGAATTTGACCGAAATACACTGCTCTGTTTCCGGACCATCACACTTAGGGAACCCTTGAGGTATCTCTTAGAACGGTCCAATTACTGAGGTTTCATAACGCCTTCCACCGTACGGGTCCTTGAAAATGTCTTGACTTTGAACTTGTCATCAGATCCGAAAGTCATTGAGATAATAGTGGTGGATGCCTCTAGATCGTTTCTAGGACTTGATTTTTCTCTCATACCACAAGTCCTTTGGTGAATATGTGATCTTGTAATTTTTGGACTAGTTCCCTAAATCTTACATTGAAAAATACAATTATTGACATAAACTTTTAAGTTAATTTTTAAGTTGAATCTTTACACCTTCTAACTTAGAATCAAAACTCAAATTGAATCTATTTCACTCTATACAACCTTATGCACAATGACACTAAGTGTGCAAGAAAAATATGCATAAGATAAAAGTTTCATATTAAAAGATAAAATGTTTAAAATTAAACTTATATCAAACTCTTCTTAAGTTAGTTTTTAAATTGAACCTTTAGACATTTCAACACCTAACACATTTAGACTAGTCAACTTCGGTTGTCTCATTATTCTTTTTTCAACATGATAATCCCTAACTTGGCCACAAGATGTCAATGGAGCTAATTAAATGTCTAGGTCCTCTCAACTAAATCTTCTTTATGTGGCATTACATAGAAGACTTCTAACCAATATTTTCTACAAGGATTGCATTATTCCACAAACAACTTTGACCAGCATAACTTGTTTGCCACTAAGAGTGCCATTTTTCCATATACAACTTTAATCAATGCAAAACCTTTATTGGCTGGCTTATTTGCAAGGACAAAATTTTTACAACAAAGTAATATCTCAATCATCTCAACTTAATCTCATTTATATAACACCGAATTGAATACTTATTGCCAATAAGAGTGACATTTTTCCACAAACAATTTTGATCAATGAAACAACTTCATTGGTTAGCTTATTTGAAGGACAAACTTTCTACAATAGAAATGATAGCTTGATAATTTCCTTCAATAAACTTATACTTCAATTTCTATGGGACTCGCATTGAAAACAAGTCTCACATCTTTTTGGACTAGTTGCCTAAAGGACAAGAGTCTTACATTGAAAAATAAAAGTATTGACATCAACTTTTAAGTTAATTTTTAAGTTGAATCTTTAAACCTTCTAACTTAGAATTAAAACTCAAATTGAATCTATTTCACTCTATACAACCTTATGCACAATGACACTTAGTGTGCAAGAAAAGTATGCATAAGATAAAAGTCTCATATTAAAAGATAAAATGTTTAAAATTAAACTTATATCAAACTCTTCTTAAGTTAGTTTTTAAATTGTACCTTTAGACATTTCAACACCTATCACATTTAGACTAGTCAACTTCGGTTGTCTCATTATTCTTTTTTCAACATGATAATCCCTAACTTGGCCACAAGATGTCAATGGAGCTAATTAAATGTCTAGGTCCTCTAAACTAAATCTTCTTTATGTGGCACCACATAGAAGACTTCCAGCCAATATTTTCTACAAGGATTGCATTTTTCCACAAACAACTTTGACCAACATAACTTGTTTGCCACTAAAAGTGTCATTTTTCCACATACAACTTTAATCAATGGCACTCTTAGTGGCAAACAAGTTATGTTGGTCAAAGTTGTTTGTGGAAAAATGGTAGAAAATATTGGCTGGAAGTCTTCTATGTGGTGCCACATAAAGAAGATTTAGTTTAAAGGACCTAGACATTTAAGTAGCTCCATTGACATCTTGTGGCCAAGTTGGCGATTATGATGTTGAAAAAAGAATAATGAGACAACCGAAGTTGACTAGTCAAAATGTAATAGGTGTTGAAATGTCTAAAGGTACAATTTAAATACTAATAAGGTTTTGGCTGGCTTATTTGCAAGGACAAAAATTTTACAACAAAGTAATATCTCAATCATCTCAACTTAATCTCATTTATATAACACCAAATTGAATACTTCTTGCCAATAAATTAAATAAGAGTGACATTTTTTCACAAACAAATTTGATCAATGAAACAACTCCATTGGCTAGCTTATTTGAAGGGACAAACTTTCTACAATAGAAATGATAACATGATAATTTCCTTCAATAAACTTATACTTCAATTTCTATGGGACTCACATTGAAAACAAGTCTCACATCTTTTTGGACTAGTTGCCTAAAGGACAAGAGTCTTATGTTGAAAAATAAAATTATGACATCAACTTTTAAGTTAATTTTTAAGTTGAATCTTTAAACATTCTAACTTAGAATCAAAACTCAAATTGAATCTATTTCACTCTATACAACCTTATGCACAATGACACTTAGTGTGCAAGAAAAGTATGCATAAGATAAAAGTCTCATATTAAAAGATAAAATGTTTAAAATTAAACTTATATCAAACTCTTCTTGAGTTAGTTTTTAAATTGTACCTTTAGACATTTCAACACCTATGAATCTTGAGTTAGTTTCTAAATTGTACCTTTAGACATTTCAACACCTATCATGTTTACACTAGTGAACTTCGGTTGTCTCATTATTCTTTTTTCAACATCATGATCCCCAACTCGGCCACAAGATGTCAATGGAGCTAATTAAATGTCTAGGTCCTCTCAACCAAATCTTCTTTATGTGGCACCTCATAAAAGACTTCCAGCCAATATTTTCTACAAGGATTGTATTTTTCCACAAACAACTTTAACCAGCACAACTTGTTTGCCACTAAGAGTGCCGTTTTTTCACATACAACTTTGATTAATGCAAAAACTTTATTGGCTGGCTTATTTGCAAGGACAAAACTTTTACAACAAAGTAATATCTCAATCACCTCAACTTAATCTCATTTATATAACACCAAATTGAATACTTCTTGCCAATAAATTAAATAAGAGTGACGTTTTTTCACAAAGAAATTTGATCAATGAAACAACTTCATTGGCTAGCTTATTCGAAGGACAAACCTTTCTACAATAGAAATGATAACTTGATAATTTCCTTCAATAAACTTATACTTCAATTTCTATGGGACTTGCATTGAAAGCAAGTCTCACATCTTTTTGGACTAATTGCCTAAATGACAAGAGTCTTATATTGAAAAATAAAATTATTGATATCGACTTTTAAGTTAATTTTTAAGTTGAATCTTTAAACCTTTTAACTTATGATCAAAACTCAAATTGAATCTATTTCAATCTATACAACCTTATGCACAATGACACTAAATGTGCAAGAAAAGTATGCATAAGATAAAAGTCTCATATTAAAAGATAAAATGTTTAAAATTAAACTTATATCAAACTCTTCTTGAGTTAGTTTTTAAATTGTACCTTTAGACATTTCAACACCTATCACATTTAGACTAGTCAACTTCAATTGCCTCTTTATTCTTTTTTCAACATCATAATCCCTAACTTGGCCACAAGATGTCAATGTTGCTAATTAAATGGCTAGGTCCTCTCAACTAAATCTTCTTTATGTGGCACTACATAGAAGACTTCCAGCCAATATTTTCTACAAGGATTTCATTTTTCCACAAACAACTTTGACCAACACAACTTGTTTGCCACTAAGAGTTCCATTTTTCGACATACAACTTTGATCAATGCAAAAACTTTATTGGCTGGCTTATTTGCAAGGACAAAAATTTTACAACAAAGTAATATCTCAATCATCTCAACTTAATCTCATTTATATAATACCAAATAGAATACTTCTTGCCAATAAATTAAGTAAAAGTGACATTTTTTAACAAACAAATTTGATCAATGAAACAACTTCATTGGCTAGCTTATTTGAAGGGACAAACTTTCTACAGCAGAAATGATAACTTGATAATTTCCTTCAATAAATTTATACTTCAATTTCTATAGGACTCGCATTGAAAACAAGTCTCACATCTTTTTGAGTTTACTTGGACTAAGCAAATTTAGTAAAGTATCCTTGCACAATATGGTTTTTGTATGATTATCAACAATTGGAACTCTAAATTGTATTGAATGATCAAACAAGAATTAGGCTATCAAACTTTGTATACGTTTTTCTTGACCCTGTACCTATTACGTATGGTATGAGTGTAATCATAAACAATTTCAAAATAAGGTTGTTGATCTACTAATCTTGTTAGCAAGAATTAGGAAAATAGTATATGGGAGAGTATCTTTATTTAGAAACATTAAAACCCCAGGTGAATGCTATGTTGTGTTATAATTCAAAGATTTCAACCTTAATTTTATTTCATTCTTTGATGGGCTTGTAATAGTATGATATGCCCTTAACCTTTTATTTTCTTACCAGTATGAATAAATTCCCATATTCATCAAGGAAAACAAAAGAAAAACTTTGATCAACACTAAACGCAACTTGTTTGCTGCCAGGGTGCCATTTATCCAAGATCTATTGAGGTCACAGAGTTAACGGTTAATATGTTGATGCATTCATTGGCGCTTACAAATGTATGTCGATACCAAAGAAACGAAGTTTACAAGACACCGGCAATAGATGGATTTCTTTCTAATGAAATGAATATGACGCACGGAAGAAGTAAGGAATGATCCTGTCAACCGTCAATGTTTTTAATTAGCGATATCATGTGCCAAAGAAGAAGACAAGAGACTACCGAAATCTATCTCTAGAATCTCGTCAAAATCATTAGTTGTTTGAAACCGCTTTTGGGACATTTTCCTCATGTTATTCTATCCCGTTATGCACGGAGTTTCAAGTCGAGTCTTGGTAAATCAAGATATAGTTGCAGATGTGGGGGACTTCGTTATCATTCTTCGTGTTCTTGAATTAAAATAAATTTAATTATAAGAGATACAGGAGGAAGAAATAACTACTTAAAATTTATTTTATCATATACAATTTGGGACAATTTTTTACTTTACTCATTGTGAGAAATATTATTAAGTATCTGACTTGAGTTAAGCTTGACCTTATTGCATTTATGGTTTAGAATAATCTTTTCACTTTTTTCAATCATTTAGATTAACCCAACATTAATGAAGAGAGATTTTTTAAGACAACGTTAACAAAATATAGCTACTTTGAATATTAAATTCTAATTGTGGGTAATATGGGATCTTGTTTTGTCGATGTTGCGGGTTTTAACGTCATGATTATAATTTTCATTATAGTGTCATTGTCGTGGATTTTAATATCCTTACCCAAAGTGAAAAAGCTAAGGATAGAAGTAGCAGAAAAAAACTATTTATTGAATAATATCTTTCATAGAAGAGTTAAAATTTTATTTCTAATAACGTTTCAAATATATATAGAAACATGCTGATAAGAAAAAAAAAATTAAGTTATTATGCAAATCCTTATTCTTGTCAGCAACATAATCAACTATATGGCCACTATGCTTGGAAGAATTGATTGAATTTCACCGAAATACACTGCTTTGTTTCCGGACCAACACACTTTGGATCTTATCTTCCTTGAAGTATCTCTAAGAACAGTCCAATTACTGAGGTTTCACAATGCCTTCCACCATACGGGTCCTTGAAAATGTCTTGCATTTGAACTTGTCATCGGATCCAAAAGTCATTGAGATGATAGTGGTGGATGTCTCTGGAAGGTTTCCAGGACTTGGATTTTTCTGTCATTCCAAAAGTCTTTTGGCAAATCTGTGAGCTTGCAATTTTTGGACTAGTTGTGTACAACACAAGAGTCAACTTCAGCAATTTCATTGATTCTTCTTTCAACATTCAAAATCTCCAACTTGACCACAAGATGTCAATGGAGCAGATTAAATATCTGGGTCGTCTCAACTCAATCTTCTTTATGTAGCACCGCAAAGAAGACTTCCTGCCAATAATTTCAGCAAGGGTGCCATTTTTCTAGACAACTTCGGTCAACGCAACTTGTTTGAGATCACAGGTGTTTAAAATGATGTAGACAAATTCAATGATGTTTACAAATGTATATTGGTAACGAAGAAACGATATATACAAGACACCGGCAATAGATGGATTTCTTTCAAGGGAAATGAACTTGAAGCACGGAAGGAGTAAGCAATGATCCTATCAACTGTGTCAATGATTTTAATTAGCAAAATCATGTGCCAGAGAATTAGGCAAGAAACTAGCAAAATCTGTTACTAGAATCTTGTCAAAATCCTTAGTTGTTTGACAACACTTTGGGTAATTTTCCACATGTTATTCTATCCCATTATGCACGGAATTTTAAGTCAAGTCTTGGTAAATCAAGATACGGTTGGAGATGCAGGGGACTTTGTTATCATTTTTTGTGTTCTTAATTTAAATTTAGTTTAATAATAAGAGAAACAGGAGGAAGAAATAACTACTTAAATTTTATTTGATTATATGCGATTTGAGACCAATTATTATTGTTTAATAGATAATTTTTACATTACTCACTGTGAGATATATCTTTTCACTATTTATGGTTAAGTAGAATAATCTTTTCACTTTGTTCAATCAATTGACTTACCAAACATTAATCAAGAGAGATTTTTCAACATAATATTAAGAAAATATAGCTACTTAGGATGTTAAATCCTAATTTTGGGTAATATGGCATCTTATTGTGTCAATGTTGAGGGTTTTAACATCATTATTCTAAAGTTCATTATTATGTCAATATTGGGGATTTTAATATCTTTTCCCAAAGTGGAAAAGATAAGGATAAAAGTAGCAGATAAAAACTATTTATTGAATAATATATTTCATAAAAGAGTTAAAATTTTATTTCTAATGATGTTTCAAATATACAATGTACTTATGTGTATGTATTTTTCAATTTTGCTCCTCTCCTTTCTCCTACGCTTATATTTTTTTGCTATTTATTAGAATATTTGAGCTTTGATTTTTATTTTGTCATGACCTTTCAATACTCCCTTTGTCTCCCTTAGTTTAGGGCCAAGCAATATCTCTCTTAGGGGAAGTATTGGAGGTGAAGAAAACATGAAATTAATAGTCAACTGAGCAAGTAGAACCACAAACATTGCAAGGATAAGGATAATAACAAGTCACGACTTTTCCATATTCCGGTTTCTTTCTTTGCAAGGATAATTTTTTTTAATGCTACCATCTATTTATACCTGCCAGGCTTTATCACTTGAACTCACCCTGCCCTCCCCCACCTCCATCAACATACGCTTCTTCTCATGGAGAAATCCTTCGTCATTTTCCTTCCATGCGTAGTACTCCTCCTGGTGCAATGCCACATGTTTACAACAGCAGCTCTAAACATTACCTCTGATCAATCTGCTCTTCTCTCTTTAAAGGCTCATATCACTTATGACCCTCACACTGTCTTGTCAAAAAATTGGTCCACTAGCACTTCTATTTGCAGTTGGTTTGGTGTCACTTGTGGTTCCCGCCATCACCGAATCATTGCCCTGAATCTTTCTTACATGGGCCTCGTAGGCACCATTCCTCCACAGATGGGAAATCTCTCATTTCTTGTTAGCCTGAGCATCAAAAACAACAGCTTTTATGGCTCTTTGCCCGACGAGTTGGTTCGTCTTCGCCGACTACAGCACTTATCCTTGGGATTCAATAACTTTACAGGAGAGATCCCACCATGGATGGGACAGTTATATAAACTTCAAAACTTATATCTCTTCTATAACAATTTTGTCGGTAATATTCCACAATCTTTATTCAACGTTTCATCCTTGCAAGAGATTGATCTTAATTGTAACCAGCTTTCTGGCTCCATTCCATCCCCAATCCTCAACATGCCTCCACTACGAGTCATAATTCTTCCATCCAATAAGCTGTCTGGTGAACTACCAGTCGATGTGTTTAATCATCTACCCAACTTGCAATGTCTTGATCTATCTTATAATCAGTTCCATGGCAAACTTCCACCCAACTTGTTCAAGTGCAAAGAGTTGCAATATTTGTCATTGCAATCCAATAACTTTATTGGAAGAATACCTTTGGAAATTGGAAATTTAACTTTACTCTCAGAGTTAGACATTTCGTACAACAAATTTGAAGGTATGTTTAGTCCCATTTTAATCAATTTTTATTCTTTAATTTATTAGTAAATTTAATTATTTTTTCCTAATAAATAAGTTTTTTGCAGGTAATCTTCCATCCACCATGTTCAAGTGTACACAATTGCAAATTCTATTTGCACAATATAATCAATTCATTGGAAGAGTACCTTTGGAAATTGGAAATTTAACCATATTAACACAATTATCACTTTTGATGAACTATTTTGAAGGTAAGTTAATCATGTTTTAGGTTTTTTTGTCTTATTTTAGTCAATTTACTACCTTTCATATTTATTTAGCATATCATTCTTATGAATAATTGGTATTCTTTACAACTAGCTTTTGAACTCCATTCTTGACTTCATATTCTCTATATATTGGGCAAGTACCTTTGGAAATTGGAAATTTAACCATATTAATAGATTTATCACTTTTGATGAACTACTTTGAAGGTAAGTTAATCATGTTTTAGGTTGCTTTAGTCTTATTTTAGTCAATTTACTACCTTTCATATTTATTTAGCATATCATTCTTAGGAATAATTTGTATTCATTACAACTAGCTTTTATACTTCATTGTTGACTCCATTTTCTCTATATGCATATTATAAAAGAGAAACTTGTATATGGAGAATAAGCTTTTTATGTAACAATTAATATTACAATACATGCATCCAAGTTATGCATGTGAGGTGTCAAATTTTAGTGAGGCTAAAGTCACTACTAACTTACCACCGAGCTAGTTAGTTAAGCAACTCTTTAGCTTCTCAACTTCTATTATTTTCAAACTTTCTTCCTTGCAAGTAGTTTTCTATTATAATACACTTTCTTCATTGTAATACTTGTCATGCTAAGAAAATAATTTCTTAAGGATAAAAAATTTAACCTCTAGACTTATGTCTTGATCTCTTCTATTGTTTTTTTTTTTTTTTCTTTTTGGTATTTTCCATTATCTATCTCCTTGAAATTTTAGATAGAAGACCAACTAGATGTCACATATAGGAAATTAACAATATTATCTCATAGGTTGACAAATAACACATGTTCCATAGGGTCATTAAATCTTCTAATTGTTTGTCTACAATGATATTTTTCAACTAAAAAATTGAGTATAATTTAGAAGCAAAGCTTCATTGAGGTAATCAATTCGTGGAATTGGCTCCACTACAAGAGCCTTGAATCATAGTTTTACCTTCAACTTATGAAGAAACAATATGTATAGTCCAAAAGTTAATTAAAGAATAGTGATTTTTTTTCCTTCTAAGGAGAATTCTCAGTAAAAGATTCAGAAAATATAATACCAATATTACTATTTACCTTGCCCCTTTGTCTTGAACATGAGTCAATATACAAAGGCAAAATAGAATGAAAAGGTGAAGATTACATAGTTCTAGTTTGTGATGAATACGTATTCAAATAACGTTTTGTCAATATGAAAATTATATTATAATTGATTTTTTGTTTTTCGTCCTTCAATTGGTATCTAGGATTTTTTGTGTTTGTTTAAGTCCATTTGATGCACATTTGTGATTGTTAAGAGCTAAAACAAGTGAACTATAATTAGTTGATCCATGAACAATGGGTGAAAACTATAAGCTCAATACTTACCATCTACTGACCCACTTATGTTAAACCATAACATCAATTCAATCTCATCTCAAGGCATTGTTTAGTTTGAAATTATAAATTTATTTATGCTTAAGTTAAAAAAAAATAAAGATCTTATCATATATGAGTTACTAGAAGAATATGAAACCATTATTTAAAATTTTCAAAAAATATAATGTTAAAGAGTTTATAGAATTATAGAAGCTGGCTCGATCTCCTTTACTTAAAAATGGATTAAAGACCATCTTTAAGTCGCAGGGAGAAAGAAACAAAAGGAGGGGTAAAATTGGTCGCTAGCAGGTCTTAAAAGTGCTTCCATGTGTATCACATATAAGCCCCACCAGTAGAACTTTGAAAGAGAAGAAAAACAGATGTATATGGCCGACATAGACTTTAAACCAACTTCTCCATTTTACCATATCTCTAGACTCAGTAATTTCATATGAGGAACTAGTAAACTTAATCACTTGTTGCGGTTCCTTTTCAGTTTTCTGGACATTAGGAATCTAAAGGTGGTCATCTTGATGAATACTTTTGACTATGTAATGATTATCACTAGCTTTAAATTATTCTACTTAAGGATTTAACCATAAGAAAACGACAAGATAAATCTAAATTTTGAAAAGCAAAATTTTTACTGTGGAAGAACAAGTAGAAAATTATTAAATATGATATTATTTAGATAAATTTACTTTGTGAAAAGTAGCGTTTATATTTCGAAAGAACAAGTAGAAAACTATTAAACAGAACATTATTTAGATAACCGGTGAGTTAATGATATTTTTTAAATTTTTTAATAAATCAAAAATACTAGTTATTCGTAATTCAAAAAAAAAAAAATCCCACCGATTTAAGTAGTTAACATGATGATCAAGTTTGGCCGTGTTATACGAGCGTACAAGTGGACTTCTATATATAAGTCTTTGAACTCTGTTTCGCTAACTAGAATGTTCATTTACGTGTATCATTCATTTAGACTACTATTTATATTGGTTAATAATGCATGGTTGTCAATTTTGTGCCAGGTGCAATCCCAACAGAAATTGGTAATCTACAAAAGCTTGAATTCTTTGGAGTTGCTGGCAATCATTTTACTGGCCCAATTCCAACTGAGATCTTCAATATCTCAACAATGCAAGAAATCACAATGGCTATTAATAACTTCTCAGGCCATCTTCCATCAAATGTAGGCATTTTCCTTCCAAAACTTCAATATCTTTTACTTGAAAGAAATAAGCTAAGTGGAACAATTCCTACCTCTATTTCCAATGCTTCACAACTTATTATATTAGATTTAGGTGAAAACTCATTTTTTGGCTTAATTCCTAAAGCACTTGGGAATTTAAGACTCCTTGAACAGCTCAACCTCCAAGGCAATAACTTGACCATTGAATCTTCGCCTACTGAATCTAGCTTCCTCTTTCAATTTTTTTCAAAGTTTCCATATATACAAGAGCTAGACTTGTCAAATAATCCACTAAATATTATCCTTCCCACTTCCATAGGAAATCTCTCAACTTCTCTCCAAGTACTTTACATAGTGAGATGCAATATCAAGGGCACCATTCCTAAAGACATAGGCAATTTAACAACTTTGATGGATTTGGGCCTAGGAATGAATGAGTTGACTGGATCTATACCATCTACAATTGAAAGACTATACAATCTTCAAGGTCTTTACATACAAAAAAATGCACTAGAAGGCCCCATTCCATTAAATCTTTGTCACTTGAAAAGATTAAACTCATTGTACTTAAGTGGTAATGAGCTTTCCGGTCCCATTCCTTCATGCATAAATAATCTTACTTCTCTTAGAAAACTTTTCTTAGACTCCAACCAAATAACATTTGTGATTCCTTGGAGTTTTTGGAGCCTTACATATATCTTGAAAGTCAACCTCTCTTCAAATGCACTCCATGGCACTTTCCCTTTGGAAATCAGAAATTTAAAGGTCTTGATAGAATTAGACTTATCAAGAAATCAATTGTTAGGTGATATCCCACAAGTACTTGATAATTGTAAAGATATGAAGTATCTTTCTTTAGCAAACAATCAATTAGAAGGTTTAATTCCTGATTCCATTGGTAAAATGGTAAGCTTGGAGTTCTTGGATCTTTCAAATAATAACTTATCCGGGGAAATTCCAAAATCTTTGGAGGGACTTATATACCTTAAATATCTAAATGTGTCTTTCAATAGACTACGAGGAAAAATTCCAACAAGAGGACCATTCATGTACTTCCCTGCTACATCATTTATATCAAATGATGGTCTTTGTGGTGCTTCCAAACTACAACTTCTTCCTTGTAAAGTTGTCTCTCAATCAAACAAAACTATAGCAACTCAAATATTAAAGTATCTATTACCAACAATTGGGTTAGCAATGGTTATAGTTATTCTTGTGTCAATATGGAAAAGACACAAAAATAGGAATAGAAAATTTGAAGTTGAGAAAGGCTTACCAAATCTACCAATATGGAGAAGAATATCCCATGAAGAACTCATACAAGCAACAAATGGATTTAGCGCAAACAACTTTCTAGGTGAAGGTAGTTTTGGATTAGTATATCAAGGGAAACTTTTAGATGGGAAGAATGTTGCAATAAAAGTTTTGGATCTCCAAGTAGAAGGAGCTTTGCAAGTTTTCAATGTAGAGTGTGAGATCCTATCTAATATTCGCCATCGAAATCTTGTCAAAATCATTAGCATTTGCAGTAACATGAACTTTAAAGCACTCATATTGGAATATATGCCTAATGGAAGCCTTGAAAGTTGGTTGCATTCTCAAAGGCACTATCTAAACATCTTCCAAAGGCTAAATATAATGGTTGATGTTGCATCAGCACTAGAATACCTCCATTATGGGTATTCAGTGCCTATTGTTCATTGTGATTTGAAACCTAGTAATGTACTATTAGATGAAGATATGATTGCACATGTTGCTGATTTTGGCATTGCTAAATTCTTTGGAGATGTTAATTCTATGATGCAAACAATGACTCTTGCTACTATTGGGTACATGGCACCATGTATTCTTTCAACCTACAACTTAACCTTGGATATTTATAAATCTATTCATCCAAATATGGATAACAATAGGTGTTAAGTAGGATGCTAATTATTCCATTTCATTTCTTTGGAATTTGCTAATTCCTTGTTAAGTAATATAAAATTATTTTCATATGATTAATTGAAATGTTACACAGAATATGGATCAGGAGGAATCATTTCTACAAAAGGTGATGTGTATAGTTTTGGAATTTTACTAATGGAAACTTTCACAAGAAAGAAGCCCACAGATGTCATGTTTACAGAAGACATGAGCTTGAAGCATTGGGTAGAAGAATCATTAACTATTTCAGTAACCAAAGTTGTTGACTCCAATTTGTTGATAGTAGAAAGGGATCATGCTTCTATGGAGGATTGTATGTCATCTATAATGGAATTGGCTTTATCATGTTGTGCAGAATTGCCAAATCAAAGGATTAATGCAAAAACAATTTCAATCACTCTCAATAGGATCAAATCAAAGTTTCTTAGGTGCTGAAGCAATCTAAGAGCATAAGGTTTGTTTATACCTCTCTTGGTGTTTGTGCTTTTGAAAACATTATAATATTATTAGGACTCCCTCAAAGAGATTTCCTTAGAGTTAATGGTTTATTATGGCATATGATAATATTAGTGTTTTAAATAGTTGTATTTCTTTAAAGTTAATGGTTTGTTATGGTAGATGATAATATTAGTATTTTAAAACAGTTATAGTTAATGGTTGTATTGACCATAAAATCAGTAGCACGCAATGCTACCCATTCCTATTTACTACTACAAGCTCCTAGGAAGAGATAGGATCGATGCTAGATTCTGATTTCGATAACTACTATATCAAATGGCTGGTAGTATGACTAACACTTGAAAAAAAATCAAATAGGACTAAGGCACGTGAGACAAAGCTCAAGCTAAGAAGGTTTGTTATTTAGCTATTACGTATTTAGAGAAAATACAAGGCACACAAAACTCTAAATACTACTGGCATTTATATAGCCAGTTAACCCTCCTAGTGAAATAGTTTCACATTACATTTTCAACATGGCCGGTTAGTTGATTTCATCATTGCTGTCTTTATTCCTAAGTATCATTGACTTCTTCATGTGAATACCTCTATGGATAGTGCCTCCCTTCCTTATCTTGTTCCTTAGATGAAGGGACAAGATAAGGAAGATTCTCTTGGATAATAAACTCTGAATGCTGATTGGTTGCTCCTCTGGATGCCATGTTGTATGCTTCCCTTAGGTGGATAGTTATACCGATATCTCATTGCATGGGGTGCATGGACTGGCTCACATGACATTCTGATTAGTCCATAATTCTGTATAGAAGGCTTTGAGGTTGGCAATGAGTTCACTAACATAGAGAGAGCCCGATGACCTCTTTCTTCAATCTCTCTGTGATTTCTTTCAGCTTGCTCTATTAAAGATCCGACTACACCAACACTAACCTCATATAGTAAGTTCCAAACATCGTGATAAGACTTCTAATGTGATTATCTAACTGGTGTGATTACCACACAAGCTTCCCATTTGACCTTTTAACAGCGAGAACAACCATAACGCACAGATCCTGACAATAAGAAGATCATTGGCGATTGTTGGGGTTGATCGTGACACCGTTGAGTTGATATTTAGTATAAAGGCGGTGTTTTTAAAGCCAGTTAATGTTTGCAAGTTCTTCTTCCAAACAAGGGAGCCATCCGACACTTTAACTACATATAGGTATCCATTCCAGCTTGGAAAATAAATTGTACCATCGTAAATAGCCGGCATTGCAATTAAATCATCTCCTACATAGAACTCCCATTTCAAACAAAGATTAGATATGGTTGAAGGGCTGATCTTGGTCTCCTTGTTGGCATATCTTCTATTATACAAATCTCCACCATGGTTCATCCAGTCTTGTGAAGCCTTGTGCTTCTTGACATGCCACTAATTAAGAACCAACAATCATTTTGAGAAACAAGTTACTTTTAACGGCAGAAAAGTGAGTGCGTATCTGTGTGAAAGTAGGATGACTTACATCTGAACTCGCGTTGGCTGTAGAAATTAATACCTTGAGAAAGCATAGATGAGAGATGCAAAGTTTGATGCAGACTCCACGAGATGCCATTGCATTGGAAGCTGAAGTTACTTCTACAGAATGTGCATATATAGCAGCAGCATCCTTTCCAAGCCTTTAATCTAGTGATTTGCTTGTCATAAAAGAAACCTTTGTAGGATCTGCGTAGACAGATCTAAAACACCTTTATATGATTTTGATTTAGCAAACAAATTAGAAATAGAATAGATAGAAACATACCGCTCTTACGATCCATTCTTTCGATGTTGAAAACCCAATAATGCTCTTTGGAATTCGGGCTTAAGCAAATATCCTCTATTCTCATAAGAATCACTGGCTCGATGAGAGAACCTAGGTTTCGTCTCTTTTTGAAAAGGCAACCTTAAGAAACCCTAAGAACAATATGAATATATATGAGCTAGAGGATAAGACCTAGCCTTACCTTATGTGCAACCCAATAGGCCCACTCATCACGACCTTATTTGGTTAGCCACAACCCATATCAACCAGTCCATATTCAAAACTTATGGACCAACATAATATAGCCCACTTAAGTAAGCTTAAATAAAAATTAAGCTAACATTCTCCCACTTGGGCTATATTAAACTGAAATTATATGCATCTTTATATTGATCCAGAAACAGTTCTTAACTAGAATCCAACCATATGAGATCTTAAACTCTGAATCACATCAGTAACTATACCTATTAAGTGATATAGTACCAATAATGACCACAAAATCTTCAAACTCTTAAAACAGATAAATATGGTGATGTGGCAACTATATAACACTTTAACAATTTCTGTATGTGTTATTACTGTTGTCAGTCTAATTCTATCTCCTTCTATAATAGAATGTCATTAGAGAATTTCCTTTATGGTTCCAATGAACCTTTAACATATCTTGTACTTTATAACTCGAGTTAAACTTTATAGTTACAAGATATCCTTATGGCTAACTAATTCTAGCCAATGCTTAAGGTATACTTTTACCTTAAGTCTTTAAAGAGAAGATTAAAAGCTCCCACTATACAAAAGCATCCCATGATGCCGCTAAGCCTATGTTATTGACATATCTTTCATAAACACAAGGACTTAGACCTTTAGTAAGCAAATCAGCTATCATATCAACTATACTAATCGACTCTATTGAAATTTCACCTTCCTTAACCTTTTCCTTTATGGTTAAGTACTTTATGTTTATATGTTTGGACCCTCCTAGACTTTTGTTATTGTTAATAAACAATACTGCAGCTCTATTATCACAGTATAACTTGATTGGTCTATTAACAAAATCAAAGCCTTGTAATTCTCTGATGAGGTTTTTTAGCCAAACAACTTGAATGGATGCTTCATAGCACGCCATAAATTCCGAATGCATGGTAGAAGACGTCATCATTGTCTGTTTTGAGCTTTTCTATGAAATGGCTCATCCTGCCATCATAAACACATATCCTGATGTAGATTTCCAATCATCCTTACATCCAGCAAAATCTGAATCTATATACTCAACTAGTTCTAGTTTTTTTACATGTCTGTAAGTCATCATATAATCTTTTGTTCTCTTTAAGTACCGTAAGACCTTCTTAACAGCTACCCAATGCTCTTGTCCAGGATTTGATTGATATCTTCCAAGAAGTCCTGCTATAAAAGCTATGTCAGGGTGCGTACAGACTTGAGCATATATAATACTACCAAGCACACTCGCATATGGTATATTCCTCACTAAAGCTTTCTCTTCCTCTATCTCAGGGCATTGATCTTTATTTAATTTATCACTCTTATAGATTGGCACCTTGCCTCCTTTACAATCTTCCATGTTATACCGCTTAAGGATTTGACCTATATATGCCTTTTGAGAAAGCCTTAATAAACGCCGAGAACGGTCCCTTTGAATTTCAATTCCTAAAACATAATTTGCTTCACCGAGATCCTTCATATCAAACTGAGTTGACAATAATTCTTTAGTTTCATGAAGTAACGTTTGACTATTACTCATCAGCAAAATGTCATCCACATAAAAGACAAAAAAATCGGAGTACTCCCACTAATCCTGGTGTAGATACAACGATCTACTATATTCTCCACAAAACCACATGAAGTGATAAAACTATCAAACCTTATGTACCACTGTCAAATCCATAAATAGACTTCTTAAGTCTGCAAACAAGTTTATCTCCTCCTCTCATTTCAAAACATTCAAGCTATTTCATATATATTATTTCATCTAAAGTTCCATTCATAAAAGCAGTTTTAACATCCATTTGGTGCAATTCCATATCAAAATGAGCTACAAGAGCCATTACGATTCTAAAGGAATCTTTAGAAGAGACTAGAGAAAAAGTTTCATTATAATCTATTCTTTCTTTCTGTGTAAAACCTTTTATTATTAATCTAGCTTTAAACCTTTCAACTTGCCCAATAGAACTTCTTTTAGTCTTATATACCCATCTACAACCAATAGGTTTACAACCTTCGGGTAATTCAACAAGTTCTTAAACATCATTATGCTTCATTGATTGCATTTCATCTTGCATTGCATCTAACCAAAACTTTGCTTAAGAACTCGATATTGCTTTTGTATATGTTATTGGATCCTTCATAACTCCTATATCATAATTATGTTCACCCAAATAAACTAAATAATCTGGATGAATTGCAGATCTTCTTTCTCTAGTTGATCTTCGAAATATAGGCTTAGGATCTTGATTCTACAATGGTTGTTCCTCAACTGGATTTGAAATTGATGATGAAGGCTTAGAAGTCCTTCCTGTTGGTACTATGGGCAATTCTATTGTTTGAGTAGGTAAAGAAAACGTCACAGACGTACCTACTTCATTTGCATCCTGAATAAGTGGAGTACTACCAACATTTTCCGCTACATCAAGCTCTAAAAATTTTACAGTTTGAGACTCTATAATTCTAGTTCCTCCAAATGGGTTATAAAAAGGATATCCTTTAGAATGGTCAAGATAAGAAACAAAATAACATCTTGTAGTCCTTGAATCCAACTCACCTAGAGTTGGATTATACAATCTTACTTCTGCAGGACATCCCTAAACTTTTAAATGATTTAAACTGGGTACACGACCAGTCCACAACTCAAACGGTGTAAGTGGAACAGCTTTTATGGGTACTCGATTAAGTATATAAAGAGCTGTTTTCAAAGTTTCTCCCCATAAGAAACCAGGTAAATTCGTTCTACTAACCATACTACGCACCATATCCATAAGAGTCCTGTTACGTCTTTCAGCTACACCATTTTGTTCAGGACTCCCTGGCATTGTAAATTGAGCAACTATTCCAGAGTCTTCTAAATATTGAGCAAACGGGCCTTTAAGCTGTCCAACATCGCCATGTTTGCCATAATATTCTCCTCCTCTATATGATCTAACAACCTTAATTATTTTTCCCAACTGTTTTTCGACCTTAGTCTTGAAAATTTTGAATTTGTCAAGAGACTCAGACTTTTCCTTAATCAAATACAAGTAACCATAATGGGAAAAATCATCTATAAATGTAATAAAATATACATTTCTACATAAGATTGATGTATAGGGTCCACCAGTATGAATGATCTCTAAGAGATCAGAACTGCGATTTGCAGTCTTCTTCTTTATCTTGACCATTTCGCCTTTACAATAATCAACACATGTCTCTAGATCAGCTTTAAGAGGAGGAAGAATGTTAGAATTTATCAATCTATCCACCCTTTCTCTAGAAATGTGACCAAGCCTTTTATGCCACAACATGTATGATTGCTCTTTAGGTAGAGACCTTTTGGGAACAACCTTTTCACTATTGTAGACATTATAGGGAGATAAACGTAATTGATATAAACCATATGATAAAACACAATATCCAATTTGATTTGAATTATAAAACAAAGTAATCTTTAAATTCTTTATTTCAAACGCATAACCATACATGTCTAAAATAGAAACTGAAATTAAATTTTGTCTAAAAGACGGTACATAAAAAGTGTTCTTCAATAACATTTGAAAACTAGAATCTAATGTCAAAACAATATCTCCCACAAAGTCTACAGGGACTTTAGCATTATCCCCAACTGTAAGCCATAGTTCATCTTTACTTGGTCTCCGCTTGTTTATGAACCCCTGAATGGTAAAAGCAACATAATTAGTTGCACCAATATTGAGCCACCAAGAACTTGATGGGGCTACAGATAAATTAGATTCATAAACAAAAAATAAAGAACTATTACCTGCTGGCTTGCGCTTTTGAAGCCAAGATTTGTATTTGTTACACTCTTTCTTCATGTGACCTTTCTTCTTACAGAAGAAGCAATGGTCACTCTCTTTCTTAAAGAGTGTTTTCTTAACCCCACCTTTATGACCAGATGAACTAACATTCTTAAAGGTTGAAGGAATACCTGGATGACTTGGTGCAGCTGCTCTTCTTCCTTTTCCCACATTTGAATTGGGTGAATGCATAACCATATGTGACTTGTATCGCTTCAATTTCTCTTCTTCCGCCACTACTTTAGCAATCAGATCATTAAAAGACCAGCTCTCTTCCTGACTATTATAGGCAGTCTTGATTATTCCAAATTTAGGAAGAAGCGAATTCAGAGCATGGTGGACAACACACGCATCAGGGAGTGCTAAATCCAATGCCTTAAGCTTTGTTTGATAATCTACCATTCTGATGATGTAATCTCTTACATCACCAGCACCATCATACCTCATGGCATATAATGATTGAAGAAGCTGCCCTGTTTCAACATTTGAAGATACCCGATACCTGTTTTTTACAGCATCCATAAATACCTTAGCTGTACCATCCACAGGCAACCCACTATTAAGATGATCCATGATTAACCTCTTCATGGACAATAAACAAATACGATTGCTCCTTGTCCATAATTCAAAAGCTTTCTTTTGCTTTTCAGTACTCTCTTCAGTGAGAGCAGCTGGCTATTCTATAGTGAAAGCAGAATGAACATCTGCCATCTCCATTGTGAACATAACATCTTCTTTCCATCTTTCAAAATTCGCACCCGTAAATGTCTCAATAGTTATCATTTGGTTGTTGATAGGAAAGGTGACTAAAAGTGAGCCAATACAAGATTAGTAATATATGAGTACCATTTAAATCTAATCACATACTTGGAGATTCACAAACTCTATCATGTAAACACCTTTTGGCAGAATACATAACAAATCAATGTAAAATCTCAGCATAGTAAAGGCCATGAGTATATTCTAATTTTCATAATCTACCACCTTTGGGTGTATAGAATAATCCAATTAGTCTAAACACATGCATTTCAACTATACAATTCTTTATGTTCTAATATATAATCACCTCCTTTGGGAGTATAATTATACACTAAGACGAAAATGTCCCCATCCGCATGGGAAAACTTCTTTTGAACACAATTAAGCTGTGCCACTTTGGCAGTCACAACTTAATTGGATCATTCCCATACGCAGAACATGCTTTTTTTTTTTTTTTGTGAAAGGTCAAATTATATATCACCCGTAAAAAAATTTACAAGATTGTTCGATTACAAAATATCATCATCTAAGCTCAAATATTGCACTTGGCAAATTCCAAAGCTCTAGTAAAAATTTATTACAATTTGTAAGCTTGACTCCTCTGGTAGATGAAATCTTCCCTCTCACATCCTTCTTGATTTTAGCAATAATGGTTGAGTTTTCTAGACTTGAATCTTCTTCTATTCCTTTCGCTCCAAATGTGATACAATATGGCCTTGAAAGATATACTAAGCAAAGTTGCTGCAAAGCTCTTCCTCTTAACAATCTTGATCATCCAACATATTTCAGCTCTCCAGTGTTTAATTCTTCGAGTTAATCCATTCATGCCTAACAAAGCCTTCCAGATGTAGTTTGTGAACCTGCACTTAAAAAATAAATGTTCCTGTGATTCTTCTTCTTGTTGGCAGAGGTTGCATTGTAGATCCACTGAACTATTCCATTTAGCCACCCGATCTGCTGTAGATAGTTTGTCTCTTAAAATGATCCAACAGATAAAATTATGCTTTGGTACTCCTTCTTTCCAAACAAGTGTTGCCCATTTAGCATCTTCTCTGTTCTCTCTTAGTGCTACATAACTTTTGGCAATATTGTATTCTGAGTCCGTCACTAGTTGTGTGAGTTCACTTCTTACTTGTAAAATATTCCTAAAACTCCAAGCTAGTGATCCTTTCATCTCAACTTCTAATACATTCCTTTCCTTCAAATTTTCTGTTATCATCCATTTAACCCATAAAGAGTTTGAATTGGGGTACACAAGAGACCATAAGAGTTTTCCAATTGCCGCCTTATTCCAAGTGTGAATGTCTATCAATCCTAGTCCTCCAGAAATTTTAGGCCAACAAACTTCTTTCCATGCCACTTTCGCTATACATCGTCCATTAGATTTACCTGTCCAAAGGAAAGTTCTAATTCTTTTTTCAATTTCATAAAGAGTCTGTTTTGGCAATAGAAAAATTTGCATCCAATATGTTTGCAATGAGAACAGAACACTTTTTGCTAGCTGCAATCTCCCCCTATAACTAATATGCTTAGACTCCCAACCTTCACGCAGAACATGCTTTATGTACTCATTAGAATATGAATAAACATCGTAACACAATTAACTAAATGCATGCTATATTTACATATACTATTATAATAGCATACAAAGTATATATATGAACAAGCTTAAGTATGATAGAAAAAAAGCAAGATGTCAACATACATGCTCCAAGCTTTAAAGCATCAAAATAGACTGAAAAGATATATAAAAGATATCATATAATATATCAAAATGTTTGTTATTCAAAAATACACACTCTGGTTCAAACCACACTCAATTTGGACCACCCACGCGCTCTCACACGCCAGTCAAAGTTACTGGCCAAAATGGTTGACATTTTTTTTTACCGTTCACCGTTGACTGGGGTTGACCGGGTTGGGTTGACCCGTTGACCAGGTCGGGCCATGGACCCGAATAGGTTGGACCGGGTTGACCCTAATGGGCCAAACCCGTGGACCCGAGCGGGCCGAACCAATGACTCGAATGGGAGCCAAATCGGTGACCTGATCCAGATGGACTAGATCGGGCCGATCCTGATGGGCCAGATTGGGTCAACCCTAATGGGCCAGATCAACCGACCCCAATGGGCTAGGCCGGCCTGACCCAAATGGGTTAGACCACCCTAACCCGGGTCCAGCCCGGTTGGGTCTGGACCCTGATGACCCGCAAAGAGAGTCGATCCAGCTATTCAGGTCGAAAACTACCCGAACGAACCGCGAACGATTTCGTTCACAATTTGCAGATTCGTGCAAAATTGGCACGAAATATGCACCGATTCCGGCACACATTTGCTAGAAACCCATGAAAAAAAAACTCTTTAGCCAATTAAACCACAAAAATGACCAAATTTGAACCTAAAAATGTTAGGTTTTGGGCAAAAATGAAAATGGACTCTAAAATGCGATTTTTGTGCTAAAAGTTTGTGTAGATCTGTAGATCGACTTGCACAGAAGCGGATTGTAGAAAGAAACATCACAATCGGATCAAAATTTCATCAAATTTTGCCCGAGTAAGTGATTTGGGATTTTTTCAATTTGAAATTTTTGAAAATCACAATTTGAAGCCAAATAATCCAAAAATTATTTCACCAAATCACAAAAACACCCAAATGTTCAACAAATCACATTTTGAACCGAACAGAAAACAAAAAACAATTTTGAAAACCAAATAAAAATCAAAAACTTGATTTTAAACCTCATCTATGATGCTTTGATACCACATGTTATAAAAGAAACCTTTATAGGATCTGCGTAGACAAATCTAAAACACCTTTATATGATTTTGATTTAGCAAACAAATTAGAAATAGAATAGATAGAAACGTACCGCTCTTACGATCCATTTTTTCGGTGTTGAAAACCCAATAATGCTCTTTGGAATTCGGGCTTAGGCGAATATCTTCTATTATCATAAGAATCACTGGCTCGATGAGAGAATCTAGGTTTCGTCTCTTTTTGAAAAGGCAACCTTATGAAACCCTAAGAACAATATGAATTTATATAAGCTAGAGGATAAGACCTAGCCTTACCTTATGTGCAACCCAATAGGCCCACTCATCACAGCCCTATTTAGTTAGCCATTGCCCACATCAGCCAGTCCATATTCAGAACTTATGGACCAACATAATATAGCCCACTTAAGTAAGCTTAAATAAAAATTAAGCTAACATTGCTGACTTTTTGCTTCTTGTCTTTCCCTAGCTATATATCATAGAAGATTATCTTGCAACTTGCGGGACGCAACCGTAGATAATGTTGAAACTCCTACAGAACAGTTCAACATGGAGTTTTCTTGCAAGCATTATCCGCTTCTTACTATTGTTATATTCAATTAACTCCTATTAAAATCAGAGTCTGTCCACGTGATTTTGCAGCTCCTATCTGCGTTGATGTTTCTCCTCTGCTTTCAATAGTTTTTAGCTGCCTTCTGCGTTTTGTAAAATTTTATGCCGCACTAAATTACGGATAGGAATTTGTAATATCAATATTTGATTTATTAAATTATGTCACATAATGAACACCACTTGAGCAACCTATTAAAAAAGTTAACCCACTTGATAACCAGAAATGCAAAACTATATGAATATTTTAATTAAAAGTTATCAGAAATCCAGTGCAACCTGTAAAGTCAACAAACAGTCTGAGAGGTGAGTTAGCTTGAAGGGGAAGGCAGTAAATATATAGCCAAACATTCTAGAGTTGGACCATGAGATGCAGATGCAGCTTTGGTTTTACACTTCTCTTTACATTATTTACAAAACAGTGCACAATCTTGCAGCTTTAGCGATGAAGAAACGGGGGAATGTTGATGAAAGACTTACAGACGTATACCATGAGTTTGAGCTGATATAAGAAGTTGGCCAACAGAGACATGATAAAGCTTCCGACTTTCTCAAATTGAGGACCAGAACTATTCGAATGAAGAACTGGTTTGCTTGGTGATAGAAGCAAGATCAAAACAACTGTTCTGACACAATCATAAAACTTAACCTTGCATCATCCAATTCGATTGAAATGGTTTTCCTTCACTAAATATTTCAAAAGTAAAAATGCAGCTTTAACGATTTACAGGAAAAATGGATGAATAATTCCTGTACAATAATGCTAACGTTTAGAGGCAAAATGAAGGACTTCCACCGTCCGTTGAAGCTCGATCCACGGAGCTCAAAGGTGTGGTTGGCAGTCAATCCGCAGGGGAAGAGTCATCTGTGAGATTGCTCTGCTTCTTGCTCTGTTTCGGCTTCAGTCGGCGGCGTGTTTTCTGGGCAAAGCTGCATGCATGGATGATCCTGAGCTAGCACTCCTTGGCTAATGTGGAAGACCAGCTCTTGGACAACACATTCAACAATAATTTAATGGAAATTTTCCGTGCAAAAACATCCTAACTCTCTCCACCGTGAACATATGCATTATCATTTTACTGTACAACCCCGAATTTTTTGGAAAAAAAGAATACTACGGGAAGGTTACATACATAACCGCAAGTGTTGGTTTTCATGCTACAAAATGGACATAAAGGATGGAAATTGAATAAATTTTTGAAGGACAAAATCAAACTGAAAGCATTTACAAGAGGATTACATGAACAATCTCAAAGAACAAATGAATTCTTTACACCACATTTATACAAAAAACCAAGCTAATCTTCCCGAGCAATGGAGGAGTATCTTCCTCTTTCCATTTTGATGAAATCCTCCATCCTACAGCTGGGAAAGAAATTCGATCATTATGATCTTGGTCGAGGAAAATTTAAGTTATTGTTAATGCTAGATAATATGACAACACCATAGTCTGCAGTTAACTCCGTTTCAAACAAAAAATTAGATGCAACTGTTAAGAAATGATGCTGCACAGTCACAGGTCCCCCTTATTATCCTGCAGTTAATACAAGGCTTTGCTAGGAGATTGTCGTTTGTGTATTAGTAGCCTTGTATTTTATTATTGATTTATTTTCCTTCACGCTGTATAGATATAAGCAGACTGAAAACATCATTCTTTCTGTATTTATTCTCAAGACATGTAGCTATTCTTGATCCTGATAACAAAAAAATTGCTGAGTTATTATGCAAATCCTTATTCTTGTCAGCAACATAATCAACTATATGGCCTTTATGCTTGGGGAGCTTATCTTCCTTGAAGTATCTCTTAGCACAGTCCAATTACTGAGGTTTCATAATGTTTTCCACCATACGGTTCCTTGAAAATGTCTTGCATTTGAACTTGTCATTGGATCCGAAAGTCATTGAGATGATAGTGGTGGATGTCTCTGGAAGGTTTCCAGGACTTGGATTTTCTTTCATTCCAAAAGTCTTTTGGCAAATCTGTGAGTTTGCAATTTTTGGACTAGTTGTGTACAAGACGAGTCAACGTCAGCTGTTTCATTGATTCTTCTTTCAACATCAAAATCTTCAACTTGACCACAAAACGTCAATGGAGCTGATTAATATCTGGTTCGTCTCAACTCAATCTCCTTTATGTAGCAATGCATAGAAGACTTCCTACAAATAATTTCAGCAAGGGTGCCATTTTTCCAGGCAACTTCGGTCAACGCAACTTGTTTGAGGTCACAGATGTTTACAATGATGTAGACAAATTCAATGATGTTTATAAATGTATGTGAGTAATGAAGAAACGATATATACAAGACAGCAGCAATAGATGGATTTCTTTCTTCTGAAATGAACTTGAAGCATGGAAGGAGTAAGGAATGATCCTGTCAACTGTCAATGTTTTCAATTAGCAAAATCATGTGCCAAAGAATAAAGCAAGAAACTAGCAAAATCTGTCTCTAGAATCTTGTCAAAATCCTTAGTTGTTTGACATCACTTTGGGATATATTCCTCATGTTATTCCATCCCATTGTGCACGGAGTTTTAAGTCAAGTCTTGGTAAATCAAGATATGGTTATAGATGCAGGGGACTTTGTTATTATTGTTTGTGTTCTTGATTTAAATTTAGTTTAATAATAAGAGAAACATGACGAAGAAATAACTATTTAAATTTTACCTTATTATATGCAATTTGAGACCAAATATTATTGATTAATAGACAATTTTAGAAATAACTACTTAAATTTTATCTTATTATATGCAATTTGAGACCAAATATTATTGATTAATAGACAATTTTAGAAATAACTATTTACATTTTATCTTATTATATGCAATTTGAGACCAAATATTATTGATTAATAGAGAATTTTTTACATTACTCATTGTGATATCTTTTCAGTATTTTTGGTTAATTAGAATAATCTTTTCACTTTATTCAATCATTAGATTTACCAAACATTAAGCAAGAGAAATTTTCAATATAACGTTAAGAAAATATAGCTACTTTGGATGTTAAATTCTAATTATGAGTAATATGGGATCTTATTGTGTCAATGTTGGGGGTTTAACATCATTATTCTAATGTTCATTATTGTGTCAATATTGTAGATTTTAATATATTTTCCCAAAGTAAAAAAGGTAAGAATAAAGGTAGCAGATAAAAATTATTTATTGAATATTATATTTTATAAAAGAGTTAAAATTCTATTTCTAGTGACATTTCAAATATATAATGTACTTATGTGTATGAATTTTTCAATTTTCTTCCTTCCATTTATTTTATGCTTATTAGAATATTTGAGCTTTCATTTTTCTTTTCTCATGATCTTTCATACTCCTCATATCTCCCATAGTTTAGGGCCAAGCCTATTTGTGTAAGTATTTAAGGTTAAGAAGACATGACATTAGTAGTTAACTAAGTAGAACCACAAACATTACAAGGATAAGGATAATAACAAGTCACGACTTTTCCATATTCCTGTTTCTTTCTTTGCAAGGATAATTTTTTTGAATGCTACCATCTATTTATACCTGCCAGGCTTTTATCACTTGAACTCACCCTGCCCTCCACCACCTCCATCAACATACAGCTTCTTCTCAGGGAGAAGTCCTTCGTCATTTTCCTTCCATGCGTAGTACTCCTCCTGGTGCATGCCACATGTTTACCACACCAGCTCTAAACATTACCTCTGATCAATCTGCTTTTCTCTCTTTAAAGGCTCATATTACTTATGATCCTCACACTGTCTTTACAAACAATTGGTCCACTAGCACTTCTATTTGCAGTTGGTTTGGTGTCACTTGTGGTTCTCGCCATCACTGAATCACAGCCTTGAATCTTTCTTACATGGGCCTCGTAGGCACCATTCCTCCACAGATGCGAAATCTCTCATTTTTTGTTAGCCTGAGCACCAAAAACAACTACTTTTGGCCATTTGCCAGACGAGTTGGTTCGTCTTCGCCAGCTACAGCACTTATCCTTTGGATTCAATAACTTTAGCGGAAAGATCCCATCATGGATGGTACAATTATCCAAACTTCAAAGCTTGTATCTGGTCAGTTACAATGTCATCGGTAGTATTCCACAATCTTTATTCAACATTTCATCCTTGCAAGAGATTGATCTTGGTTATAACAAGCTTTTTGGCTCCATTCTATCCCCCATCCTCAACATGCCTTCAATATGAGTCATAATTCTTCCGTCTAATATGCTGTCTGGTGAACTACCAGTAGATGTGTTTAATCATCTACCCAACTTGCAATATCTTACTGTCTTATAATCAATTCCATGGCAAACTTCGATCCAACTTGTTCAAGTGCAAAGAGTTGCAAGTTTTGTCATTACATTCCAATAACTTTACTCTCAGAGTTAGACCTTTTGCACAATAACTTTGAAGGTATGTTCTGTTCCATTTGAGCCAATTTTTATTCTTTAATTTATTAATAAATTTAATTATTTGTTCCTAATAGGTAAGTTTTTCACAAGTAATCTCCTATCCACCATATTAAGGTGCAGGCAATTACAAATTTTATGTCTACAATATAATCATTTCATTGGGAGAATACCTTTAGAAATTGAAAATCTAACCATATTAACAGAATTATCACTTCCAAAGAATTACTGTGAAGGTAAGTTAATCATGTTTTAGCTTGCTCTAGTCATATTTTAGTCAATTTAGTAACTTTTGTATTTTTTTAGCATATCATTCTTAGAAATAATTGGTATTTATTATAACTAGATTTTGTACTATATTCTTAACTCCATGTTCCCGGTATGCACATGACATTATAAAAGAGAAACTTGTCTATGGAGAATAAGCTTTCTAGTTTCTCACCTTTCATTACTTTCAAACTTTCTTCCTTACAAGTCATAGTTTTCTATTATAATAAACCTTCATTGCAATGCTTGTCATGCTCAAAAAATAATTTCT
This sequence comes from Casuarina cunninghamiana, assembly GCA_028551485.1. Taxonomy (NCBI): domain Eukaryota; kingdom Viridiplantae; phylum Streptophyta; class Magnoliopsida; order Fagales; family Casuarinaceae; genus Casuarina; species Casuarina cunninghamiana. The sequence goes on along the minus strand of CM052366.1, from coordinate 6,100,350 downwards.
TAGGAAAACAAATGTGACCTCAAGACTTATGTCTTGATCTCTTCTAATGTCTTTTTTTTTTCTAGCCTTTTTTCTATTATCTCTTTCTTTGGAAAATTTAAATAGAAGACCTACAAGATGACACATATAGGAAATTAATAATATTATCACATAACTTAACAAAAAAATAGATGTTTAATAGTGTCATCAAATCTTCCAATTGTTTATCTACAATTATGTTGTTCAGCTAACAAATTGACTATAATTTACTAGCAAAGCTTAATCAAGGTAATCAATTCATGGAATTGCCTCCATTATAGGAGCCTTAAATCTTAGACTCAGCTTCTAGTTATGAAAAAATATTATGTATAGTCCAAAAGTTTATTAAGAAATAGATTTTTTTTCTTTCTAAAGAGAATTCTCAATAACAATTTAGACAATATAATACTTATATTGCTATTTAGCATATTTAACATAACCCTTTGTCTTGAACATGGGTCAATTTACAAAGGCCAAACAGAGTAATAAAGTGAAGATCACATAGTTCTAGTTTGTGATGAACATAGATTCAACTAAGGTTTAGTTAATTTGAAACTTATATTATTTATTTATTTATTGGTCCTTCAACTGGTATCAAGGGCTTTCTGTGTTTGTTTTAAGACCATTTGATGCACATTTGTAATTGTTAAGAGCTAAAAGAATGAGCTATAATTAGTTGATCCATGAACAGTGTGAGGTACGTATTGAGAATAAGGATGATCTTAATATTCTAGATCAACTCCTGTCCGAAAATTTGTAGTTTATAGACTAACCTTGCAAATTCACATTCAATATATCTACGTGAAACGGGAAAAAAAAAAAATGAAGTACAACAAGGGAAACCTAATATGTCTTCCAATTATTTTATTTTTCACTGTCTCTCTTGGATCCAAGATCTAATCATACATGGGAAAGATGGGAATGATAAGGACCTTTTTTGCACTCGCATTAACAAACTCTCTGTCTCGTCCACTTCATCTCTCTCAACACTCCTTTTGGATCTTCACGATTGTCCCAGTTTTTTCGATTTTTGTATTTGTCCTTGAGACGGCAAATATGAATTCTAAGGCAACTCTAAGACGGCAGATGAAAACGGCCTATGCAGCATATTAACGATGCTAAGATGCAGGAAATGAGGATAAATAAATAACTAAGTGTAGCAAGTGAAAGAAAATAAATGGAGGACTTATTCAGAAAAAAAAAATTCTTTGGCTATTGGCTTTAGTGGTCCTAATACTAGTCATTAATATAATTATAATTGCCTTTAAGTGTAAGTACTAGAGCAACTAACGTAGTCGTTCAATGTCTCTTTGATTGTATTTGGTTGTATTTGTACATATTCGTGATTTTCTGTGATTGATTGGAATTGGATCCTAAATTTTCCATGAAAAGATTTCCTCAATCAAACTTTACAACGAGATTATCATAATACAAGGTTGGTGCGCTAGTAATGATTTGTCTAATTTGTTTGACCCCAAAGTTTGAGCGAAGTTTCAAATCTATTGATAAAACACTGTAAACCGAATTATTCTTTCTTGCAGAGGATTTTAAGTGGCCAGCAAAAGAAAGTTTTGTCATGCACATGTTCATAAAATAAGGTATATATAAACATGAAATTGTTTATGTTGTTTCCACTTAGGCAGAAAGCGATGCTTTGATGACGTCTGTACATTATCTACTGAGCATCCTATAAGAAATCAAGACGAACGAAACACGCTTTTTTTAAGTGTGCTCAACATAGGAAATCAAGATGAAAGGATAATGATTCTCTAAGATACAAATTTTTTTTTGTGCGTGTACTTTCTGCAAATATCCATTTATGTGAAGACATATAATTTCATATGAGATTGTTTGATTCAAGCCATGACTTAAGGTTGCTTTCCTGTGGCAAGTTGTTGTTGTTTTAATCTATGACTTGTTAGGAAAAGAATATTAGGCAAAATGGAATGTTGAAGATTAGAGTTTCTAGCTTAAAATATCCAAAAGAGTCAACCTTTGTAAAATTTGATCTAGAAATTTACCGATGCTTGTGGAATTCCTAATGATATTTATAAATTTCAAAAGAGCTTTTTCATTAAAATAAAAGATAAACTGGGATCAGTTATAAGTCAATAGGCTCATAACTCAATATTGGTTACTAGCTATATAGGACTTAAGTCTTGGATTTGACACCCTATACTTCAAAACCCCTTTTACCTAAGAAAATAAGAAAATAAAAAACTTGGTTCAAATATTGCGTAGAGAATTTTACGTTGGCTACAATTTACTTTCTATAGCAACTTATTTCATTGCTATTAGTTGGCAATCAAACTCAAACAAGTGTGTTCCCTTATGTCGATGGTAGGTTTAAAGTGTATAGGAACACCCTTTTCTAAGGGTTGTTCTTCTATGTTGTTTTGGTTTTATATCTTGCTTCTATTGCTATGAGATGCTTGTAAATTACATTTTCAGAATATGGCTGATTTTAATATTATATTTCTACTCCTCTACAAAAATTTGTAGTTTATATATAAACATTGCAAATTCACATACAATATATCTACATTAAAAGATGAAGTGCCACGAAGGAAAACTAATATTTCTTCTAAAATCAAAATTTAAGAAATAAAAGTCAAAGAAAAAGTCTTTGAAATTAATTCTTTGTTGTGTAAAAGTTTGGTTTCTATCAAACTTAGAATCCTTTTCCTATTAAAAGCAAACTCTAATACAAATGATTAAGAGATTATCATAAAGCAATGACTGGACTGCAATTTCTTACATCCTTGGTTGATGGCTCTAATTGCTTTTGCATTGCGGAAACCGAAATTGTCAACAACTAAAGAACCAATCATTTAAGCTTCAGGGCAACATTACCAACTTTTTTAGTAAAGAAAAATTATGTTAGCCCTGTGGGGTTCAATCGTTGGGTCTTGTTAGATACTCGTGAAAACATGGTGCTACAGAGAGCAAAATTTATTATACGTTGTTAACAACTAGGAAACTTACGACAAAGTTCAATCCTTATGATACACCATGTTTGTTAGGATGCAAGATATTCTCTCTATCATTATCAGGATTATAAAGTAACAAATTAAATATTATTATTGCCTGAATTTATTATTCAACTTTGTCTGCAACAAATTAAATATTATAATCACCTAAATTTATGATTCAACTTTGTCGCGACAATCTTGCTAAAGTTGTCTAGGGGTTATTCCATTCCTAGACTTTTTCCCTTGTAGACTGCCATGTGGATTTTAAAAAATGATAAGTGTCACACAATTTTCCAAAACTTCATTTAAAGATTGGAATTATGCTTGAATTCCTTAATTTAAAGATTGGAATTAGCTTGAATTCCACAGGTTTGTCGCTTTTATTGTTCTTTTTACACTGATGCACGGCATTCTTACCCAGAAAACGGGGAAGACCAAACTTCCATGGCTAATAGACGCAGAATCAATTATTCTTTTGTCACCCATCTCTTCCGATAAAGAAAAGCTTATATCACTTCACCTTCTCTTTTTAACAAAATTTCCATCAAAATAATCTTACTAAGAATTTTTAATCATTAGTATCGTTGTAATTATTATCATTATCGGCACAATTTTCGAATCTTTCACTATTGAAAACTACTTTTGGAATTGCATTTGCATATCTCGACTGTGACTATTTTTCCACCATTGTGCATGTTATTATTAAGCCAAGTCAAGTCTTCCTACATAAAGTTATGATTGCACAAGTTGGTGACTTGATTGTCATTCCTGTTTCTTTTGTTTTTCTTTAATGCTAATCCAGTCATGAGAGAGAAAAGGTAGAGATAAACATACCAAACTCTTGAGATGCAATTTTGTATAAAAGTTTCAGTTCTTAAGAACAACTTTTTCAAGATCACTTCGATGCCTCTAAATCGCAATTTCACTGCACCCTGTATTGAAGCATAAATGACAAATTAAAATGAAGGGGGAAAACAATGTAGAAAATAATAGGAAGAATCAATTCGTAGTAACTAATACGTAGTTTATCTTGAAGACAAATCTTTTATCCTTCAAAGATAGTATAGGCCAACGGATATCGTTTGAAAATAAGAGTTTATTTAAGTACATAAAAGTTTTAACTTTACTTGATAATCCTTTTAATAGAGGCTTTATAAGTATTACTTATATCAGACCATACTAAATATGGTTTATTAAAGCTTTACATTCCTCCATATTACCATAGTTCCCATTAGGCTTTGCAATTCTCCATACTAGCTTGGTTCCCAGAAGTCGTGTAGAGTTCCAGTACATCTATCATACCCTCATAACCGTAGCTATAGATCGGGCAGCAAGCTTGGGTGGAAGATCTTGAACGTGTGCTAATGACAAAGCTTTTGCAAGAGGATCAACTAGTTGTTCTGGGAAGGAAGAAAGCGAACTGAGAAAAGTCGTTGAGCAATGAGTGCTCGATCAAAGTGAATACCTGTTTTAATGTGCTTGGTTGCTCAAGCTTTATCACGATGTGAGATTTTCTTTTGAAACTTTTAGTGAGGCGAGTGCAGGCTTTTAGCAGAGACAACGAAAATTTGGGGTTTAGTATAAAAAGAATGATAATAAACTTATGCCAAAAAGAAAGAAGGAAGGTTATCTTCTATTAGAACATCCTTAGTCAAAATCGGCCCTGGGGCTCACTACGGAACCCCTATCCTCTGAGGGTACCCTTGTGATGCCTAAACAAGAAAGACAAAACCACGCAGTTTGGAACCAGTTGGCGTACCAACCTGAACTTTAGAGCACAAGCCAAATGACGGTTTTATAAGATTGTGAGATTTTCATATTAATTTTATAAATAACCATGAGCGACCAATGATAGAATATCATGATTGGCACCGCACTGGATTATTGCCAGAGCGGCTATTCTCTACCTGTGGTGCAAGACAATCTCGAAGCCACGAGAAGTCTTGCTGTCAAGAAGTAGAGTTTTCATAAAGCTATACCGTTAATTTCCACAATTTAATGTATAAGTTGTCATTTTTCTTTGTTTCAACTATTATTTGATCTAGCCATAGAAATTGTTGAAAAAACAAATACTTTCTTGGCGTATTGAGTGTTGAAAGTCAAATAATCCTAGGTGTATACCAACTTGAGGTGTACGAAATAGAAGCCTGACATATACCCATTTGGAAGTGCTTCAAAAAGTTCCAGTAGGCATGTTTAACATGTAGAAGGTCTTCTCATAAATTTTCTAGATTTGTTGTTCGGTTTTATATAACTGTCAATAATGTAATATTCTTGATAATCACATTTATCTTTTTATCTTCTTTTAGATGGTATTAGATGCATCCAGGCATCCATGGAAAGAGTCTTCAGAATCATTTTTTATTTTTTATTTTACCATTCACCCAACTCTAGTACTTAGATGTTGAACATGAGAGTAAGTCCCTAGCTCTACTATTTTATCATTAAGCTAACAAGTGATTGACAAGATTAACTTAATTATTTATTTCGATCTTGTACTTCCAAATGGACTTAGCAATGCTTTTATGAATTATGACAACATTTTCATGGATTCTTCCAAGGGAAGAATGCCTCTGTTTTTTCTTTTTTTCCCATCAGTTCAAAGCCTCCCACCTTTTAACATGGTTAGTGTAGGCAAGAGAGGAAAAAAGAGAAAAAAAAAAAAAGGATATAGATTGAATGTATTTGAAGTCTATGACTAATATTTATAGAGAGGTGTTTTATGGGATTTGTGAAAGGTTAGCAATAATAAAATACGCGTGGACTAATCCCTTTTTATTAAATTGTGAAGCAACATTATACATGCTGTTAAAATTCGTAATATGCTTATATTTCGTCTCCCAAAGGCAAATGATATCTTTCATTCACTGTTGTTTTGGGCAATGTTTAATGTAATTCTTCGAGATCCTGAGGACTCTTAAGCGTGATTGAATTTCTGGTGGATTGTTCTTGTGCACTCTCTATTACTTTTTTGTTTTGCTTGTTAATTGTTCATCAAGATCAGATAAAAAAACTATTAGACAACAGAGTCCCACATGGAAGAAGAAAGTACTTATGATGGACCTGAAAGTTTAACATGGTATTTGGCAAAAGACTGACCCTTCACTGCGCTGTCTTTGTCTTCTTTACTTAACTTTTTCGTGGTTGCGCCATTTTTTGGTTGATTCTGACATTGGACTCGTCATACTGTCTCCGCTTGATTGTTTTTCATGTCCAGAAAGGATTGGCTTCTTCGTTGCTTCCTAAGGCACTCATTGCTATTTTCCAAAGCTACTTCCTTCCTTTTCTAAATTGAAGTTCTTGAATTTTTCTAAATCTAGAACTTGGAGATCTTTCTACCACATAATACACGCAAGGCAATAGAACTCACGAAACATCAAGAGTTCAAGAACTTTAATGAGCCAAAACTTAGAAATCCAAAAAAGTTATAAATCATCGTAAATTGGGAAGACCTATTGGGTATCCCCAAATCCCATAGAGATTAGATTACACTTAGATCTTAGAATTAAAACAAATATTAATAATTAATTCAAAATAAATGTTCCTTCTAATTAATTGGTCATCAATTTTCAAATTAAAAATTACTTTTGAGTTGAAAATCAATAAGAGTATTTTATGTAGAAAATATATCACTATGAGTTACATTATTTGAAGTTTAGGAGGATTACAAGGACATTTAAACTTGCATGAAAATTGACCTATAAAGTAGTTGAATAAGTGGTACCAATACAAAAAGACTACCAAAACAATGGTCTTGTTATCCACAGCCCTTGCCATGACCCAAAGGAAAAACTCCATATTTTTTCTCTCCTAAGTTCTTTGATGGAGAATTGTAGTACATCAATGTTATATACTAAGAGCATTATATTCATGATCCTATGCTTTGCCTGAAAGATTGAAATCAATTAGTCATTTTTCTGCTTAAAATTGATAGTGGCTTAATAGCCTAAGGCGCAAACACTTTCACGGACGTTTCTTAGACTCGTAGTGGTGAAAGATCATGAGAATTAGATGCCTTATCCCATTTTTCGGTCCAAAGTTAGAATCAATTATTCCCTTTTCGTACATTAAATAGAGGGTGACTCAAGAGCCTGGGCCACACACATAGTCAAGGCCAATGGATCTCCCTTAAACAGAAATGTCACCATCATTATGACAGATTAAGAGGGATTAGGAGTAACTTTCCAACTTTTAGTGCGGAAGAGCCAAATTAACTGTTACAACGTGGACGGAATCGTCCAAAAGCTTAAAACAAAGTCAAGCCCTCCCCACGGGGCAGAGATGTGAGAGCTGTGGAAGACTAGGCGCATTAATGCCGCACTTTGATCCAAGACTCAAGTCAACGACCCCCTTTGTATCAGAAATTGGATGATGACATAGTGGCCTCCCCAAAGAGCATCATGGCTGTTATGAATGATTGTCGTAGTGGAAGACGAAGACATCTCGAAAACTCACATGTTCTTTGTACTGTAAAGCTATCCTTTAGTGGAAAAACGCGATACCCATTATCCCTTCATGACTAGAAAATGAAGGTAAATTTAAGATCAGCCATGACTTCCTTTGAGATAAGCATCTCGCAAGTGTTCAACTAAACAATCATAATACGGAATTGTAAGTCCTTCGATAGGATAAGCTTCACGGGCATAAGAGAATCCACTCCTCTAAACCTATTGCAACGGAGAAGATGGTGTCACCAAGTGATTAATCATGAAATTATTGTTCCTTAATAAGATAATCTCAATACAGAATGAAAAAGGAATACGAAGATCTTTGGTTCTTGGACTGAAGATACAGGCACTCCCGTCCAAAAAAGTCAAGTCCAACCCACACGGTGGGTGAAGCCCACCTCAAACAAACTAGGTTGGAGCCGAGAGGGCCTGGTGCGCAGGCTGGGATCGTGGGTCTAGGTGAGGGAAGGATAGAAGCTGGTCAAGAATGGGTTGGCCTTGGAAGGCATCTAGGTAGCTCACAAAGGCCGCTGGTGTGATAGTGGCAATCCCACAACCATGCAAATGGCCCTCATGTGACCAGAATCAGGCCATGCGATGCCTCCTGGTTAAGAAGGGTAGTCTGCTTTTGGACAGAAATGGAGGTGGCAAAGATGTCAAAGTTATCCCTAAGGCCGCGAAACACCTAATTGGTGTATTCATCATCATCATTCTTAATGCCAATGGTGGCTAATTGATCAAGGAAGGCTTTGACTTTGTGGAGTAACTCAATGACAAAACAAGAACCTTTGGTGATGGTGTGGAGTTGGAGGTGTAGGGAGGAGGCATGAGTGGAGGACTGAGCAATGTAGGATTTCTTCATGAAATCCCATGTTGCGGTAGAGGATTGAAGATCAGAAAGCTACATGACCACCATGTTGGTAGAGGTCACGAAAATCCAGCTCAATGCCATTTGGTAATGAATTAACCAATTGGTGTAGGCTAGATTTGGGCTCTCAAATCTAGTCGAGAAGCAAACGGTGAGGGGTGGGACAAGTTCTGTTCCTCGCATTTTCTTGGCTTCTCTACTTTTAGGGCCCCTTAAAGTATTGCTCGAGAATTGGCTAAGGCAGGTGAAAGACACAAATCTGTAATCCACTTTGTATTGATCCTTCATATCTCCACTAAGCATGTGTAATAATTTAAATTTTTTCAAGCTATATAAAGAATAGTTTACTGTGCTATTTTCCTGATCCTTTTATCTGCTTTTATTGAAACTTCAAAATCTAATTTTTGCAGAGAAGTTTGGCACAATCCAAACCGATGACAGTTTCTGGATAAAGTAGGAAGTTTTTTTAGAAAATAATCAATTTTTCGAGACATGAGAGGGAAAATTTCTTAAAGTCTTATGAAATACACTGCAGCTGATTAACGATCTCATTTATAAACCCAGCGGCTGCATTTTTGTGCCCACTAATCGCATGACCAGCAAGAGCTTGCTTCGTAGCTGCAGGTACTGTCGGAACCGGAAATCCTTGGGAACCAGCAGCGCGACCAGCACCCTCACCGCGTCCTCCTACTTTCTGTATTCCCATCGGAGTCGAAGGACCATGCCGCCTTACAAAGCCCTGAATGAGTCGTGCTGTTGTGTAATGAAAGTAGAAATAATAAAAAGTAAGCTTGTATTCGGCTACTGCCTGAGAATAAATGGGTTTGGTTTGCTAAGCTTGTATTCGGCCACTGCGTGAGAATAAATGGGTTTGGTTTGCTCAGTTTGGAAGCTTGGGCTGGCTTTGGACTGTAGTAATATGTAAAAGACAGTCTGTGAATAAAAAGAGCTCTTAGGTTAGTTTGTCTCATATTTGAGCTCTCTTTACGATTATAATCATAGTTATTTCATGCTGAAATTCTTCTTATAACTTGAGATGCTTGACCCCCTACAGATTGCACAGAGGTGGTGCCTGCAGTCATCGTGACGGTGTAAAGGACCGAAAATTCTTGCTTCTGGTTTTTTTTTTTTTTTTTTTTTTTTTGGATAAATGGAATCGCCGCCGGCGGTTTGTGCCGATCGGCGGCATAAAATGGGTTGGACGACCCCCGGCAGAAGGCAAGGGGTGGTGCCGGCGTGTGGGTTACCGGGTCGTGATGGGCACGAAGGAGGAAAATCTACCGGGGGCATTTTCGGTACGGTCTCGCTTTTCATTGGTGGCTCCGCTTACAGTAAAGCTTTGGACTTTTTGATACTGAGAACCAGAGCTGTTCGAATGAAGAACTAGTTTGCTTGGTAATAGAAGCAAGATCAACAGAATTGTTTTGATACAATGATAAAACTTAACCTTGCATCACGTAATTCGATTGAAATGGTTTTCCTTCAGTAAATATTTCAAAAGTAAAAATGCAGCTTTAACGATTTACAGCAAAAATGGATGAATAATTCCTATACAATAACGCTAACATTTAGAGGTAAAATGAAGGACTTCCACCGACCGTTGAAGCTAGATCCACGGAGCTCAAAGGTGTGGTTGACACTCAATCCGCCGGGGAAGAGTCTTCTGCGAGCTTGCTCTGCTTCTTGCTTCGTTTCTGCTTCCGTCCGCAGAGTTTTTTCTGGGCGAAGTTGCATGCATGGACGATTCTGAATTTGCACTCTGTTAGATATGAAAAAATAAGGAAATTATATACATGCAGATAATAAAAGATTATTGTCCAAGATTTTCTACCACTCAAATCTACACATTAATGGCTTCAAGATTTTCTATTAACCATCACATTTATTGTCATATATAAAAAGAAGCTATGGTTCTATTTTGTAACAAAGAATGAAAATTATCTTGAGAATATGTTTTCCTTGTATGTGAAATTGTAACATGACCAGTTAACCCTGCGATAATGGCAATTCCTTTTCTTTTTCATTTTTTCTTTTATTTCTCTTTTATTTTTTTGTTTTCTCTTTTATTTCTTTATATTCTCTTTCGTTCCCACCATCTAATCATGTTTTTCAACACACTCCTTGGCTAATATGGAAGTCCAGCTCTTGGACAACACATTCCACCCTAAGTTAATGGAAATATGCCATGCAGAAACATCCTAACTCTCTCCACCGTGACCACATGCATCACCATTTTACTGTACAACCCCGAATTTTTGGAAAAAAAGTATACTATGGGAAGGTTATATACATAACCGCAAGTGTCGATTTTCATGGTACAAAATGGACACAAAGGATGGAAATTGAATGACTTTTTGAAGAGCAAAATCAAACCGAAAGCATTTACAAGAGGACTATATGAACAATCTCAAAGAACAAATGAAATTCTTCACACCACATTCATACAAAAAACCAAGCTTATCTTCCCGAGCAATGGAGGAGCATCTTCCTCTTTCCATTTTGATGAATCCTCCATCCTAAGTATGGGAAAGAGAGTTGTTAATTTGCCCTGCATTGAATTTAGGGGCTGAAACTTTTATCATTATTATCCTGCTAAAGTAAAATTTAAGTCATTGATATTGCTTGTTAATATGACAACATCAATGTCTACACTCCATTCCATACAAAAAGGAGAAGCATGACCAGTACCCAAAAGTAAATTGAAATAAATATGAATCGCTAAATTAATTAATGAACTATGTTTTTGCTAAAATTTGCAGGGACTTGATGGAAAACCAACTCCATCAGCTACTACATTTACTGTTGCTACTCAAACATCAAATTTTGGTAGGTACTATAGACTTTCTTTACGCAAACTTTTTGCCATTTGAGAAAACTTTTTTCACCTGTAGGGAATCTATAAGATCTAAAGAGGAAGCCTATTATGAGGACCACTTGAAGATGTACGAACTTGTTACGTGCATTAATGACATTTCACATCATCTAGAAACCACAACAAGAATATGCAAACAAATAGATAAGAAAGAATCGGGCCACAAAAACCATTATCATCTTATAAGTAATATTCAAACAAATACAAAAGGAGGAGTTTGGCTGCATAACCATTTTTATATTCGAGAAAATATTCTTTACATATTTGACATATTCTAATCAGCATGTCTTTATATATATATACATATATATATATATAAAAACTAGAGTCTAATAGCAAGAAAAAAATTAGAGAAATATAGAATTCTTGAATATTTAAATATCAATTTTGTATTCTCTAATCCATCATGGTATACTATCTTAACATAATTTTTACTTCATATTCAACTTCTAATATTGTATCATAACATAATTTCTAGTAGTCCATTTTCCACATTAAATTTTTTTAGATTGTGCTTAAGCAGCTTAATGATTCAAAGGATGAGTTAAACATACTTTTCTTTTTCATCATCTATTTTTTCCTACTCTAGTAGCCAACCACTTAGACTGCATACATTTAGAAACATACTCACTGGTTTTTCATTGGCTTTATTGGTTCTCTGAGAAATTGCTTAGGTTTAAAATTTTTGAGATGCAACTGTTAAGAAAAGATGCTGCACAGTCACAGGTCCCCTTTATTATCCTGCAGTTAAACAAGGCTTTGCTAGGTGATTGTCATTTGTGTATTAGTAGCCTTGTATTTTATTATTGATTTATTTTCCTTCACTATAGATATAAGTAGACTGAAAACATTATTCTTTCTGTATTTATTCTCAAGCCATGTAACTATTCTTGATCCTGATAAGAACAAATTTGCTAGGTGTTTATGCAAATCCTTATTCTTGTCAGCATCATAATCAACTATACGGCCTCCATGCTTGGAAAAATTGATTGAATTTGACCGAAAGACACTGCTTTGTTTCCGTTCTGTCACACTTGCGGAGCTTATCTTCCTTGAAGTATCTCTTAGAACAGTCCAATTGCTGAGGTTTCATAATGCCTTCCCCCATACGGGTCCTTGAAAATGTCTTGCATTTGAACTAGTCATCGGGTCCGAAAGTCATTGAGATGATAGTGGTGGATGTGTCTGGAATGTTTCCAGTACCTGGATTTTTCTCTCATTACAAAAGTCTTTTGGCAAATCTGTGAGCTTGCAATTTTTGGACTAGTTGTGTACATGACAAGAAAAAATTTGATTACATTCTTTCTGTATTTATTCTCAAGCCATGTAACTATTCTTGATCCTGAAAAGAGAAAATTTGCTAGGTTATTATGCAAATCCTTATTCTTGTCAGCAACATAATCAACCATACGGCCTCCATGCTTGGATTAATTGATTGAATTTGACCGAAGGACACTGCTTTGTTTCCGTTCTGTCACACTTTCGGAGCTTATCTTCCTTGAAGTATCTCTTAGAACAGTCCAATTACTGAGGTTTCATAATGCCTTCCCCCATACGGGTCCTTGAAAATGTCTTGCATTTGAACTAGTCATCGGATCCGAAAGTCATTGAGATGATAGTGGTCGATGTCTCTGGAATGTTTCCAGGACCTGGATTTTTCTCTCATTCCAAAAGTCTTTTGGCAAATCTGTGAGCTTGCAATTTTTGGACTAGTTGTGTACAAGACAAGAGTCAACTTCAGCTATTTCATTGATTCTTCTTTCAACATCAAAATCTCCAAGTTGACCACAAGACGTCAATGGAGCTGATTATATATCTGGGTCGTCTCAACACAATCTCGTTTATGTAGCACCGCAAAGAGGACTTCCTGCCAATAATTTCAGCAAGGGTGCCATTTTTCCAGACAACTTCGGTCACCGCAACTTGTTTGAGATCACAGGTGTTTAAAATGATGTAGAGAAATTCAATGATGTTCATAAATGTATATCGGTAACGAAGAAACGATATATACAAGATACCGGCAATAGACGGATTTCTTTCTACTGAAATGAACTTGAAGCACGGAAGGAGTAAGGAGTGATCCTGTCAAGTGTCAACGTTTTCAATTAGCAAAATCATGTGCCAAAGAATAAGGCAAGAAACTAGCAAAATCTGTCACGAGAATCTTGTCAAAATCGTTAGTTGTTTGACACCACTTTTGGATATTTTCCTCATGTTATTCTATCCCATTGTGCACGGAGTTTTAAGTAAGTCTTGGTAAATTAAGACATGGTTGCAGATGCTGGGGACTTCGTTATCATTGCTCGTGTTCTTGATTTAAATTTAAATTTAAATTTAACTACTTAAATTTTATTTTATTATACGCAATTTGAGACCAAATATTATTGATTAATAGACAATTCTTTACATTACTCACTATGAGATATATCTTTTCACTATTTATGGTTAAGTAGAATAATCTTCTCACTTTGTTCAATGATTAGATTTACCAAACATTAATCAAGAGACATTTTTCAATATAACGTTAACAAAATATAGCTACTTTGGATGTTAAATTCTAATGTAGGATAATATGGGATCTTATTGTGTCAATGTTGTGGGTTTTAACATCATTATTCTAAATTTCGTTATTGTGTCAATATTGGGGATTTTAATGTTTTTTTCCAAAGTGGAAAAGGTAAGGATAAAAGTAGTAGTTAAAAAATATTTATCAAATGATATATTTCATAAAAGAGTTAAAGTTTTATTTCTAATGACGTTTCAAATATACAATGTACTTGTGTATGGATTTTTCAATTTTCTTCCTCCATTTTCTTTTACGGTTATATTTTTTGCTATTTATTAGAATATTTGAGCTTTGATTTTTCTTTTGTCATGATCTTTCATACTCCCTTTGTCACCCATATTTTAGGGCCAACCGATGTCTCTATTTAGGAGAGTATTTGTGGTACAAAAAACATGAATTAATATTTAACTGAGGAACAAGAACCACAAGTCATGACTTTTCCGTGTTCCAGTTTCTTTCTTTGCAAGGATAACTTTTAATGCTACCATCTGCTTGTACCTGCCAAGCTTTATCACTTGAACTCACCGTGACCCATAACCTCCATCAACATACGCTTCTTCTCATGGAGAAATCCTTCGTCATTTTCCTTCATTGTGTTGTCCTCCTCCTGGTGCAATGCCACATGTTTACCACACCAGCTCTAAACATTACCTCTGATCAGTCTGCTCTTCTCTCTTTAAAGGCTCATATCACTTATGACCCTCACACTGTCTTGACAAAAAATTGGTCCACTAGCACTTCTATTTGCAGTTGGTTTGGTGTCACTTGTGGTTCTCGCCATCACCGAATCACTGCCTTGAATCTTTCTTATATGGGCCTTGTAGGCACCATTCCTCCACAGATGGGAAATCTCTCATTTCTTGTTAGCCTGAGCATCGAAAACAACAGCTTTTATGGCTCTTTGCCCGACGAGTTGGTTCGTCTTCGCCGACTACAGTTCTTATCCTTGGGATTCAATAACTTTACAGGAGAGATCCCACCATGGATGGGACAGTTATCCAAACTTCAAAACTTATATCTCTTCTATAACAATTTTGTCGGTAATATTCCACAATCTTTATCCAACATTTCATCCTTGCAAGAGATTGATCTCGGTTGTAACCAGCTTTTTGGCTCCATTCCGTCCCCCATCCTCAACATGCCTTCCCTACGAGTCATAATTCTTCCATCCAATAAGTTGTCTGGTGAACTACCCGTCGATGTATTTAATCATCTACCCGACTTGCAATGTCTTGATCTGTCTTATAATCAGTTCCATGGCAAACTTCCATCCAACTTGTTCAAGTGCAAAGGGTTGCAAGCTTTGTGGTTACGTTCCAATAACTTTACAGGAGGAATACCTTTCGAAATTGGAAATCTAACTTTACTGTTACAGTTAGACATTTCACACAACAAATTAGAAGGTATGTTCAATTCCATATTAGTCAATTTTTATTCTTTAATATATTAGTAAATTTAATTATTTGTTACTAATAGGTAAGTTTTTCACAGGTAATCTCCCATCCACCATTTTCAAGTGCAGGCAATTACAAATTTTATACCTACAATATAATCATTTCACTGGGAGAGTACCGTTGGACATTGGAAATTTAACCATATTAACACAATTATCACTTCTGGATAACTATTTTGAAGGTAAGTTAATCATGTTTTAGGTTTTCTTTGTCTTATTTTAGTCAATTTACTACCTTTCATATTTATTTAGCATATCATTCTTAGGAATAATTGGTATTTTAGCTTTTGTACTCCATTCTTGACTTCATATTCTCTGTATATTGGGCAAGTACCTTTGGAAATTGGAAATTTAACCATATTAACATATTTACCACTTTTGATGAACTACTTTTAAGGTAAGTTAATCATGTTTTAGGTTGCTTTATTCTTATTTTAGTCAATTTACTACCTTTCTTATTTATTTAGCATATCATTCTTAGGAATAATTGATATTCATTACAACTAGCTTTTGTACTCCATTGTTGACTCCATTTTCTCTATATGCATATTATAAAAGAGAAAATTGTCTAGGGAGAATAAGCTTTTTATGTAATAATTAATATTATAATACATGCATCCAAGTTATGCATGTGAGGTGTCAAATTCTAGTGAGGTTAAAGTCCTTACTAACTTACCATTGAGTTAGTTAAGCAACTCTCTAGCTTCTCAACTTCCATTACTTTCAAACTTTCTTCCTTGCAAGTAGTTTTCTATTATAATAAACTCTCATCATTGTAATATGCTGAGAAAATAATTTCTTAGGGATAAAAAATTTAACCTCTAGACTTATGTCTTGATCTCTTCTAACGTTTTTTTTTTTTTTTTTTTGGTATTTTCTATTATCTATCTCCTTGAAAATTTAAGTATGAGACCTACTAGATGTCACATATAGGAAATTAAAAATATTGTCTCATAAGTTAACAAATAAAACAAATGTTCCATGGGGTCATCAAATCTTCCAATTGTTTGTCTACAATTATGTTTTTCAACTAAAAAATTGACTATAATTTAGTGGCAAAGCTTCATTGAGGTAATCAATTCATGGAATTGGCTCCATTACAGGAGCCTTGAATCATAGATTTTCCTTCAACTTATGAAGAAACAATATGTATAGTCCTAAAGTTTATTTAACATGCCCCTTTGTCTTGAATATGGGTCAATTTACAAAGGAAAAATAGAATGATAAGGTGAAGATTACATAGTTGTAGTTTGTTATGAATACCTATTCAAACAACGTTTTGTCTATATGAAAATTATATTATAATTGATTTTTTGTTTTTGTCCTTCAATTGGAATCTAGGATTTTCTGTGTTTGTGTAAGCCCATTTGATGCACATTTGTGATTGTTAAGAGCTAAAACAAGTGAACTATAATTAGTTGATCCATGAATAATGGGTGAAAACTATAAGCTCAATATTTACCATCTACTGACCCATTTATGTTAAACCTCAACATCAAATCAATCTCATCTCAAGGCATTATTTATTTTGAAATTATAAATGTATTTATGCTTAAATTAAAAAAATAAATAAAGGTCTGATGATATATGAGTTACTAGAAGAATATGAAACCCTTATTTAAAATTTTTCAAAAAATATAATTTTAAAGAGTTTATAGAATTACAGAAGCTGGGTCGATCTCTTTTACTTAAAAATGGATTAAAGACCATCTTTAAGTCGCAGGGAGAAAGAAACAAAAAGGACGATAAAATTGGTCGCTAGCAAGTCTTAAAAGTGTTTTTCCATGTGTATCACATATAAGCCCCACCAGCAGAACTTTGAAAGAGAAGAAAAAGAGATGTATATGGACGACATAGACTTTTAACCAACTTCTCGATTTTACTATATCGTTAGAGTCAATAATTTTATATGAGGAACTACTAAACTCAATCACTTGTTGCGGTTCCTTTTCAGTTTTCTGGACATCGTGAATCTAAAGGTGGTCATCTTGATGAATACTTTTGACCTATGTAATGATTATCACTAGCTTAAAATTATTCTATTTAAGGATTTGACCTTAAGAAAATGACAAGATAAATCTAAATTGTGAAAAGTAAAATTTCTACTGTCGAAGAACAAGTAAAAAATTATTAAATATGATATTATTTAGATAAATTTACTTTGTTAAAAGTAGCGTTTATATTTCGAAAGAACAAGTAGAAAACTATTAAACATAACATTATTTAGATAACCGGTAAGTTATGATATTTTTTAAATTTTCTAATAAATCAAAAATACAAGTTATTCGTAATTCAAAAGAAAAATCCCACCGATTTAAGTAGTTAGCATGATGATCGAGTTTGGCTGTGTCAGACGAGCATACAAGTGGACTTCTACATATAGCTCTTTGAATTCTGTTTCGCTGACTAGAATGTTCATTTACGTGTATCATTCATTTAGACTCTTATTTATATTGGTTAATAATGCATAGTTGTCAATTTTGTGCCAGGTGCAATCCCAACAGAAATTGGTAATCTGCAAAAGCTTAAATTCTTTGGAGCTGCTGGCAACAATTTTACTGGCCCAATTCCAGCTGAGATCTTCAATATCTCAACAATGCAAGAAATCACAATGGCTTTTAATAACTTCTCAGGCCATCTTCCGTCAAATATAGGCCTTTTCCTTCTAAATCTTCAATATCTTTTACTTGAAGGAAATAAGCTAAGTGGAACAATTCCTAGCTCCATTTCCAATGCTTCACAACTTACTATATTAGATTTAGGTCAAAACTCATTTTTTGGCTTAATTCCTAAAGCACTTGGGAATTTAAGACTCCTTCAAGCACTCGTCCTAGAAGACAATAACTTGACCACTGAACCTTCACCTACTAAATGCAGCTTCCTCTTTAATTTTTTTTTAAATTTTCTATATCTAACAAATTTAGAGTTGTCAAATAATCCACTAAATATTATCCTTCCCACTTCCATAGGAAATCTCTCAACTTCTCTCCAAGTACTTTACATGGTGAGATGCAATATCAAGGGCACCATTCCTAAAGACATAGGCAATTTAACAACTTTGATGGATTTGAAACTAGGAATGAATGAGTTGACTGGATTTATACCATCTACAATTGAAAGACTATACGATCTTCAAGGTCTTTACATACAAAAAAATGCACTAGAAGGCCCAATTCCATCAAATCTTTGTCACTTGAAAAGATTAGACTCATTGTACTTAAGTGGTAATGAGCTTTCCGGTTCCATTCCTTCATGCATAAATAATCTTACTTCTCTTAGACATCTTTTCTTAGACTCCAACCGAATAACATCTGTGATTCCTCGGAGTTTTTGGAGCCTTACATATATCTTGGAAGTCTACCTCTCTTCAAATGCACTCAATGGCACTCTCCCTTTGGAAATCAAAAATTTAAAGGTCTTGATAAAACTAAACTTATCAAGAAATCACTTATCAGGTGATATCCCACAAGTGATTGATAACTGTAAAGATATGAAGTATCTTTCTTTGGCAAACAATCAATTTGAAGGTTTGATTCCTGACTCCATTGGAAAATTGGTTAGCTTGGAATTCTTGGATCTTTCAAATAATAACTTATTTGGGGAAATTCCAAAATCTTTGGAAGCACTTATATACCTCAAATATCTAAATGTGTCTTTCAATAGATTACGAGGAAAAATTCCAACAGGAGGACCATTTGTACACTTCCCTGCTATATCATTTATATCAAATGATGGTCTTTGTGGTGCTTCCAAACTACAAGTTCTTCCTTGTAAAGTTGTCTCTCAATCAAACAAAACTATAGCAACTCAGACATTAAAGTATCTATTACCAACAATTGGGTTAGCAGTGGTTGTAGTTATACTTGTGTCAAGGTGGAAAAGACACAAAAATAGGAATACAAAATTTGAAGTTGAGAAAGGCTTACCACATCTACCAATATGGAGAAGAATATCCTACAAAGAACTCATACAAGCAACAGATGGATTTAGTGCAAACAACTTTCTAGGTGAAGGTAGTTTTGGATTAGTATACCAAGGGAAACTTTTAGATGGGAAGAATGTTGCAATAAAAGTTTTAAACCTTGAAGTAGAAGGAGCTTTGCAAGTTTTCAGTGCAGAGTGTGAAATCCTATCCAATATTCGCCATCGAAATCTTGTCAAAATCATTAGCATTTGCAGTAACATGAACTTCAAAGCACTCATATTGGAATATATGCCTAATGGAAGCCTAGAAAGTTGGTTGCATTCTCAAAACTACTATTTAAACATCTTTCAAAGGCTAAATATAATGGTTGACATTGCATCAGCACTAGAATACCTCCATTATGGGTATTCAATGCATGTTGTTCATTGTGATTTGAAGCCTAGTAATGTACTATTAGATAAAGATATGGTTGCACATGTAGCTGATTTTGGCATTGCTAAACTCTTGGGAGATGTTAATATAATGATGCAAACAATGACTCTTGCTACTATTGGGTACATGGCACCAGGTATTTTTTTTTCAACTTGTAACTTAAACTTGGATACTTATCTTTCATGCATGCAAATATGGATAACAATAGGCATTAGTAGAATACTGATTATTCCACTTCATTTCCTTGGAGTTTTCTATTTCATTGTTATGTAATATAAAATTATTTTCTTCTAATTAATTGAAATGTTACACAGAATATGGATCAGGAGGAATCATTTCTACAAAAGGTGATGTGTATAGTTTTGGGATTTTACTAATGGAAACTTTCACAAGAAAAAAACCCACAGATGTCATGTTTACAGTAGAAATGAGCTTGAAGCATTGGGTAGAAGAATCATTAACTATTTCAGTAACCAAAGTTGTTGACTCCAATTTGTTAAGAGCAGAAAGGGATCATGCTTCTATGGAGGATTTTATGTCATCTATAATGGAATTGGCTTTATCATGTTGTGCGGAATTACCAAATCAGAGGATTGATGCAAAAACTATTTCAGTCACACTCAAGAGGATCAAATCAAAGTTTCTGCAAAGGGTTGGAGCAATCTAAGAGCATCAAGGTTGTTTATACCTCTTTTGTTGTTTATGCTTTTGAAAACATTATAATATTATTGAGACTCCCTAAAAGAGATTTCTTTACAGTTAATAGTTTGTTATGGCAAATGATAATATTAGTCTTTTAAACAGTTCTGTTTCTTTATAATTAATGCTCTGTTATGGCATATGATAATATTAGTATTTTAAATAGTTATAGTTAATGGTTGTATTGGCCATATAATCAGTTGCATGCAATGCTACCCCATTCCTATTTACTGCTGTAAGCTGTCCTGGGAAGAGAATAGGATCGATGCTAGATTCTGATTTCGATAACTATTATATCAAATGGCCACTAGTATGACTAACCCCATGTAGGAAGTTCTAGACATCGTGTTGATACTTCTGGTGTGGTTATCTAACCAGGTAGACCACAGTAGCTTCCTAGTTAACGTTTTAAGAGCAAGAACAACCGCAGGCCCACAGATCCCGACAATGAGAAGGTCGCCGGCGATTGTTAGGGTCGATTGTGACACCGTTGAGTTGACATCAAGTATGAAGCCGGTGTTGTTAAAGCCAGTTAACGTTTGGAAGTTCTTCTTCCAAACAAGGGAGCCAGCCGACGCTTTAACTGCATATAGGTATCCATTCCAGCTTGGAAAATAAATGGTAACTGCAAGAAGCCAGAATCGCTAGTAATCGCCGGTCGGCCATACGGTGGTGAATTCGCTCCCGGGCCTTGTACACACCGCCCGTTACACTATGGGAGCTGGCCATGCTCTAAGTCGTTACCTTAACCACAAGGAGGGGGATGCCGAAGGCAGGGCTAGTGACTGGGGTGAAGTCGTAACAAGGTAGCCGTACTGGAAGGTGCCGCTGGATCACCTCCTTTTCAGGGAGAGCTAAATCCCCAATAGCCGGCGTTGTACTTATATCACCTCCTGCATAGAACTCCCATTTCAAACGAAGATTAGAGACAGTTGAAGGGCTGACCTTGGTCTTCTTGTTGGCATATCTTCTGTCCAGTCTTGTGGAACCTTGTGCATCTTGAAATTCCACTAATTAAGAACCAACAAACATTTTGAGAAACAAGTTACTTTCAACGGCAGAAAAGTGAGGGCGTAGCTGTGTGTGAAAGTAGGGGGACTTACATCTGAACTCACATTGGCTGTAAAGAAATGTAGACCGAGAAAGCATAGATGAGAGACGCAAAGTTTGATGCAGAAACCACGAGATGCCATGGCATTGGAAGCTGAAGTTTCTTCTACAGAACGTGCATGTATAGCATCATCCTTTCCGAGCCCTTAATCTAGTGGTTTGCTGACTTTTTGCCTCTTGACTTTCCCGGCTATAGCTCATGGAGTATTATCTTGCAACTTGCAAGACACCGTAGATACTGTTGAAACTCCTACAGAACAGTTCAACTAGGAGTTTTCTTGCACATGGTTGTTGTGGTTAATGAGCTGTAAGAATTTATTTTAACAAGCATCATCCGCTTCTTACTATGGTTATATTCAATTAACTTCCGTTAATATCAGGGTCTGTCCATGTGATTTTGTCCAAGTGTCTCTGTCTTCTTTCTGTAGTTTGTAGCTGCCTTCTGTGTTTTATAAAATTTTATGCCGAATTAATTTACCGATAGGAATTTGTAAAAAAAAATATTTGATTTATTGGAAGGTGAAGGATGTAAATATATAACCAAGAATTTTAGAGTTCGACCATGAGGTGCAGGTACAGCTTTGGTTTTACACTTTTCTTTACAGTTTTACAGAACCGTAGAAAGGGTTGAGTACACAGAAAAGTTGGACAGGTTACTCAACAGTGAAGGGAAACAAGGGAAGAGGAGTCTGCAAGCTTCACGAGCCTGAGACATGAATGATCCAATTATTGCTTCATGATCACAGAAATCCTTTGACAAATTTGTTTCACTAGTTTCAGATGATATCTTCCTTTGGGTTTTCCTATTTCTGTTACCTTTATTTCCCTTTATGGTCTTGAATTTTTCTGCGACTAAATTACACTGGGCACAACCCGAGGAAAGACTGGATCTTTCTCTCAACCAAGCATTGAGCATGGCCTTTCCAAATTGGTCAATGTTCTTGTTTGTAACTTCCCAAAGATTGGCAACAATGACAGAAGAACCAACTAGCAGATAAGATAGTGGGGCACCTTGTGGAATGTAACACCCATTCAGTGTCAGAACACCACTACTGCACCGCATCAGGAGAGCGGCAGCACATTCTCAAGTCTTTGAATCTTGTGTCCGGGAATGTAATAAGCACCTGTAACACCATAGAGAATTCAAATTCAATAATCAGATGATGAATGGGTGAAGCATATACAAACTCAAGACGATTAATGTGTTTTTTCACTGTACCTCTTCCATGACCAAAATAAGTAAAGTGATCATGGCTTTTCAAGGCTACAACCAATTCTTCAGCTCCAGCCTTCCCCTGTGGAGTTATTTACGTGAGAAATAAACAAATTATACTATAGTTAACTTCCATGAGTAACTTGATGGGGAATACACTCCAATGTTCTTGAAAAGTGATTCTTTTGCAGCGACCAAAGACGGGATGTATGAGCAAAAGAATATAAGCATGCATGCAAACATGTAGAGATTCCAAAACAGAAAACATGCTAGTATATTTGATGTTATGTATATATGAATTGTAAAATGATATACGATGTAGAAGGACTCTACGGTCCTAAGTCTCTCAATTTCTTTTATTTACCAAAGAAGCAATCAGGAGATGAATACAAGGGATCCCTCAGAGGTAAGTGAGCAACAATCTTCCGGACTTGCTCTTGATGATGGTGGCTTCCCCAACAATTTATTAAATGTATAACACATCATGATTTCTTATTGTCTTGAGGATCTCTAAGGAGTTACCTAGGTCGAGGATGAAGTTTCAAACTTTGGATTTAATAGGAAACCCATGACATCCATTTTTCTACAACAAAAAGTCTTTTTCTTTATGCGATTTTACTTGATCAAATGTCTGATTGCTTAGAAGGTTACTCTATATCCTTGAAATAATACATAATTTATACAGTAAAACGATTATATAATTGTCTGTCTTCTTGGCACTGCTTGGTTTGGTGAATTAACCTTTCGGTATGTAGTGCTCTCTGAATAATGTCAGCAAACCGACTCTTCATCACTGCAGCACGGAGAGCCTACTTTGGTGGCGGCTGTAAATCATCTATTGAGCATCCTATAAGAAGTCAAAATGAATGAAACATACTTATTTTTGCGTGCCTTGCTGAAGGACAACAAGTAACTCAAACCAGGTATTACTTGTTGGATTAATATGGTTAAAAGCGCATGGTTGAGGTGAAGTCAAGTCAGCAAGCAATCTAATAGTTGAGATTAAATCTGTATTAAATGATTGAAAGGAGGAGTGTTGGACATGGTAGCTTGGTAGGACAGGATATAGGAGAAACCGTTGGTGCCAGAATTGGGGAAAGGAGGAGAGGTACAGTTTTCATTGTGGAAAGGGGGCGCCGAAGCACTCTTCAGGAGCTCCTTGGGTGATAACCTTAGGCAAAGGAGACTGTTCGCTAGAATATCAAGATAAACTTGGATGAAATATTGGTCAATAAGCCCATAATCCAGTAATTGGTTACCAGGCGCCCTAAACCAAGATCCTAGGTTGACACCTCATATCTATAAATCCCTTTTACCTATCCTTAAAGAACAACTTTATGGATATTCTAGCAAACCACAACTTCAAGAAGATGCTAATTTTATGGTATCCAAGTTAGAACTATGCGATATATGTAGGTTTGAAGAATATGTTCGAGTCTTTTAAAAATATTACTATTTAGTTGAACTACCAAAAAATGAATATTGATTAGAACAGTTCTTCAATAAATTACCTAATTCTTGGGATGAAATATGCACCACAAATTATCTAGATTTTCTAATCAAAATAGATAAGGATGATACCCTAGGTTTTAGAATAAACTATGTTTTGAGGGTAATAACATACCACTATTTAATGACTACAGCTAAAAAGTAATTAAAAAATTAGCTTTCCAAATCTAGTTATGGCAAAAAATTCTGTGAAAAAATCTTTAAAGAAAGTTGGAAAATAGGATGTTATAGCCTGAAAAGGAAATCACATAGAAAAGTTGGATGGATAAAAAGTTTAAAGACCTAAAAGATTTTTGTGTTGTCTATATGGATGATATGCTTGTGTTTTCTAAAACCCTAGAAGAACAAAAAAAAAATCTTAAAATCATCCATGAAAAGTTTCAAAGAAATCAAATTATTCTTTTTCCTAAAAAAAATAGAAGTTGAAAAGGAATCTATAAAATTTTTAGGATTAGTTTTAAATCAATTCAAGTTTAAAACTTCAAGAACATATTATTTCCAAAATTAGAGAATTTCTTGAAGACATAAAAGACACAAAAACAACTACCAAGTTTTCTAGGAATTCTTAATTATGGAAGAAATTATATAAAGGATTTATCTAAAAAATGAAATTCCTTTGTTTGAAAAACTCAAGAAAGATAAAGAACTTTCATGGTGTAACAAAGACATGGAATTAATAAAAAAAAATCAAGGAGTTAGTTGTGATAATTATAAGCATGTACTACATATAAATGAAAAAAACTGAAAACAATCTAGAAGTTATTAATGCTAGTCTAAATAGTATTACCAATAATATGCACTTTTGGTTTAAGAAGTTAAAAACTACTCAACAAGTTAACTAAAACTATATTGAATCTACTGTGAAGTTTATAGATATAACTATTAATAAAATAGAAGACAATATGGGCAATCTTAGTACATTGGAATTGGACGTTCGTGTGTTTATTTACTATTATAATCGAGTTGCCTTGTTTAGGCTCTATGAAGTAACATTTGACTTTGTGGCCTAGTTGGTAGTTCTTTTTTTGGATTCTAGCTAAGATAATAGGCAATGAGGTTGTTAGTACCATGTAAATATTTAATTTCAATAAATAATTTGCAATAAAATTGTACCATTTGAGTCTCCTACCCTCAATAATATATCAATTCTTGATTGGAGAATTTTGTGCCAGCTACCATTTACTTTTTATAGCAAGTTATTTTTTCTTTTATGGTTATTAGTTGGCAATAAACTCAAACAAGTCTGTTCCCCATTTTCGGTAATACAATTAAAGTATGTAAGAAGTTCCTTTTCTAAGGGCTATTCTTCTATGTGACTCAAATTATATACCTTGCTTGTACTACTGCTATGTGATGCTTGTGAGCAATTGGCGGTTCGCACAACAGCATTCCGCGAATTCTATTCCCCATTAACTCTGGGATATCAATTTCCGGCTATTAAGTCAAGGTCAGTCGTACTCAATAGTGATTAATATTGAACAATGGTTCTTAATATGAAATGATTAAGTAGGTATCCACTGGGATAGTCACTATCTCAATCACTGAGTCTTTGTCTTCTTTACTTAGCTTTTTCCCAGCTGCGGCCTTTTCTTTTTTTTATCTGTTTCCCCAACTACAATCACCACATTCATGAAGATAATATTGACTAAATCAAAATTCCAAGTGTGACAACGCACTTGTCAATCTCTTCATTGAATTATACAATGCTGTGGATAAAATATTACAAAAAGAAAAAAAAATTGTTCAAAAATCACTATTATAGATCAAAAATTGACGTGCCACAACTCTTCTTCCCGAGTGTAGCAACCCTTTGCCGGCCTGTTCTCCTGCTTAGCACAAAGCTAGCCTCTTCCTTGATTATCACAATGATTCTGGACTCATCGACGGTCTGATTCTTGCAGGCATTCCTCTGTTCTCCTTTACTCCATCCTGAATCCAGTAAGCCATCGAATCTCGGGGTGTTGTCGACATTTTGCTCATATCCAGATCAAGCTCTTCCTCCACAACATCTTCATCTCCACTACCTTCATCGTCGTCATCATATGGGGGTCTCACCATTGACCAATACACAAAGTGTGGCCGGATATATCTTCACATTAATGGGCAAAGGCACTAGTATTAGCATATCATTCTAAAAAAGAAAAGATAATTTCTCACAACCAAAATAAAATTCCTTCCATGTGCAGAAAGATTATATTGGTCAATGAGGAGGTTGTTCTTAGTAATTAAACAAAGCAAAAGCTAAGAATGTGTACCGGTCACTTTTTCTTAGCAAACATGGGTCAAAGGGGAAGAACACGTCAAGCCTTTCCACGCCACCAAAAGCCCTTGAATGTTCTGACTCCAGTGAGCAGTTAAAAACAAAGTCCTCTGATGAGGTGAACAGACAAGCCGCTTCTGCTTGTCGGCAAAACTCATCCACGATGGAAGGTAGACATACCTGTCATAAAATAAGACAATGAGGTAAAAGTTTAGATTGTTTGAAAACCATCTCTTACCATCCAAAAATGGAACAAATTGAAAAGATAAAAAGAACAATGACTGAGAAAGGTCCACAAAACATAAGTAACCCACTAGTATTACAAGCGGAGTACTCTTTTCTTTTAAGCTTTTGCCGTGCACCAAAACGGCTCCTCACCTTCAATGGGCTCAAGTTGTTATTCAATATTCTCTCTATTAGGAGAAGATGCGATTTGAAGCCAGCCACATCCATCATTGACTTCATTCGGAAGCAAAGCACATACATAATCGCCTGAAAGCAAACAAGTAACCATTAATTTGAGATTAGTCCAAATAAAACTAACACGACCAACGATAGCTAGGATCATGCAAGGCCATCCACTAAAATATACGAGCCTTTGGCCATCTCCAATAACGAATTTTGACAAATTTAGAATCTTTATGTAAACAACGTTTGTCACCCAAACACAGAATGGCAATTAAATGGTTCTGCTAATTAGCATTAACTACTCATTGAGCACTTTCTCAGCTCCAGAAGAGACTGAATGTAAAGGCCAATTATGTTAACCAAGATATCATTTTTTCAGAATGGAAATATGCTTGATAACGTCCCTCTCCAAATAATTTATCACCAATGATGAGCCAAATTAAAATGTACCTGGCATGCAGAGTAGAACAGTCTATGGGATGTTGGGTTTATTCCACTATCCTTCCGTTTGCAATATTCCAAAGACCAATTTACAAGCCTGAAAACTCATAAACACAAGATCATTAGATTAATTTCAAGTTGTTGTTACAGCACTATTGATCACACTGAAATACGCTTCACCTTTCCAAAATGCCAGCAACCAAAGGAGCTGACAGAAAATTTGCACGAGACATATAGCTACCAAGATATGCAACGGCACTCATCCTGCATAGCACCAGAATAATCTGAGAAATACATGATGACCATATAACATCCATGCCAGCAATACGAAGAGAATAATTTCAAACCAGGTAGTCAATCAAGATAATACCCAAATAAAATGTCCTGTGTAATACTAGCAAAAGACAAAATAAAAATAATAATACGAAATAAGATTATCCCAAACTCATGATTTTGTTGACCACGTCTAGTAAGCCTGCACCAAAAAGTAGGCAAGACCGGTATGCCCAAGATCAAATTTTCAACTAACCGTAGTGGCTACTTCATACAATCTGAGTAAGCATTCCTTACCAAAGCACCATAGTTGTACCCATGGAAATACATGATAAAAAAAACACACAAGTCAAATAAGCATCATCCATCTAATTTATAGATAAAGAACTATTTTAAGAAGTAGACCATGGTTAAATTCTTCAACTAAAAAATCACAAACACTAACAATCAAGAAAACGCATTAGTATTCCCCAAAACAAGCAGTTACAGACCAAAAAACAAGTATATTTTTATAATCAAGGGATGGTCATATTACCTTGCAAAAATAGGATAGTCTTCACGTGCAAAAATATCTGCAAGCAACATGACAAATCTCACGCCACAGGCTTCAGGGTCTAGAGCACAGGCATAGAACATCACAAACTGCAATAAAGAAGCAAAAGCAATGCATGTAATGTTGGATTTACCCAAAAACGAGCATCAGCATTCAGCACTAATACGATATGAGAAACAGGGCAAGATTGTGGGATAGAATTGTATGGCTTACCTGAGCGAATTTAGACTTGTATGCAGTCAGAACTGTAATTCGGAATGATTCCAGAAGATGTTCAAATACCTGATGACCACATTTCAGCAATATAATACAATTGGCCGTTAGTCAGAGAAGACAGCTGATCAAAGCTGTTGAAAATTTGGACAGCCAAAATACCTCAACCAAACGGCCAGTGTCTTTACATGATTCCAAATGCTCAAAAGTTAGTGCCATCAAGCTATCTAATTTCTCAGCAATTACATTTCTTCCTAAACCCTTCCGACTTAGTTCTCTTGGAAACTGAAAAAAAAAAAATATTCAAAGTTACTTTGAATGACAGATCTAAAATAACATGAGCATTAATCCAGAAAAAAGTATATTTAAGATCAGACCAGAAAACAAAGTTCTTCTTCAAACAAATACATGTACCAAAGGTTTGATAGTTAGCAAGAAATATTACAAGTGATCAAAGCCAGTGAGGCATTTCCAACAATATGCTATTATTTATTTCGTTCAAAAAGATTAACAGATGAATCAAATTTCAGCCACTGCAGTGTTGAGTGTAGATAATACCTCACTTCCATCATCCTCATCAGAATCTGACATTTCATCCACATTTTCGAGCTCCATCTGAAAAATGCCTTTACTAGAGTCATCTTGTAGGATATCGCCCCATCCAATCTCTACCTATAAGAAGCCCAATACATGATTCGGTATAAATGCAGTTACATCTTTTTGGCCATTAATCTGTATAGGGAATTCAATCTACTTACATCCAATTCTACAAGCATATCCATCAGCCCCATGAGCATTGTGCTCCTAACAAATTCGCCAATTGCACCACTCTCCAGCTTTAACATGTTCTCCACATATATAACCGCCAACTACAAGAAGAGGTATATTCAGATCTAAAGCCTGACAATAATTATATTCAGTATAAATGCACACAATTAAGGCAGCAAAGCACAATCACATACATAATAGGAATTTCCAAGCAGAACTAACAAATTGATAAAGGATTTATAAGGGGGGAAAAAAATCTACTCGCGGCAAAACCAACTAGAGACAATAACAGTCTTTGGCACTTCAAAGCAAATTACTTCACAGTGAAGTTCTTATTGAACTCACAGGTTCCTTGGCGTAGATTGGCATTCTCTGAGAAACTATTGGAGATAGTATGGAGGGAGCAAGAGGCACCAATTCAGCAATATCTTTCAAAGCCTGATGCACACGAGACAGAACTTGATCCTTTCGTGCAAGACCACGTGGCTGCTTCAGTATTTCAACAAAAGAGTACGGCGGTGTGAAGTTAACAACAAGCATTTCCAAACAGGAATTGACATGTTTTCCATTTGAAACTGCCTGCAATATTGTTCAATTATAATCAGCCAAAGGAGGTTCAACAAATTGTCCTCAAAAAGTACGACAAACAAAATCTATTCCTCACGCATCACAGTACAAAATGATGTTTAAAAGCCACATACCAAGGCTATGATTAGCTCAAGCAAAGCATCCATTACATCAGGTCGAAAGTTCCACATGTTCATGCGAAAAATCTGAAGAACATTTGTCAAAAAAATAGATGAAATTTGACAACAGAAAACAGGGAAAATAGAATAAACATTCTGTTATCATCTATTTGCTCAGCAGGGGCAGAAAGGATCATCTACTTACTGAAGAAAGAAGAGAATCGTGAAGAACAACATCAATGTAAGAGACTGCTCCAGATAGTGCCTTTAAACTTGTCTGGCAAGCATATATAGAGAAGAATTTGAGACCCAGAAGAAACACAGAAGTGGTGAATGAGACCATTACAGCTTTGAAGAGCTTAAAAACTTAAATGTTGGCAAAGAGCCTACCACAAGCAGAGCCACCTCCTCAGGTGCAAGTCGATCTGTGTGGTGCATAACCCCGACAAGCTGGTTATAACTGTCACTATCACCCTGTAACGAATAGAATTTTATGTTTAAAGCATGGTCTTTAACATTGAAACAATTGTTCCTTATAAATCATGATCCTAAGACAGGTACTAAGACAAGAGGATAAAGTTCACAGTCCTCCTGATTATTATAAACAACATAAAAATCTTGTGCAGAACATAAAAAAGTATGTTTCTTAAAGGAGTACTGTCCAAGGCATAATGAAAACAATATGCTGCATTTGGCAGAATGCTTACAGATGAGACTGAAGTGAGAGCATCCCTGACATGATAAACTAGCTCCGAATCACTGAAATTATCGTCCTCCTCCATTTCATTAAATTCCATCTTGGTGTTCACTAAAAACTCGGCTACCATGGTCTCCGACCCAAACCCAACCGATCCTGTTTTCTCAGCGGGGCCTGGGGGGCCAAAGTTATTTAAGTCCTGCAGAAACAGAGAAAATTAACATCCGCAATTCCTATGAAAGTACCGCAAAGCATGAATCAAGAAAACACTAGCAACGGTCTTGCAGAGTCTTTCATATCTAAACATCATAAAGGCCCATTCAACAATTAGCAAATAGACCCAGCAAAAGCGTAATCATGAAGAAGCCTATTTTATTTCTTCGAAGATTGCAAACAGATAGTGAGTGAGTGCAGACGTACCTAGTAGCCAAGAGTCTGGAGGAATCAGAAGCCAAGATCAAATCAGAAACGTAATCGCAATGAGCGTCAAAGGAATTGCAGCAAGATCGTTGTCTAGTATCCCACACCTTGATACACCCTTCGTCGTCACCCGTAGCGATGGTTGTTTCGCTCAAGTTTATCAACCTATTAATTGCGTCGCTGCCACACAAGACACAAACGTATTAGCAGGGCCAAAGAAATAGCACATAACACAAAACAAGAGAAACAGAGCAACCACCCGTGGGTGATCCAGTCTTGAGAATTGAGCGG
Organism: Casuarina cunninghamiana; assembly: GCA_028551485.1. Taxonomy (NCBI): domain Eukaryota; kingdom Viridiplantae; phylum Streptophyta; class Magnoliopsida; order Fagales; family Casuarinaceae; genus Casuarina; species Casuarina cunninghamiana. Next base: position 6,069,255 of record CM052366.1, on the reverse strand, counting down.
TCCCGAGAAGCGGTGGCTGTAGCTGAGAGAAATCAACGGCCGTTTCTCGTTACTCACTCCAGTAGAGGAGGAGAAATAGGAGCAGACGCAAAGTAAACAAAAAGGGGAATATATGGAATTACCATGTCCGTCGTTGATGAATCTAACAGCCCTGCAAGACTCGGTGTGCGCACGAAGATGGAGCAGGCTCTGAGGCAAGGAAGAAGCAGGGTAAGAGTAAAGGAGAAGGTCACCGTTTATGAGTCCGGTTCGCGGCGGGAGGTGCATAGGAAGGAGAAGAGCACCTAGGGCTCCTCTTTTCTTATAATTTCGTTTTTACCCGCCTCCCTTCACTCTTTTTCTTTTTGGTGGAAAAAAAAAAAAGGAAATCTTGGGTTCAGTTGGGCCGCCCAATCAAGTCGGCTTGTCTCCTTATCGGCCCATTACCTAACCCTTGAGTGCAGGCCCAATCCGAAAGCAGTTTGAAAATTAAAAACATTGTGAATCTTCCAACCCAATCCGAAAGTCCAGCCCAGTTGATCTTTTGTTAAACGTTGCCATGCTCTTTGGTTTGATCTTGCGATTTCCTTTCCCTTGTTTATCTTGCTTATATCTATTATTATCGTTGATATATCATCTTGACAGCAAGTAGGGATTGTTTGGGGAAAATTTTGGGGATATTGTGCTAGTGTTGATACACTCACACTCTTTTTTGAAATCTCAAGCGGTTGATTACGCTCAAATTTGTAAAAACTTACTCCCATTGAGAATGGGGAAGGCATAAAGAGGTCGATTGCCTTGGTTGCAGGAAAAGCAAAGAGAGATGGAAGGAGTTATGGCGATGAAATGAATGCAATGCGTGGTGGAGTGGCCACGAAATTGACGTTTCAAAGTGCAAAAGGTGAGGATAAAAGTAGGAGATAAAAACTATTTATCAAATAATATATTTCATGAAAGAGTTAAAATTTTATTTCTAATGACATTTCAAATATACAATGTACTTATGTGTGGATTTTTCAATTTTCTTCCTCCCTTTTATTTTATGATTATATTTTTTGTTATTTATTAGAATATTTGAGCTTTGATTTTTCTTTTGTCATGATCTTTCATACTCCCTTTGTCGCCCATAGTTTAGGGCCAAGCAATATCTCTATTTAGGAGAGTATTTGTGGTTCAAAAAACATGGAATTAATAGTCAACTAAGCAAGTAGAACCACAGAAATTATGAAGATAAGGATAACATCAAGTTCATGACTTTTATGTGTTCTAATTTCTTTCTTGTTAAAGTAAAAAGGCTTGAGGGAGCATTAATTACAACAAGAAGCTTTTCACACAAGTAAACGGTGCCATATCAATTGACGTCACGTGGCCTTTCCTCTTCCCACAAGCAAAGTCAGTTAACGTCTTGTTTAAATCTAAAAAACTCATGTGCAACCTCCATAAATGCCAGTCAAGCTTTGAAACAAGTATTTGTAGTGAAAAACCCTTTATAGAATAGTCTTGTCTCAACAATGTTCCATTCTTTGTAGTATTCTGCTCTTTGTAGTGTTACAACAAGGTTTATTGCCTTGCAATTACGGTTTCACTAAACTATTTCTATTGTACTTATTTTAGTTTAATATAAACCTTATTTTCAATGTCTACATCTTTGTATTTACTGTCTTCAGCCGTATATGGTTTCTTTCTTTTATAGATTTTCTTCATTTCTTTGCAAGGATAAATTTTTTAATGCTACCATCTGCTTATACCCAAGCTTTATTACTTGAACTCACCGTGCCCCCCACCACCTCCATCAACATGGGCTTCTTCTCATGGAGAAATCCTTCGTCATTTTCCTTCCATGTGAAGTACTCCTCCTACTGCAATGCCACATGTTTACCACACCAGCTCTAAACATTACCTCTGATAAATCTGCACTTCTCTCTTTAAAGGCTCATATTACTTATGACCCTCACACTGTCTTAACACACAATTGGTCCACTAGCACTTCTATTTTGATTGAATTTGACCGAAATACACTGCTTTGTTTCCGGACTGTCACACTAGGGGAACTTATCTTGAAGTATCTCTTAGAACAGTCCAATTACTGAGTTTTCATAATGCCTTCCACCATACGGGTCCCTGAAAATGTCTTGCATCTGAACTTGTCATCGGATCCGAAAAGTCATTGAGATGATAGTGATGGATGTCTCTGGAAGGTTTCCAGGACCTGGATTTTTCTCTCATTCCACGTGATTTTGCAGATCCTATCTGCATTGATGTTTCTGCTATGCTTTCTATAGTTTTTAGCTGCCTTCTGTGTTTTGTAAAATTTTATGCCGCACTAGATTACAGATGGGAATTTGTAAAACCAATATTTGATTTATTGTATCTCTTGTATTGTTTAGTTCACTAATTGTTGTATAACAATTTATGTCGCATAACGAACACCACTTGAGCAACCTATTAAAAGAGTCAACTATCTTGATAACCAAAAATGCAAAACTTTATGAATCTTTTAACTAAAAGTTACTAGAAATCTAATGCAACCTGTAAAGTCAACAAACAGTCTGAGTTGGCCGTCCAACTAATACAGAAAGAAGTGGGTTAGCTTGAAGGGGAAGGCAGTAAATATATAGCTTTGGTTTTACACTTCTCTTTACATTATTTACAAAATAGTGCACAATCTTGCAGCTCCAGCGACGAAAAAACGTGGGAATATCGATGAAAGACTTAAAAACGTATGCCATGAGTTTTGAACTTATATAAGTTGGCGAAAAGAGACATGATAAAGCTTTCGACCACAGCTGTTCGAATGAAGAATTGGTTTGCTTGGTAATAGAAGCAAGATCAAAAGAACTGTTCTGATGCAATGATAAAACTTAACCTTGCATCACACAATTCGATTGAAGTGGTTTTCCTTCACTAAATATTTCAAAAATAAAAATGCAACTTAACGATTTATAGGAAAAATGGATGAATAATGCCTATACAATATAATGCTGATGTTTAGAGGAAAAATGAAGGACTTCCACTGACCGTTGAAGCTCGATCCACAGAGCTCAAAGGTGCGGTTGGCGGTCAATTCTGCAGGGAAAGAGTCATATGCTCAAGTCCGCAAAGTGTTTTCACGGCAAAGCTGCATGCATGGACGAATCTGAGCTAGCACTCCTTGGCTAATGTGGAAGTCCAGCTCTTGGACAACGCGTTCAACCCTAAGCTAATGGAAATATGCCACGCAAAAACATTCTAACTCCCTCCACCGTGAACATATGCATTATAATTTTACCGTACAACCCCAAATTTTTTGAAAAAAAGAATACCACAAAAAGGCTATATTAAGTTATCGTATAATCATTCTTAAAAGGTACTTCAAGAGGAAGGGGTGATCCACCACCTATAAAGCTTCCTTTTGATATGGGATGAATCCAAGCATCTTTAGTATACTCCTTTCGCATAGTGGAAAAAACATTACTAATGGACAAATGGAAGATATAAAAAGGAATCACATCAAAAAAGGGCCTCATGGCTCTGATATCATCTTAAAGACCCAAGTCCACCTCTTCTTAAAAGGTTTCTTTGAGGAGAAAGATTATCTAAGTTCATAAGTGGGACGTGAAAGACCCAACTCAAGTCTAGGAAATTATATGCATGTAAATGACAAGAGATCACCTTCAAGATTTTCTATCATTAACCAAATTTACACATTAATAACTCCAACATTTTCTACCAAGCACAATTATTGTCATTTATTTTTATTCATTGTATTAGCTGAAATTGTATATAAAAAGAGAGTATGGTTTTGTTTTATAATAAGAAATGAAATTTTATTTCGAGAATATGTTTTATTCTCCTATGATATTGTAATAGGGCTGATTAGATATGTGATCACGGTGGTTCCTCTTCTTTTCCTTTCTCTTTTTTTTTTTTCTCTTTTATTTGTGTTTCTTCTTTTGTTCCCATTACTGTGTTTGTACCAGAATTCTTATATTTACCAACAAGTGTGTAATTATGTTTTTAGACAGGTTACATACATAACCGTAAGTGTTGATTTTCATGGTAAAAACGAACACAAAGAATGGAGATTGAATAACTTTTTAAAGAGCAAAATCAACCGAAAGCATTTACAAGAGGACGATACCAACAATATCAAAGAACAAAAGAACTCTTTACGCCACATTTATACAAAAAAAAAAAAAAAGAGAGACACCAAGCTTTTCTTCCCATTGCCAACACCCTAATCCCGAGCAATGGAGGAGCATCTTCCTCTTTCCATTTTAATGAAATCCTCTATCCTACGGATGGGAAAGAAAGTTGTTTGCTTGCCCTGCATTAAATTTAGGTGTTGGAAATTTGATCCTTATTATCCTCCTCAAGTAAAATTTAAGTTACTATTACAGCCAGATAATGTGACAACATCATACTTTGTGCTTCCTATCCAAATAAAAAAGGAGAAGCAAGACCAGTCCCTAGAAGTAAATTGAAATACGATTGCACTGCTAAATTAATTAATGAACTATGTGTTTTTGCCAAAATTTGCAGGGACTTATGAAAAAGCCAATTTCTCCTCTGTCAGCTTCTACATCTACTGTTGTTGCTCAAACAACAAATTTCGGTAGGTACCACAGACTTTCTTTATGTAAATTTCACCTGTAGTGCATCTGTGAGATCTATAGAGGCAGCCCATTATAAGGACCACTAGAAGATCTACGAACTTGTTACGTGCATTAAGGACATTTCACATCATCTACAAAACCACAACAAGAATATGCAAACAAATAGATAAGAAAGAATCGGGCCACAAAACCATTGTTACCTTATAAATAATATTCAAAATATATATATATATATATATAAAGGAGGACTTTGGCTGCATAACCTGTCTTATCCTGGAAAGAATATTTTTTTAAACATGAACAAAGGAGGAGTTGGCATGACTATATTTTATTTTTTTTTCGGTGAAAGGTCAAGAATTATATATAACCATAAAAAAATTACAAGATTCTTCAATTACAATATCATTATTCAGGCTCAAACACTCCATTTGGTAAATTTCAAAGTTCTTGCAAGAACTTATTATAATTTATAAGCTTTACTTTTCTAGTAAATGAAATCTTTCATCTCACATCTTTCTTGATTTTAGCAATAATGGTCAAACTGTCTAGACTTTTATCATTGAATTTTTTTCTATTTCTTTTTCTCCAAATGTGATACAATAGATCCTTGAAAAATACATTAGACATGACCGATTTTTATCCTCAAGAGAATATCCCTTACAAATTTGATATATTCTAATTAGCATGTTTCTATATATCTATGAAAAATAGAGTATAATAGCAAGAGAAAAGAAAGAGAAATATAGAACTCTCTAATATTTAAATATCAACTTTGTATTCTCTAATCCATCATGGTATGCTATCTTAACATATTTTTTAGTTCATATTCAACTTCTAATATTGTATCATAACATAATTTTTAGTAGTCCATTTCCACATTAATTTTTTTTACATGGTATTGAAGCATGTTGATGATACAAATGATGAGTTAAACAGACTTTTCTTTTTCATCATATATTCTTTCCTACTCTGATAGCCAACCGCTTAGGGTATTGACGTGTTCATTGTTCTTTCCTTTTGCAAGAAAAGCAGACATCTTGTAGTCTTAGTCACTACCATAGATTCTGGTAGAAAACTTATTCATTAGTTGTCTAGGACTGCAGACATTAGAAATATACTCGCGGGTTTTTCATCGGCTTTGTTGGTTCTTTGATAAACTGCTTAGGTTTAAAATTTTTGAGACGCAACTGTCAAGAATTTAGCTGCAAGTCACAGGTCCCACCTGTATAGAGACAAGTAGACTGAGATTGTTATTAGTAGCCTTGCATTTCCTTATAGATTTGTTTTCCTTCACGCTGTATAGAGACAAGTAGACTGAACACATCATTCTTTCTGTATTTTCTCTAGCCATGTAACCATTTTTTATCCTGATAAGAAAAGTTCAACTAAGTTATTATGATTGGCCTCTAATAAGATGCCAATCATAATCGACTATATGGCCTCTATGCTTGGAAAAATTGATTGAATTTGACCTAAATACAGTGCTTTGTTTCCGAACCGTCACACTAGGGGGACTTATCTTCCTTGAAGTATCTCTTAGAACAGTCCGATTAGTGAGGTTTCATAATGCCTTCCACCACACGGCTCCTTGAAATCTGAAAGTCATGGAGATGATAGTGCCGGATTTCTATAGATTGTTTACAGGAGCTGTTTTTTTTTTTTTTTTTTTTTGACATTCCAAAAGTCTTTTCGCAAATCTGTGAGCTTGCAATTTTTGGACTAGTTGGGTACAAGACATAGAATCTTACACACACAAAAATAAAATAAAATAAAATACTTGAAGTCAATTTACAAGCTAATTTTTAGCTGGATCTTTAAATCTTCTAACTTAAAGTTAGAACTCAAAATTATTCTAATTCACTCTATACGACCTTAAGCACAATAACACTCAATGTGTGAGAGAATATATATAGTATAAAAGTCATATATTAAAATATAAGATCTGTAAGATAAAAGTTACATGAAAGAGAAACTCTTTAGTTTTGAACTATTTTTTAAGTTGGACCTTTAAACCTTTCAACACCTATCCCATTGATACTAGTCAACTTCAGTTGTCTCATTTGATTCTTCTTTTAACATCAAAATCTCCAACTTCGCCGCAAGACGTCAATGGAGCTGATTATATATCTGGGTCGTCTCACCTCAATCTCCTTTATGTAGCACCACATAGAAAACTTCCTCCCAATAATTTCAGCAAGGTGCCATTTATCCACGGACAACTTTGATCAACGCAGCTTGTTTGCTACTGGGGGTGCCGTTTTTCCAAGATCTATTGAGGTCACAGATTTAACGGTTATGATGTTGACGAATTCAACTATGTTTACAAATGTATGTGTAGCGAAGAAATAATATATACAAGACACCAGCAACAGATGGATTTCTTTCTAGCGAAATGAACTTGACGCACGAAAGGAGTAAGGAACGATCCTGTCAAGTGCCAATGTTTTTGATTAACAATATCATATCATGTGCCAGAGAAGAAGGCAACAAACTAGAGAAATCTGCCCCTCGAATCTTGTCAAAATCAAGACGTGGTTGCAGATGCTGATGCTGATGCTGATGCTGAGGATTTTGTTATCATTCTTCGTGTTCTTGATTTAAATTTTTTTTTATTTTTTGTGAAATGTTAGGTATTATATTTTATTAGATGAAAAACAAAATTATTCAATTATAACATTATTGTCAAGGATCAATAACTATATTTAGAAAACTTCAAAGTCTTGCAAAAACTTAATATAGTTTATAGGTTACACTTTCATAATTGATGAAATCTTATCTCTTACATCCTTTTTTATTTTTACAATAATAATTAAGCTATTTATGCTTTTACCATTAAATATTTTACATTTAATTTAATAATAAAGGAAAAAGGAGGAACAAATAACTACTTAAATTTTATTTTATTATATCCAATTTGAGACCAAATATCATTGACTAATGGGAAATTTTTAACATTACTCACCGTGAGAAATATTAAGTATTTAACTTGAGTTAAACCTGACTTTATATATATGTAGAAATATGAAAAATAGGGTCTAATAGCAAGTAAAAAAAAAAGGAGAAATATAGAACCCATATTAGTTATGTGAGGAGACTGCAGCTAGCAAAAAGTGTTCTATTCTCTTTGCAAACATATTGGATGCCAATTTTTCTACTACCAAAATAGACACTTTATGAAATTGAAAAAATTATTAAAATCTTTCTTTGGGCAGGTAAATCTAATGGATGATGTATAGCAAAAGTGGCATGAAAAGAAGTTTGTAGGCCTAAAATTTATAGAGGACTAGGTTTGATGGACATTCATACGTGAAATAAGGCGGCAATTGAAAAACTCTTATGGTCTCTTGTACATAATAACTCACACTATTTATGGGTTAAATAGATGATAATAGAAAATTTGAAGAGAAGAAATGTATTAGAAGTAGAGATGAAAGGATCATTAGCTTAGAGTTTTAGGAATATTTTACAAATAAGAAGTGAACTCACACAACTAGTGATGGGCTCAGAATACACTATTGCCAAAAGTTATGTAGCACTAAGAGAGAACATAAAAGATGTTGAATGGGCAAGAATTGTATGAAAAGAAGGGGTACCAAAGCATAATTTTATCTGCTGAATCCTTTTAAAAGACAAACTATCTATAACATATCGTGTGGATGTATGAAATAGCTCAGTGGACTTACAATGCAACATTTGCTAACAAGGAAAAGAATCACAAAAACATTTATTTTTTAAATGCAGGTTTAAAAATTACATATGATAGGCTCTATTAGGTATGAATGGATTAACTTGAAGAATTGAACACTAAAGAGCTGAAATATGTTGGATGATCAAAGTTGTCAAGAGTAAGAGTTTTATAATAATCATGCTTAGTATATCTTTCAATGCCATATTGTACCACATTTGGAGGAAAAAAAAATAGAAGAAGATTTAATAATAAAAGTCTAGACAGTTCGATCGTTATTTCTAAAATCAAGAAGGATGTGAGAAAAAAGATTTCATGTACCAAAAGAGTAAAGCCTATAAATTATAATAAATTCTTGCAAAAGCTTTGGAATTTACCAAATGCAGTGTTTGAGCTTAAATGATGATACTGCAACTAAATAATCTTGTAATTTTTTTACGATGATATATAATTTTTGACCTTTTACCAAAAAAATATATATATATATATATATATATATATTTAAATATCAATTTTGCATTCTCTAATCCATCATGCTAGGAGCCTTGAATCAAAGATTTACCTTCAAGTTATGGAAAAATATTATGTATAGTCCAAAGTTTTATTAAAGAATAGAGATTTTTTTTTCTTTATGAAGAGAATTATCAAGAAAGAAATTAGACAATATGATACTTATATTACTATTTAACATGTCCCCTTGTCTTGAACATGGGTCAATTCACAAAAAAAAAATAGAATGATAAGGTGAAGATCACATATTTATAGTTTGTAATATATATTGTATTCAAGTAAGATTTAGTCAATATGAAATTTGTATTATGTTTAATATATATGATTTTTCATTTTTTTTTCATTCAATTAGTATCTAGGATTTTCTGTGTTAGTTTAAGTCCATTTGATGCACATTTATGATTCTTAAGAGATAAAAAAATGAACTTTGATTAGTTGATCCATGAACAATCGGTGAAAACTACAAGCTTACATCTATTGACCTATTTTGTTAAACTTCATCATCAAATCGATCTCATCTCGAGGCATTATTTAGTTTGAAATTATAAATTCATTTATGCTTAAATAAATTAATTAACATATAATGATAAATGATACTAGAAGAATATGAAATCCTTATTTAAATTTTTTCAAAAAATATAAGTTTAAAGAGTTTGTAGAATTATAGGAACTAGTTGAGCTTCTTTGCTTGATATTATTATAATATTTTCGTCTAAAAATATTAACATAGGAAACAAATATTGTTATTATAGTTCATTTAGTTACTAGATATCCACGACGACCATCTACTAGCTCATTTATGTTAAGCTACAACATCAAATGAATCTCATCTTGAAGCATTACTTAGTTTGAAATTATAAATCTATCTATGTTTAAATAAATATATTGAAGTTCTGAAGATAAATGAGTTACTAAAAGCATCTCAAACCCTTATTTTGTCAACATTAAAACTTTTCAAAAAAAAATAATTTTAAAGAGGTCATAGAATGATAGATACTAGTTTGAGCTCCTTTGCCTAAGAACGGATTAAAGACCATTCTTTAAGTCGCAGCGAGAAAGAAACAAAAAGAAGGGTGAAATTGTTCTTTAGCAGGTCTCAAAGTTTTTTTTTTTCCACGTGTATCACATACAAGCCCCTCTAGAAGAACTTTGAAAGAAAATAAAAAGATATGTAGGTGGCCATTATAGACTTTTAACCAACGATAGCATGAAACTGCAGTGTGGTCATCTTGATGAATATTTTTGGCCTATGCAATGATCATCACTAGTTTTAAATTATTCTATTTAAGGATAAGAATAGAAGAAAAAGACAAGATAAATCTACTTTGTGAAAAGTAAAACTTTTTACTTTGAAAGAACAAGTAGAAAATTATTATTTATGATATTATTTAGGTAAATGTACTTTGTGAAAAAAGTAGGATTTTTATTTTGACAGAAAAAGTAGAAAATTATAAATATAACATTATATGGATAAATGGTAAGTTATGATATTTGTTTTAATTTTTTTAATAAATCAAAAATAAAATTTATTTGCAAGTAAAAAAACCATTCTCACCGATTTAAGTAGTTAGCATGATGATCAAGTTGTGCAATGTTAGACGAGCGGTCAAGTGGACTTCTATATATATTTCTTTGAACTTTGTTTCGCTTACCAAAATATTCATTTATATGTATCATTCATTTGAAGTACTTTTTCTTTTGGTTAATAATGCATGGTTGTCAATTTTGTGGCAGAGGCAATCCCAACAGAAATCGGTAATCTACAAAAGCTTGAACTCTTGTCAGTTGGTCTCAACCATTTTACTGGCACAATTCCAACAGAGATCTTCAATATCTCAACAATAAAAGCAATTTCATTGCCTGTTAATAACTTTTCAGGCCATCTTCCATCAAATATTGGCCTTTTCATTCCAAATCTTCAACATCTTTTACTTGGACTTAATAAGTTGAGTGGAACAATTCCTAGCTCTATTTCCAATGCTTCACAACTTACTAAGCTATATCTAGGCAACAACTCATTTTCGGGCTCAATTCCTAAAGCACTTGGGGATTTAAGACTCCTTTAACGGCTCCATCTAGGTAGAAATAACTTGACCATTGACTCTTCACCTCCTAAATCAAACTTCCTCTCTCTTTTATTTTCAAATTTGGCATATCTAAGACTTTTAGACTTGTCAAATAATCGAATAAATGAGATCATTCCCACTTTCATTGGAAATCTCTCATCCTCTCTTGAAGAACTTTACATATGGAATTGCAGTATAAATGGCAACATTCCTAAAGAGATAGGAAATTTAACCAACTTGATGGTCTTAAGTGTAGAACTCAATGAGTTGACTGGATCTATTCCATCTACAATTGGAAGATTGTACAACCTTCAAGGTTTCTATGTTCAAAAAAATGCATTAGAAGATTCCATACCATCAAATCTTTGTCACTTGAAAAGATTATACTCATTACACTTAAGTCATAATATGCTTTCTGGACCAATTCCTTTGTGCTTAAATAATCTTACTTCTCTTAGATTTCTTTTCTTAGACTTTAACCAAATAACTTCTGTGATTCCTTGGAGTTTATGGAGCCTTACATATATCTTAGAAGTCAACCTCTCTTCAAATGCACTTAATGGCACTCTCCCTTGGGAAATTGGAAGTTTAAAGGTCTTGATAGAATTAGACTTATCAAAAAATCAGCTCTCTGGTGATATCCCACAAGTACTTGATAACTTCAAAGATATGGAGTATCTTTCTTTGGCAAATAATCAATTAAGAGGTTCGATTCCTTACTCGATTGGCAAAATGGTAAGCTTGGAATTCTTGGATCTTTCCAATAATAACTTATTTAGGGAAATTCCAAAGTCTTTGGGAGCACTTGTATACCTCAAATATCTAAATGTCTCTTTCAATAAACTACGAGGAAAAATTCCAGTAGGAGGACCATTTGCCAACTTCACTACTACATCATTTATGTCAAATGATGGTCTTTGTGGTCCTTCCCAACTACAAGTTCTTCCTTGTAAAGGTGTTTCTCAATCAGACAAGACTATAACAACTCATGTCTTAAAATATCTATTGCCAATAGTTGGATTAGCAATGGTTGCTATTGTTCTTATGTCAATGTGGGAAAGACATAGAAATTGGAATGCAGAATCTCAAGTTGAGAAAGACTTACCACATTTATCAACATGGAGAAGAATCTCCCACCAAGAACTCATAAAAGCAACAAATGGATTTAGTGCAAATAACTTTCTTGGTGAAGGAAGCTTTGGATCAGTATACAAAGGGAAACTTTTAGATGGGATGAATGTCGCAACAAAAGTTTTAGATTTGGAAGTAAAAGGGGCTTTGCAGGTTTTTAGCACAGAATGTGAGATCCTAAGCAATGTTCGTCATCGAAATCTTGTCAAAATCATTGGTATTTCCTACAATAAGAATTTCAAAGCACTCATATTGGAATACATGCCTAATGGAAGCCTAGAAAGGTGGTTGCATTCTCAAAACTACTATTTAGATATCTACCAGAGGTTAAATATAATGGTTGATGTTTCATTAGCATTGGAATACCTCCATTATGGGTATTCAATGCCTATTGTTCATTGTGATTTAAAGCCAAGTAATATACTATTAGATGAAGACATGGTTGCACATGTAGCCGATTTTGGCATTGCCAAACTATCAGGAGATGTTAATTCTATGATGCAAACAATGACTCTTGCTACGATTGGGTACATGGCACCAGGTATATTTTTTAACTTGCAACTTAAGCTTGGATATTTATCATTCTACTCATGCAAACATGGATAACAATAGGCATTAGGTAGAATTCTAATCATTCTAGTTCATTTCTTTGAAATTTTCTATTTCATTGCTATGCAATATAAAATTATGCTCTTATGATTAATTGAAATGTTTCGCAGAATATGGATCAGGAGGAATTGTTTCTAGAAGAGGTGATGTGTACAGCTTTGGAATTTTACTAATGGAAACGTTCACAAGAAAGAAACCCACAAATATCATGTTTACAGAAGAAATGAGCTTGAAGCGTTGGATAGAAGAATCATTACCTATTTCAATAACCAAAGTCATTGACTCCAATTTGTTGAAAGCAAACAGGGATCATGCTTCTATAGAGGATTGTATGTCATCTATAATGGAATTGGCTTTGTTGTGTTGTGCAGAATTACCAAATCAGAGGATAAATGCAAAAACTATTTCAAGCACCCTCAACAAGATCAAATCAAAGTTTCTACAAGGTACTGAAGCAATCTAAGAGCATCAAGTTTGTTTATACTTCTTTGGTGTTTTTGCTTTTGAAAACATTATAATATTGTTGGGACTCCCTCGAGGAGATTTTTTATAGTTAATGGTTTGTTGTGATAGATAATAATATTAGTGTTTCAAATAGTTATATTTCTTTACAATTAATGGTTTGTTATTTTAGATGATAATATTAGTATTTTAAACAATTATAGTTAATGGTTTTATTGACCATATAATCAATTGCTTGTGGGTATTGGTTAGTAATGGTAGTTGCCTCATTGTGCTTTTGTTTTAATTCTCATTTAATGTAAACATTGCCTCCACATCTCAAATCGATTTGCTATTTTCCGTCTCATCACATAAGAATAGTTCATACTAAATTATCTATCATAACAACATTTGCATCAAGTATTGACGCATATAAGCTAGACCCTTAATTAATTATCTTATCCAACTTCCACGGGTAAGCAACTTAGATTCCAATGAAGTGTCCCTTCCATCCAGCCCAAGACAACAAAAATAAATCATGAAAAAAGAAGCCTCATCATTTTGAAGTTCAGTCCCTTATTTCAAAAGAAAGGATGGGTGAGGGGAGGAAGGGAAGCATTAGAAGGTTACATGAATAACATCAAGGGGTAAAAGTGAAGGAATCTTGACTATAGTAAGAAAGCTCAGTTAAAATATATGCTAATATTGTAGCTTGATAAGATAATGGAGTACTCTGTACTCCACTCCCCTACAGGAGAAGAGAAGGGAAACCGAAAAGTAGTTTCATTATTATGAACTTGAAAGAATTGTTGTTTAATTAGGAATGAGGAAATGAATCATTCTAGGGAGACTAACAACCACAAAAAAAAAGGCCCTAAAGAAATCTTTTAGTAAATTCTTTATATATATTCCAAGTCTAACAATAGAAGTATTTTTTGCAAGAGTAATTACATTAACAAATATGGATATAAACTCTTAAAACCTCCAATTTTTTTCCTTGATGGAGTTAAGCATCTGTCTTCACAGAATACCTACTATTATTAGTAAAATAAGGGAGAAGTACACACCCGGACTCCGCAGGATTTCGCTTCGGATTTGGTTCCACCAAAATCATGTCTAGAAGGCTACATCATCATTATCATCCTTGAAGTTTCCGGTGCTGCAAAATTCCCTGTAACTGTTGTCACTGATAAACAGCTTTGTAGAGTCTCGTTCAACTTTTCCATCTCCTTCATACGTCATGGTTGCTTTATCATCCTTGAAGGCTACGTCATTTCCAAACAAAAAAGGCGAAGCAAGACCAGTCCCCAAAAGTGAATTGAAATAAGCATGCGCTACTAATTAACTAATGAACTATGCGTTTTTGCCCAAATTTGTAAGGACTTGCTAGGAGATTGTCATTTGTTAATATTCTTTTCAGATAAGAATGGTTATGAAGCCACACTCCTCCTTTGTTTATTTGTTTGAATGTTAGGTACATCTTCCAGTGGTCCTTATAACGGGCTTTGCTAGGAGATTGTCATTTGTGTATTAGTAGCCTTGTATTTTATTATTGATTTATTTTCCTTTAGGTTGTATGGATACGAGTAGACTGAAAACATCATTCTTTCTGTATTTATCTCAAGCAGTAACCATTCTTGATCCTGAAATAGAAAAATCTGCTAAGTTATTGTGCAAATCCTTATTCTTGTCAGCAACATAATCAACCATGTGGCCTCTATGCTTGGAAAAATTGATTGACTTTGACCGAAATACACTGTTTTGCTTCCCAACCATCACACTTGGGGAACTTATCCTCCTTGAAGTATCTCTTAGAACGGTCCAATTACTGAGGTTTCGTAATGCCTTCCACCATACGGGTCTTGAAGATGTCTTGCATTTGAACTTGTCAACGGATCCGAAGGTCATTGAGATGATAGTGGTGGATGTCTCCGGACGGTTTCCGGGACTTGGATTTTTCTCATTCCAAAAGCCTTTTGGGAAATCTGTGAGCTTGCAATTTTTGGACTAGTTGTGTGCAAGAAAAGAGTCAACTTCAGCTGTTTCATTGATTCTTCTTTCAACTTCAAAATCTCCAACTTGACCACAAGACGTCAATGGAGCTGATTAAATGTCTTTGTGTTCTGTTGTTTGGGGGGGAGGTTGTGGTTGGGGTTGGCGCTCTTTTTCGCAAGATCTACTGAAGTCACAGGTGTTTACAATGATGTGGATGAATTCAGTGGTGTTTACAAATGTATGTCGATAATGAAGAAATGATATATACAAGACGCCAGCAATAGATGGATTTCTTTCTAGTGAAATGAACTTGAAGCACAAAGGAGTAAGAGATGACACTGTCTGTCAAGTGTCAATGTTTTCAATTAGCAAAATCATGTTCCAAAAAATAAGGGAAGAAACTAGAGAAATCTGTCACTAGAATCTTGTCAAAATCATTAGTTGTTTGACACCAGTTTGGGATATTTTTCTCATGTTATTCTATCCCACTATGCACGGAGTTTTAAGTCAAGTCTTAGCAAATCAAGATATGGTTGCAGATTCTAGGGACTTCGTTATCATTCTTTGTGTTCTGATTTAATTTTAGTTTAGTAATAAGAGAAACAAGAGGAAGAAATAACTACTTAAATTTTATTTTATTATATGCAAATTGAGATCAAATATTATTGATTAATAGACAATTTTTTACTTTAGTCACAATGAGATATATCTTTTCACTATTTATGGTTAATTAGAATAATCTTTTCACTTTGTTTGATCATTAGATTTATCAAACATTAATCAAGAGAGACTTTTCAATATAACGTTAACAAAATATAGCTACTTTGGATGATAAAATCTAATTTTGGGTAAATGGGATCTTATTGTGTCAATGTTGTGAGTTTTAACATCATTATTCTAATGTTTACTATTGTGTCAATATTGTGGTTTTTTATATCTTTTCCCAAAGTGGAAAAGGTAAGGATAAAATTAGCAGAAAAAAACTATTTATGGAATAATATATTTCATAAAAGTGTCAAAATTTAATTTCTAACTAGGTTTCAAATATGTAATGGACTTATGTGTATGGATTTCTCAGTTTCTCCTCCTTTTTCTTTTATGCTTATATTCTTTGCTATTTATTGAAATATTTGTGCTTTAATTTTTCTTTTGTCATGATCTTTCATACTCCCTTTGTCCACCATAGTTTTGGGTCAAGCAATATCTCAATTTGGGTAAGTATTTGAGGTTAAGAAGACATGAAATTAATAGTCAACAAAGTAGAACCACAGACATTACAAGGATAAGGATAATAATAAGTCACGACTCTTCCATATTCCACTTTCTTTCTTCGCAAGGATAATTTTTTAATGCTTCCATCTATTTATACCTGCCAAGCTTTATCACTTGAACTCACTCTGCCCTCCACCACATCCATCAACATACGCTTCTTCTCATGGAGAAATTTTCTCCTTCGTCATTTTCCTTCCATGTGTAGTACTCTCCTGGTGCAATGCCACATGTTTACCACAGCAGTTCTAAACACTACCTCAGATCAATCTGCTCTTCTCTCTTTAAAGGCTCACATTACTTATGACCCTCACAATGTCTTGACAAACAATTGGTCAATTAGCACTTCTGTTTGCAGTTGGTTTGGTGTCACTTGCACTTCTTGCCATCACCGAATCACTGCCTTGAATCTTTCTTACATGGGCTTTGTAGGCACCATTCCTCCACATAAGGGAAATCTCACATTTCTTGTTAGCCTAAGCATCGAAAGCAACAGCTTTTATGGCTCTTTACCCAATGAGTTGGCACGTCTGTACCGGTTGCAGCACTTATCCTTTGGATTCAATAACTTTGGCGGAGAGATTGCATCATGGATGGTTCAAATATCCAAACTTCAAAACTTGTCTCTGTCCAGTAACAATTTTGTTGGTAGTATTCCACAATCTTTATCCAACATTTCCTGCTTGTAAGAGATTGATCTTGCTAATAGCCAGCTTTTAGGCTCCATTCCATCCCCCATCCTCAACATGTCTTCACTATGAGTCATAGCTCTTGAATCCAATAAGTTGTCTAGCGGACTACCAGTAGATGCATTTAATCATCTACCCAACTTACAACAACTTAATTTTTCTTATAATCATTTCCATGACAAACTTCCATCCAACTTGTTCAAGTGCAAAGAGTTGCAATATTTGTCATTGCAATACAATAACTTTACAAGAAGAATACCTTTGGAAATTGGAAATCTAACCTTACACTTAAATTTAGACCTTTTGCACAACAACTTTGAAGGTATGTTCAGTCCCATTTTAGTCAATTTTCATTCTTTAATTTATTAGTAATTTTAATTATTTGTTCCTAATGGGTAAGTTGTAATCTTCATCCATCACATTCAAGTGCAAACAATTACAAATTATGTATCAACAATTTAATCATTTCATTGGGAGAGTACATTTGGAAATTGGAAATTTAACCGTGCCAAGAAACTTATCTCTTCGTACAAACTATTTTGAACGTGAGTTAAGATTGTTTTAGTTTGATTTAGTCTTATAATAGTCAATTTACTATCCTTCACATTTATTTGGCATATCATCCTTGGGAATAATTGATATTCATTACAACTAGCTTTTATAATCTATTCTTGACTCTATTTTCTATGTATCCACATTATGAAAGAAAAACCTATCTATGGAGAATAAGCTTTCTAATTCCTCACCTTTCATTACTTTCAAACTTTCTTCCTTACAAGTCATACTTCTCTATAATTATAAACTCTCTTCCTTGCTTTACCTATCATGCTAAGAAAATAATTTCTTAGGAATAAAAAATTGACCTCAAGTCTTATGCCTTGATCACCTCTAAAGTGTGTTTTTCCTTTTTTTAGCATGTTCTATTATCTATTTCTTTGAAAATTTAAACAGAAGACCTACAAAATGTCACATATAGGGAATTAACAATATCATCCCATAGCTTAACAAACAAATTAAAGGTTCAATAGTATCATCAAATCTTGTAGATGTTTGTCTACAATCATGTTTGTTCAACTAACAGAAGACCTACAAAATGTCACATATAAGGAATTAACAATATCATCTCATAGCTTAACAAACAAAATAGAGGTTCAATAGTATCATCAAATCTTGTAGTTGTTTGTCTACAATTATGTTTGTTCAACTGACAAATTAACTAAAATTAGTAGGAAAGCTTCATTTAGGTATCAAATCATGGGGTTGGTTCCATTATAGGAGCCCTAAATCAAAGACTTACCTTCAAGTTTGGAAAAGTACGATGCATAGTGCAAAAGTTTTATTAAAGAATGGAGATTTTTTTTCCTTTATAAAGAGAATTCTCAAAAAGAAAATTAGACAATATGATACTTATATTACTATTTAACATACCCCTTTGTCTTGAGTATGGATCTATTCACAAAGACAAAATAGAATGATAAGGTGAAGATCAAAGTGTTTTAGTTTGTAATGAATATCATATTCAAGTAAGATTTAGTCAATATAAAATTTATATTTTATTTTTTATATTACATTTTTTATTTTATTTTTTTTGTCATTCAATTAGTATCTAGGATTTTTCCGTGTTTGTTTAAGTCCATCTGACGCACATTTATGATATTTAAGAGCTAAAAAATAAACTTTGATTTGTTGATCCATGAACAATCGGTGGAAATTATAGGCTCAAATATTTACCATATATTGACCCAGTTGTGTTAAACTACAACATCTAATCAATCTCATTTTGAGGCATTACTTAGTTTGAAATTATTAATAAATTAGAAGTCTAATTATCAATGAGCTATAGAAGAATATGAGGCTGTTAGGTTGGTAGAGTAGGATGTTTTGATGAAGCAAGTGGGTCATTATCTAATGCAAATTGTAGAGTCAACAAACTGTCTGAGTTGGCCGTCCAACTAATACAGAGAACAGTGAGTTAGCTTGAAGATGAAGACCTTAAGTATACAGCCAATCATTCTAGAGTTCGACCATGAGGTACAGTTTTGGTTTTACTTAAACAGTTCTACAGAACCGTAGAAAGGGGTAGGTACTTAGATAAGTTGGACAGCTCTCCTCAATAGTGAGGGAAACAAGGAAAAGGAAGTGTTGAGGATCAGAGACAGCATGGGGAAACGATGGTGGAAGATGTAAGAAAATACCAGTGGAAGACGCAAGAAAATCTAATGTAAGACGGATCTCTATTCGCCTGTAAGGTTGAAGTATAAGGGTCCCATATATACTTGGAGCAGGGATGAAATTTTTTTTATTTTATTTTTAAAAAAAAGAAGATATTTTTGGAGAAAACGATACTTATAGATGCTACAAATCCTTCTTTCTCCTTATACCCGTTGGGATACCATAACATACAGGTGATGCTCCTATCAAGAAGGGGAGTCTGCAAGCTTCACGAGCCTGAGACATGAATGATCCAATTCTTGCTCCATGGTCACAGAAATCCTTTGACAAATTTGTTTCACAAGTTTCAGATGGCCTCGAATTCTTCCTTTGGGTTTTCCTCTTTCCGTTACCTTTATTTCCCTTTATAGTCATGGCCTCGAATTCTTCTGCTACTAAATTGCACTGGGCACAACCCGAGGAAAGACTGGATCTTTCTCTCAACCAAGCATTGAGCATGGCCCTTCCAAATCGGTCAATGTCCTTGTCTGTCACTTCCCAAAGATTGGCAACAATGACAGGAGAACCAGCTTCCAGATAACATAGTGGGATACCTTCTGGAATGTAACACCCATTCAATGTCAGAGCACCACTACTGCAGCCCATCAGGAGAGCAGCAGCACAGTTTTTGAGTCTTTGAAACTCATGTCCGGGAATGTACTGTGCTCCTGTAACACCATAGAGAATTCATATTCAATAATCCAAGGGAAAATTTCCTAACCAAATCCATAATGCCATAAAGAATTGAATGGGTGAAGCATATACGAACTCAAGATGATTAATGTGTTTTTTGACCGTACCACTTCCATGGCCAAAATAAGTAAAGAGATCATGGCTTGTCAAGGCTACAACCAATTCTTCAGCTGTTGGTGCAGATCCAGCCCTCCCCTGTGAATTTGTTTTAAGTGAGAAACAAACAGATTATGCTATAGTTAACTTCCATGCGTAGCTTGATGGGGAATACAGTCCAAAGTTCTTGAGAACTGACTCTTTTAAAGTGACCAAAGATAGAATGTATGAGCAAAAGAATATATGCATGCGTGCAAACATGTAGAGATGCCAAAAGAGAAAACATGCTGGTATATTTGAGATTATCTATATATGAATTGTACAATGATATACAATGAAGAAGGAGACCACAGTCCTAAGTCTCTCAATTTCTTTTATTTACCAGAGAAGCAAATAGGAATTACCTTCAAGTTCTGATCTCTGAACCAGTTCTCAAATTCAACTTGCGTGCTTTCAAGATCACCACTCGGATTCAACAAGTAAAATGAATCCAAGGGATCAATCAGGGGTAAATGACAAACAATCTTCCCAAGTTGCGGTTGATGGTGATGGCTTCTATCAAGTGCTACAGAGATGCTACCAACAGAAGGCATGCGATAGACCTCCTGGTTTCTTAATATTGGCAAATTCTCCCATGGAAGCATCTGTGAAAGTTAATAAGCTTAAAAACTGAGTGCTTACAAATAGATAAATCATTTTCCATTCCCAAAGGTAAGACAAGAAAAGCATCTCCGGCCCTAAATTCATTGAATACTTTGTTTGCCTAGGTAAGCAAAGAAAAAGACATCCCCAAAACAACAATTTTCAATTGCAAATATGCCAAAGACTGCAGAAGAAGAAATCATGACTAATCAAGTTGCGCTCTTTCATTCTGTCAAAGGACTTAGAAGAGAATATATCAAAGAAGTACACAATGTAGCTTGCTAATACCAGGTCACTGGATTAACTAAAGTCCATTCCAAAATCATTTAAGTGGAACAATCAAACATGACTTTTCAAAATCAACCTCTGGCTCTGTTAAACTAGAAAGAAAAACGTAAAACCAAAGACGCACCTGCACTTCATGGTCCAACACTAGAACAACTGGCTCTCTTTTTACGGAGTCTTCCACTTTTAGTTTACTCATGGCTTCTTGTATTAGTTGGACGGCCAACTCAGATTGTTTGTTGACCTCACAAGACGCACTAGGTGATGACTCACATGCATCTTCAAAATATCCTACCCTACCAATATGACAAACTCTCGAGCATAGCTGTGAAATACATGCATCTTCAGAGGCATACTTAGAGGCTCCAAGAATAATCTTAAGAAGACCCTCATTTATGTCCAGTTTGCATTTAGATCTTAGATCACGCACAAGTTTTTTGTGTACCAACTCCAGCCGCTTCCAGTCAGACAATTCTCCCAACAGCACATATTTCCAGGGACCAAACCATGAATCTTCCAAGTTCCTGATGAAAGGCACCATGCAAGTGACAACCAGTATTTCATTTCACAAAATTCTATACCATAAGCTGGGACAGTATGACATGCCATGAAAATTTCTTAAAGGCTCTCATTAGAAAACTTAATAACTGTTTATTGCCCCAAACTAAAATCTATCACTTAGAGAAGAAAAAGTGGTAACAAAGTCCAGCTACATTCGCCTATTCCAAACTCAGTAATGTGCCATGCGAATCAAAACATAGTAAGAAGCTTGCAAATAAGAAGGATGCATTCAAATACAAACAGAGTGGTAAGTACCTCAGAAATTTAGCAAGACGACAGTCAAGCTTCTGTCTACACATCCACCATAATGTCCTATTCCCTTCTGTATCTTCAAAAGGAAACTTTGAAGATGATAAATAATTCTCCTCCAATATCAGCTTATAAACGGGAGCTACATCATCAACCACAGAGGAACCCCAGGGGCAGTGCCAATGTCTATCTAATTCCTGGCTCTTGCAGAGTTTACCAGAGCCAGGGCTAGCATCATCTTCTGAGGCTTCTGCTACAATTGACCAAGGTATTTACAATGTCATGCACCAACTATTAGTCTCTTCTGAGAAGCTGCAATTTAGAATTCAATTTCAAGCAAAATACCTTCTGTAACGGGATCCACAGGCAGAATTAAAACAATAGGTTGACATTCAGAGTTCAAGCGCGACACTAGCATCCATTCATGAGCATGTGTAGGATGAAGCAACAAATCCTTTAGTAGATTACTGTGAGGACATCCAAGCAAACTTATACAAACCACTGTCATGCCCGGAAAGCCAGCAAAGAATTCTGTTACAAATTCTTCAAGATCCTGAACAGAGTCAGGTGCAAGCCTGCAGCAGGAAAAAGAGGCACAAGTTAGAGTCTGATTGGTGTTTCAGCCTGTAAAAGCAGTAACTACACAACCTGAGCCTGTTGCTTGTTTCCTCTTCGCAAGTTGAGCCCGGAACAGATGAGGCCTGAGAATAGCCCCAGTCAAAGTATGAAACAGTATATGAAATTTGTACACCGAAGAAACAGAAAGTAACGATTTGAAAAGAATTATTGCAAAATAAGTATGCTAAGTCGCAGGGCAAAATGTGTGTTGTAGACAATAATATTGTTGGTAGAACTAGTGGGCAAACAAACATAACATGTACAATGAGGAATAACAATTTTTGAAATGATTTTTCATTTCTCAAGGGAGCAACAAATTTCCTGCAGAGACAAAAAAAATTATTTCCCCGTCTCAGAATAGGCAGTTGCCGAAGGAAGCACACCTATAAAAATTCAGTTGAATGGATCTAGGAACTCAATCTTCCAGATTCTTAATTTCTTTTGTATATTTGTCCAAAATATGCAAAATAAGAACAAGTCTTTCAAATATAACACTGCAATACATGATTTCTATAAACTTATTTTTACATTTGACTATCTCATTAGAGTAAGAAAGAAAATCACAATTAAGTTTTCTGCAAATATCCTCAAAGATACAGTCAAGAACTGTCATAATTTGTAGGACATTGGCCAAAAGCTTCTTGAGCATATAATTCAACAACTGTTTGATGGGGAAGTGAAAACCACTCTAAACATAAATTGATATTCACAAGAGCCAAACAAAAGGTGAAGGAACGAAACAGGACAAGTGAATAATTCCTGCAATCTCCAAATTTTTTAAGCAAACATTTTCTGTTAAATAATGCATGAAGTGGCCTCATATACAACCAGGAATTCTGCAATACTTCATCATTTATGAAAATAGATAACACAACTTCTCCCTTCTTCCTTCTTCTAATCATTTATAGTGAAGAGTTGTGAACTTCGAAAGGAGATATTGTTAAATCTAAAGCAACTGTTTGTTTCTGAGAATACTTGGAAAAGTCAGGGTGGTTGGGAGCCTGCACTAAATAGATTACACAAATTGACAAAACGAACAGCACATAAAGTAAAATAAAGGATACTAATTACACTTTATCATATGAAACTACTTGTCCACGATTTTCAATATCAAGCAGTTCGTCCAGAATTCACTAGTTGGTTATAGAAATTAATAAGCTAATGACATACCTTAGCATCCTCAACTTTTGATCTCCAAGTTATTCTTGAAAGGAACTGGTAATATAGATGAGGGCCAAGTGATGCTTGATGGAAAAATGAAGCCCAATGGTCATTAGAGAGTGTTTTGGAGGAGAATAAGGGAAACAGCTCGGTTGTGGCAGAAAGTACATAAATAGTAGCAAGCAATTGAGAAACCTGTTGTGTCATTTTAAATGTTAATGGTTAATCATCTCCATGATGAGAGAAAAGGGGGTGAACTACAGAACATAAGAGCATTCAAAATCAAAATGGTATGAAGTCTTTCAATTGCGCTGCATGGATGCCAAGATAAAAGTGTAAGTCAATATGAGAAGATTTATGAGTGTTCAAAAGCTCTCAAATCAAGTAGGAAGGAGCATGCACTTTGTAAATATGGAAGCTAAGTTAAAAATGAAATTTATTTGGACAGGTTTATAATAAATCCAAGAGCAACAAAAAATGTTTTGCATAGAACTGGACCTATACTAACTCCAACTTGGACCTCTAGGCACATGTCCAAAATCAGTTTAATCATCAGGACAATAATCCATGTCCCCATATCCAACTCAAAAAAACTATACTATGACAAAATCAAATAATAATCTAGCCATCTAAAACCAATTTCTGTATATAAATTAAAACGGAAAACTAACACAGCAGTATATCATTGTTATGTGGATATTTGAATCCACAACTGGGACTTAGACACAAACCAACTCCACTTAACTAGTGTTTAAACAGCTAAAAGTCCTCACAAATCTAAATATCAGGTACGACAATTTAGTGTTGATGCTAGTTTAACCGTTTGATTTCCCAATAAATCATCAAGCACATTTTTCAATACTTGAGCTTTCTTGGAAAATATAAATGATAAAAAATATCATGCAGCTGGAAGAGGCTTTCACATCAATCAAAAGCTTCCAATAATAGACAAGATTTTCTTTTTTGCACATTATATGTGACAAGTGTCAGCTAAAACCATTTATGTACACTTGAATCAGTTGTAATTTCACAAAAACAATTCTCGTCAGACAAAATAAATAATAAAACTCGGAAAACATAACTTCTCACGCAACCATTGTTATGCCAACCTCATTAAAACAGAAAACCAGATGCTAACCTAGATCCCAAGTCTTGCAGTTTTCCTCAATATGAAGTGGCCACAGCCCACTTTTACTAAATTAACAAGGTTCCCTGACTACAATGATGATACCAGGGGCCCTCCAGTGTAGTTTAGAGGAACATGAACGGAACAAATAACTCTGATTTGGGTGTGGTGAGTGGGGGCAGAGGGAGGACGGAATGCATACGGGACTGACATAAGAAACTGCTACTTTAGAAGCAAATGGCCTGACCATCCTCTAGGTAATGACTGAGACCAATGCTTAGAATAAAAATCTATCAAAAATAGTCTACTAAAGGGAGGCAATAAAGCCCTAGAAATCCCTGAAATGGGATCTACACCTTACAATTGGTGGATGACAAGCCTAACCGCACCTTAGAATTAAGCCAAGTGCACCAGGAAGGGTTCCCATAAAGCAATGACCAGACGTTTTAGAGCAATTAAATATATCAAGGATAAAAATAAAAGCAACAAGATATAAATCCATCAGAAAATCAAGACAAAGAAAACGTAAATAAAGTTTGACCTTCTGAAGAAGCATTGGCACCTCACGGCAGAGAACAAAAGCCAGCATCAACCAAGACACTAGTTTTTCCAAGTGAATGTTAGATAGATCACAGCAAGGTTTCCTGGTCACAAAGCAAACAAGAAAAAGGAAGGTAAATTAAGCTATCAAAAGTTAGAAATATAATAGCTATTTGTGCCATTAAGATACTGAAAATACCATTACTCTACTGACAATATGTACATGCTTATGTTTGTGGCAGACGAGCAAGCAGCCCTATGTGAAGAGAGTAATCTCTCAAGCATACCAACTAGGAGAATTTCTGTGTGTACATTAGCATTTTAAAAAATAAAAATTTCTAATCTAAGAGAGACATATGAAACGATGCAGAAGAAATATGATCATGGTTTTTAAGGTGAATTAAGTATCAAAAGAAACTTTCAGCAAAAATTCACTTAGATTCAACATCTTCAAGGGGATATCAAAAAAGGAACAATTTTCTTGTCCTTCAAAATAAAGGCCCTTATTAACAGAAAGATAGCTAAGGCAATAAAAGCAAGAAATATCAGAAATAGGAAGAATGTTGAATCCCATAAAGACTTATAAGGGTGAGGCCATGACCATTCCTATGAAAGAAAAGTAGGTTAACATCAACATATCTTGCTAGAATCACCATATCTATGTCTTCATACCATTATCCAATGTTAAAAATTTCTGTGTGAAATAACAGAATTTGGAAATACAAATAATTCTATACATATGAAAAAAATGAATGTAAGACACCCAAGTACCTAGAGCTACATAGATACCTTGTATCCTTAGAGCGGAAACTCTTTAAAGCAAGCCAACAAATATTGTAGAGTATCATTGCACGCTCAACAGTGAAAAAATCTCCTGGGATCTCCTTCCCAATGTAATCAAGCAAGGAAGTGAGAGGAACAGAAGAGTGTGTATGATCAAATGGGTTTCTGCTAATTAGGAGTGATATATTTTGGCACAAAACTTTATGCGTTTCATGAAGTTGACCACGATTCCGAAAGCATTTTCCTGAAAGTTAAACATAATAATGGTGATCACAGTGTAACAAGACAAAAAGAAGCAACAAAGAGAAGTTTAGGAGTATGCATGAGGATGCTTCTAATAGGGTGTCACTAGCAAGAATGAATTTACAAAAAAAAAAAAAAAAAAAAAGGAAAAAAAATGGCTTATCTCTTCGTCAAGTACACTACCATGCAAATCCCTAGCGGCTCCAGTTTTGGGTCCAGTTAAGCTTGGTGCTGGTTTGTGGTACCGTTTTCAGTTTTCAAGCACATGCCCTTCTTTTTGACACGGTAAAAGTGGACTTCAGAGAAGTGATATAGGTACATTGCCGCCTTTTAGGCTGTAATCAGGCCTTTACTCAGAGTCTCTAAACCCACCTTCAGTTCACATAGCTACATTTGCATTGGCAGAAATATATGCCAAAGGAGGGTTTTTATCGATTGAAACACAACAGTTTGACGCAACCACAGTTGTACTTAATTTCCAACACCTTCAACTGCTCCCAGAGCTGAGTGCACACCTAGCATAGTTAAGACACGATGACCAGACATCCTATCTAAAACGATTTATATTTGAAGGGAAAGCAGGAACCAAGAAGAAAGGCGTCAAAACTTCTCTTTATTTTTCCCTTTAACAAAATAGCTTTTTGTAATATAACTATGCATGCTTCTTTGCTCTTCCCCTATAGACAAAAGACTATTATGCGTTAAGAAAGGTCATATCCTCAGGAAATTGATGCATCCCCAGCCATTTAAATAAAGGTATTAAGAAAAAGAAAAAGAAAAACACATTAGTCCGTGGATAATAGGCAACAACCAAAAAATGGCTTGTCACCACGTCGTAACTGTCTTTATTTCAACGGAATCCTGATAAGCATCAGCACTTCCGGAGTTTTTCACAATCTTTCTTCACACCCAAAGCTCCCTTTTGCTAGAATTCCTATCTTTTCAGGTTTAACGCAGGGCTCTTCATTACATGAGAAAAGTAATCTGACTTCGTGGCTAGTCAGATTCTAGAAAAATTGCACCTACCATCTTCAGGGATCCAAATCATAAAGAGGCACATGAACTCTCTCTTAAAGTAAAATTACGGAGATCAACTATTTCTTTCATCATGCTGATTCTACTTGGACATATAGAGAAGATACTGAAAAATACTCCCGTTAGCTCAGAATATAAAATGAAAAAAGAAAAAAAACTGAATAACTTGGCTTGTCTTTACCACCTTCTAGTTATTATCACATTTTTATTGACATTTTTAAATTCATTCTTCATATGCTTTGGCTATCCATAACAAACAATCCAGTTACCTCATTCCAGCTCTAAGAATTGAAGTACAGTTTGAGAACCAAGCATGTTCACAATATATTAGTAGGAGACAATTTTTGCCATTGCCAGATTCCGAAAAATAATAATTAAAAATAAAAAAGAGGTCCCTGGATTTAACCAGTTTAAAAATTACTTCTTAGTTTTTGCCTAGTCTTTTAAATCATTCTAGGTTTAGTCATTCTAATATCATTCCCTCTGTCAGTTTTTTCATCCAAATTATCAATAAAGTTTCTTGTCACTTGAATAAATTAAAATATCAGACACAGCCACATGATAAAGTAGGTATGCCCATATGTCAGATTACATGAAATTCACAACGATGTTCTGAAAAATAATAGAACAAAAAAAGAATAATGAAGAAGAACCTCATTTATGGCCTCACAGTGGGGGACCAAAAGCCAATCGACACACCTGATGTGAGAAGGCAACCTCCACCATTTTTCTTTAGTTTTTTTCTTTTTTCTTTTTTCTTTTTTTAAGACATAACTGTAATTTCATGGAAAGTGAGAAATATGATATCTCGAAGACATGGATGAGCAAACTATAATAAAATTTATATGAACGATAAAAACAAAAACATTGATAAAGAGAATGACTGAGATTTAGGTTGAAACCTAGGGAGCATGTTTTAAATGGGTTAAGACTCTCAGAACAAATTTTTATTTTCAAAAAAAACAAAATAATGAGAATAAATAGGAAATGCACAACACCACCACCCCTTTGACATTCTTAGATACCTTACTTAACATCATTGCCCTAGAACTGAGTACAACAGAATAATTCAGAAGTACTTGGGATAAGAACTTACTAGCAGCAAATTGAAAAACAAAAGGTGACTTGATATGAAACATAAGCATGGCACAATTTGCATGATAGGATACAATAACAGCAAAGGACAATTCAGGGTAAGTGTTTGCATGGGAGAGTTGGCTTATGGATAATGCGTGCAACAAATTGTTCGTACCTATGCCAATAAGTACCCTTAGTAAAAGCCGCCTGCGAACAGCCTCCCACTTCATATTTATAAAGTTGTTCACTGACCCAGATTCTATAACCGCCATCAGAATACATTGCCAACACCGCATGTTATTGGAAATGCATTTTACTTCACAGCCAAGAGCAACTGTACAACTCTTCATTTCTAGGACCAACTTCCCTTGACCAGGCATGTCAGAGCAATCAAATGCATTATTGACTTCTAAATATCCTGAAGTGCAGATTTGTGACTCAACAGGCTTGCTCATACTTTGGTTTTGAGTAGAACGAGATCTGGAACGAGTTACCCTTGAATTATTTTCAGGGATCACACATTTCTCCTTTAGTGAGGGTTTTCGAGCATTCTTTCTACATGTTTTGGTTTCCAACTTAGCTTTTGGCTGCTCACTTGTCGAGCTCCTGGTATCTTGCTCAGAAGCCATTAAACAAGCAGAACTGTAACTGGCACCACATTCCACATCTTTCACAAGAGTTCTCTTAAGCGTCTTACCAGCATCTGCTTCTTCAGAACAACTAACACAGTTTTTCCACACAGAAAGATTTAGTTTGTCAAGCGCCAACTTGTACATATTTTCAGCACGAGACAATGTCTCTACAGAAATATCTGCTGAATTAATATCAAAATTACTTCGTGATAAATCACCAAGATGCTGATCAACAGTTGCTTCCAACATCAACCTGCACTTCATGCAAGAAAAATTCAAGCTCGTATCCGTCAAAATTTTCTTGGCATTTTGAAGTTCCTTCTCTGCCAAATTACTCAGTCGTTTCTTACGGTATAGATTTCCTGAAAAATTTCAGCATATTTGGCAAAATCAACACGCTACATCTCTTCTTAACCAGGTATAGAATAAAGAACTAGTAATCATAGAGACAAAGACTACAGTAAGCACGAGTTCATACCTAAAATACAGGAGAAAGCAACTATAAATAGTGGCAAGCTCTGCAAGCAAGAGATGTTTTTTCCCCAAATTAAAAAAGTTTCAGCCTTGGACCCATTTCCAATCATTTCATGGATAATACCAACCTGCATGCATATGACAATAACAATAATACATACGTTGCTAAAGAAACGGAGCAACATGCTACCCATTGCTAGACCAAAAGATTGAGAGGAAGGCAACTTGAACCTGAAGAGTGCTTTCAAGGTAACACTGAAGTACATTCCATGGACTAAGATAACAGCCTTCCAAGTCCCATGGAATAGTATCAGAGACCCAAATTTCGGAAGCAACCGTTCTGTAAATTTGGAGATTCTTAATGCTGTATGTGGGCTTCTCAGTGATGTCTCCAATTTCATTGTACCTTTCAGTTGGCTGCTCAACAGAGCACATAAATTTCTCTTGAAAAAGTTTTGTACGCAATCGATGAGCTTCTTTTGCATACGAAAGAGCCTAAAGATTAAGAAGAATCATTAAAAAAAAAAAAAACTCCGATGGAATACAAGGGAGAAGAACTGATGTGAAGAAGCCAAGTAAAATAACTCAGTAAGTGACAGCATCAAATTACTCAAAAGCAATCTGGTGCACTTTCAGGAACTTTTAGGAATTGTAGTCAATTGTCTATGGATCAAATATCGTGGACAATCTCTTAGTGCGCTAGAGTGTACTTAACCCCAGTAAAAAAGTCCACCATTTTTAATCTTGCAATAACCAGAAACAGAAAAAACTGCACAAATTTTTAACCCATGGAAAAAGTTAAAGCCAAAAAGATAATGCAAACTTTCTCCCCAATGGATAATGATGTGTCAAACAGTCAACTTAAAACTTAAGTCATAGTGTATTGAGTAACAACCTGTTCTGTGTTAAATTTCAGTGTATTACAAAATCTTGAACTTGATCAATATGCTGATAAAGTTTTAAATTCATGTGGTGAGACATAAATAGTCTCAAAACCAACAATTCCACGTTGCTCTTTATTAATCTTCTTGGGTAAGATTTTCAAATATACATATTAATGAATTCTTACTACCCAGCAAAACAAAACATTACTTTCTGATTGTCACTTGAGACGAATTTTAGATGACTTGCACATAATAGCCTTATGCTTAGGATTTCTTCACAAGTCCTACAGTTCAATTCTACTTCTACCACTACCACTACCACTTATCCTATTTAAATCCTACTTAAATAATCTTTCTTGAACCTGTCTTCATCAATATAATGACTTACCAACAGCAGCACAAAGCTAAGGAGTTCAGAATTTGACCCCAAAACTGGAGTATTGAACTAAATGCAATATGACATTCCAGGATTGAGTGACTTGCAACATTTAGTCTAGGTAACATGACAAGTAAGAGCAAGTTGAAATCAAGTCACCTCAAATAACCTCCCATTTGAAACGAGTCTCTCACTCAAATCATAGTAGAGAAATCCAGCAAAGAACACAGAATGACTGGGTACTGGTGCCTATAAGAAGAATGACAAACAGAATAAATTATCTTATATTAGTTATAGGTTCAAAACCAAGGGAGGCTACTTTCGGAGGTTCTTACACTTGAAATAAGTTCAGATGCAGCCTCTTTAACTTCATCAACTGAGATATCAGACCTAAAAGATTTGTTTTGATAGCAAGAACTGTGAGAATTTGAAAACAAAAATGAGAAACTCTGCTGGAAGCCAACTACCAAAGGCTGGGACCCCTTTAGACAGCATATCCAGAAATCAACAGACTCAGAACGTTCCCCACAATGATCTGATAAGACCATGATTAGTGCCTCATTTACAGGCGAAATGCAAAGTGCGTGAGTAGTCCTCCTACATTTCCACAGCATGGACAAGCAACTCTCCAGGGGAACATTCTTCCATTTGAATAATCTAGTCATCAGCCTATATATGTCATGGTGTAAATCCACACAACCCTGAGAATTACAAGAAGACAACAAAATGTAATACATAAACGGATATCACGTAAATAAAATCCGATTAAAATGATCTAAAGCAGAACCTAGTGAACCTGATACAATAAAAGACAAACCTTCATGGATAACAGATCAATAATATTATACAGTAGTGGCACTATATTTTCTGGCACCATAAAGCACAGGTCACCTGCAGAGCACTGATCTGGAAAAGAAATGCTCAACCATAGATTTAGGGCGGCATTAATGTCTTGGAGTATCTGCTGCTTGTAGCAAACACCAAGAATATCAAGTAAAGAAATTAATTGTTAGTCATTTTCAAAAGAAAAACTAAACATGCAAAGCTTTAAATTAGTAACTATAAATTCTGGAGACTAGCCTTTTAAGCATTAACACCTTTGAGTTCGATTCAGCTTCCTGGATACATAGTGCACGTAGGCAATAAGTCACAGCTAACTGATGACAAGTTGAGATTCCATGGCCACATGTTTCACTGTTCACCTCCTTCTGTTTAAGTAGACACATGATGACAATCAAAAGCCCAACTCCAGAAAGAAAGGATTTACTACTAAATATGTCATCAATGATGAAGACCAAAGACAGATATAAAATACTCCTGGCTCCCGGGATTCCCTTTGTAGGTAAACAACTTACAATTGTAGCTATGGAGTCGGACAGACACTGAATACAGCCCTCCAAACCTTCAATTCCTCGGACCCTTAATGCCCTTCCTTTTCTCATTAATATTCTTGACTTTTGTAAACGACTATCAGGTGTAATATACACATCTTGCAGGAGGATACCTATAATTTTCATCTGCATCTGCTCACAAAAGTCTGGGCACAGAGCATTCATTTCCTCATAAGCAAGCAGTTCCTAGACAAAATTAATGAATGAAATATAGAGAAAAAAACAATGAGCGACATCCATAAATCTTTAAAAAAGGAATGTAATAACAAAACCCCTCTATAAAGGAAATTTTGACAAAGAGGCCTGACCTGCTCTAAGATTATACCAATTGTTCTCTTTGAGACTTCCACAGAGGACGACAGCAAACAGTATAAGGTTGGCACAGTATCCCCCTCATCCACATTCTCGTGGCAATAACATTCGATCTGGATATCACATATTAATGAGGCAAAAGAAGCAAAAAACGCTAAAATATTAATAAAATTGCAGTTATAACATCTGAAAGCTCTAGGAACTTACCTTTACCCACTGCCTCACCAAAGGTACAGGACCTGGTAGCCTTTCAAGGACCTTTCTAGCGACACACCAGCCTTCAAGGCTCTCTACAAGTGTCCTTTTCACCTTCTGGCTGCCACATTGATGGAGAACATCCAAAAGAAAAGCACTTCGTGTGCATGCATCACTAACAAATTCTATGATACCATCTTCGGAAAGATCACCAACAAATCCCTCAGATTGCAGTACAAAAACCTGGCAAAGACGTTTTACACAAGTCCATGATGCCCTAGAGCATAGTTTCAATGCCTTTGAAGCCTGCAAAAGTGACATCCATTAATAACTCGTGCAAACAAAGTTTTTCAGGGTAACAATCTTAGCAATTTGAGAATTGTCATCTTCAGATACTGACAGAGATATAATAAAAATAAGAATCTATCAAAAGCTCTCAATCTCTGCTATTTAATGAAGTCAGATAAAAATTCAACATTACCACCAAAGGCTTCTAGCTGACTTCAAATGAGAGCAATCGAACTTTTTGGTACTAAAGAAATCAAGCACTCAATTATCTAGGACTCATCAATTACACATCGAAATACTGATATGCCAAACTATAAAGTCATTTGCAAAGCCTCCCTAAACATTTAATTTTAGCAATCAACACCCTAAATTACCTAACCACTTGCAGTATCCCCCCAATGCTGAAACTCCTCTAGTCTCCCTTATATTTAACCCTCCTTTGTACATTCTTACCATATATCACAGGAAATAAAAGGAAAATAAGCAAAAGTGAGATAATTTGATAAGCATATGCTTTGACTTTTATTCTGAAGTATAATAGAAACCACATATATTTTGTGTGGCCAAGCAATCCCAAAACTGACTCTATGCACTAGGGTTGTGCCCCCGGACATTGAAGTTGGGTTAGTGCAACGTAACTATAGTTTAAGGTGGAAACCAAGAAATTTACTCTTATTCGTCATGCTAAAAATTAGACTTGTCTAGTGCAATGTTAAGACCATTTAACTTCCAACTGTTGAAACGAGGGGATGGCAACTCGTCAAGTTGTCTGAATTTCCTAATTGCACGCTTAATGTGAAGCAGCAGTGTATCAAACAATACCTGCTAGTAGAATTACCATTTTTAAACATACTAATTTTAAACGATGAAGTGTTATTGTAACTAAGAAATTTAAAATGCTGCTTTGGTAACGCAAATATTTCCAGTCATATTTCACATATACATGTTATTGAATGACATGTGAATCAAATAATGACTGCAGACAAGCTCCATTCACTCTGTATGTATTGTTGCAGATAGAAATCCTTGAATAGTTCAAAGCCCTATCTTGACTTCATACAAGCACTTTATTAGTAACAGCAAAGTAGGGTAATGAAAATTAATATATGAAATTTTTTTTTTCTCATTGACCCAAAGAGCAGGAGTCAATCCACTAGTATAATAGATCTCCTCAGGGACTTCGGAAATATCTCAAATTTGAAATAAAAACAGCATCAAGTAATGGAATCCAATTAACCCAAGTTAGACCAATATTAGTGCATGCATCCAAAAAAATATATGCAACTCTAAACTAAAAAAGTTCAAACTTGAAAAGAAATGTGTAGAGAACCAGAAACAAGCACAAAAGACTAAAAGAAACATTAGAGAACATCAGTTAGCACATTAGTCCATAAAGATATTATCAAAAATAAAATTACCTCTTTTACTTGCTTATTTCTGTACAAAGAAACACCAATATTGTGCAAAGAGGTAAACAGGTGTTTTAACCCTTGAGATTTAATCCATTCAGCAGCAATAATCTGTTTGATTAAATGCACGCTTCTCTGTGAAAAGAAAGGTGAAACCAATCAGAATACCATAAACATGTAGGAGCACAACATCTTGCAATAATTTCAGAGAATCAAGAATGAATCAACCATGAAAGGTGATGCTTAGGAAATTAAACACAATCTAATAACCTTCATGTTAAGCTTTGATTTAATGGAGAGGGTGAAAGAAGCAACAGCTACACTAAGAACTGCCTTGCTGTTTCCATCAGATGCATCTCCCGCACTTTCATATGTACAACTGCTACCATGAAGAAAGAAATTCAGATAAGTATTATAGCACTAAACCATGAGAGATAAAATTAGAAAATAACAAACTCCCAAAGTCAAGTGTCCACCTAAGTTTAAGTTCTCTGCAACTTCACCCAATAACATGTATAAGTAAGCTTGTTCAGAGGCTCCTTTTAAACATATGTAAATGTAAAACAGAAGTTAAGGAAAGGAAACGTGAACAAAATATCTATAATGGTTGATGTGAGAAAGAAGCTCTACTGCCAAATCTGATGTAAAAATTTAAGGCCAAGTTATGGCTAGGATTTCGGTGAGGAAAAACTTGGGAATATCAGGGAAATGAAGTTTTTTATGAACCGAAGGATAGGATTTGGAGATAAAAAGAATAAAGGAAAAATTAGCACTTCTGTGGTTACTTTCTGGACGATGAACAGGAATTTAGAATTTTATTTGAAATTTTCTTTTCTTTTTTTCTTTTTCAGCTTTTTTCAAGAGATAATTGATGGATATTGACTTGGGATACTTTAGAATTTCATTCTAAGGGAAAAATATATGTATATTCACATTTCATTTAATAAGTAGAAAATCAACGAAATTGTTAGAAAATATGAAGAAGAAAAAGGAGACAAAATGAAGCATTTCACCTAGTTTTCCCCTGCATCAAACTTAAAGTTCTTTGGCTAATATGCTTTGTAAAAGATCGTTACCATGCAATTCTTGAGACAGATGTTAGATATTATTGTTCGTTAGACCATCTAAATTAGAAAAGAAAACCTTGCATCATGTAAGTAGACATCTAATGTTCAATCCTAACAGATTTATATTCCTCGATTTTGAACTACTAGAGTCCAAACTAAGTAAATATCGAAGCTCATATATTAAACTGAATAGTAAAATAAACCCAAAATCAGCTTAATAGATCAAAAATTCAACTCATGCTCAAAAATAAAAAAATAAAACAAATTGAGATTTGTGCAAAATTAAAACTAAACGAGCTTAAGATAAAATTAAAATTAGCCTCTCACTAAGATTGGCCAAAGAGTACTTTATAAGGTAGGTGCTAAATGTAAATTTTGTCCCTCAACCATTCCATTCTAGTAAATCATAAGACAAATGAGGAAAAATTCATTCACTTGTTTCTCAAATTGGATGAACAACGTGATATTACAACTCTTTTTGGAGGACAAGCAGCCTTATTTGTCATAGCAATAGCTAACAGTAGTGAAGACATAATGAAAATTTAAAGAGGATATACTGAAATAAAAAAATAAAATAAAAAGAGTAACACCCATATACACAGGAAGTATACAGAAACCCGCAGCCAAATAACTAACTTGTTGCTCCTATTAAAACAATTGACTAAATCTGAAACATTAGCAAAGAATCAAATCATTCGTAAAGCAGTAACCAAAAAGAAAAAGCAATCAAAGGAACAACTTGGTCATCTTAGAGAAAGAAATATCATAATTGTAAAATCCGCTATTCATGTAAATGATCAAACATACTGGAAGGCCTTTCTAGCTAAAAAGTAAAAGAAACAAAAGATGATAATAGTTATATTACTAAATAAAGTAACAGGAATTTACACTAGACTCACCTTTGACCAGAAAGAAAAATATCGGCAAAGTGGTGGAAAGCATCTTGGATTACACAGAGTCTCGAAGCAACAAAAGAATCTTCATTTTCACTAAGAATCTGTTTCCTTTGTGAATTTACTAATTCAGCTAGTGGCAGGCATAAGAATTTCAAAGCATTTAAGTAAGACAGCATATGAGCTTTTCTATTCTTGTCTGCGAAAGTCCTGGAGGCCCCACAAGCAAAACTCAACTCTGAATAAACCTGACCAACTGAATCTGCATTTTTAACGCTAGATGTCACACAATTCTTCTTGTTGCCAATCTGAAAGCAATAACCCAGAGAACCAAGCTGAGCAACTACATCTTGCAGTGCGACCGCGTTATCACATAAAATTTTAATTGCAGACTCATGTTTGGCAGCTTCAGCGGTTGCAACATCACTGTCTCTGGACTTCGCATCACAATTGCTAAGACACAACCCAGCCGCATACGCCCTCAGTATCATATCAAAGGGTGGTTTAACCTGCCAAACAGTTTTCAATGAAGTTACATCAGACACCCAAATAAAAACACAATGAAAAATGCATATTAAAAGACCATGTAAACAAAATACCTGGTGGGAATCATCAGCTAATTTTTTTATATGTGTCGCCATTGTAATACATAAGTTTGGGCCCCCGGTTCGACATTTACCAGCACAATAAGAGACAAGCTCAACATATTCATTTCCATTACTCTCTGTTTCAAACTGAAAATAAGGTACAAACATAAGATTACCTGACACTCAAAGAAAACTTAAAAAAAAAATCTTCAACCAATGAATGTCAAAACTACAAACAAACAATGTAACCCCCAAACTTCCAAACCACCGCTTAAAAGGTTCACCTCCTGTAAATCATTCTAGCATCAGAAATCACTAAAGAAGGTTTCCGACAAAGATAAACCATGAACTCAACTTCTTGGTCATGGATTGGCTAAGAAGAAATAACTTATTAGTACTAAGCACTTTCAAGACTTACAAGATGTCAAAGAGACTTCAGTGTAATATACACTTGTCAGTTTTTGAGAAAACCAAGAAAATGGGCATGAATAAGTACATGTAAAGGCTTGTTCAAGTATTTCGAAGCTTGTTGCTCGTTAGCAATGTCCTTTTTTTGCTGATCCTGGCCGTTAGAAAAATATTTCATATCTATGAATGTAATCAAGTTTGTATTCCATCATGCTGGTTATTATGACTGCTTTAAATCAAACCCATTACTGCAAGAGCCACATATGTCTAAGTGAGGGAAGCTCAAGTTACACCAGGTGTCACATAATGCCAATGTTTTATCACTAAATTAATTTTAAAAAGATCACTATTCTAAAGATCCCAAGGTTAGATTACCTGTTCTTCATGTGATAAACATTGAATCCAAATTTCAACAGGTATGAATTAAACCTCAAACAAATATGACAATACTATGCAATCTTCTGCAATATTTCACAAAATTACTTGATTAGAAAGCAAGAACTACAAACTGGTAAGTGACAGAAGCAATAATGACACATTCGAAAATTAAAAATAAGTTGCAAGCATAAAAGTTAAGCTGAAACATAAGCAACACATATTTTAGAACACATCAAAACTCTACGCAAATAAGAATGTCACTAACATATCATAAAAGGAAGCTCTTTTAAACCTAACAAAAATTTATTAGTTACTGAACTTGATAAAATTTGTTTTTTTTTTCTTGGAGAGAGAAGGGGGGAAAGATCAAAAGAAAAAAATGAAGGAACGCAAGAAAAGATAAGTATAACTGGTAGTGGCAATGGCTAAAAAATATACTGCAGTTAAAAGATTGAATTAACGAATTCACTAAATTTTAAAAAGCAATAATAAAGTAAAGTCTGACTGGCAGTGGCAGTTGCTAACGAACGTACTGCAGCTTACAAGACTGAATTTACCAATTCTCTAGAAGCTAGATCAATGACTTGCAAAAAGCACAGACTAACTATATACCAGGAAAATGGTGTACTAACTTGCAGCTGAAGCACAAAAAACATAGTCAAGACTATATTGAGCTTAAATGGGTTGAATACTAACCAGATTTCATTTAATTCACGTGAACAAATAAGCAAGTGATCATCTTACCGGAACTTTACAAAGTAACATATTGTCCTAGTAACAGATATCATACTATCAAATATTATCAAGGTAGATAAATCTTATACTCAAATCATTGACAGAAGACATAGGTATAGGTGAAATTGACGATAGAAGCCTTAAGTGAATCACAATCCTATCGCTTAAACATGAATCCAGTATAATCTTTTTCAGTATTACCTCACATCCTTGGGAAACAGAATCCAAGACACAAATTAATATGTCAATGATGAGCGAGGATCTATTCTCTTGAAGTAGGAATAAGGATGAACATATCCGCTGGGCAAACTGCATGTTGAAGGATGGTTAGGAAACACATAAAGACCTTCGTATAATACATAGGGCCAAAAGGCCAGAAGTAAGTCACCTTGTAAATATTATCTTTCAGCGATGACTTCGAATACTCGGACAAGCTGGCACGGCAAAATGCAAAAACTAGATTTCCATCAAAACATGCAACTTCCCCAAGTAAAAATAAAGAGCATTTCCCGAAACAGGTCACAAGCATCCTGTGCAACTTCTCGCGTGCATTGGCATCCAATACCCTAATACATTCAAATTAAATCAGCCAATCAATAAACCAATCATCTTGGTTATCAAACTCAATAATTCTATTCCACAAAAGCAAATCTCAGCACGTCATGGCCCAATAGTAACCTAGAACAAGTAACATCCACAGGCAGGCACAATTTGAAAACACGGCTGTGCTTCTAATACACATATCAAAAGGCAAAAACAGAACCGTAGAGCATTCAATTTATTCCTTGCTTGGCCCTGGGACAAGAAGGAGAAGAATGCAACAAAAATAATTTCCAACTTAAACAAGTTAAGATGTTTCACTTCCTTTTTACGAGAGAAACTAAGCTCAACTAATAGTAGGTAATGCTCGGCACATTCTACTCAAAATTGACGTTAATTTCTCAGGTTCCAAAGAGTTGAAAAATCTATACCTCCAAACCTCATTTTAGATTACGTTTACCCAAATTTTCTCCACGACCAAACACAAAATCACAGACAAACGTACCTTAACCACGGGCGAGCCTCCTCTACCAAACGAAGCACTCTCTCATACACCTCACCATCCTTAATCCGTCTCATTGCCGCGCATTTCACCAGCGTCACGACTACCTCCACAACCAGCGATGCGAAATCCTTGTCGGCGCCACCGTTCTCCACGTCCAACACCAGCTTCCCTTCCGCATTCCCCGATTTCTTTAACCCGAAGTCGATCCCCTTGAAGCTCTCCAAGACCCTGAACCCCTCAGCCTCGGCATCGCAATGCCACTCCCACGCTTCCATGCAATGCAGCATCCGAACCCTCTGGACGTGCACGGAATACGGCTTGCAGGACAGCTGCGACGAAACCGCCTCCAGGCAATCCAGGCATAGCCGGTAGATATCGAAAAGTTCACGGGCGAACTCTTCATTTACTTTTTGTGGATCGGAAAGGCGCTTCGGGAGGATGGAGAGGCTACGGTTGAGGAAAGAGAGGAATTTTTTGGCGAGCGGCCGGATTTGCGAGGGATCCTTGGATCTTTTGGGTTTGTCGTTCTTGAGATCCGAGAAGGGGAGTAGATAGCTGGAGAACAGCGCGTAGATACCGGGTGACTCGGACAATTCAAGCTCCGAAAGCAGAGAGGATTCACCGGCGGAGGCCATCGCATCGACGAAAGAGGGAGGGACAGTGGCCTGGAAATGAGAAGTCGATGGAGGGTGCGCTTTTCAAAGGGCGCTAAGAGAGCCCGCGCGTGGATTATTTTGAAAGTACTGACATGGGAGGAGTTTCGCGTACCCTCCAAGCGTTCGGAAAAATGTAATAAATTTCGTTACTAAATATCAACATGAAAAATTCATAATGTTTCTTTTCAGATTATAAATAATGTACAAAATTTATTAATATATAATACTAGCCAAGTCCTCTTATATTATTATATCATTTGGTCTTCATCTGTTGTTCACCCTGTATTAGAGTATAGTAGTCATAAATTCCCATTAAGTTATGCTGCAATTTGATTCTAATACTACTTGTTATAAATTTAGATTTCATCCTAAAAAATCAACATAATAAAAGAAGTAATCATTTTTATATGTCAAAATATATGCATATTTGGGTAAAAAGTTACCTTTTTTATTGATAAGTAAGAAAAATCCCAATATAAGCTATATTTAAACAAGTAATTGATCTCGTAATAAAAACAGAATGTTATGTTTACATTTTTTATATGAAAAAAAAAATGAAGGAAAAAACGATGGTCTAATAAATTCCATGTCTTGTCTCCTCATGTCGCACATCCTCTATTGCCTAAGGTGACTCACAGTACTTGAGTAGTTGCTATGTGTGCTATAGGTGTTGTGGACGGGAACTCTTATTAGGTAGCTACATGATGTGGTTACCTAATCAACTCTCATTTCTTGTTTATATTTTTAATGCAGAATAATGAAGTCTCTTATATTGTGTATGTTAGTTAGCAACCTGCATATCTTAGGATGGGAGGAATGCTAGTTCTAGCAATCCAAGCTGCATTATGCAATGGCATATGGTAGTGGCCAAAGTCAAGATCAACTCCTGTATGTTGCTTTGGGAGCCACACGAAACAGTCTCCGACACGGAGTTCCTCCACGCGTCGTGCGAGGATTGGCCAGTGGAACAAACACCCGTTGAAAAGCAATCGCGGCAGTGAAAGATTTGGAACCAAAACAAGTGTGAACGACGCGTAGTTTTAGTCTGGAGCCCAACGAGGATGTAAGGCAGCCCCGCGCACCCACGTACGACTTGTCGTTTATATTTTTTTGTTAATATCATTTTTTTCAAATAATATCAGTTTTAGTATTATAGCCATTCATTCTTTCATGATTCAATCCAATTCAAAAAATGAATTAATTTATTCTCAGTAAAAATTTGAACTTGAATTATATAATGAAGCTTTACATTTAAAAAAAAAGCACCATAGTATTATAAATTTAATAATTTATTATTCAGTAAACATTACTGAGATTTTTTGTCCCATATTCAACACCTAGATGTTAGTTCGAGTGTGCGTATAAAAGAATAAAAAATTAAGGGAAGTGAACGTGAGTTTTTTACAAAAAATTTATATATAATTTCACCTAAATAGAATTTAATACACTAATAAATAACTAATAGAAATAAAATTATATATCTCAACGAGAGAGTTGAATTTCCTCGATAATCTCGACCTATTTGACGCTTATAATTACAAGGACCCCACAAATTTTACAGGGAAAATTCTCCCGCCATGTTGACGCCCGAGGAGGCTACAAATTCAATCGCATTGTTTCGCTCCATTGTTCTCTCTCTCGATCGAAATGCTTGGCTCTATATAATCCGGGATCATCGGAAATTTGCTAGTAGCTAAATGAAGCATCTGAATCCCAGCTTAAACCGCGTGTAGATTGAGAAAATAGCATGGGGATTCAGGGGCTTCTGCCTTTGCTGAAATCGATCATGGTGCCAATCCACATTAAGGACTTACAGGGCTGTTGTGTTGCCGTCGACACCTATTCTTGGCTCCACAAGGGTGCCTTGTCTTGCAGCAAAGATCTCTGCAAAGGCCAACCTACCACAAGGTGTGTGCGTGTGTGTATAGTTAGATTCGCGTAGTATAGTTGAAGGAATCCGTGGTTTCGTAAAATTTGAGATAATGGGTATACGGGTTTTTTCTTGGCAAGTCTCCAGTTCATGAAAAATCTCTTTTGAGTGATGGAGTCGAAGATTTCAATGGTTTTTGTGAATGAAATGATGAGTGCCCAGCAATGGTCAACACACCACGAGGTGTTTATATTTCTCTACGTAGATTTGTGTTATTTACTTAAAGGTATCAATGGTTTAGTCAAATTTTGGATAATGGGTGAACGTCTTTTTCTTGGTTAGTGCCCAAGTCATGTAAAACATCTCTTTTGGGTAATGCTGTCGAGATTTCAGTGATGTTCTTGAATCGGAATGATGGGTCTTCTTGTCTCGACCACAATGCCGAATTTCCTTTTATGGGTTTGGCTTATCTGTCAAGTGGGTTTGAGGGGAAAAAGTACAAGTTGGGTATTCTTTCATTGAAAAAAATTACTTGATGAGTTTGTTTGTTCTTGGTTGAGTTGCGGTCATCATTCTCCTGAAACGCAGTCCGTGATGATGTTCAAAACTAGAGAGAGAAATTTTTCATCATTTTTTTCCCAATTTAGGATGAGTTAGTGTTTATCTCAACCCGTTTTTTGGTTGTTGGATATGCTGGGAGACTTAACTATTTAATCTAACCACCTGCGATAGGTTATATAAACGTGGAACTGATACATCTTTTGGCTCTATTCTCCATTATTTATTGGATATCAAACTATCAGTTCCGTTATCAACAAAGAGAAATTTCTGTGATGTGTTTGGAAAGTAATTTTAATGATAGAATCCAATGTGTCAGTCTTAACTTCGATATCCAATGAATCTAAAACATACATTTGTTTCTGATCTTTCAGGCACATTGAATACTGCATGCATAGAGTCAACCTTCTACGGCATTGTGGTGTTAAACCAATCCTTGTGTTTGATGGTGGTCTTCTCCCAATGAAGGGAGAGCAAGAGAATAAGCGTGCCAGGTATGTTAGATATCTTTTGAATTTCACCTGGACTTTCTCTGGTAATGCACAGCTTATTGTGTTTGTCTAACTTGACGGATGACTTTAGTAGCGGACAACACAACGAATCTTTGTCTGAACTTGTTGGAATTGGCTTCATTACTTGTTCAACTGTTTTAGATGCCATGTGTCTAATTGCTGTGATATTCTTTTCTACTATTTTATCTATTTCTCCTCTCAAAAATAATTTGATTTGTATGGTCAAATGGATCTGCCCTATCATATTCTTCCTATGCTAATAAGACAAGTCTGGTTCGGATTGTTATGCTTTCTATTTCAACATAAGTTGTTTTGGTGTTTAAAGAACTAGAAGTGGTGGAGAATAGGAATATATGTTGTCACCAATTTCAGCACTTGATGTTTTGCACCTTTTTATCACTTCCCTCCTTGGGTTGAATCACTTGATTAAGTCATTTTGTTATGAGAAGCTTTGCTGCTCCTTTAATACCTTCCACTACCTCTATTGAAGAGTTCCCTTCTTTTAGAAATAGATTTCCCTTTGGTCTGCTTCAAAATATACATTATGGAGCATCCCTGCTGTTTGCTCAATTTTTCATTGTTTCTTTACTGCTCTGTACTGAGATTCAATTTTTCTTAGATGTTTGGTCTTGAAAAAGCCATCAATTATTTGGTATAAAGGGTTACATTTACGTTTTGATCACTGAAATTTGAGTTAACATTAAATCCTTCAGCTAAAGAAATTTTCTTGACCTATATGTGCAGGATAAGAAAGGAAAATCTTGCACGTGCCATTAAGCATGAGGCAGAAGGAAATTCTGCTGCTGCATATGAGTGCTACCAGAAAGCTGTTGATATTTCACCTCTGATTGCACATGAGCTGATCCAGGTAGGAAAAAGCTTTTATGATGCACAAGAGTAGACAAATTCTCCAAACGGATAGGACTGAAATCGATTTACATTTCTAGGTGGTGCTTGATAATCTATTCTCTCTTTCTGTTGACGTGGCTCCCCTTTTCTGTTGATGTTATTTTATATCGAAGGTGTTAAAACTGGAGAACGTATCTTATGTTGTGGCTCCTTATGAGGCAGATGCCCAAATGACCTTCTTGGCAATCAGCAAACAAGTTGAAGCAATTATCACTGAGGATTCCGATCTTATACCATTTGGTTGTCCTAGAGTGAGTTAAATAGAAGTTGATTAGTTTAACTTTCTTATAACATTATGATTTCCACTATGATTCAAAGAAAAATCTTATTTTCTTCCTATGGTTTTTGGCTTTTTTTTTTTTTTTTTTTTTAATTATTTGGTTGGGATGCTTACGCCTGCCTCTTCTTCAAACCAGATTATCTTTAAAATGGACAAGTTTGGGCAAGGTGTCGAGTTTCGCTCTTCCATGCTGCAGCAAAATAAGGATCTCAGTTTTGCAGGTTTCACGAAGCAGATGCTTCTTGAGATGTGCATTTTGAGTGGATGTGACTACCTGCAGTCACTGCCAGGAATGGGTCTGAAAAGGGCTCACGCATTAATTAAAAAGTTCAAAAGTTATGACAAGGTGAGTTTCA
Source organism: Casuarina cunninghamiana (assembly GCA_028551485.1). Classification (NCBI taxonomy): domain Eukaryota; kingdom Viridiplantae; phylum Streptophyta; class Magnoliopsida; order Fagales; family Casuarinaceae; genus Casuarina; species Casuarina cunninghamiana. The sequence continues at coordinate 6,024,751 of CM052366.1, read as the reverse complement.
TTGTCAATTTGTTTAGCTTGATTGATTCAGTCATGTACACACGCCAGTGCGCACGCTCGCACACACACACACACACACACACAAAAAAAAAAAAAAAAAAAAGGGAAGAAAACAAGACTGGACGGTTGCCTAGAAATGCTTTTGGTTGTAAGCTGGACAAATTTATTTGGTTTCAACTGCGCTTGCAGAGTTGGTATTTTCCGAGGTCCTTTAAATTCAGTTGGTGAGTTATTAATTGCAAATGATGATTGGCTGAATATAGGTAGTTAAGCACCTGAGATACAGCACCATCTCTGTCCCTCCTCAATATGAAGAATCATTCAAGAAAGCAATATTGACTTTCCTGCATCAACGGGTTTTTGATCCTATCAATGAAGGAATTGTACATTTGACTGACATTTCCGATAATGTTGGAGATGATTTGGACTTCTTGGGACCATATCCTTTATTTAGAGCTGAGCTTATTATTCGAATTCTCCTCATATTTTTGCCCCAGTAGTTGAAATGCCTAAGATTTTTTCTTAACATGGAATACATTGCTATCAAAACAAATAGCGAAGGGTATAGCAGAAGGTGATCTTGATCCATTTACTAAAATGCAGTTTAAGGTACGTCTTCTCTTTTTCTTTCTCATTTTCAAGGCTTGTTGCTTTGGGATTCTTTGGTAAATTAATTAGATGACCTCTTCTCTTATGCTTCAAGTAGCCTACATTGGAAAGAGAGAAGAAGCAACGCATAAATAGAAAATTACTCAAAATGGAAGGAGGATTTTAAGGGAGAGTATCTTAAGTATCATGTTAACCAAGAGAGAGTTTGTTAAGAATCATATTTAACTAAGTACTTACACATGTGCCACTCAAAAACACAGACACATTATATCTTTGATTAATCTGCATCACACAGTTACTTCAAAATTTATTACTGGGCTTACCATTATGTCCTGGTCTATTTAATCCAATGTAGTGGATCAATTAGAAAGTTCAAGTCTTGTATCTTCTGTAGAATAGTTATTCTTCTGTGCAGTGAGGTAATATCTTTCATTTAAGTATAATCTGTTCAATTCTTCTGCATGATATCTTTTTTCTTTTTTTTTTTCTATGCTTAAATATTTTAGGTACATGTTTCTCAACCACTTAGGTGTCACCATCTGGGAATATGAGAATGCTATTACATGTTCAATTGACTTCCGTTTCTTCACTTAGTTTCTCTTGTTTGGTTTACAAATGTGAAATGTCTATGGAGAATGCTCTGAAAATGGACTACGCATGGGAGGTGTAGGTTAAAAAGATATTAGTATGGCAAACCAGAATGGTGAGAACTTTTGACTTTGTTTCATTCCTATGGTCTATTCTAAGCTAACGTGAAAATCTCCCTTTAGACTTAGGTAGTGAACTAAATAAAGTTTGCACTTTGCTTTATAGAGTTCTCCTGACTACTCTTGATGTACTTGAACTTATCCATGTTTGAACAAACAGGCAGAGAATGTGAATGTCGACATGGTGCTTTGTGAAACTTTCCAACATAAACAATTCAACCCTGATTGCTCGAGGAAAAAGCTAGATTTGCCAGTTCAGAAGAATCTCTTGACTAAGTATTTCTGTATCCTTTATTGGGGTTTGGTTATAGCGTTTTCTCTTTATGTTAATACCACTTGTGAAAATTAATTACAGTAATTTCTATTTGAATCCTGTCATAGTTTCCTTCCTCATGCTTTTGAACCAAAAAAACGAGGGGCATGTCTTGCTAAGAACTCTTCCTTTTAAATTCTGGCCTGTATTCTAGCATTTTTCTTGGAACCATATCTAATGTACTTTGAATTTTCCTCTGCACATAAACTACATATGTGTCTTTCTGTCGTATGTGGACTCATTTTATATTCCTCAATTCATCTAACAAAGTTCAAAAGTGATGTGTAAGCAGTAAACAGGCATACATGTCACTCTGGCAGAAAAAGGGCATTATAGTAGGGAGGACAGAGTTAAAAAAACTAAGTTCTCCATTATAGTGTGTAAATTTTATGGCATCACTGGGCATCAAAGTTCTCCATTACATTTTTTTTCTTCTTACAATTTCATTTTCCTTAGCAAATAAAGGCTTTGCATCCCTTGAAGCAAAACGAAAATTCAGGGCCCCTCGAACATCACCTAATCATCCGATTCCTGACGAGAGCTCTCCTATTGCATCTGAGGAACACATCACTTTGGAGGCTGCTGCATGCAAAGCGAACTGTTTGCCAGCAGCCATGCTTGACTCTCAAAACATGGGCACTGTTTGTCTTGCGGACAACCCTGTGAGTGATATGAATGAGAGTGGTGACAAATTTCAGTTGAATATGACGTGATAGTTGATGTTTGAAATCTTCTTGGACCTAAGAATCATATGTTATATCAACTTTTTGTCTTTTTTTTTTTTTAATTTCTTTAGGTAGAAGATGGATTTGGCACTGAAATTCCAGAGTTATCAGAATCTCCAAGCCATGGTAAGTCTTTAGTTTGCTTTATGATCTACAGATTCAATAATGGATTTAAGTTGTACTCACTTGAATATTGATGAACGTGAAAGACATGGGGTGTGACACAAGAATTCTGGAACAAACTCTGCTCCAACCCAGTTATTCAATTCATAAACCTTGCAAAACATTGCATAAGGAGCATGAATGCAAGGATGTTCCAGATCCTGTTGAGGGCAAAACAAGGACGGTTAGCAGAAATGTTGTCGTAAGAAGTCGTTACTTTCAGCATAAGTCTGAAAACCAGGAAGATCCAAACAAGCAAGAGCAGGTCCATGGTGATGAAGTTGTCAACTTATACGAGAATGCTGTAGCTGAGAGTCCCTCTCTCACAAATAACCATCTTAAGGACACAGTCACAAAAAGGAAGACCTTCTCGGACGAGTGGTCTCAAAAAGTGTGTGCTTTGACTTCATTCTTTTACTTATAGTATGATGGCATCTTGAATAAACTTGGTATTTTTTAATTGTTTAAACTGCTTCAGGAAAACGTACGACCTAAGCACAGGCGTACAGAGGCACCTCCTCCCAATAATGGTATTTCTCAATGTCAAGACCTGTTACTGAACTCTATCTGAGAAGTCCAATTTTATTTATTTGCTTTAATTTCTGGAGCTGTAAATATGTGAATTCCTTGTTTTCAACCCTCTGCTTTATACTAAATTAACCCTATATGATTTGCACATTTAAGTACATATATAATTATTTTGTCATGTAGTGGTCTTGCCATATGAAGCTTTCTTTCTCCCTCGGTCAGTTCTTATTTTATTTTCACTTGACATTCATTTTTATGGCGGTACCTCTGTAACATTGTTATGGTCCCTGAGTACTCGAGAACTGCTTAAAAACAGCTATTAATTTTTGTGAAAGACTATATCTTTTAAATGATGTCCTTCTTTATAGCTTAGTTCTTGATCAAATACCATCTAAGATATTGAATTCTGCATTGAGGAAGGTGGAAATGATAATAGAAACATGCAGCAAAAAGACATGGTGAGGATATCTTGTGGAGGAATATAAGAGATAAATAAGACGTAGCGCATTGTAGGAGAGGATAAATTATCTGGACGACTGCTGAGGTAAGGTGACTAACTATAGAGAGGGCGGGAATCATATGGCTTTAGAGAACCTGAAAGGAGCCTGAGAAGGGCCCTAAAGGCATATGATGGTGAGATCATGGAGAAGAATAAGAAGCTTTAGCTTAATGAATGTCTATGTGTATGGATAGCATTATACATGTATAAGTTTTTGGTTGTGAGCATATCTTGGACTTAAATAATTGAAGAAACAAATGTCTTTATCCTTTCTCGGATTCTAAGGCAAACAATATTCATAAGCTATAATCGGTTTGTTATAGTTCAAGCAATTTCTTTCAGTGGTTGGAATTACTGATTTGAAAGGTATTACTACATGTTTGTGTGAACCTGTATTTGATTTTAGACGTATATTAAATCGTTTCCTTATTGAGTTATGCCTTCATTGTTAATTTCCTAATGCTAGTCTGCTAGTTTTTTTGAACTCTACACTATTGAACTTCTAAGCTTGACAAAGAACATTTGATGTGTTTTGTTCCTTTTAGGTGACAGTGTTCCTGATTTCAACAAAACATCCAAAGACACACCATCTGAAGAAGGAAAGTTTGGCTCCAACATTTCTCACTTAAACCATTATTCTGAAATAGCAGAAAAGTCAATGGAAAAATTTGTTTCAGTAATATCATCATTTAGATACTCATCATCTGGTTCTCGTGCTAGTGGTCTCCGTGCTCCTATGAAAGATGTTCGAAATACTTGTACCAATAGGTAATGTGCCTAAGTTTTTGCTCTTATTAAGTTTTGCTTCATAGCATCATTGTCTTTAGATTGATGTATTTTCACAGAAGGCCAACCATTGGAATGGACTTCAGCCAATTTGCATATGTACCTAATAATGGGAAAACTAAACGTGCATCTCGCAGAGGTTGAATTTGGATTGTATTTAAGCATAATGTTTTCTGGCGAAGATCCATCTTGGTTGATACAGGTGCTTTAAATTCTTTTATTTTCTCTTCCCTTTTCCTTTTTCTTGCTTATCTACTGTTGCTCTGTTCGTCTATTCTTATTTATTGCCGTTTCCTTCTGTTCAGGGCTCAACTGCGACGAGGATTTGCTTCAGATTACAGGAGGCCTTGAGTTACACTGCCACCAGCCCGATAGACGTTTGTGTTTTCTTGTCACATTTTGTATGTCACACAGTCACACGTCTTCTGTTCTGCTTTAAGCGGTACAAACTCTCTGATTGAAACAAATACAAAATGAAGTTGATTTCTTATCAGTCTTCATTGTTCCTCTCTGATTAGAATGAGTGACCAAGACTTCGGAAAATATGAAACAAACTTTTGCTTTTGTTATGATGTGAGTGAGTCTTACATTGTTAAAAAATATATTGCTGTTCTTGTTCATATAATAATGAATTTAATAACTTTTAATTCAGTTTTTGAGTTAGATAATAAATTTTTTAACATAATATTAGAGCCCAAGATCTTTTTTAGCACCATATGAGCTCCCAATAGGTGAGCTTATACATACCCCATATAATATGATATTATAATAGTTAAATTTAATCATTATGGTAAGATGTGAGCAATGAGTTGTACATTGTTAAGGAATAGATTACAATTTACTACATCTAAAGGTAGCTTTTAAATTAAACAATAAATTTCTTAATATTTGTGGATTGATGCATGCATGGTCATCCTATAAAGTAATTGGTTAGAGAGGACAAGATGATTTCATCAATCTGTTGGACGGATTTGGAAGAACTGTTACAATACTCCACAAGTTCCATAGACAGGTGGGCAAATCCCAGGCCACAAAACCAGTCTGAAAATGCCATTGTAGTTAAAATATAGCAAAGAACAAGATTCATCCAATCCATAGAAAGCAAAAACAAATGTTAAAAAAAGCATGCATTCATTGGTTGCTCAAAACATTCTGGTTTTGGCATATACTATATGATCAAAGAACAAGGTAAGGTGGAGCAATTCAGACCACAAAGCAATTCCAAAAGTGTAACACAATAATATCTAAATCAGCAACGAAGATGTCAACCTCAAGGACCTACCAGAAAGGCTGGCTCACCACTCCCAAGAGTGTACTCCAATTGCATGAAGAAGAGCAACCCATGAGAGTTCCTGCTGCAAGCGACACGTAGCCTGGTTGCTTTCTGTGTATATGAATATTACATCTTCAATTAGTTGACATCGTTATCTGGATTGTGTGACAGCAACGGCAGCAACCTTATCCACGGAATAGTTCCTGTGGATCTGCCAATCGGGTTGTTTCCTCAAGGAAATGGGAACTGTGACTGCTATATGTTTAAATATTATAACATATAAAAATAAGAAAATTCATGTTTGGTGAGAGAGTTATTATTCTAATAATGTTTGTAGTACTTTCTGTTGTTGATAGGAAGACTTGTGTCTGATTATTTTTTTTGATCATTTATCTTGTACAGTCAGCATGATCTTACCATTTTTCCTCGTTTCAGATGAGTTTTATTTTGGTTATTTTCTCATGTGTTAATGGACCAATTCAAGACATCAAGGGATGAAGATTAGAGTAAATTTATCTAATCCTAAATTAACTTGTGGATAGGAATAATCCTTATAATATGATATCAAAACTCATAATCAAAAGTGTCACATTTCTTGGACCAAACCTATAACTTGTATTAATTGCAAAAGAATGTGTAAAAAATGATTTGATAAAAATTTCATATTACTTAAATCTTATTCAGTCTCTTTATAACAAGAAAATATCTTTTACTCTTTCTGAATAGATATTGGCCAACCATTCTTCTCATGTATTATTGCTATGACTTTTAGTTTATCTAATTAATGTAATAAATCTTATAAATTGATCTTTTGATTAACATACACTTGGGTCAATAAACATTACTTATGATCTTTTGATTTTAAGTTTGACAAGGATGCATGTGTAAACATCTATATTAATAACCACTTGAATTGCCAAGCAACTACCTATTAGGACTTTGAATTTAGCTATTAACTATTCCTTCTACGCATCCCAACAACCACAATTTGGGTCCAAAAATTCAATACACCATTTGGATTTAGTTAAGTCAGAGGGAATAAACCCAACAAGATTTAATTGACTTTGCTCTTTTTTTTTTCAATTAATCTTTTTCTGTTCCTCTAGTTGTTGTTAACCAAAGGTCTATGAGACACGTTTCGACAAACAACGCCTGACAATAGCAGACCACAACGCCGTTGGAAGGAACAATAAATTATTATATTCCTCCACAAAGCCCCATATCAGTCTAAAATATTCACTGAGAATTTCCTTGTGGCTTTCGGAATCTAATGGCTGTGGGGGCACCCACGTGTTGGCTTAATGAACTGAAAATGTCGGGTCCTTTTCTGACATGTCCCGGGTCGTCGAGCACGTGGCACTGACACACCTGGGACCCACTTCCACGTGGCCTCGGTGTCAAGGATTTTCGAAGTCGGTACTGTCGTGGTTTGGAACCAACCATTGGCTTGTCGCTGTAACTTGTGAGTTCCAATAATTAGAAATATAAAAAATAATTAATATTTAAATCCCACTTGTGTCTTTATGCAAGCTGTCTCTCTCGTTTGAGGGTAAACAATGGGAGGGAAAAAAAAATTAAAAAAATTTGTCTCCATTTTGGGAGCTTTTTGTTTAATAATTGATGTCTTTTATTTAATGGAAAAAGATTTAGGTGTAATTCAATAATGATTGTGGTAGGTACCAATAATTTATGTGTTTTAAAAACTGAGAGAATTCACTAATTTTTGTCACAAATTAAAGTACTTTGGCAACTAGCTTCTGTCCATGCTTATGCTTAAAAAAATTTATGATTACTTTTGCCTTAATTAATAAAAAATAATTCTTAATGATTTGAAGATTGATTTTATAATAGAAGACGAAAATGTTGAATTGACAATAAATCACACTAGTAAACACATGTAAATTTCAACCCATACCAAGGCTGTATTTTAATGTTGTTCTTGTTTTATTCGTTCTTCATGTGGTTGAGAATACTTGGTATCTTAGTTGAATTTTTCTGAATTCGGATAAGAAGAACATCCATGAGGTTTATCTTCAAGATGGGAAAGGAACACAAACAAAGAGTAAAGCAAGGTGGTTAATTAAATCAGTAGCCCACTAAACTAGAAAATACATGGCAGACAAGGAACAACTACAAAAACAATTAACTTTCTTTTTTGACTATATGCTGCGTCTTAGAACAAAAGACAAGGGCTTACCAAATTCTACCTAACTACACATGTAGTTATTTTAGAAATTCTAGACATGGTTCTTATCTACAACAATTGACAAGTTCGTCTTACATACAATTAATGTCCTTCAAACTTTTAACATATTGCTTGGAAATTCAAAATTTTGTTCAAATTAGTTAATCTTAAATCCATCTTGTTCAATAAATAAGTAAAGAAAACCAATTTTCTCAAAGCTCATTTGATTGCAAATCATTTTAATTTCTTTGGCACAAAGTTTATTGACATTATGTTAAAGATGTAGTTGTCCTATGTCAGTTAGTTAGGCGTAAACACCACGATTTATGTGTTGTTAGGTTACTACACACATAGCCAATTGGTTTTGGCTTAGAATCTTACATGGTTTATGAGTCTTGTATTTCTCCTTACGCCTTCTCCTCCCTTGTGTTGGCCTAGTCTTAGGCTTTTATTTGTTTATGTCACAATGCTTATGTCAACTTGCATATAAAGGAAAATGTTGAAGATGTGGTTATTTAGTTGGGTGTAGGAACCACGCTTTATAAATTGTTAGATCATTCCATCCATTGTTAATTGGTTTTGAGTTGGAATCTCACTCATGCAAAAGTATCCTTTTTTTATTTCATACAATAAATAAATTTTAAAGAAAAATTCTTGCGCTTACTTCAAACAAATAAATCAAATTGCTAAACAAATTCTAGTCATCATATTGTGGAAATGAACATGGTCAACCATGAATTGATTCCAAAAAGAGTGTAAGGTTTATTATTTTATAGATGTTTATTTCCATTATTAGAAACATTTAAAAACTTATTCCAAAAACTATCTCAAAAATTAAAAGAATATCTTTCCACGTAAGACTTCTATCTTACACACATCTACTATTACATACATTTATATCTTAAATAAGTCAAATACCAAGCGTGCATTCTATGGGTTTTAATCAGTCAATAGGATTAAAAATGTAGTTTACTTACAAACTTGCAAGATAAACAACATGGATCACATTTTATTAAAGAAAATTTTACATAGTTTGGCAAGTATGTCTTTTTGTAATCGTAATGGACTTTCCAAGGAATAAAATGATGTCAAAAGACGCGTTTCGAGAAAGTATAAATTTGAAGTTGCTTGTTGCAAGTGATGCCGGCCCCAATTTTTTACCATGTTGGATGACCAAATATTTCCTTATTCATAAAATGTAAACTATGACTTTCTTAACATAACATGCCGCTAAGCTAGAAAAACACTTAAATACCTGAAAATTCAAGATAATTAGAACAAACCTGCTACGTGGTTAATCACTTGAGCTACAAACATATATTAAAATTTCAGTAAGTTCAATCCTATGCTCTAATGCTTGAGACACAAGCAAAATTCTTCAAGCGTGCAAGTTATACATAACATGCCAGTAAGATAGAAAAACACTAACCTAAATTAAAATTTCGACAGTTCAATCCATGCTTTAATGCTTGAGACTCAAGCAAAATTCCTCATGAGCATAACATACCCAAAAATAATAAATAAATAAAGATTTCATCTGAACTTACTCCACTTAACTCTGACAGATAATTGCTTAGAAAATAAGAAAAAAGCCAGTCGTTTATTGCCATAGTGCCGCCCTATGCACCTACAGACAAAATCAAGTTCCATACCAAAATCCCAAAATTAATGACCAAGACCATTTCTTAGTCCTTTTTTTTAATAAATTATTTGGTCATAACAATAAGTGATTACTGGATCTGATTTAAGGGCCAAATTCATTTTTCTTGAAACCAATTTTTTTACCATCACAATATGTTTGATATTTGTGCTTGCTGTATTAAAGAAACATCCCTAAACTATGGTATTCACTTATGGTGTCCCCTAATTCCGTTATCATCAAGTGGATACAGCCCCAAGGAATCCAGGCTTGCTGATTATTTATTGACCCAAGTAGAATCAACCTCGAATTTTAAAAAGCATTTTGCTTTTTTGGTGTATTAAAAACTGAGTTGTCATGCTCTGTGCAAATAAACAAACAAGCCCTAATCAATTTTAATCTACTCTAATAATGGAAAGGCACGTGTCTGTGACCTTGATGGCCTCAAAACCTTTGTCTTATCTGTAATCTTAATAACAAGTCCATTTCATGACCAAAAATTAAACCCTTTTTTCTTTCCCTCATCCTCTTCTCAAACACAGTCTGTGATTTGTATTCACAAAAAGAAGCACAAAGCCATGGCTGAATCTACATCAAAGCTGTGTTTCTATCAATCACATACAGTAGTAGCACACAGATATACATAGCAACCCGCTGCAAACTTGGACAAAGCTGCATTATATACAGTACAAATGGTGGAGAACCAGAAGCAACTCCAACTTTGGCCTGCAGCATTCACACATTGAGACAGCTAAAGAGCAACATTAGAGGACAAAAAAATCAATTGTATACAATGAATGAGAAGGCCCAATGGTGATGAACACATGGAAAAGTGATTTTTACTTCCTCATCCCAGATTTTGTTTTCTAATACAATCAATGAGAATCCCAAATCGGTGGCAAAATAAATACAAACAATAGCAAAAGCGAAAATGTTTCTTGTTTTCTCTTTGATTTTTCTTTCCCTTCTAAAAAAACGCAGCCGTAAACATGGCTTCTACGTCAGGGTTGTATAGACTCTTACAACGTCACGTTTCTAAAAACCCAGTCATCCGAAGAATTGAATTCCGAACTTGGCTTAAATCCCGGCCCTTGAGGGTCCTCCCGTTGCCGGTGCACACCGAGAAGGCCATTTTACCGGCGATTCTCCGCCCGAGTATTACGTGGGGTGGTACCATTTCCCCGTCGTCTCCTTCCTCCTCGAGGTCGTCTCTAATCTTGGCGGGGAATATGCTCGCCGGGATATTGACAGGGAGCGAGCTGGCCATTCTCTTCTCTTTCATGGACTTGTTGTTGCATGAGAGCCAAGTATTCCGGTGACCCATTTCCCGGTCGTCTAAACAAGCCTCGTTTTCGAGTTTGTAGGGTTCCAGATCGGCGAAAACAACGTCGGATTCTTGGAGTTCCTGGAGATCTTTGGCCATCGGAAACCGAGAGAAGAAGCGAGAGAGAAAGATGGGTTAAGGAGATGGAACAGTTAAGGAACAAGAACTAGGACAGGAATTTATAGGAAGAATCTGAATCGTAGTGAGTACACTTTGATTGTTTGTGTTGCGAGATGGCGTCACCAAAAAGACGTTGAGTGCGGTCCCCGTCTCCTCTTCTCTCTTAAACTACTGTATTCCCTCTGCGTATATGCTTGCTTTGTGTTTTGCGTTCCTTCTTCTCCTCTCTGCGTCGGCTACCCAAAGAACAGCTCAGTTTCTTGTGGCTCACGGCTTTTATTTCTGACCTTCTCATTCTCGGTTTGGCTAGTTATTGACTTTACTAAATTGGCTCGGCTTTAATGGAGTTTTAGATGTGTATAATCATTAAACGTAATACGCAAGTGCATGCCTGTGGTTGCGTGAGGCAAGGGTCTCCGCATGCTTTTCACTCTCCCATTTTACTTCTATCAATTCTCCCTAGGATCCTCTTTTTCAAGCGCATTGGATCATGAAAAAGAAAGAAAAAAAAGAAAGCATTCAAGAAAACATGATTATGGTAATTGAAAAGTAAGATGATTAGCTTGTGTAACTCATGTTGGCCAAATGTTCTCACCTTGACCAAAAATGTAATGGTGTAATGATGTTGTCATTCTTCTTCTAGAGAAAAAAGTTGTGGTCATAAGAAAATTACGTGTGATTTTTAATAAAAGTAGACATTCAGAAATTAATGAAAATGTATAAATTGTTTGATTAAGAGTAATTAATATATTTTACCTAAAACCAATTTGGGTCAAGTCAAACCTTTTTTTAGTATTAAAATTTTCGTTTATTATTGATGGATCGATTGCAATTAAGTGAATCGTTAAACTTTATAAATTACTTTTTCCTAAGAAAACACTTGACTTTTTCTAAGATTAACATCTAAATCATTTATTCCTTTATTCCTTTTTGGCTAATAGTTAGAAACTTTGACCATGAGAAAATTAAGGCCCAAGGAGAGAAAGCAAGTTCACACAAGTTATCATCTTAAACGCGGTTTTAACTACATAAATGTGACAAAAAAGGTGTGTCTAATCCAGGCTTAACAACAAAGGGTCGAAGACTTGACTGTTTACACTAGACGACAAGAGTCGAGTTGGTAGGGCTCGGCTGCATAGTGAGCCGGGGAGCCAAGCCAAACCGAGCTGACTGTAATATAGAAGTTGTTCACCAATCATTGGGTGAAGACGGAGGAGTGAACCCTCAATGCTTCCCTACAGTGCGGCGCATCCGACGGCTTGTAATCTGCATCTGAGGTGGAAGTGGGGTCCGCCTATAATAGCCATGGGGTCCCACAAACTGTAATCCACCGTCTTGGCTCGAATCAAGGGGGGAATGCATTTTGGAACACGACAAGCCATTCGTTGTTCGACACGTGAGCGCGGGTGACGTAAGAGCCTCGGACACCGAAGGGAATCTAAATTATTCCCGTCCTGTTACCGCGGTCACCGTTTCCGTGTAAGTCATTCGGAAGGCTAGGAAAGGAGTAGGGTGGTCTTGGAAGTATCTTTCTCTTGTGGAGTATGTTAATTGGTGAAGCAACGCTAGAAAGTCTTCTAAAAGGATAAGCTCGTCGGGTTTTACTTTGATTGGGAAGCAAACAAAAGCATGCAAGTCAAGGGAGGGAGCTCATGGATTATGGCAATCCAAGACCCAAATAAAAAAAACAAGAAAAGAGAGGCTTCATATGTGGATATAGTTATAAAAAAAATTTTAAAAAAAAGGTGGGACCTTTTGGAGCATTTTGTGTCATAAATAATAGTTATCATATGTTGATAACTTGATATGGAATCCTTTTCATATGTTTAAGTTTTTACTTCTCATAGTAAATTAAGTGAATTTTTAATGCAATATTATAGTTTAAGCTTAAATATAATAACTATTGGAGACAAAAGTCCCCTAAATATATGATTTTTAGGTAATATTTGTAAACTAACTTTTAAGTTATATTTTGAACATATTTCTAATATCAACTTGTCAAAGATCAAGTTTTTTTAATTGCCAGTTATGGTGTAGGCATCTAATGTCATATTGCTAAACTATGAGTGTGTATGGATGATTAAATGTGAAGATGTCCTATTTCATAAGCTAACTTGTGAGATAATAATAAGTTTCTTACAAGTACCAAAGCACAAGTTTCTTTTAAAATCCTTATAAATATGAGTAAGCTTAGAGTTTAGGTTAAAAACATTATTGCAAAATGGTCCGCAAAAAAGATGTGATGGTGTGAATCTTCAAATCCATATTACTAAAGCATGAGTATATATGTACAATTAAATGTGAACAAGCTTTTAAGGTGAAATAAAGTTCTTAAGACTGTTGCCTCATTTTTGTATTGTATATTGAATTAAGCTTAAGGTAAAGAATATGTCAACAGTATTGATATTATTATTTCATTTTAATTTAAAAATATTTATTTTAATATATTAAGGTGTTCTTTTCTTGGTTAAAGTACTATTTGTTAAAAGTTAATGTTGTCTTATATTATAAGTAAAAAATAGACCTAGGCCTATGAACTTTTAAGGGATGAGAAGATTTTGAGATGTTTCTCATGTTCTAATAATATCCATTAAGTACGGTTCAAAGCGGGAAATGCATGGCCGTAATGCTACAGTCAAAAAGACGTAGAAAGCTGAAACAAGCGATGGGTCGAAATCAGTCTGAACTAATAATGGGTTTCTTTACCGTCGACGCGTCACCGTCAGAAGCCGTAAAAGGAGCAGAGAGGCCGGAAGCAAGGGAAGGGAAGCAGAGAGACGCGTGGCGGAAGCGATGGCGAGCGGTGGTCCAACCGAAAAGCTACACATTTCAGAGGGGGGCGGGTACTTGACGTACGTATACTCATTTCATAGAAAACGACATCACGTTGCCTTTGGAGGAGTCCTTCTCCTGCCGTTCTGTCCTGCTTTTCATGCTCTGCTAGATATTTCTTTTGGATTGGGAGGGTGAAAACGACGTCGAACTCATCCCAGCATGTGGCTGGTATTGATGACATGGCTGTTAGTATTTGTGCCATCGTTTTCAAGATTTGGCCAACGGTCACCAAAGGATACGTACATAAATCAACAAGAACATAATAATGTTTGCAATTTGAAGTTTACAATTTTTGGGTTTGGACTTATATTTTATTGTTAACACATGTGACTTAGTAACTTTTGTAACCTAAAACTAAAAGGTTTCAGATTCGATACTAACTTTCTTCATATTTTCAATATACCTAATAAATAAATTGCATGCACAAATAATGAAAGAATGTGAAAATTTATGTGATTGAGAATAATAATTTTCAAAGCTCATATAGTAGTAATTTTCTTAGATTGAGTTTCGGGTAGACAACTTTTTTCCTTTGAACTTCTAGATGGTTTGACCTTATAATTTTGTGGCTTTCTCATACCAATAAATTATGACATTTAGAAAGTCGAAATTATTTAAGTTATAATTTTTTTTTATTTCTAGTTACTTGCCTAGTAGTTTAGTTAAAATCATTGGGAGATCCATATTTAAATGGTAAAAGATTAAGACATTTAGAGTCTGTATTTACTTATCTAAAAAAAAGAAAACTTTTTTATCTAGACTTTCTAAGAACTTGATATTATAATTTGGTGGCCTTTTCAAGTTATCCTTATAAACCTTAATTACCCAAATGTAGGTGCAAACTATGAATTTACCCTTGTCACTAATTTGAACTCCACACTCAGCATGCAGTTGGGTTCCAAACTTCATAAAGGGTGTCGCATTCATACAAAATGAAGGAAACCCTTGTGGGTTATCCCAAATCTTTGTCTATGTTTTTTTTTCAAGGTGTTAGTTCCGGGTTTCAAGGAGGCTAAACCCTGCAGATAACGTTATTCTTTTCTTAGAGATCTGGTTAATGAGGCATATAAAAAGTCTTTCCTTGAATTAAGCACGAAGTTTAATTTTCTTCATGTTGATGTTCTAAGCAACATGGGATTCTTCTTGAAATATGAGTTGTCCGTCAAACTTAGAAAATGTAGAAATTGAAACGGGTTCTGGAGTGCTTAATCATTAGCTTAATAATGCACCTTTTTAGTTGGCATATTTCCTTTGTTTACAGATATTCCTTGAACCTTTCTTTATGCGTTGTTAGACTAAAGAATCCCTCGGTATATCCCTTAAAATACAAGAAATATTCGTTTGAAAACGTTTAATGCCTTTTCAAATCACCAAGAAAATATTTAATGCTTTTCAAACCTTTAGTGTTGGATTAAGTCAAAAAGCAATTGATCATGCTTATCTTTTCAAGGTAACCAAAAAAAGATTCTATATATTTTGTATGGTTATTTAGCCAAATATAGATAAAAGTTCAACTTTAATTAACAATGTGAATATATATATATTCAAACCATACTTATCAATTTTAAGGGTTTTAGAAAAAATTATATGTTTAATTCAAAAAATGAAAAAAAAATGGTATAAAGATCTTTTTTTTTTTAGGTTTGAATTTCTCAATTGCACTTTTGATTAAACTTAGCATATTTTAGGCCAATTACTACTTTCAAATAGGTTATAGGTTATAGAAGAAGTCACCTAACCAACTAGTTTAGTAGTGAGTTAGTAGAGATCTCAATCGTGAGATTTGAGTTCGATACTTGTGTGTGTGAGTTGTAATATTTAAAAATAATTTTTTTAAAAGGTTATAGAAGAAAAAAATAAATTTCTTTTTAGTATAAAAAATAGAAAAATGATATGTTATTGGACAAAAAAGACAAACCTACCTCTTCACACAAAAAGGCCTAAAAAGGCTCAATCCAAATTAGGGCCCAATTGTTTTAGCCCAAATCTTAATTGAAGTCATCCACAAATGTAAAAAGATGAAGCCATTCACCGTCTCAGCCTCTTCCCAGTTCCAACTCACTCTCTGAGACTGAGTCACTGAAAATTGAGGTTCAACTGCTTCCCACGGGATAACAGCAACTGGTTTAGATTTCTCGAGAAATCAAGGTAGTGTTTCCTTTATTTCCTCTCAGAAGTTGTTTTTGATAATGATAGCGAACTCGTTTTGCTCCACCATGTTATCATTTCGCTCATGCTTTTGGTTTCCTGCTTCCTTTGGCAACATCAACCGGCCCGAGGTGTTTCTGTGATCTTTTACCATCTAAAGGTTTTATTTATTTCTGAAATTCACATATAATAGAAGGCATTTCGATTTGTTCTGAATTCTTTTCCTGCAACATTGATTGTTTGCTACTTTCAGCAAGATCACTCTTTGCTAACACATATTTCAACCTGGTTTGAATGACACTGGCGTCTGCAATTTGTAGAGTTCTTTGATAAGCGGCTAGAGTTTAACTCTTTTGCCTCTACTCTTATGATTGGATTAAGAGCCATAGGTGTCATTAACTTTTGATGTTGTCTTCGTGGTTCAATAAGCCCAACGGTCTCTATCGAGTGTTGTATAAAAATTTCTTTATCCTTTCAAACCTCGTAGTTTAAGGATTGAGGCTTTGAGTATTCTCAATTGGACATAGGAGACCAGATTTTTTTTTGTTAAAAAGCTGCCTATAGGATGTCCTGCTAACTTCTCAAATTTTTGTTTGAATAGCTCATATGCTCAGTTCAGGAAGAATTTGATAAGTGGAAGGGATTGGCCTCGGAATGAAAATCTGTCGTGCCTCATAGCTCCTATGTTCAGTTCGAGAACGTACAAGAAATATTTTGACAATAAGGACTACCTATAACCGTAGTTTTGAAAAGAAATAGCCTCCCAACATGTTTGGCTCTTGGATTAAGTTGCTTGATTGAAGAAGAAGAGGAGAATGATGGTTGTCAGTACCAGAAATTCATATTGTTTCTACTCGTCAGGACTAAGTCAGGTAAATGGCTAGTTGGATTCAGAATTCCTAATAACAAGAGTAATAGTTATAATTATATTTTAAATTAAATAATTTCAATATTGTTGTCGGGTAAATGGCTAGTTGGATTCAGAATACCTAATAACAAGAGTAATGGTTATAATTATATTTTAAATTAAATAATTTCAATATTGTTATCATTATTATAAAAATTATGATTATTGTTTGTGTTGCCAAGTAATACGTTGGCTTAATCCTCTGCACTTCTTGTGCACCTCATCAGGTTAAGAACAATGAGATGGAACTCTTAAAGGGGTCAAGGGTCTCAGCTTGCAGGGTTTCATTCCTGCAAAAGGCAACAAAGTCCACTATCCTCACTGCAAAGGCAAGTGTGAATTTAAGCATTGGAATTATTTGAACTAGCGCTTACTTATTTAGTTGTATGCATATTCAACTTTGGCCTGCAATATATAGGTGGCAAGGATTCTTCCTGCCAAATGCTCCCTCAATCATGGCAGAGAACTGCTAACTAATGCCAGAGCTCTTGAGAAGTAAGCTATCTCTACCTTCATACTGATGAAGAGTTCTGCTTTTGCTTGATTTATTTCAATCATCTTGCTCCATTGTCTTTGTCTTTTGTTGCGATTTAACTCTGAATGGAATGTCAGCCGAGTTTGTTGGCAGATAGTCAGTGGCACTATTGTTTTTCTCCAGATTTCTGCTATTGCTTCACTTAGGTTTTCTCACTTGAATGTAGGAAAATAAAAAAGGTCGGAAAGGCAGAGCATCACTTGTGGAAGAAGAGAGATTCAGCTGGGTGTGGGCAGAAGGCGCTTAGTCTTGTTAAAATTGTAGGTTACTTGATAATTTTCTTGTGTTTGAAATCTTCATTTTTTTTTTCTCTCAATATTTTAGTAAGCCTTGAACACATGCTATTAGGTGTTAAATTATTAGTTTGGATAACATTCATTTATTTGAGCTAGAAATAGGAATATACCAATTTCTGTCTAATTTCTATAATTGTTTGGTTACATTTTGAAATGATAGGTATCTGGACTTCCTAATGAAAAAGAAGCTGTTTATGGAGCATTAGATAAATGGATTGCTTGGGAGACAGAATTCCCTCTGGTTGCAGCAGCTAAGGCTTTAAGAATCTTAACAAAGAGGAGTCAATGGAAGCGTGTAATTCAAGTATGAGATTTGTGCACTTTGCATTTGGCATTTACTAACATTTGTCTTGCATAGCATGTAGCAATCTGTTAGTAAGTTGCATTGTAAATGCTATTTCTTTAGTTGATTGCCCAGTCACTGAACCCATTCTACAACATCCGTTGGGTAACATTTGCTTGGGTTATTTTTGGACTGGTCTTACTTGAGACCTCAACGAGCTTGACTCATTGAGTTATTATAGCTCGTCTCCAAACATAAATGGCAGACCTCATTGAGTTATTAGACTGGTCTACATCCGTTGATGCAGTGACTGTAGCAAGATTGCCTGACCCTTGTCGAAAGGTTCTTCATTTCAGATTGCATTTCCCCCCTCTCCTTTTGATAATGTAGAATAGAAAGTAAGTTCAATTTTGTTGTGTTAGTATGTTTGCTAGGTAAGTGTCGGATTTATCCTCTTACTATGATCCCACTGGTAAGCTTACTGGAGAATGATACGAATGTCTACATTTGTTTCAAGGGAGCTACAAAGAGCCTCTGCCCCTCTCTCTCTGTCTCTGTCTCTGTCTCTCTATGCGATGAAGATGAAATAATATTTTGAATCCATTGCTGAGTGGTGCTTGCTTATGTTAAGTTTTCCTAATATTTCATCTCTTCTTTTTCTCTTTTCATGTGCTTTTTTTAGCAGAAATATTTACCCAATTTCAGAAGACTGAAATTATGATAAAAGAGAAACTGGTTCTTCCAAAGGGGAGTCCTTAATCCTCCTTAAGGCCTTCATATGAGGGAAAAGCTTATAAAGCTCTTTTGCTAGGCTATGGTAACAGAGGGATGAACTCCTCAGCCCTTTCCTTTAGGAACTTCAACTTGAACTCCAGAGTTAAGATAATTTTTGTGACTGCTAATGGGCATTAACTGGATTATACCTAAAGCCACGGCATACTATTACATGTCAAGTTTTATTCAATAACTTAAACCTGAAGAAGCAGAGTCTCCATAGTTCACTGGTTATTGATTCATTCTTGGCGGTTCTTGGTTGATGGTAAATAGAATGGAGATTATGTCCAACGATGCAAAGTTTGAACTGAAACATCAAGCTGGCAATGCCTAACCTGGTTGAAGATGATAGGAAAATGATAAAGCAAAAAAGCAGCAGCATTGTGACAATTTTCTACTATCATAAGAACGATGCCCTTGGGATGAGATAATGAATTGAAGCGTACCTGGAATACCTTCTCTGAACAAGTGATGCTCTTCCCTCTTAAGTGGGTGATATAGGCCTAGAAAGATGGAGTTCCATCTTTTTTTCTTTTTGGAGCAAGATGGAATGTTTAGATAGATGAGTTGTAGTTGCTTGTTAGTAAAATGAAGTTGGATGCTAATGCATCCATTGTTCTTTGAGTTATATATATGCTTTAAGTAATCCAGCATAGGATCATCATTCAGCAGCATAGGTCTTAAATTTGTGAATACCTGCAGGAAAGAGAAATCACAAGGGAAAAAATGCTGGCACAAATTCTGATCAGATGTAGGATTTCTAGATAAGCATCATAATTTATATCAATTGATCATGCGCTATTGAGGCTTGTCTTCTTGCAATCATTTGAGACAATATGCATATGAATAGTTATTGTTTTCTTTCTTATTCAGTGGTCATTAATTCTTGGTAACTCAGGTCGCCAAGTGGATGTTGAGCAAAGGTCAAGGAGCAACAATGGGAACATATGACACCCTTCTGCTAGCATTTGACATGGATCGGAGAGTAGACGAGGCTGACTCATTGTGGAACATGATTTTGCATGTACATACACGTTCTATCTCAAAGCAATTGTTTTCTAGAATGATCTCTTTGTACGATCATCATGGCATGACGGATAAAATAATAGAGGTATAATCTTTCATCTCATTTGCTCTTCAAAACCTTTCACGCATTCTGTGCTTGAAAATCTATGATTTTTCTTTCATCCTTCGAATCTTGTGTCATGTTGAAGTAACATACTTAAGAAACTAACTACTACGACACTAATGAGCTAATTCTGTTTATGAAACATTCAGGTTTTTGCAGATATGGAGGAGCTTGCAGTAAAACCAGATCAAGACACTGTCAGGAGGGTGGCACGTGCTTTTCAGAAACTAGGACAAGAAGAAAAGAAGAAGCTACTTCTTAAAAGATACAAGTCTAGGTGGAAATATATCCACTTCAAAGGTGAACGGGTGAGAGTGAAAACAGACGTATGGGATGAAGATAATGCATGAACACTTAAAGTGGGAACTTAAGGTGTTGAGGCATGTGATGTCTGTTGTTCCATGCTCGACCTTGCTAACTTGAGAAGATTACGGTTGAAAATGTTGATCAGCATGAATTCCCTTCAGGATTGGGACTTGCGACGTTCTTGTCTGAGCTTTTATCTGGATCGATATCTGGAGTGACAGAGATATGCATGGATAAATGGCAACATCCAGTAACCACTGCAGGGAAGGAGGAAAAAGCCCAGGAAAGGTGGAAGAGCTGTCTCCCTCCGGTGGCCCCTCTCTCTGGCTTGTAATATAAGAATATTCAGATTTTCTAAATAATTTCCACTTACTTTTTTTTTTTTAGTCTTTTTCTTTCTAAATCACATACCCACTTATGCACCCTTGCAATGCATATTCACCACTAAGCTAAGTGCTTGTTCTCCCCTTCACAAACTGGCTTTAATGAGAAACGAAATAATTTTTATTGGTCAAAAAACTTAATATTTTTACACTAACTTTTAACCAATTTCCAAATCATATCACTCAACCAATTTTTACACATATTATGCTTTAGTCATGTTATTCATCCTAAACCTCGAATTTCATTAGCTCCAAACCATTTTTCAAAAGCAGAGGCTAACATTTCATAATCAACCTAAAGACACTGCTACTGGACTTCTGACAACATTGGGTCCGTCACTCCAAGTGTACCACCCAAAATTATACTGACCCTTGTCAATCAGTGCCTTATTTATTACTGAAACCTTGATGCGGAAGCTCCTCGTCTGGCCAACATGATCGAAGAATAGAATACTTGGAGAGGCCACTATAGAGAATCCTAAGGGCGGAATGGGAGTAAAGAAGTACACACTCCTGCTATTGCCAACATTTGTGACTGTCCTATTTACTGTCACGGACCCTCTGAGTTTGGGGATTGCCAGGGAGGGATAATTGAGGTTGATTGCTGGGGGTGGTTTTGATGGACACTTGAATGTTGGATCAAGATCCTTGACTTGTCCAATGCTGCAGAGGTAGAGAAGGTAGTCCCTGTATGAGGCATCATATATCAGGCCAGGGTCTGCGGCTGCGGCCGGGCGGAACTGGCCGGAACCATAGGCAAAGGGAGTAGCAATCTTGCCGGTAACTTCTCTGACAGGAGAATTCATATTGTTTGTCAGCAAGGCTGCAAGAGAGAAACATGTAGCAGTTGAGAATTCAGACCATGGCAACCAAAAGGGAGAAACTAGAAGTCTTCAACTGTGATTTCAGTAGTACCTGTGGTCATGAGAGCAGATCTTATGGCTGCACTGCTCCAAGTTGGGTGTATGGCTTTAAGAAGTGCAGCACCAGCAGCAACGTGCGGGCAAGCCATTGAAGTTCCAGAGTCAAAATTGAACTTGACAATTCGGTGATCTATATTCATCTTTGAAGGAGAATCGCCCTCGCTCCATGCTGCCAATATATCCACTCCAGGAGCTGTGATATCAGGCTGCAAAGTAAACCAATGTAAGTAAAAGTTATGCTGTTAAAAAGACTATCCAATTTACACACAAGAAAGCCAGCAAGTACAAGTACCTTTGAGAATGTGATAGCAACACTAATAAGTGCAAGTACCCTTAGGACTTAAAAGAGTTATTACCTTGAGAATATGGGGGTCAATAGCATTAGGACCTCTACTACTGAATGAGGCCATGATTGGTGCTGGCTTGGTATATATTACTGTCTTTCCTGGTATGATACTCGCCATTGGATTCCTTGTATAGTTGATGTAATTAAGAATCCTAAGGACACCTTTGTAAGTTACAGAAGTGGCAGGAATCGTATAAGGATCACATACTAGCTCAGCTCCATATGCCTTGTTGTTTCCAAGGATCAATCCAACACCACCTGCCCTCTTTACTTCCAAGCCTTTTTCAATTCTTACTCCATTACCTCTTGCACACAAAACGATCTTTCCTTTTACTTTCTTAGGTGAAAGAGAACCAGGGAAGCATTGTCTGCAGTCGGTTCAACAAGAACGTTATTAACTAAATTAAGTCCTTAATCTACATTTACAGAGAAAGAAAGACAGAATTAAAGAAAAACTTACTCTGCATGGTCGCGGGACACGCCTGGATTGCCAACATCTCTAGCGTATACCAATGGATACTGCTTATACTTCAACTTCAATGGAGCCACGCTTCTCCCCTGGTAATGATTCAAACCAACAGAGAAGTGAAGAAATGAACGTATAATGGCATGTGAAAATGATTCTAGAGTTAAAATCATGGTCAAATGATATCGTATTTTGCCTTTACCTTGATTCTCATGAAGTTTCCAAGCACAACAGGAGAGACAAACTCGCGATCCACAGTACCAGCACCAACAGTGATAATCCATGGAGCTGGGTTCGTTAAAGTTGAGGGCGCAGGGCCAGTGTTCCCAGCACTACATGCCACCACAATGTTTTTCTTCAAGGCATGGAATGATCCAATGGCAATACCGTCTTTGAAAAAAGGGAAAGGTTTTCCAGTCCCAACGGAGATGCTTAGTACATGAACACCGTCAGCAATGGCGTCGTCCAAAGCTGCTAACATATCTTCCTCAAAGCAAGCGTTCCCGTCTGCTTTTGAGCGGCCTGGTAGTGCCCAGCATGCTTTGTATATAGCGAGGCGGACGAGCGGCACACCACCGGTGGCAGTGCCTCGAGCAAAGCCTCCCATTGCGGCGACATTCCGGACCCGTCGGCCTCCTACTGTTGAGGCAGTGTGTGTTCCATGGCCATCTCGATCACGAGGTGACCGGTAGTCCTCACTGGCGTTTAGAGGGCCATAGTGGTTCTCATAACCCTTGAGGTAGTATCGGGCCCCGATGATCTTCCTGGAAATATACAAAAAATGAAACCATTCCATGTTCGTCTTTTTAGACCTTAGAAACTTGCTTATTCTTTGTGCATGTATGCTAAACTGTTCTTAACTAACGAAATGAAAAGCAAGTCTCGGATGAGTTGTAGCTTATTAACATATGGAAAATAGCAAATAATTAAGAAGATTTAGCGTTGTTTCTTTCCACTATAATAGGAAGGGTCCTTCCAACTTGGGTCACCTTTAGACTAAGTAGGTGTAAAGTAATGAGAAGAAGCCAAACAAAGGTGACCTAAAATGCCTAGGGCAATGGAGATATGCAAAAATCTCACAAGATGTGACTGGGAAGAAGCCAAAAGCGATTATATCAATTGTCTGTTTGATTGAAATGGACAAGTAAGAAGCCATTTTCCAGACAATAAATAAATAAGCACGACTATGCAATTTAATGCCATGACCAGTTATTCTAAGTCTTAGCAAAAGAGAAAAGAAAAGGTGTTGTATAACTTATAGGAATATGAACCTTTATCTTTCTTCCTCTTCTTTTGCTTTTTTTTTTCCTCCCTCCACCTAAGTCCAATTCCTGGTGTTTAAGCTTCCTAATTTTCTCTTCTGTCTTGGGATAGAAATTTCTCTACTTTCAGTCAGAAGACGTGGCCACCCAAAAAGGGATTTCAATTTCGGAATAAGCAATAGATGATATTCATCCAGAGAGCTACAGATGGGTCACCCACAAGGAAGGGACAAAGACTCCAGCGGGGAGGACAAGGCAAATTTAGATTTCACGGGAACTTTGCCTTGTGGCATTATACCTATCCAAAAAGCCAAACTGAGGCCAATACAAAATAACAAAAGCTACAAAAAAGTCAAAAGATTTGTCCCTAGCTACTGTTCTGTGGTTTTGGTTTGCAAAGGTCCTAAGCAATGCCCTCTAAATGGAAGGGTTGTCAATTAGTACTTCCAAGAGATTTATGCTAGAGGTTGATGGCATTAGGGTGTTCATTACTCATACATTTCGAGCTCTTCACAAACTCACAAGTGACTGTATGGCTTTAGGACAAAGTTCAAGTCTATGGTTTCCCAGTAAATGGCTAGCAAGCTCACGCATCGACATCTGCAACTCCAAGAAGACCCAAAAATCAAAATACTTACGGTTTAGCCATTAAAGTAGGTGATATATGGGAGACATCAAAGCAATTCACATGGATCCCTGCATTTTCCTAGCCTGAAACTGAAAGTCGACCATAGACAATGAGCAAATGACACAGAGGAGAAAGCTGGCTCACCTATTGCAATTGGATGAATTAAAAGCAACTCCGGTTTGGCAGATCCCTTTCCATGATTTTGGGACGGGCCCCATCCCTTCATCGCTGAAGCTCTTTGACTCTGGCCAAATACCTGATTCAAAACCAGAGTCATAGCATGCAATCACATTGTCCATACCCACATGGACATAGTTGCTAAACCACAAAGACGATGACTGTCATCACATAGCAAACAGTATATGACCCAGAGAACATGATACTTGAAGGGACATTGTTACCGGAATCCAGGACCCCAACTATGAGATTTTTGCCATATGCGGCTTTGGCCAATAATTCTCCCCCCGGGTTGAAGCGATTATGATATCCATCTCCCACTTTTAAGCCTGTAAACTCCCATGACCTTGTGGTGTGCAGAGAATACTTTCTTGGGTGGCTGGGAAACACTGATACCACTTCGTCCAATTCTGTTCAAAGCCATTGTCTCAGTATTCGTAAGGAGGGAAAGAGTGACTTGACTCAAACCACCTGATGGTTTCTTTTACCTGACAGCTTGGAGGCTTCTTTGGATGTGAGCAAAGCTGCGAAGCCATTGATGCTGTGCTTGTAACTGTAAAGTAGAGAATCTCTGGCCTCTTCCTCAGTCTTTTTCACTGAAAGCAGATACGAGTGATGAGTGTCTTGAATCTCGTGTACAGCCTTTTCTCCACTGTGCTCTCCAAAGTACACAATGTGAACCTGTAGCAGGGATGACAACAGTTTTCTTTAGGATAAACCCCGAGTAAGTATGAAACAAATACAAACTCAAAGAGTAGAGGAAAATGACCTGCTTTTCTGCACATGAAGTTAAGAGAGGGAGGAGGAGGTGGAGGATAGAGATGATTGTGAATTCCCTCATTGTTGCTTAATCGTTAATGATGATTAAGCATACCATCTCGAACTCACAACAGGTGTGTATATATATATACATCTAGAGAATCTTTACTACGTAATTAACTGTTAATCAAAACTATATCTTTTTGTTTATAATGGATTTTGAAGTATCTTGTGAAAAATAGGAGTTTCTTTTTAGTGAAGTCGTGTTAAGTGTTGGACGAGTGTACTGTGCTCCTTTTTAGCTTGACGAACACTGAGACAGAAGAGTATATATGTCCTTAGTCAATCTCCTCATCATCTGCTTGGAACTACTCTATTATGTGGTTGGACATTATTGGTTAAGATTGAGAACTCATCTCATGTGCTGACTTGATAAAGCTGAATGGGTTCAAAAAGTAAAGAAAGTTAAATACTGAAGCTGATTCTGTTTCAAATCATCCATGGTTTTCGGTTTGCGGTTCTAGGAAAAATTCTTCTCAAATAAAAGCTAGTCTTCTTTTGGAGTAGCTTGTTTGTCTGGGAACAGGAACTTTACATCTCTTTCAATGGAGGTTTAAGTCCAATGGCATGACTAATTGGAAAACTAGAAATGGCGTGGCATGTCTTTACATGTTACTGCTTGGCGTCGTCTTCTCTAAATTCTACACCATTGACACCACTTGCTAGTGCTGACCAAGTCAAACTCCACGCCAGCTCACCCTCACCTCCATCCGTTCCTCCTCTGCAACACGAGACTCGGTAAAAAGTGAGGAACTCGAATCCGCCTGATTCGTTCCACGCCGGCGACCAGCAGAAAATCACGTAGCTAATTCAAACTTCGGCTAACAAATTTGGTTGTAGATGACTCCTTAATAGTGTATATAAGCAAAGCAGAAGGGAGATTATCAACGCAAACAGCAAATCTTAAAACGATCCACACTGTGCTCCAAGGTAAAATACTGGTAAAACTGCACAAATAAATGTAGTTTCCTTTCCAGTTAGAGATAAAGATGGAAATTGATCTGTTCCCTTTAACCTTTGATCTTGGTGGGAGTCTTGGGTTGAAGAGATTTTTACATGATTTTGCAGCCATAGCTTGTCGACTATGAAGCTGCTCAGCAATGAATCCGTAAAATTGCAGAAGATAAATGAAACGCCGGTATTATGGAAAAGTTCTACGTGAAGTTCATGGATGATTTTCCTCAAAGTCTTTTGCCTTCCTTCTTCTTTGTGGAGCTTTCTGCCTTCCTAGAGGGAAAGGAGAGTGGTTCATCCATGACAAAGGTAACATGCAACTTCCATGCATGAGAACGATTTAGTTGTCACGACGTCACTTATCCATTGCATCCGAGGCCTCTTACCATCACCCAGTTCTCTAAAATTTCTATTTCCGAGTATCAAAAGCAAAATAGGCTTTCTGAGTTCCGTTTTGAAGACTGAATCTTCTGATGCCTAGCTATTTAGATAGCCATGAAATCAGTTGTGACACGCACCGTTTGGCTAGGGTAGGGATAAGAGGAAAAAGGGGAGTAGCTCTTCATCTCGAACCAAGTAGAATCAGTAACTAGCTTTTCGTCATTGTATCAACCTTGATTTTAGGTTTTTCAAAACTTCTCCCCCTTTGTAATTTAATCAAGCATTCATGGAAAATCGAGCTTAATTTCAATTGCCATGAATCAAATGCTTAATTTTTGCCTATAAATTTAGTCGTATTACGGTGTATAGATCATCGAATACGAAAATGCCCTTTTGTTTATGTTTTCAGTATTCTAGGGTTTTCTTTGTTCTTGCATTTGATTCAAGAGTCTCAAAATTCTCTGAAACTGTTAGGTTTATGTTCATGTTTAGGTTGAAATAGTATGTTGCATATTGTTTAAAGTATCTTTTTAAAATGAAAAACTTTCCCTCTTGATTATTCGGTTTTAAAGAGAGAAGAACTGTTCAATCTTTATTGGTAAAAACTTACAAATTTTTACACTAATGTTCAACCAATTTCCAAATAGACAAAACATTATCATAAAGGATCAAATATTGATCCTTGCCCTTTTATAAGGGTGCATCGAAAGTAATAAGATTAAATAAGTTATGGCGAAGGAGCGGTTTTGGAGTTATGGAGAAATGGGTTTTATATATTCATCTTGTTTCTCCAATCAATTGTTTAACCACAAAAGAAAAACATATAGTCTGAAACCATTTCTACAATTAATGTTCTGATAATGTATAAATGTGAATCTAACTGCTCTTTTTTTGCCTCTTGTCTCATGCCATTTTTAGGATTTCTTTGTCCCTTAAAAGATCAAAATATTATGACTTGATCAGCATTCTCTTAAGTTAGGATAGATCTTCAATTATTCAAAGAAATATTGAGTGAAGAAATTGCAGTGCAGCATTATAATTAATGATCTTTAAGTGAAAAACTTATGCTTTAGTCGTGTTATTCATTCATCTAAATTTCAAATTTCATTAGCTCCAAATAATCTTACATGAAGCAAAGACTAACATTTCTATGCTTCCAAAAATGGTTTAAAGATTTTTTTTCTTCACTATGCACCCAAACTGGGCCAACAACCATCCAACCCTATAAGTCTCCAAGAAATCATCCTCACCCTAGGGACACTGCCACTGGACTTCTGACAACATGGGGTCCGTCACTCCAAGTATACCACCCAAAACTATACTCGCCCCTGTCGATCAGTGACTCATTTATTACTGAAACGTTGAGGCTGAAGCTCCTCGTTTGGCCGACATGATCGAAGAATAGAGTACTTGTGGAGGCCATTATGGAGAATCCCAAGGGTGGAATGGAAGTAAAGAAGTACACACTCCTGCTATTGCCAACATTTGTGACTGTCCTATTTACTGTCACGGAGCCTCTGAGTTTGGGGATCGCCAGGGAAGGATGATTGAGGTCGGTTGCTGGTGGTGATACTGATGGACACTCGAATGTTGGATCAAGAAACTTGACTGGTCCACTGCTGCAGAGGTAGAGAAGGTAGTCCGTGTATGAGGCATCATATACCAGACCAGGGTCTGCTGCTGCTGTGGGGTGGAAGTGGCCGGAGCCATAGGCGAAGGGAGTAGCAACCCTGCCGGTAAGTTCGCTTATAGGAAGACCCATATTATTTGTCATCACGGCTGCGAGAGAAAATGTAGTGAATTTAGGCATGGCTAGCACAAAAGGGAGAAACTAAAAGTAGAAGGCTTTGATTTCATTAGTACCTGTGGTCATAAGAGCAGATCTTATGGCAGCACTGCTCCAAGAAGGGTGGATGGCTTTAATAAGTGCAGCCCCAGCAGCGACATGCGGGCAAGCCATTGAAGTTCCAGACTCAAAGTTGAACTTGACAATTCTGGGATCTAGAGTTGTCTTTGTAGGAGAATCACCCTCACTCCATGCTGCCAATATATTCACTCCAGGAGCTGTGATATCAGGCTGCAAAGTAAACCAATGGAAGTAAAAATTATGCTGTTAAAAAAGACCATCTTGCTGTAGGGAAATTACACACAACAAAGCCATCAAACACACCTATACGTTGGGATGTTGAAGCATTTCAATTATAATGAATTTGAATATTTGTTTCTGACAAGACGTCTTTTGCAAAGACTATTATTAATGACTTAATTCCCGACAATTAGTGTCATAGTCTATCAAAACTGATGTTAAAGAGAATGGGTTAATGGGGTACAATACAATCTTGATTAGATAGTTTATTTATAGAAAAACTGATAAGGTAAGTACCCTTAAGCCTTGCTCCATGTTAAGTAGAGGCCAAGTGGCCTCCCCAAAAGGTGCCTCAAAGAGAGGGAGGAACCATCCATTAATAAGGCTTAGACTAGGTGCATCCCCAGATGTGAGATATGCTCCTCAACATATTTCTTTTGCACAGTAGAATTAATATCACTAGTGAAACTAATACCATATTAAGTAAAAGTAAGGTGGCCTCTCCAAAAGGCACCTTTAAAGGGAAGGAGAAATCACCTATTAATAAGGCCCAAGTCAAGTGCTTCCTCAACCGATATGGGATACTCCTCAATACACCACATCAAATATGGTGGACTATATTGAAGAATTTAAGAGGAATTTAAATTCTTGCTCTTCGTAAGGCATCTTTTATGGAGGTAGTAGTCAAGTCCAATTCCTAGGATGCTCATGTATGCTTAAACTTCAAGAGTTATTACCTTGAGAATGTTAGGGTCAATAGCATTAGGACCTCTACTACTGAATGAGGCCATGATTGGTGCTGGCTTGGTATATATCACTGTCTTTCCCGCTATGATAGTCGCCGTAGGGTTGCTCGTAGAGTTGATGTAGTTAAGAATCCTAATGACATCATTGTAAGTTACAGAAGTGGCAGGAATCATTTGAGAATCACATACTAACTCCGCCCCATATGCCTTGTTGTTTCCGAGGATCAATCCAGCACCACCAGCCCTCTTTACTTCCAGGCCTTTTCCAACTCTTGTTCCAGCACCTCTTACGCACAAAACGATCTTTCCTTTTACCTTCTCAGGTGAAAGAGAGCCAGGAAGGCATTGGCTGCAGTTGGTTTAATATGAACATCATCTAAACTGGGTCTTTCTTAATTTGTATTTACGTGAACTAAATATAAAATAGAGAGAAAAATTACTTAGTAACGTTTTCGGGCACGCCTGGGTTGACAACAGCTGCAGCGTATACTAATGGATACTGCTTTTTCTTCTTCAACTTCAATGGAGCCACACTTTGCCCCTGGAAAAGAAATGAACGAGAAAAAGATTAGAACTCTTGGCCAAACGATGTCGAAATTTGCCTAACTTGTTTAACTGTTTACCTCAATTCTCGTGAAGTTTCCAAGGATGACAGGAGAGATAAACTCGCGATCCACAGTACTAGCAGCGACGGTGATCATCCATGGCGCCAGGTTCGATAAAGTTGAGGGTGCAGGGCCAGCGTTCCCAGCACTACATGCCACCACAATATTGTTCTTCAAGGCATGGAATGATCCAATGGCAATAGCATCATTGAAGAAAGGATAGGGTTTGTCAGTCCCAATGGAGATGCTGAGTACGTGAACACCATCATTAATGGCGTCGTCCAAAGCCGCTAACATATCTTCCTCAAAGCAAGTGTTCCCATTTGCTTTTGACTGGCCCGGTACTGCCCAGCATGCTTTGTATATGGCAAGGTGAACAAGCGGCGCACCCCCAGAGGCAGTACCCCGAGCAAAGCCTCCGATGGCAGCAGCTTTCCGAACCCGTCGGCTTCCAACCGTTGAAGTAGTGTGTGTTCCATGGCCATCTCCATCGCGAGGTGAGCGGTAGTCCTCACTGGCGTTTAGAGGGCCATAGTAGTTCTCATAACCCTTGAGGTAGTATCGGGCTCCAATGATCTTCCTGGAAATATACAAACAATGAAAGAAATTTAGCTGATAGTCCCCAGAAACTTGTTTATATGTGGTGCATAAACTATTTAACTAACAAAATGAAAAAGTAAGTTCCAAGAAAAATAAGTAGAAAATAAGTTATTACAATGCTTAAGATGTAACTAAATAATGAGTTTCAAGTTAACAAGTGCCCTAATTCAGTTGAGAGTAGTCGTTGTTGGGACCATCTCTTTTTTTTTTTTTTTTTTTACTCTTTACCCTAAAATCTCTCTTTCGTGCTCACTAGTTTATAAGTGCATAGTGCAACATTAAAATTGTCTTTAAATGATGGTGTTCTAAATCATTCATACAAATCAAGCGATTAAAATTCTCAAAAAGATGATTGCGAAAGTACAGACAAAGAACCCTAGACTGGCAGGCACTACGCCTCGTCAAGCCAAGACATTCCTCCTCCATTTTCCTCCATGGTATAGGCATATCAGGCAAATGCGTCTTACATTTGGTAGCCCACTCAATCACCATCATTCGGTCCACGAAATGATCGAGATATGTCCGTTTGCTTTGGATTTAGCAATTTAGTGTTGTTCTCTTTCCTCTGTAATAGCAAGGGGTCCTCCCCAAGGCGGGTCACCTATAGACTAAGGAGCTATAAAGTAACGAGAAGAAGTCAAACAAAGATGACCTCAAATGCCTGGGGCAATACAATAATGCCAAAAGCTCACAAGATGGGAATGGGAAGAAGCCAAAAGCAATTAAATCAATCGTCTGTTTGATTGAAATGGACAAGTAAGGAGAGATCTTCCACAGGATAAATAGATGATCTTTTAAGTAACCCCTTTAGGGAGGATGAAGAGAGAAGACCAATGAAACAAATACGAGTATGCAATTTAATACTACAAGAAGTTAGTGTAATTCTTAGCAAAAGAGAAAAGCAAAAGTGTTGTATAACTTATAGGAATACCTACCTTTATCTTTCTTCTTCTTTTTCTTTTACATTTTTTTTTCTTAACCTAAGTCCGATTGCTTGGTGTTTAAGCCTACTGATTCTTTCTTCTGTGTATTAGAATGAAAGTTTATCTACTTTCAGTCACAAGACGTGAATCTTTGGCTGTCCGAAAGGGACTCCAATTTTGGGATAAGCAATGGATGGTGTTCATCCACAAGGAAGGAACAAAGACTCCACGAGTGGGGGACAGGGCAATATAGATTTTCACAGGAACTTTGCCTTCTGGCATTATACCTATCGAAAAAGCCAAACTGAGGCCAACGCAAAATAACAAAAGCTACAGAAAGGTCAAATGATATGTCTCTAGCAAATGCTCTGTGGTTTTGGATTGCATAGATCCTTACCAATGCTCTCTAAAAGGAACGGTTGTCAATTAGCACTTCTAAGGGACTCATGCTAAAGGGTGATGGCACTAGGATGTTCATAATTTACACATCTCGAGCTCGTCACGGGTTCAACAGTGATGGAAAGGTTTTGGGACAAAGTTCAAATCTATGGCTTCCCAGTAAATGGCATGAAAAAGCTCGTGCATCAACATCTGCAACTCCAAGCAGACCCAGAAAGCGGAATCCCCACTGTTTAAATTGAAACATACATGATGTGTCGGAGAAATCAAAGCAACTCACATGGATCCCTGCAGCTTCCCCACCTGAAACTGAGGCCACCATGGACAATGAGCAAATGGTACACGGAGAACAAAGCTGGCTCACCTATTACAATTGGATGAGTTAAAAGCAACTCCGGTTTGACAGATTCCTTTCCATGATTTTGGGACCGGTCCCATCCCTCCATCGCTGAAGCTCTTTGACTCTGGCCAAATTCCTGATTCAAAACCACCGTCATAACATGCAATCACATTGTCCATACCCACATGGACATAGTTGCTAAACTACAAAGACGATGACTGTCATCACATATCAAAACAGTCATATGGCCCAGAGAACATGATACTCGAAGGGACAAAACGTTACCGGAATCCAAGAGCCCGACTATGACATTTTTTCCATGTCGGGCTTTGGCCAATAACTCTTCTCCGGGGTTTAAGCTATTTTGATGTCCATCGCCCACTGTTAAGCCTAGGAACTCCCATGACCTTGTGGTCTGCAGAGAATACTTTCCTGGGTGGCTCGGAAACACAGATACCACTTCCTCCAATTCTGTTCAAAACCACTGTCTCAGCATTCGTAAGGAAAGAAAGAGAGACTTGACGTAAACCACATGATGGTTTCTTTTACCTGACAGCTTGGAGGCTTCTTCAGATGTGAGCAATGCCGCGAAGCCATTGATGCTGTGCTTGTAACTGTAAAGTAGAGAATCTCTGGCCTCTTCCTCAGTCTTTTTCACTGAGAGCAGATACGAGTGATGAGTGTCTTGAATCTCGTGTAGAGCCTTTTCTCCACTGTGCTCTCCAAAGTACACAATGAAAACCTGTAGCAGCAATG
The DNA here is from genome assembly GCA_028551485.1 of Casuarina cunninghamiana. Classification (NCBI taxonomy): domain Eukaryota; kingdom Viridiplantae; phylum Streptophyta; class Magnoliopsida; order Fagales; family Casuarinaceae; genus Casuarina; species Casuarina cunninghamiana. The sequence goes on along the minus strand of CM052366.1, from coordinate 5,991,875 downwards.
AAAACAGTTTTCTTTATGATAAACCCCGAGAAAGTATGAAACAAATACAAACCCAAAATAGGAGAAGAAAATAACCTCCTTTTCTGCACATGAAGCTAAGACAGGGATAAAGAAGAGGAGGATAGGGATGACTGCAAATCCCTTCATTGTTGCTAAAGCGTTAATGATGATTGAGCACACCCTCTCAAACTCACAACGGATATTTATTTATATACGTTTCGAAAATCTTAATTAAGTAGTTATCTTCTAACAAAAAAAAAACATCTTTCTGGTATAACGGGGGCTTGAAATACCTCTTTTTGTTATCCTATATAGTGTTGGACGAACATATTATGCTCCTTTCTAAAACGAGCAATACTAAGACAAAAGATTTTGTCCATAAAAACTGTACATTTTTCTATTTAAAATCTCCTACTACCCCCACAATAGGAGATTCATGTCTAAACATTCAATGTACATTGAAAAGGGGATTCAGGTCTGAACATTTTCTATTTGAAGCGAGAAAGTTGGAGTCAGGAAAATATTTTCTCCCATTTTCTAGCCGGGAGATTAATGCTCTATCTGGTTCAAAAAGGAAAGAGAGCTAAATACTGAAGCAGATTCTGTTTCTTAATCGGAAAGAGAAGGCTGGAATCGTTGACAGAGAAGAAAATAGAAAGAAAACAGAGAGTTGCAGAAAGTTGCAAAGAGCAGAAAGATAAAACCATATGCGGTTTTTCCTTTGATTTCTCGGCACAGTTTTTAGTACGTGAATGAGGCTATATTTATATACATTTGTTAAAGAATGTGTTTAAATCTTTGGTGAGATTTCTGTGGGAAGAATCGGGCGTCCGAGGTCTGCTCAGGTCGAGAAAGACTCGGTCTTCAGCAGCAGCGGCCAAGACTTGGTCTTCTGCTTTGTGGAAGAAAGTGCTCGTGCTTTCCTATTTCTAGCAAGTATGTTATTCTTGAAAGGAAATTAGGAAAGATTTAAATTATTTAAGCAATACTAAAGTTCTCCAACTTTTGTATGGATCAACAATAATTTATTTTTTATTTATAGAATAATATTTCAAATTTGACGTTTTTAGAGACAATCATGTACGTACTTGTTGATATATATATGTTCTTTTGAATCTACCCACTTGCATCCTATTTATTTTGTTTTATGTTGTGTTTTTTAATTGAACTTAAGGAACAACCATGATATAAGTTGCATGATTTATGATACAAACCTTTTGAATCCAATTGTAAAACCAATTATCTCTTTTGTTTTTTTTTTCATTAAATTTTCAATACAATCATTGTAATGTTACAATCATAAGGTTTGAATTTGGATCATGGTGGACTTGGATTTAAACTAAGTGTGAAGAACCCAAATTGGTAATAGTATTTAAATCAATTGATCATTGATTAACTTTCAACTCCAAAGCTCTTGACACAATGATATTAGATCATGACAGATAGATAACAACTTAAAGACATACAATTAACTCTATTTTAGACTTCTGTGCCAAGTCACTTAAAACACACAAGAAATAAAAGAAAAGTTTTTAACCTTGCAGGGTCATTTTGGCCTGATTCACCAAACAAAAATTTACCTGAGAAAGAAAATTTTTACAGCAATAATTGTACCACATACAGGCTTTTGCAGCAGCCTGTTTGTTTGGAAACGGGAATTTTACATCTTTTTGTGGAGGGGTCTACGTCCAATGGGGTGCCTAAATGGACCAACAAACATGAGGCAAGGAAGACTAGAAATGGCTTGGCACGGCTTTTTATGAAACTGATTTTAGTCGTATTCTCTAAGTTCTACACCATTGACGCCACTTGCTTGCATTCCAAGCATGCCAAACAGAGTATTGTACTCCAACTTGGCGCATGCTTACTCAATCCTGTTGGACTCTTGTGCTTCATGCCAACTGCCTTTGTCACAAGGCATAAGCTTATCAAGAGCAGGCATCGGTGCTTAATTTATTGTTCTGAGGAAGCTGTAGTTAAGAAAATGGACATAAAATAGTGCTGTTTCTCCAAGAAAAGTGCTGGCATAACTGCACAAATAAGTGTAGTTTCCTTTCCCGGCATAACCCTTGATCTTGGAGGAGTCATGGGTTGAAGAGATTTTCACATGATTTTGCAGCCATAGCTCTTCGATTAAGAAGCTGCTCAGTAATGAATCGGTAATGTTGCAGAAGATGAATAAAACGCTGGCATTATAGAAAAGTTCTGCATGAATTTCATGGATGATTTTTCTCAAAGTCCTTTCTGTTCTTTTTATTTATTTATGGAGCTTTCTTCCTCAGTAGAGGGGAAGGGGGAGTGGTCCATCCATGATAAAAGCAACATGCGAGTTTCATGCATAAGAACAATCTAGTTGTCACAAGAAGACTTATCTAATGCATCCAAGGCCTCTTCCCATCACTGGCTTGTCTACAATCTCCATTTTCAAGTTTCAAAAGTAAGACAGATCTTTCCAACTATGGCTTTCATCAGCACTGACATGCTGTAGGATGTTCCGTTCTGTAAACTGAATCTTTTGATGCATGGGTATAGATTGAAACAGTTTAGTGGACGAGAACGACAAGATGGCTGTTTTCAGAATAGTCAGAATAGGGCGGCTGCTCCATTTCGGATAATTAGTTGAACCCCCTCATATTGTTTGTGGATCTCATCTGGATTCCAGAAGAACCGTAACTTGGCTTCCATACTATTCACTCACCATGAATAGTTATCATGGCGATCAAAGAAAAAGAACCGCAGAAAGAGAGGTTCTCTGATGCACGAACTTTAGATGTCTGAAATTTCCCAAATAACAAGAGCATGCTTTTTCATGAATGTGGAAATTGCTTCTCCAGTGCTATGTAAAATCCTTGGGGTTCCTTGTTCTGTGTGTGTGTTTGCTGCTTGGTCCCTGCCAATATTCATAACAGTACAACTAGATGAATATGCTAGAACAGAATCAGAAGTCGTAGAGCATGTATTGAATCTGATCCATGGCCTTTGCCTTCTCTATTTGTTTGTCTTGTCTAACAAAAAATCATCTATGAACTGAATTTATTCTAGCTTATGCGGATCACTTGTTCAGTAAAACTTGATTTCAACGGATTTATTAGAAAAGAATAGGTTTTAGCTGCTCAAAACAATGGGCAGGCATAGCCATGGCACATGTATGTACAAATCAATTAACTGCTACTGCACAGCCATGGCATGCCTCTCAACCTTCAGAAGAACAGTAGCACTTGCAGCACGGATGATGTGATCAGGTAGATGATGAACACTGAGCCAATTCCTTCAGGAGAGCAACAACATTGTCTGACGATTCGAGGAGATACCGTGCACTTGATTGTTTTCGCCCAACTGCACAGGAGAAGTAATTGTCGCCTTTGAGGTCAAGTACCGAAGCACCTTCATTCGGAGACATTCTGTCCTTAAACGTCGACTGCAGAGAAATTGGACCTCCACGATCGGTTGGTTCCTTCTCTAAAGTGGGCAAGGAAAGTTGTTTCTTAAGGCGAGCTGCTCTGGATCCCCTTTTGCTGGCTGAAATATTTGGCACGGACGGCCTAACAAGATTGACTACCTTCGGTCTTGCAGGAGGTGGTGATTCAGAAGGCAGCTCTGGCTCAAAAAATCTATAGACATCTTCATCCTGAAACATCAATCCACAGAAATAGCTTTGCGTTGCCATCATTAACATTTAATTGCAAAGAGAAATGTTTCTATTGATAGGATCATGTACATTCTGAAGATGCTACTCAGTTCAGAAAACAATTGACTCAGCTACACTGATATTTTTTGGGAGAATGTTTTACTTAATGTCAAGATCAATATTCACCATGGATGTAACAAGGTAGACTTTAAATGGAAACATTCAAATGTAAGAACACTTAATAAAGTTCCTCACAAGTTCAAAAATTCATGGTAACACACCTTTGCAAGAAAGTGCCCAATACACAGGACATAATCAATGGGTGAGTTCATGCCTTTATGATGAACTATTTCACCTAAGATACGATCTATAGCTGCACCCTGCTAAACATGGAAGAATTGAATGGGAAAGATTAGCGCGTAAGGTTGATAAATCACAGGAGTCATGAAAGACTTCCAGCTAACCATAATGCAAATACCTTTGTAACACCAACTGCTCGGACCTCAACAGATCGGCTACCTCGGACAACGTCGACAGATGCATTGGAGATTGGACCAGTCCAAAGATGCTGCAGCATATCCCTTGCTTGAAGCCTTCCAAACTCAACATCTAATCTTGCATTTACACAAAGTCTAATGAGTGAATGATCGGAACAACACAGCATATTTGCGAACAGTTTAGCCAAAAGTAAACAAACTCATTAAAGGAGAACAAAGTACGGGCATATATATTTTCCGAACCTGCATACTTGTAGTTCCATACAAGTGAAGTTTCACGAAGCTCAAAATGAGATCGCGGTGTTCTTTCAGTAAAATATTCGAAAACATGCTGATATTTTAATCAAGCATCAGAAATCATAATCGAAGTTGAGAAACATTCACGTATTTCTACCACAAAAAGAAAGCATTTAACTATTATGAACCTTTACACTGTCAACCCAATCCATGCATAAATTTTCAGGCATTGTTGTCATCCATTCTCCCTTTGTATGACGTAAAAACATCCCATGTTCTGCTGCCAACCACAAGTTGTATCGACCAAAGTTCTGTACAAGAAATTATTAGTCCAAAAGCATGACTTCCAAGGAAAAAATTAATCGCCGGAGAATTGGAGAAAATGAGTTTACATCATCCAAGACAGTTCTGCCACTTCCACTGAGGACAACAATTGTTGTCTTTGGGTCATCACAAAGCTTCTTTAAAGGTTCCTTTATATCTGGGTGCAATTTGAGCTCCATTTCTTTTAACTGACCATTTCTTCCTAGGGCATTCACTGGCTCTGTTAGGGTAGAATTGAATCCCTGTAACGGAGAAACAACATAATAGAGAATCTACTTTATCTTATGTAAAATCGGAGGTTGCACAACAGAGTAAAAGATGCATGAACAGTTAATAAACGAGCAGATATTATTCTGAGGCAAGGTTGTGAAATCTATTAAGACATTAAGACAACAAGTGGACCCGTAAAATGTCCTTCAGGGCCCTCTTAGTTCTCTTTGAAGACCAAACATCCATTTTCTAGCACAGGTTTGACGAAAAAACTGCATATCTATCTATCTATCCATTTGTATATATTTCAAGTATCAAAAGATCAAACAAAAGGTACTTCCACTTTCACACAAAGGAGGGAAGCTCAAGCTCGCTGCCTAGGACTGTGTTTAAGTAAGTTGTACAAAATAAATTACCTCAATAGATTTCACTCCTCAAAGGAAAAGAAGGAATAACTAACAAGGAAGATTGAAACATAGAATTTTACCATGAAGTATGTCAATTAATTTTAAAAAGCCCCTAAATCAGCTGAACATAAGCTCACCAGTATAAGCAATCTATTACTGGATTTCATGTAACGATCAACTGCTACTTTGGTTGGAAGCAATGGTGGAACTTGTCGTATCCTAAGTTGAGCTTCAACAACAGTATCATTAAGTTCACTACAACAAAGTAGGACTACAGAATCAGAACAAAGTAAGAACAGTTAAAAAGCAAAAGAAAGATAAAGGTGCATTTGCTATAAATAAAAAGGTTAGAGAAATCCATTTATGGAATAAGAAAACACAGATTCTGATTTCCATCTTTTTCATCCATATTATTTGAATCTTATGAAACACAAAGTACTCGAACATATCAATACAGGTAGAACCATTAAGAACCACAGAGCCACCAATATGTTCTCTGAAAGAGAAATATGTTTTAATTCCTTTTTCTTCTTATGGTCTTCTTCAGAGCCACCATAAAATGTGCTCTGAAAGAGCAATTTGTTTCAATTACCTCTTCTTGTTTTGTTGTTCTCTGTCTTTCAGTCTTTACTTCCTTTTTTTTTTTTTTTTTTAAACCAATCACTTCACCTGCAACATCTCCTCCAGACAGATTAGCTACCTTTTACCTGGCTTAGTTGGCAAAATGCTATTGTCCTCTCTTCATCTTTCTTTCCAATTCCATTCAAAAGATTATGAAGTTACGATACTTGAATACCACCAAATTTTTTATATCCATGTACAAACCCTTGACAAACCTAGGTTAGGAATTAAAAGACATCCACTCAACTTCGTTTTAAAACTATGCTTTTTGTTTTCTCAAAAATTAGAAAATCAGTTAGTAGCATGCTACTTTATTCAACCCTTTGAGATTTGCATAAGCCAGATTGAAAACACTTGGAAATTAACATTACGAAAATAAAAGTGCACACCCTCTCATCACCAAATTCAAACATTCAAAGCCTTTTTTTTTTTTTATAAACATTTTTTGCTCTGTGGCAGAAGTGTTTGTAGCTGACATACATACAGACAAATGTATAAAAATTACTGCAACCAGAACTCTATGCAAAACGTGTCCTTACAGCACCATGATATGATAAACACCTTATGAAGATTGCAGCCCACTCTTGAGAAGTGTGAGTTGTCACATGCTTGAAGTTGTGCTGATGCCTTTTTTCTCTCTCATCAGCTGGCATATCCAGAGCATAACTAATGGAAGCAGCAACATCAGTGATGTTCCAAGGGTTCACCAAAATAGCCCCAGCTCCAAGAGACTGTGCTGCACCTGCAAACTGGGGAACAAAGGGAATATTTGAATACAAGAGTTTCAAACTTAATGCTATCTGTATGCACTCTTCTTTTTCATTTTATTTTTTTTCAATTATACACCACCCAGAAAAACAGAACATTTCCCAATCCCATCCAGAAAGCAATGCAATGTGCAGTAACTCTGCCTCAAGGTTTCCCTATCAAACTCCACATCCATATTGTCTCAATATCACTATTAACTCTTCCAAAAGCTAAATAGCCAGTCACGTATTTTATAGTCTTGTTAATTTTATTGTCATCCACTAGGACCAAATTATCTGACCCTCGTCTTCCTCTTCTCTTTTGTAACTCCTAGAATCAAGTATGTAGGTAGGCCTGTCATGATTAGTCCCAAAACAATGTAGAGTCACAAGGCACGGAAGTCAATTGGAAATGGCTAGGAGTCTTAACGCTAAATATGAATATTTCTTATGTGTTTCAGCAGGAAACACCCTTGACAAACCTGCCTGCCACATATCAAGTGCTTAAGATTGACGTCCATGCTAGTTTAAAGGAATGCAGTGTTCACTGGTGGTTATCTTTCAAGTTGTGTACCCCTGTCTAGTTTTCTAAGGCCAATCTCCCTAATCCCTCCTATCCCTATATGTTTGGCAGGAAATGGCTAGGAGTCTTAACGCTAAATAAGAATATTTCTTATGTGTTTCAGCAGGAAACACCCTTGACAAACCTGCCTGCCACATATCAAGTGCTTAAGATTGACGTCCATGCTAGTTTAAAGGAATGCAGTGTTCACTGGTGGTTATCTTTCAAGTTGTGTACCCCTGTCTAGTTTTCTAAGGCCAATCTCCCTAATCCCTCCTATCCCTATATGTTTGGCAGGGTCAATGGGTTAGTTTTTCCATGATAATCTCAGAAGGGATAGAAATGGTTAGATCTTTATTCTTCTTCTTTCATGCAACTATGACATCAAGTGATTTAAATGGCCCCACTGTGCTTGGTCCCAGAATAACATTTGTACTACAAAGCACTTAAGTCACCTCCTGTAGGAAGTGGCTAGGAGTCCAGTGTTTAAATATGAATATTCTTGAGAGTTATAATAGGAAGCATCCTGGATAACCTCAGCCTATTAAATGAGGCAAGAAATCGGATGCTTCACATGATGCCTCCACAAGTTTGAACTTGAATGTTATGTTGACGGGTTACTATCTTATCTACTTTTCCAGTATTCTATGGCCAATCTCCCCGTTTCTTCTGGTACCTGCGTAAGTTTTCTTGCATAAGTAGTAGACTCTAGCCCACTGGGTGAATAGGTTAGTTTTCTTCAGATAACCACAAAATGGATAGACATTCAAACCCTCAGTCTAGAAGTTAATTTTGGATTAAAACATACGTCTCCTCTCAGGTTGAGAAAGCTTAAGACTCAAAGACATCGCCGACCTAACAAATAGCTAAATGATATACTTAAAACGATATCATATGTGATTGTCATCCATATTACCAAGAGTTTAATTTTCTTTACCAAGTTCTTCAAAAAATAATCTTAAAAAAAAAAGAAAAGATAAGCTAATCTAAAATGATATACTTAAAACAACATCACATATGATTGTCATCCACATTATCAAAAGTTTAATTTCCTTTATCAAGTTCTTCAAAAAATAATTTAAAAAAAGAAGAGGTAAATGGTTAATTACCTCGCTTAGAATGAGAACTCCTTTATTGGAAGCTTGGCAAGAAACAAACTCATAGCTGACAAGATTCATTCCATCCCTTAAAGATGTCACAAGAGCTACATCTGAACAAGAAAGTGTTGAAGAAACGTTTTGAGTGCAAATTTCCAAATAAATATAGCCTTTTGTGTGGGAGTACAGAAGAAATGAAAGGCTAATTACATATCCTGCAGCGATGGCTTGCCTATTGGGTTTTAGTTAACAACAATGCTTCATTCAATATGAAACAAATATTACTAAATTTTGGACAGTCAAAACTGCAGTTATTACCATACTCACCCTGATTCCCCCCTTTATTCAGAATCTAAGCACAAGTACAATAAGTTGTCAACAGCAATATAGCCATCACTCTTTACAATTTTCCTTCTTTTAATGTGCTCATAATCCTCTGAAAATCAATTTCCAGAAATTTATGTGATTTATCAAGGACAATAAAACAGAACATGTTAAAAGCAGGTCACATTAAAGGAGTTTCTGTGTCTAGAACACAGAAACAATACCGAACGTACACAAGAGCTAACTGGAGGACTTCATTTTGCATTTAGTTTGCATGAGAACTCAGTGAATTATTCATCAGGACGTTGAATGATTAACTTTCTTCCTCATTTTCACCACCTTAGCCATCAAATTTTGGGGATGCAAGAGGTCAACTAATTCTCACCAAACTGAACCTACTGAAGAAATCATTAGGCAATAATGTATTAATGACTATGACTCTGATTGATAATACAAAAAGGAGTACCAGTAATAGCATACAGGGCACATAATGCGTGAAAATCAAGAGATCGATCCTGTAAATAGAGAAAGTAGTGCTTTAGCAATCTTCACGCTATCATCCAACAAAAGTTGTAAGAAAGAAACGCTTACATTATATACATAGGGTAGAATACTTATTGAGGTATAAGAGGAAACAAGTGAAAGCAAGAAAAGATATGATTTGAAGATGTTACCTCATTTTCAGCTCATGCATCCTCAATAAATATAACATTTTAATCTTTATCTTACATACAAAGACTATAACAAAATAAATCTCTCAAGTTTATGGCCTCAAATTTCTGATAGTAGAACCCCCAAAATACAGTAGAACTAATAAGGAAAAAAGTAGATATCTATGAAAAATATATTTAATTTGCAATTAAAAAGATATATTTTACAGATAATAAGACAAAACTGTAGTTTTTTAATTGCTTTCTTTTTGAAAGATCACATATTGGCTAGTGCAAGAGCTAACATTTTATTGCTAAGAAGTAATGATTAGTTCGAAAATTATTACACTCATTAGTTATTAAACTAGAGGCAGATATTGGTTGGAGTTCCTTTGATATTAATGAAAAATATGTTTGATTTATGATTGAAAAGATACTTATGGTTAAGTAAGACCAAAGAAAGACTTCTTTTAACTGCTTTCTTTTTGAAAGAGTATGTATTATTAGCTAGGGAAAGAGGGATATTTTATTGCTTTGAATTGACATAACTAATAAGAAAATTATCACACTCATTTGCTATAAAATGAAGAGCAGACTATTCCCCATTCAACTTCAGTCCCTTTAGTTCCTCGTATGAGAGGCCCATACACATATGTCATTACTTAAGGCATGTAAAGTTTAAATTTTTTTTCCCCCCTAAACATCGTGACTCAAGCTGAAGCTCATCCAGTCATGAAGCATAAGTTATTGACTAACTATAAGCAGAACATCTTATTTGTTGTGAACTAATACAAGGGTGTAGAGAGCAAGAAAATGTCCTAGTTCTTCTAGTTGTTGATGAAATTCTTCAGTAATTAGAAACTCTTGCAGTTATATTGAAGTTATTCAACACAAAACCATTTGACAGCTTGAGTTTCAAAACAGTGATAGTCTGTAATAACAGTAGAGTAAAAGATGTGCTGTGAATCCTAGACCTCCCACTTTGTTCTGAGTTTCTACTTTTAAGGCCATCTATGGGCAGGGTGTTGATGGGGTAAATTTGATAATTTAACAGTCATAATTTAGAGCAAGAATGCATTTGCCATTGATCTAACACATACCCAACCATATGCCTGCATGCATGAGTGCACCCAGTTTCGAACACATCTATGTGTGTATTAAGGAAAAATAAAAATGAAAATAGGAACTTATCCTCTTAACCATTTAATAGAAGTTATTATCTAAATTTAAGCTCAGTTGTGTTTAACTGGGCACACACAAAAGGTGACAAGGTAAAGACAAACCAGATGATGTATTGGAACTGCAGTCAGAGTACCAAATTTCCCATTAATGCGTCCAACAATCTCATGAACCTGGCTTGTAAGCTTTTGATCTGTCAAAGCAACAAGTACAATATATTGACAATGGTAACTCCAAGATGATTTAAGACCTTGGAAAGATGAATTTTATAATTAGACCAATGGATAAAGAAATTCTAGTTGAACTTCCCAAGAATCGCAATTCTGTTAATGAAAATTTATCAGAAAACTGTAATCCACCAAAATCAAGAACATGATGAGCAGAAATAATCAAACAATCCACCAACACTAATTCATTTATTTATTCTAATCAGTTATAGTGAATCTTAACTGACCAATTCAAAGCATAAAAGTTTGACTGGGAAAGGATGAAAAGATGCTAAGAAGGCATATAGGTTATTAATCACAGAAATGATTAATAAAAAATAAAAAAAAAATTCTCTTGCTGGAAAGAGAAAAACAGTTGAACTTAGGGAACATAAAGCTGGGTTGCTTAAAGTCCTCCAAACCCAGGTAACAATAAAATAAAATTTACATAAACAACCACAAAGAATACAAGTAAAGGCCCTTTAAGTTAAACAGAGCTGAGTATACATCTAACAAAGCCTAAGTAACTAAAATGTAAGCTTTAGCAGAATTAAGTGGTAAAGTGGGATTCATGTAATCAACACCACATATTCCAAAGAGAAGTCCTGTTATGTCAAGAACACACATGTACACGTTCTAAAGTATATGAATGTATATGAAGAGTTACATCTTTCTTGAACTGCTTTACAAAGGGGTTTCTTATTCTTCCCTCTTATCTCTTTTCCCATTATGATTACAACTCTTATGTCATCACTTGTACATCTAGATCGGCCAAAATTTCTCATGACCATTTTAAAATCCTCAGTTTTTATTTTTTATTTTTAAGAAGTCATTGTCTTGTTATATCAGGACAATAATAGTCATGGTCAAGAAATTCACTAAATCTGATACTTATGGCATTTTTGCATGTCAGTTATTTGGCCAAACTCACCACCCCTCTTAAAATTAGGTGAAGATTGGGATGGCTAAAAACCTTTGCAGAAAAAATTCACAGTTCTAAATAGTTCTTTATCGGAGCATAGGTAAAGTCCAAAAAAAGATGTAGCATTGACATTTCAGGAAGTGTTAATCCAATACATCTCAAAACATGAGCCCAACTGGACATAGGTTTACTCCACATGCACAAAATTTAGAGCATAATACACTGTATAATCCATGTCCAAAGATGTACGTTCAAGTATTGATTTACAAATATTTCCTATCTTTTTTTTTTCCCCCTTTTATATTGAATTCATATATCTTCTAAATCGGTTTGAGACAATAGATACATATGATGCTTACAATCACGCATATACAACATAAATATGTGCATATGTATACACATGCATGTCTATGTTATGTATATAGAAAAATACGTAGTTGCATTCAGAAAAAGGTAAGTCCATTGATGCTAAAAACTGAAGTAATAGGAGGGTGAAAACCAATAATGAAATCACTTGAAAAATGCAAGAGGCAAAAATTTTAGAACATTTGATTCACAAAGCCAAACACGAGATATATAATGATAACAACGTAACAACCTATATGAAGGTCAAATTTACTAACTTATCTATTTATTATACTGTGACTGTCAAATTTGAAGAGTTTAACCTAAGTTCTTTGGGGAAAAACAACATGTTAGATACCTAAGGAAAGACTTTAACTATGATTCATCAGCCATCCTAAATTCATTCCTATTTCAGAGAAAGGATGATGCACATGGAAAAAAGATAGACATCCAGATGTGAATTTGAATGAAGGAAGCATGGTAGGAAGGGAAATACACTCAGGGACATCAGTCCTTGTTGGAACAGCAATCTGCAGTAAAACTACTCGATCACGCCAATGTGGATTTTCTTCAAGGAACTTTTCAAATGCCAAAATCTTTTGTGGGATTCCTTTAATCATATCAAGACGATCAACCCCCAACATTACCTGCCAATGAAGATAAATAAAGGAAATTTAAAAGCAAACAAACTGGTGGAATTAAGTCTAGCAAACAAGACTAAAAATTCCAGAATAAAGACATAATTCAGATATAAGTATGATCTATAGCACTACCAACATTTAACATGCCACCACCCAACAGTGAATAAAACTTTATTAAAAATGAAGAACTTTTAATAACAGTGCTTCCAAACAAAACAAGTAGATCTAACCTTTCGGCCTGCAAATCTTTGTTTCAGTTCTTTCATGTGATTCTGAACTTGAGGGAGTTCAAGAGCTCGAATAAACCGCTCATAATCTATCCCAATAGGAAACTGTAGTTTCATGCTCCCATGAAGATGATACATAATAATCGTGAGGAAAAATTTAGGAAGCATTTCATGTTGGAATCGTGGATAGTTCTGACAAACCTATGAAATGAATACAGATATCGCAGGAGAAAGTAAACAAAGAATGAAAGGGGAAGATCAGCTAATCTTTACCGCAGCTACACGTGTAAGCTTTCCTTGATCCTCTACACCTTCTGGGGTAGCCTCAAGCCCAAGAACACGAGTACAAGCACTTACAAAATGCCTTGCATAATCATATGTGTGGAAACTGGAAGGTAAAAGATCCACCAATCAAAAAATTGTGGTCTTGGGACCTTAACATAGCATCAATAAGAGCACAATCGTTCAATTCTTTTAGAATGTTGTTGATATAACAGGCCAGTATTTTATGTCTCATTTCATGGGCAACCGAGGGATGACCAAAAAAATCTTCTTTTGTCTCTCACTTTTGACTTACCATAATCCTAGATCCCTAATAATACAAGATTTACAGAAGCTTCCATCACACTGAATGTTTACTATGGGAAGATTTAATAATCCTCAACTACACAAATAGATAGTCCTTTAACATGGGGGAACTAAGTTTAAAGGATGGAGGTCATCAATTAGTTTGAGGCACAAACTCAACTCCTTCAGTAAGAATAATACATTTGCATGCTCCTTTTCTTTGAAGTTTATCGAACTAAATATCTGGCTGAAGCTAACATGAGAAACGTGCCTCATTTCAGTTGCAGTTTTGGAGGGTTCTTGAAGTTGCCTATTCACTTAATTGAGTTTTGTTTATTAGTATCTAAATGTGATTTGATTGTTTGTTAGCACAAACAACCCAAGATAGAATCTGGTATGACATTGACAACTAAAAGGAAGGAAAAAGATGTAGGACCTGTTGGCTCTGAGGAATTATCAAAACATACATACATATGTACATACATAGAAACACATAATAAATGCATACGTATATTCAGTCATGTTCAAATATCGATATGCTAACGTCCCAAAAGATGAACCCAAGCATAGTTTTCAGAATATCAGACTGCACTTTTATATCTTCAAATGAGCCTGCCAAGTCCGATTGTAAACATTAGGGAACAAAAGCAGTTGATCACATGAACATATTTTTCAAACTTATCCTGATCAATCTGATAAATCACTTATCTGACAAAATGCTTTCAGCAAAACCTATTAACAACGAATATCAGTTCATTTCTTGTTTATTTAAAAAATTATAAAAGCTTACGGATCTCCTAAGGTAAGAGGTAGTACAAACAGATGTTTGTTGTATCATATGTCGAGCATCAGATGAGGCATCGCATACAATGATATAGAAGTCAATGACTACTTTAAGACAGTAATGCCAAAATAATGCAAAAAGCAAATATCAATCAGCACCTAATACTGAGACTCAAACACAACCATGCAACATATAGGATGCTTTTCAACAAATTGAGCTCTTTCTTAACAGGTAAACGGGGAAAAAGGTGAAGAGAGTTTCTCAGCCCCCAAGAAGAAATCAATCGAGGCAGAGACAAGAACACAGCCAACATCCACCAACAGACCAAATTCTACCAGTAACTTGGGTCGCATTTTGATGCCTTCATAGGCACGAGAATATAAGTTCCATCAAAACTTGGGTGACATTTTGATGCCTTCGTAGGCACGAGAATATAAGTTCCATCCAAATACCACTCTACTCCTAAGAAGCATGATGAAACTAGAGTAGAATGAGACAAAGAGTTGTGCATGTCCCAATAACATGCGGAAAAATAAATAGCTTACCCAACTAAATCAGCAGCAAGAACAGATCTCAATAGTTCTGACCGAGAAGGCAGTGTCCTATGTATTTCAGAGGAGGGAAAGGGAGTATGAAGAAACCAACCAACTTTCATTTTGCTGTCATGTTCTTTGAGATATTGTGGAAGAAACATTAGGTGGTAATCGTGACACCAAATAATATCTCCCTCCTGGTAATGTTGTATTACAACATTAGCAAACATTTGGTTTGCCCTTTTATATGCATCAAACTGAGACTGAAAACTACGTGTGGTTGCAAGGCGGTCTTCCTGTGGAATCCCAAGATAATGGAAAAGAGGCCACAAGATGTTGTTACAGTAACCATTGTAATACTGATGAACCATCTCCTCGTCCAGAATTATAGGGATGCACCTCTGTGGTCAATAAACCAGAGTTAGGAAGGGAAAGACATTCCATTATTGTTTGTAAATTTGGGAGATGGAAGGCAAAACTTGAATGCCATAGACATTATCCAAGATTACTGAAGGTACTTGTATTATTTGTTACGTTTAGTAGGACTTTAAATGTAACCAAATTTGCAAACCTTTTCAGCTAAGGCACTTGTAAGTGCTCTTTGTCCAACCTCGTCAGGTACATTTACACCAGCCCAACCAATCCATCTGGCATCAAACTCCTTCAAGCCTTCAAAAGAATTTAATTGATTTATTAAGCCTTCACTTTAGTGCAAAGAGAGTATAAAAAATGCCCTAAAAACCATTAAGAAAAAAAGAGTGAGGAAAAATAGTTGAAAAAAGTATTATTTTTAGCTCTGCAAGAGAAAAAAACAGAAAAGCTGAAAATGTAACCCAAGTAGAAGATGTTTTTGAAAGAATGTGGATAAGGCAGGATTTGAACAATCACTCACCTAAAAGTGCACTGACTAGCCCTCCAACGCTTACCTCAAGTTGCCATGAGTCCTCACCCCTTCTAATCGCAGAGACTGGCAGCCTATTGGCTACCACCAACAATCTTTGTTTAGACGGCCGCCCATCTTGCCTTTGGCATCCATCACCGAGCAAAGTTCTTGCAGCTGCAACACCGTTCAAGAACTGTTCCTTGCTAGGCAGACCAAAGTTATTATTCTCAGGCAAACATGAATCGTTCACATGGATTTCTGCTTCTCCATTACTGTCTCGTGCTTCTTCATTCAATTGGAAACACCGGTTGGATTTCCTTAGCTCTCTTTCCCTCAAAAGCCTTTCCACTCTAGTTTTGGGCGTCACAGGACTGCAGTTATACTTGTTCCCTGGCATGTTTACAGTCTCTACAGAAACCTGCAATTTGCATTCTTCCATTGTCATGCCTAAAAAGTACATGTTCCTACCATTTAAATGGTAGAATGGCTCCAATACCACAGACATTTCCAACAAATTGTTCATACTCAACCACTTTATATCAAGTTAATGCTACACAAATTCACCATTTTTGACTACTCCAGTTGTCACCCTTAACAAGGTTCAAGAACCAAACCAAGACATCTTTAACACTAAAATGATGAATTTCCCTTCTACTTCAAATACTATCAGAAATTAGCTGTACTCTACCATTCAGACGAAGAAGACTATCGCAGCCACTACTCTACACCATCTAAAATCATTTTCCAACATCTGTACCTGTCATGTTAGCTGTTTGATTTTTCTCAAGAAGTCCTATTGTGCATAATCTATAAACTGAGCAAAAACATTGTCACGGCACCAGGAAGCTTTTAAGAATTTAAAAATGATATTTGCATAGAAATTGAACAGTGTATTGAGTGTACAAGAAGTGGCAAATGAATTAACCTCGAGCATGATCTTGTATCTCGCTGTTCTTTAGGCCGAAAAAAAAAAAAAACGCATCAACAAATCAAGTGTCAAAAAACTCAAGAAAAATCGAAATGAGGATTACAATCTCTACAAACTCATCAAAAACACCTTAAAACCAAGAAATACAACATCAAATAACACCTTTTTCTTTTGTCACAGCGATGCACGTAGGCAAGAATGGCCTCAAAAAAGTTTTAAGGGATCAAAGAAACAAAAGAAACCCAAACAGGGTTTTCACCGGATTGTTCTGTACACTGCGAATTCCTTGAGAATAATCCACGTTCCTCATCCAAATGTGACACTGACCCTCCTTCTCTTGAAAGCCTAAATATCGAAGCGCAAAGCCGGGCCATATGGAGACGAGGGAGCAAGTTGGGCAACCGATATTTTAGGCCGCTGTGGTCATGAAGGGAAAAATCTCCATTCAAAGCATATATTGACGATGATAATTAATGGTTAAAGGGAATTCTTTGTCCAAAGCTCTAGCCAGAGATTGCGATGAAGCTATTTGGTATATACTACGGTTGGGGTGGATGGGCAGAACTTTTTGGCCATGCAGGTGCCACCCAAAGATGCACTTCAAAAGATTTGGTGTTTATAGTGGCAAACCCAGGATTTTCTACCAATATTTCATATGGAGACCCCACAAGTCAAGGCTTTAATCGATGCACTATCAGCCTAGCATTTTCTGTTTGTTTCAAGGCAAAGATTACTTCCTCTAAAAGAAAGAATTTCGGATTATGGCTGGTTCGCTGTCATCCACCCAAAGATCAATTTTGACGTCATAAATATGCATTTCCTATCTTTGGTTTTCCCAAAGAGATTCTTTAAGCATCTTCCAGCTAAAAGGGGTGTGGAATTTCCCCTTTAGAAACCCACCCACAGCGACTGAATGAGGAAGAAAATCAATTAGGTTGGATTATCTTTTGTTTAGACTAGAGGGTATTAAAAAAATTAAATAAAAAATCTTATCTCAATTATTTATGTGGTTTTTTTTTTATAACAAAAAGAAATTTCAAACAGTACTTATCACAAAATTATATTTTGTCAATGTATAAAAGGATCTTAAGCATTCAAGCTCTTCCTCACTTAAATAATAAAATAAGTAAAATCTTCAAGTCTCAATTATTAGTATAGAAAGAATACCCACTTGCCGATTGAGACAACTCAAAAAAAAAAAACATGACTTTAATGTTTAATTCTCCTACGGCTATGAATTTTCGGCATGTACTATTTTTGCACTACACTTAGCACAAATGACAATGTAGCTTATCTACTACAACATTGTGGGGTCGAGATTTTAACAACCACGACATGTGATAGTGAAAGTGAAAGTGAAGGATCTTGGGTCAACATCACTTGCTTTTTGGTTCCAATAGATACATGATTACTACAAAGAAAAAAAAAACTTAAAAGTTCCTATTAGAATAAAGTGCTTTTAACTTTTTTTCTTTCTTTAGAGTAAAGATGTACTAAAGTTAGAAGTTTTTGATAATTAAAAATCAAAGGTTAATTATATTTGGGGTGATAATTGGATTATAGATAATAATATAGAGTAAACAATAGAATTACATCGTAAAAAGGTCTCTTGAGTTAATTATGTGGTTCAAGGGTCATACAACCTCAATATCTAAGGTAGAACAAAAGATAACAAAAAGTGTGTTATCTATAGATCTAACTAGATAGGGTACTTTTTATGTGAACCACAATTTTATTATTTGATAAGACAAAATCTATAATGTCAAACCAATCACTTTTTTCTAAAAGAATAAAAATCTATCACATAATAATATAAAGTAAACATTAAGATCATATCTTAGAAAGGTCTATTAGGCTGATTATGTGATTCAAGTGTTGTACAACTGCAAGTTTTAAAGTAAGATAAGAATATAATAAAATTAGTGTTATCTATCAAGTTAACTAGGTTAAGTATTATTACAAGTTACATAATAAAATATTTGAATCTTCAAAGAGAATAAGAATAAATAGTTGTACTCAAAATAATCTTTTAATATCATTCATAAAAAATAGACACAATCCATATATAATTTAACTCAAGTAAATAAGAATTATTTTTTTAGTTTATTTATTCAAAATCATTGTTCTATATAGTTTTAAATTAAATAAATAAATTACTTAAATAAAAGGTACATTTTATGTGAACCACAATTTTATTATTTCAAGATAAAATCTAAAATGCCTAATCAATCACTTTCTTTGCAAGGAATAAGAATCTATTACATAAATATCTAAGTACTTCATATGTATAATTATCCTAAAATGGTTAGAATGACGTTCTTATTCCATAAACCATCATCCTACTTGCTCATGTGATTTAGTCCACGAGTTATAGAAACAAAAAAAATTTAAATTTCCATGTCATAGGATATATATCCAATAATGATAATTATTAAAATTTAGTGCATATCGCACATGATTAATATAATGATATATTTTATTTTTTACAAATAGATATATTCCCCTTTTTCACAAACTCTTTTTTTTTTTAAAAAAAAAAATAAAGTAAAAATATTTGGTACCACAGCCTTTCTTTGGAGGCAAGGAAACCATGATAATGGCGTAGGACAAGTAACCATACAAAGAAGTAGATAGATACTCATACATGAAATATCCGAATATTGACATGTTGTTTTCATTGCTAAAAGGAAAAAATATCCGAATATTGATTATGACGTTAATAAAATATTCTATTCACGTTTAACACAATCACGTGAGAAAAAAATACAAGTAGAAGAACACCAAAAAAATTGAAAAAAAAAAAGAGGATTATACACCTATAATAGTGGTTTAGTAAACAACCCTCCATTAAGACACCCCTCCCCCAAAAAATCCCACCCCCTGATAAATGTTATTATTAATTTTTTTTAAAAAGATCTAAAAATAGATGAATTTATTGAAACGGCACGTCGTTTTTGTGCGAGAGACGGAGAATAAAACGCATTGTTGAACTTTCGTAGCCCGCGCATATGTCTTTTTTCTATTTATTATTATTTTATTATTTTTTATTCCGAGGCGTCGTCCAATCAACGCGTGACGCGTTGCCTAGCGAGGCCAAATATCTATCTCCCAACACAACGGCTCTCTTCCACCCTGTTTCCAGTTCTGCTGCTTTCCCGCTCTCGCACTTGTTCTCTGTTTCCCTTTTCTCTCTCAATCGATCGCCCGATCGCCCGATCGCCCGATCGGCCATCTCTCTCTCTCTCTCTGTGTTGATCGCCCAATCGGCCGTCCGTCGCGCGTCCTGCATTTCTCCCGTAGACAGACGCCGATCAGAATTCTGAGGTAACTCTAAACCCTAACCTTTATTTTGCGTTTCTTTATCGTTATCCATCTCTTGAACTAGGGTTTAGAGTTAGGTTTCGGTTTGTACAATGGTGGATAGGTATTCTTATTGCAGTAGGTGTGAGAACCTAAAATTATGAAGAAAATGTCTTGCACTATCACAGTGAGAAGATTGCTATTGCCTTCGATTTAATCAGTACAAGCCCTCATGCACCACTTTGGATCGTTAAGAACCTGCGTATTTGTGAGGATTTTCATTTTTCAATGAAACTGATCTCAAAAATTTATAAACATAAGATTATTGTGGGTGATCAGAAACCCTTTCCCCTTTTTGAGCATGGGTCTTGTTCATGTAAGGATTATCGCTAATTTCTTAAATTTAGCTACATAGGGTTGTCTCTGGTGCTGCGGTAGATGTTATATAGTCAAAATACTTTGGAACAAAAAAAGTCATACATTTGTATTAAATGCCCCATTTATCAATTGAGCCTTCTGTTCATTCGGTAGATGCATAGAAGTTGTTTGAAAGTATTGAGAATTTTTTTTTAAAAAAAATATCATTTTAGGAAATATTGAAACAAAATTTAAGCTATATCTGGCCTAATCAGAACTGTTCCTTTACACCCAGAGAAATCTTGGACTGTCTTGACATAAATTTTGTTGTGAAACGAACTAGTTTTGAGAAGGTACAAGGAAAGACATAAACGTATGGAATATTGTATGTAAAAGAATTCAAGATAGAAGGCACGATTACAAAGGCATAGAGTGCACACTCGATCTCTTCCAGACATTGCTTTTAATTTTATTGTACCATTAAGACGCAGATCTGCCATGCCAATAGTGCTTTTATCATTTTTGCGTTTTCTACTTTTCTGATCCTTTCCCTCCACTCTTTTTTGTTGATGACATACTTAGAGACAGAATGCTTTTCTTTTTGGCAATGATGGCTTCTTTGATGGTCAGACCCTCGAAAAAGGAAAACGCATAATACCAGTCACTTTTTTTGTAATTTTTATATTGGGAAATATAGTTGTGACTTTGTACTCTCTGTGTAATTTCAATATCTTCTTATTTGTACCTGTATAAAATGATCCCGATCACTTTGATGCTTAAACCCATATATGTTTACAAATTTGGAAACCTTACCTTGGGGCATAGTTGGCCTGTCTTAATTATGCTACCAAATTTCTTTATCATTATTAGTTCTTTTTTTAAATTTCTAAACAATACTTATTTACCTTGCTTATATGCTGACAAATCTTTGCAATTCTGTGCTGACCACTTGAACTTGGCTTGTTCGGTTCTTGCAGTTTCTCAATGGGTGCAAGGAAGGTCAAAGCGGTCAGCAAGCTCAAAGTCAAGTTTGTCAACAAACGAAGAGAAGCCACTTGGGGTGACAACTCTGTGAATAGCCCAGTGAAGGAGATGAATGATACAAGAAAGGAAGTTGATAAAGGGTCTCACTTTCGTGGTAAATTGTTGCACGAGAGATTAATCAAATGCGGAGAGTTGAAAAAGAAGTCTTCTGCAAGAGATGCTAAAGTAAGTAACTTGTTAGTAGCATTCATTCTTAGATATAATTTGCTTATTTGTGTAGTAAATGAGTTAAAACTGAATGTTTGCAATTTTAGCCATTAAGTTGCCCTTTTTTTCTCCTTCATTTTTACCTTTGTTATGGTTTTTAAGCTTTTTTTATTTATTATGATAGACATTTTATTCTCTAGCTGAGTATATTATGTCTTGTTCATTATAGCAATATGACAAGAAAAGGCAAGATTACGAGCACAAGTCATCAAGGACAAACTTTCAAGAAGGTGTGAAGTAGTTATTGTAGCTTTTGCTTTAAAAGTTTTTCTAAAAGCTAATCCAATGAGTGATTTATGCTTCCATGCTTTTGGTCATTTTGAATGGTGAAGTGGTTTGGTCTTGGGTCCAATTATTGAGATGTGTTCTCAATACAATGAGTTTTCTTGTATGAGCAACTCATAGAAGTCTATTTTGTTCAAATTGTAAAGAAAAATCAAAAGCACATTTTAGAATGCCATGTTTTTGTGGGGGTTTAATTTCTAATTTCTATAATCATATCTATGTTAAAGGAAATAATTCTTTGTTATCAAGTATGATATTTTAAGTATTTTTCAATGATCTAATTTGTTGTCTTGCTTTTGGTTGATGATGTGAAGGGGCAGAAAGTGCATTAGATGAGGAAAATACAAGCCTTAGTTCTCACCCCACACCTCTTGCCACAAATGTCGCTCCTGAAGGTTAGTAATATCTGATTTGAGTATTAATTGTTAATATTCAGTATAGCGCACTAACAAAAGTATGTTTCATTGATGTTGGTACATTATAGGATGCTTGATGTATGACGTACATCCATGTTTAGAGCAAAAACTCCGTGCTGCAATGCTAAAGAATCGTTACGCTGACATCATTGTTAAAGCACAACATACCATCTTTAACCATGTAAGACATCATTTCTATTTCTAAAAAGAAAGATGGATGAGGAATCATGACATTGTCCTGCTACAATATCTACTTGTACTTTGGTACTAGGTTTTAATAATTGCTCATACATGTTATTTTGTTATTTGTTATTAGGGTAAGATACCAAATCCTTTGAAGATGCAACAAGAAAAAAGAAGATTTGAGAGTATACAATGTGAAGGTGAGCTCAAAAGTTCGAGTGCTCTATTGTATACTTGTTTATGAGAATTTTGAGGACCAAGCCATAATACCTCAACTTTGTAACACATGCTCCAAATTTATTTTACTTTAGTATAAAAGGATACATTGTTATGTACTTCAAGATTTATTAATCATATTATTTGTACAATAATACAGCTATATCATTTTTTCATGTTGGATGTACTTCCTAAATTTTATATTACATTATCATAGCTTTATTAGCTATGTTTTATGTAAACTTATTTGATTCTTGAATGCTCTATCAGGACCTTAGGCAACCAAATTTATTAATTGATAGATGATGATTGCCCAACATAAAATCAAACATTATGTAAGAATATTTTATGTTATAAAAACAGACGAAGACCTTTATGTAATGATTTTTGATACTTTTGTAGTATTTAAATGTCTTCTTAACCTGTTTTAGCGGGTGGCAGTAAGGTAAGACACGGGTTGTTGAATTTAATTAAAAAGAGAAATTAGATGCATAAAGAGGTCCACTTTGGCACTCACATGAAAGCACTCGAAGCCATTCTGAGACTCGCTGTCCATCTCTCGATTAGCCTAAATGTAATTTATTTTCGATTGAAAAATAAATTGAGTTTTATTTTACCCATGACCTTTTTTAATGGAACTTATATTTTAGTTGTGATTACAAGTATCATTGAGTGTCAAGTTCTGGAAATTGAGCACATTTGATGATATTAATTTATAATTATTCAGATGCTAGGATTAAAACTTCTTTATGCATATCATGCTCTAGTCATTGTAGAAAACATTGAAACTCTCTCCTCTGGTTGCTAACTCTCTAGTAAGCATTGCCTCTAAAAACTTGGTTATTAGAGTTGGAAAGTTGTAATATTTTCTTGCTTGTACTTTCGGGGAGCTGCATACTCCTTCGGCCTGGTCTGGTGCTAGATTAAACTTTAGAAGAGAGGGGCTGCCATAATTAAAAGACTTTCCCCCATATACCTAGACAACGAAACATAGCATCTGATGACTTTTGTCTATCTGCTTAAAATGACTTGGTGACTACTTTTAATGGAATACTTATATTTTAGTTGTGATTACAAGTATCATTGAGCGTCAAGTTCTGGAAATTGAGCACATTTGATGATATTAATTTATAGTTATTCAGATGCTAGGATTAAAACTTCTTTATGCACATCATGCTCTAGTCTTGTAGAAAACATTGAAACTCTCTCCTCTGGTTGCTAACTCTCTAGTAAGCATTGCCTCTAAAAGCTTGGTTCTTAGAGTTGGAAAGTTGTAATAATTTCTTGCTTGTACTTTCGGGGAGCTGCATACTCCTTCGGTCTGTTCTGGTGCTAGATTAAACTTTAGAAGAGAGGGATCGTGGCTGCCATAATTTAAAGACTTTCCCTCAAATACCTAGACAACGAAACATAGCATCATGTGAGTTTTGTCTACTACTTCTAATGGAATACTTATATTTTAGTTGTGACTACAAATATCATTGAGTGTCAAGTTCTGAAAATTGAGCACATTTGATGATATTAATTTATAATTATTCAGATGCTAGGATTAAAACTTCTTCATGCACATCATACTCTAGTCTTGTAGAAAACATTGAAACTCTCTCCTCTGGTTGCTAACTCTCTAGTAAGCATTGCCTCTAAAAACTTGGTTCTTAGAGTTGGAAAGTTGTAATATTTTCTTTCTTGTACTTTCGGGGAGCTGCATACTCCTTCGGCCTGGTCTGGTGATAGATTAAACGGAGAGAGGGATCGTGGCTGCCATAATTAAAAGACTTTTCCTCGTATACCTAGACAACAAACTATAGCATCATATGACTTCTGCTTAAAATGACTTGGTGACTACTTTTATTACGCAGATTGCGAGAGTTTTGATAATTGCTCATTCATAATTGTTATGTTGCCTATACTTTTATTTGTATTTTGAAATCAATGTTGTTTAGTTGTTCATTCAGCTTTTTCTTGTTGTGGTTTCAATGTTTAGTTGTTCATTTTAGTTGTCATTCTTCAGCCTACGCATTCGAATTGCCTTTTGATTGATCATAGTGGATGTTCATTTGCAGAAATCAATAAGATTAAAAATCAAATGCAAAAAAGTGAAGATGCTACTGCCGCAAAGTCGCAAAGAGAAAAAGAAAAAGAAGCTACTCGAGTTGCTCTTCGCCAGGTCACCTTTCTCTTTGCCAATCTACCATTTATTAGCTACTCACTCTTTTAGTTCTCTACGTTCGTTTGATGAGGCATCTGACGTTGTTCCTGCTTACAGATGACAAATACAGCAAACATTTATGAAAACATCTGGGTTGAGAGAGAATTCAATGCCTTGATTGCCTCTAATGCTTACAGATGACAAATACAGCAAACACGTATGAAAGCATCTGGGCTCAGAGAGAATACCTGATTGCCTTTAAAGATTCCTATTACTGGAGCGAACCTCTACTCTGATATAGATAATCTTTTGTTTCCTATTTCTGTAAATGAAATGAAATTTAGACTATTATTCTTTTGTATAGAGTTTACTGTTTTCTCTCTCAATAGTAGCATAATTTGCTATTGTAAATGAAATGAAATTAGCACAGTTCGTTACTTGAAATGAAATGAAATTAGCATAGTTCATTGATTGAAATGCAATTAAATAAAGATTTGTTCATTATTCTTTTGTGCAAGCAATGAATGTGCCCCTACATACATGGTTAGTTATCAAAGCATGCATCTGAAATTGCAAAGGTGTGATTAGTTTTCTTTTTTCTATAGATTTAATTTAATCCTTTGTTGATGCCACTGATTACAAATGAAGGTAGATCTTGGCACAATCACTAGACATTATACACACAGCTGATGGACCATGAATCTATTCGTCCCTGCAAAACTGTTCAGGGAAGAAACTAGATGCTTATAATTTCAGGATCAAAGGAAAAAATTCTGAGCCAAATATGAAAGGTTGTGGCTTTTAACAAAAACTATGTAGATTTGACACAACATGACCCCCTCAGTGAACAATATGAAAAGAGTATGAAACCGAGATTTAACGCTAATAATATATACCAAAAGATCCATATCTGCACATATCAACACAACGGTAAGTAATTCATGTGAAGGCAGAAACCTTACCGTTGTTTTACACACCAGATCTACTTACAGCAAAAAAAGGAAAAAAGCCACCGTAACTGTAAGCCAAGGATCATATATCCTTGGCTGTCATTCTAATTTCCCCCTTTCTTTTCCCTCAAAGTTCCAATTTTTCTACCCCAGACCAAAATTTTCAGTCTCCCTAGATCCAAACAAAAAACCCCAGAAAAAAAAACCCAATATAATATGAAAAACAGAAAAGATCTTACCTCCCGAAGTCTTGAACGGCGCCGATCTGCCAAATAGAGGTCCGCCACCCAAAGGGTAGGGAAGGGTAAGGATGCGTGCGGCTGGTAGATCTGTGTTTGAGGGGGGAGAGATGGCAAGAGAGATTGTCCCTCGGCCACCCACGTGTTTTTCTATACGTTAATTTAGGTGGAGTTTTCTTGGGGCCAACGAGCCTACACAGGGAATGGGCTCATTCAGGCCCACACGAGGCATGATTATGGAAACATTATCAAAAGTTCTTTAATTTCATCGATACTTTAGCAGTTAGTGATTCTTTATAAAACTTTTTAGGTATCTTCATAAACTCATGCAACTTTATGTGATTTAAGTTCTTTGCCATTAATTTTGATAAAGTTCTTTAATAAAACTTATATGTTAGTAACTTTTTTTTTCCTCACTTTTTTCGAAATGGAATTGAATGAATTTTGAGAGGTTTATTTTGGAAGTGGGTATCATGAACCCTCACTCCCCATGTAAAAAACCCTCCCAATTGCGACTGAGTTGGAGGTACTTGAACCACTTTAATAACTCATATAGGCTATGTACATCCTATCAAAACTCTTCATCTTAAGGATATGTTATATATTCAACAATTTCAATTATATATTTTACACATCCTATAAAGCAATCCTTGAGATTATTATGTTTTAAAAAGGTAAATATATTTAGCATGTGAAGAAATACATTTTTTTAAAAAAAATAGTGATATATACCTCTTGAATATTTCTTTTGATAATACTCTTGAAAAGTTGCTAATTTGTTACAACTTTTTCAAATCTTACTTTGTTTTGTTGCACTAAAAGTTGATAAAATGAAATTGAGGTTTTGCTATTTCTACTTACTAACAATGTGCTTTTGTGCTTAATCCTTGCTGGAGAATCCTTCAAAATAGTGCCTTGTTGGCCTTTTAAAGCTAGCATTCAAAGCGGTGATGACTTGATGGCAAATCACACTCAATTATTCTTGAATATTTTAGGTCCTTATAAGCCCAAGCCTATCATGCCCTCGTAAGCCTGTTACAAAGTTATAGACTTCATTGTATTATAAAACATTGTGATTGATTATAGTTTAGATGTGTTAAATCACACTAAACTAGAATGAAGAAAAATTCTAAGATTTATGTGAAATTTCTTAATTTCTTAGGTGTGTAATGATGGTAAGATTGAAGGAAAAGTTTTGACAAGTTTGATGAAAATGTTTTTCTTTTATCATATCCAATCAAAATAATTGTTTAGACACTTGGGTTATAATCTCTTTTAAGCAGATAATGCTGTAGTAGTTGCATGAAATATTAGAACTAAATCTCTCATTGCATACCCAAATCTAGTTTTTAGATGTCTAGCAATTGCCACTTAGATTGGTATGGAACTTTGTGATGACAAGAATTTGTGAAGTCGAAATATTCTACCAGTGGTACGTCCCAGAAGCTGCATA
This sequence comes from Casuarina cunninghamiana, assembly GCA_028551485.1. Lineage (NCBI taxonomy): Eukaryota > Viridiplantae > Streptophyta > Magnoliopsida > Fagales > Casuarinaceae > Casuarina > Casuarina cunninghamiana. The sequence goes on along the minus strand of CM052366.1, from coordinate 5,964,558 downwards.
TTTCTCCTATGCTTGATCTTGCTTATGGAAGCAGACTGAGTTTGATCTCCACTTATTCAACTTATCACATTAGATAGATATTTGAGGTCAAGAGAAAACATGGAAAAAGGATATAACTGTCATAATTTACAGTTACATATCAAGACTGAAAATGTGGGTCTTTGTTGAGACAAATTATAAAACTTCTTTCTTGATGTTCTCCTCTTAGGCACGAGTCCTTAGAGGATATGATATCAAAATCTGAAACATGCATAAATGTTACAGAAGATGAATGTAATTCAAGAAATTAAAGCTGTTGAATTCTGAATTCTCCTTGGGCTTGAATCAGGTCTTTACCAAATACCACCATCATGGCCATCATGACCATCATGACCATCATGACCATCATGACCATCATGACCATCATGACCATTATGACCTTAACCTAACCGCTTTAGTTTTTCTCATTTTGACTTCAATCTTAGAGCAATCTCAAACGAACATTTATTCTGTACAAAGCTTTTAAAAGCATTTGTATTCAAATTGCTTTTGATTCATAATAATAGATGTTCAATTGCAGAGATCGCTAAGATTGAAGCACAAAGAAGAAAAACTAAAGAGGATATAACTAGACTTAAGATGCACCATTTAGAAAAGAAAAAAGAAAAAAAAGGAAGCTACCCAAACTACATTTCGAAAGGTCACCTTCAATCTCATATTTTTAGCATACACACTTTAGATCCCTACATTTGGTCTAAGTGGTATCTAAAATTATCTCTGCCTGTAGGTGACAAAAATGATGGATTTGCACAACAATTTGTGGGCTCAAAAATGAATTTGATATCTTAATCTGCATCATAATTGTACAATTATAGGTCTTCTTTTTCTTTTAAATGAAGTGAAATATTTTTCCCTATTCTTTGAATATAAGTAAATTTATGAAAAGATTAAGTAACTTCAAAATATGCGAATTTTTAGTTAAAACTAAAATTAAAATTAATTTATAATGTATTATAAAATATTTTATACATAAATAAATGATTCTTTTTCTTAATTATCGGATTAAGAAAAGAAAGAGCTTTTTAACAATTAACCACTATAATCTTTTGTTTTTCAATTTCTTTTCTAGGCAAAACCAGAGATAAGAACTTCAGATGTTAGTCTTTCTCCGCTTTCAACCGTAGACCTAAAAGATGAAGACAAAAAACAAAGTCTTGGTCTTCCAATTCATTTTTGGCCATGTTTGAAGCCTCCACGCACAAAGCACAACGCAGAGTGGACGACGAGACTCGAGTCCATGCTCGCTCGGACGACAAATATGAAGTTGGAATGTCTTTTTAATTGACTTGGTCTCCCATGTCCCCTCCACTAGACCTAAGCGAAAATGAATCGGAAAGGCACTGTGCAAGAGAAGGCTTGGCTAACAACAACATTTAATGCTATTTTCCCTCTCTAAGATGAGATTTGACAAACATCAACGATATATGTCGTATATAAGGAACAAGATTGTCTATTGCCAGGCAATACCTTCTCATTGTACCTTCGATCGGAAGAGAAATTCTAAAAAGGTAGACTACGGGGCAAGATATACGGAAGATAAAACATTTACTATCTTTTTTCCATTCCTTTGAGAGATGATCCCAATTAAAGATCACAGTTGTTAGTATTTTTAATTCCTTGGGATCTTCATGTCTATCGCTTGGTAAGTTCCAAATAGGAGTAGGGCCAAACAACATTGCAGCTACCTCCCCAATCTTTTAAGGTATGAAGTGTTACCGTTGAAGGTTGACGATTTTATATTTATGTTACCATATATTGCGCCTAAAATAAGGCCCAATATATTTTCCTATATTATGAGATACTAGGGTTTTCCTTGTATAAGCCTTATTCATGTTTATATATAGCCTCTTAGGTTAACATGTAAATCATAATAGCCGCACACTAAGAGTTCTTATCTCTACGGCTTTTGTTTTCTCTTCTAACTAGTTTTGGTTTTGCTTGATCAATAAACAAGTTTTTATTCCAAACATACAAGAGTTCATCAAATTCTTCAGTTACTCCCAACAATAGCTTTCAAAAGTTAAGATTCAACTTAGATTCTCATATCAAGTTAAAAGGTCCAAAGGCTCAACTCAAAAACTAAATCAAGGATTAGAAGATCCTTTTTAAATTTATACTTAACTTTAGAGATTTTAACTTTTAGTATAAGATTCTCATCTTCCACACAGATTTCTTAGGAAATAGGTACCAATAGCTAGCATTCTCTCAGGATTCAATGTAATGTTGTTTTTCAAGTTCAATCACTCTTTTTTTTTTTGTTGTGTGGCTGAACTTTAGAGCGAAGGGGAAGGTCCGTAGAGGACAAAATCTTTCCCCGGGGAGGGGAAGGTCCGTAGATTGGTCGCCGTGTTGACATTATAGACGCGGCATTTATCCCAAGTGCATCTCGTGCTTATCCTTTTAACTCCGTCATTCCCTTGGCAACATAACTTTGTAATCATTCGTATGGTTGGCATTTCCTGAGAAAATTCTTTATTCTTTTTACCGGGTTTACATGTCCATACAACAGTAGCATACTTTGTTGTTTCCAATGCACCTCAAGTGAACTCTAAAACTATATTGTTTCCAATAAAGTGTATAAATAATAGGAAAGAAAAATCTTATTTTGTCAAATGTCATGAGAGTGAAAGAGTAACTGTTAAATATAAAAAGAACTCAGGCCACAATTGTTTTGCAAGTCACATTTCTTGAATACATAGCAATCCTATGTGGATGCTTCCCTTGATTTCAATTGTTGAAGTTGTTAAAGTGGATCTACGAGACTTAAAGTTGTGCCTACCTCTTATTTTCAATGCCTAAAAATAGTTACATGGCCATACATAAATATCAAGTGAGCTATTTTGTTAATATGTGATCTAGCATAGTTGTATCGACCTAACTATAACAACTAAAGTCCTATTCTTTCTATTGTTCTTATTTATATTTATTGACAAAATGTACAATAGAAAAGCTCAAGTAAGAATGAGATATGATATTTAAGCTTATTTGACATGTTATTTTGCAAATATTTGCTAGAAAATTGTGTTGGGGTTTTAAGATTTTGATCAATTAAAAAAAGTACTTAATTAATCAAACTTTATGTGAATAGTAATACAAATGAGCTATAAATATCATATTCAAACCATCCTTATAGTTTAATTGACTCTTGTCAACCAAGACTATAACTTATAAGTGAGCTCATAAATAAATTCTTGATAAATATGATAATGACTTGTAATGAAGAGTGAAGTGAATGATACCCTAGAAATTCAAAACAAAGATAAAAATACAAACAAGCAGCAACAAAATGTGTTTGAAAGCTAAATTGGACAATAAGTTTTTCATTTGGTCCTTAACCAACAAAATGTTTTGGCCGCACATGAATAGAAGCAGTAAACAAAACCAATTTATTCTTCCAAGCAGGGGAAAACTACATTGGGACTTTCCATGTCAGATTCAAGCCACAACTTTTCCACAAAGTATAGCACCATAGTACAGAATCATTTACCAAAGTAGTAATATTTATACCTTCTTAGTTGTAGCTTCTATAGAGTGCGCGGATAGAGCTTACTAATTGAAGATGGAGATGATGGACAAGCTTGCGAGTCATAAAACTGTCCGGTCTCGTACCTAAAATTACAACTGGGTCCAAGGACTCTCCCACCCATCCTCCCGTCACAGCATAGTGGGAAAGCATTCAATGCCCACCTAAAACAACTGCTACATTTCTGCTGAGATAAATCAGGTAAGCACTGCACAAGTCCATATATTGTTAAGTTGTTTGGTCCCCTTGTATTATTTACTGCAAACTTACGAAGAGAGCAACCGGCTGCAGCTTGAATCATTAGGCTTCCCAACAAGCTTGTAGCGTTACTATTGAATTGATTTGCATATTGGGCATCTACTTTCATGGTACTCCACACAAAGATAGTTTGATCTGTTTCCACGAGGCCGAAAATGGAACGATTAGAGTACCGTAACATACACAAGTCGAGCCATCCAATTGCCTCCTTCTTATTGGGACATAGCCGTTTGAAAAGAGTCGTAGCATTTTTGAGGCAATCACGACAAACATTTGGCTGAACATCTCCTCTACAAAGTCCAATTGCATACACCTTGTTGGACTTTTGGCCATAAGAGGAATTATAAAAGCCATAGCTGATTTGCTTGTTGGTGTAGAAAGAACGGAGAAGGTAATTGACGTTTGCTTGATAGGTCCTGCTCGCGGTGTAGTTACAAAACTTTCCAAGGAAGGTTTGCTGCGCGCTTGCTTGGGTAGTGAATATGAAAATGGTTGAGAGGAAGAGAAGCAATCCAGAGGAAACCATTGTCTTTGAGTCTGATGAAATGCTATGTGCGAAAGTTTGTGTCATTCTTTGCTCTTTGTTGTTTATGCTAATCTTTTAAACTTGATGTTATTTTAACAGAGGGCCTTATCATGCTTTCAATATCATCATTGATGGCTGTAGGTTGACAGAGACTGAAGAGGTAAAGGTTAACCCACCCATAAAGTCCATAAGCAGCGTTATCTGGGAAAAGGATAGTAAGTCATTGCTTTAAGAAGATGTGACTCTCAACTCAAATTTGTTGTTGCCACAAAGTGAATCAGCATGATCTCAGTTGAATATACAGTCTAAAACGGACAAGCTAAAAATTCAAAATAAACATAAATCTAGTACTAGTGTTTTCCCTCATCTTTCTTTTTGTTTTCCTAATTTTTTCACAATTTTTTTAAATTAATTTAAGGGAAAGAACATTTCACACCCTAAGTTGTTTTTATTGAACTTCCTTATCTCTTTGCTTGACTTGTGTCTCCCACCTAAGTTGAGTGCTTTACACACGCATAAATAAATGATGGGGATGGAGGGGTGCTTTAGAAAAGAAGCCATAGCAACATCCAATCGAGAACTAAAGCAAACTAGTGGCTTATCTTCTCTCCCACCCGACCCTCAAATCTTAGTTGGTGTAGTCATGGAAGTTAGGTTAATTTCCAATCCCTTTGTTTGACTTAGATCTCCCACCTCGAACATTTTGCACGCCTAAATGAATGGTGTGGAGTGGAGGATGCCTTGAAAAAGAAGCCTTGAGCAGCAACATCAAATCAAGAACCAAAGCAAAACTAGTGTTTTATCCCCCCACCCACCCAACCCTGAAAACTTCATGGGTTTACTCATGTAAGTTTGGTTAACTTCCAATCTCTTTGCCAGACTTGGGTCTCGCACCTAAATTAAACGTTTTACATGCGCAAATGAACGATGGACAGACGCAGCATTTATCTCGAGTCCATCTCGTGCTTACCCTTTTAACTCCTGTCGTTACCTTAGCAATATAATATCGTAATCATTTGTATGGTTGATATTTCATGAGAAAATTGTTGTTTCTTTTACCGTGTCTACGGTGTCTATACAAGAGAAACACAATCATGGAATGAGCCTCTTTACGAGTTTTAACAAGCATTTAATACTCTTAACCACCAACAAAGCTCGGATTTTATATCCAAAGCTGTTTGCCCGGACCCACGTATAATTTGATGCTCTGGATGTTGATTCCTCTGAAGAAAACTCCTATCTTCTTGTGAGGAAATGGAATGGTTTTCTGATTAGACAGAACATTCTGTGGCTGGAAAAGAGATGCTAATGGGGAGGGTGCGAAAAAAAACTATCTTTTGATGCATCAAATATACCTTAAGCGAACCGAAACATTAACGAGTATCTAACTCAATCATTGAAGACTCATTTACTTATAATTGTGTGCATTTCAGAGTAATATAAAATTATGGGCAGAAGGAAGATTTATTCCAAGATAACTTTATTTACATGGTTAAGAAGTAGTTCTATATTTTCTCCCACCCGGAAATGACCATTCTTTTGCCCATATATCATCTTTAGTATTAGGCCCCCAAAGCTAAAAATATCATATTGTATTGAAAAATGTCCATTTGTTGCATACTCTGGAGCCACATATCCATTGCATAAGAGTACCAATAATAGCATTATTATTTGAAAGGAAATGAACCTTATTTGTTTTAATAAATCCTTTCAATTAATTCTGAAATCATGGGAAAAATGATATGATTTCCATCTTCCAACTAAATGACATATAATTGATAATATAAAGTACATAATGTTGTACTCAATTTTTCTAGAATTTATTTGGATATTTACTAAGTTCCAACAATTCTTCTCATATTTTTATGAGTTTGATCTAATCCAATTGATCTTGCCATGCCAAAATATGCAATTTTGGGATTCATCTCTAGATCTAATAAAATATTATTAATTTTGAGGTCATGATGAATAATACGAAATTGTGAATGCCTATTGTGATTGTAAAGAATGCCTCAAGCAATGCCTACTATGATTTTGTAATGACTTCCCCAATCTAGAACCAAACATTTGATTGGATATGCATATTCATTCAAATGTATCAAGTTATTTAGCAAATGAATATCCAATTGTGTTTGATAAAACATGCAATCTAAAATATGATACAATGAAATTCAAGAAAAAGTGTGAGCATATCAAATATAAAAAGATGAAGACTTGAATTAGACATAGACTCATAAATAAGAAGCCTTTCATTCCCTTCCAAACAAAAAACTTAAAAGTCTAACTAAGTTACGATGTTGAAGCTTAGCCATTAGCGAGACCTTGTTTATAAATTCTTGATCCCCTTGTTGAGAACCACTTGACAGCCTTTTGATAGCTATTTCTTGGCCATTGGAAAGCCTACCCTAAAGATTTACATAGTTAATATGTATATATAAGTATTCAAGTTTATGGATTTTACCCTATTATAACAAAAAGAAATGATTTTCCATTACATAATTTAATCCAAATTACCTTGTAAACAATACCAAATCCACTTGGTGTCAGAAAAATTATCTGTTGCAACTTTGATTGCTTCAAAGTCGATTTCCAATGCTTCAACCTCAATAATATTATCCACTGTTTCACACGAGGAATAAGTTCATCAATATGAATTAATTATATAAATGTATTGCTTAAGAAAGTTGCATACAACATTCATACATGAGTACTGCACGAGTAATTCTTAATTCCACTATTCCAGGACCATTAACGAGACAACAATCATAACCAGACAACAATCATAAGCATTCTAGAGTTCTCCTTTTTGTTTTAGTGCAAGTCATTTTTAAGCACCAACACATCTTTCCAAATTTGCCTCAGCTTTTTGAAAAAAAGAAATTAGAAAAAGGACATCAAATCAACGGTTGGTAATAAATCTGACATCAGTTATCTTTTTGAAAAATTCACTCCAAATCACATCATCTTCTTTGTCAAAATTATGCTTTGAAAATTAGAGTAATCTTTGTTATTACCAATACTGTGTAGAACTAACCTACATAATAAATCTATCGCAATTGTATAATGTGTTGCCTAAATTTGGTGTTTATTTTTATATTTATAGAAAGAAACTATATATTTATTTAGTTTGTATACTATATAAGTTATGAAACTAAAATGGAGGAGAATGGCTACCATATCCTTTGCCAACGATGGAGGAGGTGATGATAAGGGCGGTGATACGTCAGTAATGGTGGTAGAAGGAGGAGATGATGATGGTAGGGTTGTTCTCATACCAAAAGTTACAGCTCGGTGGAAGAACTCTCACTCCTGTCGCTTCATCACAACAAGTTGGAAGATATCCGATGGTCCAATTCAGGCAATTGCTGCATTACTTCTCTTCCAAGCCAGGAGTGCACTGCAGAAGTGCATATATAGTAAAGTACGTGGTGTTCGCAATTCCAGTTGCAAGCTTTGGAAGGGAACTGGCAGATAGAGCTTCACTTCTCAACCTTTCAAGCAATGTCCGACGCACTTGTTTGAACGTCCCAGTCGGTTCCCGAATTTTCTCACTTTGCAGACCTCCCACAGGTTGAACCATCGTACAGTACAATTCATGTATTATATGATGCCCTCCTTCTGGTTTGGACACCGAAACAACAGCTCTTGAGGTGATGTGCCGACACTATTGATATCTCTATTTTATATAGAGTTATATTTATTATTTTAAATTATATTTAATATAATTTTATTAAGTGATATTTATATTTAATTGTATTTAAGTATGTTTTTGTTATTTTAGGTAGCAAACCCAAAATGGAAGAAAAGTAAGGAAATAAGCAAAAATTGGAAGGAAAAGAAAAGAAAAAAGAAAGGTGGGTCACGTGAGTGGAAAACACGTGGGACCGCAGGAGAGAAAAAGAGGCCGATTAACAAAACAAAAGGGGGAGTCGGGCTTTTATCGTGGAGTAGAGAGAGAAACCGAGAAAGGGAGAAAAGACCGCGGCGGACGAATCGAGGAAGGGGATCTCGCCGGAGCTCAAAACCGGCGTTTGAAGTGTAGTTTCCGGCCGTTTTATAGCGATTTCCGGCGATCTGAAAGCAGATCTAGGCTCCTAGAGTGATTTCTGGCAATTTTGTAGCAGATTGGAGCAGTTTCACAGCGGTTTCCGACGACAACGGCGTCAAAAACTTGTTCGGTGAAATTCTACATGCAAGTGTACATGTCGAACAAGTAATATAATGATGAATAAGAGTATCGTCCTACAGGGACTGGAGTTTACTAAACTAATTAATTACTAACGGTGAATAGTTCTTAAAGTTTATCTAGCAAATCGAAATGGTAAAACATTAACTAAAGAACTAAATTTAACCTAAACTTGATTAACGAAGATGCTAGAGCGTCCGATTTCACCTAATTACTAGATACAAATGTTGATCATTCATGCTAGCAAGATTAATTCTACTAATGTGATGACGAAATTTCCTAACTTATTCACTATCCTATGTCTAGGTATAGCGAACCTACTTAGCTTATTAATTCACTGTGAGTCTGCATATGAATTAAATAAACTAAGTGCATTAAGATATGTGAATATTCCAGTTTGCACCTAAAGCCACACAAATCATATGGTATATGTCTATCCACATTACTCTATGGTTGCATATTACATGAAACAACTGCATGCTATCTCCTGTCGGTCTCAAACATGCAAATCATATCAATTTAAGTGGTAGCTAATCACCTAAAAGCATTAAGCTCCGTAATATGCAACTTCACATTCATAAAATATCTCACAAAGCCTGAATAATCACATTCATACGTTATAATTAAGTTCCATCGTAGCTCTAACAAACTAAACTAAAACAACATATTTACATAACAGAAATCAGTGCACAAACGTGAACAAAACATTCTGGAATTTAAAAACATTAAAGCTGTCACTAAAAATGTCTTCAAATCACAAAACAAATTGCACAAATCTGCACATCAGGAGGTCGAAGAGGTTCTGTCAGAAAAACGGGGTGAAAAGGAGCTTCCACGCGCCGTCACGCGCCTCCACCACGCGCCGGCCAGTCGCCGGTCACGCCGTGCGCTGCCGCCATTCTTCACGAAAACCTCCAGAAATTGCCGGTCACGATCCCTGGACTGCCGACCTGCCGAGATATCGCCCAAATCTGCAGCAAAACGGCGTAGATCTAGCGGAGAAGGCTCGGATGGCTTTCGCCGTTGTCGCCGGAAACCGCCGTGAAACTACTCCAATCTGTTACAGAAATGCCGGAAATCACTCTAGGAGCCCAGATCTGCTTTCAGATCGCCGGAAATCACTCTAAAACGGCCGGAAACTACACTTCAAACGCCGGTGATGGGTTCTCGCCGGAAAAGACAACGGCGGTCGGCTGTCGCACGACCGCCGCGATCTCTGCTGGACCCGCGCTGTCGCGCGCGGCCAAGTCCCGGCGAGTTCCCGCACCAGTCACCGCTCTCCTCGGTTTCTCTCTCTTTCCGGTCTGTTTTCTATTCGGTCTTTCCTTTCCCTCGATAAAAGCCTCTCTTTTTCTCTTTTGATAATTCTCTTTTTTTCCTTTTCACGGTCCCACGTGTTTCCTTATCTTTTCCTTCTTTCTTCATGTGGGTCTCTCTCCTTGCTTACGTGCTTCATAAATAAATGATAAACATGCATAATTTATTGTTTCTTTTTCTTCTATTTTGAGTTTGCTGCATAAAATAACAAAATATACATAAATATAATAAAATACAAATATAATTTAATAAAAACTATAATAAACCTTACCTAAAATAATCAAAATAACTCTATATAAAATAGAGTTATCAACAATCTCGGCACTCATCTGGCGTAAGGTCTCCTCTGCAATGTGGCGTAAGGTCTCCACTGCAATGGTGGACATAGCATGCTTTATAACGAAGGCAAAGATGACGCAAAGCAGTCGTCCTGAAGTATCCATTCTCTCTGAGTTCTACTTGGTACGCAGTGCTGAGGATTATAGGTAATGGTCAAGTTGCTTATGCTGTAACTTGCAATTATAGAACGCCTATGGCTTGGACAAAAACGATTCCAATCGTGTGGACTATTCAACTTTGGCTATTTTGAATAAATTTTTCGTGAAAGCACAAGTTGTAAAGTTGGTGCTATAGACCTTGACTTTTGAGTTCAATTATTGCTTTCAAAATCTTTTTCAGGAGTGTATGATGCCCTTTCACATTGAAGTTCCTCACTTCTTCTTCTTTTTTTTTTTTTTTTTTAATGCCCTTGATGCGTAGGGAACCCTGTTTGTTTATACATGATTGATGCCAACGTTATGTTTTTATATTTATTTTGGTTGTTATTTTCCTAAACTTGTTTTAATTTATCTTTCTTTTCCGGGTTCTATATTTGGATAGATTAATATTCTTGTTTTAGACAGGCCAGTCGCAGTCTCATCCTAAAGTTAAAAGGCCAATTTTAGTACCTACCGTTAAAGTTTCTTAAATTTTTTCTTGCGAATTGTTCTAGCACTCCCATGATTACCTTGTGATTACATAGGAACGAAAAAAAAAAAAGAAAACAAGGAAATCTATAAAATAGAGAGATAAAAATATTATGAGTAGGTAATACGTTTTTGATATGCTCCAACAAAATGTGAATAGGCTACCAAAAGGTAATATCTTCTTTCGTTTCCAAAAATATTTTTATCCTTTTTAAATTTTACTTTCATGGTAATATGGTAAACGTGTGAACATTTAAGGTTAAATATGATAAAATTTAGCAAAATCCTAAATAAAAATTTTCTATTATTCCACATGTATTTTAACATCTTGAAGTCTCTATGCAAACTTGCCTAGTAAATTCTAGGTTCTTTATTGGATTTTGGAATCATCAAAAAGATAGACTCACAAGCTTGATAAATGTATATAGGATAAAATTTGCACCTCAAATACGTAATTCTTTGTAATAAAAATTAAATTAAAAAATAGTTTCTCCAACTTTTGAGTGAACTTTTAAATTAAACTTTTTAATGTAATATTAGTGTTTAGATTGAATTTCATTCACCCATATGTCTTTGAGCCCAATGTTGCTTGACATGCAAGTATATGTATATAGGATGAAAACCTCACATTAATTAAGTGATTTTTTGTGATAAAACTCAAATGACAGAAGTGATCCTCTAATCTGTAGTTAACTTTTAGGTTGAGTCTTTAGGCTTTACAACAATAAATTAGACTCACAAGTCAAGTAATCTTTTAATTTCTTTTTTTTTTCTTAGAAAAATGGTTGACGATTCCTTCACTTTTGGTAATAGCACACGGAGGATATATGGACAATGGTTTATTGATCCATTGACAACATTCAAGAAACTCCGAGGACACCAACAATTGTGAGTTGCCAATGTTTCCCTCTCGATGTGTTGTGCAAGAGATGGCTGGTGGGAACTGAAAGGTAAATTACCAACCAACTTTACAAGGGCTATTGGAATTACCAACCTACTCAAATGTAAACCCATTACTTTCCCCAACATAATCTCCTTGAGTTCCCAGTCCAAACCGTCCCAATTAGTTGTGCTTCCCAGAGCGCTAGACCCTCAGATGCTGAACTAAAGGACCATACTTTGCATTGTTGTTCAAGCCTGTAAATTTAATACCTTCACTTCTTATGTTGTTACTCCATTCTCTTTGCAATTTTAGTGAAGAAAAGACATTGGGAAATTATCCTAAAACCAGTTAAGTTTATGTGTTTTTTTTCCCTTTGAATTCTTTTGATTATATGCTTTTCCTAGGAGTGTTTTTGGTTTACTTGTGCAGTTGGTATTTTCAATCCAACAACTTTATGTATGGCTAGTGCAGAAAGGCATTATTGGCCTAGTCTAAGACATGAAGTTTACTAGCATTGGGGATAGTTGAGAGAAACAGAGATAGTCCAAACTTTGAATTCAATAAAAATGGTTGTGTAAGAGATAGATAATTTGATAATAAAGCTAATTAGTGTGGATTGATTTATAAGACACATTGTCTTGCTATTGAATAAGAAACATAGAATTAGGTTCATCTTTTTACTTGAAATGGAAGGTTTCTTAGGCATGTAGACCCCAGCTCACTTAAAGTGAACTCCAAAACTCTACTGTTTCCAATAAAGGGTATAAATAAAAAGAAAGAAAAATCTCACTTTTTTCAAATGTCATGAGAGTGAAAGGGTAACTACTGAACATAAGAACGATTCAAGTGGTGTCCAAAAGCTAAACTAGACAATATATTTTTTATTTGTATCTCCTGATCAAAAAGCTTTTCATGTCCTCAACCACCGAAATATTACAGCTACACGTGAACAAAAACGACAAACTAAATGAAGTTATTCTTCCAAGCACGGGAAGCCTACGTCAAAAGTTTCTATGACAAATTTAATTAGCAACTTGTGCATAGAATATAGTCCTATAGTACAAAATCATTGAAAAAAGCAATAGTATTTATAATTTTTGAGTTGTAGCTTCTTTAAAGCATTAACGTGGATAGAGCTCAGTAATTGAAACTTCATTTGCTGAAGAACCTAAGACCCCAGTATCATGCTCTCGTAGGGATGCTCCTGAGTCGATGCTACTATGTAAAAAAAATGCAGGCTTCGACGGTGCTGGAAGAGCGGTGGAGTAGCTATTAAGCATGAGAACCACTGAAGCCATAGTTGGTCTATTAGCTACACTTTCTTGAACACATAGTAACCCAATGTGGATACATCTTATTAGTTCATTTGTTGAGCGTAGTCTTAGCGTTGGATCCACTAGATTCAAAGCAGTCCCCGCCCTCCAATTGTGCCATGCCTGTAGATATGCAAGCACAATATTAGTCAAACTATCTCATTGGACACAATATAGCATAAGGAAATGTAAGCAAGTATAGTATTACTTACATAGCTTAGAAGATCATCCACACTCTCTCCATTTCGGAAGCTATTGTTCCTCCGCCCACTCACTATCTCCAATACCAAAACTCCATAACTAAAGACATCAGACTTGGTAGAGAATTGTCCATGCATTGCATACTCTGGTGCCATATATCCACTGCAAGTTGACATTAATAACAACTTAATTTTTTACCTTTAAAATTTTTTTAAACTTGCCTAAAATGTTAAATTATTTTGGTCCAATATAAACATAGATTTTGTTCCATAATACTTACTAAGTTCCAACAATTCTATTTGTATTCACTTGAGTTTGATCCAATGAAAATAATTTTGCCATGCCAAAATCTGAAATTTTTGGATTCATTTCTGCATCTAAAAGAATGTTACTGGCCTTCAAATCACGATGAATAATACGAAGTCGAGAATCTTCATGCAGATAAAGAACTCCTTTGGCAATTTCACCTATGATTTTGTAACGAATTTTCCAATCCAAAAGTGTACAACGAATTGGATCTGTAGTTCCAATTAAGTCAATAATTTTCAATTAGACAAGAAATATTAAGAAATATTAAATCCATGCAACCTACGATAAAAGAAGCTGCAAACATACCAAAAAGAAAATGATCAAGACTTCTATTGGGCATAAACTCGTATATTAAGAGCCTTTCCGTTCCTTCCAAGGAAAACCCAAGGAGCCTAGTTAGATTGCGATGTTGAAGCTTGGCCACCAATAAAACTTCATTTCTGAATTCTAAATCTCCTTGTCCAGAATTTTTTGATAATCTTTTTACAGCTATAACTTGTCCATCTAAGAGCTTACCCTGTTAATATATACAAGTGCATAGAACCATTAAGATATTAAAAATTATCCATATTTTTCATATAGTTGGTATCTTTCAGCTCATGATTCTGCCAATTACCTTGTAAACAACACCAAATCCACCGTGTCCTAACTTATTTTCTTCAGAAAAGTTGTTTGTGGCAGCTCGAATGGTGTCAAAGTCAAATTGCAAGGATTCCATGTTGCTAATTTCATCAGCAGCTTCATGTAAGAAACAAGTCAATGTTAGATCAATGAATCAATTAGGCTAAAAGTTGGTTAAGAATAGTAAGTTCATTACCCATATACAATAACATTAGTCTTTTCAATACAAATAACTATATCAAGGTTAATGCCAAAACTCCCGTAATGCTTATTAATGCAACAATTTCCATTTTGCTATTGGAAGTCCTTTTCCCCTAAAACTCCCGCAATCACTCTTACTTCGTGGTGCTAAACGTTGTCTTATGAAATTGCTTCCCAAATTATATCAACTAATGTGCCGAAAAATGTTCGTGAAGTTCTACTCGTCAAAGTAACAAAATTTTTTCTTGACATTATGTTTTTCACCTACGAATGGCTTTGCGCTGCTAAGTATGTGTCTTCCAATTATATGGTATCTTTTTCAATATACTCAAAGGCCTACATTTTATATAATAAACGGCAAAACTAAACTTCTACTTACTTTCAAGTCTCTTTTTTGGCCTCCACACTCCAAAATATACGCGGATGGAGATGACTAGTACCAAAACAACAACTGTTGGCACGGTTATAGTAATAGCAGTCCTAGTTCTATTGATCTTTCTCCCTGCAAAAACCATACAAATATGTTCTCATTAGAAATTTTTGAGGTTTGAGTTCTAGAATTAGCATCCCATCTATATCTAGGGAAACAATTGTAGAGGCTTCATATACTCAAACATATTTGCATAAATAAGTTCAATAAAGGAAATCAATCGCAAGTCAGATTTTTATGAGTTGATAAATAGCCTGATTGTGAAGTGTGAACGACATCTTATTTCTACATCAAATAAGTTATATTATAAGAATGATCGGCATTGGTACCTTGGGTTCTATTTGCGTTGGTCAACGGTGGAAGTGAAGGTACTGCTGGTACCACTGGAGAAAACGGAGATGGTGGATAAGCTGTTAAGTCATAAAACGGACTCATCTCATACCTGAAATTACAACTGCGTCCAAGGACTCTCCCACCCATCCTCCCATCGCAACATTGTGGAAAATCATTCAATGCCCAATCAAAGCAATTTGTGCATTGTTGCTTAGATAAATCAGGTAGGCATTGCACAAGTCCATATATTGTTAACTTGTCTGGTCCGCTCGCACTATTTACTGCAAACTTACGAAGAGAGCCACCGGCAGTGGCTTGACTCATTAGGCTTGCCAACAAGCTTGTAACAACACTATTGAATTGCTTCACATAGTGGGCAGTTACATTTCCGGGGTTCTTCATAAAGACAGGTTGATCTGTTTCCACACGGCCAAAAATTGAGCGATTAGAGTAACGTAACATACAGTCATCGAGCCATCCAATTGCCTCTTTCTGACTACGACAGAGCTGTTTGAAAAGAGATGTAGCGTTTCTGATGCAACCCCGGCAAACATCTCCCT
The DNA here is from genome assembly GCA_028551485.1 of Casuarina cunninghamiana. Taxonomy (NCBI): domain Eukaryota; kingdom Viridiplantae; phylum Streptophyta; class Magnoliopsida; order Fagales; family Casuarinaceae; genus Casuarina; species Casuarina cunninghamiana. The sequence goes on along the minus strand of CM052366.1, from coordinate 5,948,893 downwards.
TAAGATCTCCTCTACAAAGTCCAATTGCATATACCTTGTCGGAGTCTTCACCATAAGATGAATTGTAGAAGCCATACTTGTTTTCCGTGTTTGTGTAGAAAGATCGGAGAAGGTGATCGACGTTTGCCTGGTAGGTAGTGCTGGCGGTGTAGTTACAAGAGTGTCCCCAGAAGGTTCCGGTTGGCTGCGCATGTGCTTGAGCAGTGAATATGAAAATGGTTGAGAGGAAGAGAAGCAATCTAGAGGAAACCATTGCCTATAAGTCCAAAGAAAGTTTGTGTCACTGTTTGATCTTTCATAGTAATCTTCTAAACTTGATGTTGTTTTGACTAAGGGCCATATCTTTCTATGAATACTCATCCGGTCATTAATGGTGGCGGGTTGATATAGACTGAAAGTGGTAAGAGGACAGGCCATGACCCCTAAAATTCTATTTCTACAAAGACCGAGGAGTTGAAACAATACTGACGTGACATAGGCGCACCCTAATGCTTTCAAAGTGACCGGTGTTGAAACTCCCTTCCGACGCAAAGAATATTATCAAGAGAAAATTTCGTACAAAAGCTTAAGAATCCAAACTACAAAGATTAAAATTTATAGAACTAAAAATGAAAAAACTCCAACTAGAGCATTAATAAAAGAATCACCTAGCTTCTTGCGAGTTATCCAAGCTCAATCTCAACCTATGTGTTTTGGCCAAGCGTGGTTGGCTTAGAGCAGCTTGATCCCCTCAAAACACCTGCAAGAGGCCTGGAAAAAGCCCGATGTGCAAGTAAGTCAGCAAAAAGAGAAACTTCCACTAACACCAAAATATCCTGCTTTGGGCTCCACATGGTTGTCCAAGTCCTCCAAAGCATGGGTCGTCTGTGGTGGCAAAGTCCCCACCCTAAAAAAGCAGATGTGACTCCCAACGGAGGGTGGCAATCATGCCAAAACTTCATGCCAGTGTAATCACCATGCATACATGGATGGGATAAGGTTGGCTTTTAGTTGTGAAATTACGGACAAGAAAAAATGTAGTCTCGAGGAAACCAGTGGGTTTGATTTACAAAAGGATCTAAGCGGATCTAATTGTTTAGAATGAAAGCCGAAAAGGTCAGTGTTCAAGATATGTCCAGTTTCAAGAAAATAAAGCCCGCCCATAACCAGACTGTTATGCCATGTATGTGCTGGTGAAAGAATGGACATGTTTGAAAGAAGAAGATAAACAAGATCTGTAATACAGAATATGCAGGCAAGTTTTGGAAGCAATAATTTGATTATCAAACTTAATAGCTACGGTAATTATAAAGAAACTTGAGTTTCTTCAAAGGGATAAACAATTCCAATTGGTTTAGGCTCTCTCTTTCTTTGGTAAAATGATCAAGCACAACACCCTATGTCTGCTGGTCCCTGTTCATTAGATGAAACCATATAAAGGATTCTAGTTTCAAGGGCATAAATTAGTCCATGTGAAGCGTACCTTAATCATAGCCCCATTTCACAAAACGACCGAGGACCAGTGTGGTGTGGCTGCCGGAATCTTGCTCTGCAGAAAACTTGCAGACTCTGCAGACACAGAGAGAGCCATGGAATCGCTCCTAAGCATAAGGACAAAGGTCTAGTCTTTTGGCTTCTTCTTGTTGAGCATTCAACGGAGCGATTGGCGTAGATCTTATCATTTTAGCCATTGGACCACTTTTCAGTAACACGGGATTTTTGTGACTCGAAGCTGTCCCCTCCTTCCAATTTCTTCATGCCTCCATAAATATGTCAAGTCACGTACACATGTCAAATAAGTAATTTTGTAATAGATATTTTTTTCTTGTAATTTTCAAATAAAAAAAATATACGGACTAATATGATCTTCATAATACTAGGAAGGTATACTTTGTAAAGAAAGCCATTGACCCTTTTACCACTTAAAATCTTTCAATTTAGGACATCAAAGCTAAAGATATCTCACTTCATTAAAATTTTTTCAAACATTACATATCCCAAAAACCTATATCCATAGCACAATAGTATTAGGAGATTTGTTCAAGTTGAGTGCTAAAATTAATTTCTATCTAAGTGTTACTTCCGTTTCTCTTTTTATTTAAATTAACCATATAAGAAATGGTTATTTTCAATAGCTGTAGAAATTAACTATACCTTCTAGGTTCCCATAGTCTAATTTGTTCTGTCTTCAATTAGATCCAATACAAATGTTCCCACGCTGACATATGAAATTTTAAAAATTATTGTGGCATATAATAGAATGTTAGCAACTTCGAGTTTATAGTGAACAATTTGAGTCAAGAATGCTCATGATAGTAGCAATGCCTAGTGCTTTGATGGTTTTAGGATTTGTTTTTAGGACTTCTAATACAGGGTCGATTGAAGTGTGGATTCGAATTCAGTCAAGGTTTAAGTAAGTTCATCCTCGGTTGTTGTGTAAACAGTAACATATCTTCTGTGCGCAAGTTACAATGTCATAACAATCTTTTTACTTTATTGGTATCGTCACCAAATAAAGCCAATAAAGACTATCAGAACCAACTCTTTTAAACTACGATCTTGTTCCCAACGCTTTGGACTTAACAGGACTACATGCTGATGGTACTACAAGAGCATCTTGATGAATTGATGTACCTTTGTTCCAATCATCCATCGGGCATTGCAAATAATCATAAATAAGGCACAGCCAAATACCTTGCCTCCACTCCAACCATCTGTTCGAAGAAAACCTCGTCAGGGTTGAAATCACTCATCCTGATAGGTTTGAATTTCAACCCCAGGATTTAATTTTCAATTCCACTGGTTTGTATTGTAGCTATTTATTTGTCCAAATACTTTTGCTAGAACTCCTATGTTATGTTTTGAAATATGTATAAAAAATAAGTGTTCTCGATGGCAGCTAAATTGCCCCTCAAGGATTATTCGTATAACTTCCCCAAAATATTTTTAAAACACTTTTATTGGGATTTTATATTTATTTTACCCATTCTAAGCATTTAACAATCCAAATTGCCTAAGTAGTATTAAGTGTGTTGCATAATTTTTTTAAATAAATAGGTAAGAGAAAAATAGAAAAGATATAATGAATTGAAAAACGCATTAAGAATCTGACGTGTTAGCTTGCAAATCTTTTTAATATAAATAAAGTGTTGCGAAGAGAAATAATGCATCACACTAGAAGATAAGAAATATAATCTGCATACTAGCTAGGGTAAGATACTTTTCATATAAACTACAACTTGTCATGATTTTAAAACAGTAAAAGATGCCAAGATAAGATATGATTTCTAGAAAAATAAATACATGATAAGTATTCTAAAAAGATAACGATTAGATAAAAATTTTAGGGAGATAGAAAACTAATAAAGATGTAGACACTCAATATAAAGAGGCAAGGAGTTAGACTAAAAGTATTAAGAAAATTAAAAATATATATCTTTACCAATTATACTTGAAGTAGCAAAGGATTTCTTAAAAAGACGTTTGTAGTGCATGCTAACTTCAGCTTTCAATAAAATTTTAGAATTGTGCAGTGATTCTGTTGATATTATGAGATAATATTTCTTAATAGAGTATAAATTCAATCATATTCTTTTTTACAATTTACCTTTTTTCTATTAAACATCTACGTAATTTAATTTGTTAAATGTTCCTAAGAATGGATAACTACTATTTTTTTTAGACACCCATATTACAACTTATATATTCTTTGTGAGACAAACTTGATCTAACCACCCAATTCTTTACAATTTATTGTTCTTCATAGCTAAACTAAAGGTTGTACAAGAAAAATGTCAAATAATTTTATGCACATTCATAAGAAAAATAGAATTAAAGATTATGGTGTTGACAAAAGATTTTATTCATGTCTTAGAAAAGACAAAAGAAAAAAAAACTGATGAACAAAAAAAAAAAAAAGGGAAAAAGAGAGTGATACTTCTAATGGGTCTAAAATTGATGAACTTGGGATACTTTCTTGGTTGAATGGATACTGAGTCAAATCCCTCATTGGCGAGTTCACTCAGTCAGGGGTTTGAATCCCCTCCCCTCCTGTGTGTGAGTTGTAATACAAAAAGAAAAAAAAAAAGTATTAAAAAAAATTGATGAACCTATTAAAGCAACAAGTTGTTTATCTTCTCACACATTTCTCTTAATATTTAGTGCTTGAAACCTAAGCTTCGGAACTCCAAGCTGCGTTATCCGATCACTGCATGAAGCGTGGCCAGTTGGAACCTATATTATGATGGAATTTTTCACTATGTACTTCTTTCATTTTTCACTGTTTACTTCTTCCCTCTCAAAGTCAATTTCTCACTCCTACTGTTTACTTCTTCCTTCCCAAAGTCTGTTTCTCGCTCCCTCTCATCCTTGTTTATTCTCCATCTCCGTCTCTTTGTTAGGACTTGAATCCTAGACAAGTCAACAATTAAAAATACAAGAAATCCCAAATGGAATAATACTTCGTTTATTAAGATCCAATAAAGAACATAATAATAATATGAAACTATGAGACTACTGATAAACTACCCCTAATAAAGTAATAAGAATTTAAAGCTAGAAGTAAGAGAAACTACTAATGATAAAATAAAAAAATTTCCTCATTAATGATGGATGGTTATTCTAAAGGCTGAGAATGTCTAATATAGATATAATAGAAATCCTACTTCAACTCGAATTAGAATTCTAACAAAACTATATCTTATCTTATCATATCTTATCCTATATTTGATTTTCTAAAATTCTATCTTTGGTTTTCTAAAAACCCAATTCTAACACTTTCAAGTTCTCTTTGGATCTCGGTGGATTTTGGCTACCAATCGGCTGTCTTCCCGCGTTTTCTGTATTGCGCTTGGAGACACCAACCAAAAATCCGAGGTAGCTCCAAACCCTAATACTTATTTTGTGTTTATTTACAATTTTACGGAAGTTTAATGCCATGCTTAAATCGGCTATTGTTGGTGCTACCAAAAAGGCAAGGCCAAGTTTGCGGCTTTCTGCCTAATAATAATAAGATTAAGATCAAGAGCAATATTATATGTTAGGCTTGACTTAGGAGAGAACCTTCAATAATAAGGTCTTGCATTAATGTAGTCTTTCAATATCTTTCTCGACGGAATTCTCAAAAGGCCTGCGAAAAGAATCCTATGGAAGAACATTTAATTATTAAGAAAATACAACTCAATACTTTTCTTTTTCTGAGGACCCCAGAAGAGTTATCTCAGTAAATGCTATCGCAAGATTCAATGTCTAATGTCTTAACTACGCTACTAAATTTCATTATTATTATTAGCTTTTTCGCCTTGTAAAGAATACTTATTTACCTTGCTTACTTATCTGTTGACAAATCTTTGGCAGGGGGTTCTTGTTGTGCTCAACACCTGAAAGCAAGACTTGTTCAGTTCTTGCAGTTTCTCAATGGCTGTAAGTAAGAACAAAATAGTTAAGAAAAACAAAGAAAAGCTCCTAAACAAACGAAAAGAATCCACTTGTGGTTACAACTCTGTCAATAGAGATGACAGTGGAAAGAAGTTGAAATTAGAGGCTTTAAAGGAAAGACCTTCGACACCAAGATCTAACAAGGGTGGAAATCCTGACATGAAGGAGTATCAGAGGGTGAAGTCACGAAAGACTGGCCGTGGTATAACTACTTCTATTTTACTTTAAATTGTGATACTATGAGTGTTACTCTGTCATGTAATTGTTGCCTTGCTTTTGGTGATTGTGTGTAGAGGTGAAAAGTGTGTTGCACGAGGAAAATAGATGCTTTAATTCTCAGCCTACACCTCTTACCACAAATGCTACTGTTGAAGGAGGTTAGTAATATCCTATTTGCTTGTTATCTGTTAATATTCAACGCAACCCACTAATAGAAGTGTGTTCATTCATGTTGCTGTCTTATAGGACACCTGACACATGATGTACAACGATGTTTAGAGCATGAACTCCGTGTTGCGCTGCTAAAGAGCCAATATGCTGGAATTATTGTTAAATCACAAGAGTCTCTTATTAACCATGTGAGACATAATTTCAATTTTTGAAAAGAATGATGGATGAGGAATCATGACATTGTCTTGTTGCAATGTTTACTTTTATTTTGGTATTAGGTTTCCATAGTTGCTCATACATTTTATTTTCTTGTTTGTCTTTAGGGTGAGATATCAAATCCCTTGAAGATCCAACAAGAGAAAGAAAGATTTGAAAATTTACAATATGAAGGTAAACTAAGCAACTTACTATTTGCTTAGATATACTTATTTATGAGGATTATGAGGACCAAACCGTTTGTTTCGATTTTGCACCACATGTTCTAGATTTATTTTTATGTAGTATAAAAAAGGCTTGATTGATTATATTATTTGTACAGTAATACAACTATATCATCTTCAGAACATCATATGTATTTTTTTGGATTTTATATTACATTACCTATGGAGTTTTGCAATTTCTTAGTTTGCCAAACATCTCAAGTTTATTTCGATTATTTATGATTTAGGCAAATTTACTTGATTCTTCAATTTCTTACTAGTCCTTAGACAACCAAATTTATTGTCGGATAGATGATGGTAGCCATAGATAAAATCAAACGTCTTTATGGGGTTTTAAGAATAGAGTATTTTATGCTATAAAAAAAGAGTAAAATGCATTGTTTTTTGGCATTTCGAAGTATTTTGATGTATCTTCATAGCTTGTTTTAGCGGGAGGCAATAACACAAAATAAGAGGGCGAGTTGCTGACATAGTTCAGAAGGGAAATTAAGAGCATAAGGAGATCTACTTAGGTAGTCACATGAAGGCATCCGTAGCAATTATTGGATTTGCTTTCCAACACTAAATCGGCCTAGATGTTGTTTGTTTCTAAAACGATAACTATTTTTTGTTTGAAAAATAGAATGGATTTCATTTGTAGTCTTAACCGATTAATGTTACATTGAAAAGAATACTACCTAAGGATTGGGTAATACTAATATCTTAGCTGTGATTATGTTGATGTCATTGAATGTAAAGTTTTGATGAAATTAACTTTATAATATCCAACCAAAATAATTATTCAGATACTAGGATCAAAGCCTCTAAAATGCACATGATGCTGTAGTGTTTACAGAAAACAATAGAACAGTCTCTCATTTGGTTGTTAACTCTCTAATAATTGCAAGTAGCATTGCCATAAAAAACTAATGGCTATAGGAGTTGGTACTATTGTAATTTTTTTTGCTTGTACTTTCCAAGAGCTGCATATTTCTTAGCTTGGTCTAGTGTATCTTCCTCCTATTCCAATTGTCTTAGCAGAGAAGAGAAGGAGAGGGTTCGTTTAAGACTCCATGTTTGGATAGTTATAAATGGAAATTTTCATAATTTTATTTGTATTATGAAAACAGTTCTGTTTAGTTCTTCATTCAGTTTCTTGTGGTTGTTTGAATGAGAGTTATTGGTTGCTATTTCAATTGGCATTCTCAAGTATGAGGCTTTTAAAAGCCTACGTTTTTTGATTGATGATAATTGGTGTTCATTTGCAGAGATCAGTAAGATTAAATATGAAATGGCAAAAACAGAAGAGGCTGCACCTACAACGATGTCACAACGAGAGAAAGAAAGAGAAGCTACACGACTTGCGCTTCAACAGGTCATCTCTCTCGCACTTCCTTACTCTTTTAGTAAAAACATTTTTGTTCTGTCCATGTGTTCAACATGGCATCTAACGTCGTTCCTCCCTGCAGATGACAAAAACTGTGGACCTTTACGACAACTTATGGGCTCAAAGAGAATTTAATGACTTAATTGAATCTAAAGATTCTTATTACTGGCCTGCAGCTGTATGCTAAACCCTTTGTTCGAGTTATCATTGTCTAAAAGCTGTAAAATTTGTTGTTCCCCCATTTTTTAAAAGGGAATAAAATTTTGTTCTTTATTCTTTTGTATAAAAAAGATGCATAACTCATTTTACTGTTTTTTTTGTTTTTTTCAAATTCACACACATGGGAGGGTCGAACCCCTCCCCTACCTGGTAGACTCCTAAGCTAGGGGCCCCTTGGCGGTAAGCCAAGGGAATGCTCCCCTTTGTTTTCTTTTTTTCAGTAGATTTTATTCCATCCTTGTTGAGGTTCCTGGTGACAAAGGTATATTATGACACATTTACTTGAAATGCACAATTAAAGCACCATAGATTTATTAGTTCCCTAAAACTTGTTTAGGGAAGAAACTAGAACCTTATATTTCTCAGGGTCAAAGGAAAAAAATTCAGAACCAAAAATGAAGATGGTGGGTACTAACAAGAACTATACAGATTGGTGACAACATGATAACCTTAATGAGCAACATAAAAAGAGCATGAAACTAACATTGAACCCTAATAATATACCAAAAAACTCACATCTACACGCATGTACACAACGGTAAGTAATTCATATGGAGGCAGAAAACCTGGGTTGACACAGAAGTAGGGTGATTTGTAGCGCACACTATGCACGAAGCTTGCAGTCTATATACACTCCAGGGGTATGTGTTAAGAATGATGTGACACCATATCGCTTAAATCTTACTTGGAAAACTTTTATATATGGAGATATGATTCTTATACTCTCAAATACTTAGAAGAAATAAGCTTTCTATCACGCAAAGTGGGTGACATTAGTTGAAAACATTAAGACCCTATACATATATGACAGAAAGAGGAAACATAACCATAGACTAAATTGATAGAATGGTTAGAACATATCAAAAGAATGGCTTACTCTTGAGTCTCTTCCTTTGGAATTGTGCATCTCCACAGGTTTTGGATGGATTATGTTGGTCAGAGACCAAGCATCTGTTGCTTTTGCTAGTGGAACAAATTCAACACGGGCAGTGCTCCAGGGTGGAAAACATTGAGAAGACGTTGTCAGTAGCTTCCTTCCTTTAGCTTTCTATCTGTCCCCTCCAAACCACAAGCCACTTCTTCTAGCTTGGGTCATGTGCTGAACTCTGTAGGAAATAATTCAAAAATAACCAATTTTGCATTAAATAAGGAGCAATTGCACGTGAAACTTACTTGGACACATTTCTATATGAATCCTTAACCATCCAAATAATACTTGTGCAAGTACTACCTACCCGGCTAAGAACTTAAACTGAGGACCACCAAACAATAACCCCGAACAACAACGAATGACCTCAAATTCTAAAAGATCTCAGTCCTCCTCGCATCTCAGCGAAACAAGTAAAAGTAAAATGTTCAGCTAATTCAATTCAATTAACAGAGGAACAGAAACAAGCCACCGTAACCACAAGCCAAAGACCACATTCCGGGCTTTCTTTCCAGTTTCTCCTTTTTCCCCTTGAGGTTCCAATTTTTCTTTCCAAAACCAAAAAGTTCCAATTTTTCTCCCCAAAAGCAGAATTTCCAGCCTCCCAAGACCCAAACAAAGACAACCCAGAAAAAACAAACCAATGTAACTGGTAAAAAATAAGAGATCTTACCTCCATAAGTCTTCAGCAGCAGCAACAGCGCCGATCTGCCAAATAGAGCTCACCCGGAGGTCCGCCACCCAAAGTGTACGGCTGCATGGCAAGTAGCTGTTTGTGTTTAAAAAGGCAGAGAGATGGCCAAAGGATTAGCCTTCACTAACCACTCGTGATTTATACGTTAAGAGTAGATGGCGGCTTCAAGGATGGTAAATCCTGAAGAGGCTGCCTTCAGAGTTACAGCGAGTGGTGGAGCGCAGCTTTCCCAAGTAAACCAAGGCACACCCTAATGGGCCTCCAGGCCCAGTAACTTGAAATGGAAATATGAATCCGCCTTTAACCAAGTGCAGGAGTGGGCTAACTGGGCCACGGAGGGCGTGGGCTCGCAAGGCCCAATATCAAACAAAATGGATTATTTTTTACCTACTTAAGGCCATTGGGCAATATTGCAGTCAAAACACTCAACCCATTACCTCAAGGAACAAGCTATTGGGCTAGATGCCACAGATGCCTTCTAGACAACTCACAGCCTGTAAAAGCCTAATTTCTTAGTTTTTGTAACGTTGGTAAGATTGGGTACAAAGTTTTGACAAGTTTGTATGATTTTTTTTTTTATATTTAATCAAAATAATTATTGGGACAGTTGGGTTATAGCCTCTTTTGTGCACATAATAATATAGTCATTGCACCAAATAGTATAATTGCATTGTATCCCAAAATTTAGTCTTTAAATGTCTAGCAATTGCCACCTATATTAGAATCAAAACTTTGATGATAAGAGTTTGTAAAGTTGAAATATTCTTTTGATACTACATCATAGAAGCTGCATACTCCTCGTCGGATTGATCTTGTTTACTGAAGTGGACTAAGATTGATATTCCACTTGTTGGACTTATCACACTAAATAGATATTTAGGGTTAAGATAATACATGGAAAAAGGCATGTTTACAATAATTATGAGCCATATATCAAGGCAGGGAAACATGGGTTAGAAATACACTTTTTAAAGAGAATTAACTCCATCTTTACTTAAATGTTACTTAATCTATAAATGTCTATTTCTCTCGACAATATAGATCTTTACATGTCAAATAAAGTTTTTGTGGTTGATTAGCTATAAAAGAGTAAAGCAAAAATTAGATTTCATTCAAGAACTTAGAATGAAAGTAATTAAAAAAGGATAATAAGAACTAGATTAACTATAAATTTAATAAACAAGCTACAAGCAAAGAATTAATAATAGAAAGCACATAGAAATTAGAAATTCAGTGAAATCTCCTCCCACCCACATAAATTTTGATACTTTTAGCATTTTGCATTTCAAGATTATGACAAATTTAACTTATAGAAATATTGAAAAAAAAAAAACCAAAAATAGGTAAGAGAAACTAAAAACAAAACTCAATTGAAATAATAGACAACTAAAACAAGGAGGAAGAAAACAAAGAACAAACTAAAAAAAAAAAAAAAAAAATCTGCATGATATTCTTTCTGGTGTCATAATATCTTAATGGGCTTGACTAGCGTATTTGTACTATGCCCATAAAGAAATTAAAGTCAGTGGGTTAATCATGAACATTGAAGAATGTAATAAGAAATTAATAGTAAATAATAATAACAATAAACAAGAACGTTAAGGAAAGTCAAAGCAGCAACGTTTGTGCACCATCAACACGATTGACTTCATTGATTCAGCCAATCAACCCAGATGCTAACAAATTCTCACTTCCTCCAGTAAACCAACGGATCTCAACTGGTAGTGAAAGAGAAGAGAAACAATGAAGACTCTCTGAATTCAAACCATGTGGAGAAATGTTGCTTAAAACTCCATAGAACTCTGGACGATCAAGCTTAAGTACTGGACGGCTCCCCCACTTCTTCACCTCCATATTTGGGCTGTTTGCAGTAATTGAAACCTTAAGGTAGCTCCATTTCTTCCAGTCATCCCACGATTCCCAGAAAACCAAAGAGCATATGAACAGCCAAACTCCATTTGTCCCGCTGGTAGGGACTTTAGGGACACAAAATGCGAAAGAAGCTTTTGGACCATCTTCGTTGATTTGCAAGCGGCAATTAAACTTGGGAAAAGTAGGATCATCCCCATCAAACACTCCAGAATTTGAACTTGAATGCCCATGTTCATCGACATTTTGTTTTTTCTTTTTTATTTGGCAACTATCAGGTTCACAAACTTCATAAACAATAAATAAAGCAAGTCCCAATGTTGAATCCTCCGAATCATGATCGCGATCTATGCGAGATTGAATACCAGTGCTATTTTGGTTAAACCACCTTTTTAGTTTAGTATGGTGCAAGAAAAAACCATGATAATGACCCAGAAACCACGACTAGGAGAAGTGCTGGAACCATCCCACGTTGATACTTAACCATATTTGACATAGTCATGAGCTTGATTAAGTCTTTTTCATTACCAAAAGAATTGTTTTAGAGATTTCTCACACGACATGAAAATACATGTTTTATCCTTGTCGTTTGCCGTGTTAGAGGTCAGGTCGGCCCTGATCTCTATTTCTTGAAAACTCTGCTCTGTTTTCCATGAGGGGAGAAATCCTATGTTGTGTACGTTGTCCATTTTCCTCGTAAAGAGATCAGTTGCTAGTCCCAACCATTTAGGCACGTTCTTTGCGAACGTGGTTGACACCCTGAAGTGAGCAACCTTATTTGCATCTTTTATGCAGCTAATACCATTTGAGGTTGTGAGATAGGTAAGGAATAATACATATCCAAGACCCAAAAGAAGCTAAATGAAAGCAGGAATTATGAGGAAATTTTGGTAAACTAAACTACAGATCACTTTATATTCCCGGTAAAAGATTCGACAGGAAGCAGTCTAATCTGCTTCTCACTGTAAATTTCTTTACGGAAATAGTAAAATATTCAAAACAGGGCACAACTACATAGTATGTAGGATGTGGCAGCAACCAGAAAACATGCGTCTTCTTGGCATACGCTAGTAAAGGACACTACATAGATCACACCTGGTAGCGATTCTTGGCGTTCCTGTCATGTTTCTTTGCATCATCCTGAAAGAGAGAAGAAAATTACTTGCAAAATCATTAACTGTAATAAAATGAGACGGAACAATATAGGAACAAAAAAATGAAGTACGTCCTTCAGAAACATTCTTACATGGAATATAAATCCGACATTCTCATTGTAATCAAGAAACTCCTTCCACTGCTTCCCAATGCTCGTCTGCCCCCAAAAAAAAGAGGGAAAAAAATTGGTATTGAGATGCTATCTATGCATGTCGTTTTACAATTCCGAACAAAAACATTCATTCCAAATGACCAATAACAGCAGTTTAACCAGGACTTATTTTTGGGAAGGTGAAATTCATGAAACATAAGACTTCTCAATTATCGGGGAATACCATATCATTTCAAATAGAACCCATGAATAACAAGGTGCAAGAGAAAAGATTAGAAAAAAAAAGAAAGTATCCATACGACCATATGGGCTCACTCCTTTGTTCTTAGTATCAACTGTTTTTACTCTTATGACAACCATTCCAACTTGAATATATAAAATTTCCCCTCCCCTTTCTCTACACTCTTGCCATCTTAACAGGGAAGCAATAAGGAATAGCCGGACCAAAATACAATCTAAAGATCCGTAAAAAGCAAATAGGATTGTGCATCAGTGATACACCATCCGTATGTTGTAGACGAAGGTACAGGGACTGCTTATGGGTCCAAAAAGACGGGAACAAATAATACAGGAAGCGGAATGCAGGCTGGTGAGTTATCAACCATAAAATTTTTTACCTGTGCAGCTTCGTTTGAAGCATTCTTGGTCCACAAAGATATTTTCTCCTGCCGACCTCTCACATTGACAACAACTCCACAAATTTCGTCTCCATGATCAAATTGCTCTCCAATCATTGCCAACAACTAGTACCAGCACATTCAGAAAATTAGATGCCACAAATAGTTTTTTTTTCTTTTTTTCATAGTGTTAACTTACAAAGATAGTCAGAATCATACCGTATACAACCACGCAGTGTCAGATTTTCCTTTAGGAAAGTTTGCTGTCCACTTCCCTCCATTAGCACAAACAGGGTCCTCCCATCTTGGCTCTATTTTATTTTTGAAACAATAAAAGTCTGCTCCCACACCCAGCTTGCTTGGATGATGAATATTATTGTAAACACTACAAAGAATATATTCCCACACAAATTTGTCACTCATTTTGTGAAGGAAAACAATAAAGACACCAGAGATATTGACAGATCAAGAAGGCAAATCAGCAATAAGCATCAGCAACTAGGGCAGAGGAGTTTTGAGATCATCATATGCAATCTGTGCCCATAGGTTTATATCCACTGAGATATTCAGAGATCGTCCAATGTCTTCAGGCCCCATTATGTTTCATGTTCAGAGAAATAGCCATAAACAAAACAGAGTAAAGGGGGATGGAGGCCTGCATCATTCATTTAATAACTACATTTTTTCAACAAAGAGTTAGGTATTAGATAGAAGATGATTTGTTTTAGACTCAAAGGCACAGGACTGACCAGGTTAAGAAAATAGCTAAAGTTTAGCATAGACAAGTAGAAGCAAAGCCAAACAAGAACAGTAAAATTCACAAAAGACAGTCAGATTTCAAGAAAGAAACACTAAAATCTCTCTCTCTCTCTCTCACACAGAAGAACAAACAGAATAACCTGTGAATATAAGTATTCCATCACTGAGCTCTTTAAAGCTCAAAGCTAACTCAAAAAATGATCCCTCTATTTTATAACAAGGGAAAAAGGACATCTCTCACTCTCTCAGTCACTCACAGGAGAACAAACAGAATAACCTGTGGATATAAGTATTCCATCATTGAGCTCTTTCAGGCTCAAAACTAACTCAAAAAATGATCCCACTATCTTATAACAAGGGGAAAAGGACATCATGCATGAAGTGAGGGTGAAGGAATGGCTAGATGTAAGAAGCAGATGGCACAAGGATTAGTAAGAGCAAGCTCCCAGAGCTTCTAACAAAAAAATATTTGAATAGGTTTGTTTCTTCATGAAGACCGAAGAATCATCCCTCATAAGGTAACTATCAAAGAAGAACATGTTTGACACACACAATATTCAAGTGAATTCTTTAAGTTTAGCTCTATGATTTCTACTAAATAAGGTTCTTAAGAACTGACACGAACCAAGAAATGAACCCTTCATTTTACATCAAGGGAAATGGAGCACCATGCATGAAGGCAGTGAGGGTGAAGAAATGGCTAGAAGTATGAAGCAGATGGCACATGGAGTTGTAAGAGCACGTTCTCAGAGCTTCTAACAAACAAAAATTCGCATAGGTTGGTTTCTTCCAGAAAACCGAAGAACCATCCCTCCAAACTATGAGAAAAGACAACTATTAAAGAAAAAGGTATTTGAGACACACAGACACAGACATAGAGACATACACACAAGCACAAAGTTCAAGTGAATTCTTTAAGTTTAGCTCTATGGTTTCTACTTTATAAGGTTCTTATTTTGTAAAAACTCTATACGATGAATGTTCTTCTCAATTTACTCAAAAAAGTCATAACTGAAACAGTTTATTTGAGGGGAGAGGAGAGGTCACTTAAGACTTATTGAAATTGAATTAAGAAAACCAGCTTCCAAATTGAATTTCACATGCAAGTAGAAAGATCTACATACAGTTGAGAGAAAGGGGGTAAAGGGGGGAAATTTAGAACTTTCTGAAATTCAGGGACAAAGGCCCAAATTAGAAGGATCAAAAGGATATTCAGGCAACTCTAATATCTGACACATAATTAACAAGAACCATACATAGATCTGAACAAACTACCACACGGAGGACAATCTCAACGAAAGTACAAAACCAACATTTAACCAAATATAAGTACCAATATACAAATATCTGCACGCTTATAGACAAATCCATTCTACAACTTCATCCAATAATATAGAAAAAATCCAATGACATGATTCACACGAAGGCATAATTAATTAGGTCAAATCAGGGGTTTGAAGGCAAGATTCAACAAATCCACAGAAAAAACTACCCGAATCCACTTGAACGAAGTTGTTTAAACCTAAACAGAATTTCTACCTTAACACACCCAAGAACTGAAAGAATTCAAAATTCTCATTGTTCTTAAAGGCAAAACGGCAAATCCAATTAAGCACAATGTTCCAACCAAAAAGTCTTAACTTTCTTTTTGTGCCTAAGACAAACATAAATAGAACAATATTCCAAACAGTCACCATTTCCTCCTATTATCAACCAGACTTCAGTTAGAATTTCACTAGTGTTCAGGCAATTCATTTCCCTTCTAACAGAAACAGAGATAAACCAACCAAACTCTGACAAATGAACACTCTTTTTCACTATTTCTCTTACGAGCAGAAAATTTCGAATTCCTCTTTCAATTCCACTTCCTTCTCGCTCAAACTTTCCGTTCCCCCTTCAAAATCCAAATCTTCACTCCCTCACACCCAAACAGAGACCGAACAGAATCAAGAACCCAATACCGATGATCACACATCGCATAAAAGTACCAAAGCAGAATAGATTTTTACCTCCAGAACTCTTCAACTGTAGAGAAGGTATAGATCGGCCTCATAGAGCTCCCCCAGGCAGTCTGCTTAGACTTGGCGGAGGGGTTGTCAAACCAGAAGGTCCACGAATGCTCAAGGGGATGAGGCTGGTGCACCACAGCCGAGTCCGCTTGCTTCAATTCCTGGTCTCCCCCAGGAATCTCTCCCTCCTCAGGCTCATCTTCCTCCGCTCCGGCTCCGCCAGCCCTTGCGTTAGGGTTAGGGTTAGTGCTAGTGTTGTTCTCTTCCTCGGTCGTCGCAGACTTCAACACCTCCTCCACCACCATCTTCCTCTTCCTCTCTTGTTTTCCCAGGGATTGTACTTCGGTTTCTCTCGCTTTCTCTCGCTTTCTCTCGCTTTCTCGCTTTTTCTCGGCGTTCGGAAGATGGAGCGAGATATGGCCTCACGTATAGGCCAGCGGCTTGGGCTGGACTTCTGTTAGTTGTTAGGTTCAATCTTTTGTTTCTTGGTTTTTAAACAAAAAAATAAAAAGATTAATTATTTTTTGATTTCTTTTCAACTTTTTATCTACATGATAAAAGAAAGCTTAAGCTTGACCTATGTGTTAATTGTGTTCCATTGAAGTAAATATTCAAAAAAAGAAGAAGAAGTAAATATTCGATTTGTTGCTATTTATTAACAATGAAAATTGAGGATATATTGGAGCTTTATCATAACCATGCAAGAATATTTATATTTAATTTTTGGATTTTTTTGTAACACTTTGAGGTACATGCAAGACTTCACATGTTTTTACTTTTTTAATCATAGATGACAGCAAGAGAATTTATAAGATTCGCTAGGAATTGTGAGGTTCAGATTTAGTCTTTTTATGCTAGAACTTTTATATGTTACTCAGTTGTTAAGACTCGATTCAAGATTTCATATGTTAGAAGGAATTCTTTTTATTTTTAAGAAATTAAATATTTATCTTTAACATCTAATATTTTTTTTTATCATATACCTTTTTCTAGTTTTATATTTTTTGGATGAGAATAAGTTATGTAAAAGGTTAATGATCAAAGCCAAAACATTGATAGGGAAAGAACTTTGAACATTGTAAAAATTGTTAGAAAAAAATAGTGTTTTTTTATTATTATTTTACTTGCCTTTGGAGTTATATTTTTATCAAATGATGATAATTACCTTAAATCTATAACATTTGAGTTGTTACCATTTTTTTTTTATCTACACAGAATTGTTAGCACACAAGTTGTCAAATCCCATATTTCATGGTTAGAGTTTCTATTAGCTCACTACTAAATTAGCTAATTAAGTAACTTTTTATGTTGAATTTAATGTTTGGTAATTGAGATTAAGAATATTTTAAAATCTTCTAGACATTCTAACTATAATTTAACAATATTCATTTCATGTCATCAAACTAATGATCACGGGTTTTATCTTATCGTGATAATCATTCATTCTTTAAGCAAAGTTCCATCATAATTGCACGAAAGTAATGATTTTTGGTTCACGTGTAACTTTGTTTGCTTTATTAGAACCAACAAATAATATTATTTCATACATGGCATAATGTTAAGGTCAACACTTGAAAGGCAACCTACGTAGGATAAGAAAGATCCTACAAACACATAAGGCAGGATAATCCCACCGTACAACATCATTTTGGGGATCAACTAAGCAGTGTTGTCTTCATTTTTGATCCTCATATGTTCTAAGTATGCCTTTCCATTGAGCCTACGGGAGAAGAAGTCTTTCACATACTCCTCCATTCCGACCCTTCTAAATAATGGCGGGTTATTTGGGTTTAACACAGTAGTTGCCGGCCCAACCTCTGCATCAAACCTTGGGTTGAAGAAGAAAGCAACAGACATCCTCTCCTTCGCTGTATTGACTATTGCTCTGTGCTCGGCACTGGTGTAAAGCCCGTTGCTCAAAATCTGCATTAAACAATACTAATCAATAGTAGACATGATATCCATCTTCTAGCTCTTTTGTATTACATTTCATATTCAAGAGAGTGTTAAAATTTAACTTAAAAGTTATCTAATAATTGATAAGTATTTAACTTAATTTGGTATAGGTATTTTTTGGAATCTTCTTATTTTAGGTTCAATGCTAAATATATTTAGAATCTTTTGATCTCAGGTTTGATATTAAACGAGTGAATTGGATAAAGACTAAGTGCATAAAGGTTCTTTGTACCTAACTTTGATGTTTTCTCCTTTATTTTCTACTTTACATATAAAAAATTAAGAATTAAAAACAAAGATGATAACATGCTTGAAAATTACTCCAGGATGGAGAAGTTTGAATATGATGGCTCAGGATTGCAGAAAAGTTGATTAATTCTTTGTTGCACGTGTTTGTTGTTTTTGCCTTTTCCCCATGTAGCTTTCGGAAAGGTGGAAGAGGAGGGAGAAAGCCAAACCTCCAATACGTCTCCTACGTTAACAACAAAAGCGTCCGGGAGAAAATTTACGGGGATCCAGAGACCGTCTTTTTTGACCTGAAGACCTTCGACTCCGTTCACTTGGTGAAGGATGGTGATGCCGGTTGCGTCGGAGTGAGCAGTGATGCCGATCGCCTGCTCGGGTTGGGGGCATGGAGGATAATACGTCAGCCTTACGGATTGCATCCCATCTTCAAAGATTTCTTCCATGTCTCTCAGTTCCATCATTAGGGCCTTACCCAGATGACCTACCAGTGCCATGGCAAGTTTTTGCAGCTCCAGAAAGTAAGACTCCAACGTCTCTCTGGTGAAAGAGAGATCCAAAGTAAGAGAGAGAGAAAGGGAGGGGAGAGAGAGAGAGAGAGAGAGAGAGAGGGAACCTTAGCGGTGGAGAGAACTCCGGGAGGAGATATGGCTTTCTTCTCTGAATAGGGTTTACTATCATGTAGACCCTGTCACCCCAGTCAAGTTTCTGATCATCAGATCGGACCACGGTTCCAAAGCCTTGAACATCACCGGGTCTTACGTGGAACTTCATCTTTTCTTCCAAGGGAAGTTTGAAGAATGCTTCAGTCTCATGATTCAGCTTCTCCAACAGCGAAGAACTGACTCCATGGTCGATCAACTGCAAAGCAAGAAAATAAAACCTGCTAGGTTGTTACTACAGTCGAAACCCACATGACTTCGGCCTCGTTCATATTTGGTAATCAATGAAACTGAAACAACAAATATTCAAAACCACACCTGGAAGAGCCCCCATTCCGTGCTAGCTTTCTGCAACTTCTCGACTTCGGCTTGCTGGGTCTCCACTGACAACAGCCTTTTCATGTCGATTGTGGGGACTGCAGGGAAGATGGTTCCTGAAACGGGAGGGTCCTGATCAGGGCGGACATAGCGTTCTGGGATTTTGATCAGGGGTTCTTTGGTGACGTCCTCCTTTATGCTCAAGACTAAGTGAGAGCTATTGTAACCCACTGGCTGTGATGATGCCATTGCTTGGATGTAAGTGCTGCTACACCTGGTGTGACAATACTTATACAGCCGCAGAATTGAATCCCTGTAGCAGCTTCAAATGAAAAAGAAACACCTGCGACATATTCACAACAATCTAGAAGTTGGATTTTCAAAACAGCATTAAAAAAGTTATTTTTTCTAAACAAGTTTTGGGAAATAAGTATCTTGATTTCAAATACCATTTTAATTTCTGGGAAAGACGGTGTAGCGCTGACTTTCTATTCTTTTACTAAATAAAGGAAAGACATGACAACTGAGAATCAAGGAAAATAATGTTGCATTTAAATAGTTAATAAGTACTTAGCTTAGTTGAAGTAGGTATTGCCTGGCAGTTTTTTGAGTTAGGTTTGACATTAAATATATATATATATGAATATGCGTGTTAAAAAAAAAAAATTGTATCTAAATGAAGGACTCTGAGGGGAGATTCTAGAATTTGAGAATCCTGAGAAATAGGTTTTACCTGAAATCATTACGCCAACTAGATTGGTTAACTTCAATTCTCTTGTTCTTTTATAATGGATTTATATACAAAATTTCCTAGAAAGTTTTAAGCATCGGAATATCACATCTAAATTCTTTAAAGCATGTGTTAAGTTTACTATTTGTGTAATGACAATCATTTACCATCGCTTATCCCTTCCAATTTTTTCCCCACCACCATCTTTATTGTCCTTGCCATGACTTTTCTTCATCCTCCCACCATCATGATTGTCGCTGTCAGATTTGTTTTCGTTATTGCTCGCAACACCCAGACGGTTTCCCACCACCAATTGCACTTCTATTATCATCTTGCAATTTCTACAGGATTTACTCCTTTAATCTTCAAATGAAGTACTCATTACATTGATGACAACATAAACTGATGGAAAATGAGATTTAAATCACGAAGGAGAGGATTATTGGAAAAAGAATCAAGACATTCTAAAACTCATTAATATCATCTTCATTTATATAGTATCTACTTCTCTTTGGAAAACCCATTATTAGGTCAGTGTAATTTTATTTAAAAGAACGATTAAATTCAAAGATCTCTCATGTATTTAGAATTTGTGAAAATGATATGGAAGAGGTATTTGTCAACCCAAAGTCTTTCTATTTTGGTCGGACTCCTTGGCTCAATAATAGGCCGAAGTCTTAATCTCATATTCGACATTAAGTAGGTGCGTGATGCGTAGTGCATGAGTATTGAAAAATAAAGAAAAAAAGAAAACTTTATAGTCTGTGTGGAAGAAGTCTTTATGCACCTGATAGTTGTGGAACTAATAAGCTAGAACAGCAAAAGTATCAAAGCCTATAATTACGCTTGATCAACCTAAGAAAAAGAAATCTTAACAGCACAATTGTATTGATTTTATTCGTTTGCGTATTTTGCAGGTTCCTGCCTTAATGTGAGGCAACATCTAATTTAGAGGGGAAGAGCATTAATTTAAAGTAACTTTACTAAACCACCAAACTCAACGAGAGTAATGAGTAGGTGAATAATTTGCTGGATTTAAAAAAGACAGAAAGGTTGGCCTTTCAAAAGTTAGAAATTTAGGTTCAGAGGTTGGCTAGATTCTCATCACGGAAAGTTGTGGATTAACTAACAAAAGATAAAAAGCTATCTAGACAAAGTATCTTGTAGTATTCTTTTGTCTGCTTGTCACTCATTCAATGAATAGAAGGGATGTAACAATTAGACGTAATTGTTAAAATTACACCGAAAAGGGGTTGTAGGAACATGCTTCATGCTCACTGCAAATACAAAACATTTATAACCACGACTTTCCAGTACATCTGGAAGTTTTCAATTTAAAGTATAGTATTTGGCAGTCAACACACGACCCAGAAAGGTTTCAGTGTAAAATCATTAACCAGGGACAGCCTTGTTTATTTGAACTTTTGGACAAGTTGAGGTTGCGTAGTGGACGTTCCACCTTCTACTGTTACTTCGGGTGTACATTTTCAAAGGCTAAAAAAAAACGTGCGCAATTATCAGCTACCTTTATAAAGTTGATGCATGAATTGACAATTTCGTATTGATCAGTTTACTGTTCGGCAGACAGGCCACGTCTCTGATTATGACATGGGAATGCTGGGGCTACGATTTCTAGAGGGTCATCCTCAAGTGAAATCATTACAGCTGAGGTCTACCAAACTTAAGGAAAGCACATGGGAGGGACTAGCAGAAGCTCGAGCCACTTTGTGATTGATTGCCGGTCGGTCTAATCTGGATTGACGGGCTCATCAAATGGTGGGACTTGTCCCTTGGATATGGGGAACACTGACTTGGCCTCCCGTTTTGCCCTTCTACTGTGCGGGAGTTGGCTTCATTTCGCTATCATTTCAGGGCACATCTTGGTTTGTTGATGTCCCCTTCCAGAAGATAGTGTCAGGATCAATGATTTTTCTCAATATAATATGTAATCATAGGAGATGACACTCATTAGTCATAACCTATATTAGTTATGAAAGAATATGTTAAGAATGATGTAAAGAATATATTCACCTCAAAAACATAGTTTGTCACTGCAGATTTTCCAAAAGATTTAAGGTTTCCTTGGTAGTGGATAGCCCATAATGAAAGGTTTAAGAGCATAACATGGCGGACTATGATGGAAATTTAATTAAATCATTGATGGGGACCCTTGTTTGTTTTCTGAATGGTTAATGTGCAGGCCTCAAGTGTTTTAGACACGTCGCAATGGCAGTTGTCTATCCTGAAATTTTTGTCAAACCATGCGGATGGACAAAATGATGATTAAGAGAAGGTAAAGCCCAATTTCTCTCGGGATTCTATTATATAAATATTGTGCTAACATACGTTCATAAGTTTTCAACGCAAAATCGAATATAATCTTCGAATGAGTGGGTATTGATCTTGGTGGGATGAATCATGGTGGCATGGACAACTGGGAAACACAGATAGGCTGAAATGGTACGCTTTTGATGAGGTCTAAAGGTAGAATATTAATTCCCACGTTGACCATGAAAACGGTGATGCATCCTCTTCTAATTCCCATGTGATATTTGTTGCTCTAATAAATTAAAACAGCAGCAAGGAAAAGATCTGGAGAGAATTTTTTAAGGAATGTTGGTGTATCTCCAATTCAATTCACCTCCCAATTGTATGTTGACTTCCTCTTTTAGAGGCTTTTTTATATTTGAAAGTTTGAATCTTGTTTATTCAAATATGCCACATCGTTAATGATTAATCTATTGGTAAGGAATCAAGCCAATTTAACTTATAAAACGAAAAACATCTTCTCCAGCTCCATGCTTCTCTCGATTCCGTTTTCTATGAAAACATTCTCTTTTTCTCTTGCATTTTCCTTTTTTTTTTTTTTTTTAATCTAATGAATATATCAGCTCATTCATCTAAGAATGAGATAACACAAATGCACATGAATATATTCCAACATTACAGGTTTATTTAAGAGAAAATTAAGTTTGAAATATTCCAATTATCTTTAAAATCAACTAACATAACTCTTTTATCTATTTTATCTTGGACCAACTTCCCTTTGCTGCTCTTGTGAGATAAGTTTAGCCATAGGTCAAGCATTTACTAAATCAAAAATATTGAACTCATCATACAATTTTGACAAAAAATTGCTAAAATTCATTTGGGTTACTAAAAAGATAAAGTTAAGAAGAAAATATAAAGGCTATTAAAAGAAAGAAATGGAAACAAAATATGAATGCGTAAAAGAAATTAAATTTACCTTTTTAAATTCTAAGAAAGGTTAGGAAATGAAAACTCAATGGATAAGAACTTAGTTATGCACCTTGACATCAAAGAAAATATGGCATAAAATTGAAAAAGTCTTCTTAAACTATGAAAAATTATTATATCTATACTTTCTAAACCTTCTTATTATTATAAAGAGATATAAAGAATTTCTTTAAATTAATGTTAAAACTTAATGGCATGACTTAATGTGGCAAGATGAAATTAGTAAATATAATTTCATTTAGTGACTTATATGTAGGGATATGCTTTTTATGACAAAAGTGATATCTCGATAGCTCTCCTCAATTGACTTATATTGTAATTTCTATAGTTCTTAATTTAAAAGCAAGTCACACTTATTTTTTTAGTGTGCTTGGGCTAAACAAATTTGGTGAAGTATTCTTGTACAATAAAGCCTTTATAGAATCATTAATGATTAAAATTCTAAACTGTAATGAATGATTAAAGTAATTAAAAGAAAGAATTTGATTTCAAAATTTCTTAAACTTTCTTTCTTAACATATATTTATTATATAGTCTGAAATATCAATTTTATTGGTTAATATTAAGAAAGTAGTACATAGGAGAATATTTCTGTTTAAGAATATTAAACTCTTTTAGATAAATTTTTTATGTATCATAACTAAAAGATTTATATCTTGATTTCTTTTAGATAAATTGTAATACTAGAGTATGTCCTTAAACTTTTGTATTGTCTTGTTCTTGGATAAATAAACTCACATATTTGTTAAAAAAAAAATAGTTGGGAAATGGGTGGAAGGAGCAATGCTTGTAATAGAAAATGAAGTTATATGACTGTCGTTAACAAACATGTCTCACCTACATGCACTTTCAGTAGTAAAATGACTTGAATGACAACTTATTTGGTCACCTTTAATAGGGGTGACCTATCTTGCAATCAACTAGAGTTTCACCATAACTCAGGGGTCCTATTAAAGCATGTGGAAAGCAACCAGAAATTAGGTAATGCATGCCTTCTAAGGAAGAAAAAGAGAGATTTTCCACACGATGGTGTTGATTTGGGTTGAATTAGTGGGTGCGGCGCATGCATCATAGCTGCGGATTAAACTTGACATCCTATACCGCCTAGCTATCCTACGAGACTTTGTAAGGTCTTACCACCCTATCAGCCCTTCATAGCAGATAAATCTGGCTTTAGAAAGCATGGATTGCGGCTCTTTTTGCTCCGGGTCGTGCGCTTGGACTAGCTTTTTCTTTTCTTGTTCAAGGCAGACTAAGAGCTTTAGTTGGGCTAGGTGTAAACACTCATTTAGAAGTAACGTTCCAAAGTATATAGCTATATATTCAAGTCATTCTTTTTCGTGTGGCTTGTAAAATATAAAGAGTTTATAGCCTTCAATGAAAGAAGTAGAATAAAATAATATATATATATATATTTGGGGAGATGGAGAAGAGACTATATGTATGTTCTAGGTTAGGGTTTGAGCATTTTTTTCCTTTTAGCAAAAATTTCTTTAATCGTCTTCTTTTGTGAATCTAGAGTTCATAGGAAAGCATGCAAGTTTTGTGCATCGAGTTCTTCACTATTTTTGTATTCTTCTCCACTTGTTCTTTTAATAAATTAATTTGTAAATGGAAAATCAGTGAAGTGCTTTTTCTGGCATGAAAGTTGGTGTTTGAGGAAGGTGAGGTCATTGATTTTGATTGTAGACCTTTTTGATAAAATAAAATAAAATTCTTTTAAATACTAAAACTCTTTCCACTTCTTTCTAAGTGATCCAATTTCTAGTATGGTGTCAAAGAAAGAGAATGGTAAGGGGGAGATAAGCTAAACAAACTTTTTTTTTTTAAATGTTTGGTGAATTATCATATATTTTGTATGGATTAAATTAATAGCATAAAATAGAAGTTGAAGAAAAAAATGAAAAACACAATGCATCAAAAGAAATTGGGATGAAAAATGATTTTGTCATCCTAAGACATTTTAAGGATAACCAACACTTGCAACATGAAGAAGTTTGTATGGATAAGAATGGATATGATAAGCAAAAAATTATTGAAGTAACTAAATTGAGAAGGATCTTGTAGCGGAACTAGAATGTTCTAATGGACAAACAATATAGAAAAAAGAGTAACAAATACTATTGTTGAAGGCATTGATGTAGGAATTGAAGGAAAGTTTAACTTTAAACTATAGGCATATGATGCAGTATTTCCTACTCAAGTTGTTTTTAGTAGCACCTAAGGAATGTGAGAGATTTTTGTTAGAATTTGATTGCTTTTAGTTAGGAGTTCTTCTATTATTTTGACTGAGTTAGAGAGAGACAATCAAGAGCAAAATTATTTAGTTAATCAATTGAAAGAAGATAAAGGTAAAGTGATCAAAAAGCAAGAAGAAAATTAAGGAGTTGGCAACGAGTTAAGATTGTTTTGCCCTTTCCATTTTGTTTGATTTGCTAAGAGTCCTCACAAGATAGCATGCTAAGTTATAAGCTAAGAAGGACCTAGAAATATAATCTACATGGGTAGAAGAGAAAAAAATCCAACCTAGCATGACAAAAAGACAAAGAAGCAAAACAAAATCTACTAGGGTAAAAGGAAATGCTAATCATACTTAGAATGATAAATATACTAAGGTGATCTATAGTATTTGAGATTTCCTTGAGGTAACAAATGGACATATTTGACCTAAAGTGAAAAGAAAAATAACAACTAGCAATGTTAAGGCTCACAATTTTTATGCTAATATTAGATTGAGCCTCACAATGAGGCAATAGTGACTTAAAAGATTAGAGTCTAGTCCTTGGTACAACATCATGATCATGATAAGTCATAATCAAATTTTGGAAGTGGTATGCTTGATTCTAATTTGGAGTATTCTCCCATGTCTTCTCTTGAATGAGCAACTAAACTGTAGAGTTGAATGTGCTTGATCATTTCTTGAGGATTTTCTTTTTACCTTTTATTTAGGGTATGTAATATTGGTTTTGGGATAACCCTACCTTTTAATTGAAACAAGGTATGGTCTTTTAACCTAGTCTTTATTAATAAAATATGTCAAAATATTACTTTTTTCAAAAATTAATAAAAAACATATATTTGAGTTGTAATTATGGAATTGAGAGACACTTCCTTGAGTGTTTGAAAGGGTTTTGTAAGAAAAAATGGTCATGGTTTAAAAGTTAAATTTTGAGCTTATATTGTATTTGCGAAAATGTGACACTTTCCTAGGAAATTATAAAGGCTTTCCTTTGTAAAGGACAATGTAGGTATGGGTTGTGAGAGTGTGAGAACCGTTTTTGTTTTTTGGATAAATAAAATTTATATATATTATGAACACAAAATAATTAGGGGTACACCTTGATGAGTAGAACATTCATAACACATTAAGTTAAATATGATTTGCTTAAGTTTTCAAGTATGTTAGGTATACAAGTTTTTCCGTGCTTTGGGGATCGTTTTGATATAATAAAATTTATATCTTATAAGTCTTCTAATGCCTTCAAGAGTTATACATTTAGAGCTAGTAATATTCATAAAGATCCTCCTATTTCTATCGTTTCATAACATAAATTAATGATACATACATAGATTTAAGTATATCTATATTAAAACTTAAATAAGTCTATTTTATATTGCAAATTTATCTTTTTTAGATTTGTGTTAGTAAAGCTGAAAGAGGGCTTCACATTCAATTAGTTAAGAATTGGAACAAAATTGCACAAATAAAGGTTGAAGTCCGGATCAACTAGAACAAAGTTTGCGGTGTGTCCCCGTATGCCACTCTAAGTTTATTAGGCTCTAAAAACACTAGCGTTGATAAGGTATGAATTTGCATATAACGATCATATAGACTTCAACGACAAGTTCCTTATATGCTTAGTTTGGGTTATTTTGCTCAAATCCTTGACTCTTCTAATACCAAGCCCTTTTCATCTTTACTTAAACAACTCGGCTCTAAGTAACCTTTACTATGATGCATCTTCAACTATGGGCCAAACATAAGAAATCTTCTCATCACTTAGTTCATTTGCTTAGATATTTTACTAGGAAGGATGAAGAGAGATATCCAATAAGTTTGTGTTGAAATCATGTTAGAGTTTAAATTGGACTAATGACAAAAAAGTCACTAGTTTAGTGCTCAATTTTTACAAAGATCCTCTCTATCAAAAATTAACATTGGTAGGTCTTTAATTTTCTCAAGAACAAGGGATTCTTGGATACCTTTCAAAGAGCTTTCCAACTGAGTAACCTAAGGACAAAATGAAGCTCTTCACCTATGGAGCCACATAGCAAAATGTATCTACTCTTAGCGAAGTTAAGTTAGAGTCCTAATATGAATTCAAACTTTTGAAGCTACCATGAGGGTTTGAAAATAACTTTTATCTCCCTTAGTAGAGATAAAAATGTTATTGTCAAAATTGAGGTGTATTATACTTTCCTAGAGCATTCATAATGATATTTGAACCCGATCAACAATTGTAAAGTTCCTTTGATAACTTGATAGTTCCTTGGTAGCAATTACAAATAGGTAAGGGGATATAGAAGATCTCGTAGTCTATTCCCTCTTCAATGGAGTAGTAAAAAGTTCCCTGGATATTAAAAATAATTTAACAGTCTTGGTAAATACCATCGCCTAGTTGACAAAAATAGGACGGAAGCTCATTACTTCTATCACCTTTTGATGAAATTCCCGATTCAGTGAATCATAAGCTATTATAAGCTATCATAAGATCAACTTTTAAGAAAAATATGAGCCAATCATAATCCTTGTGGTATTCTTAATACTCATAGTAACATAATTTAATGTTAATAGATCAAAGTGAAATGTTAGACTACCAATGGAGAGTTGGTGAATTATGTATTGACGATGGCTAAGCAAATTGGGAGGTGAAGCTTGCTAGTGGATGATCATTACGAGTAAGGAAAGTAAAGCTTGTGGTGCTAAGTGCTTCCCACGGCAAAAGTTAGGGGTAAAATTACGCTTCTTCAGGAAGACTAGAAGAGTTTCTAAGTCAAGATGGAAATTATTTATCCTGTGTTTTGAGTCAATGGATATGTGGATGGAAGTACTATGAAGCTAGTCCCACGATAGGCTAACCGAGTGGTAGCCAACCAACGTTGTGACGTGACACCACAATCGAAACCTTTATGCAAAGTACAACTGGTTTCAGAAGGCATGAATCCCAGTTCTCTTTTGATCCTGGTTGCACGCTCTGGAAACCTTCTGCTTTTCCACTTTGATTAATCATAAAGAAATAAAGATAACTTCTGAGTACATCTTGGCTCTCTCAAGTTGTCAATAGTGTTTATTCACGTGAATTGATGTTCTTCTTACTCTTTGCGAGGTTTCGAGTCATCTCTCTCCTGTACGGAGGGAAGCACATTTTGTAAGCTATTTCCTTGTGAGAAATGCCGAAAAATATGCTATTTTCATGTGAGATTGTGTTTTGTAAGGCCTAGTTAAAAGCTTAATTATTGAGTTAGGTAGTTAACAAAGAACAGCTCATGGTAACCTTCTTAATCTCGGTCCCTTCTCAATGATAGGACGTCACAAATGTGCAGACTGTAATTCATGTGACAAGATCTCAAGTCTATTGTAGCAGATATGCATGAACAAACGTTGTTGTTTGAGTGATTCGCAGATGATATTATTTAAATCGTGAAGCTGGATGGTCATAGAGACAATTAACAGCAAAACATTCATTTATAGAAATTAGCAACTTATTTATTTTTCATATATGCATAGAATAGTATTTTTATTATTATTTAGAAAATAAGGACAGTATCTTGACACATTTTATTTAAAAAAAAGATTGGATTTAATAATCATACTTTATAAAAATACAAAAGACATTGTAAAACTATTCCTTTAAACAAACCATGCGATAGCATAGTAAACAGAACATAACTAGAACGTAACTAGAACAAACCACAAAGCAAACCATTTTTTTTTCCTTTTTTTTCTTTTTGCATCGCCACATACAAGACTCGGCAGTGCTTACCACTGGAGAACACTCTAGCCAGAGGGCTTTATTGCCACACCATAACCTAATACATGACTCATTTTCCAACCTAATACATAAAACTTATCTTTTCGATCATCAAGGAGTAGTGCTGCCTTCCCCACTTCCGATTCTCATTTTCTCCAAGTTTGTTTTCCCATTCAGATTACGGGAAAAGAAATCTTTGACATAGTCGTTCATTCGAATACTCTTAAACAAGGGTGGATTTTCTGGGTTTAACAAGCTAGTGGCAGGCCCAAACGTTGCTTCCAATTTTGGGTTGAAGAACATAGCTATTGAGGTCCTCTCTTTCTCCGAGTTCACGGCTACCCTGTGCTCGATGCTGGGATAGGCCCCATTACTTAAGATCTGCAAAACACCGAAACACCAACTGTAATATTTTAATTCTTTGGTTGTTGACTCTTGTTTATTTGCGCAATGCTAATTTGCGTTGCAACTTACGACGGTTGTTCTGTGTAAATCAGCGAGAACATGTATCCTAAAGGTTGAAAGTTAATTATGGTCGTATGATGTTTGGGATTTCTTTGACTACATTATCTACCATTTTTGGAGCTGACCTTAGACCAATAAAAATTGAATCCGATGCCTAGGGCTTCAAAACGTCTAGAGAGATTTTAAGCATCACGTGCTTTTCTTCCTAAATTTTTAGGGGAGAGAAAAACTTCAGCATAACATACCTCCATAATATCTCCTACGTTCACAATGAAGGCATCCGGGAGGAAGTTCACGGGCATCCAAACACCATTTTTCTTTATCTGGAGACCCCCCTCTCCCTTAACTTCGTGAAGGATGGTAATACCACTGCCGTCCGAGTGAGGGGAAAGTCCCACGACAAGTTCTGGCTGAGGGCATGGAGGGTAGTTAGTGATCCTCACTGCTTGCATTCCATCTTCAAATAACTCCATCTCTTTGGTTTTCATCCCAAGAGCTTTTCCCATCAATGTCGTGAGTGTCATGGCAAGGTTTTGCAACTCCGACAAGTATGATTCCAAGGTATTCCTGCATGAAGTGGAAAATATGAAAAACGTTCATAACCCAGCAGGGAGGGAGGGAGGGAGGGAGAGAGGGAGAGAGGGAGAGAGGGAGAGAGAGAGGACACCGTAAGGATGAAGGGAGCTCTGGGAATAAATATGGCTTTCTTTTGTGAATAGGGTTGGTTATTATGTAGAACCTATCACCCCAATCAAGTTTCTGATTCTTGTGTCGAACTACCGTTCCATAGCCTTCAAAATCACCTGGTCTTAGGCTGTATTTCATTTTCTCTTCCGAGGGAAGATTGAAGAACCCTTCAATCTCATTTTTCAGCTTCTCTAAAAGTGAAAAGCAAACGCCATGGTTCACCACCTGTAAAACAACAATAAAACAATCTATTATAGTATATTGTTCAATCTTTAATTTTGGTTAAGGAAAAGAAGAAAACATAATAGACGTTGTGTGGTGCAATGATATTTGTTCATTTCTTTAAAAGTATGCACAAACAGAATAGATTCTAAGATTTAAGGTCAAACGCGTTAAGAACCTGAAAGAGTCCCCACTCTTTGCAAGTTGCGTGCAACTTCTCCAGTTCCAAGTCTTGGGCCTCCCCCAGGATCAATTCTTTCATGTCAATAGTGGGAACCTTTGGCAGGGAACCACCATCAGGGAGAGCACTAGGTTCTCGATCTGTAAGAATGTATTTCAGCGGGACTGCAGTCAATGGCTCTTTGGTGAGTTCCATAACGCTGGGAGCTGGTTCCAGTGATGGCATCGCCTGATTTATATAAGTTGGTATTTGCGTTTCATGATCCATTGGATATATATAGCATTCAAATAGAATCTTTGCTAAAAAAAAAAAAAAAAAAACTGAAAAAGCATATTTTCTCAACACGAAGCATGCTCAAACAGTCAATTCCTTTGACGAATAGATTTGAATAATCCTTTTCTTCTGGCTATTAAGTTTATATCAAAAAGAAAGCGCCTGCTTGCTTTGACATACTAATAGATAAAGGTATTGCGACAGAAGTTCAAAGGCTGGCATTACTTGATTTTAAAGCAATTAATTTTCAAATATATCTTCTCCTTGTAGACACACGTGGCTGATATTCTAGAGCATTAGCTTCAGTAGGACGGCACAATTCCTTGCATATATAACACATGTTAGGAAGCCCTGAACATGTTACGAAAGGCAATAGTAAAACAACAAAGGAAATATTCAACTCACATCTTAACCTAAAAAATAGATGTACTTCTAGCAACAAAAGTGACAAAGGGTCCCGCATCTTGAAAAAAAAAAGAATTATATTTATCATCATGGAAAACACTAGTTCGTAGTTATCAGCTACTTCAATTGTTTAAGGTTTTCCATATAGCATTTAGTCTTCCATTAAGACCAATTTTATTTTTTATTCTGTCAAAGTAAAAAAGATTATCTAATTAACAAGCACCTATTTTGTGTGCATAATTAGAGATCAAATGAAGGTTTAGTGAATGTGTAGTTATCATGAAATGCCTTGAAATACTATGGCTTATTTGTCTTTGAAGCACAGAAGAGATCCACGAACAGCCCTACTTGGAGAAGGTTGATAAAACCATTAACTACTATGAAAAGCAAGAAAAGTTAGAAACTAAAAAGGGAAGAGAGTTTTAGAGGTGAAAAGCACAAATAAGGAAGCACATTATAAAATTGGTGGGGGATCACTATCAATTGTTAGCTGAAGGAGGTTGTGATAGAAGCAAGTAGTGTTTTATTAGCTTTTATGATTACGCATATATTTCGGCCACACGATTTCTTTGTGACTCTACCATGAATACTATTCATCATCATGATCTTTAAACAAACTCGTGGACCCATTGGCTTCAAGATCGTTGGAATTATTTGGAAATAAGGGTTGCAGGAAAGGAAGATTCAATTACATGCGTGATGCTTGGTGTACTGCTATAGGGAAGTTAACTGTACGAACTCTGATTCATCTATTGAATTTGTGTTGAAAATTGTTTTCCATTTTTAATCCCACCATCTTGAACTCCCATAATTTAATATCGAAGAGACATAATTTTTAAGTCATGTTTAAATGTAAATTTATTCTTTAAATTTTTTTGGTTTTCATTCTTTTTCCGAGAAAACAGGTATTTAACTAGTATTTTGCTGCAAGCAATCAATAATTCTGAAAAAGGTTTCACAAGTACCCGAGGAGGCCGAAAGAATAATTGAAATGTTGAACGCTGCGGTTAATTTTGCCACGAAAGTCTTCTTTATCATGAATAGACACATCAATCAATTCTTAAACACCTAGTACTTCGAAATATCTGATCGCTATTCTAGGATCCCGACCGCCTGAGTGGCGTCATGGCTGACGGATTATGTTATAGTCCCCATCTTTAACCCCAGCGTGATGTGATTTATATCAAAATGTGCTTCAATAGACCTTCTTTTTCAAAAGTTGTAGTTTGGCCAACACCTGAAGTTACAGGATGAATTCAATGCCCTCTGAATCATACAGTCGTCATCGGTGATGCATAGTAACTCCCGCTGAAGTTTTCTTAATGCGTGGGTTTTGGAAATCGGCCAGGCTTCTATCAGATGGCACATGCAGATAGATAAACGGAATCTTAAATTTTATCCTGATTTATCCAACATAGAGACACCATTGCAACAGTATCCATTCTTTAATGCAACCATTCGGCATGTGTTTCAATTCTGTGGTTGTGGGTACATTTAGTCAATGGTTGCTTACCCACTTGCTCTTAACTTTTTTAATCCAACTTGATCAAGTTATTCCTTGTATTTGTTTCCCAAAGACCGGTCCACTAACTTGGGTTGTCCCTATAATCAGGTGTACGCTAAATAAAACAGAAACTGTGACGGGATTTAGAATCCTTTATGACTGGGAAGCAAGTTCTTATTTTTATACAGTTGATATCACTAGGCTACCTAGAAGTATTTTTCACTACATAGACTAACAACGCCGGCGACACAGAAAACAGATAAAAATTTAAACGTCGATTTCAAAGTCTACTTCATTTTTAATCACTGTTTATTTTTGTTATGCTAAAATGCATTAGGACTTGGCAGCACTGAGGGACAAGTGGCGGGGAGGCGAAAGAGATCGTTGAAGTCTTTAGATGATGAAGGAAGAGTACCCAGCCATTCACAAGGAAGCAATAATTGATGTGGGGAAATAACTTGAAACCTAACACGGAAAATGATAGGTGGATAAGGAAGAGGTGCAAGGAAACTAGAGCATAAGGCAGAAACCGCAAGTAGAGGAATGCCGAAAAGTCTAAGATGCCTTTTGGGCTGAAAGAGAGCGGCAAGAAAGTTGCAGGCTACTGTGAATTCTCTGATATCTTCTGTTTCCCACGTGGAAAAAATGAGGAAATAAGGACCTTCAAGAGAGAGTGCCAGAATATCTAAATTTCCTTTCTACTATTCTGCCAGAAAGTCCACAATCCTATAAAATAATCAGATAAGACTTGACTTTAAATGCAAAAAACCCGTGCGTTTGAAACTGCGAGCATATGATAAGAAAACCAAAACGTTGATGAAAGTAATGTGGGGCATATACGTGCTTAACATCACTTGAACATTATTTATTCAATTTAGGTTACTGTCAGATCTGGTTGTCAGGTCTAATAAATTAGCCTTTGTCAAAATGTAGTTGAAGCCTTCTTTTTCATAAAATTTGTATTCAGTAATTTCCAGTATACATATTTCCTTCGCCTTGGTAGGGTGTGAGCAATTTTTGAGAATTAAAGCGTAGGGCAGCGGTAAACTTGAGAACTTAATTTTTGGGATGGGTTTTGAATCTATTCCCATATTATCAACATTAAGTAGATTGGTTTTGATTTTTATTCAACTTTAAGCTTTTCAAATATATTTAATATGCATGAGAGTATTGAAGACAAAAGTTTTACACCAGTAAAAATAATTTTGGGTAATATTAAATATATATTTATTTTTCAAGCTTATAAAATAGTTTTTGAGTTGAACTCTAAGTTTATTTATAGTTTCCTTTTTGTTACTATACTATTTTATAATTTCAAGCTAGAAAAGATATTTGGTACCATTTTGTTAAATAAGTAATGTGGAGTTACCCCATATTATTAAGAATTCCTTTGGTGCCCCTGTTAGCTCTTATTAATTTAAGCTCATGCATTGTCCACATATTGCAGCATAAAAATGATCCAATAATTTAACTATTATAATAAAAGACCATGTTAATATGTGACAATAAATCTCACATTACTAAAAAATAAATTAAGAATTCTACTTATAAGATAATGTATTCTACCACTTAATATTTTAATATTTTAAGTTGGATATAAACCATAACATACAAAATTTAATAACAAGGCATAGTAAAAGCTAAGAAGAACCTATCTTTTGGAGCCGAAGGTTTAAATATCGTAGGGCATGGATGCCCATTCTTTGATTTTATGCTTTTTCCCACCTTTTTAGATCCTGATTTTATGCTTCTCCACGAGAAGTCCTTAGGTATACAAATACCTTTCAAGTTTTCTGTATGTTTACCCTAATCATTCTCTTACTGCCCTAATTTCTCTCTTACCCGTGTATCTTTTTGGTTAAGCTATTGAATTTGTTAGGCAATACACTATATGCAATTGTAAGGCAATAAAGTAGGAGCAAGATAAAACTGAATTGCTTAGTGGATGAATGGTCAAATTGCTCCGAATTCAATTGTATTTGCTCTGATTTGTTCTCTACATGTTCGATAGGTTGGATATGAAGTAGAAACTTTGAACCGTAGCCTTCAAACTTTCGGGATTTGTTTAGGCAAATGGGGAAATGTGGCTTGAATTGATCAAAAGGAGAGAAATATCTCCTTCAAAACGGTATAGTTTGAATAGCATACTTGACACTTCAAAATACCATGTTTTGTGCTGGGAATAAACCTTCCCAGATATGGTGCGTCCTGAAATTATGTTGCAGCACACACTAATACGGCAACTACATGACATCGTCACATAAGTGGATAACATTGAGTTCAAGAATAGTTACAGCATAGCAAGTTGTCATAATAAGATCTCACATATTTTGTAATGACAAATGGCAGGATTTTCATAATAGATTAGGTTCCCTGTCATGATATGTTTATACAATTCAGTCAAATGTTTGGAAGATAAATATATATTTTCTAATGGATTTAAGATATAAACATGTAGTAATATTTTGAACCCTGCTCGAACATGTTTGTTTCAATAATTTGAATTTTAAAACAGCTTGTTTATTTGGGGAAGTTTTTCAATGTATGTAATTTTAGTTCTGTAATCATTAAATACGGAGCAGTGTATTTTTTTTTAGTCCACAAAATCGCCTCATCACCGCATATGGTGCAATGTTTCCAGCAATCATAGACGTAATAGACAAACAAGCATCATGACATTCTTCTTTTCTCAACATGCGCATAAGTGCACAAGGGATAGCATTGTACATCAATACTCCTCAATGTTATCTACTGTGACTCCAATTAGCTCCGTCAATTTCTTATGCTACTAATCTCGAAAAACATTTGTAAAGATATCGAAAACTTGATCCTTAAAAGTTTAGTGCTGAATAATAATCTCTCCATTGCTTATTGCCATCCTCAAGAGATGAAATCTGATGGCTGTGTTTTGTCCTAGACTATTGCACTAGCTTGTTGGCCATGCAGATAGTTGTTTAGTAATCATAGTAAATTTGCACCCTCTTAACAAATTCCTATTTCATTCAACATTTTCTTAGCCGAAGTGCCTGGCTAGAAGTGGTCACAGAAGCCAAATATTCGGCTTCAGTAGAAGATAAGGCTGTTCCATCACGCTTTCTTAAAGTCCAGACAAAGATGTCTGATCCCAAAGGGAATGCTATAACTAATAGTGCTTTTCAAGTCATCCATAGCCTCCGTAATTACTATCAATGTCACGTATTAATTGAGTTTCTACTGTGTGCTTGAACGGTGATCTATTGTCTCGGGCTCAAGAACTACTCATAATGCAATCAATGAGAAAAGAAAGACTCTTAGAAATGCTAAAGATTAACAAAGAGATGCACATGTTTTTCTTGTCTCTCTACCTCTAGATTCCTTGAGTGCTGATTTCCTTCCACTAAACTTTCCTTCCTTCAGCTTGACCCATCATGTGAAACCCCAAGCCTATCCACTTGGCTGAAAATTTGATCCCGCAACTCAAAACCCACTTCCCAATTGACCTCTCCCACCAAAATGAAAGCCGGTAGCTCATATTAATCAGCCTTGCACAAAATCCGAACCCCCACACCTCTCGTACGACCCCTTTCAAAAACCCAAAATTTGGCCCAACCGGACACCAAAACCCCGATCTTGGTCTCTTTTGGTAACATTCGTAGCTCTAAATATGTTACTCTTGTATATTCAATACATCTAACAACTTGAGGAGACCATATTTTAGTTGATGTAATGTTTGAATATTTTCATTGCAAAAGTATGCCCCTAGTGTTATCTTGTATCAATATCAATTATAAATAAAATTTTTACTTAGCTAAAAAGAAATTTATAGTCTTTGGTCCCATTTATTTATCTCAACATACACTTGACATTACTAAAATGTCAGTGACTTGGATTTGATGAATTTGTATAAAACACACAGAATGCATAATAGCTAGCTTGGTTTCAGTGAGATATAACAAGCTTTAAATTAAACTTCTAAACAAAAGGCCATTACCATCACTTTTTCCAAATTTGTCCTTAGGATCTAGAGGTATAGCTACATATTTTCAATTGATCATTTTGAACTTCCTCAATAGGGTTTTAGTAAACCAAATTTGAGAAACAAATATCCCATTTTTACATTATTTAACCTTCATTTCTAAAAAGTATTGCATCAATCCCAAGTCATTTACATCAAAGGCTCTATGCATCTCCTTAAACGCATATACTATTTTTTTTTTTGGGTGGAAAGGTAATTTTGTATAAAGATCAAATTGTCAACATAGAGAGAAATTATAAGAAATATATTACCTTTTAATTTGATGGAAAAGGTAGGTTTTCTTTGGCTCCTTCTGTCACCACTCTTCAAGAAATGATCATTGATTTTTCTATACAAAGCACTTGTGATTTGCTTCAATCTATACAATACCTTCTTTAGTTTGAACACTTTGTTCTTCACGTCCTTTGCCTCAAAAAGTTTTGGTAAACACGGTAGGTTCACATAGGCTACTTTTGTTAATATTCTAAAAGAAATGATCACGGGCTTCATTGATTCAAGCCCCTACGGCTTGCTTTAATCTATATAATGTCATCTTGAGCTTGTACACTTTGTGTCACACTCCTTTTTCGCTAAAACTTTTTTGTTTGGTCCGTATACATTTCTTTTTTTATTTTCCCATTTAGGATGGCTGACTTTCCCTCTCCACTTGATTTGAGCATCCAGTGTAATAGTCAAACTCTCTTTGATGTGAGACTGTTCCTCAACTTGTGGGTTAGAACCGTTTTTTTATCTCTCGGGCAAAAAATGAGTGATTGGTCTGCGTAGGGGCTTGACAAGGAAGTCCAAAGCTGACCAGGGGTCTCTCTTCTTCCTCCTTATGTTTAACACAATACAACCTAACAAGAAAACGCACCAACAGTCTCGATATGAGGGGAAATGTAACCTCCTTTTCATTCAAGCTTTAGCTAATTCAAAGATGCCAAAATACGAAGTGTCTCATCCCTCTTAATAGAATTCTCTCCCAACCCTCTCTAGAAGCTAAGCTCTTCCTAGTTACATCCATATACCACACTTGGTTTATTTCTTACCAAGATAATGCTGTACCTACACCTCCACCGTGAATGTCTTCAAGAAGTCCGAAATGTGCAATATAGGAGCGCTAGCCATCAACTACTTTAACTCCTTAAAGGCTAGTTAATGGGGTACCCATTAACGAAGTTATTCTTCTTCAATAAGCTAAGTTAATGGGGCACCCACCAATCCATATTTGTTAAAAAACTTATGATAGTACTCGTAAGCCCGAGGAAACCCCTAAATCAGTTACCGTTTTAGGGATAGGCCACTCTAGCACTGCTGTATTCTCTTCTGGATCCATGATCACCCCTTCTTCCATGATTATGTGGCCAAAAGAATGACCATGGTCTCACCGAAACTACATTTTTTCATCTTAACGAAACAACCTGTTTTCTTTTAATATGGATAAAACTCTTTTTATGTTTCTAACTGTTCCTGGTGTATTCTTCAGCCTAAACAACATCACTAGGAATTCACAATGACCTAGTGGTGTGCGGAATGCGGTCTTCTCGATATTTAATGCTTACATCCTAATTTGGTAGTATCCCAATCTAGGATCAAATTTTAAGAAGAACCTTGCTTCATGTAGTTTATCTTAATAGCTCATCAATTGTGGAAATTGAGAATCAATCTCTTAGGGTATGACTATTTAAAGCCCTATAGTATACACAAAACCTTCAAGAGCCATCTTTCTTCTTGACCAATAATATTGGCAATGAGAAAGTGCTACTACTAGACTTACCACTCCTTCCGACAACAATTTCTTCACTAATCTCTTAATCTTCTTTTGAAAATGGGGATACTAGTATGGCTTTGTGGTGATGGGGCTAGTTTCTTCTTTAAGGCGAATTTTATGATCCTTTATCTTTCTTGGTGGTAGCCCATGAGGCTTGTTGAATACTCTTGCAAATTTTTTATTACTTCAGCCATTCCTTGACTAAGTCCCATGTACAGATTGTGGTGATTTTCCTTTCGACTTCGTAATCTGCATAAACAACCCAGTTTGTTCCTTCTGAATTGCCTTTTAATAATTAGACTCATCAATCACCCGTTTGAAAGGGAATTTTTCTCCTTGCAGCTTTACATATATATATATATATATATTTATTTTTAACTTCACCATTAACTTCAAATGTAGTTGAGAGAGATTCCACTGTATCTTCCCAAGGGTCTCTAAACATTGTGTACCGAATACCACTCTCAACTCCTTAATGAAAAGTATATAAAAATTGATCTTCATCTCAGTCCCTTACAGTGTAATACTCACTTTACTACATAATCCCTCATTGAATATGCTATCTCCATTTGCTACTATCACTTCAAAGCATCCCTCTATATCTGGCTTGAGATTCATTTTTCTAGCCATATAATCACTTAGGAAGTTATACGTACTTCCTTAGTCAATTAAAAAGATAGCTCTAATTCTAAGGAATCCAATATTGCCTACTACCCACATAGTTTGGGGGTTTTCTAACACCAGTGATTGCATTCAATGAAATCTTAGCAAGTGCCTCAACGTCAGTCAGTTTTGCCTGTGTGTCCAGCAACTCTTAGTCTTCTTCATCACATCCAACTCCTTCCCATAGAAACAGCTTTTTGTACTTGTGTCTTAGACTGAAACAGAGCCCTTTGGGTCTCCTCTCCATGTTTTCAAGCTGAAACAGAGCCCCATTAAAACGCGTAATGCTATCCATAATGCCCATCGGTGGTTTACGTGGTGCTGGAGAAATTTTTAAACACAACCCTGGACATTTATAAAGCAAGTATACCACTATATTTACTAGTTGTGCCAAAAAGCTATTGGGCATGGCCTTCTCTTCTAACTTGCACTTGGCGATTTTTATGATTTTTTTTTTTGTTGATCTTGCTTGCATCATTTCGTTTAGCGGCATAAATCATTGACAACTGGTGATGAATTCCTTCTTGGAAAAACTTTTCAAACTCCCTAGAAGCGTGTTCTTTTCCTTGATTAATTCTTATCACCTCACTTTTCAAACCATTGGCATCCTCCGTTTGGTTCTTGAAGCTTTTTAAAGAAATGAGCGTTGGTGGGTTGTTGTTAAGGAATAGGGTATGCATTTTAATTATAGTTATAGTTTTTGGTCTTGTAGTAGTGCCTAAGGGTTTGCGTACAATGGTGGAATTCTCACCAATGATAGCAGGTGGACAGATTTGGAAATTTGAAAAGGATGAAGATATAAACATATCTATGGTTTTGACAAAGAAAAACACAATTTGAATAAACTTATCTATCAGTTCAAGATTCAAACTTCAATCTAACCATTTGAGTAACTTGATTGAATCAACACAACAAACTCATATTAAAGACTCAACAAGATTCGGAGAACATTCAAACAACGTATAGCCAGAATATTGCACATCTACCAAGCATAAATCTGTCTTTCACAGCGATACATCAAACCCACAAAATGAGCAAACACTTGAGAAAAAAATTACAATAACATCCACACACTCTTTAGAATGTAATACAACAACAAAAGAATACTCAACAGGAACCTATCTCTTTCAGCCGATGTTTACATCCAGCAGGGCATATTCTTTCCTTCTTTTTTCCCATCCTACAACTACTGGATTCTATGCTCCTCCACAACAAGCCTCCCGTCACAAAGTATTTCCACTTTGGTCGACTGGTGCATCTCCTCTTCTCAACACACATAAGTGCATAGTGGATAGCATTACGCGTGAACCCTTTCTTTCTTCCTTCAACAGGTTCTTTCTCAAGTAACCCCTGGCCGTTCGGAGTTTTCGTTCAAATCCTCATTCAAATCAATCCTAATCTTAATATGCAAGTCAGGAACTCATTGAACCGGATCTTGGACAATATAAAATCGTTGGTGTTTTCCTGTAGCATTTTTTTCAGCTCGGTTTATGCGTTTATTTGGGGTTCCTATCTTCATTTTCTTTCCTCTTTGTTTTATCCTAACCATGGTTAACGTATACGTATTTATGTAACAACAAAGAAATAAGTAAATGCTATCAGCAGAAGCTTGCATATTTGTGCATGGTCCCCCACAATGCCAGGAAATAAGTCTGTCTTCTCTGCCTGGTACAAAAAGGCATATCAGACATGCAATAAAAGACTGTCAAAAGGTTCTTTTGGTTAGAGGAGCAAAAACCACTCCTTTTGATGGTTTAGTGGTCAGCTGTTCTAACTGTTAACCCTAAAAGCAATGGTTCAAGAATGTCAAGGAGAAGAATGAAGGTAGCAAGAACAACGAACAGAAAAGGAATATATACAGCTTCCCCCTTACCATTATTAGTAGCCGACCCAAAAGTGCTTCAGGAAAGAGTCTCCTGAGGCTCAAGTTGCTTTTGATTTGTTTTACATCAACTTTATCAGTTCATGACTGTGTTCGTCTTAGTTGCACGCGAGTTCTACTGTCCTTTTTGCAACTCCCTCACGGACTAGTGAAAAGCATAGTGATATATTAGTTCTTCTTGAATAACTTGGCAAAAGCTTTAGTTAAAGTCCTGTTGCGGATGCCTATCGTGCATACTTCATGCATTCTCACTGAAGATCAATTTTATTGTACTTCTCACTTTCATAAAGCTTTATGCGGAAGCATGACACAAACACATCATTCCACAATCAGTTCAGACAAAGTGGAGCTGGAGCTCGACGGGATTATTTCTACTGTAGCATGACAAGAACGGAATCTCCACCACTTGTTCCATCATGGACATACTTTTCTGGCACGGCATACAACAACATTATGTGGTTCAACTTCTAGATTTTCACATCATATTCATCTCTTATCTTTTCAAGCAGAGTTGCCATCACCGATTTTTAACCTTCTTTTCTCCAAACTGACTTCCCAACTTCCCACTGACGTTATGGAGAAGTAATCTTTGACGTATTCCTCCATCCCAATCCTTTTGAACAACGGTGGGCTTTGCGTGTACAGACTTCTCAGAGGTCCAATTTCTGCTTCCAATTTGGGGTTCAAGAACATAGAGATTGATATACTCTCTTTCTCTGAATTCACAGTCGCCCTCTGCTCAATGCTGGTATACGCCCTGTTGCTCAAGATTTGCAAAAGCAAATCAAAACATACAAGTAACTGGCACGTTTAATTCTTAATTGTCTGTTAACTCGTTCGTTTTCCAGCTTGCCAATTACGTAGAACCTATGGTTGCTATTTCATATCATCATGAACACGAGTTCCCGGACTTAGCAAGCGAGTTTTGCTCAATTAAGTGTTGCCATTCAGCCGTGGTAACTGGAAAGGGAAAGCCAACCGAGTTAAGGTTGCAAATCCTCTGGTTCAAGTTGGTTTTCTGGTGGCCCTTGACAATGTGTGTCTTCAAGAAATATCAAATCAGCTTTAGGATGCCACAGATATTAGAGCCCTACCTTTCAATTCAAAAAGCTTAATATTGAATTAAAGTCTATTGCGGTAAAAGGTGGAGAGACAATCGATCGGTTCAAGATTCAGAAAGCTTTTAGGTATTTATTAAATTGCTCCAATCAAAATAAGGTATCAAACCAAAACTTTTTTTATTCAAATAAAAGTAAATATTGGCCTAAAAGCGTGTACGAAAATTATTTGGATGACTCAGTTGAGTAGTTTGGCTAAATTTCACAATCTAATCTTGTAAATTGGTTGGCTTTTGTATGCATTAGGGGTTTGTACTTTAGGATAGTGGTTGATGGGGGAAAGGGTGTTGACAGTTGAATGAATTTATAAAGGCTAACGATAGGGGAAAGGGTGTTATGATGTAGACAATAATGTCATTTTGAAAAGGAATATAATAAAAATTCTGATTAAATGAAGGGGGTTCCACAACTTATGAGGTGGATTTTGGCTTGAATAAAAGATATTTTAAAAAAGGATTCCATGGAATGAGCCAATTTTGTTCAATTTTGCCTCTAGGAAAAGCTTTTTGATGAGGCCTCTAGAGGTAGTTGAAGTAGTTTGATGTCTTTGAAAGATATGTACTCAAAGGAAATTACGAGATATTACCAGTTGACCCTATTCTATCTAAGACACTTGATGGTTGGTAACTCAACATGTAAAAGAACATTTTATGAATGGTGACTGGTGTTCTAGGTGCTAGTGTAGTTGAAGCAATGATAGAGCAAGCTGAAAGAAGTCAGAGAGAGATTGAAGAAAAGGGTCATAGGGCTTTAACAATGCTGTTGGACTCTCTACCAAACCCAGCACCTTCTCTGCAGAATTACGGACCTATAGGAATGTCATACGAGCCTGTCCATGCACCACAAACAGCACAATATGGATATAACTATCCACCTAAGAGAAGCATACAGCATGGCATCCAGAGAAGCAACCAGTTAGCATTCAGAGCTTATTATCCAGGAGAATCTTCTATCCAAGCAATACCAAGAGTGAGTGCACCAGCGCACCAAGAAACAAGATAAGGAAAGGAAGTACCGTCCATGGAGGTATTCACATCAGAAAGTCAATGTTACTTAGGAACGAAGATAGTGATGATGAGGCCGACCAACCGGCCATGTTGAAAATGTAATGTGAAACTCTTTCCAATAGAGGGGTTAGCTGACTATATATATGTCAGTTGTATTTAGAGTTTTGTGTGTGCTTGTATTCCTCTAAATACTTAATAGCTAAATAACAAAGCCCTTCTTAACTTGTGCTTGTCCTACGTGCCTTAGCCTTTATTCTGTTTTTCAAGTCTAGGTAGTTCCATGAAATGCTACGCAAACGATAACAGTTGTTGTCTCTTATGTCTGATGAATCCAGTTTGGCCATCTCTTTTAGTTGTCTCAAAATTGGGGGTGAACGATGGCCTGGTGTCAATTTCTGTGGTCGAATCTCAAGCCTGGGGAAGGTCCAGGAAAGGCCTTGTGGAGCGGTTACGGAAAGGCTTATCGATTTTCATCCACAGGGGAACAAATTGGAAGTTGACTTCGAACTAAAAAAGTTTGGAACTTGATTTGGAATTATGTCAAGACGAAAGCAAAAAGGCTTTGGGTTCGGAAGAGTTTCATACTAGCCAAGGAGCTTAGTAAAGAATCCGTTCAACAATAAATTATTCTGTAAAGGAGGAAAGGAAGGAGTTTGAACCTAAACATTGATTGCAAGGTCTTGGACTGCTCTCCAAGAAATTTCGTTATTTAGAAGGGTAAATTTGAATATAATATATTGCTATATGATTTAGGTGACTAGCAAGGAAGGATTT
This sequence comes from Casuarina cunninghamiana, assembly GCA_028551485.1. NCBI lineage: Eukaryota > Viridiplantae > Streptophyta > Magnoliopsida > Fagales > Casuarinaceae > Casuarina > Casuarina cunninghamiana. The sequence goes on along the minus strand of CM052366.1, from coordinate 5,904,835 downwards.
AGATTTATGGAAGAATCATCTACAATTGTTTCAATGAAGCTAGAGTTGGTTTCAAGATATTTCGCATGTGAAAAATGGGGGAAATCACGGATGACCATGGATATATTAAATTAACCTTTATCAAAGGTTAATTTAGACTAAAATCTAAAAGATATAGAACAATGACAAGGTAATGAGTTAAATTTTTTTATTTTTATTTTTATTTTTATGAATATATGAGTTTATTCATAAAAAATAAGGGAGTACAAAAATTTATGAGCATATCATAGCATTACAACTGTTCTTTTTCCTCTTAAGATAGTATACCAACTAGCTAAGAAGGCATTGTTTACATGTGAAGTCATTGATAAATACGATGTATTTAGGCCAGATTGCACGACTCCTGCAATAATTCGATCTCTTTATGGTGCATCTTTCGTTTCTTAATTATTTTCTTACCGATTTCAAGCCAATTTACTGAGCATTTGAAATAAACAATTACATACCTAGCATTCCTGTATTTGAACCTAATGCGAATTAAAATACCCTGCCTCAAAACCCATCCCCAACGCTAGCTCTTTTGTGCGGTCGAAAGGTGGCTGAGTTTGGCCATTCTGACTTGGAGCCACAATTTTACAAAAGGCCACAAGACCTTCTTAGGCGGAATCAATGTGGGTCCAATTTGTATAGCACCACTATCGATGTTGCAGCTATCCAATTCCTTCGTAGCTTTTGCAAATGTGTCCATGCAGCTCACCACCCATCAAATTCTTGTTCAAATCATGTTGCCTATATTTACTCAAAACCCCAAATACATTATTATATGTCCACACTCAAGAATAGACCACCCAGACTCTCGCGTGTCTTCCTATTCCTTTTATTCCTCACTAGAAGAATATAGACAAGCTATGGAGTTTCATAAGTTTGGTCCAACTACAAAATTTAGTTCTACTTGTCCCTTTGTGGAATCATTTTGGAGACATATAAACTCATCATGGGTTCTGATTCAACTTGTTGTTGCCGGTCTTATGGATCATAAGAGTATTTGGATTAATCTATTTTTGGAAGTAAATCTCATTATGACTTAGTCACGCAAATCCGAGGTGTTTGAAAGCCATTAATTTCTTCAAATGGTCCTTTGAATTGAACAAGCACAAAAAATCTACACATGCTGCATTGTTGATCTGATTACTAGGCTGCCATTGTTCTTCTATAACCCTTCTTACTTAATTGGCATAGGGGATTCTATTGGTAGATTTTAAAAGTGGATAATTGTAAATTATTTTTGAAAAACTCCAAGTTTATTAGAATATGTTTGGAGATTATTCCACTTGGAAATAAAATGGATGTGCCATACATGGATGAAGTAATTTATGAGGGATTCTCACAACAAGTTTGAGTTGGAGGAATGGAAATTGAACAAAGAAATATAAGGAAGGTAAATCATAGTTCTTATAAGGACACTGTGACAAAAAATGCTTTTCCCATCTTGGCACACCTTGAAGATTTGCAAGTGGATGACAATGAAGAAATAAGAGAGACACTATATAAGAATGAAGAATCATAAGAGGAAGGGTAAGGAATGATAATAAACAACAAATAATTGAGGAAACAATTGTAGACAATTTGATAGCAAAGAAGGAGAAAAACAAGTGAATGTTTGGGATCGGTTTGTTGTTGTGAACTCTTCAAGCCAAATGATAAATGATGCAGCATTTAAATGTTTTGGCATAGAAGAACCAGAGAAACTTAGTTGTTAAGGGTTTTGATGTAGGAATTGAAGCAAGTTTTAGTCTTAAATTTAGGAATGTAATGCAATATTTCCTAGACAAGATGATTTTGCTAATGCCTAATGATAAATGATGTAGCACTTGAATGTTTTAGTGTACAAGCACCATTGGACATGATGCAACAAATTAGTTGTTAAGGGTTTTGATGCAGGAGTTGAATTAAGCTTTTAGTCTTAACTCCAGGAATTTGGTGCGGTATTTCCTAGACAAGATGATTTTGGTAACGCCTAACAGATGTGTGAAATTTCAAGTGGAAGTTGATCAATTTTAAGTTAGGAATTCTTTTGTTAGTCTAACTGAGTTGCAAGAGGAAAGATTAAGAATATAGGTAGTTGAATATCAAGTTAAGATTGTATTACCGTTTCCTTTTTTATTTGATTCACCAAAAGTCCTTATGATAAAAAAGAAGAAAGGTAATAGGAAATAAAACTGGGGATGAGGGCAAACTATTCAAGCTAAGGTTGAGAAGCAAATGAATGATGGACTGATCAAGCAACTTTATGATATTCAAAATTACCCAGAGATTAATAGTAGAAAGTTCATTTCTATAGTGAGAAGAAATGTAATTACTAGATTTGCTAAGCATTAAGATTTAGTTGTTAATGTTAGAATAGAGACTCTTAGTTAGGAAGAGGTGTTTCGAAAGTTTAAAACTAAACATTCTCCCTTCCCATCAATGTTATAATCATAAGAAAAAGATTCTCAATCCTAAGTTTGAAGATAAAACTATATTAAACTATTTTTCCCTTTCATGAAGGTTCGGTGACTCCTCATTAGCATCTCCAAGAAGTATATTTGCTTCAAATCTAAATTTTTCTACAAATTCCTTTTCATATGTCTATGGTCTTCTTTTGAGAACTTTAATGGGGTGGTTCCTTTTTAAGGGCATGTAATTAGTGAATTAGGATATACCCTATCCTTTTTTTTTAAAAAAATTTCAATTAAATAAATGAAATTATTATTTAAAAAATAAATAAATAGATACATAAATGGATGTCACATAACTCTTCACGTATTCAATAGGACATGACAAATTGGCTTGAAGTGTTGTGTCCACATGTTGCAAGAAATGAAACAAAGCAAAGCTAACTCAATCAAGATTTGGACAATTAAATATGAAGAAATACTCAACCATTTTATTAACACTCACAAAAAATGATGTACAAATACAAATGTATAAAACCAAAACAAAAGACGCATGTGTTGATGAGACAAGAGCAACCCACACATGTGAACTAATAGAATTTGGCCCAACTAATAAATAATAATAATAATAATAGATTACCTAATACCCCCATAGGCCAATAATTTGTACAAATCAAATACACCAACCTAAATCATCCAATGGAGGATTATATATATGCATAGGGGCACTAGTGTCATACTTTAAAGACGTGATCTTTACATTCTAGTCCATAGGTCTCTTAGAAGATTTGGCTTTGGGAAACCCAACTTTTGAAACAAGCTTTAGTGTGTACTTAGGCTAACTAAGACAAATCTCGACCTCTAAACATGTGATGTCATCCTAACAAAAAACTTGGCTTGGCCCACATCTTTCATTTGAAATTTGGAATGAAGGTAAGACTTTACTTAATTATTTCTTTGTTATTTTCTATAATCAATGTATCATCTACATAAACTAATAATGCCACAATAGTGGATTCATGTGAAGTGAAACAAGTATAATTATGCCAAGACTACTAAAAGTTAACTTTAGAAAGTGTATTTGTGAACTTAGCAAACGATTATCTTAATGCCCATTTTAGACCATCTAGAGACTCAAGTAATTGATATACTTCTAAGATATTGCCAATAAGCATACAAATGCCAAGAGAAGTGATGTATAAGCCTTTTCATGAAGATCTCTATATAAAAATGCATTATGTACATTCATTTGTTGAAATGACCAAGAGAACATGGACTTTTAGAGTCAACACATATTTGACAATCATTATCTTGGTCACAAGAAAAAACATCTCCTTATAACTAATCCTATTACATTGGGTGAAGCCTTTAGTCATAAGGTGGCTTTATACCTCTCAATCGATTCATTTGCATGATGTTTCATTTTGTAAACCTATCAACAACTAATTGGCTTACATCTAAGTGACAAATTGACCAATACTAACTAGCCTTTAATTCATGAAACTCATTAATCATAGCATGAACCCACATTAAATCATTAACTACCTTTATAGTGATAAAGTGGCTTGTGAGTATAAGAAATAAGTGAATAAGGTCATTAATCATGAGAGTAAGCTAAGAGGGAATGACCTTATAAGAGGAAGAGGTGTTCCATCAAATGATCTTGATAGTAAAGGATGAAAAGTGTTGAAATTTAAAGGAACAAAAGATTGATCGCTAACACTAGAGATAGTTGAAGGGATTGTGAGAGAAACAACGACTCATAAAACACAATGTATTGTGAGACAAAAAGGTGTAGCAATATTAAGGAATTATAACCCTTCTAAGAAGAAGAATATCTCATGAACATATAAAGAATAGCATGTGGTGCAAGCTCATCACCATATGATAGCATGGTGACATAAAACAAACAACTAAACACTTTAAGGTGTGAAGTAGACAAAAGTTTCCCAAAAAGAATTTCAAAAGTTATTTTACCGTGAAGAACTAGGGTAAGTAAATGGTTCATAGTATGGGTGGCAATAAAAACAGATTCTCTAGAATAATAGTTAGGAGTATAGGTCTAAAAACATAGGGCCTATGTCACATCAAGAATATGTTGACACTTGCATTCTACCACTGCATTTTTTTTTTTTTTTGTTTTCAGTGAAAGGTTAAGAATTAAATATTACTATAAAAGAATTATAAATTATTTAGTTACAAATATCATCATTTAGGCTCAAATACTATATTTTGTTATGTTATGTAAATGGAACAACTCTTGTGGTAGATGCCATGGAGTTAGAAAAATGAAGAACACTTATGGCTAAAAAAACTTTGAATCATTATCAAATCTAAGTTGGCAAATGCAAGTCAAAATGGAGTTTCTATCAAAGAAAAAAAGATTAAATTAGATGGAGAGTTTGACTCTTGTACCTCATTAGGTAAATTTAAGTAGCAAATGAAAAATTGTTAACAATAGTTAGAAAATATCATGATCCATCATGATTAAGGTGCTGGGCTTCATATATCAATATGATTGAGCTCAAAATAGAGGTTGTGTATGAGGTACTTAGTAGAAAAGGAAGACAAGTTTGTTTTGGCAATGGAAAAATGGGACAAAAAACATCAAGAGGTACATAACAAGTTGAATGCCTAATGAAGATGCTAAAGTGTTTGTTTTATTACACAAGATTTTCTTTTTATGGATAAAGTTCTTACACATAATCGCTTTCATAAAAGCATTACATGCAAAAGTGTTGACAAACATTCACGATGACATTCGATTGGAGATACAAGGTGATAGATTTTATGCCCACCTATATCCAACTAAAGGCTCCTATCAATCAAAAGGTTATGAAATAACCAAAAATGAAAGTAAAAAAATTACAAACACAATAATGTTGAAAGTGAGTTTGACAAATAATAACAAATTACATTTAAAATTTGAAATGTAAAAAATGTCATAAAGTATGACAGAAGTCAAAATACAAATATTCCCAATATGGCTAATAGCTACAACACAAACATCAAAGAACTTAACCAAAATGGGATTAAACATGTATAACCTAATATTCTCCATGCATGTAAGTTCAAACATAATATAATCACTAGCACTTGAGTTAATTAGCCAATCAAATGTGGATGAACTTTTTAAAGTAGAGATCATTCTTGCAAAATTGGCCATGGGCTTTGTAAATTCAAAGTGACGAAGAAGCTACATAACTTGTTGACATTGTTCAATTGTGAGGGCCTGTCTAGGGGTAGGTGTCATCGATGTCGCAGCAATACCATTGTCGAAAGAAACATTTTGGTCTCTAGTAGAAGAATTAATTGCAACGGTTGGTCCATCACCACCGTTTCCCTTCTTCTAGTTTTTGGGTTATTAACTACAGTATTTGGCAATTGAGTCGTTTGCTCCTTGAGTGGTTTTGGCATTCCGTTGTTCTTCATCATACCGCCAAGTCCCAATGGGTTTATGTATTGTTTCTTGAGCATTTTCCATGCGTCATGAGCTCAGTTGCAAAGATAAATCATGTTCCAAATATCCAATGAAACAGAGTTCATCAGCTAGAAAATTACATTTATCCCACTGTTCCGCTCTTGCTTCATCATGTGTGGGATGACTAAGGGTCCTATTTACCAATCCCAGCTTCTTGCGGGAAACCCGCTGGATCACCATCTTCCTGTACCACTAAGGATAATCTTGCCGCCTTGTCAAAAGCATTGGAAACAAAAAGCAGATGATACATCTTTGGGTGCAAGCACATAAGGGTCAGTGGTCTCGGACAATTTCAAGCTGGAAGTAGTTGTTCCCTTGTCTCCCATGACTGCAGCGGTGCAAACCCGCGTTGAAACATGGGAGAAATTCGTCTTTGCCACCGCAGAGACTACTCAGAGAACCGGGTTACGATGCCGGATAGGGACCCAAGAAAACGATTCGAGTTATTCCATGAAATGATGCATTGTAGCAAGCGGCGCAAAAAAGGGCTAAGTGTCTCGGGTAGCGATTCAAATAAAAAGGTGTTTAAAACAACCTAATAATAAAAAGATGTGTTTAATGAAAGGAGATTAAAAGCATAGAACCCTTCCACAACTCAAGAACACTGAAGAACAAGGAAAATTATTGCAGTAAAAAACCAACAATGAGCACCAACAATCAAGGAAATACTAGTTGAAGAACGGATCCTACCAGTATGAACCTTATACATTCTTAGACCTCTCTCTAACCTAGGAAATACAAGGATTGCTTGGATTCTGGATTTATCACCACTAACCCATGAGTGACGAAAGACCAAAAATTGCATACAATAAGCAACATTTGGGACAAATCATGAGATGCTTCGATATCATGAAACAAAGTAAAGCTGATTCAATCATGATTTGTACAACCAAAAATGGATAAGCACTAAATCATTATGTTAAAACTCATAAAGAATGATATACAGATACATCGTAAGACCTCTTCCACCATCAGTGAATCAGTCAAAAGTGCAATTATAATTGGTTCATTATTTATCACTTGTTGTATAAAATGAACTGAGAATTTTACCATCCTATAGAAGCAGGAATCAAAGGCTTTCTTACGTTATGATCCCATGTCACCAGAGAAACGTAAAACATTTGTTTACATGTATGCCCTGTTGCCTCTGTCAGCTATTGGGCCTCCACTGACATTTTTCATGGTAACATCATGTGGAAACAAGCGAATTATAAGATATATAAAGAACGCGAGTCCGAGGCTAACTATGTTGTTGATTCTGGAATGAGAAGTATAAGTTTAACTCGCCACGGTAAGAAGAGGAAACATATATGATATAAAGCTACATACCTTTACACAATTATGAAGAAGTTGAACTCGAAAGTTAAGCTTGAGTATTATAAAACAACCTCGTAACATTGAATAAGTTTGTAAGTACAAGCTAACAAAAAAAAAAAGAAAAAGAAAAATTATCTACAAGATTTATGTACGTCTAATTAAATTCTAACATCTGTCTATTGAATACTGGCCTTGAGAATTAGTTGAAATTTTATTTAGTAAGAGACTTAGATTATTCACATTAAGAGGGTGGAAGCAAGGACATGGCCTCATTTTTGAAATGTTTTTCTTTGGCTTTTTCACTAAGAAAGTTAAAAAAATTGTGATTTTCACTACCGGTTTATTTTAGTGCCCTGTTTTGGAAGATATAAGCCCATGTGTGGCCTATTATTCAATAATTCAGTGGTTAGATAATAGATTTTAAAACTTCAATTTCAGATTTGACATTCTGTCTTTAAAGAAAAAAAAAAGTTTCTCCTTAATTTCTCGCTTCTCTTTTGTTATTTTTACTTTCATTCGTTTCCTTTTGTAATGTAGTATTAGAATTGGAAACAAAGAGCTTGTTCAATGTACTGATGTCTGACAGAACTCAAACATCAAGACAGCTGACTTTTCCACACGTATTCGAGATATTGTAATCAAACTTCTCCCCTGGGAAGGAAATTTAATCGTTAACTTGCTCCAAAAGGCTCTGCATAACTGCCAGGGCGATTTTGAATATAGAAAGCTGTGCAGAAAGAGATTCTTCGATTAACTTACTTCCCCTTTCTTTCTTTATTTTCGGGCCTGTAAACAGTCGTCCAGCAAGAGGACTAGATTTTAACTCTGCCAGAATTAAATTCTAACCTGGTAAACATTCATGTAGGACTGTCAATAATCTGAAGTATTGTGATAAGAGTCAAATTTTCATTATATTATTTGTTTGTCTGTGAAGCTGGAGCGGAATTTTCTGTTCCGTTTCCTACTTTCCCAGTTGAAAGTGGCTCTGGGGTTTACGAAACATCAAGCATAGGACAACAGAAGCTCAGAGAGAGAGCATCAAATGCTAAAAGATACATTTCGAAGCCCGAATATGAATACTTATTGTTCCTAATAGCCCATTAATTTTATACTCAGTTTCTGGGGAGTGATACTCTTTTGGACTTGTTTGATCGGAGTACTGAATACATATTCGAACTCTACTTATAAACAAAATCACAAATCACAGATGCCCTAATCGTTAAACTTGATTTCTTTCTCGTGGCGGTGTTAGTTTCCACTCTGTCCATGAATTGAAATGGTAAGGAATCAACACAATCTGAAGAACAAATCAAGATTTTCTTTCTTGATTAGTGGTTGCGAAACAGGAACCAATTTGATTACCCTAATTGGGAAGTGTCATTTCAACGTGTTCACACTCACCAAGGAACCATGCCGTTTTCTAACGACACCACTTATCATTTTTTATTTTATTGTTTATAATAACGACTTAGTCTAGTTTATTTATACTAATAACACAGGTTGATTTGAATATCAAACCTACAAGGATATACAATTAGTAGAGCATGGAACCTGACTCCTTAGAAAATAAATTGAACAAGTAGGTGTAATCTATTAGTTAAATATTAGAATGAGAGACTAGTATAGGCACATAAAGATATAAAATAGAAAACATAATAATCTTGAACATCAATGAAAGAACAAATGGTTATGGTGGCCTGTAATATTCTAGGCCTAATTGATGGTACCATCAAAATTGGCAACAATAGCTTGGTAAAGAGTAAAGTGTCAGAAAATTTGCAAATAAAGTGTAGAAAAGTTGCTAATCCATACGTCAAAAAATTAGCATGTTGAAAGACAGGTGGTATCTGTACCTTTGGACGAATATAATCTGGGGATTGGTGCATCAAATAATCTAACATCTAAGGAGTTGCAAATAACTCTTTTAAATATTGCACGATAAATTGGGAATCAGCCTTTATTGTGACAGAATTATTCATTTATGCTGACATAATTTTAAACTCAGATGTACACAACCCAGGTAGTCTCTCACCACTCCGCCACTTGCACATACCATTAATGCAAGATCCAACCTTATTCAGCTTCAAGACACCACATGTTCAATCATAACTTGAGGTTCGATTTTCAGGTCACCTTGTCTTTTATTTAAACAATGTTCCTCATTACTTGCATATCAGGCACCGAAATCTTTATATGATGGGAATAGAAGTGCCCTCACCGGAAATCCTCAAACTTGTGAATTCTTATTGCCAACTTGATGCCTTCTGGCCTCAGTGTTTTCTATTCGTTTCTTTTATTTCACAGAAAACCTGTTCGGATAAAGGAAATAACTATTTCCACTACTCCCAAGTACAGCTTAGTCTCCTCTGGTTAGAGTCTAAAACTCCGTGAGATGACAATGTTGGCACCTTGCAAAGCAAAGGAGACCTCTTTCTCAACTCACGCGTGTTCTCGTACTTCTACCCCTCTGACCAACTCTGAAGTCATCTTCTGTTGCTAAAAATGGAAATTATGTTTTTTGATAGCCGGCATAGAATACGTCAATATTGGATTAGCACAGAAAAAGAGATGCAGCTCATGCTAGCTTTTGGGATAAGCCAACATTGCTTTTCCTAAAAAGAGATGTCCGCTTCTTTCTCCTCGTTTGCAGAATGATTTTTCTTTTCCTTTTCGTTGCTTTTGAATTTGTGTTACGTGGGTTATGTTGTTACATGACGATCGTGAAAAGTGATATTTGCGGTTTAGTTGGAAGAAACATTTTGTTGGTGGCGATCCATTTCGACTTCTCACCCATTCTATATAAGGGGGAAATATAGACGGAACTCAGATGGTTTTAAACATTGTTGGACCTTCTCAATTACTATCTAGAAGTGACCAACTACTAGAATTTGAGCATGGAAATATGTCTAACTAGTGTCAATAAGACATGCTACCTAGATAACAGCCATCAAAGTATGTTTTCAAACGTTGCTCCTCTCTTTGTTAGAAATGTTTTGATTACAAACCATTTTTGGAGGTAAAGAGAGTTGATAGGAGGACCATACAAACATGGTCAACTTCTGTAAGAATGACCCATATGTATATGTCTAAAGTATGCAGGTAACAGCTTACCCTGTACATGTCTAAGCATCATCATGCAGGAAGCTTCAAACTGGTGAAGGTTATAACACATACAGGCATATTGGCCGCCTATATTTTGCACGCTAGATATGAAAGCCAAAGCCGGAACTACCGGCAGCAGCTCACCATGTGCTACAAAACCACCAACGCGGCATCGGAAGTCATAAAAAGGTTTCATCTCGGACGCATCAAACTCATTCAAAGGTTTCTAATTAGCTGAAGCCACCCAATTGCCAGCTTTATTTCTCTGGAAATTAATCGTATATAAACACTTACAAGCATTGTACGTCATGCACCCACAACTCTGTCCCTTCTTCTCTTTCCTCGTTATTTCTTCGACCATTACCTATATAAAGTCCTTGCAAAACTATCCTACCATCAAATTGAAGTTCTCTCTCTTTCTTGGTACATCATTGTTGGTTTTTTTCTTAGAGAATTACCAATTTATTCCTACTGGTACAAATAAATTTCCAAGACATCAACTTCCGGTCCTTTCTCTCGCCATGGCATTATACATGGATCATGGAATTTCAGAGATATTGTTGCTTTCAGTCTTTGTGAGTTTCTTCTTGGTTGCTTCCGCTGGTACTTTCGAAGAAAACTTTGACTGCACGTGGGGCGATAATCGTGTTAAGATGCTCGATGGGGGGCAGCAACTCACACTTACACTTGACCGGATATCAGGCTCCGGTTTCCGATCTAAAAGACAATATCTATTTGGAAGGATCGACATGGACCTCAAGCTTGTTGCTGGTGATTCTGCTGGCACCGTCACGACTTTCTATGTAAATTTCTCTGTCCATTGGGACCTAGCTCTTCTAGTTATTGAAAGACTGATATTATGCTTGATCGGCTTCTAGTACTAGATATTAGGCTTTCTCCTACAGATGAAAAGAGAAACCATAAAAAGAAAAAATTGCAAGAAGTTGAATCTGCAGTTTACTAACTGAGAAGATATGCCTTCCTTTTTTCCCCTTTCTCTGCAGTTATCGTCAGAAGGACCAAACCACGATGAGATCGATTTCGAGTTCTTGGGGAACCTGAGTGGGGAGCCGTATATCGTGCATACAAATGTCTATGCTCAAGGAAAAGGGGACAGAGAGCAACAGTTCTACCTTTGGTTCGACCCAACAAAAGATTTCCACACATATTCCTTTGAATGGAAACCGCAAAGAATCACGTAAGATATATTTATATCTCAATTATACTTCCACGGGAGGAATAGCTGTGTCTCTGAACTACAAGAAATCTTGATGAAATGCATAGCGTTTATTTTGAAGTGAAGAACACAAATCCTGCAGAAATGCTTGTCTTCACCCGTCAAAACAGCTTGTTTTGAGCGTAAAATATATTCTACAGTAGCAATTGTTTAATCAGATGCGTAGTCATAACCTACAGTTTTATGTTAGTACCGTTTATTGAGTTACATATTTCTAAAAGCTTGCTGTATATCTGTTTCCGCAGTTTTTTAGTAGATGGGATCCCCATAAGAGTATTCTACAACGACCAATCCATTGGAGTTCCGTTCCCTACCGACCAGCCTATGAGGCTTTACTCCAGCCTCTGGAACGCCGACCAATGGGCAAACGTATTGGACTAACGCTCCTTTCACTACCTACTACCGTAACTACAGAGCTAACTCCTGCGTGTGGCCTAGTGACTCATCGTCTTGTGCTTCATTGTCAAGTAGTGCCACGAGTAATTCGCAAACTCAAGGGCTTGACGCAAAACAGCGAAGATTTCTCAGATGGGTGCAGAAGAAATTCATGATTTACAACTACTGCGCTGATCTTAAGAGATTTCCTACTGGTCGCCCACGCGAGTGCCGGCGTCGTAGGTACCTTTGAAATGAAATGTTGCTTTTATGAGTCTGCAAATCTGCTGGGAAGTTATTGGAGATAAATAGCAGCTGAATTTGTGATTCCTTGCTTCATTTTATTAGTGTTATAGGCCATGTAATGTTCCATAAAACGTAGATGAAATCTCGTGCCATGGCCTTGAATAACTTTATCCTGATGGAAAAAAATATGAATTGGGTTTTCATCAGAGAACAATATATATGATATATTATAAAATATATTAATCTTCTTCTCCTTATCCATCCTCTTCTCCTTCTTCTCGTTTTCTTTATTTTCTAATACTTGACGCTTGAATAAATTCTTTGTTTTCAGTTATACACACTTTTGTTAACTTACAGAAAGAATAAATTATATTGCATGTGTGAGGGGAGAAACTCGTTGACGATTGATATTATTTTATTAGACTCTTTATGAGAGTAGCACATATACAATAAAACAAAAATACACATCCATTTTAGTAATTTTCTTTCTATGCATATATATGGTTCCAACTCAACTTAACAGGTGGTTGAAAACGGCTAAAATAAGAAGAAAAAATTAATAAATAAATAAAGAGAATGAAAGCCCTACAGAGAGAGCCTTCTCTCTTTCCCTCCAAGGTTTTAATTCTCCAATAAGCAACATATCTTGGAAGGTAAATGATGCAACAAAGTTGAAGCCCACTTGTTTGAGTTCTTGTGGTCAGACATCTAATCTAACGATGGATTTCCAATACGTACTGTTCATATAAAGACAAAACCATGGCTGCAAATATCTAGCCCAAGTTGTGTTGTTAATGGTGAGCATCCACCTGTTAATATACAATTCGATGTTCTCCACTGAAAAAGTGGGTAGAAAAGTGGCAAAACCATGGCTGCACATAAGCTTCGAACTTTAAGGACCGTGGTCTGGTCCATATAAGCCTCTCCTTTCTACAGAGGTCGGCTAGAAGCCTTGTCCTCTTATGTGATTCCGACAAATTTATCACGTACAAGAGATCACGTGATGATGATCATGGAAAACTCTTCTTTTTTTTTTTTTTTTTCTTTTTCTTTTTATTAAATTGTATTCGAAGCCCTGTCCTTTTCCCGTGAATCACACGAGATCATGTAACGAGGTGAGCATGGAAAACTCGTTTTCTTTTATGAATTCGTTTAGTATTACAATCATGAGCATGGAAAACTCGTTTTTTCGTTTTCTTTTATGGATTCGTTTAATATTACAATCATGTGATAAGATGAGCACGGAGGGCTCTTTTTTTTTTTTTTTTTTTAATTATACTAGTTAGGAATTATTAAGAATAAAAGTCTTATATAGAAAAGAATTATTTAGTAATATTTGAGAAGATATTTCTTTTCAACTTTACATCGTATGAGAGTTGAGTTGATCAATTTTGGCTCTTACTCAAATTTAAATTGTTTAAGTATGTTTAGATTATAAAAGAGTACTAAGGATAAAAATTTCATACAAAAAAAATAATTTTTAGATAATATTTAAATATAGATTTGTTTTCTCAACTGATGTGTTAATTTTTGAAATGGGTTATGTGCCTAATTATAAGTATTTGACAACCAAGTAAGTGTCAAAGAAAAACAAAGAATATAAACAATACAAAAGTGAAAGATTAGAAACAAAATTAACGGCACACATGAGATGAACAAAAAAGGAAATTACGTTTAACTAATAAATTCAACTTTGTGTAACCAAAATATTCAGTAGCCTGAAAATTCCTTTATATATATGTATATATCGGATGGGAACTTTCTGGAGCTCAGACTGGGCCCCCGTGCTCCCCTTGAGCCTTTATAGAGAGAGAGACTGATAGAGTTTGTTGTGCTTTGACATTCTCTATGATCATGGGGCAAGAGCTCACACAGCTGGGAAGGTCTCTCCCTGTGCCTTCTGTTCAAGAGCTTGCAAAGGAGCGATTGACCAAGCTTCCACCACGATATGTGCGGCCGGATCAAGACCCTCCAGTCATATCCCGTACTTCCCCTCAGCCTCAGGTACCCATTATCGACTTCCAAAGGCTATTTTCTGAGGGTTTCAAGGAGTCGGAGTTGGAGAGGTTACACAATACTTGCAAAGAATGGGGTTTCTTTCAGGTAAAGGCACGCTTAGTTGCTTCCATCTGTGTAGTTTCTTTGTTTTTCCCCTTGTTCTTGGGGTTTTCTTTTCGTAGCCAATGGTCGAGATGCTTTTCTTAGCAAATCGTGACACTGCAAAATTTATAAGATGCTTTTCGAAAATTAAAAATATCTTTATTTTTATGTCGCAATAGAATTTTCAAAAGAGTAGCACGTCGTTGCATAATAAATTCTTTTTTTTAATATTACTTTGCATATGAAATTTCAATTTCAAATTTTACTTACCATGGAATAAGTAGAAGGTCAATGAAATTAAATTGGTTTATTATTACTAGGAACAATTTCATGCCACAAATTTAAAGGACTTACATTTTCATGTAAGTCCATGCTATAAAGTGAACAAGAGGAACTGCCTTTTCCCAATGTTATTGCTAAAACATGGAATGATATTACAGCTGATTAATCATGAGGTGAGCACTTCTTTGCTGGAGAAGGTGAAGTCAGGCGTTCAAGAGCTCTTTGATCTGCCAATGGAAGAGAAGAAGAAGCTTTGCCAACAAGCTGGAGATCTCGAGGGATTTGGTCAAGCCTTCGTTGTGTCCGAAGACCAGAAGCTAGATTGGGGAGACATGTTCTTCGTCGTCACTGTTCCAACCTGTTTGAGGAAGCCTCACTTGTTCCCCAACCTTCCTCCTTTATTCAGGTCCTCTCTCTTTCTCGCTCTCTCTCCCGCAGATCACATTAGAAGTATTTACCAAATAGCCTGCGCTCAAATTTAATGTTCTTTACATACTTATCATGCGTGCCACATAACAAATCCGTCTTACCCATTTCTCACTTTGCCTGCAGAGATACCTTGGAAGCGTACTCTGCTGAATTAAAAGCTGTTGCCATGAAAATGCTTAACCTCATGGCGAAAGCTCTCAGAATGGAAGCGACTGATATAGAGGAGCTATTCGAAGAAGGATGGCAAGCAATGAGGATGAACTATTATCCTCCATGTCCGCAACCAGAGCTTGCAATTGGCCTCGTTCCGCATTCTGATGTTGTTGGCCTGACAATCCTCCTGCAAGTCAATGAAATGGAGGGTCTCGAGATAAACAAAAACGGGATGTGGATACCTATCAACCCCCTCCCAAATGCTTTTGTCGTCAATATTGGAGATTTTCTCGAGGTAGGTGGTCCATCTTGACAATGTTGGAGTTAGAAGAGGGTTGGAGTGTTATTTTTTAATTTATACTTAACCTTAGAAATCTTAATTTTCAATGTGAGATGAATGTTATTAGGTTTAAAATTACATAAATAAGGTCACATAAGATAGAATAGATTCAACCTAAGCTTTGATATCAAGTTAAAGGACTGAAAAGTCTAATCCAAAAGTTAACTCAAGGGTTAAAGGGTTTTTCTTTTTTTCTTTTTAATTTATACTTAATTTTAAGAATTTAATTTCTAATGTAGGACTTTTATTTTCCACACAGTTGGAATCCCTCTTCAGATCTTTTCGCTGACTTTTGTGTATATGCCTCGTCCTTGCTATAGAGTGTGGAAATAGACGTTTTTAACTATGAAGTGAAGGATAAGAGTGACGATGAATCATGACCACAACTTTCATGCATCTGCAAATTCATGAAATCTCGTTTTCTTTTCACTTGATAAGCCTTTTGTCCGCTTGCAGTAGACAATAATTAGAAGCGACAAACAAATAAAAAGAATATCTACTCTGATTACTCTGGTTTACTGTATGATTTCCCAGATCCTGACAAATGGTATATACCGTAGCATTGAGCATCGAGCGACAGTTAACTCCAACAAGGAAAGACTCTCGATCGCCACATTTTACAACCCGAAGATGGCTGCGGATATAGGACCGGCACCGAGCCTTGTTACTAAAGAGACACGAGCATTGTTCAGAAAAGTAAGTGTTGCAGATTACTACACGGGTTATTTTTCACGGGAACTAAATGGGAAATCGCATATCGATGTCATAAGGATCCAAGATGAGGAAAAGAAAAGCGTTTAGATGTTATGGACAAATTATGTTTATTGCTATTGCTTTTCATAAATAACAGTTCACAAGTATGTCAAAATCCGTAAATGTGTGTTACCAGAACAATAAGCAATCCAAGTAGCTTAAAAAGTGGCATAAGTTAATTGCAAAGTCTACATTTTGTTGATGATTTGGTCCAACATTTATCTTGACAATTGTATGTAGGATAAAATATTCACACTAAAAGATAAGATCGTTAAATATAGGTTATTGTAAACAACGTTTTCCCAATCTAGAAGTTAGCTTTTGTATTGAACTTATGGAACTTTTGATATGGTATTAAGACCTAAGTTGATCTACTTTACTTCATGCGACTTTAAGCCCAAAGTGCTCAATTTATGAGAAAGTATGCACAGGACAAGAGTTTTACACTAAAAAATAAAATTCCTAATATAAAGATTAAGTATAGAGATCTCTCTTTAATTCACAAATTATCTTTGGGATTCAATTCATATGGTTTTTTTAACAATGCCTATATTCATCTCTTCCTAATCAATTAGTTAGGAAGACTCACCACGTTACTTTCACTATACTTTGAAGATGACACCCTTTCAACATCTTGTACACCATATTTTTCTGTCCTTGGAATATTCTCCGTCTTACGGAGCTCACAACCACAAGACTTGGTGCACCTTCATCGCAATCACAACACCATCACAATCAATTCCTTCACCCTTAAAAATTACAAACAATTTTCGTGCACAAGGGTTCACAATAGTATAGATGTATGGCAATTACACTTAACTACACTTCAGCACAAAACTCCCTACGTAACAAATGCCTAAGTTTTCTTCACAAGGGGCAGTACTTCATAGTTATAATCTTGCTTAAGCACAAAAAATATAACCATATGAGCACCAAAACAAGAACCTTCAAGCTATAAAATCATAGAGATGTTGCAGAGACTCCAACAAGCTTTTCACCAACTATATTCTTCTTAACTTCAACGAAAGCTAAGTCAGAGAACATGTTCCCTATTTTCTGCCCTTGTTTTATTGTCATTTCACCCCTATGAAAACTATCCGTTGTGGTTCAGCAAAGCTGAAGGAATCCCCAAATTTCCGCCGGTAAAGGGTGCATTCCCCTCTTTCCCTCTCTCTCCCCCTTATAATTTCCTCAAAACTGGCAAAACATTCGCCAAATCGTGGGATACGGATTTCCTCCGAATCTTTCCTTTCCGCTTTGCAAAATAGGCATTGTTTTGCAAAGTACATTGGTTATACATGCGTTCTACTTTTTTATTCAAAATGTTTCGTTTAAGCTTTGGAAACATGTGGACTCGTACAGCTCTTTACTTGGCAAAAATATGTTGCGAAACAGTGATCTTATCCCCTTTGGAAACATGTGGACTCGTACAGCTCTTTACTTGGTAAAAACATGTCGCGAAACACTGATCTTATCCCGTCATTACCCAGATACGATACCTTTCAGTTTCCACCGCGCTTTTTAACTCCAAAATGATCACACTTTTCTACCCGAAGTAGTGATTGACAGGTGTATTGCCTTCTGCAATTTATTTTCTCAATTAAATGCATATTTCTCTTTTGTATTTATATGATTTTCGAAAAGGATGTTTCATGAAATAATATTTTGAATGTTGGTAATTCATAACATCATGAACTAATATATTATAATCATTCCTTTCAATATTCTCTTTTCTTTTTACACATATAAACTTGACACATAATACAACATCAACCTAGGTATATACAACGTTTTGACATGTTTTTTACAATATTTTCATTCTTAATTTTATTGCCATCAACCCAAAACATACATCTCGTATTAAAGTAAGTGAATGTAGCAAAGATTATGCAACAAGAATGTCAATGAATTGTTAATCAAACTAGCAGAAATGACTAATCTCAACCGTAATCATCTCAGAGTGAGATGAAGCAATTCAAAAAACAATCATATTGGTCGTTCAAATTGTGTTCACTTTAATTTAATAACATTTTCAAAGAGAACAAAGAAAGGAATAGAAAAAGGAAAGTAGATGGTACATTGTTAGACACGAAACTAAAGACTGAAGCTTCAAAATCAAAATGTTATGCTAATGTCAATATCAACGAACTCTTGGTTGGTTCCCTAGTTCTCTCTCGTCTAGTATCGAGGAGCATCTTCTGACCAAACAAGTATATTGGTGTAGTTCTTTCTAAACTGTTTTTCGACTTTAAGATAGAATATTTAGAAAGCAAGAAAAGGTTGATACTTTGATATCCTTCACTATAGGGAAACAAATTGTACTCTATAATACATCAAGTCTTGAGGAGAAAAATAGCCAAGAATGTGTAATGAATTCATTGATATTACTTGTTCAAACATTACTTAATGTAAAAGGTTGAGTCTAGTTGTACAATATATAGAAAAATTCCGATATTTAACTTAAAACTCTAATGCATTAAGTAGAGAAATTCAATTTTTTATAAATTATTCTTTAAGTTTCTGTTTTTTCTATATAGAACTTAACATGTCCCCGCATCCCAATTGTGAGACAACACTTACTATGGGAATCTTTGTACATGAACAAAAGGAAAAAAGATCAAATTTGGATTCCCAATGACTTTGATATTATATTAGATTCAATAGAAAATGACATATTTCAAACTTAAAACCCTAAGGTATTAAGTGGAAGAACCTAGGCCACCCACAAATGGTTTAGATTGGACCATCATGGCGAGGAGGTGTGTTAACAAAGTGGATTGTCCCTAATTGCTAAAAGATGCCCTTGACTAGTTATATGAATTAAAAAAGGTTTCTCCTACTTTTGAGGTAATTTTAGATATTCTAATATAATACTAAAGTTTAGATTTCTCACTTGGTTGATACTCATCTTGGGCTTTTCTTGGCACTCTTATAAGTCCATCATCATGTACCATTGATGATTGATATTAATCCATCATAAGGAAGGGGAGTGATAATGGTGTGGATTGTCCCACACTTTTTTTTTTGCGGGGGGGGGGTCATATACGAGTTTATGAAGGCCTAAACAGATGATAATATTCAAAAGTAATGGATGTAGCTCATCATTAAGCTTAGGTTTTGTGGCTAAGTGGTCACATTTGTTACAATTGGTATCATAGCTAGCCATGCATCCTGAGTTTGAACCACTATGGGGGTAACTTGGCAACTAAAATTCCATGGGTTGAATAAGTGTCTAAATGCATAGGATCAGAGTTGGCTATTAGGGCATTGATTACAGAGCATGGTAGAATTAATGATTTTATAGAGGTTGGGATATACTTGGGTTTATGGGAGTTTAAGTGAGTGATGATATTAAAAAATAATGGATGTGACTCACCATTAAGCCTAATGTCACTCCTAACATGATCTACCAACATTACTAGTACAACAAGTAACTAAGCAATAAAGGCGCATGTGTGCGTGCAAGCCGAATAGCCATGAGATGTCAGCAATTAGCTGTTGGGCAATGAATGTTGGAATTCAAAGTAAAGGCGGGAAGCTACGAAGAGATGACACATGGCACAAAGGGGTTCTATTCGAGAAATGTTTAAGCGGGTGGTTGAGACCCATTCTGTGATTATTAATACTGTTAATGGGGTTCCAAGGAGCATCAATCAATGCACACACACTAACACAAGTATGTTGAGTCGTTCAGGCCTAAAAAGGTACCTTACTTATACTTTGGGGGCAACTATCTTCTTCTCTTATCTTTGGTGGCTTATAAGGAAGCAAAACTTCTTTCTATTACAAGCACACTCTCACAGCTCACTCCTGTATCACGCACATACAGTCTACACACCTCACGTGGTGTGTTAATACATCATGGTCATTCACTTAATGAACAGTAAACTAACCTATATATCTCTGTAATATATATTACAATATAACAAATACAACCTTTAAGAATCGATGGAGTGGTTGAGTTCCTTTAAGTTACTAGCCATTGAGAACCCCAACAATCACCTTGGAAAAAGAGTTGACCATTAGGGAAAAAAATAAAAGCTAACTTATATAAGGAAGTCTCCTAAAATAGAGAAGGCTTATTTCAACGCCAACTAAGTGGACGTTTTTATGAAAGCTTGTCCATCCAAGGGTAAACTAACACAAGTCCAAAAGAGGCACTCCAAGGATAGTCCACCCAAAAACATGAGAGAGCTTGGGTGAATAGATGGTTGGACAGTTGGCATTAGGCTTGGGATCATTTGTAAGTACCCAAGGGATTTCTTTTATAATAAGGGGATGCTTGGAAATCGGGCAGTATTGTAATTAGGAGGCAAGATGTCTCTTTCTTTAATGTAAACCACTCTTGTACTTCTTCATTAATAAACAAAACTATTCTAGCTCCAATCTATGTCTAAAGCTTATGCGAAAGGCACGATTCTGGAAGAAACAACTACAGCGTGACATTAAGTCTGTTGACAAAGTGGTCACATCTATTCCTTTTCTTTTTTATCTTGAACTTCTGTAAAAGTTGAGGTTGCGTAACAAAGGTTCCTCGTTCTAGATGTTACTTCGAGACTACATTTTCAAAAGCTTAAAAAGAAAACGTGCATAATTATACGCTTCTTTTATAAAGTCGATGGATGAATTGACAATTTCCTGATTATCCTATTTCGCAAAAAGGCCACGTTTCTGATTATGACATGTGAACTCCGGGGGCTGCGATTTCCAAAGGCTCATCTACGGGGGAAGTCATTGCAGCTGAAGTCTACGAAACCGACGGAAAGCACATGGGACGGACTCGTAGAAGCTCGAAACCACATACCAGGTTGCTCACAGCTTTAAGTTGATTGCCGGTCGGTCTAATCCGGATTGATAGGCCAAGTCGGACGGTGTGACCTGTCCCTTGAATGTGGGGAACATTGACTTGGCATCCCGTTTTGTCCTTCTGTGAGTGAATTGGGTTCATTTAACTGTCATTTTAGGTCAAAACTTGGGTAATTGACGTCCCATTCGTGAAGATAGTGTTAGGATCAATGATTTTCCTGAATACAGTGTGTTAACATAAATGATGATGCACATTTTAAAAGAAAAGGGATTTTATTATTTTGTAACAAATTTTATAACCTACATTGGTTACGAAGATGTCAAGAATCTAGAGAAGTCTATATTATTTAAATTTATTTAAAAATTATTTTAAAGTAACATATATTCCTCTTTTTGAGTTGATTTTAAGGAAAAGAAAATCTCTTTGTCTGTTTGTATTATTTTAGTAAGTTTGTATTCATCTAAAAAACATATTTAGTTATTGCACAGTTTTCCAAATGATTTAAGGTGTCCTTAGTATAATTGTTTAAGAGCGATAATGAAAGGTTTAAGAGTGTAACATCGCGGTCTATGATGGAAATTTAATTAAATCACGGATGGGGACCCTAGTGTTTTTTTTTTTTTTTTCTCTCTCTCTCTCAATGATTGATGTGGACTAGGTGAGCTTCAAGTGTTTTAGACATGTTGCAATAGCAGTTTTTACTATCCTAAAATTTTCGTCAAACCATGCGGATGCAAAAATGATGATTAAGAGAAAGTAAAGTCCAATTTTTCTCGGAATTGTATGATATAAATATTTGTCGTAACATGCCTCCATATGTTTTCAACATAAAATAGAACATAATCTTGGAATGTGTGGGTATTGATCTTGATGGGACGGACCGTGGCTGCGTGGACAACTGGGAAACATACCGCTATGCTAAAATAGTACGCTTTTGATGAGGTCTAGAAATAGAATATTAATTCTCATGTTGACCCCGAAAGCGCCTGGTTATTGTTGCTCTAACAAATTAGCAAATAATTAAATCAGCAGCGCAGAAAAAGAGCTGGAGAGACTTCTTTAAGGACTCCTTCAAGTTGGTGTTTCTCCGATTCAATTCACCTTCCAATTAAAGATCACAAACAATAGCAGGAATTGGATTCTTTACGGTAGCTTGCTTTTCGTCAACAATTGTGTGTTAACTTGAGGCTTTTTTATTTTTGAAAGTTTGTATCTTGTTTATTCAAATATCTGACATCATTATTGATTAACCTAATGGTCAAAAATCAAACCAATTTAACTAGAAAATGAAAGTCATCTTCTCCACATCCTTGCTTCTCTCGTATTCCTTTTTCTATGAACACGTTCTCTTTTTCTCATGCATTTTCTATCTTTAAAATCAACTAACACAACTCTTTCATCTTTTATTTTAGATCAACTTCTCTTTGTTGCTTATAAGATGACTTTAGCCATAGATCATGCATTCACTAAATCGAAAGCATCCACTTCATCATACAATTTTGATAAAAAAAAATTGCTAAAATTCATTTGGGTTACGAGAAAGATAAAGTTACGAAGTAATAAAAAGACTATTAAAAGAAAAAGATAAGAGGAAATAGAAAGAAAAGACGACTATGTGAAGGAAATTAAATTTACCCCTTGAGCCACACAATTCCAAAGCAATTAACTATAGCTTATTGGGGAGGGAGTGCTTTTCATGCTGAATTGATTGACAACTTCCCATCTACTATTGCAATTTATATAAGCTTATATTCTCTCATGTTATTAGACTCTAGAATGACATTGATGTTATCTATTAGCATAAGCCATGAGTACCTCCTGTTAGCAGACAAATTACACTATCAAACCAAACCAAACCTTGTAAAGTCTCATCACCAAATCAGCCCCTTATAGCAAATAATTCTAGATTAGAAAACATGGATTGTTTCTTTTTTTGCTCTATGTTGTGCTAATGAACTATCTTTTGCTTCTCTTGTTCAAGGAATAATAAGAGCTTTAGTTATATATATAAAAGCAAATAGATTTATAAATTTAAGATATAACTGTACATGATAAGACTAAGGGCATACCTTTAGATTAAGACCACATACAAATACAATGTCACATCAAATAAAAAAGTAGTCTCATCTAATATCTAAGCATATTGAATATTCATATTTTTAGTCATTTTACATTGAAATATCTCTCTAATAAGTTTCTTCTTGAACATCTTCTTTACATTGAAAAATCCCTCCAATAAGTTTCTTAATAGCTTTAAGAGTAACATTTTTATTTTTTGGTAGAAATGTAAGTTTACATTAATAAACAATTGTGTACAAAAATACAATGGCACATCCCAACATTCCAAGAATTATGATTACTACAAAAAGTTGAAAGGTGGAGTCTCCAAATCTCACTCAAAATAATATTTTTCTGTGAAAATTTTATATTTTTAAATAAAAACTCTCTCATTCAATTTTCCTACTTTAGCTAATAGAATTAGAATATCAATTATTCTATTATGAAATTGTCTTCTATTTTATTCTACCCATATATAATAAATGCAAGCCAAAAAACTTATTTTAAGAAACTTTGCAGCCAAATGCGTTTCTTTAGTTGTTTTGATTATCCCTGACAATTCTTTATTCTATTATCCAAAATGAAGTTAAATTCCATTCTATGCAAAGATAGCCTTTCAAATCATTCTCTCTTCCTAGATAGCACAAACAAATGAGGAAAATATTGATTTAAAAATACTTGCCTTGAAACTCTTTCATTTTGTATGGAGAAAAAACCACTAATAGGTTCCACATGTGCTTTGTTTGGGCAATTATATTCCAATCCCTGGCTCTCTTAGTACTCAATCTATCATTAGCTTTGCTAAAACAAACCTAATTCTAAGCAATCTTAGATTTATACCTTTCCAAATTTTAGACCTAACCAAAGAAATATCCCCATTATTTGATCTATTTACTTTGATATTTTGCTTGGAAGTATAAAAAGAGATGTTCAATAAGTATGCTTTGAGAACATGATCACAAGCGTTTTTGTCTTGAGTAATTCACAGACGATATCACTTAAATCGTGATGCTAGATAGTCATTAGAAACAATTCACAGCAAAACATTCGTTAACAGAACAATAGCAACTTATTTATTTTTCGTTTATGCATAGCATAATAAACAGAACATAACTATAACAAACCACAAAGCAAACCATTTCTTTTTTCCTTTTCTTTTTTTTTCTTTTTGCATCGCGACATATAAGACTCGGGAGTGTTTACGACTGGAGAACACTCTAGCCAGAGGCCTTTATTGCCACACCACACCATGATAGAGGACTCGTCTTCCAACCTAATACGTGAAATATCTTTTCGATCATCAAGCGGTAGTGCTGCCTTCCCCACTTCCGATTCTCATTTTCTCCAAGTTTGTTTTCCCATTCAGATTACGGGAAAAGAAATCTTCGACATATTCTTCCATTTGAATGCTCTTAAACAAGGATGGATTTTCTGGGTTTAACAAGCTAGGGGCAGGCCCAACCGTTGCTTCTAATTTTGGGTTGAAGAACATAGCGATTGAGATCCTCTCTTTCTCCGAGTTCACGGCTACCCTGTGCTCGATGCTGGGATAGGCCCCATTGCTTAAGATCTGCAAAAAACCGAAACACCAGCTGTTATATTTCAGTTCTTCGGTTTTTTGTTGACTCTTGTCTATTTAGTGCAATGCTAACTGGCCATACAACTTATGACGGTTATTGTGTATAAATCAGCGTGAATATGCATCCTAATGGTTACAAGTTGACAATGGTTGGATGATGTTTGCGATTTCGTTGTCTACATTATCTGCCTTATCTTCAGCTTCATTCATAACATCATCTCCTTGCTAAAGGATAATAAGAACGTGTAATTTCAGCATAAAAATGATGAAATATTCATACAAAAACGCATTTCATTTTATTTACCTTTTTTGCCGCTGACCTTTGACCAATAAAAATCAAATGCGATGCCTAGGGCTTCAAAACATCTAGAGAGATTTTAAGCATCACATGTTTCTCTTCCTAAAATTTTAGGGAGAAGAAAAAAAATACTTGTATCTTCTTTAGTAATATATAATACTTGACCTTTTATTATAAATAAAATAATAATAATAATAATAAAACTTCCGCCTGACAAACCTCCATTATATCTCCTACGTTCACAACGAAGGCATCCGGAAGGAGGTTCACTGGCATCCAAACACCATTTTTCTTTATCTGGAGACCCCCCTTTCCCTTAACTTCATGAAGGATGGTAATACCACTGCCGTCCGAGTGAGGGGAAAGTCCCACGACAAGTTCTGGCTGAGGGCATGGAGGGTAGTTAGTGATCCTCACTGCTTGCATTCCGTCTTCAAATAACTGCATCTCTTTGATGTCCATGCCAAGAGCTTTTCCCATCAACGTCGTAAGTGTCATGGCAAGGTTTTGCAACTCCGAGAAGTATAATTCCAAGGCATTCCTGCATGAAGTGGAAACTATGAAAGAGGTTCATAACACAGGAGGCAGAGAGCAGGAGGCAGAGAGCGGGAGAGAGGAGGAAGGAGAGGAGGGGGGGGGGGGGGGGGGGGGGGGTGCAGAAGAGAGAGAGAGAGAGAGAGAACCGTAAGGAGGAAGGAAGCTCTGGGAATAAATATGGCTTTCTTTTGTGGATAGGGTTGATTATCATGTAGAACCTATCTCCCCAATCAAGTTTCTGATTCTTATGTCGAACTACTGTTCCGTAGCCTTCAAATTCACCTGGTCTTAGGCTGTATTTCATTCTCTCTTCCCAGGAAAGACTGAAGAACGCTTCAATCTCATATTTCAGCTTCTCTAAAAGTGAAAAGCAAACGCCATGGTTCACCAGCTGTAAAACAATACAACAATCTCTTATAGTATATTGTTCAAATTTTTATTTTGGTTAAGGAAAAGAAGAAAACATAATAGACATGGAGGTGTGCAATAATATTTGTTAGTTTCTTTAGAAGTATGCGCAAACAAAATAGATTCTAAGATTTAAGGCAAAACGCGTTAAGAACCTGAAAAAAGCCCCATTCTTTGCAAGTTGAGTGCAACTTCTCTAGTTCTAAGTCTTGGGCCTCCCCTAAGATCAATTCTTTCATGTCAATAGTGGGAACCTTTGGCAGGGGACCGCCATCAGGGAGAGCAATAGGTTCTTGATCTGGAAGAATGTATTTCAGCGGAACTGCAGTCAATGGCTCTCTGGTGAATTCCATTACGCTGAAAGCTGGTTCCATTGACGCCATCGCTTGATCTTAGAAGTTGGTATTTGTACTTCTTGATGCGGTGGATATTTATAGCCTTCAAATAGATTTTTTGCCCAAAAAAAACTGAAAATCATATTTTCTCAACACGAAGCGTACTCAAACGGTCAATTCCTTTGACGAATAAATACGAATCATCCTTTTCTTTCTGGCTATTATTTTTATCTCAAGAAGAAGGGGCTGCATTGCTTTGACATAGTTACGGATACTAGTATTGCGGCAAAAGTTAAAAGGCTGGCATTGCTTGAATTTAAGGCAATTAATTTTCAAATATATTCTCTCTTTGCAACTACACGTGGTTGATATCCTATACCATTACCTTCAATAAGCCGGCACAATTTCTTGCATATGTAACACATGTTAGGAATCCCTGAACATGTTACAAAAGGCAACAGAAAAACAACAAAGGAAATGTTTAACTCACACCTTAAACTTTCTAACCTAAACAATAAATGTACTTCTAGCAGCAAAACTGACAAAGGATCTGGCATCTTCCATAGAAAAAAGTACTCATATTTATCCTCGTGGAAAACACTAGGTCGTAGTTATCAGCCACTTCAATTGCTGTAGTGTTTTCTGTATAGAATTTTAGTCTTTTATTAAGAACAATTTTTTTTATTCCGTCAAACAAAAAAAGGTTATCTAATTAAGAAGCACGTATTTTGTGTGCATAGTTGGAGATCAAATGAAGTTTTAGTGAATGTGTAGTTATCACATTGAAAGACTATGGCGTATTTGTTTTTGGAGCACGGAAGAGATCCATGAATAGCCCTACTTGGAGGAGATAGATAAAACCATTAACTACTATAAAAGGCAAGAAAACTAAGAAACTAAAAAGGGGCAGAGAGTTTTGGAGGTGAAAAGCATAAATAAGGAAGCAAAGTTTAAAGTTGGTGGGGGATCAATGTCAATAGTTAGCTGAAGGAGGTTGGGATCGAAGCAATTAGTGTTTTATCAGCTTTTATGATTACTTAGCTTCTAGAGCGATGGAAGTATGGGTTTCAGGAAAGGAGGATTCAATTGCATGCATGATACTTGGTGTTTTGCTATTGAGAAATTAACTGTTCAAATTTTGATTCGTTTATTAAAAATTGTTATCTCATATTAAAGTGATAGAACTTTTAGGTAAGGTTCAAATGTTGATTTGTTTCCTTAATTCATGAGTTAAGGGTTAGATTTTAAATTGAACTTGAAATTTTCTTTACCTGATATCATTGTCTAAGATTAAAACTATTTCAAATCCTATCATCTTGAACTCCCATGATTCGTACAAAAATGCTGAGGACTATTTTACCATGTTAGAAAGATATAATTTGTGCGTTATGTCTGAATGTAAATTTATACTTTAACATATAATTAACTTAGAATTAAAAGTCAAGCTTTTTTCCGAATAAACCTACTGTTGCAGCAGGGAAGAGCAGCAATTATTTTGCCACAAACATCGAGACTGCAAATGTTGAAAGGATAATTCAGATGTTGAACGCTGCATTTAATTTTGCCCCGAATTCATCTTTATCATGAACAGAAAGGGCAAAACACATCAATCAATCCCTGAACACATAGCACTTCTAATTGTCTTATCACTATTGCAGGATCCGGAACTCGTCTGAGTAGCGTCATGGCTGACGGATTAGGGTTTTGTCCCCAACTTTTACCCAAACATGATGTGATTTATTAAAAAACGTGCTTCAATTCGAGACTTTCCTTTTGAAAAGTTGTAGCTAGGCCGACACCTGAAGTTACACGATGAACTTAACTACCCTGGATCATAGCTTCGTCATCGGTGATGGAGGTAACAGCGGCATACAGTCGTCATCAGTGACGAATGGTAACAGCGGCATACAGTCGTCATCAGTGACGAATGGTAACAGCCCGCAGAAGTTTTCTCAATGCAAGTGTATTAAAAATCAGGCCAGGCTTCTATCAGATAGCTCTTGCAGGTAGACTAACGGAAACTTGCTTTTATCCTTATCTATCCAACATAGAGAGACCATTGCATTCAGTATCCTTTTTTTTTGTTTTTTTTGTGCCCTCAATCGGCATGCGTTGTCATTCAGTGGATGTGGGTATATTTAGTTAGTGGTTGCTTACGTAATTGCTCTAAACTTAGTTTAATCCAACTTCATCAAGTTATTTCTTGAATTTTCTCCCCAGAAACCGGTCCACTAACTTGGATTTCTCTATAATTACTTGTACACTAAATAAAAATGCAAACTTTGACTAGATTTACAATCCTTTATGATTGGCTAGCGAGTTCTTATTTTTATATAGTTGACATCACACGGCTATCTAGAAATATTTTTCAGTACAAAGGCTAACAACGCCGGTGACGTGCATTGCTCAGAAAAATGATTGGCTAGCGAGTTCTTATTTTTATATAGTTGACAACACATGGCTACCTAGAAATATTTTCATTACAAAGGCTAATAACATCGGTGATGTGCAATGCTCAGAAAAAGCATGACTTGATATAGTTAGATGGAATAAGCAAGCATAAATTTATTTTATAATTCATATGTAGGGATAGATTTTCTATAGTAGAAGTGATATTTCATTTTTATTTTTATTTTTTATTTTTTTTACTTTTTTGTCTTACGCACACACCCAGGAGGGAGAGGGGACTCGAACCCATGATCGTGAGATTGGCGGTTAAGGTTTGGCTTATAGAACACTACTAAGCCAGGGGTCCCCCTAAAGTGATATTTCACTGATTTCCCTTAATTAATTTGTATTGTAATTTCTACAGTTCACAATTGAAAAGTAGGTTAGAAGTATTTTTTTAGTATACTTAGATTGGACAAATTTGGCAAAGTATTCTTGCATAACAAGGCTTTCATAGGAATATCAACTATTGGAACTATAAACTACAATAAATAATTAAAGTAACTAAAAAAAAGGATCTAACTACAAGCTTCTTAGACTTTTTTTTAGCATGTATTTATTGCATATAATCTAAATAAAATCATAGACATTTGCAAAATATGACTATTAAAATACTAGTTTTATTTGCTAAAATCAAGAAAGTATTACGTGAGAAAGCATATCTATTTATGAATATTAAACCCTCTTAAATGAATATTTTATCATGTCATAATTAGAAGATTCTAAATTTGATTTTTTCTTAAATGGATTGTAAAATTGGGGTATGTTCCTAAAATTTTATATTCTTTTATCTTTTCATAAATAAGCTTACATATTGATTAAAAATAAAAAATAAAACACAATAGGACTTGACAAAATTGACTAGCAAGTTCTAGTGAAGCAAAAAGTCAGTTAAAATCTTTAAATAATGGAGGCAGAATACTTGGCCATTCTCATGGAAGCAACGTGAAACTCACAAAAAATGATGTATGGATAAGGAAGAGGTGCAAGGAAAGTAGAGCATAAAGCATAAACCCAAATACTGCATTGATGAATAATCTACTTTAGAGTCAGGACCTTCCCGACAGAGTGCCAGAATATTTCTGCCAAATAGTCCACAATCAGGATACTTTAGAGTCATCAGATAAGACTTCACTTTAAGTGCGTTTGAAACTGCCATCATATCATGATAAAACCTAAAACCTTGTGGAAGTAATGTGGGTCATTTGCGTACTTACATTACTTCAACATTATTTATTCAATTTATGTTAATGTCGAATCTAGTTGTCTAGTTAGCAAGGATGTGACTCAGTTAGTACTCTATGTTAAATAAAATCAAAAAGTTTTAAATTTGACATCCAATTCTCTTGCACTCCCATTTATCTTGTAAAAAGAAAAAAAATTGGGTGTCAGAGCTAGTCAGTTAGCCTTTGTACAAGCGAACGATAAGATGTATAGAGATGGAAGTCCAGGCTTATTTATGATGTTGATTCTGGACAGAAAATTATAAGTTCTAATTTGCCACGGTAAGAAGAAGAAACAAATACGTTATAAAGCAAAATATCATTACATTGGTGTGAAGACGTTGACCCTGGAATTGAAGCTTGAGTAGGAAAAATTATAAAATAGTCTTGTAAAATTGAGTAAGCTCATAAATTATCTAAGAATATAGCTGTCCTTACAAAAGCCATCATCCCATCAATAAAATACACTGGAAAACTATTATTTCCATTACCCTTTATAAAAAGTCTTAATTCAATGAGTCATGTGCCTTCACAATATCAACTTTTAATGTAAACATGGGATTATTTTTCTCTTTATGGTATCCATGGAGGATCCCTTGAACCAAAAGAATATAGTATGATATCTTTCTATCTTTCACAAGAACTAACTGACTCTTGGATATGATACTTGGGAGGATGGTGACTACCTTTTAATGAAGTAGTTTCGCCACACATTTGTATTTGACATTGTAGCACGAAATCAACCTATAATGGATACCTTTATAGGATTTCGAACTTTTGGGATTAATGAGAGGTATGTGGCATTAGTTTCTCTAAGCATATGTCTTGACGTGGAAAAGGATTGGATGGCCCTCTCTTGCTATCTTCCAAGAAGCTTTAAAGATTCTAGCATTCTAGCCCAATGGCCATAACATCAACACCATTCCAAAATTTAATAACATGAGAAAAGCTAATCTTATATATATTGTAGTAGTGGATAGGAAGTTCTTAATCAATTCAATGAGGAAAGATCCTATTCCCTAATGACCTAAAGTTAATTGGTCTAAAATTGTATAGTTCAAGTTAATTGATCCTTCGACACTCAATGATAATATGGTTGGCAATTCAAAATCAATTAGCTATAAGAGATAAACTCCATGTTCTTGAAGATCAACTAGATAAAAGTTAGTACTTGTGTTATACTTCTAATGAATCTTGAAATCATATCTTTTCAAATTGTCTAACCTTAATTGCAATGTGGTGATGCTACTATTCCTATCATGGCAAGCAAGGATTGGGTGGCTAATCTTTTAAGGTGGTATTGTATTACATTTGGAGGGAAAGAAATAGAAGAATATTCAATGATAAACGTTTAGACAGTTCAACTATTATTGTTAAAATCAAGAAGGACGTGAGAAAGAAGATTTCATATACTAGAGGAATAAAGCCTATAAATTATAATAAATTCTTACAAGAGCTTTGGAATTTACCAAATGCAGTGTTTGAGCTTAAATGATGATGATGTAATTGAACAATCTTGTAATTCTTTATGGTGATATATAATTCTTGACCTTTTACTAAAAAAATAAAAGATTGGGTGGCTTTTTCACCACACAACAAAGAGAAAATTTCAAGGCATCTATTGTCAAATTTATTTTTAAATCTTTTGTTTATACTATTTGGAACAAAAGAAAATAATAGAAAATTTAGAAACAATGTGAAGTCTAATAATTTAACTCTTGAAGCTATCAAAAAGCTTGCAAGAGATATATTTCATTTCTTTTAAAAGATATCAAAAGTTGCTGAAAACCTATATATTCACCATGCTTGAAGGCTTGGGGAGACCATATTTGATGTAATGTAATATTGTGTAAGGTTTTCTCATGAGATTATGCCTCTAATCATCTTGTATTAATATATTTTATATATAAATTCTTTTCTTATCAAAAAAAAGTTTGTAAATTATCTACAAGATTTGGATACATCTAATTAAAGTGTAACACCTTCCTATTGAATGCAGGCCTTAAGAATTATTTAAGATTTTATTTAGTAAGTGAATTCGATTATACACATGAGGAGGGTGGAAGCAAGGACATGGCCTTCAATCAGTTTATTATAGTGGCTTTTTCGTTGATGATACTAGCCCATTTATGTGGGCTTACGAGCTTTTGGCCCATTACACATTGATTCGTATCAGCAAATGGCAAGCCGGATGTCTTCTCACATCTTTCACGCCATAATCACAGGCGAGTTACAAGTGGTTATGTACTCTGAGGAACGTAATAGTCTACATCTAACCAAGATATTAACCAGAAAAATTTGTTTTATATGTTTCCCCTATTCTAACGTTCCATAGAATTTCAATCTTAATGGAACTTTTTCTTCCTTTCTATATTTCACTTTGACCTGATCACTCGATCGGCATCAACAATACAAGTGACTGCTAGCTAAAGCCGTATTTAGCACTCAATGTAAATCAAGCTAAATAAGCCTGGAAATTTTATAAAAGACTGCTTGTAACGTTTTAAATTAAATATAAATAATTAATCTCATAAATGTAAGAAAATTGTGAAGACTGAGCCAGGTAAAATTATTGTTAACATGCATCTTCATGTTTGTGCTCGATTCTTCAATTAAGAATCATGTGAATAAAATTATTTTTAGCATGCATCTGCATGTTTCTGCACGACTTCAATTAAGAATTATGTGGATTTCCAGCAAGACCATTGAATAGCACGATAACAGCTCAAGACAGCAACTTCAGCATCAAAAGGAGAGAACTTTCTCTACCTCAAACACCTTGTACACTGGAAAATCTATCGTAATATCTGGAGTTGAGGACGTAGCCGAGAAGCCCATCATCAACATCCCACCTAAGTACACGCGAGATGATCAGGACCCTTGATTTTGTTTCTGTTGATTCACAATTTCCACTTGTGCAAGGCATCGACCATTAAAGATTCTTGAAGATTGCGTGGTTTTTGAATTTGAGGTACAATAGTTTCGTCTAGGGTTGGTGATATCACAGCTACTTAGAGTCTCAGGACAAATCTGAGCTTTTGTGTTACAATTCAATACTTAATTCAAAATTCAGCGGCTGGCCTTGGGCTAGAATAGCCTTGATGTGTAGATCTACGCCTCATTACTAATATTAATTATGTAACAAGTGCTGCTTAAATTTTAGTCTTAAAAAAGGAGGAAAAAAAAAATTGGTACGACTTGTGCATTAACACAAAAGAATACGATCAGGTGATTTTTCCTTTCCCTGTTCAATGACAGGATGTCTGACAGAACTCAAACATCGAGACAGTTGACTTTTCCACACGTATTCGTGAATATTGTAATCAAGTTTCTCGCCAGGGGAGCAAATAAAATCGTTAACTTGCTCTGTAACCTTCCGCATAACTGGCAGCGCGATTGTGAAGATAGAAAGCCTGTCCAGAAAGGGATCCTTCGATTAACTTGCTTATTTATTTATTTATTTTTATTTTTTATTTTGTCTAAGCAGAGATGAGATAGGGATTTAAGGGTTTATTGAGGAAAAGGAAGGTTCAATCTTAAACTCCTATGTAGTAAAGCTCCCAAATGTTACGGAGGTGCCAGGCTTGGGCTTTACTTTGTTCCTCTTCTTCTCTTTTCGAGCCTATAAACAGTTGTCCAGCAATAGAACTAGATTTATGTTATGCAAGAATTGAATTCAAACATAGAAAACATCAACTTAGGAGAGTCAATTACTTGAAACACTGCGATAAGATTCAAATTTTCAATTTATCGTTTCATTGTGAAGCTGAAGCTGAATTTTCTGGTCAATTTCTTATTTCCCCTGTTGACATTGGCATTCGGGTTTAGGGAACATCAAGCATAGGACAACAGAAGCTCAAAGAGAGAGAGACCATCAAATGCTAGAAGATGAAGCCCGAGTATGAATGCTTATTGTTACTCATAATCCATTAACTCTTAAATCAATTTATGAGGAGAAGTAATTTTATTGTCTTCTTTGATCGAATAACTGAATACATATCCGAACTCTACTTTTATAAACAAAATCACAAATCACTAAGCATGATTTCTTTTCTGTGCTTGTGTTATCTCCCACTTTGTCCCTGAATTGAAATGGTTAGGAATCATCACAATCTGAAGAATAAATCAAGATTTTCTTTCTTGACTAGTGGTTTCCAAAGACGAACCAATTTGATTATCCTAACCGGGAGGTCTCATTTCAACGTGTTCACACTCACCATGGAACCGTGCCGTTTCCAAACGGCAACACTTATTATGTTCACTCATAACTTGAGGTTCCGACTGTCAGGCCACCTTGTCTTTTATTTGAACAATTTTCCTCATGATTTACCTAACATGCGCCAAAAGTTTTTATAATGATGGGGATAGAAGTACCCTCACCGGAAATCTTCAAACTTGTGAATTCTTATTGCCAACTTGATGCCTTCTGGCCCTAATGTCTTCTAGTCGTTTCTTTTATTTCACAAAAAAGCTGTTTGGATAAAGGAAATAACTATTGCCACTTCTCCTAAGGACAGGTTAGTCCTCCCTGGACTCTAAAACGCCCTGAGATGACAACGTTGGCAACTTGCAAAGCAAAGGAGGCCTATTTCTCAAGCCACACTCACGTGTGTTCTCGTACTTCTACCCCTTTGACCAACTCCAAACTCATCTTTCTGTTGCTTAAACAAAACTTCCTCCTCTAAGAAGCCAAAGCAAAAACTGGAAACCCCATAGAGTACGTCCATGTTGGGTTAGCTGATAAAAAAGAAATGCAACTCATGCTAGCTTTGGGGATCTGCGGAGATTGCTTTTCCTCAAAACCTATGTCTGCTTCTTCCTCCTTTGCAGAATGACTTTCCTTTCCCTTTCCGCGGCTTTTGAATTTGTGTAACGTGGGTTATGTTTTTACATGAAGATCGTAAAAAGTGATGCATGCGGTTTAGTTGGAAGAAACATTTCGGTAGCAGCTACACATTTGGAAATACATACGGAACTGGAATGGTTTTAAACATTGTTGGACCTCTTCATTTACTATCTTGAAGTGACAAATTACTTGAATTTGAGCATGGAAACATGTCTAACAAGTGTCAATAAGACATGCTGCCTAGATACCAGCCATCAAAGTACACTTTCGAACTTTGTTCATCTCCTTTTTTTTTTTTAAAAAAATAGAAGTATAAGTTTTCATTAATAAAATTTAATATAAAAAAATATAGGAGTATACCTAATATTATAATAATTACAAAAATTATAAAAAAATAAAAATTTGAAGCTTTCAAATCTCATTCAAATGACATTTTCTTATAAAGATTTTATATTTTAGAATAAAGAAACTCTTTTTCATACAACTT
Organism: Casuarina cunninghamiana; assembly: GCA_028551485.1. Taxonomy (NCBI): domain Eukaryota; kingdom Viridiplantae; phylum Streptophyta; class Magnoliopsida; order Fagales; family Casuarinaceae; genus Casuarina; species Casuarina cunninghamiana. The sequence continues at coordinate 5,869,580 of CM052366.1, read as the reverse complement.
TTCTTATTTTAGCCAATAAGATAAAAGGAAGTAAAAAGAGAGAGTTAATAGAAGGATCATAAAAACATGATCAAGTTAAGTAAGAATCTCCCATATATATATGTCTGAAGTATGCAGGTAAACAACTTATCCTGTACCTGTCTAAGCATAATCATGCAGAAGCTTCAAACTGGGGAAGGTTATAACACATACAGGCATATTAGCCGCCTATATGTTGCACCGCTGGATGTGAAAGCCAAAGCCGGAACTTCCGGCGGCAGCTCGCCATGTGCTACAAAACCACCGACGCGGCATCCGAAGTCATAACAAGGTTTTATCTCGGACGCACCGAACTCATTCACAGGCTTCTAATTACTTGAAGCCACCCAATTGCCAGCTCTATTTCTCTGGAAAATTATCGTATATGTATACTTCAAGCATCGAACGCCATGCACCCATAACCCTGTCTCCTCCTGTCTTTCCTTCTTGTTTCTGCCACCATTACCTATATAAAGTCCTTGAAAAACTATTCTACCATCAAATTGAAGTTCTCTCTCCTTCTGGGTACATCATTGTTGGTTTTTCCCTTAGAGAATTACCAATTTATTCCTCCTGATACAAATAAGTCTCCAAAACATCAACTTCCAGTCCTTCCTCTCGCCATGGCATTATACATGGATCATGGAATTTCAGAGATATTGTTGCTTTCAGTCTTTGTGAGTTTCTTCTTGGTTGTTTCTGCTGGTACTTTCGAAGAAAACTTTGATAGAACGTGGGGCGATAATCGTGTTAGGATGCTCGATGGGGGGCAGCAGCTCACACTTACGCTTGACCGGATATCAGGCTCCGGTTTCCGATCTAAACGACAATATCTGTTTGGAAGGATCGACATGGACCTCAAGCTTGTCGCTGGTGATTCTGCTGGCACCGTCACGACTTTCTATGTAAATTTGTCTCCCCATTGTGACATATCTCTTCTAGTTACTGAAAGACCACATATTAGGCTTGATCGGCTTCTAGTATTGGATATTAGGCTTTCTGTTCTTCTCCTACAGGAAGAACTGAGAAGTTGAATCTGCAGTTTACTAACTGAGAAGATATGCCTTTCTTTCTTTCCTTTCTCTGCAGTTATCATCAGAAGGACCAAAACACGACGAGATCGATTTCGAGTTCTTGGGGAACTTGAGTGGGGAGCCCTATATTGTGCATACAAATGTCTATGCTCAAGGAAAAGGGGACAGAGAGCAACAGTTCTACCTTTGGTTCGACCCAACAAAAGACTTCCACACATATTCCTTTGAATGGCAACCGCAAAGAATCACGTAAGATATATTTATATCTCGATTCTACTTCCACAAGAGGCTCTGTCTCTGAACTACAGGAAGATCTTGATGAAACAGAGCGTTTTTCTTTTTCGAATGATGAGCACAAATCCTGAAGAAATGTTTTTGCCTTCACACGTCAAAACAGGCTTTTTTGAACGTAAAATATACTTTAAACTCGCAATTGTTTCGTCAGATGCGTAGTTAAAATACATTTATATAGAAGTACCATTAATTTGAGCTACAAACTTCTAAAAGCTTGCTATATATCTGTTTTCGCAGTTTTTTAGTAGATGAGATCCCCATAAGAGTATTCAACAACGACGAATCCATTGGGGTTCCGTTCCCTGCCGACCAGCCTATGAGGCTTTACTCCAGCCTCTGGAACGCCGACCAGTGGGCAACAAGAGGTGGGAGAGTGAAAACAAATTGGACCAATGCTCCTTTCACTGCCTACTACCGTAACTACAAAGCTAATGCCTGCGTCTGGTCTAGTGACTCATCTTCTTGTGCTTCATTGTCAAGTAGTGCCTCAAGTAATTCGCAAACACTAGGGCTGGACGCAAAACAGCGAAGATTTCTCAAATGGGTGCAGAAGAAATTCATGATTTACAACTATTGCGCTGATCTTAAGAGATTTTCTACGGGTCGCCCACGGGAGTGCCGGCGTCGTAGGTACCTTTGAAATGAAATGTTGCTTTTATGAGTCTGTAAATCTACTGGGAAGTTATTGGGGATAAATAGCAGTTGATTTGTGATTATTTCTTCTTTTTATTTTTTATTTTTTATTCTTATTGGTATAGGCCATGTAATGTTCCGTAAAACAGCTGAAATCTCGTGCTATGTCCTTGAATAACTTTACCTAGAGGAAAATAATATGAATTGGGTATTCACGATAGAACCATATGTATGATACATTGCAAAATATATTGCTTTCTAACTATGAACTGGAGGGACTACGATCCATTTTCAAAATTCCTTCTTTTTTAATAGCGATTTCATTTGGATGCCATCCAATCACAATATAATGTCCTGCTACACAAATTGCTTGAACGGTTTGTGTGACAAGTGTGCAAAGGTGAAATGGAGGCTCATGGTCCCAAAAGGACAAATGTATTATTTAAATGGACCAGGCACTAATGATAATACTTTAAATGTGTCAACCAAGAAAAAAAAAACTCCCGATAATGTCGAATTCTCATTTGTTTCAATTCGTGAAGATAGGTGTTTAGAGGACCATGGATTCAGCAAGCTCTCCTCCCAAAAATAATTTACAGGCATTTATTGAACCAAAATCTAATTGCATGCAAACTAATCATCTTTACAGTGGGTGTGAAAGTCTCCTCATTATCTCAACCCCCCCCCCCCCCCCCCACCAATTGTTGGCCACCAACTTGAACTTATATCTCTATACACTCCCATCAGTATTATATTTTACTTTGTGCACCTATTTACACCCAACTACCTGTCATCCACGAGCTGCTAGAATCAAGTCCCTTGTATATTTCTCCACAAGGGCTCGTAACTCCCGTTCCATAGCCACTACCTAATTACTATACACAATATCTCCTAATAGGACAATGGTTCTCGTATAGCTGAAACAGAGGCTACAAATTGTTTACAGATAGGTGCAAGAGAATCCATCAAAACGTACTCGGTAATGGGATATCTAGGTGTCGTTGATGGTAATTTAGAACAAATGTAATCTGTGGTTCATATGGGTGGCTTTATGGGTTTGTTTGATTGGTAGAGTCTAGTAGGTTATGGAGATACCTAAGGTACAGTCTCTAGGTAAGGCTCCTATGGTGACTCCAAAAAGTGCTCTCGAGTCGGTCTCAATGGCGTTTTGGGTAATTGCCCAAGAGTTAGTGTCACTTATGTGTTCAAGGACTCCTCAATTGAGAAATCATAATGATCAAGTAAAGGCTAATCATTAAGTTGGCGAGAAGTACTATTTAAGGATATTCCGACCCAAAATTTGACATCCCTATAGTGAAGGATTTCCTAGAAATAGAATCATAAAAGTGTTACTCTGGGAGCATCAACACCTTAACTCTTGAAGATATTCTAATATTGGAGGCTCCCATATAATATTTCATATGAGATGCAATATGATATGACTAATGATGGTAATATATTTACTAAGTATATAGCAATAAGGATACATTTCCCCAAAATCAAGCAAGAACTTGAAACATTTATGCCTTAGCAACATTAAGAAGGCATTGATGTTTATATTCTATAACCCCATTTTGTTAGGACATGTAAATGCAACTACTCTCATACAAAATTCCTTGAGATCAAACAACAGAAAAAAGAATGGAGCCAAAAAAAATTCAGCACCATTATTAGAATGAACAAATTGTACTTGACAACCAAACTGAGTGGATGTCATAAGAATGAATAATTGAATGATTGGCAATACTTGGTCCTTAAGCCTAAGTAGAAACATCCAAGTAGCTTATGAGACGTCATCCACTATGGTTGAAAATTGTGACCTATTATGAATTTGAATTTGAAGTCGGCCTTAAAGGTCCATGGAGACCAACTAAAAGATTACACTAGTTTTGGTCTCACTTTCTAGAGAAGCAAACAAGTTTTCTTGGTCAACGGACATGCAGAGCATGAAAAATCATGAGGATGTTTCGAACATTTATCATGTATAACAAGATATTACGGAGAAAGATGACCAAGACATATGTGCCACAAATCATAATCTATATTAAAAGTGCCTTTATATGAAATTTCAAGTTTTTTACATTAAAAGAAGCTTTTAAAATACAAAGTTGAAGCCTTGACAAAAGTGATACAAAATTTGGATTGACTTCAATAAATTAAACTAAGTAATTTTTTTTTTCTTAGAAGTAAAAGTTGAAATTGAAAGATGTGAATTTTCGACTAGCAGGTTAATGAAATTTAAAATTCTTCTTTATAATAAAAAGAAAAAGTAAAATAAAAAGCACATCGCCTCCCTATAATGTTTTCATTTACGCCTTTCCTAAACCCTAAACAACATTGGGAACTTTTCCAAGGTCACACGGCTCTCAGCTGTCTCAGCCACTCTCAAGTTTTCTTTTCGTATTTGATGTCCCATAGGACAACCCTAGTTTCTCTAGGAAATTTTCAATTCCACTCCACTTTGGTCATTATCGGTTATAAGCTTATCATTTGTTAAAATTATAAATAGAACTATGTTTTCTTTTCTGATTTGTGAGCGTCTGGTGTCCCGTAGGTAGGTTTTCTGATTTTCAAAAATCTGTTGAATTCCTCGATTCTACCTTGTCTTTTGTCTTCTTCTTCTTCTTCTTCTTCATCACTTTGTTTTGTCTTTTCTCTTGTATAATCTAAAATTTTTAATTCATTCTTTTTCTAAATCCAAATTAGAAAATTTATTTTCATTAGCTTAAAAACAATTTGTTGGATTTAGATTTCCAAATCCAACAAATTAAATTGAGTATTTAAGGCCTTTATCAACCCTACCCCAACTGATCACTATCTCATTTGAAAGGTCCTAGAAAGCACAAAAACCAAGGAAAAGAAATAACGTTGTAGTTATTTTTAACAAGTAGTTTAGTGAGAGATATTAAGTTGTATCTGAAAATGAAGCTGTCGCGACCGTAGAGAACATGAACAACGTAAGAACCAATATAGGTAAATGGAAACTTCTTTTGAGTGCACTAATTCCTTCTTCTTCTTTTTCCCTTTCAGGATGAGTCCCGATTGAAGAGTTTTATACTGTGCACGACTAGGTGTTCTGGGCAAGCTGGTTCGTGTCTAGTTCAATACAAAGAAAGAAAATATTCACTTTCAGAGAACGAATCCGTTGATTCTCACATCTGCCCGATCACATGTAAGATTAAATTCTGTCGGCCACAAATCTCACAAAACATCCCTCCTGTCCGAAAACAAGCCGCAAGTTGCTGAGGTTTCCATCAATTTCTGCACCACATACAATGATGGAGAATATTTTATGGTTTTGCGAAGTGATGGATTGAAGTTTCCGATCTCACGAAGGGGAAGAGAATGGTGCAGGTTTGGTGGATGAATCCTTCGGCTTGTCCCACCATGATGTGTGAAAGAGGATAAGATGCGACCCACGTTCTGCAAATTCATCTCACCTGCCTTAGTTTTCTGTAGGTTTTATCTTATCTACAGCGGCTATGTGTCTTGTCGAACGTTTAATTGGCATGCAAGTTGGTGGCAAGTTGTCAGTTAGTTGCCGTGTTGTTTCTCCTATAAATAGTGATCGTGTAAGTCATTTTGTTGTGTGGAAAACATTCAATCCAATCCAATTAAAGTTAAGTTCTGCTTCATATAGTGTTGCAGCAGGGCCGATGGCCCCGCGATCATGTTAAATCATTTCTATGATACTTTTGTTTTTCTCTGTCCGCATTCTGGGTGTTTAGTTTTATTTATTTTTTTCTTAACGTTTTCTACAGTCCTGCTGTCCTTTCAGTCACAATTCTGTATTCTTTCCTTTATCTTTTGGTTGTAGTTTGATCATTTCTTTATTCTATTAGTTTGTTCATCAAATAAAACTCCCCAAGCTAAAAACAGAAAATTACACGCTGTCATATTCAATAAACCCATCAAATTAAGACTTTCAATTTATACTACGAGAATCTTAAGTGCATAGACTCTAGTTTAAAGGCAAATGTTTTTTAGTGCTTTAATTTTCTTATAGAGCGACTTAATTACACAAGGAAAGATGGTTCTCCACAGCAATTTCACCCAATCTCCTTAAAATTCCCCTGCAATTTCTACACTTTTTTTTTGGGTTTCACGCCTTCCTTGGCCATCCCTTGAAATGATAACATAATGGGTGGTGTGATTCTAGTCAACGTGCCTTCTATTTATAGAGCATAGTTCTAAAGATACATTTGGCAATCACCTTTCTTTTCTTTTCTCTTTTTTAAATTTTGAAATGCTCAACAGTGGTTGATAGTTCCTGACTTGAAAAGAAGTTGAAGTTGGACTTATAGGGATTTTACAGAATACCTTCTCCCACGTTAATAAAGGGAAAATTTTTTATCGTCCTAGTACAAGGTAACCGGTTCCAGTGGGACCCAATAAACTTCAATCCAAAAAATTATCACATAATTCAGGTGAAATTTATTATAGAAACAAGCTTATATCTTCGTCATTATCAAAATCCAATCATATCTTTTGGCTGAATTACTAGTAGTCATATATCTCTACCGTAGATGATTAGGTTTGTGATCATCGCTTTGGATGACAACTTCTCCATTGGACTAAAGAAAGGACAATCATCTTTTGGGATACACCAAAATGGAAATCACTTTTTGAGTTTAATGCCAATTTGTCTCCTTCTTAAAGTTGATCGGTTGCGTAATGTGTTTTTTTTTTTTTTTTTTGACTTTTCTCATTGAACTATGATGTAGTATTCCGAAAATCTACATTATATGCCTTCAAGAATTTAAAACAAGATAAAAATTTGAACAAATATTCAATCTACTAATTGGACTCAAACCCAATTATTAAGTGTATCCTACATCAAATGGTGATTCATTAGGGTGGTTTTGCACTTCTCTTGAGGTGCCTTTTGGAGAGGCTACTTAGCTTTTACTTAACATAATATTAGAGGTATTGTTAATTTTATTGTGTGAAAAGAGTATGTAAGGAGTGCATCCTGATGGGAAAAACGACGTATAAAGTTTCCCACTTTGATTGAACCTATGAGGAAATACTAAAACACCAACGATGTATTCGAATCACAAGTAAAATAAGCAAATCACAATCAACACAAAAAAATTTCTATATGGAAAAACTCCTCCAATGTGAAGGATAAAAAACCATGGGACCGATCACGGAGTCCACCCAAAATCTCCACTATATAAATCGTTAGGTTACAACCCAATCAAGTCCTTAACAATAGCAACAGGACAAAGATATACTGATTCAACAATAATAGAATCACTAATTAATACTGAAAAACAAGTTGTAAACAACAACTTAACCAAGAAAAGTTGGAAAAAAATCACCCAGATTTTCGACCAAGATCTGCTGACTTCAAGAGCTCCAAACGACTATCCAACCGTTCACAATAAAGAAAACCCAATCCCGAACCTGCTGACAAAAAATCAGCTCAATCGGACCACGGATCAACCTTGATCAGACATTTGATCAACTGCTGCGCAGGGCCTCTAATTCCTGCGAAATTCTACTCTTTTCTTTTCTCTCTCACTTTTCTCTTTGACGGCCACTCACCTCTTCTCTAAAGAAAAAACCCTATATTTTTCTTTTTAAACCTTAGGGCCACATTACCCTAATTGGACCCAATAATAAGTCCCCGAATATGGGCTGGACCAACCCAACAATTCTCCCCCTCCAGCCTAAATGAGGGAGATTTCATATGTCCATTTCTCAAGCACAATCCAAACCGGCCTCATGCCAACAAAACTCAAACTTTTCTCTCCATAGAGCCTTTGTCATCATATCGGAACCATTATCCTCAGTATGTACCTTTTCAAGTGCAACCTCTTTGGTTTCCATGATATCTCGTATCCAATGATACCTTACATCAATGTGCTTTGACCTTTGATGAAAAGTAGAGTTCTTAGCAAGATGTATAGCACTTTGACTATCACAAAATAACACATACCTTTCTTGCACGAAACCAAATTCTTTTATGAATTCCTTCATCCAAAGCAACTCTTTACATGCTTCCGTTGTTGCAATAAATTCTGCTTCTGTTGTAGATAGAGCAATACATTTTTGTAATCTTGATTGCCATGCCACAGCTCCCTCTAAAAACTTAATCAAGTAGCCTGAAGTAGATCTTCTATTATCAATATCCCCTGCCATATTAGAATCTGTATATTTCACAAGAATAGGCTTATCACTCCCAAATGAAAGTTTCAAACTAGAAGTGCCTTGAAGATACCTTAGAATCCACTTTACTGCATTCCAATGTTCTCTTCCAAGATTAGAAGTAAATCTGCTAACTACTCTAACTATATGAGCTATATCTGGCCTTGTACAAATCATTGCATATATTAAACAACTAACAGGCGAAGCATAAGGAACTCTTTCCATATCTTTTCTGTCTTCCTCATCTGTAGGACATTGTTTCTTACTGAGCTTAAAGTGTGTAGCAAGAGGCGTGCTCACCACTTTAGCTTATCCATACAAAACCTTTGAAGCACTTTTTTAGATTCTAATATCCCCTGCCATATTAGAATCTGTATATTTCACAAGAATAGGCTTATCACTCCCAAATGAAAGTTTCAAACTAGAAGTGCCTTGAAGATACCTTATAATCCACTTTACTGCATTCCAATGTTCTCTTCCAAGATTAGAAGTAAATCTGCTAACTACTCTAACTACATGAGCTATATCTGGCCTTGTACAAATCATTGCATATATTAAACAACTAACAGGCGAAGCATAAGGAACTCTTTCCATATCTTTTCTGTCTTCCTCATCTGTAGGACATTGTTTCTTACTGAGCTTAAAGTGTGTAGCAAGAGGCGTGCTCACCACTTTAGCTTATCCATACAAAACCTTTGAAGCACTTTCTTGATGTACTCCTCTTGAGACAACCATAACTTCTTGGCTTTTCTATCACGACTAACTCTCATACCAAGAATTTGCTTCACTGAGCCTAAGTCTTTCATTGAGAATGACTCACTTAACTCCTGTTTCAACTTTTCAATTCTTGCAGCATTCTTACCAACTATAAGGATATCATCTACATAAAGTAGTAGAATGATAAAGTCATCATCTGAGAACTTTTGCACAAACATACAATGATCAGAATTTGTCTTCTTGTAGGCTTGCTCCCCCATAAAATATTCAAATTTTCGATACCATTGTCTCGGTGCCTGTTTTAAGCCATATAAACTTTTCTTTAGCTTGCAAACATAGTTTTCTTTACCTTTTTCTTCAAAACCTTCTAATTGCTCCATATAAATTTCTTCATTTAGGTCACCATGAAGAAAAGTAGTCTTTACATCCATTTGCTCAATTTCAAGATCAAGACTGGCAGCCAATCCCAAAACCACTCGAATTGAGGACATTTTCAAAGTAGGTGAGAAAATCTCATCATAATCAATTCCCTTTTTCTGACTGAAACCTTTAACAACTAGTCTGGCTTTGTATCGGGGTTGTGAAGAATTTTCATCATGCTTCAATCTATAAATTCAACGATTCTTCAAAGCTTTCTTGCCCTTAGGCAATGTCACCAACTCAAATGTTTGATTATCATGCAAAGATTTCAACTCATCTTGCACTGCATCAACCCATTTTTTCTTATCCACATCCTCTGCTGCTTCGTCAAAGCTCTCAGGCTCACTTGCATCAGTCAACAATACATACTCCTCAGTAGAGTATCTAGAGGATGGATGACGATCTCTAGTAGACCTCCTCAATGGTGGAACTGAAGATGGATTCTACTGAACATCAACAACATTATCTGTCTGAGTGTCACTATTATCTACACCATGTTGGTCATTCTGAACCTGATCTTGAACATCATGCTGAATATCACTTTCAACTTGTTCTAGCAACTGTTGCTGTAAATCATTTGAATGAATTAGATCAATATCAATACCAATCTTAAAGCCTTGTGACATATTCTTCTCACTCTGGCCAATATCTGTCATATTTTGATTCTCAAAAAATACAACATCACGACTCCTCACAATTTTCTTCACAACTGGATCATAACACCTGTAGCCAAATTCATCCGAACCATAACCAAGAAATATACATTCTCGTGTCTTAACATCTAACTTAAACCTCTCATCCTTTGGAATATGAACAAATGCTTTGCAACCAAATACTCTAAGATAGTTATAGGAAACATCCTTGCCAAACCAAACTCTATTTGGCACATCACATCTAAAGCAACAGTTGGAGATAGATTGATAACATAAGCTGCTGTAAGTAATGCCTCACCCCAAAATGTCTTTGGCAGGTTAGCATTTAAAATCATGCATCTAACTCTCTCAACCAATGTCCTATTTATTCTTTCCGCTATACCATTCAACTGAGGTGTTTTTGGAGGTGTCTTCTGATGTCGAATACCATGTTGCCTACAATACTCATCAAATGGTCCAATGTACTCACCAGCATTGTCTGATCAAATGCATTTCAACTTCTTTCCAGTTTACGGCTCTACTGAAACTTGAAACTGCTTAAACACATATGATCTTTTGACATCAAAACATAAACCCAAACCTTTTTTGAGTAGTCATCAATAAAGGTCACAAAGTAGGATGCTCCACTAAGCGTCCTCGGGTTAACTGGGTCACAAACATCTTAGTGTACTAACTCCAAGAAATCTAATTTTCTTGAAGGAGGGTGACTATAGAATGAAACTCTTTTCTATTTTCCAGCTAAACAATGTGCACACTTCTCAAGTTTTGCACTCTTAATCTCAGATAACAAGTTCTTCTTTGCCAACACATTCATGCCCTTCTCACTCATGTGACTTAACCTTTTGTGCCATAAAGCACTTGCATTCCCATCTTCCACTACATTACAAATGTTCTTGGAAATCTTGGCCTGAAATAAATACAAAGAAGACTCTTTCTTGCCTCTAGCCATAACTAATGAACCCTTAGTAAGTTTCCATTGTCCATTATTGAAGATATTTCAAAAACCTTCATCATTAAGTTGTTCGATAGAAATCAAATTCAAGCGAATTTCTGGTACATGTCTAACATTCTTGTGAACCAACTTGGATCCATTACGAGTCTCCAAGCATACATCTCCCATACCTACAACTTTAGCCAAGCAATCATTACCCATATTCAATGTGCCAAAGTTTCTAGGAATATAAAAAGTAAAGAACTCCCTCTTGGAAGTAATATGAAGAGAAACACCACTATCAATTACCCAACTTGTCTCACTACTTGTAAAATTCACATTATCATCATAGCAAACAATAACAAGTTCATTAGTAGCTGTTGCAACTCGATCATCATCATTGTTGTCCTTCTTTTCCTCACTTTCATTAACTTTCTTCTTCTCATTTCTACCTTTACCATTCTTCTTTTCATTTTTCAGCTGGAAGCAATTTTTCTTGATATGACCCATCTTGCCACAATGATGGCACTCTACATTTTTATGCCATGATCTAGACTTACTTCGACTTTTGTTATAACCTCTCGGACCTCTACTATGACTTCTCCCCATGTTTTCAACAACCAAAGCTTTAGAATGAGACAAAGAACCCTGACTCTTTCTTCTCATCTCTTCATTCAAAATACTAGTATTAGCAAAATCCATAGTGACAATGCCATCGGGAGCAGAGTTACTCATTGACATACGAAATGTTTCCCAAGGTTCTGGTAAAGTACCAAGTAACCAAAGTCCTTGTACTTCATCTTCAAACTTCATATTCATGCCTGAAAGTTGATCTAACATTCCCTGAAACTCATTCAAATGATCAGATATGGATTGCCCATCTTTGTATTTCAGGCTAATAAGTTGCTTCATCAAATACATCTTATTATTTCCAGTCTTTCGAGCATACAAAGATTCAAGTTTGTTCCATAGAGTCCGAGCATGTGTTTCTTTACTAATGTGATTCAAAACATTCTCATCTACAAATTGTCGAATGAACCCGCATACAATTTTATGCTCAAGAGTCCAATCGGCCTCACTCATGTTGTCTAGTCTAGTTTCATTAAACATTGGTAAGTGCCAACACTTCACATAAAGCAAATCTTCCATCTTACCCTCCCAAACATGATAGTTTCTTCCATTCAAACTAATCATCCTGTTAATGCTTAGTTCCATCGTTCAATCAAATCCAAAGATAAATAAAACAACCACAACCTAAGCTCTTGATACCACTTTGATGAGAAAAACGACGTATAAAGTTTCCCACTTTGATTGAACCTATGAGGAAATACTAAAACACCAACGATGTATTCGAATCACAAGTAAAATAAGCAAATCACAATCAACACAAAAGAATTTCTATGTAGAAAAACTCCTCTAATGTGAAGGATAAAAAACCACGGGACCAATCACGGAGTCCACCCAAAATCTCCACTATATAAATCGTTAGGTTACAACCCAATCAAGTCCTTAACAATAGCAACAGGACAAAGATTTACTGATTCAACAATAATAGAATCACTAATTAATAGTGAAGAACAAGTTGTAAACAACAACTTAACCAAGAAAAGTTGGAGAAAAATCACCCAGATTTTCGACCAAGATCTGCTGACTTCAAGAGCTCCAAACGACGATCCAACCGTTCACAATGAAGAAAACCCAATCCCGAACCTGCTGACAAAAAATCAGCTCAATCGGACCACGGATCGACCTTGATCAGACATTTGATCAACTGCTGCACAGGGCCTCTAATTCCTACGAAATTCTGCTCTTTTCTTTTCTCTCTCACTTTTCTCTTTGACGGCCACTCACCTCTTTTCTAAAGAAAAAACCCTATATTTTTCTTTTTAAACCTTAGGGCCACATTACCCTAATTGGACCCAATAATAAGTCCCCGAATATAGGCTGGACCAACCCAACACATCCCACATTGGATAGAAATGTCTCTCCTCTAGGCCTTTTGAGACAACTTTTGAGGAGGCCACCTAATCTCTACTTAACACCAATATTTTTGGTGTAATATGCAATAGAAAAATATTTTTGACGCGACAAGCTAACATTATAGGTAGCTATAAAAATTTTCTTTCGACGGCGGGTTTCTTATCACACAAAACTTGACAAGGTGTAATAAGTTTAACTAAATACCATCGGTAGGATCTTCAAGGGTTGTGGATAGGTTAATGGATGAATATCAAACTTTTTCACTTCCAAATCACTGGTGCCATTTCTCGTATAAGGAAAAGCACAATTTTGCCATAATAATGGAACGACTATGAAATCGTTATGCTTCTTGATATTGACTGTTTTGTTACTTTCCTGGACCTTTTACAACAGATTTTCTTATCATGTCAACATAAAAGAGAGAAGTAGCTATTTCACTTTGCTTACGATGCTAGTACTTAGGCAACAATTTTCCTTTTTATGAATCGAAGCGATAAAGAGCTTTAAGTAACCATAACTGTAGGCATCTTTTGGACTTTGCTTCTCTCATTTAACCAAAATCTCAAGAAAGACAAATAGTTGTAGTTAGAGGTACGTCAAGTGGGAGATGCCCTTCCAGTAACTAAAATTGACATTGTCTCTGATTTTGTAATTTAGAGAAAAAAAGAAATACGATATGTTACACAACGTGCAACGTTTTGTTCATTTAATTCTTATTGAGCGGGGGAATCTGCTACAGAGGAACGGGATATTTTATTCCAGAAGAAGTAGAAAAAGAGGAAAGAGATTGATTATCCCACAGGCTTCCAATCTTCGCATTTTGCTTCGTGGTGATATCCATTAGATGGGATAAAACATGGTTGAAGAGGATTATTAACGATTACCCAAAGGCAAAAGCCGCAACTGTCCCTGTCAGGCCTGTACATATCGAACGAACGGATGCTGTTGGGCCACTGGAAATCACAGCTGTAAATGTCGTTGGAAGCATGTGAATCAAACGCAAACCCGAAAATAGGTGCAGAATCATTCATCGAATGGTAACCCAAATCAACTTTGCTGGATCGGCAATGCACTATAAAAGGCTCGACGTCAGCGGAACGCCTTATCTGTACAAAATATGTTTCAACCACAGAGAACTTGAACAACGCAAGGACCAACAGAGGGGCTAAAGGAAAACTTCTTTTGAGGGGACTCATCCTTTCAATTTCTTTCTTCTTTCTGGACGAGTCCCGGTTCTTAAGTTTAGAGACTCTCGTTTTCCTTGAAGAGCGAATTAATACACAAGGAACGATTGTTCCCCTACACGAAAATTTACCTACTCTCCTTAAATTTCTCCTACAATCTCTAATGTTGTTTTTGGGTTTCGCGCCTTGGTTTGACCACTTCATACGGTAACAAAATGGGTGGGTGCAATTATGATAAACAATGGTTGAAGTTATGAGACAATTACTGATTGTTAGTGGTAAGGTAAAGAGTGGGTTTGAAATTACTAAAGAAAACTTCTAGAAGAATTTAAGAGATAACAAATCAAACTCGAAGTTAATAATCACCACTTATTAATTGGTTTGGAGCAGCTATCAACGATAGAGGTTGTACAAGAAGTTAAATCAAGTTTACATTATATTTGGAAAATTCATTTTCTGGTTAACTTTCAAACAATAAGGGACTGAATCATAAGTTCTTCGCATCCGGAGATTGTCCTAGCAGCTTACTCGATCGACTTAAAGACTTTTTGCCACAAAAATACATCATGTAAAAGTTTTTTTTTTTTAAAAAAAATAACTCTCTGAATGGAAGCTAGGGAAATGGAAGAGTTGTTTCATGAAGCGGGGCAAGGTATTAAAATGAACAATTTTACATCAGTCCATAAACGGACCTTGTGATTGGCCTCAATCCTCACTCTGATACTGTTGCCCTAACAATCCTCCTGCATTTCAATGAAATCGAGGGTCTCTAGATTAGAAAAAATGGGATGTGAGTTAACGTTAACTATTCCTTAATGTTTTGTTTTCAACATTGTAGATCACCGAGGTAAGTGGCCTGGATGCCAAAGGGGTCCTTGGAGTGATCTCGTAGTTCTTACGAGGCCGAGACAATGGAAGTTTACGCACAAATCATGGAGCTATTCCTGTTCTTTGTGTCCAGAAAAAGTTCCTTGGTGAATCTGGTTCTTCAGTTGCCTAATTGCAATAGTGGAACGTTCGATCCAATGTTCCAAGAACAGTCCCTGTCTGTATATGAAATCTGCACCATTAATGGGAATCCGGCTGATTTTTGCACTCCAAGAAATGGAAGTGCATACGTGATAAGAGGCGAAGACCTAAAATTTGGGAAGGTGGTTCTTTCTAAAAGCAGGCCCGTCATAACTAATTTGGATGGGCACAAGCGGCAAAGAAAGCACAGTACTGCAAAAGAACGTTTACAACATTGAATTTTGCGACACCTGCCAAAATTCATATTGGTGGTCTCAAATATCTTGCCAGCGACTGATAAGACCTTTGAGGATAAGGCAGCAAATGGCAGTCAAATTTTTCGGAGGGCTGATTTTTGACCAACTTTGGCTTAGATCATTCTTGGCGTATTTCATGTCCAAAGCTAGCACAAACTAAAAGCCTGTTTATACGTATAAACCCAAGCCCTCTACAATTTCATGATGCACGAGATGTGTTTTGTTGGCGTGAGTCACGAGGTTGTGTATAATCCTCAAGATTGCCCCTTAGTTTTAGGAAGGGTTCACTTGTTCTTTTTGTTTTGGTTCAAACTCAGCCCCATCAATGACCAAGAAGTAAGAGCAAAAAAGGTGGGGCATTGGATAGTAAATTTAGTTGAATGCATGTACGAGGATCATTCCAAGGTGGAATTAATACTTGTCAATTAATGAGTCCTTGTCAATATTTAAAAAAAAGAGAGGGGGGGGGGGGGGGGGGGGGGGGGGGTGTGGTTAGGAGGTGGGGGTGTTAGTCCATTAATTTTCATTCCTTTTACCATTTCATTCAATGGGCTGCAGGAAGATAGACATCAAGCTGTTTGCAAGGACTAACTTGATCTTCTTCTCCAGAAAGCCCTCACCTTGGCTCCCAGGGAGAGCTGCCCACTCCCACTGCTATTCATGTACAATCCATACTAGATATCCTATCTCCTCTATCTATTTGACAAACTATTTTTATACACGGATTTAGTAAAACCTCACGTGCCCAATTGTGTGATTTGCTTCCGTTCTCCTAACAAGTATTTTGAGAAAATCAAAGCAAAGGCTAGGACCAACAAATGTAATTAGAATTGTTTTTCCAAGCTGGTAATGCTATTTCGAGTATACTATGTCCACATGGCTAATGATAAAAATTTCGTAAGGAAAGATAAGGGTTGTAATGAATCAGGAGCAGAACTTTTATTCATATTCATATGAAAATGCATGAAATATCATTTCTTTCCATGTCCAATACCTTTTGTCCTATTACACGAGAAAATGATGTGAAGGGGATAAAATACATCAAAAGTGTATCTCCTTATTTCCCTTTCGCTATTATCCATCTTTATCAAATGGAAACTTGACAGGGACATGCGTGGACTGCCTTAAAGATTTCACATTATTAACTCGAAGAGTTCATTTAATGGGAGATAACTTGAAGTACAGATTTCATATTAAAAATCACATCGCCTATTCATGCATAAATAATGTTTTAAAATTATCTAGGTACAAACTTTCTCAATTACACTTTCGATTAACTTGAGTTTATTTTAGGGTGGCAAAAACTTTCCAATTTAAGCCATCACCCAAAAGCTTGGTGAAGGTTTAAGATATCTTAGTTTGTTGAAGTTTATAAAAACGTATACATTGAAGGGGCACCTATTATCATAACAAAAAGAATAGAATCAGTCTACCTAATGTTCCCTAGCAAACTCTTCCTTTTTTGTTCAACTTTACGTATGTAATTGCCATGTAATTTCACTTGGCATGACGTAAATAAATTTTAAAGGACATTAAATTTTTAAATTGTTACTGGCAAAAATTCCGTGTCACACATTTAACAGACGGCATCTTTTTCATGGTAGTCTATGCCAGAATGTGAAACAAGAATAGTTTCGAATTGCCACTAAATGTCAAAGGGAAATTGCCTTCACCACTAAATAACCTCTTGGTCACGCCACATCCGTTAAAGAAAAAAAGAAAAAAGAAGTAATCCATGCAAATACAGTCTCGACAATCATGATAACTGCTATATTAAAGAACACAAGGTTTCTCTGTACACCAGGTCAGCGTCCTGTCCAGCAAACCTACGTCGCAGATCTGCGCCAGTCGATCAAACCAGCAACTGAGCGCACGCCTGGTGCTTCTGAAGCTTCACTTGTAATAGATTTTATTCCTTAAACAACGATATATTTTTTTAAATCTTCTCTGTTCGGTTTTCCGACCATTTTTTGTGTGTTCCAGTAGTTGATTCTATGTTTTAACCACAGAAGGTGAGTGTCAAACGATGTCCAAACTGAAAAGGCTGTTCACATTATTTTATCGAACTCACAGAAATAAAAGATTCATGGATGTTACATAACAAGATGTTCAATAAGTTCTCAGGGAATAGGGGAATTTGCTATGATACCGCAGCGGGGTATTTTATTCCAGGAGATGTACATAAACATGACAAAATTGCTTATTCTGCGTTCCTGAATTCATGGCAAACTGTATGGTTTCTCATAAAAGATGGATGAAAACATGGTCGAAGAGGAGCTTGAAGAATTTCCCAAGGGCAAAAGCCAACACTAACCTTTAGATTTATATATTCAATTTGGCACCAAATAATCTTCAATCCAAAATACTTTCCTGCAATAGAGATGGAATTTTATTTATAAGATCATAGGGTAATGATCTATTAATAGGAGTAATGCCTAATATATTTTGGCCTAGTAAATAGTATAAATGTATTTGGAACAAAGTAATGCAAATACTTTTAGAAATAATTAATTAGGTTTAGATAATTATAGGCTTCCATAGGATTAAACCTTCATACTGCCTTTTGAAATTACTACTTTCTTAAAATATTTATGTTTAAATTGTGAGCTTGACATATAGGTTTAATAGTTAATTTTTCAAAAGCTAGGCTTACACCTACCTTTTTTATTCACATAAGGTATAATTTTTCAGCTCAATCTTGTTTTACTAATAAAATATGTCAAAGTATCATCTTTTTTCTAAAAAGAAAAATGAAATCTGCTAACTTTATTCAGATTGCCACCCGTATACACAGATTGTACTTACCCATTCGAAGCTTAAGATAAAGGCTATACACCGAGGTCAACTACCGATGGCCATGTGTAACGGTTTTAGGTATTTTCTTTTATTTATAGTTCTTTTTTGTAGACCAAATATTATTTTTATTATGTGTTTAGATTATCAGATATGTAACCCCATCCGCTGTGTTTCCACACTAAAAAACATCTGTAATAATGCAGAGATAACTTGCAAGCTTATTCAGTAGAGGTTCAAGACCTTGCTATGAAAATCCTCGAACTAGAGGGTGGAAAACGAAGACATTAAGAACCTGTTCAAAGATGGGTGGCAGTCGATTAGGATAAATTACCATCCTCCATGTCCACAAGCAGAGCTTGCAATGGGGCTCAACTCTCACTCCGACTCCGTCGGCTTGACAATCCGGAGGCAACTCAATGAAACGGACGGCTTCCAGAAAAGAAAAGATGGGCTGTGGATTCCAGTCACTCGCCTCCCGAATGCTTTGATTGTCAACGTCGGAGATATTTTGGGTTCTTCATGGATGCTTTTGCAAATCCTGACCAACTAAACATACCGAAGCATCTCTCCTTGGCTAAATTTTACAACCCAAACCGGAAGGGAGATCTGGGACCGGCTCAAGTCTTATTACGCCAGAATCACCCGCATTGTTCAAAAGAATCAACGTGGCAGAGTATTTCAAGAAAAGTCCCTCGCATACACTTGATGGGAAGTCGTTTATCGATGCATTCAGGACTCAGAATAACGAACAAAAAGGCTCTTGATACTTCCCTTTGTTATGAAAGCATAATGACTATGGCCCTCCACAAGGAAATAAATTGCATGAATTTTATAGTATAAATAGCGTTTCTGTGCATCATGATCAAACTGATTTGATTATACGCTAGCTCAAACGACTAAAATGAAGCTTTACTGCGATTAAATAGAGAGAGAGAGAGAGAGAGAGAGAGAGAGAGAGAGAGAGAGAGAGAGAGAGAAGAGAGAAGAGGAGAGAGTGATCAAATATATAGTAGATAATACTCAACTAAAAAAGAAAATAGAAATAAAACAGCAGCGGCGGGGCATCTGCTATTCAAAGAATTTAGAATTGATTAATTTACAGAAAATAACATATATTGCTATGCTATGCAGACAAATGGCTTCCTTCCCTCATTCCGGCACTGAAGTACGTTAACGCATGAATTCCAGCAGTACCTTTAAGCGAGAAACACGTATATGTTGGAACAAAGCACAACCTTTAAGCAGGCTGCATTGTCATCTCTGAACCTGATATTGACACAGCGAAAGGAGTTGTCATGAAAGGCATCAAATATAAGCAGCAGACTAAAAGACAACCACGACAAGCAGGAGAAGAGAAATCTGAACTTATGCACTAGTCCTGCATTATAATGATTGCTACAAGATTGAAGCTAAACTTTCTTTTCCTAAGTAGTTGAAAATTGTACTAGAATCATTTGACCCCATGTACATGAAAATGCGTATAAAGTATGGACTTAATGTAGGTCCGGCAAGACACTGATATCCATAACTGCTAGCTCGGGTGCCTTCTCCACTGTCATTTTCCACATATCACTACCAACAACTGAAATGGAGTCTTCAAAAAACTGTCATCCACGAAGCTCCCACATTAATTTTCGATCAGCCATCGTGGGAAGAAAGAAGAAGTTTTCTTCGCTCTTCCTTGTGGATCAGCCGGTTAATCATCCATTATCTCCGTCCTGCACTTTAGGCCACAATAAAAGGGTTATTTCCATTACCTACCTTGAACTCATAGAATTCAAACGTTCATGGATGTCACATAACGTGAAGTTCAATAGGTTCTTATTGTGAATGGGGGAATTTGCACCGGCATCCCAGGAGTTTTTTTTTTTCTTTTTCGGGAGATGTAGAAATACAGGCAAAAGATTGTATTCCCTTAGTCTTGCTTCAATTTATAGGGCCTTGAAGAATTCATGTTACAGGGACCAAGATCAAGTTTGCTGGATCTGCAATGGACTGTAAAAGGCTTGACTGCAGCATCAAGATTTATCAGTAGAAATGTAGGCGTCGCGACCGTAGAGAACGTGAACAACGCAAGAACCAACAGAGGTAAAAAAAGAGACTTCTTTTGCAAGAACCAACGTGATCACGAGAGGTGATCATCGCACTGGATTACGAGTTCTCCTTTTGACTAGAGAAAGAGCAACCATCTTTTGGGATATACCGAAATGGTTTTCACTTTTGGAGGTTAATACCGATTTCTATCCCCCTTAAATTCAACATAGTTGTGTTTTTATATTTTATTGATCTTTCACATTAATCCATGATGTAGTATTCCGAAAATCGACATTATATGTGTTCAGGAATTCAAACCAAGATAAAAGATGTGAACAAATATTCATTCTACTAATAGGAGTCATACCCAATATTTTGGACTAATTCGCGACACAAATATTTTTGACATGAAAAATATAATTTTTGGTGGAAATGGAAGTGTACATTAATAAGAAGTAGTGTACAAAAGCATAAGAACATACCCCTGAATTACAAGAATTACAAAAATATAGAAGTTAAAAGCCTCCAAATCTCACTTAAAATAACATTTCTCTGTGAAAATTTTATATTTTGAAACAAAAAAGCTATCTCTAGTATAATTTTTCTTACTTTAGCTAACATGATTGGAATGTCTATTATTTTGCTTTGAAATCGTCTTCTATTACGTTTTACCCATATACAATAAATGCAAACTAAAAAAATATAACTTAAGAAGTTTGGCAGTCAAATCCTTTCCTTTAGTTGCTCTAATCATCCATTGCAATGGACATTTAAAAAAAAGATAATTCCTGTTTTCAATATGGGATTGACGAAAATCACAATATAAGTTAATTGCACAGAGCCATCGTACCATTTCTTTTGCTGTAAGAAGTTGATCTTGACACACTAGTCATTCAATGAAATTATGTTTGTTAATGCCACCAGTCCAAATAAGATTATACCAATATACTTTTTCATTTATTGGTAGAAAGTGCTGATAAATTTTTTTGTAGCAATAAGTAGATCAATTAAGAATTGAGGTAAGTGCAGGCCTTAATTTAAGAAGACCTCTCCAACTCCATGTCATGCAACCTTTGATATCAAGCTGCATTATTGAAGTTCGTTTACATTTGGCATTGTGGATCCATTTGTAGGTAGATATAAAAGTTTTGCTTTTGACAACGGCTTTCCTATTACACGAACCCAGAAAGGTGTAATAAGTTTAACTAAATACCATCGGCAGGATCGGCAGGATCGACAGGATCTTCAAGGGTTGTAGATAGGTTAATTGATGAGTATCGAACTTTTTTACTTCCAAACCAATAACGCCAATTCTCGTACAAGGAAAAGCACCATCTTTCCATAATAATGGAAAAACTATGAAATCATGATGCTTCTTGATATTGATTGTTTTGTTACTTTCCTGGACCTTTTACAAACAATTTTCTTATCATGTCAACATGGAAGAGACAAGTAGCTCTTTTCACTTTGCTCACAGCGCTAGCACTTGAGCCACCATTTTCGTTTTTATGAATCGAGGCTTTAAAAAAGCTTTAAGTAAACATAACTGTAGCTGTCTTTTAGACTTTGCTTCTCTCATTCAGCGAAAATCTCAAGAAAGACACGAATAGTTGTAGTTAGAGGTACGTCAAGTGGGAGATGACCTTTGAATAACTAAAATTGACGTTGTTACACGACGTGTAATGTTTTGTTCATTAAATTCTTATTGAGCAGGGGAATATGCTATAATATCGGAATGGGGTATTTTATTCTAGGAGATGTAGAAAAAGAGGAAAAACATTGCTTATCCCTCAGTCTCACTTCCCTCAGTCTTACTTCCAATTATAGCATTTGATACTTTTGTCACCTTCAGTAATTGGGAGAAAACATGGTTGAAGAGGATTTTCAACGATTTCCCAAAGGCAATAGCCGCAATTTTGGTCCCTGTCGGGCCTGTAAATATCGAACGAATGGGTACTGTCGGGCCACTGGAAATCACAGGTGTAAATGTAGTCGGCATCAAACCGAAACCCGAAGAGAGGCATAGTATTATTCACCGATTGAGGACCAAGATCAACTTTGCTGGATTTGCAATGCACTATAAAAGGCTCGACGTCAATGGAGCGCCTTATCTGTAAAAAATTAGCTGTTGCTACCATAGAGAACGTAAACAACGCAAGAACCAACAGAGGTAAAAGAAAACTTCTTTTGACTGGACTCATTCTTACTATTCCTTTCTTCTTTCCTGATGAGTCTCGATTCTTAAGTGTGGAGACTCGTTTTTCTGAAAGAGTGAATTAAATACAAAAGGAACGATGGCTCTCCTCCACGGCAATTTACCCACTCTCCGTAAATTTCTCCTCCAATCTCTACTCTTGTTTTTGTTCCGTTTAAATGGTAACAATTTTGTTTTTTTCTTTTTTCTTTAAGGGACGGTACGTAACAAAATGGGTTGGTGCAATTTTTGTCGACGTGGCTTCTATTTCTAGAGCATTGTTTTAGAAATACATCTGGCAATGACCTATTTTAAAAATAATAAAAAATACATATGGTAAAGAATTGTGGATTGTTACTGTTTGTTAGTGGTAGGGTAAAGAGTGGGTTAAAATTACTAAAGAAAACTTTTAGAAGAATTAAAAAGATCCATTATTGGAACAAACCAAACTCAAAGCTGATAATCATCAATTATTAATTAGTTTCAACTATGTATCTTACTGCTAATCGACAGAGGCTGTAGAAGTGTTGCATTCGGAAAATTCATATTCTGGTTACCTTTCTAGCGATAAAGGACTGAATCATAAGTTCTTCGCATCCAGAGATATCTTGGAAGCTTACTAAATCGAATTAAAAAAGTTTTGCCACGAAAATGACCTCATGGAAAAAAGAAAAAAAAAAGCTTCTAAGAACGGAAGCAGAACTTTTATTCATGTAGAAATGCATGAAATATCATTTCTTTCCATGTCCTATGCCTTTTGTCCTATTACACGAGAAAATAATAAGAAGGGGTAAAATACATGAAACAAATATCTCATTACTTCCCTTTCACCATCTTTATTCAAATGGACACCTGGAAGGGACAGACGTGGGCTGCCTCAAAGATTTCACAATATTTAACTCAAAGACTTCATTTAATGGGAGATAACTTGAAGTGCAAATTTCATATTAGAAACCATGTCACGCATTCATGCACAAATAATTCTCTTTATAAGTATCTTAGGTTCAAATTTTTTCAATTGTACTTTTGATTGATTAACTTGACCTATTTTAGGGTGGCCTCTACTTCCCAATTTAAATGATTACCGAAAAACTTGGTGAGGGTTTAGGATATCTTTACTTGTTCAAGTTTACAAACGCGTACACATTGAGCAGCATCAACAATCATAACAAAAAGAATAGAATCCATCTACCTAATGTTTTCTAGCAAACTCTTCGTTTTTTGTTCTACTTTACATATATAATTGCCATTTAAGTTTACTCAGCATGACATAAATAAAATTAAAAGGAAATTAAATTCGTAAATTATTACTGGCAACAATCCCATGTCACAGATTTAAGAGACGGCATCATTTTCGTGGTAGTCTATGCCATAATGTCAAAAAAGAATAGTTTCCAATAGCTACAAAACGTCATAGAGAAATTGCCCTTTCCCAGTGAATAAGGGAATCGAGCTGCGTGAACTAAGGCGCGTAATTAACACATGGCAAAAAATAATCTTCAATCCAAAAATACTATACCGCGATAGAGATCGAATTTTACCTTAGCAACACACCCATGACATCATCACAAGCAGGACCCACTCATTTCTTTTAGCTCTATCATTGGCTGTCAAATATCTAAGCTCTATTAAGAGTACTTTTATTATGGGATATTACGAGATTATTATCAGTGTATTCCCCTGAAAGTAAGGTATATATTTCATTGCCTAATTCATTGTATGATCTCGATTAACATTTCATAAACGAGAGAAGCAAAGAAAAGAAGCTTCAAAATGGACGACGAGTAACATAATGGAAAATTAGTATGAAAATACAATAGGAACATATCAATTGACTTTCAGATTGGAACAAATGCTCCTCCACCAGCATCCACTTCAATCAATAAAATAGTGCAAACAAACCTCGTAAAGAAACTCCATGATTTGAGGGACCAACAAACCTATTGTCTGGATTTGCTTAGAAGTCAATGGTTGTCGTTTCCAGGGCCAATTGATTTCAGCACTAATTATTAAAAAATATTTAAATAATATTCACGTTGCGAGAATGGCTCTCTAAGACTTTGTCTAAACAGGATAGATCAAGCTTTTCTAACAGAGTTTTTGGTGAGCTTACCTACCAAGTTAAGCTACAATTCTTCTTTTTTTTTTTCTATGAATATATAGATTTATTTATTTAAGAATGAGAGAATAGAAAAGCATAAGGGTACATTATAATATTATAAGCTCATTTAAGAAAAAATCAAGTTTAGAATAAGACAAAACAAAATATTTGTTTGAAAGGTTCCATTTTGTTAAAGAATATGGAACGAAATGGATCTTAAGAATATTATAAGGCTTAATCAAGAACAAATAGCAGTTTGGAATTTTTTTTTAACAATGGAATATGTGTTAAGTCCCAACATCAAATGGGTGTAGTAATTAAATCAGCTGCATTATTTTACTTTATGTTCTCTACAAAGTAATAAGTCGTTACAAACAGATCAACTAATTAGAAAGAACAAAAAAAAAAAAAGGACTTGTAAAATAAGTAGGTAAGACCACATTGACTTGAACTACATGAATAAGACAACTATATGAAGACAAATTGCTAAGATTGAATGCAATAAAATTCACCTGAGGAAAAAAAATTGATTAAATCCAAATTCCAGGAAAATCCAAATTATCAAACATAACTAAACAGATTCTCAAATACTAACAAATTTAACATAGAATTTTCTTGAGAGTCAAATTCACTCTTAGGAAGAAACTTCAGTAAAATGTCATTTTTCCGAGCATCAATAGGAGAAGATAATGCAAGTAGGTGCACCACATGAAACTTTACGAACCCAAGATATTTTAAGCCACCATACCAAGAACAACTTTCACATCTAGGTAGCGCCTCTTCAAGGTATGTTCATTGGTGCAGCCATACAGATAACGATAAGAGCTGGGGGCCTACACTGCCCTGGTCCAAGTCTACTTTCTTTAATATTTTAAATACGAAGCCTCGGCTACAGAAAAACCCGTTCTCCATTCATAACAGGCAGAGTTCAAGCGTCTTGATTCTGGGTCTTCCTGGAGCTATGGAACCAGAAGTAACACGGTTCGGGATCTCTCTCTCCGTTCCTTGTGTTCAGGAGCTGGCCAAGGAGACGTCCGGCGCAGTCCCACCGAGGTATGTCCGTCCTGATCAGGACCCTCCCATCATATCCGACACCACTTCCTTGCCCCAAGTCCCAGTAATCGACATGCAAAAGCTGTTATCCCCTGAGTTCATGGACTCTGAGTTGGAGAAGATGCACTTTGCAAGCAAGGAATGGGGTTTCTTCCAGGTGATCTCTTTTTCCCTCTACCTTGAAAAACTCTGATCTTCTAAGTAGCACATCTCCGACATGGTCAATGCTCCAGAATCTCAAACCATGAAATGGATCACTAAGTAGACCTTGCTCCCTTGCTCCTTTGAATCTTAAGCATTTATTCCTGTATTTTAGGGACCATTTGCATTCCAGAAGTAAGTGGATGATTCTTGAAATCTCTCTAGTTTTGTTTTAGATGTTAATTCTTTCCTGATCTGATTTTCCAGGAATGTTTGTGAAAATGAAACAGGTATAACATCCTACTTTTATTAGATTGTCGTGATCGATCTACATGTATGCATTATTAGGGCTATCTTATAAAAAAAGAAACTTCAGTAAGTAAGAAACAGAGATAGAATAAAAAAGTTTGAAGTGAAGAGATAGTAGAGGATTTTCTCGAATAACAAACATCAATGATTTCGGTTTAGTGGACCATGTCAACGGTTTCAGAGTTCAATAGACCCTTCTTTGGGGACTAGTTCACTGAAGTCCTATACGCAGAGCTGCTCTGAGTATCCTGGTCTAGTCTTTTTTCAAAGTAATTTCAGACCTTTTATCAACGGATAAGTATTGTTTAAATTATAGCGTGGATGAAAAATAAGCTCGACAGGGTGGTTTCGAAAACGGAGTCGTAGCGAAGGGTCCAAGCTGGCTTCCAATAGTGCCTCATACGAATCCAGCCTTATATACCTTTTGAAGTAAAAATTTGAAATGTTTTGCAGTTAATAAATCATGGGGTGAGCACTTCGTTGTTGGAGAAATTGAAGTTAGACATTCAAGAATTCTTCCAGCTGCCAACGGAAGAGAAGAAGAAGTTCTGGCAAACCCCAGAAGTTGTAGAGGGCTTTGGGCAGGCCTTTGTTGTTTCGGAGGAACAAAAGCTTGACTGGGGAGACATGTTTGGACTTATCACGCTTCCAACCCATCTGAGGAAACCCCACTTGTTCCCCAAGCTTCCCCTTCCATTCAGGTTCTCTCTCTCTCTCTCTTGCAACAAAAAATGGGCATCACATATGTAGTGAGTGATCCCAACTTCTACTCATTGAACCATCTTTTTCCACCATCTCCTGCAGAGATAACTTAGAAACTTACACAGGAGAGCTTCAAGACCTTTTTATGAAAATCCTTGGACTAATGGCAAAAGCTGTAAGGATGGACAATGATGACATGAAGAACCTGTTTGAAGATGGGTGGCAATCAATTAGGATGAACTACTATCCTCCATGTCCGCAACCAGAGCTTGTCATGGGGATCAACTCTCACTCTGACGCTAACGGCTTAACAATCCTCCTCCAACTCAATGAAATGGATGGCCTCCAGATAAGAAAAGATGGGATGTGGGTTCCTGTTAAACCACTGCCTAATGCGTTTGTTGTCAACATTGGGGACGTTTTGGAGGTAAAACATGGACTTGGATCCAGAACTCTTGGTTTTTTGCCTTTTTCTAAATGCGCATACTTTCCACATCAAACATTGGCCCGAGTTCCAAAGACTTGCTATTAAGCTTTGTATTTGAATGTTTTGTCAGATTTTGACCAATGGACTATACCGCAGCATCGAGCATCGGGCTATCGTGAATGCAGCAAAGGAGAGGCTCTCTATTGCCACATTTCATAGCCCCAGACTTGATGGAGATCTGGGTCCAGCACCAAGCCTTATTACTCAAGAATCGCCACCATTGTTTCGTACAATAGGAGTTGCAGATTACCTCAGGGAACTTTTCGCTCGCAAACTCGATGGAAAGTCCAACATTGATTTCATGAGGATCCAGAATGCGGAACAGAACGGCTCTTGACACGCACCCTCTAGCTTTCGGAAAGTCAATGACTACATTACTCCAATAAAGAAGTTCTATGCAAAATTTGTCTTAATGATTCAGCAAGTACATGGTCCTAAATAGCAAGTTCTAAATCACATTATCTGAACTAAAAGTGTATATGATATCCAGGAACTAATATGAGGATGAGATCAATGTTAACAGCAAGTTTAACAAGTAGGATAAAAAAAGAGTTCTTCCAATAGCCTTTACCTCATATATGGTTCAAGTTTACAAGTATGATGTTTTTGTTAAGAATGCACTTGCATACGAACTTTAGCACAGTAAAGAACAGGTTATAGCCCAATATTAGCATACAAATTAGAGAAACAGAGAAGAATTTACACACGATTTTTAAGTGGTTCAGGGTAATTTTTTGACACTTAAATCCACTCTTCCACTAACCTAACCAGCTAAACCTAAACCCTAAACTTCGGTCTTGTCTCTGGCATGGCCGGATTGTATGATTTTTGAAAGACTTGCTTTTTTCTTCAATGCAAAACAATGCCGTTTAATTAGGTTCATCAGGATGCTTAGATTCAAAACGCAGTAGCAGCTGGAAAGAAAGTGAAACACCAAGCCAAGTTAACTGCTTGCTATCTATAGATTTCAAGCAAGATATTTTGTTAACACAACGGCATCTCATCCCACATAAAACATAGGAATACAGAATGAGGAACATAGGATTTCAACAAAAAGTGTTTTACAGAACAATAGCTATTGTTCTTAGACATCGAAGCTTAGACATCGAAGAATATTCTCTTTTTGCTACTAATGGAGAAGAAAAAGCATTGTTGGCAACAAGCAAGTCCCCTCGAGTGATGCAGGTAGGACTTCGTCTCTCTACAGTAAAATTCTGCTTTTGTTTGTATTTATACAATATAACTTCGTCTCTCTATAGTTTGTACATATACCATGTTTTATTCCACAAGGCCCAGCTCTCAACACAAATGGTTCTTATTATCATATTGGTTCGGTGCGACAACAACAATTTGAGAAAGACAGGATGTTACTTGCAGGTGGCCAAGACAGTCGTGCTTTTTCGGATGAGTTGTGATCAAAGCATGAAACCAAAGAAAGTGTCGCCAAATCTTACTTCATCCACACTATGTTCAACAATCGCTGAGTGGTGGGAAAGAAGGAAGAGGGGACCAGGTATCATGTTTTCAGACAGTCAAAATCAATCAGCTACTTTGCATACAGTTACGGGAACGTTAATATGAGACTAATGAGGTCTCAATAGTGATGCGACGTTAATATGATTTGGAAAGCATCAATTTAGAGCGTTCTGTTTTTGCCTTGGTGCTGTAATATAGTGTTTCCTTATTGTTGTGGTGCTTCTAATGGACGATGATTAAAACATTTCTTTTATGAACTTTTATAACCAGTATCCATATACTACCTCTAACCGTTTCCCTATAGCGCCCACAACCTCTGCCCCAGACCGCCATCGCCCCTACTCCCAGAAAGTGGCCACCGTCAGAGCCTTCGCCGCCGCCAGTCGGTGACGATTGGGGTGCAATTTTTTTTAACTAAACCCATACCGCTAGCGTCCCAGCCCCTCTCTCTGCCCTCCCCATTTCCCTATCCTACCTTCACCCCGATTTCACCAGATATCGGCGGACCGCTTTTACTTCCCCGACTCACCTTCTCCCCTTCTCCCCTTCTCCCCTTCTCCCCTTTCCCCATTTTTTAATTTTTCGATGGATGGTTCTGATTTTGTGAATACTGTCAATTCTGTTTGGCAACAAGAAATTATTAGCACCAAAATATTCAAAATTGTGAGAAAGCTAAAAGCACCTAAGGCAAAACTTAAGAATTTCAACTTGATCTAATTTGGTAATTTCCATTAGAATGTAAAATTTGTTAGAGAACAATTGCAGTAGGTTCAACTCAATTTACAACTTAATCCATTTGTACCCTTTTGCACCTTAAGAAAAGACTTAAAATAAAGCAACTATTTGCATTGAGTAAGTATGAAAAAAAAACCTTTTAAAACAAAAATCAATGAATCTTTGGTTGAAAAGAAGATGTAATAACAACATAATATTCCTTTTACCTTTGATAAATAGAAAACCCTAGAATAAAATCACTTACCTAGTGTAACAAAATGGTTCTACTATTTTTGATGATGATACCTTATGAAATACTATCATTACATATCATCAATCTATATTTGGTAGTTTTCCTACTAATAACATTCATACTTAAAGATACATTTCCGTATTTCATGAGAATGTAAATAAGTTGTTGAATCTTTTTGCTTTTAAACAATTAGATGTGGTGAATGTTAATTAGAGATTTCAAAGCTCCTAATCCTTATGGCTATAATAGTTAATTTTATATGAAAGTTTAGTCTATTATCAATCGTGACATAGAAGATCCCATGTTAGACCTTTTCTTGCCCAATAAATTATTGAAAGCTATTAATGTACATTGTGTCTAGTTCCAAAAACCCCCAATCTTAGTTGCATGAAGGATTTCCAACTAATTGCTTGATGTAATGTTCCATATAAAGTGATCTCTAAACTATTTTCAATTAAGATAAGACTCATTCTTCTTCTTGTTGTTAGCCAAAACCAAAAAAATTTTGTTAGGAGTCATTAAATATTTGAAAATATTATGTTTTGTCAAAAGATGCTCCGTAATTATCATAGAGGAAATAAAGGTAAGTGTATTGCCATCAAAATTGATTTTATAAAAGCTTATGACATGATTAAATGGGATGCAACATTAAGAGTTCTCCAAGTCAGTCACACTCTTCAAATATTAATTGATTGGATTGGTCAATGCATTACAACTACCATATTGTTTGTGAACGTTAATGGTGAGCATGTTAGCTATTTTGAAGGCACTAATGGGTTAAGACAAAAAGATCCCTTATCCCATTATTTATTTGTCCTTGTCATAGAGATACTTAATAGGATTATTATAAAACAAATTATGTTTCTACTTTTAAATTTCATTGGCACTACAAAAGAAAGAAAATTATTCACATTTGCTTTGCAAAAATAGATGTTGACTTAATGCTCCTAGTAATACTTTGGAAGATATTGTAATATTCATAGGTCTACATTTTAATCCTTGTAAATGCCAAATATTTTTTTCAAGGCTCATTAAACAAGAAAGCTTTTAATATTAGAACACATTCCATTCTTTGATAAAACTCTCCCTATTAGGTATGTTGGATTTTCTTGATTACAAAAAGACTTACTTATACCCATTGTAAGTTTTCAACAAAGAAAATTATGAAAAAAATTGATAAATGGTGTATGAGACATCTTTACTATGCAAGAAAGTTACAATTAAAAAAAAATTAGTTCTTGTTTCTATCTGCACCTTCTAGATGCAAATGTTCCTTATTCTAAAACCAACCATTTATAAGATTAAGAAAAAGATTAAGCACTTTCATAAGCAAGTAGTTCGGAAGATCATATTAGGTTATTTGCTCGCCTAAAAATGAAGGACTTTGCTTCTAGACCTTAAAGTGAGGAATAAGTTCTATTGGGACAATTACTCTAAACTTTCATCAATTATCTAAGTTTATCAGTATATTATGATGGATTCATAATACTAAATACAAAATAACTTCAATTATGTATCTTAACATCAAAAAAAGTATAACATGGAGTTGGCAAGGCCTTTCGAAGTTATGATAAACTCTCACATCTACACTATTCAAGCTTTCTTATTATTATAAATAAACATACAAGAAATTGCATCAAGTTAATATTGAGGTTAAATGGCATAACTTGATATGATGAGATCATACTAGCAAATACAACTTCATTAGATGTCTTATATAAAGAGACAAATTTCCTATAATAAAAGTGATATCTTGATAGCTCTCCTCAATTATTCCAAATTATAATTTCTATGGTTCTTAATTTGAAAGTAGCTCAATTATTTTTTTAATGTACTTGGATTGGAAAATTCAGTGAAATATCCTTAAACAATAAGGTGTTCATAGGATCATTAGTAGTTACAACTCTAAAATGCAATAAATGATTAAAGTAACTAATGAAAAAAATTTGACTACAAAGTTTCTTACACTTTTTTTCTTGGCATATGTCTATTATATATGCTCTAAACAAAATTATAAAGGTTTCCAAAATAAGTTTGTGAAAATACTAATTTTATCGATTAGAATCAAAATAGTATATAAAAAATCTTTATTTAAAAGTATTAAATTCTTTTATATGAATGTTTTATTATGTTATAATTGAAAAATTCTAGACTTGATTTTATCTTTGATAAATAGTAAGGCAGGAAAATACTTTTAAACTTTGTATTTTTTTACTCTCAGATAAATAAACTCATATATTCATAAAATAAAATAAAATAAAAAATAAACCCCATGAACTAACGCTATGATTGAAACAGTATCTGGATTACCGCACTAGTGCTACTATTTGTATATCATTAATAATTTCTTGTCAGTGGTAGGTTGTAGATGTCGGGTTGCTGTCACGAAATAATAAAAAATAATTCCAGGAGACTTCTCAAGATTCCTTAGGTAAAGCATCCTAACTTGGGAGGTTATAATAATCCGCACCATATAATTGAAATGACAGCATCGATCATGTATCCAACCACAAAGGCTGTCCAAGAAATCAAATAAGGCATACATCAGACTTTTTCCTTTTTCTTTTTTCCCTTTTTCCTTTCTCTAGTATCTCCGGGACAGATTGTACCGATAACGACAAAAGACTAAAACCAGTGTCAGGGACCACTAAGTAGGAAACAAACACCGGTTTCCTTGACGATGTTTGTTTCCTTCTTAGTGGTTCTTGACATATCCTGACAGGAATCTTGTTTGCATAGACTTGAGGTCAGGAACCTTTGCTGCACAGTAATTTGTCACATCACGCCAAGGTCATGCATTATCCAGCTAGACGTTAACTTTATCCGGAATCACCAAACTTCATTTTTTAAATGAAGTCTTCTTTCCCATTCTAAGTCTTTATACGGTGATGTAATACATGGGCGGATAATTGTTTATTTATTTATTTTTTTTTTATCTTTTGTGTGTTTTGTTGTGGTGTGTTTGCATAGAGTTCGAACTAGATAAGAAATTATCCTCAAAGTTGAAATATTAAGTATCGGAAAAAGATATATTTTGTTGTGACAAACTCTTAGTTGCATATAATATTTGTATAAATGTCTTTTTATATATTCATGTGCAATAATGAACATTAAGAAAGTAAAAAATATGCAAATTATAATATCAATAAATAATATTATAAAATAACTATGTTCTTACATTCTCTTATGAAGCAACTTCATATATGCTAAAAGAGAAAATGATGCTAGGTTTATTTTATGTCTAGGCCATTTAAGAGCTCAGCCCACAAAGCACTTAGGAGCTCAGCCTGTAAAGCACTTAGGAGCTCAACTTGCAAAGTGTTTAAAGGCCCAGCCCGCACAGTTTAAAGATGCACTAACCTTAGATTGTCTAAAAGTTAATAGTGTCATTTCAGTAACCTGATATAGGGTTATGATAGTTATGAATGAAGCCTTAATCTCTCTAACATTCAAGAAGTTGTGCCTGACTTTGTCTCTCTTTATCTGAGGCTACTGACTTTCCAACTGGAAGACTTTAGAGTGGATTGATTCTCAAGACGGTCGATTTAGAGTGAAATTTGAAGTCAGCACTATTGATTGATGGAAATCCTTTCACTTTCTAATAGGAGGATCTTTATGGGTGCGTCAAGTTTGACAGCAACCCTAAATGGCTTTAGGTATTCGATTATCATATAAAAGCTCATCTTGATGGCCTTATTACACGATTAATTGATCATATATCCTAAAAATTAAAAAAAGCTTTGAGAAGTTACTCATGTACTGCCATCTTGATCCAATTCAGTGTTATTGCCCAATCTAAGGTAACATTTGTTGGTATTCATTGAAGATCTTTTTATTGTAATATATGATACTTGTATTTGCTCATTTATATTCTAATTGATCTATACACATTATATGTACAAAAATAAAGTTGAAAATCCAAAACTCTAATTTGACAATATTTGGGGGTTTTATGTTTAGAGCTTGGATTGACATTGTATATTTTTTATTAGCTCTTTGATAAGCATTATTCCTCTAAAATTATATATCTTTGAAGAAATGCAATTGTAATAAGGTTAGTCAACCTTATCTTTGTAATTGGAGACTTGTGTAACTCCTTGAGGAGGAGTTGAAAGTGTGAAGAAGATTTTCTTTACCTTTGTTAGTAAAGAGGAATCTAGTCGGTTGAATTGAAAGAAGAAGATGATAGAAGTAAGTGAAAAAGCCTGAACTATTATGGAAAATTTGTGTGTCTTTCTTGTTTTCTATGCTTGCTTTGCAATTGTGTGGTTGTAACTTCTAAAAGAATTAAAAAGATGCATTTTTTGAACAAACCAAACTCAAAGCTAGTAATCACCAATTATTAATTACTTTCAACTACTTATCTTACTGCTAAACGATAGAGGTTTTAGAAGTGTTGCATTCGGAAAATTCATATTCTGGTTACCTTTCTAGCGATAAAGGACTGAATCATAAGTTCTTCGCATCCAGAGATATCCTGAAAACTTACTCAATCGAATTAAAAAAGTTTTGCCACGAAAATGACCTCATGGAAAAGAAAAAAAAAAAAAAAAGCTTCTAAGAGCGGAAGCAGAACTTTTATCCAAATGCATGAAATATCATTTCTTTCCATGTCCTATACCTTTTGTCCTATTACAAGAGAAAATGATAAGAAGGGGTAAAATACATGAAACAAGTATCTCATTACTTCCCTTTCGCCGTCTTTATTCAAATAAACACCTGAAAGGGACACACGTGGGCTGCCTTAAAGATTTCACAATATTTAACTCAAAGACTTCATTTAATGGGAGATAACTTGAAGTGCAAATTTCATATTAGAAACCATGTCACGCATTCATGCATAAATAATTTTCTTTATAAGTATCTTAGGTTCAAATTTTTTCAATTGTACTTTTGGTTGATTAACTTGACCTATTTTAGGATGGCCTCTACTTTCCAATTTAAATCATTACCGAAGAGCAGTTGGTGAGGGTTTAGGATATCTTGACTTGCTAAATTTTACAAACGCGTACACATTGAAGGAGCATCAACAATCATAACAAAAAGAATAGAATCCACCTACCTATTGTTTTCTAGCAAACTCTTTGTTTTTTGTTCTACTTTACATATATAATTGCCATTTAATTTTACTTAGCATGACATAAATAAAATTAAAAGGAAATTAAATTCGTAAATTATTACTGGCAACAATCCCATGTCACGGATTTAAGAGACGGCATCATTTTCGTGGTAGTCTATGCCATAATGTGAAAAAAGAATAGTTTCCAATTGCCACAAAACGTCAAAGAGAAATTGCCCTTTCCCAGTGAATAAAGGAATCGAGCTGCGTGAACTCAAGCGTGTAATTAACACATGGAAAAAAATAATCTTCAGTACAAAAATACTATACCGCGATAGAGATGGAATTTTACTCTAGCAACACACCCATGGCATCATCACAAGCAGGACCCACTCATTTCTTTTAGCTCTATCTTTGGCTGTCAAATATCTAAGCTCTATTAAGAGTACTTTTATTATGGGATATTACGAGATTATTATCAGTCTTTTCCCCCGAAAGTAAGGTATATCTTTCATTGCCTAATTCGTTGTATGATCTCGATTAACATTTCATAAACGAGAGAAGCAAAGAAAAGAAGCTTCGAAATGGACGACGAGTAACATAATGGAAAATTAGTATGAAAATACAATACGAACATATCAATTGACTTTCAGATTGGAGCAAATGCTCCTCCACCTGCATCCACTTCAATCAATAAAATAGTGCAAACAAACCTCGTAAAGAAACTCCATGATTGGAGGGACCAACAAACCTATTGTCTGGATTTGCTTAGAAGTCAATGGTTGTCTTTTCCAGGGCCAATTGATTTCAGCACTAATTATTAAAAAATATTTAAATAATATTCACGTTGCAGGTATGGCTTTCTAAAACTTTGTCTAAACAGGAAAGATCGAGTGTTTATAACAAACAATTTTGGGTGAGCTAACCTTCCAAGTTAAGGTTCTATTCTTTTTTTTTTATGAATATATAAATTTATTTATTTAAAAATGAGAGAATAGAAAAGCATAAAGGTACATCATAATATTATAAGCTCATTTAAGAAAAAAAAAATCAAACTTAGAATTCTCTAATTATGACCCAAAAAAAATTAGTTTTTTGAAAGGTTCCATTTTGTTAAAGGATATGGAATGAAATGGATCTTAAGAATATTATAAGGCTCAATCAAGAACAAATAGTGGTTGGGAGTTTTTTTAATAAATGGAATATGTGTTAAGTCCCAACATCAAATGAGTGGAGTAATTAAATCGGCTACATTATTTTACTTCATGTTCACTACAAAGTAATAAGTCATTACAAACAGATCAACTAATAGAGGAAAAAAAAAACCCATAAAATAAGTAGGTAAGACCACATTGACTAGAACTACATGAATAAGACAACTATATGAAGACACATTGTTAAGATCGAATGCAATAAAATTCAACCAGAAAAAAAAAAAGATTAAATCCAAATCCTATGAAAATTCAAATTATCAAACATAATTAAACAGCTCGTCAAATATTAACAAATTTAACATAGAATTCTCTTGAGAGTCAAATTCATTCTTAGAAAAGAAACTTTAATAAAAGGTCATTTTTCCAAGCATCAATTGGAGAAGATGATGCAAGTAAGTAGGTGCACCACATGAAACTTTAATAACCCAAGACATTTAAGCCATCATATCAAGAACAACTTTCACATCTAGGAAGCGCTTCTTCATGTAGAGATTCATGTCATGTTCATTGGTACAGTCATACAGATAACGATAAGAGCTGGGGGGCCTACACTGCCCTGGTCCAAGTCCACTTTCTTTAATATTTTAAATATGAAGCCTCGGCCACTGAAAAACCCGTTATCCATTCATAACAGGCAGAGTTCAAGCGGCTTGATTCTGGGTCTTCTTGGAGCTATGGAACCAGATGTAACACGGTTCGGGATCTCTCTCTCCGTTCCTTGTGTTCAGGAGCTGGCCAAGGAGACGTCCGGCGCAGTCCCACCGAGGTATGTCCGTCCTGATCAGGACCCTCCCATCATATCCGACACCACTTCCTTGCCCCAAGTCCCAGTAATCGACATGCAAAAGCTGTTATCCCCTGAGTTCATGGACTCTGAGTTGGAGAAGATGGACTTTGCAAGCAAGGAATGGGGTTTCTTCCAGGTGATCTCTTTTTCCCTCTACCTTGAAAAACTCTGATCTTCTAAGTAGCACATCTCCGACATAGTCAACGCTCCAGAATCTCAAACCATGAAATGGGTCACTAAATAGACCTTTCTCCCTTGCTCCTTTGAATCTTAAAGCATTTATTCCTGTATTTTAGGGACCCTTTGCGTTCCAGAAGTAAGTGGATGATTCTTGAAATCTCTCTAGTTTTGTTTTAGATGTTTATTCTTTCCAGGAATGTTTGTGAAAAAGAAACAGGTACAAGATCCTACTTTTATTAGATTGTCTTGATCGATCTACATGTATGCATTATTAGGGTTATCTTATATAAAAAAAACTTCAGTAAGTAAGAAACAGAGATAGAATAAAAAAGTTTGAAGTGAAGAGATAGTAGAGGATTTTCTCGAATAACAAACATCAATGATTTCGGTTTAGTGGACCATGTCAACGGTTTCAGAGTTCAATAGACCCTTCTTTGGGGACTAATTCATTGAAGTCCTATATGCAGAGCTGCTCTGAGTATCCTGGTCTAGTCTTTTTTCGAAGTAATTTCAGACCTTTATATCATCAGATAAGTATTGTTTAAATTATAGCGTGGATGAAAAATAAGCTCGACACGGTGGTTTCGAAATTCGGCTTCCAAATTTCGAGCTGGCTTCCAATAGTGCCTCATACGAATCCAGCTTTATATACCTTTTGAAGTAAAAATTTGAAATGTTTTGCAGTTAATAAATCATGGGGTGAGCACTTCGTTGTTGGAGAAATTGAAGTTAGACATTCAAGAATTCTTCCAGCTGCCAATCGAAGAGAAGAAGAAGTTCTGGAAAACCCCAGAAGTTGTAGAGGGCTTTGGGCAGGCCTTTGTTGTTTCGGAGGAACAAAAGCTTGACTGGGGAGACATGTTTGGAATTACCACGCTTCCAACCCATCTGAGGAAACCCCACTTGTTCCCCAGGCTTCCCCTTCCACTCAGGTTCTCTCTCTCTCTCTCTTGCAACAAAAAATGGGCATCACATATGTAGTGAGTGAATACCAACTTCTACTCATTGAACCATCATTTTCCATCATCTCCTGCAGAGATAACTTAGAAACTTACACAGGAGAGCTTCAAGACCTTTTTATGAAAATCCTTGGACTAATGGCAAAAGCTGTAAGGATGGACAATGATGACATGAAGAACCTGTTTGAAGATGGGTGGCAATCAATTAGGATGAACTACTATCCTCCATGTCCGCAACCAGAGCTTGTCATAGGCATCAACTCTCACTCTGACGCTGCCGGCTTGACAATCCTCCTCCAACTCAATGAAATGGATGGCCTCCAGATAAAAAAAGATGGGATGTGGATTCCTGTTAAACCCCTGCCTAATGCGTTTGTTGTCAACATTGGGGACGCTTTGGAGGTAAAACATGGACTTGGATCCAAAACTCTTGGTTTTCTGCCTTTTTCTAAATGCGCATACTTTCCACATCAAACATTTGCCCGAGTTCCAAAGACTTGCTATTAAGCTTTTTCCTTGAATGTTTTGTCAGATTTTGACCAATGGACTATACCGCAGCATCGAGCATCGGGCTACCGTGAATGCAGCAAAGGAGAGGCTCTCTATTGCCACATTTCTTTGCCCCAGACTGGATGGAGATCTGGGTCCAGCACCAAGCCTTATTACTCAAGAATCACCACCATTGTTTCGTAGAATAGGAGTTGCAGATTACCTCAGGGGACTTTTCGCTCGCAAACTCGATGGAAAGTCCTACATTAATGACATGAGGATCCAGATTGCAGAACAGAATGGCTCTTGAGACCCACCCTCTAGCTTTCTGAAAGTCAATGACTACAGTACTCCAGTAAAGAAGTTCTACGCAAAATTTGTCTTAGTGATGCAGCAAGTACATGGTCCTAAATAGCAAGTTCTAAATCACATTAGCTGAACTAAAAGAGTATATGATATCCAGGAACTAATATGAGGATGAGATCATTGTTAACAAGAAGTTTAACAAGTAGGATAAAAAAGGAGTTCATGCAATAGCCTTTACCTCATTTATGGTTCAAGTTTACAAGTAGGATGTTTTTGTTAAGAATAGCCTTGCATGCGAACTTTAGCATAGTAAAGAACAGGTTGTAGCCCAATATTAGCATACAAATTAGAGACAGAGAGAAGAATTTGCACGCGATTTTTAAGTGATTCAGGGTAATTCTTTGATACTGAAGTCCACTCTTCCATTAACCTAACCAGCCAAACCTAAACGCTAAACTTCGGTCTTGTTTTTGGCATAGCCGGATTGTGTGATTTTTGAAAGACTTGCTTTTTTCTTCAATGCAAAACAATGCCGTTTAATTAGGTTCATCAGGATGCTTAGATTCAAAACGCAATAGCAGCTGCCAAGTTAACTACTTGCTATCTATAGATTTCAAGCAAGATATTTTGTTAACACAACGGCATCTCATCCCACATAAAACATAGGAATACCGAATAAGGAACATAGGACTTCAACAAAAAGTGCTTTGACAGAACAATAGCTATTGTTCTTAGACATCGAAGAATATTCTCTTTTTGCTACTAATGGAAAAGAAGAAGCATTGTTGACAACAAGCAAGTCCCCTCGAGTGATGCGGGTAGGACTTCGTGTCGCTACAGTAAAATCCTGCTTTTGTTTGTACATATACAATATTACTTCGTCTCTCTATAGTTTGTACATATACCATCTTTTATTCTACAAGGCCCAGCTCTCAACACAAATGGTTCTTATTATCATATTAGTTCGGTGCGACAACAACAATTTGAGAATGACAGGATGTTACTTGCAGGTGGCCAAGACAGTCGTACTTTTTCGGACGAGCTGTGATCAAAGCATGAAACCAAAGAAAGTGTCTCCAAATCTTACTTCATCCACACTAGGTTCAACAATCTCTGAGCGGTGGGAAAGGAGGAAGAGGGGACCAGGTATCATGTTTTCACACGGTCAAAATCAATCAGCTACTTTGCATACAGTTACGGGAACGTTAATATGACACTAATGAG
Organism: Casuarina cunninghamiana; assembly: GCA_028551485.1. Classification (NCBI taxonomy): domain Eukaryota; kingdom Viridiplantae; phylum Streptophyta; class Magnoliopsida; order Fagales; family Casuarinaceae; genus Casuarina; species Casuarina cunninghamiana. Next base: position 5,829,820 of record CM052366.1, on the reverse strand, counting down.
GTCTCAATAGTGATGCAACGTTAATATGATTTGGAAAGCATCAATTTAGAGCGTTCTGTTTTTGCCTTGGTACTCCCGTGTGGTGTTTTCTTATTGTAGTGGTGGCACGCATACAAAGTTCATTTGGGAAGCTTTAGTTGTTGCCTTGGTACTGTAATCTAGTGTTTCCTTATTGTTGTGGTGCTTCTAATGGAGGATGATTAAAACATTTCTTTTATGAACTTTTATAACCAGTATCCATATACTACCTCTAACCGTTTACCTATAGCGCCGACAACCTCTGCCCCAGACCACCATCGCCCTTACTCCCAGAAAGTGGCCACCGTCAGAGCCTTCGCCGCCGTCAGTCGGTGAAGATTGGGGTGCAATTTTTTTTTTTCGAAACCCATACCGCCGGCGTCCCAGCCCCTCTCTCTGCCCTTCCCATTTCCCTACCCTACCTTCACCCCGATTTCACCAGATATCGGCTGACCGATTTTACTTTCCCTTCCCAAACTCTTCTTCCCCGACTCCCCTTCTCCCCTTTCCCCATTTTTTAATTTTTGAATGGATAGCTCTGATTTTGTGAATACTCTCAATTTTGTTTGGCAACAAGAAATCATTAGCACCAAAATGTTCAAAATTGTGAGAAAGCTAAAAGTACTTAAGGCAAAACTTAAGAATTTCAACTTGATCTAATTTGGTGATTTCCATTACAAGGTAAAAATTATTAGAGAACAATTGCAACGTGTTCAATTCAATTTACAACTTAATCCATTTGATACACTTTTACACTTTGAGAAAAGACTTAAAATAAACAAGTACTTGCATTGAATAAACATGATAAAAACCTTTTAAAACAAAAATTAATGATTTTTTGGTTGAAAAAGGGATATAATAACAACATAATGTTCTTTTTACCTTTGATACATAGAAAAGCCTAGAACAAAATCACTTACCTAGTGTAACAAAATGGTTCTACTATTTTTGATGATAATACCTCGCGAAATATTATCATTACATATTATCAATCTATATTTGGTAGTTTTCCTACTAATAACATTTATACTAAAAGATACATTTTCATATTTCATGAAAATGTAAATAAGTTGTTGAATCTTCCTACTTTTAAACAATTAGATGTGGTGAATGTTAATTACATGATTTTAAAGCTCCTAGTCCTTATGGCTATAATAGTTTATTTTATAAGAAGGTTTGGCATATTATCAATCGTGAGATAGAAGATGCCATGCTAGACTTTTTCTTAGCCAATAAATTATTGAAAGCTATTAATGTACATTATTGTGTCTAGTTCTAAAAACCTCCAATCTTAGTTGCATGAAGGATTTTTAACCATTTGTTTGATGTAATGTTCCCTATATAATGATCTCTAAACTATTTTGAAAAAAGATAAGACTCATTCTTCTTGTTATTGTTAGCCAAAACCAAACAACTTTTATTAGAAATCGTTAGATATCTGAAAATATTATGTTTTGTTAAGAGTTGCTACATAATTATCATAAAGGAAATAAAGGTAAGTGTATTGCCATCAAAATTGATTTTATAAAAGCTTGTGACATGATTAAATGGGATGCAATATTAGGAGTTCTCCAAGCTATTCACACCACTTAAATATTAATTGATTGGATTGGTCAATGCATTACAACTACCAAATTGTTTGTGAACTTTAATGATGAGCATCTTGGCTATTTTGAGAGTACTAATGGGTTAAAACAAGAAGATCCTTTATCCCATTATTTACTTGTCCTTGTCATAGAGATAATAGGATTATTATAAATAAATAAAAAATCTACTTCTACTTTCAAATTTCATTAGCATTGCAGAAGGGAGAAAATTATTCAGATTTGCTTTGCAAATAGAGATGTTGACTCAATGCTCCCATTGATACTTTGGAAGGCTTTGCAATATTCACCGTTTTACATTTTAATCCTTGTAAATGTCAAATATTTTTTTCAAGGCTCATTAAACAAGAAAGCTTTTAATATTATATCACACTCCATTCTTTGATAAAAATCTCCCTATTAGGTATCTTGGAGTTCCATTTATTACAAAAAGGCTTATTTATATTGATTGTAAGTTTTTGACAAAGAAAATCATAGGAAAAATTGATAAATGGTGAATGAAACATCTTTACTATGCAAGGAAGTTACAATTAGTAAAAATTAGTTCTTATTTCTATTTACACTTTCTAGATGCAAATGTTCCTTCTTCTAAAACAAACCATTTATAAGATTAAGAAAAAAATTAAGCACTTTCATAGGCAGGTAATTCGGAAGATCATATTAGGTTATTTGCTCACCTAAAAAGGAAGGAGGATTTTGGCTACTAGATCTTAAAGTGATAAATAAGTTCTATTGGGACAACTACTTTAAAATTTCATCAATTATCTAAGTTCATCAGTATATAATAGATGGATTTATAATACTAAATGCAGAAGAACTTCAATTATGTATCTTGACATCAAAATATGACATGGAGTTGGCAAGGCCTTTTCAAGTTACGAGAGGCTCTCACATTTACATTTTCCAAACCTTCTTATTATTGTAAAGAAACATATAAGGAATTGCATCAAGATAATATTAAGATTGAATGGCATAACTTGATATGGTCAGGTAATATTAGCAAATACAACTTCATTAGATGTCTTATATAAAGAGACAAATTTCCTATAGTAGAAGTAATATCTTGATCGCTCTCCTCAATTAATTTGTATTGTAATTTCTATGGTTCTTAAATTGAAAGCAACTCAATTGTTGTTTTAATGTACTTGGATTATAAAATTCAGTGAAATATCCTTATACAATAAGGCGTCATAGAATCATTAGTAGTTAGAACTCTAAAATGCATTAAATGATTAAAGTAACTAATGGAAAAAATTTGACTATGAAGCTTTTTACACTTTTTTTTCTTCGCATATGTCTATTATATATGTTTTGAACAAAATCATAAAGGTTTCTAAAACAAGCTTGTTAAAATACTAATTTTATTGGCTAGAATCAAAATAGTACATAAAAAAATCTCTATTTAAAAACATTAAATTCTTTTATACAAATGTTTTATTGTGTTATAATCCAAAGATTTTAGACTTGATTTTATCTTTGATGAATAGTAATGCTGGAAAATACTTTTAAACTTAATATTTTCTTATTTTTAGATAATAAACTCATATATTAATAAATAAATAAAATAAACCCGTGAACTAACGCTATGATTGAAACAGTCTCTATATTACCGCCCCAGTGCTACTATTTGTACATCGTTAATAATTTCTTGTCAGTGGTAGGTTGTAGATGACGGGTTGCTGTCACGAAATAATAAAAAATAATTCCGGGAGATTTCTCAAGATTCCTTAGGTAAAGCATCCTAACTTGGGAGGTTATAATAATCCGCACCATATAATGAAATGACAGCCTCGATCATTTATCCAACCACCAAGGCTGTCCAAGAAATCAAATAAGAAGCTACTGTAGACATTGAGGATTTATTACAAAACTTTAAGATAATAGATAAGAAAATCTTATTGTTTAGAAGATTAAAAGTTCATTTTCACACTATTGATGTGGTGGCACGTATTGAAAAATGACACAAGTGTCTTAAGATAATTGATTAGTGCCTAGTTCAGTTGGGAACAAGTGATGTTTGGAACTTGTTTTTCGTAAGTTCAACACCCAAATGTGTACATAAAAGAATTGTTTTTAAAAAATACTCCATACGAAGGTTGGCATAGGCATTATACAACCAAAATCTCAAGACAATAGGTAAAATAATTTCATTACTTAGAGGGTCTAAGCATATCCTGACACTAGCAATATGGGGTATATATCTTTAACACTATGCATTCCACATTCTAACAAATAGATGTTTTATTAATCCTTACTTTTTGCTTCCAACAGAAGGAAAAAGAAAAGTAAAAAGGTGCAGTTTACTTTAATGTCAATGATCACCCCGTCAGCCTCCACAAATCTGGAAGTTGATCTAAACATTTTCCGCATCATTCTTTTCCAATCCCAGTAAAAACCTTTCATATCCCTGAAGCAATTGCTTACATGATGTAATTGTCGACAAAGGAAAAGAAACAGATGCAGATGGATTAAGTAGAAAAGAAGGTCACTAGCTTGGAATTGAAGAAGCATATGTTAGAAATAAACTATCACAGTTAGTCATAGATTAAGAGTATAACGTTGTTAAAAGCTACTTAGAATTGAATATAAGTAGAAAAGAAGTTGAGTGGGCAACAATAGTATGGAAATGAAATATACATAAGTACAATATTATCTACTAGATCACTATGAAAGATATAATTATCATAGCAAACCCCATGAAACTATTGAAACAACCTAGTGAACCAACAATGCAACATATGTCAACAACAATAAGAATCACAGAAACATTGATTTTTTAATTACAAGTCCACTAAATGTATATGGAAGACAATACTAGCTATGATTGGATTATCATAACAAATTGAACAATGGAGGAAGTAAGTATGCCGGATAATGAAAGCTACGAAAAGCAACCTTATGAAACATATATTTTAAAACTATAATCTACCACATCTAAAATGAAAAAGAATAGAAGAAGATTCAATGATTAAGAAATTTTAAATACATGACTAGATTTTGGTGTTTTTATGTCGGTGCTTACCTATTCAAGCTTATATTTTCCAAGATGCCTATACAACAAAGTCAATAGCCAAACAATATAACCTAACTAATCTAAGCGTAGACGCAAAGAAAATTATACATACTCGACCTCGGAATCTTATCTCTTACTCGCATACAAAACTCCTTTTCTCTTAAGCATAATTATATAATCATGAACTTCTAATCATGTTCCTGTTTGCAGAATTAGTCCTTGATTGGCTCTCAATTACCTGTTTAGTCCAACTGACAATATTAAAAAATTTACAAGAGATGGACCAACTGATAATGCAAGCGCTCCCAAGCCGATTTTTACTGCTTTCGCACTAGGGAGAATCCAAGCAATTTTCCTCCGGGTTTCCTAGGAGCGATGGAACCAGAAGGAAAGCGGCTTGGAGGCTCCACCCCCGTTCCTTGTGTTCAGGAGCTGGCAAAGGAAATGCCACTCAAAGTCCCGCCGCGGTATGTGCGCTCCGATCAGGACCCTTTCAACATATCCAACAACACTTGTTTACCCAAAGTACCAGTCGTCGACATGGAAAAGCTACTTTCCCCGGAGTTTATGGATTCTGAGTTGCAAAAGTTGCACTTTGCAAGCAAAGATTGGGGTTTCTTCCAGGTAACCCTCTCTCTTTCTATACTATGTTCTGTGTTAGGTATTCAAGAAAGAGCAGAAGGTCCAAAAGCTTCCCTAAACGCAAAATTACATTTACAGCGCAGTATCCTCCAAGTTTTACGAACCACAATTGAATTGAACAAGATTTAAATTGTTTCTAATTTTATCTTTTATGTGCTAATTCTCTCCTGATCTAATTAGAAGAACATATACAGTGGAACACAAATAAGATCCATCCCCTCAACGCAACAGATAACAGTTTTTATGATCAATATGAAGCCTCTAGTCTCCCAAACTATGAATATTGCTATTGAACTAAACTGTATCCAGCCTTCTGGTTCAGTAAAAGTAGTTTAACTTAGCCATATACATCTTCAAACTACTTGTTATTTAGTAGGAAGTTAGAAGACCATTATTATCCCATCATACAATAAGTAAGGTACATCGTTAATGTGCTGTTTATTATGTTATCTCGATAACATTACATTAACTAGGAAAATTGGACAAATAAATGTTCTTTAACTAACAATAAAACAAAAATTTTTATGACAAGTAATGATCTAAACAATATTAGTCTTCAATTTGTTTTAGTCTATAATGTAATATGTTAAATATTTTATGGATCGTCTTATCCACAGAGAGAAATGATAATTACTGCTTTTCTTTTCCAATGTCATTAGTTAAAAGTCTATCTTTATATTTCATGTCGAGCATAAGACGTGGAAAAGTTTTGCAGTTAATAAATCATGGGGTGAGCACTTCATTGCTGGAGAACGTGAAATTAGACATCCAACAATTCTTTAAGCTGCCGATGGAAGAGAAGAAGAAGTTCTGGCAAGAACCAGGAGATTTGGAGGGGTTTGGGCAGGCCTTTGTTGTGTCGGAGGACCAAAAGCTTGACTGGGGAGACATGTTCTACATGGTCACACTGCCATCCTATTTGAGGAAGCCCCACTTAATCCCTAAGCTTCCCCTTCCATTAAGGTCCCATCTCTTTCTCTCTCTCTATTTTCCACCAACAAATACCTATTTCAAACAATGGTACTTAAGCACGATAACTATTTTCCTCGCTTGATCTTTCCTTCACTTGGGAAATTTCGACATGCAGAGATAATATAGAAGCTTACTCAGCAGAGCTTCTAAAACTTACCATGAAAATTCTTGAACTTATGGCCAAAGCTCTAAGAATGGAAAATAATGACATGAAGATCATGTTTGAAGGTGGGATGCAGGCAATGAGGATAAACTACTACCCTCCATGTCCGCAACCGGAACTTGTTGTGGGCCTCAACTCCCACTCTGACGCTACCGGCCTAACAATCCTCCTTCAACTGAATGAAACGGAAGGCCTTCAGATAAAAAAAGATGGGATGTGGGTTCCGGTTAAACCCCTGCCTGATGCGTTTATCGTCAATATTGGAGATATTTTGGAGGTAAATCATGGACTTGGATCCAAAGCTCTTGGTTATGTGCCTTTTCTCGTTTTATGTTTTCTTGAATCAAACGTATGTCATTGTTTTTCGTGCATGTTTCGGCAGATTGTGACCAATGGGATATACCGGAGCATCGAGCACCGGGCTATTGTTAACTCAAAAAAGGAGAGGCTCTCTATGGCCACGTTTTACAACCCAAGACTGGAAGGAGATATGGGTCCAGCACCAAGTCTTATTACTCCAGAATCACCAGCATTGTTTCGAAGAATTGGGGTTGCAGATTACTTGAGGGGATTTTTCTCTCGCAAACTCGATGCAAAGTCTTACGTCGATGCCCTCAGGATTCAGAATGAGAAACAGGAAGGCTCCTGAGATTACCCCCTAGTTTGAAGAACTCAAGCAGAAGTCATTATAGTTGTTCTTTAATATTAGCATTTGTGGCTCCTGTGCTCAACCTGGTTTGTCTTTCTTCTTTCCTACGTTCGTCAAATTAACTCGGACTATCATTTTGTCAACTTGCAGGACTGACTCTGAAAATAGTTTTAAGTAGGAAGCATTTGGGTAAACTCACTTGTGATCAGAATATGGAATGGCAAGAAAATTAAGAGTGTGATCAGGATGGGTGATTAATGAAATTTTTCTGAGCGTTGTTAACAAATTGGAACTTGTGTTCCTTGCCAACTTCAAATGGGCATGATTTGGGTTATCCATCACCTCCTGTACTTGTTCAACTTTTAAAGTCTACCCACATTCCTTATACCTCTCCCTCGTATCCCCCGTATAAAGTGTGTGTCCTTAATAGGAGTTACTACCATCCCCTATGCCCCTCTCCACCCTTTCTTTGGATAAAGTCATCCCTTCCAATTAGTTCATTTTAATGTATGCAGTTCTGCCTTTGTTAGGCCAATAAACAAAAATAAGTTTTATATATGTTTTATCAATGATTTTCCTAGCTTTACATGGTTGTATACTTTTCAAATATGTTCTTAATTTCTTACCATTTTTGCTACTTCCCACAAATTTGTTAAGAATTAACTTCAATGTTGCTTGCAAGCTATCCAATGTGATGGCACACCTAAATTCCTATTCGTGGCCTTTTGCACATATCTTCAATCTATTAGCATTCATCAACAAGTGTCCTACTCATATTCCCCCTTTCAAAATGGTATTGTCAAATGCAAATATCATCACGTTGTTGAAACAAATCTCACTTTTTTCCCTTCAAAATTTTTTTTTACCCTTTTCCTTGTTCAGCTGGTTAATCATCGTTAACTCGGTCCTACACTTCAGGCCACAGTAAAAATGTTGTTCTCATTATTTACATTGAACGTTGAATAAAGTAAAAAGATTGCCTTTCCCTTAGTCTTACAGTAATTTGTAGCATGTTTCTTTACTGTTAATATATAATTGTTGCCCCAAAACATAGTTGAAAAGGATTATTAGCAATTTCCCCAAGTGCAATAGCCGCATGAGTCTTTGTCAAGCCTGTAAATATCAAATGAAAGCGTTTTGTCAGGCCACTGAAAGCATGGCTGAAAACGTCTTTCGAAGCGTGTTCATTTAAATAAAATCCGTAGGGCCTTGAAGATCAAGTTTGCTAGATCTGCAATGGACTGTAAAAGGCTTAACTGCAACATCACGACTTATCAGTGCAAATGTAGCTATCGCAACCATAGAGAACGTGAAAAACGCAAGAACCAATAAAGGTAAAAGGAAACTTCTTTTGAGTGCACTCTTTTTCTTCTTTTTTATATTCTGGGTGAGTCCTGATTGAGGAGTTCTATAATACGAGAATCTTAAGTGCAGAGACTCTCATTCAAAGACAATAATTTTACAGTGCTTTGATTTTCTTAAAGAACGACCTAATTACAAAAGGAAAGATGGTTCTCCATAGCAATTTCACCCAATATCCTTAAATTCCTCCTACAATTTCTACACTTTTTTTGGATTTCACGCCTTCCTTGGCTATCCCTTCAAAGGATAACATAATGGGTGCAGCAATTCTGGTCAACATGCCTTTTATTTATAAAGCATAGTTCTAAAGCAACATTTGGCAATCACCTTTTTCAAAAATAAAAAAAATAGACATGCTCAAGAATGGTTAATAGTTATGGCTTGAAAGGAAGTTGAAGTTTGACTTAAAGGGATTTTACAGAATACCCTTTCCCACATTAAAAAGAGAAAAAATGTAATCGTCTTGGTACAGGGTAACCGGTCCTGGTGGCACCCAATAAACTTCAATCCAAAAAATTATCACATAATTTAGGTGAAATTTTATTCTAGAAACAAGTTCATATCTTTATCATTATCAAGATCCAATTATATCATTTAGCTAAACTACTAGAAGTCATATATCTTTACCCTAGATGATTAGGTTTGATGATCATCGCTTTGGATGACAACTTCTCCGTTGGACTAAAGAGAGGACAGTCATCTTTTAGGATACACTGAAATGGAAATCACTTTCGGAGGTTAATGCCAATTTCTCTCCTCCTTAAATTCAATCAGTTGCGTATTGTCTATTTTATTAATCTTTCTCATTAAACTATAATGTAGTATTCAAAAAATTGACATTATATGCCTCTAGGAATTTAAACCAAGATAAAAATGTAAACAAATAATCATTCTACTAATAGAAGTCATACCCAATTGTCAAGTAGCATATCCCACATCAAATGGGGATGCACCAGGGTAGTTCTACACTCCTCTTTAAGACATTTTTTAGGGAGACCACTTAACTTCCACTTAACATAATATCAGAGTTATAGTTAATTCAATTGTACAAAAAGGGTTAATTGAGAAGGTTATCTCCCATTAGATGGAAATACACCTTGCTTGGGTCTTATTAATTGGTGGTTCGGCACTCCTTTTGAAATGCCTTTAGGAAAGGCCACTTAACATCTACTTAACACTAATATTTTGGAATAATATACAACATAAAAATATTCTTGATGTGAAAAGGTAATATTGTAGGTAACTATAAAAGTTTTGCTTTTGACGATGGATTTCCTATTACACGAACCTAGACGAGGTGTAATAAATTTAACTAAAAACCATCGGCAGGATCTTTAAGGGTTGTGGATAGGTTAATTGATGAATATCAAACTTTTTTACTTCCAAACCAATAACGCCAATTCTCGTAGAAGGAAAAGAACCATATTGCCATAATAATGGAAAAACTATGAAATAATTATGCTTCTTGGTATTGACTATTTTTGTTACTTTCCCGGACTCTTAGAACAGATTTTCTTATCACGTCAACATGGAAGAGACAAGTAGGTATTTCACTTCCCTTACGATGCTAGCAATTAGGCAACCATTTTCTTTTTATGAATCGAGGCGTTAAAAAGCTTTAAGAAAACATAACTATAGGTATCTTTTGGACTTTGCTTCTCTCATTCAACCAAAATCCCAAGAAAGACAAAAATAGTTGTAGTTAGAGGTACGTCAAGTGGGTGATGACTTTCGAGTAACAAAAATTAGCATTGTCTCTGATTTTGTAATTGAGAGGAAAGAAGAAGAATACGATATGTTACACAACCCGTTTTGTACATTAAATCCTTATTGAGCGGGGGAATCTGCTAAAATATCCGAATGGGTATTTTATTCCAGGAGATGTAGAAAAAGAGGAAAAAGATTGCTTATCCAATAGGCTTCCAATCTTGGCATATTACGTTGTCGTCATATAGAGATTTTGGGAGAAACCATGGTCGAAGAAGATTACTGGAACTCTAAACTATAATAGATAATTAAAGCAATTAAAGAAAATAATTTAATTACAAAATTTCTTTTCTTTTTTTTTAGCATACATCTATTGTATATGGTTTAAACAAAATCATAAATATTTTCAAAATAAGCTTCTTAAAACATCAATTTTATTAGTTAGAATAATATATATATATATGAAAAAATATTTTTATTTTGAAATATTAAACCTTGTCACACAATTATGTCATAGTTGAAAGATTTTAGACTTTATTTTTTCCTAGACAAATTATAATGTTGAGTATATTCTTAAACTTTTATATATTTTAAGATGAATAAATTTAAATATTTATAAAAATAAAATAAAATAAACCCGTGAACTAACGCTATGATTGAAACAGTCTCAATTACCGCACTAGTGCTACTATTTGTATATCGTTAATAATTTCTTGTCAGTGGTAGGTTGTAGATATCGGGTTGCTGTCACGAAATAATAAAAAATAATTCCAGGAGATTTCTCAAGATCCTTTAGGTAAAGTATCCTAACTTGGAGGTTATAATATTCCCCACCATATAATGAAATGACAGCACTCGATCATTTATCCAACAACAAAGCCGTCCAATAAGTCAAATAGGCCATAAATCAGAGACAGATTGCAGCGATAACGACAAAAGACTAAAACCAGTGTCAGGGACCACTAAGTAGGAAACAAACACAGGTTTCTTCATGATGTTTATTTCCTTCTTAGCGGTTCTTGACACATCCTGATAAGAATCTTGTTTGTCATAGACATGAAGTGACGAACCTTTGCTGCACAATAATCTGTCACAGCACGCCAAGGTCCAGCATTGTCCAGCTAGACGTTAACTTTCGTAGGAATGAAACAAATCACCACAGTTACGAAGTTGAACTTCTCCGTATCCATTTTGTGTCCTGAGGACGAAGATTGGACAAACATGGTTGTCATGATGCTCAGGTCTACTCCTGGCATGTAACTGAGCAATGTCCAAGAAATCAAATGAAATTATGAGATTAACGATGTCACTGTAGTAAAACAAATCAAGTTTATCTTAACTTTGGATAACTCTATCTTGTTTGTCTTTTAGCGAGAAAAAACTGAATCACACGTTTTTTGAAGTCAGAGACACTACGAGATTACAAAGTCAAATTAAACGGTCTTCCAAATGAAAATACAGACCTCAAGGAAAAAGTTTTGAGTGGAAGCTATGGATATTAAGGAGTTATCAGAAGAGGACGGTAAGGTAACTATTTACCCTTCACGGCGACAACCAGTCTTGTCATTGGCCTAAACCTTACCCTTAAGTTGTCGGCCTACAATCCTCTTACTAGTCACAAGCAAAGCAGGTCTGCAGGCAAGCCAAATGGGTGATGGCTTCCTGTCAAACCCCAGCTTAATGCTTTTTTGACTTCCGTAGTCCGTGACGAGGCGGTATTGAATTCTTTTTCCTATGGGTAATGGTTTAAAGTATGCACACATTGCTAATCTTTAGCGTTAAGTTTGAAATTGAAATTACAAATGTTACTATTAAAGATTAGGGTGAAAATAAATCGCGAACCTATTTTTTTAACTTTTTTTAAGTTGAGGGGGTGTGATGCACCAGCTCGAATTGAACTAACTGTGTTGATGCGAGCATAATTTTTATGCATAATCAAATGTTTGGACAGTTATATTAAAATTCTGAAACAGAATAGCGCAATGAAAAGTGAGCAAATGGCAGCAAAATAACTCTAATCCTGAAAGTTATTAGGATCTTCAATTTAACTCCTTTAGAAATTTCTTATCAGTATATATGATTTTTCTGTCACAAAAAATCAGGACCTTCTCCTATCAAATCATATTCAAAACTTTATAGCTGGTACTAATGAGTTCTTATAGTTTGGTTTATCTAAATCAAGTCTTGATGTATATCGTAGTTGAGGAAAATCAGAGTTTGCTGTATGGCAGCATTGGGACTTCAGTTTGTAATCTTCTGTAGTTTAGACAAGATTAAACCAAAGAAGCAAGCATACCTATAACAAAAGATATAAAAGAGATAATACTATAACAATAACATAAATGAAAGAAAAAGATTTAGTAGAAATAAATTAAATATAAATAAATATAAAGTAAATATAATAACATCATAAGTAGTTTAAAAATCATGATCGCAAGATCTAAACGCCATGCTACATCTTTACACAAAATGTAACATATTAGAAGAACAATATGCTATTCCAAAATGCAAAGAGAATTTATTGTCTTACAAACAAGACACTCATACAATGATTTTGGATGATTATACAAGAGTGTCTTAGGTCCTATTTATAGGAAGAGTTGGCATGCTTCCTAATGTAACAAGATAACATAAAGATAAGGTCGGCACGATACATCATTGGTTTGGTACGTTCTTCAAAGTCATCAAATGTATCCATATGTGGCTGGCTCATGGCTTCTGCATGCGCTGAGAAGGTGAGTGAAGCTGGAGTTTGCGAGTTCTAGTGGAGAAGCTGGTATATGTGCTGTCAAGGATTCAAAGCTTGGATCTTTCTCTAACAGTAGTCATCTCTTTTTCTCCCCATGCAATTCAGAATATTATGTTCTTAAACATGATTGGATGAAAGAGTTTCTTTATACGATTGAACTTTTCATGAACTAATTAGATATATATTATAGCTGAGAGCTCTTATCCCTCATCCTCATCCACGCATAAAGAACTATGTTTGTCTTAAGCACAATTACCTTTTACTGAAGTTATAATCATGTTCCCATTTGTATGATTGTAGTCCTTGACTAGCTTCTTCCCTTGTTTAGTACAACGGACAAATTTGAAGTACCCGTGAAACCTCTTTCCATCTTACAGCTCCCTTTTACTGCATTCGGACAATTTGCCACTTGGTTTTCTTGGAGCTATGGAACCGGGAATAACGCGATTAGGGAGCTCCATCCCCGTTCCTTGTGTTCAGGAGCTGGCAAAGGAGACGCCACACAGAGTCCCGCCACGGTATGTGCTCCCCGAACAGGACCCTTCCTACATATCCAACACCTCTTTGCCCCAGGTACCAGTCGTCGACATGGAAAAGCTACTTTCCCCAGAGTTTATGGACTCTGAGTTGCAAAAGTTGCACTGTGCAAGCAAAGACTGGGGTTTCTTCCAGGTGACCGTCTCTCTTTCTCTACTATGGTCTGTGTTAGAGACTCAAAAAAGAACAGGAGATCCAAAAGCTTCCTACAATGCAAAATTACCACTACATCAAAATAGATCCCAACTATTGCTAACCATAGTTGAATTGAACAAGATTTGAATTGTTTCTAATTTCATCTTCCATATATATATATATATATATTATGAATATGTGAGTTTATTCATCGAAGAATAAGAAAATACAAAAACTTAAGGGCATACCCTAACATTACAATTCATCTTAGAGAAAATAAAATTTGGAATTCTCTAGTTATGACACAATAAAACATTCACCTGAGAAAATTTAATGTTTCTAAATAGAGATATTCTTCCAAAAACTACTCTCCTAATTCTAACCAACAAAATTGTTATATCAACAGACCTATTTTGAAATTAGTATATCAACAAAATTGCTCTTCCATATGTTTATTCCCTCCTCATGTAATTAGAAGGAAAATATATTCAATGAAACACACATAAGATCCCTCTTCTTACCACTCTGGATAATAATGGGTATGATCAATATGAAGCCTCTAGTCTCCCAAAATGAGAATATTGCTATTGAACTATACAGTATCCAGCCTTCTGATTCAGTAAAACTAGTGTAACTTAGCCATATTCATCTGCTGACTACTTGTTGTTTTATAGCAAGTTAGAAGCCGTACATCAATGATTGTGTTGTTTATTGTGGTATCTCCATAAAAATTTAATTAACGAGGAAAGAAAAAGAAAAAAAAAAGGGTTTTGTAATAGAGAAATAAATGTTCGTTATGAAACAATAGAACAAAAAATTTTATGACAAGTAATGATCTAAACAATATCAATCTTCAATTTTTAGTCAAAATAAGTTAATGTTTTATGGACTGTCTTATCCATAGAGAGAGATGATGAATATTGTTTCTCCTTTCCAATGTCATTAGTTAAATCTCTATCTTCTTATTTTATGTCAACTATAAGATTTGGAAATCCTTTGCAGTTAGTAAATCATGGGGTGAGCACTTCACTGCTGGAGAACGTGAAATTAGACATTCAAGAATTCTTTAAGCTGCCTATGGAAGAGAAGAAGAAGTTCTGGCAAGAACCTGAAGATATGGAGGGATTTGGGCAGGCCTTTGTTGTTTCGGAGGACCAAAAGCTTGACTGGGGAGACATGTACTACATGGTCATGCAGCCAACCTATTTGAGGAAGCCCCACTTGTTCCCTAAGCTTCCCCTTCCACTAAGGTCCCATATCTCTCTTTCTCTTTCTAACGATCTAACTATGGAAAAGATTACCAGTAGTAACAAGGGTTGGTGCCCTTGTTACATTTTGTCCACAATGCTTGAGTGGGTGAGTAACGATGTTTTATTAGCTTTAAGGAAATGATATTGAAATCCTCATGGTGTTTTCCTTTCCAAGTTAAGAGTGTAAATCAGAGAACTTTGCCACAGAAACTGTGATGTAAACAGTCTAAACATGTATCTGAAAATAGCCAGTGAAAGAATCAACACAAGGCCAATGAATACACGAAAAATTAGACTAAACCCTAAACAATACAGCACTTTCTCATGAAAAATAATGAACTCTCATGTATGGAATATAACATTTCCTAAATTTAGTCAAACAGAAAAACCAGTTTAATAATTGTAAATTTAACATATTGAGAAATCGGTAAGTAGTATTTTACTTTTAAAAAAAACATTTTCTTTTCTAGTTACCAATTCTAGACAACTAACTAGTTATTTCTAGCAATAGTACTTCAGCTCGGTAAATATTTTCTATGCTTGATCCGTTCTACAGTTTTTTCTACGTTTTTTCTTATTATTTTTTAATCAGAGGGTGTGGGGGATTTTAGTAGATTTTATTGAGGGAGAGGCAAGCTCGACCCACGGCCTCTTGCGTGAAAATCTCCCTAGCTGCCACCGAGCTACGTAGGACTCCCGCCAGTCCTAAAGTTCGGTTCCAGTTTAATGATTTCATTTTCTTTAAATTTTGATACGCAGAGATAATATAGAAGTGTACTCTATGGAGCTTCAAAACCTTGCCATGAAAATCCTTGAAGTTATGGCAAAAGCTTTAGGAATGCAAAATAATGATATGAAGAACCTGTTTGAAGGTGGGATGCAGAAAATGAGGATGAACTACTATCCTCCATGTCCGCAACCGGAGCTTGCCATGGGCCTCACCCCTCACTCTGACGCTGTCGGCCTAACTATCCTCCTCCAACTGAATGAAATGAAAGGCCTCCAGATAAAGAAAGAGGGAATATGGATTCCTGTTAAACCCCCCCCTGATGCGTTTATCGTCAACATTGGAGACATTTTGGAGGTAAATCATGGACTTGGAAACAAATCTCTTAGTCATATGCCATTTTTCGTGGAATTGTTTCTTGAGCCAAACGTATTCCATTGTTCATTTTCTGTGCATGTTTCGGCAGATTGTGACCAATGGGATGTACAGAAGCATTGAGCACAGGGCTACCGTTAACTCAGAAAAGGAGAGGCTCTCTATAGCCACGTTTTACAGCCCAAGACTGGAAGGAGATCTAGGTCCAGCCCCAAGCCTTATTACTCCTGAATCACCAGCCTTGTTTAGAAGAATCGGGGTTGCAGATTACTTCAGGGGACTTTTCTCTCGCAAACTCGACGGGAAGTCCTACGTCGATATCCTCAGGATTCAGAACGAGGAACAAAAAGGCTCCTAAGATTACCCTCTAGTTTGAAAAACTCGTGCAAAACTCATTATAGTAGTTCTATAATATGAGCGCTAGTGGATCCTCGCTCAATCTGGTTTGGTATTTGTTGATGAATACAAAGATACACGCCAACTATATCTCCGGACATCAGCATATTATGATATTTCCTTGTAATATTCTCAATATTATTCTGCGTATAATCATGTATTTAATATTGTTTCTTAATTAGAATAGGGTTAAGGCTTATAAGTTCAAAGTAGATTGTACAAAACTCTTTACAACTAAATATACAGAAATTCCTAAAATCTCTGGCTATTTCAAATCTTTACAGTATTATACATGACTCTAATTTAATAAACACATACTGGATTTCGATGGAGACTAGTGAAGTTTCTGGGGCATAAGATAATCATAATGATTGGCACCCAAGCGAGAGAAAACTCTTTTAACTGCCGACAATTATTATTTTGTCTTATTCTATTGCTGTGGAGAACTTCTTATTGAAATTATTCCGATAGAAAAAAGAACACATTTTGAATTGTAAAGATATAATGCATAAGAGATTGCCATGCCTAAACGGTGATGGCTTTAGCATTAGATACCTGTAACGAGAGAAAGTCTAAAAGGACAGCCTTAATATTTACCTTAAATGCAAAATTACTTCTACGTAGTATCCTCCAAGTATTACCAACCAAAATTGAATTGAACAAGTTCAATTGTTTCTAATTTTATCTTTTATATGTTAATTCTCTCCTGATCTAATTAGAATGAAAACATATTCACTGGAACACATATAAGATCCATCCTCTCAATGCACCATATAATACTTTTTATGATCAATATAAAGCCTCTAGTCTCCCAAACTAAGAATCTTGCTATTGAACTAAATTGTATCTAGCCTTCTAAGTCAATAAAAATGGTTCAACTCGGGCATATACATTGATAACTCTATATTTATAGAGTTATTTTAACTATTTTAGGATATAAATAATATAATTTTTGTGAAATAATATTTGAGTTTTTATATAAATAATTAAATCTTTATTATTTATGCAGCAAACCCTAAAAGAGCATAACAAACAAAGGAAATATGAAGAAAAAAATGAGTAACATGCATAATAGAAAGAAAAAGACAAAAGGGAAAAAAACGTAAAAGAAGAAGGGATAAACCTGAATTATGAAAAGTGCAAATAGGGCACGCTGCCCAAAACAATATAAAAAGTGGAGAAACGTGAGAAGAAAAAGAAAGGGAGTGTAGCGTATCGATAAATGAAGTTTGGCTTTTAGTTAAATAAGGTGATGAGTCACCATAAGTTGACATTCCATTTGAATAAGAGGCTTCAGAACTATAAGTCGTTTTGTGACAGTTGCTGTGTATTTCAGTCAAGTCTGTTGTTAACTGTTACGTGTCACAGTTATATCTGTTAGAGAAACTGTTACATCTGTTAAGTCTGTTAAAAAGTTGTTAAGACTGTTAGATTAGCAGCTGTATAAATAGGAGGTCTGAGCGAGGAGCAAGATAGAACTTTTGAGTTGTAAGATTCTCTTGAATCTGTAAGAGGTCTTGGGTTCCCTCCAACGAATCCTGTTGATTGTATTCAGTACTCTTCATAATCCAAAATAGGTCGCAAATCTAAGCTTCCTAAAGACTCTTCTAGTCAACTATTCTCAGAATATCCACGCCCGATCACTAGAGCCTTTGCTAGATCTCTTATTTCACCTCTGGACCGCTGCAGGGAGGCACCGCACAAGAGAAGAAAAAGAAGGAGAGGAGAGAAAGAAAAGTGGGCCGCCGGAACCAAGACAAGGGGGAGAGAGAAAAAAAAAAAAAAGAGAGAGAGAGAGAGAGATAGAAAGGACAGGTGCAGCAACTTATCTGTACTTTATGCAATTCTTGATTTGATTTGTAAATAATTTTTGAAAAAAAGACAGTATAGTAATAACTTTTCTATTAATTATTTCAAATGTTTTGCTTAATTTTATCATTATTTTGGTTTATTATTATATTATGTTCTAATTTTCTTTTGTTAGAGTGACAATGTAGCCTAATTATGATGATGTGAATTTTATAAGTTTCTATGCTTTACAAGATATTTTATTTATTTGAATTATATATTATTATACTTAATACTTTTAAGTTATTGGTCACCACTTGAATGATTTGATATACATGTTTGAGACTAAAAGGTAATAATATGTAGTTACTTCTTATAATATATAACCATGGATTAAATATGGATAGACATATATCATATTTTTTTTGTGGCTTTTAGTGATAAGATGATCAAAAGATTTATTATAAACTAGGAAGTTCATAGATTCTAATGCACTTTATTTTTTTCAATTCACATAGAAATATAGTAAATTAATAAATGGAGTAGATTTACTACACCGAAACATAGGATAGTAAATAAATTAAGAAGTTCCACCATCACATAGGTATTATCATTCTTATAGGCATAAACTATAGAAATTCATATCTAATAGTTATGGTAAAATCGGATATTCTAATATGTTTCTCATATTGATTTTTCTTACTTGAATTTAATTTCATTTAGTCTTGAAATTTTGTTTGAAAATCTTTAATTTTAATTCAACATCAACCTTCTTTTGATTTGTTAGATGAATTTTAGGATTAATTCATTGTTGATACTTAATTAGTCTAGTATTCATCAATCTTTATAGGACGATATACTTTCTTATCATTATATTACTTGTTTGACATGTTCACTTACATTTAAAATTCACCGAACAAGTTTTTGGCATCATTGACAAGATTTGTTGTTTACTATTGATTAATATTAATACCAAATATTTTCATGTTTAATCTAGTCGTCACATTCTTAAAAAAAAATCATTTTTTTTTAGTTGTTACTATTCAAGGGTGTTGTAGACATGTATGAGCTGCAACCAAGAAGGACACCTTATTGATCTTGATCTAAAAATTGAATGCAGATTCAAAAGGTATTGAAAGTAGCTAAGAGAATAAAATAATGAAGCTAGAAGAATCACACAAACTTTTGAAAAACTATGATGCACCAACAATTCAAGGTGCCTCTTAATGCTTGATATGGCATCTTGAACTATTGGTGCAACATAGTCTTTCAAAAGTTTGTGTGGATCATTATTGTCCGTCATTCTTCTAGCTTCACTTTTTTGTTCACTTAGCTGCTTTCAATGCCTTTTGAGTATGCGTTCAATTTCTGGATCAAGATCAATAAGTTATCCTTCTTGGTTGTGGGTCATATACATCTACAACACCCCTTAATAGTAGCAACTAAGAAAAATGATTTTTTTTTAAAATAAAGTAAAGACTAAATTAAACTTGGATATATTCGGCATTAATATTAATTAGTAGTAAGTAGCCAATCCCTAGCAACGGTACCAAAAACTTGTTCAATGAATTTTAAATGTAAGTGAATATGTTGAATAAGTAATATAATAATAAGAAAATATATCATCACATAGAGATTGGTTAATACTAAACTAATTAAGTACTAACAATGAATTAATCTTAAAATTTATCTAGCAAATCAAAAGAATGTTGATGTTGAATTAAAATTAAAGATTTTCAAACAAAAGTTCAAGACAAAATTAAATTAAATTTAAGTAAGAAAAATCAATATGAGAAACATGTTACAGCATCTGATTCCACTATAACTACTATATATGAATTTCTATAGTTTATGCTTATAAGAATGATAATACTTATGTGATGGCAAAACTTCTTAATTTATTTACTGTCCTATGTCTAGGTATAGTAAATCTACTCCATTTATTAATTCATTATATTTCTATGTGAACTGAAATAAATAAAATACATTAAGATTTATGAACATTCATAGTTTACAATAAATCTTTTAATTATCTTATCATCAAAAACCACACAAACAACATGGTATACGTTTATCTATATTTAATTTATGGTTATATATTATAAAAAGTAATTGCATATTATTACCTTTCAGTCTCAAACATGCACATCAAATTATTCAAGTAGTGGCCAATCACTTAAAAGTATTAAGTATAATAATATATAACTTACATAAATAAAATATTTTTAAAGCATAAAAACTTATAAAATTCACATCATTATAGTTAGGTTATATCGTCACTCTAACAAGAGAAAATTAGAACATAATGTAATAATAAACCAAAACAATGGTAAAAATTAAATAAAACATTTTAAATAAAAAATAGAAAAGTTGTCACCACATTATCTTCTCTTTAAGTATTTTTTGCAGAATTTTTACAAATCAAACCAAAATAAAAAAATTGTATAAAGTAGAGATAAGTTGTCATGCCTCTCCTTTCTCTTGTTTTTTTCTTTTCTTTTTCTCTACACCTTGGTCTTGTTGCGGGGCACACTTTTCTTTCTCTCTTCTCCTTTTTCTTCTCTTGTGCGGCACCTTCCCTTCTTTTTCTTCTCACGTTTGCTCCACTTTTTATATTGGTTTGGGTTGGGTGCCCTACTTGCACTTTTCATAATTCACGCTTATCCCTTCTTCTTTTACGTTTTTGTCCTTTTTGTCTTTTTCCTTCTGTTATGCACATTGCCTTATTTTTTTTCTTCATGTAGAGATAAGTTGTCATGCTCTTTTGGGGTTTACTACATAAATAATAAATATTTAATTAATTATATAAAAACTCAAATATTATCTCACAAAAATTATATTATTTATATACTAAAATAGTCAAAATAACTCTATAAGTATAAAGTTATCATACATCTTCAGACTATTTGTTATTTTATATGAAGTTAGAAGACCATTATTATCCAATCATACAAAAAGTAAGGTATGTCAATGAATGTGTTGTTTATTGTGTTATCTTGATAAACATGACATTAACTAGGAAAATCAAAGAAATAAATGTTCTTTCACAAACAATATACCATAAAAGTTTATGACAAGTAATGATCTATACAATATCAGTCTTCAATTTATTTTAGTCTATAATGTAATTATGTTAAATATTTTATGGACCATCTTATCCATAGAGAGAAATGATTAATGCTGCTTTTCCTTTCTAATGCCATTAGTTAAATCTCTATCTTTGTATTTCATGATAAACATAAGACATGGAAACATTTTGCAGTTAATAAATCGTGGGGTGAGCACTTCATTGGTGGGGAACGTGAAATTGGACATCCAAGAATTCTTTAAGCTACCGATAGAAGAGAAGAAGTTCTGGCAAGAACCAGGAGATTCGGAGGGATTTGGGCAGGCCTTTGTTGTGTCGGAGGACCAAAAGCTTAACTGAGGAGGACATGTTCTACATGGTCACACTGCCACCCTATTTGAGGAAGCCCCACTTAATCCTTAAGCTTCCCTTTCCATTAAGGTCCCATCTCTTTCTCTCTCTCTATTTTCTAGTTAATAAATCTAGACAACAAATGGTTGTTTCAAACAATGGTACTTAAGCACGATAACTATTTTCTTCGCTTGATCTGACCTTAACTTTGATAATTTCGACATGCAGAGATAATATAGAAGCTTACTCAGCAGAGCTTCAAAAACTTACCATGAAGGTCCTTGAATTTATGGCGAAAGCTCTAAGAATGGAAAATCATGACGTGAAGATCATGTTTGAAGGTGGGATGCAGGCAATGAGGATAAACTACTACCCTCCATGTCTGCAACCGGAGCTTGTTGTGGGCCTCAACTCCCACTCTGACGATACCGGCCTAACAATCCTCCTTCAACTCAATGAAATGGAAGGCCTTCAGATAAAAAAAGATGGGATGTGGGTTCCTGTTAAACCCCTGCCTGATGCGGTTATCGTCAATATTGGAGGTATTTTTGAGGTAAATCATGGACTTGAATCCAAAGCTCTTGGTTATGCTCCTTTTCTCGTTTTATGTGTTCTTGAATCAAACGTATGCCATTGTTTTTCGTGCATGTTTCGCCAGATTGTGACCAATGGGAGAACGGGAGCATCGAGCACCGGGCTACTGTTAACTCAAAAAAGGAGAGGCTCTCTATGGCCACGTTTTACAACCCAAGACTGAAAGGAGATATGGGTTCAGCACCAGGTCTTATTACTCCAGAATCACCAGCATTGTTTCGAAGAATTGGGGTTGCAGATTACTTGAGGGGATTTTTCTCTCGCAAACTCGATACAAAGTCTTACGTCGATGTCCTCAGGATTCAGGAGGAGGAACAGAAAGCTCCTGAGATCACCTTCTAGTTTGAAGAACTCAAGCAGAAGTCATTATAGTTGTTCTTTAATATTAGCGCCAGTGGCTCCTATTTAGGTCTGACTCTGAAAAATAGTTTTAAGTAGGAAGCATTTGGCTGTTTGTAACGGGGTGAACTCACTCGTGATCAGAATATGGAATAGCAAGAAAATTAAGAGTGTGATCAGGATGGTTGAATAATGAAATTTTCATAGCGTTGTTAACAAATTGGAACTTGTGTTCTTTGCCAACATCAAATGGGCATGACAAACAGAGTAACTGTATTATTCCACTTACTTGCACACCAAATCCAAGGACACATAATTGATTCTCTAAATGCGTTAGCTCAGTAAATAATTAGATAATATCAAAATGTTTCAATAAGACAACCCACAACCGATCAGAAATTGAACCATGACCTCAACAAGAAATTTTTACCTCGATTTTGGTCGGCTTTCCTTCGTCCATATTCATAACAAGCACGACTTGTTAGAAAAACCTTCATAAAGGCCCTCACCAAACTACATCATCGTTCATTAATTCCAAATCCTTTGCATTAATTAACTTGGCTTGCTACTTAATACTTTCCACTAGAGTTGCTCGAAGACATTGAACACATTAAAAGCGCTTTACTACAACCTTATCACTTCAGGATTTCCAGCGTTTCCTAACCCAGAACCAGAGCTGCTTCTTTGACCAAAATACCCCTTCTAGAGCCTTCTACCCACTACACTTTACCCTCAACCAAAAGTAATTCGTCGGATTCGTCCATGTTTGTTCGTCGACGTCATGGTCGCTGCCTCCTCCTTCAGTTCATTCATCTCATAAAAGATAAAAGATGAAGAAAATAGCCCACTATCTCTAAATCCTTAGTAGAAGTAGAATTCAGGGCCTTGGCTTGAACATTGCGTGAAGGTACTTGGATCGTTGTACTATTTAGGGATCTAGATATTTCATTGAAGCAGCCAACAACTTTATATTGTAATAGAAAGTCAATTACACGTAATGCAACTAATTCCATATTCCGTGAAAGAACTAAAAACAGAAAAATTGAATATTGCCTATTTTACAAGAAAATACATTAAGGATTGATTGAAAACAAATATGTGCCAACTGAAAAGAAATGATGAAATGTCATAAATAAATAGACCTTCACCCACATATAAAGCATTCTAATTTACGTTTCTTCGTTATTTCTTTGAAAGTATCAACTTAATGAGTTCTTTGTACATTCAAAAGAAGTCCTATATATAAAATTAGAACATAATAATCTCGCAAAAAAGATCACCTTTAAGTGACTTAGGAAGGTTTATAAAGTTGCCTTGAGAGTTAAATTCACTAATAGAACTTGAGGCAATACACTTCTAGAATGGAAGAGCTTCATATGAAAGTTCAATTCTGCTATCATTACTAGAAGTAAACAATGTAGCCATCATATCAAGAACATATCAAGAACAATTTTCAAAATTGGCAAACAATGTCTCAGTTGACATTCATATTTTGTTAATTAATCAAGAAAGATATTAATTGAAAAAAGTATCTAAATTGTATAAATGTTTCATATATTGTATGCATATTATTAATTCTGCTAAAATCTAGATTCCTCTACTGATAATAAATTAAGTGATATTTGAAAATTAATTTCAATTAACATAAACCAAAAAATAAACTATTTTGATGAAGAGGTTCGGCTTTGAGTCCTTACATTTATTTTGGATTTACTTCACTGGGCCCGAAACTAATCAAAACTGGGCCCAATTATCCACACAAACAAACTGCAGTTCCAACAAGTCCAAGTCCACTTCTTTCAATCACAAAGACTCAATCCATGGCCACAGAAAGCCAGTCCCCACGTAGGTAGCTGCTCTCCATTCGTTAACTGCTAGAAACGCTTCAGCATTTTGCCTTCGCCTGTTCTGGGAGCCATGGAACCAGCAACAACATGGTCAGGGAGCTCTTTGCCCGTTCCTTGTGTTCAAGAACTGGCGAAAGAGACGTCCGGCACGGTCCCGGAGCGGTACGTGCGTCCTGATCAAGACCCCCCTTCATATCCGACACCAATTCCTTACCCCAACTCCCGATCATCGACATGCAAAAGCTGTTCTCCACGGAGTTCATGGATTCTGAGCTGGAGAAGTTGAACCAGGCGAGCAAGGAATGGGGTTTCTTCCAGGTGATATCTCTCTTCCTCTCTTCCTCTCTCCCTGAAAAGTTACGTGATCCGTACTAGAGACTGGAAGTGGACAAAATGTCCAGACTTTTCTATTAATGGAATCATAGCACATCCAAGTCGCATTCAACTCTTTAAGAATTTCCAACCATGATATGGGTTCTGAGAAAGACCTTCCATTCACGACAAGTAAGTGGATGGTTCTAGTGGCCTTCCATTCACAATAAGTAGGTGTATGATTGTCTGCTCCTTGGTTTGATCTCCATGGATGAAACTGGAGCAAGGTCCACAGTTTTTTAGATGGGAGTTGTGATTATTGAAAATAATGTGGTATATATTTTACATTTTTTAGAATTCGGAATAATAATTCGTTGAGAACTTCACAATCACCACGTTTCTCTTTAATTATTTTTAAAAAAAAATCATTTAGTTCTTTTTGTTAATCAATCCATTTAAAAAAATAAATATCAAGGTAAAGTTAAAATAAACTAGTGGGGCGTAAATATATTTTACTCTTTCTTTAGTTAGATTCTTTTATGAAGTTCCAAACAAACCCTTGTTGGTAGCTAATTGTTAAACTCCAGTACTGGACCTTATCTGAATCTTCTGGTGTATGGGGATTCTTTTGATAGTGTTTCAAAATTGGAACTATGTTCATCTTTCTTTGAATTACAAATTCAAAAGTTTTTGCAGCTAATAAATCACGGAGTGGGCACTTCATTGTTGGAGAACATGAAGCTAGAGATTCAAGAATTCTTTAAGCTGCCGATGGAAGAGAAGAAGACGAAGTTCTGGCAGCAAGCAGGAGATTGGGAGGGCTTTGGTCAGGTCTTTGTGGTGTCAGAGGAGCAAAAGCTTGACTGGGGAGACTAGTTTGCCATGGTTACGCTTCCAACCCATATGCGGAAGCCCCACTTGTTCCCTGCTCTTCCATTTAGGTCCCATCTCTCTTTTTTCTATAAAAATAAAATAGAAAATTGTTGAAATCTTTTATGTCCCTTGTATTTCCAATATATTGACATGTTATGTTCATTATTTTGGAAAATGTCTCCCTCTTTTTTAAATCGATTTCAACAAAAGAAATGAATTTTCTAACACAATATCAGAATTCAAGTTTTAGTAGATTTAAATGAGTAAACCCACACTCAGATTATTAGATACGTAACACCACCCGCAGTGTTTCTACACTGATGAACATCTGTAATGCTGCCGAGATAACTTGGAAGCTTATTCGGCAGAGGTTCAAGACCTTACCAAGAAAATCCTTGAACTAATGGCGAAAGCTCTGAGAATGGAGAACGATGACATGAAGAACCTGTTTGAAGAAGGGTGGCAGTCGATTAGGATAAGCTACTATCCTCCATGTCCACAACCAGAGCTTGTCATGGGGCTCACCTCTCACTCCGACTCCGTCGGCTTGACAATCCTCCTGCAACTCAATGAAGTGGACGGCCTTCAGATAAGAAAAGATGGGATGTGGATTCCTGTCACTCCCCTCCCGAACGCTTTTGTTGTCAACATTGGAGACAGTTTAGAGGTAAGTTCATGGTTATAGAGGTAAATGCCAACAAGACTTGGCATTTTGCGTTTTTCATGAATGGTTTTGCAGATTCTGACCAACGGAACATACCGAAGCATCGAGCATCGTGCCACTGTTAGCTCAGTGAAGGAGAGGCTCTCCCTGGCTACATTTTACAACCCAAACCCGATGGGAGATCTGGGTCCTGCTCCAAGCCTTGTTACGCCAGAATCACTAGCATTGTTCAAGAGAATCAGCGTGGCAGAGTATTTCAAGAAACATCTCTCGCGCACACTTGATGGGAAGTCGTTTATCGATGAATTTAGGATTCAAAATGACGAACAAAAAGGCTCTTGATGCTTCCCCTTGTTATCAAAGCATAATGACTATGCACCTTGCTCAGTCTGGATTATAAATTGCATGAATTTTATAGTCTAAGTAACGTTTCTGTGCACCATGCTCAATCTGGTTTGATTATATGCAATCTCAACCGAGTAAAATGAAGATTTACTGTGATTAAATGAAGAGAAAGAGAAAAGAGGAGAGGGTGATCAAATAAATGGTAGATAATACTCGACAAGCAATATGAATAGAAATAAAACCCTCGCAGCAGGGCATCTGCCATCTAAAGAATTAAGAACATATTAATTTACAAAAAATGTTCACATATATTCCTATGCTTTGCGGACCAATGTCTTCATTCCCTATTCCAACACTGAAGTATATTAATGCATGGATTCCAACAATACCTTTAAGCGAGAAACACGAATATGTTGGAACGAAGTGTTGGAAATACATCACGTTATTAGTATTTCATGAAAAATTCTATTCCATAAATGATGTCATTAATTAGGTCAACCTAAATTATTTTGGGAATCACATTATTGTGCATAATTTGAAAATATTTGTATTTATTGTGCTTCCCAAAATTGTACATTGCTATTGTATTATAAATTGGATGCAACAGGTCCATAGAACAATTGTATACAATCTTGCATTGTTCCCAACCTCTATCCTTCCTTTTACTTGCTCACATGGTAGCCAAGACCTTGGTTTTGGTCCTAACCTAAAGCTTTTGCACCTCTTTGCTTTTCCCACCTCTTTATAGGCTTTTTTTTTTTTTTTTTGGTAGGAACCCCTTAACCTACAAAATAACATTAGTCTTCTCCAGCATGGAAATAGTCTCTCATCTTATCAAATCTAAACAAAGCAATCTTTTTCTTACCTCCCTTGCCCTATCAACAAGCCTTTGATTTTGCTATTGTGCCAACCCTTGAAACTCCTAACTCTACTACCTTGGTTGGCTTAAACCAACCTATCTCACCCTCTACAGGCCTAGCTTAACCACAATCTAGGCAACTGGGCTTTGTTATCCCACCTCTTTCGTTTCCCTTCCCTAGTCAAGCCCTGCTCAATCAATGATAGGCTGGCCATGGTTGTTAATTTAAGGGCCCAAACCTTGTGCCATCCAACTCGACTAGGTCAACCCTTCTTGACCCTTCTATTATGGGCTCCAAGAATACAAGCTCACCTCTTGGCAACTTTAGCCCACAGTTGACCTATGGGCTTGCACCTGTTTTTTCAACTAGATCAAGGCACCTGCATTTGACCTCTAGACTCAAACCTAGGGATCTGTTGTACATGACAATTTTCAATGGCCTCAAATTATGCCTCATCGTGCAGCCCTTCACCAACGCCAACAAATACTCCACTTGGGCATGTGATTTTCGTTGCACCCTCATCACTAAAGATAAAGACGGTTTCATCGATGGTGCTGTACTTATACTTGTCGATGACTAGCTCACCTGCCAATGGCAAAATACAACCATTTGGTTCACACATGGCTCGAAAACTATCTCCCCCTGGAAGTTGTTGTTAGACTTTCTTTGATAGAGGATGCATGCACTTGATGGTTGAACTTAGCCAAAATATGTGAAAGAACATATAGAGCTAAACTTTTCAATCTTCATCAATCCCTTACTGAACTCGAGCAAGGGAATCTCATTGTAGTAGACCTTTTCAACCATGTTTCTACCATTCGGAATGACATAGATATGGCTAAAGAACCTCTTGAATGCCTTAAGTCCACATTGAGTCAATATCACAAAATTAAGAAAAATGCATGAGTTGCCCATTTTTTGTTTATTTTAAATGAGAGCTTCCTCTCTTTCCACTCATATGTATTGGCCATGAATCCGAACCTTCATTGCTTCAACTTTACAACCTTGTTGTTCAAGAAGAAAGCCAATGGTTAGCTTCCTCCAAATATACCTAAGTTGGCAACACCATCCTCCTCTATGCCCAAGCCACTTTGTTTCAAATATCCTATGTTGCTACTACAAAGGCTTCTAATGGCCACCCCTCACCATTAGGGTTTTCCCTTATTGGTGATAATAGCCTTTTGTCTTTTGGGATTATCAACTCTAATCAAAACCCTAGATCCAACGATTCTACCTCGTTCCTTCCTACACCTAAATTGGATGGCTCTTGTGGCACCATGTATACACCAGCCTTTAAAGCCTCAAATGGCCCTCCTCGTGCCACATCATTAAGATGCTCCAATAGGGCCAATCCTTAAGGTTCCAACAAACATTTTTGTGACCATTGTAAGTGGACAAACCACACTTAAGAGACTTGTTGAAAACTCTATGGAAAACAAGTAAATTCTGATAAAAAAAGGGCAAAGACCAATTTGCCCCTTGCCTAGCAATTCTAGTTGAGATTATTTCTCAATCCATCATTAGTGATCAATTTTAACAAATCGTGACTACCTTAAGTCAACTCAGCCAATTTGACAAGTCAGTTAACAATGCAAGTACCTCCTTTTGCTTAAACTCTATTTATACTAGTATGTGGAACATTGATTTAGGAGTTAGTGACCACATTATTTGTGATGACCATTTTTCTCATCTGTCCATTCCTCTCATCATTCTTTTATCTATGTATGTCTCCCTACTAAAGATCTCACTCACATCACAAAAATCTACATTTTCCATCACATCACCCTTCACAATGTCCTTTTTGTCTCTTCCTTTTATTTTAATCTCATCTTTGTTTCCAAAGTTTGCACTAATAACCTTTGTTGTGTTATGAATTCTGATGTCTGTCTTTTCCAAGCCTTTTAATTGGCAAACCAATGGACTTGGGTAGAATGCATCCCTTGCTTTATTTTTAGACTTCTCTACCTACGAATTTTGATTTTCAATCTTATATTGATAAAAGCACTCTTTGTATTGCTTAATCCAATAATAATAATTTTCTTTTCCAACAATGCCTAGAACACAATGCTTCATTCCTTCATCCTAAGTGCCTCATTTTCCCCCTTGCTAAGCCATCACGCATTCCTTTTCCTTCTAGTTGTTCTCGCACTCCTTCCATTTTCTCACTCCGCCATCTTAATGTTTAGGGTTCTTATCACACCCCTTATCATGATGGCTTTCATTTCTTCCTCACCGTTGTTGATGAGTTTCTCAAGCTACTTGGGTTTTTCTCATGAACTTTAAAACCTAAATCGTTTCTCTCTTTTGCCATTTCCATCAAATGGTCCGTACTTAGTTTGCCACCTCAATTCAATGTGTTTGATCTGACAATGCTCATGATTTCTTTAACCACGAGTGTTCCTCCTACCTCTCTGTTCATGGCATCCTTCATGAAAGTTCCTGTATATATACTTTATAGCAAAATGGTGTTATTGAATGTAAACATCAACATTTACTCGAGGTTGCACGTGCTCTAAAATATCAAGCCTCCATCTTTGATTGTTACAAAGGCCATTGTGTGGTCACTCCTACCTATATGATCAATTGGATGCCATCATATATTCTTGTTGGCAAGACTCTGTTTGAATTACTTTTTGGCAAGATAGATATTTGTTATTTTTAAGTTTTTGGCTACTTATGTTATGTCACCACTATAGGTCATCGTGACAAACGTAGCCTTCACGTCTTGCATTGTGTCTTTATAGGCTACTTGACTCTCCTACTAGTTAATTTTTTATTAGTTGAAAGGTTATCGTGTTCTTGATCCTGCGAATGTTTAGTTCTTCATTAGTTGTGATGTTGTCTTCTACAAGGATGTCTTCCCTTTTGCCACATGGTTAACCCTATGATGCTGATAGATAATGCTACTCATCATCCTTTTTTGGTTAAGGATGATGTTTCCTTTGCAATTCCCTTTGTTTTACTTAAGCCAAATTCTTCCTCCTTGGCTCCACCATCAACTACTACTCTTACTCCCTTGCCATTTTTTGGTCCTCCTCCTAAGTAGTCCATGCCTTGTAGTATGCCTTTGGATGATTCATTACTTGTTGTCCCTTTAAATGATTCTTTGCCTAATGATTCTTTGGCCATTGTCCCCTATGAGCCTCTTACTCCATCTCCTTGTCATTCTAGCTGCTTTACCAAGCCCCCAACATGGATTAAGGACTACATTTGCTCTAATATGTGCTTTTTTGGTACACATTTTCCTGTTTCCTCTTATGTTAGTTTTTTTCGGCTTTCACTCAATGATCTATGCTACATTAGTTATATTTTTTAGGCGTAGGAACCTAACAATTATTTTGAGGTTTCCAAGTATCCACATTGGCAAGAGGTGAAGATTTATGCTCTTGTTAAGAATCACACTTGGGACCTTGCTCCTTTACCCCCCCAACAATTACAAGCCAATGAAATGTAAGTGGGTCAATAAGATCAAGCATCATGTTAATGACTCTGTTAAACACTACAAATTTTGTTTGGTTACTAAAGGTTTTACTCGAAAGGAAGGTTTTGACTATCAAGAAACCTTCTCTCCAATTGCCAAAGAATTCAATGTTCGTTCCTTTATTGCCCTCACTGTTTTTTGTGACTAGTCCCTCCATCATATGGACGTTTACAATGCCCGTTTGTATGGTGATTTAGAAAAAAATTTATAGGCACCTTCCTCCAAGATTGCACAACTAGGGGGAGTCTTTTGTATGTTGTCTCTACAGCTCCTTATATGATCTCAAGCAAGCAACTTGATAACAGTATGTGAAGTTCACTATAGCATTACTTAGGGTAAAATTCTATCAATCTAGGTATGACTATGCTCTCTTTATCTGGACACAAGGCACATCTTCCATTTACCCCATAAATGCTGATGATATTTTGATCATGGGAGATAATGACACTATTATAAAGGATTTCAAGAATTACTTGTATTTTACTTTTCACATTAAAGATTTGAGGCTACCTAAATATTTTCTTAGCATTGGAATAGCACATTCAAGAAGGATAATTTGTCTTAGTTAACACAAGTATGCCCTAGAGATCATATGTGAAGCTGTATATTGAGATGTAAACCTATAATTATTTCTATCAGGCAAAACACCAAGCTGACAACAACTAAGTATGATGTTGGGATATCACTTTTGGACAAAGAACCAATACTTAAGAATCCATCAAGCTATCAAAGACTCATTGGAAAATTGATTTATCTCCCAATGACTAGGCTAGGCATTTGCCTCATAGTCCAAATTCTTAGTCAATTTATGCATGAGCTTAAACAATCTCATATGGATACAACATTGAAGGTAGGAAAATATCTAAAAAGGTGCCTAGGACTTGGAATTCTTCTATCTCAAGATTGTAACCTAAAAATGATGGCATATTGTGATACAGATTATGCCATTTGTCCTATGACTAAGAAACCTATTACTAATTTTTATGTGAGTTAAGAGATTCTCTTTTATCCTGGAAAACAAAGAAACAATCTATTATCTCTCTATCATCAGTTAAATTAGAGTATCAAGTAATGGCCAAAACCATTTGCCAGATAATTTGGATGCGAGGATTATTCCAAGACCTTGGACTACGGATTCAAGGACCTACCACCTTGTTTTTTGATAATGATGCCACCCTTAAACTCGCAACAAGCCTAATAGTGCACAAGAGAACAAAGCACATTAAAGTTAACTACCACTTCACTAGAGATAAGATTCAAGATGGAATGATAAAAACTAAAGGAATTAGAACCATGGAATAGCTAGTAAACATATTCACCAAACCCCTCTGCCAAAGATAGCACATGTATCTCTTAAACAAGCTTGATGTCCTCAACATTTACTAGCCACCAACTTAAGGGAAAGTTTTGGAGATATGTCATATTATTAGTATCTCATGAGAAATTCTATTCCATAAATGATGTTAATTAGGTCAACCTCATTATTTTGGGAACTACATTATTATGCATAATAGGGAAATATTTTTATTTATTGTGCTTCCCAAAATTGTACATTACTATTGTATTATAAATTGGACACTATGTACAATTGTGTACAATCTTGCATTGTTCCCAACCTCTCTCCTTCCCGTTACTTGTTAGGTATAATGCCCAATGAAAAAAAAATGGGGGGGGAGGGGGAAAGAGGCTGAATTGGTTATCTAGAAATATGTCTATCAACCCATATTTATACACCCACAATAAGTTCAGATGATGCACAAAGTATGAATATAAACAACAAGTCAAGATAATCATAAACAATAAGCATAGACATAAATTTTTAATGGTGGTTTGGCCCTTAAACCTACTTCCACCATCTTCTTCCTTCAACACCACTGGTTGAAGTCTACTTTACTCACTGATTAGGAGAAAATGCTCTCCTAATCCTCCTAATCCTCCTAATTCCTTAAAGGAATTACATAAGTCACGAGTTACAATCAAAGGTTGACTCAACCTTATTACAAGAGCAAATCCCTAAATGACTTATAGTTAATAAGAGATTTTGCTAATTAGAAAGCTTATCTAAGATATAGAATACAAATCTAAGCTCTAATCATGAAACCCTTAAATTTCAATAAATTAGGGTTTCAAATTTACAACAAAGTTTATGTGAAAATAATAATCAAATTTCAATCATCACATAAACAAGTGTATACAACAGTACATGAATCATAAGAATATAATTCAAAAAAAATATCACCGAGACTCTTCACAAAGAATTTCTTTTATGAGCTTAAGGTTCTTGAATCAAGTTTAAGTTTCCTGGACTGGGCTTAAGCTAGCATAGGCTCATCATAAGATCTCATCATATGAGATGAACTACTTTTACATAAGCTCCTTGTAATTATATAAAAACCAGTATCACATTTCTTTTTAATGTAAATGTCATGCAATTCATGAAATATCATGCTATTTTATGCTTAGGAAATATTCTTTTGAGAACATGAATAAGATTGCAATATATCAAGATGTAGGAACCTAACTACTTTATAATATCATCAATTGATATTATAATTTGTACACCTTTTACTTCTTATGGTTCTCTTTTGCATATGCATATATGAAAAACATATTTATACAATTAGCAACAAAATTTGTCACAGTAAAACATATCTTTTTTCTCAACATTACTTTTTTACACAAAGCACAACCTCTACCTTTATAGCAAACAACATTACCATCTCTAGACCTAATATTGACATAGCAAAAGGAGTTGTCGTTAAAAGCATAAAATAAAATAGTAGAATAAAAGATAACCACAACAAGCAAGACAAGAGAAATCTAAACTTATGCACTAATCCTACAAATAATGAGTGCTACAAGATTGAAGCTAAAACTCTTTTCCATAGTAGTTGAAAATTGTACAAGAAAATACGTATGAAGTATGAACTTAATGCAGCTTCCATAAGACACTGACATGCATAATAACTAGCTTAGGTGCCTTCCTCATTGTCATTCTCCACATATCACTACCAACAATTGTAAAATGAGTTTTCAAAAAAAATCATCCATGACAATTACAAGCATTGCATAACCACCGAATCATCTTAAAAAAAGGGTTCCTCATTATATCAAAAAGGGCCCAAAAGTGCACTTTTTATGGCTTAGTGTTCGACCGACTAGATATGTAACCAACCATATCACTAGCCATGTCAACATGATGTCGGTGCCATGTTAGACCTATGGCCACATCAACAACCCCTAACAAACCCATGACCAAGACCTAACCTACAATTGTGTGTGACCGCGATCGTAATCACAAGAATCCACAATTGTTATTGCCACATTGCTAGATTTCAATTCCAATTTCATCACTACAAATTTGTAAATTGATTCATATCTTTATTATATCTATTGTTTCTATTTTTTAATTATATAATTGTTGTATATAATGATTATGATCAATTGAATAAGATCATCGAGAATTTTTCAAGAATTGAAATTAAGGTTTGTTCTTCCCTTTTACTCTTCCTCCCTAACACAATAAGATTCCAATCAATCCTCTCATGAATTGATTTCTTTCATGGTATCATCAAAGTAACTAACCAACACCCCTCCACCCAAAATCCCTATGTAAAAACGATCCAATTTCACTACCTCAAACCCACCTCTTCCCATAGTTTTGACATCTTCTCTAACACCAACAATGCCTACCAAAACCTTAACTAAGCAGTTCAACGGCACTAATTTTGTTGTTTGGCCAACACCTCTCCTATCGTTCCTCCTCTCAAATTAGCTCTTATTATTTCTTAAAGGACATGAACCCACCCCTTCCTAAACCCTTATCGCCCAAATGGCATTGAAAGCCCTAACCCAATGTACACGTCGTGGCTGAACTGTGATTAAGCTGCTCGGGCTAGATCCAAGCCTCTTCCATAAACATAATGGTTACCTAACTAATGGACCTCCATTCGTTAGCTACTGCATGGTCGCATCCCCAACATACTTACACAATGTTATCTTCTACCAAGTCCTTCTCCTTCCACCTCTTACTCCAAATGGTCACTTGTAACTCTCAATTAGTGACAAAATTTCTCCACAATGTCAAGGCAATTTTTAACCAACTCATCACCATTAGCAACAAGATCTTTAGTGGCGAATACACGACCCATGTTTTTTGTGGCCTCATTGAAGAATACAATGGTCTTACCACCTTCATCTCTATGTAAAATCAAACATCCTTTCTAAGCTATGAAACCATCCATGAGTTAATTCTTACCTAGGAAGGTTGTACCAATTGTTAAAGTGCAACACCTCTTCACCGATAATGTTTGTTGCATACCCAAGCTAGTTCATGGGTCACATGAACCAACAATTAGATCCTTCCCACCTAACCTGTGATGATCTAGGACTAAGTGCATGCCTCAGCCCACACCAACTCACATCTCTTGCCTTCTTATGGCCTAGCCCACCAACAATGGCCTCCTAGCTAGCTTGCCCACAAACCCCTAGCCTAATCATAGTGGAAATTTGGCATCTCGTCATAATGGACCTTATTACCACCTCTGCTGCAAACCAGGCCATCATGTGCCTAATTGTAAAGAATGCTTTAACTTGGCTTTCAACCCACCCACCCATTCTCCATATATGGCCCACTCATCCCCTTAGGCCCATGCACCTATCCAACACATATACCCTCTAATCTTACTTTCTACCCTAAGCCCACTATACCTAACTCCCTCCACCTATATCTCACTATGCCCCCCCCCCCTCTAAAAAAAATCCTCCCCTATCCACTTTAGATGCTACCTCTTGGCATCTTGACTCCAAGGCTTCCTATCACATTGCTTACTCCTCTACTGCCTCCCTAGGGCCACTCCTTATGTTGGCCATTAGTAACTCACCATGGGTAATGGTATGTCCTTTCCCATTACACATGTACTCGTCAAATGTCGTTTTTTTGTTTAAATAATATTTCAGTTGTTCCATCCATTACCAAAAACCTTTTATTAATTTCAGAATTCACATAAGACAATAATTGTTATTTTTTTATTTTTTGCCACTCATTTTTAGGCCATTTATTATCTTACGAGACAAATTATCCTTCACAAAACACTTGATCATGGACTCTACCATGTTAAGTGGTCTAATGTGTCTCCTCATGCGCTTTTGGCTATTCACATCAGTCCTCTTCTTTTATAGCATCACCGTCTAGGTCATCCATCACCTTCTGTGCTTGTTTAACTTTTAAAGTCTACCCACATTCCCCACACCTCTCCCTTACATCCCCTGTATAAAGCGTGTGTCCTTAGCAACAGTCACTACCATCCCCTCCCCCTCCCACCCCCCGCCCCCCTCCCCTCTCCTATTTTTGGTCTAATCATCCCTTCCTACTGGTTCATTTTGATGTATAAAGTCCTTCCCTTGTTAAGTAAAAAAACAAAAACAAGTTTTATGTATGTTTTATCAATGATTTTTCTTGCTTTACATGGTTGTATACTTTTCAAACTTGCTTTTAATTTCTTACCGTTTTTACTACTTCTCATAAATTTGTTAAGAACTAACTTCAATGTTACTTGCAAGATATCTAGCATGATGGCACTCCTAAATTCCTATTTATGGCCTTTTTCGCACATATCTTTAGTCTATTGGCATTTATCAACGAACATCTTGTCCCTATTCCCCATTTCAAAATGGTGTTACCAAATGCAAATACCATCACATTATTGAAACAGATCTCACTTTTTTTACTTAGGTCACTATCCTTTCTTAGTCTTAGGACTTTGCTTTTACAACTATGATTTTCCTTATCAACCATCTTTTCGCCTCGATGCTCCACAATATCTCTCCCTAACAAGCCCTTCTTCCATAAACCCCCTAATATCACTCACCTTCATGTTTTTGGCTATGCCGTCTAACCTTATCTTTACCCTTATGCTCCTTATGAACTTGCTCCTCACTTCCACTCAAGCATCTTCCTTAGAGACCCCCCTAGTTACTAAGGTTACCGTTGCTACTGCCCTGACACCTAGTGCCTATACTTCACTACTAATGATGTGTTCCATGAGGAAGTTTTCCTATACCATACTATACCTTCTAATCTTGGTCCTGCCTAACCTTTTCTGCCCCTTATCTCGTCCCTCCACTTAGTCCTCATTCCCTTTCCTATCGCTCCCCCTTCCCTACCTTTAGCCTCATTTGCCCCTGCAAGGTCCCCACTAGATTCTCAATATCCTCCCTCCATGTGTCCCCCAAACCTCCCTCTACTCCCTGCTCATCCTGTCTCACTTGCAAGATGGCACCATTACTTGCCACCATGTCACCCATGACCCCAATTTTGCCTTCATTGTCTCATGTCCTATGAGAATCAATAGGAGCTTATTCGAAAGGTACAACAAGAGGTGGGTTTTCCAAACAATGAAATTGGTGCCGGCGAACCATGTAATGGAGGTTTGAGCATGCATTGTTAGCATCAGAAAAAACACCAAAACTATGGGAAAAGGTGCGTTTGAGGCAATAGAATTGGATGGGTTTTACATGGGGATTTCTACAAAAGGGGCATTGACCAGTGGTATCATGAAAGAAATCAATTCAAAAGAAAATCGACCAGAATCCTATTCTACCAAGGAGGAAGAACAGAAGGGAGGAACAAACCCTAATTTCAATTTTAAAAAAATTCCTAATAATCTTATTCAATTGATCACAATCATTATGTACAACAATTATAT
The DNA here is from genome assembly GCA_028551485.1 of Casuarina cunninghamiana. Taxonomy (NCBI): domain Eukaryota; kingdom Viridiplantae; phylum Streptophyta; class Magnoliopsida; order Fagales; family Casuarinaceae; genus Casuarina; species Casuarina cunninghamiana. The sequence goes on along the minus strand of CM052366.1, from coordinate 5,792,293 downwards.
AATCAAAAAATAGAAACAATAGATACAAATCAATTTACAAATTTGCAATGATGAAACCAAAGTAGAAATCTGGCAACGTGGTGGTGGCGATTATACTTTCACTTTAATAAGCATATACATAGACACATGCATGACCTTGTCACTTAAGTTTAGAGTCTTTATGCAGCCATTATGCTTTCTTATGTACTTATGCACATGGCAACATATTGCTTGGTTGCGAGTGTCCACTTAAATGTAGACAATCAAAGAAGTTTTTAACCTTTTTCCTTGTGGATCAGCCGGTTAATCATCCATTAACTATGTCCTACACTTCAGGCCATAGTAAAAGTATTGTTCTCATTATCTACATTGAATGTTCAATACAATAAAAATATTGCTTTTCCCTTAGTCTTACATCAATGTGTAGCATGTTTCTTTATTGTTAATATATATTTGAGGTCCCAAGACATAGTTGAAAAGGATTATTAGAAATTCCCCAAGCGCAATAGCTGCATGAGTCTTTGTCGGGCCTATAAATATCAAACAAAAGGGTTTTGTCAGGCCACTGAAGGCACAGCTGAAAACGTCTTTCGAAGCATGTTCATTTAAATAAAAGTCGTAGGGCCTTGAAGATCAAGTTTGCTAGATTTACAATGGAATGTAAAAGGCTTAACTGCAACTTCATGATTTATCAGTGCAAATGTAGCTGTCGCAACCATTAAGAACATGAACAATGCGAGAACCAATAGAGGTAAAAGGAAACTTCTTTTGAGTGCACTCTTTTTCTTCTTTTTTTCATTTTGTATGAGTCCCGATTGAGGAGTTCTATACTACGAGAATCCTTAGTGCAGAGACTCTCATTCAAAGGCAAAAATTTAATAGTGCTAACGACCTAATTACAAAACGAAAGATGGTTCCCCACAACAATTTCATCTAGTATCCTTAAATTCCTCATACATGATGTGCATAATTTCTACACTTTTTTGGGATTTCGCATGGCTATCCCTTCAAAGGATAACATAATGGGTGCATCGATTCTGGTCAACGTGCCTTTTATTTATAGAGCATAGTTCTAAAGCTACATTTTGGCAATCACCTTTTAAAGAAAAAAAAAATAGGCATGCTTAAGAATGGTTGATAGTTATGGCTTGAAAAGAAGTTGAAGTTCGACTTAAAGGGATTTTACAGAATACCCTCTCCCACATAAATAAAGAGAAAAAATGTTAGCGTATTGGTACAGGGTAATCGGTCCCGGTGGCACCCAGTAAACTTCAATCCAAAAAATTATCACATAATTCATGTGAAATTTTATTCTAGAAACAAGTTCATATCTTCGTCACTATCAAGATCCAATTATATCATTTAGCTAAACTACTAGAAGTCATATATCCTTACCCTAGAAGATTAGGTTTGGTGATCATCGCTTTGGATGACAACTTCTCCGTTGGACTAAAGAGAGGACAATTATCTTTTGGGATACACCGAAATGGAAATCACTTTTGGAGTTTAATGCCAATTTCTCTCCCCCTTAAAGTCTAACTGGTTGTGTATTGTCTATCTTATTGATCTTTCTCATTAAACTATGATATAGTATTCCGAAAATCAACATTATATGCCTTTAGGAATTTAAACCAAGATAAAAATGTGAACAAATAATCATTCTCCTAATAGAAGTCATACCCAATTGTCAAGGAGCATATCTCACATCAAATAAGGATGCCCCAAGGTAGTTCTGCACTCCCCTTTGAGACATTTTTTGGGGACACCACTTAACTTCCACTTAACATGATATCAGAATTTAAGTTAATTCAACTATATAAAAGAGGTTAATTGAGCAGATTATCTCCCATTACTTGGGTCTAATTAATTGGTGGTTCGGCACTCCTTTTGAAATGCCTTTAGAGAGGCCAGTTAATCTCTACTTAACACCAATATTTTGGACTAATATACAACAGAAAAATATTCTTGATGCGACAAGGTAAAATTGTAGGTAACTATAAAAGTTTTGCTTTTGACGATGGGTTTCCTATTACACGAACCTAGACGAGGTTTAATAAGTTTAACTAAAAACCATCGGCAGGATCTTTAAGGGTTGTGGATAGGTTAATTGATGAATGTTAAACTTTTTTACTTCCAAACCAATAACGCCAATCCTCGCAGAAGGAAAAGGCACCATCTTGCCATAATAATGGAAAAACTATGAAATAATTATGCTTCTTGATATTTACTATTTTTGTTACTTTCCCGGACTCTTAGAACAGATTTTCATGTCACGTCAACGTGGAAGAGACAAGTAGCTATTTCACTTTGCTTACGATGCTAGAACTTACGCAACCATTTTCTTTTTATGAATCGAGGCGTTAAAAAGCTTCAAGAAAACATAACTATAGGTATGTTTTGGACTTTGCTTGACTTTGCTTCTCTCATTCAACCAAAATCCCCAGAAAGACAAAAATAGTTGTAGTTACAGTTACGTCAAGTGGGTGATGACCTTCGAGTAACTAAAATTGGCATTGTAGAAGAATACGATACGTTACACAACGTGTAACGTTTTGGACATTAAATCCTTATTGAGCGGGGGAATCTGCTACAATATCCGAATGGATATTTTATTCCAGGAGATGTAGAAAAAGAGAAAAAAGATTGCTTATCCTGCAGGCTTCCAATCTTGGCATAGTACGTTGTCGTCATATACAGATTTTAGGAGAAAACATGGTGGAAGAGGATTATTGGAACTCTAAACTAGAGTAGATAATTAAAGTAATTAAAAGAAATGATTTAATTAAGAAACTTCGTAATTTTTTTTAGCATACATCTATTGTATATGGTCAAAACAAAATTTCAATTTTTTTAAAATAAACTTATTAAAACATCAATTTTATTGGCTAAAATAAAATAAATAAAAAATGTGAAAATAATATTTTTATTTTAAAATATTAAACAGTCTCACGTGAATGTTATATTATGTCATAATTACGAAAATTCTTAATATTCTTTTTTAGCATGCATCTGTTCTAAACAAAATTGTAAATGTTTTCAAAATAAACTTGTTAAAACATCAATTTTACTGGCTACAATTAAAAAAAATTATTTTGAAATATTAAATGTTCTCACTTGAATGTTATAGACTTGATTTTCTCTTAAATAAATTATAATGTTGAGGTACATCTTTAAACTTTTATATTTTCTTATTTGAATAAATTCATATATTCATAAAAATAAAATAAAATAAAATAAACCCATGAACTTAACACTATGATTGAAACAGTCTCAATTACCGCACTAGTGCTACTATTTGTATATCGTTAATAATTTCTTGTCAGTGGTAGGTTAGATATCGGGTTGCTGTCACGAAATAATAAAAAATAATTCCAGGAGATTTCTAACAAGATTCTTTAGGTAAAGCAGGATCTGCAGACAAGCCAAATGGGTGATTGCTTCCTGTTAAACCCCACTTTGATGCTTTTTTGACTTCCGTAGCTCCGTGACGAGGTGGATTGAATTCTTTTTCCTATGGGTAATGGTTTAAAGCATTCACACGTTGCTAATCTTTAGCGTTAAGTTTGAAATTGAAATTACAAATGTTACAATTCAACATCAGGGTGAAAATAAATCGCGAACCTATTTTTTTTAACTTTTTTTAAGTTGAGGGGGTATGATGCACTTGCTCGAATTGAACTAACTGTGTTGATGCAGGCATAATTTTTATGCATAATCAAATGTTTGGACAGTTATATTAAAATTCTTAAACAAAATAGAGCAATGAAAATTGAGCAAATGGTAGCAAAATAACTCCATTCCTGAAAGTTATTAGTATCTTCAATATAACTCCTTTAGAAATTTCTTATCAGTATATATGCTTTTTCTGTCACAAAAAGTTAGGACCTTCTCCTATCAAATCATATTCAAAATTTTGTAGCTGGTACTAATGATCTCTTATAGTTTGGTTTATCTAAATCAATTCTTGATGTATATCGTAGTCATCTCTTTTTTCCCCACGCAATTCAGAATATTATGTTCTTAAACATCATTGGATGAAAGAGTTTCTTTATACGATTCAACTTTTCATGAACTAATTAAAAATGGAGGTATTAGAATTAGGTACCAGGCCATATGTAAATTCTGAAGTATCTCGTTTGTTTTAACACTTCCTACAAAAAATAAAAATAAAAATGTTCCATTAGAATAAGAGAGGGAAGGAAGAAGGCGAGTAGGTATGCTAATTTATCATCCTCCAATTAGTCCTTCCCATGGGTTAGCTTAGAACTCTTATCCCTTATCCCTATCCACGCATAAAGAAGTATGTTTCTCTTAAGCACAATTATCTTTTACTGAAGTTATAATCATGTTCCCATTTGCATGATTGTAGTCCTTGACTAGCCTCTTCCCTTGTTTAGTCCAACGGACAAAATTGAAGTCCCCGTGAAACCTCTTTCCATCTTACAGCTCCCTTTTACTGCATTCGGACAATTTGCCACTTGGTTTTCTTGGAGCTATGGAACCGGGAATGACGCGATTAGGGAGCTCCATCCCCGTTCCTTGTGTTCAGGAGCTGGCAAAGGAGACGCCACACAGAGTCCCGCCACGGTATGTGCGCCCTGAACAGGACCCTTTCAACATATCCAACAACATTTCTTTGCCCCATGTACCAGTCGTTGACATGGAAAAGCTACTTTACCCAGAGTTTATGGACTCTGAGTTGCAAAAGTTGCACTGTGCAAGCAAAGACTGGGGTTTCTTCCAGGTGAGCGTCTCTCTTTCTCTACTATGGTCTGTGTTAGAGACTCAAGAAAGAACAGAAGATCCAAAAGCTTCCTTCAACGCAAAATTACCACTACATCAAAGTAGATCCCAACTATTACTAACCACAGTTGAATTGAACAAGATTTGAATTGTTTCTAATTTTATCTTCCATATGCTAGATCTCTCCTCATGTGATTAGAAGGAAAATATATTCAGTGAAACACATATAAGATCCCTCTTCTTACCGCTCTAGATAACAGTGGCTATGATCAATACGAAGTCTCTAGTCTCCCAAAGTGAGAATATTGCTATTGAACTATACAGTATCCAGCCTTTTGATTCAATAAAACTAGTGTAACTTAAGCCATATTCATCTGCAAACTACTTGTTGTTTTATGGTAAGTTAGAAGAGGTACATCGATGATTTTGTTGTTTATTGTGCTACCTCCATAAAAATTTAATTAACTAGGAAAGAAAAAGAAAAAAAGGGTTTTGTAATGGACAAATAAATGTTCTTTATGAAACAACAGAACAAAAAGTTTTATGACAAGTAATGATCTAAACAATATCAGTCTTCAATTTATTTTAGTCTAAGTAAGTTAATGTTTTATGTACTGTCTTGTCTATAGAGCGAGATGATGAATACTTTTTTTCATTTCCATTATCATGAGTTAATCTCTATCTTTTTATTTCAAGTCAACCATAAGATTTGGAAATGCTTTGCAGTTAATCAATCATGGGGTGAGCACGTCACTGCTGGAGAACGTGAAATTAGACATTCAAGAATTCTTTAAGCTGCCTATGGAAGAGAAGAAGAAGTTCTGGCAAGAAACTGGAGATGTGGAGGGATTTGGGCAGGCCTTTGTTGTGTCGGAGGACCAAAAGCTTGACTGGGGAGACATGTACTACATGGTCATGCAGCCAACCTATTTGAGGAAGCCCCACTTGTTCCCTAAGCTTCCCCTTCCATTAAGGTCTCATCTCTCTCTTTCTCTCTCTAACGATCTAACTATGGAAAAGATGATCAGTAGTAACAGGGGTTTGTGCCCTTGTCACTAGTCTGTTACATTTTGTCCACAATGCTTGAGTAGGTGGGTAACGATGTTTTATTAGCTGTAAGGAAATGATACTGAAATTTTCATGGTGTTTTACTTTCCAAGGTAAGAGTGTAAATCACAGAACTTCACCACAGAAACTGTGATGTAAACAATCTAAATATGTATCTGAAAATAGCCAATGAAAGAATCAACACAAGGCCAATTAGTACCGAGAAATTAGATTAAACAGCCTCTGAAACAATACAGCACTTTCTCATGAAAAATGATGAACTCCCTGTATGGAATATAATATTTCCTAAAATTTAGTCAAACCGAAAAAGCAGTTTAATAATTGTACATTTACCATATTCAGAAATGAGTAAGTAGTATTTTACTTTTAAAAAAAACATTGTCTTTTCTAGTTACCAATTCTAGAGAGCTAACTAGTTATTTCTAACAATAGTACTTCAGTTCGGTAACTATTTTCTATGCTTGATCTGTCCTACAGTTTTTCTACCTTTTTTTTTTATTATTATTTAATCAGGAGGGTGTGGGGGGTTTTAGTGGACTTTATTGAGGGAGAGGCAAAGCTCGACCCACGGCCTCTTGCGTGAAAATATCCCTAGCTGCCACCGAGCGACGTAGGGCTCGTGCCTGTCCTAAAGTTCGGTTCCAGTTCAATGATCAAATGTTCTTTAAATTTTGATACGCAGAGATAATATAGAATCGTACTCTATGGAGCTTCAAAACCTTGCCATGAAAATCCTTGAACTTATGGTAAAAGCTCTAGGAATGGAAAATAATGATATGAAGAACCTGTTTGAAGGGGGGATGCAGAAAATGAGGATGAACTACTATCCTCCATGTCCGCAACCGGAGCTTGCCATGGGCCTCACCCCTCACTCTGACGCTGTCGGCCTAACTATCCTCCTCCAACTGAATGAAATGGAAGGCCTCCAGATAAAGAAAGAGGGAATATGGAGTCCTGTTAAACCCCTCCCTGATGCGTTTATCGTCAACATTGGAGACATTTTGGAGGTAAATCATGGACTTGGAAACAAATCTCTTAGTCATATGCCATTTTTCGTGGAATTTTTTCTTGAGCCAAACGTATTCCATTGTTCATTTTCTGTGCATGTTTCGGCAGATTGTGACCAATGGGATGTACAGAAGCATCGAGCACAGGGCTACTGTTAACTCAGAAAAGGAGAGGCTCTCTATAGCCACGTTTTACAGCCCAAGACTGGAAGGAGATCTAGGTCCAGCCCCAAGCCTTATTACTCCTGAATCACCAGCCTTGTTTAGAAGAATTGGGGTTGCAGATTACTTCAGGGGAATTTTCTCTCGCAAACTCGACGGGAAGTCCTACGTCGATGTCCTCAGGATTCAGAACGAGGAACAAAAAGGCTCCTAAGATTACCTTCTAGTTTGAAAAACTCGTGCAAAACTCATTATAGTAGTTCTGTAATATGAGCGCTCAATCTGGTTCGGTATTTGTTGATGAATACAAAGATATGCCAACTATATTGCCATTCCGGACATCAGCATATTCTGATATTTCTTGTAATATTATTATGTGTTTAATCATGTATTTACTTAGAATAGGATTAAGGCTTATAAGTTCAGGCTAGATTGAACAAAACTCTTTACAACTAAATATTCAGAATTCTTACAATCTCTGGCTACTTCAAATCTTTACAGTATTATACACTACTCTAATTTAATAAACACATATTGGACTTCGATGGAGATTTGTGAATTTACTGGGGCATAGGATAATCATAATGATAGGCATCCAAGCGAGAGAGGACTCTTTTAACTGCCGACAGTTATCGTTTTGTCTTATTCTATTGCTGTGGGAAACTTCTTATTGAAATTATTCTGATAGAAAAAACAACACAAGAGATTGCCATGCCTAAACCGTGATGGCTTAGCATTAGATACCTGTAACGAGAGAAAGTCTGAAAGGATAGCCTTAATCATTTACCCAACCATAAAGGCCGTCCAAGAAATCAAATCAAGTTTGTCAGTACTTCGGAAAACTTGGTCGTGATTGTCTTTTTGGCGAGAAAAAGACTGAATCACAGGTATTTTGCCGTCTGTGACAGTTTGAGCTTACTAAGTCAAATTAAAAGGTCTTCCCAATGCAAATGCAAACCTCAAGGAAAAAGCTTTGAATGGAAGCTACGGGTATAAAGGACTTATTCGAAGAGGGTGGCAAGGCATTAGGATGAACTAGTTATCCTCCATGGCGGCAACCAGTCTTGTCATTGGCCTCAATACTCGTCCTGATGTTGTTGGCCTAAGCCAAATGGGTTCGTATTTCCTGTCAAACCCCTACATGATGCTCCGTTGACTTCTGTAGTCCCAATCAATTCCGTGAAGAGGCAGTATCGAATTCTTCTTCTTATAAGTGATGGTTTCCACATTATGTGCACACGGCTAATATTTGGCCTTAAGTTTGAAATAGAAATTACAAATGTCAAAATTAAAAATCAGTGTGAGAATGAATTATGGGCATAATTTTAATGTATATTCAAATGCATAATTTTTATGCATATTCAAATATTTGGTCTACACGTTATTTAAGTTTTATTAGGCTCTTTTTGTAGGCAGGTACATTTATTGGGAGATGTGTAGCAAAAGTAGCTTGAAAAGAAATTTGCTATCCTAAAGCTTTCGGAAGATTGGATTTGATGGACCTACACACTTTAAATAAGACAATAATTGGTTAACCCTATTGGTACCTAATAAACAACCACTCAAATTTTCTATGGGCTAGATGGATGATCTTATAAATGTGTGAAGCAAAGAATGCATTACAAGTGTAGATGAGAAGGTCACTAGCTTGGAGCTAATGAAGCATATGATAGAAATAAAGTCTCACAATTAGTCATAGATTTAGAGTATAATATTGTTAAAAGCTACTTAGAGTTGAATATAAGTAGAAAAGGAGTTGAGTGGGCAACAATAGTATGGAAAGGAAATATAATAAGTACAATATTATCTACTAGATCACTATGAGAGACATAATTATCATATCAAACCCCAAGCAACTATTGGAACAACCTAATGAACCAACAATGCAACCTATGTCAATAATGATAAGATTCAAAGAAATATTCATTTTTTAATTGCAAGTTCACTAAATGTATATGGAAGACAATACTAGCTATGATTGGATTATCATAACAAATTAAATAATGGAGAAAATAAGTAAGTTATATAACGAAAGCTGTGAAAAGCAACCTTATGAAACTTGTATTTTAAAACTACAATCTACCACATCTAAAATAAAAAGAATAGAAAAAAATTCAACGATCAAGAATTTTTAAACACATGACTAGATTTTGGTGTTTTTATGTCGGTACTTACCGATTCAAGCTTATTTTTCCAAGATGACTAGTCGTACAAAAAAGTCAATAGCCAAACAATATAACATAATTAATCTAAGCGTAGATGCAAAGAAAATTATAAATACTCGAGCTCAGAATCCTTTTCTCTTACCTACGGACCAAAAGCTCTTATTCTCTTAAGCATAATTATATAATATTGAAGTTCTAATCATGTTCCTGTTTGCAGAATTAGTCCTTGATTGGCGTTCAATTCCCTGTTAAGTCCAACCGACAATATTAAAAAATTTGCAAGGGATGGACCACCTGACGGTGCAAGCGTTCCCAAGCTGATTTTTACTGCTTTCGCACCAGGGAGAATCCAAGCAATTTTCCTCCGGGTTTTCTTGGAGCAATGGAACCAGAAGGAAAGCGGCTTGGAGGCTCCATCCCCTAATTTTATCTTTTATATGCTAATTCTCTCCTGATCTAATTAGAATGAAAACATATTCACTGGAACACATATAAGATCCATCCTCTCAATGCACCATATAATACTTTTTATGATCAATATAAAGCCTCACACTTTGTTGATTATGGGTCTACTACCAGAAACTCAATGCGTAATCTTAGTAGTCAATGCGTATTCCTGACTAATCTCATTTTTCAATTATTCAACTATTTCATTTTACCAAGTTCAATGTTAGTCAGATTAGTCAACATTTATATGTTTCGATGCAACAACAAAATATTATTTGTAACAAGTAGTTTTGTCGGTTGGTTAATTGGTCACATTTTATTCATGAAATGGGTTGGATTGGTATTAGTCTGGATACAGCAAAAGAATTCTACTAGATCTAATAAGTACCTTATGTCAGAATTGAGAAATTCTATGGCTTGAATCTTTAGTATTCTTTTATTTATTACCTGTGTCTACGATTTAGGCAGAGTACCGTCACCCATTATTACTAATAAACTGAAAGAAACGGAAGAAACGGAAGAAAGTGAGGAAGAAACAGATGTAGAAATAGAAACAACTTCCGAAATGAAGGGGACTCTCCCAAACTAAGAATCTTACTATTGAACTAAATTGTATCTAGTTGTTAATACATAGAGAATCCTACCTACCACATTGCCATATTGAGCCCTAGAATTATGCTCAATATATTGTAATTATATTGTCAATATAGTTTCCTATATTAGATAGGTTACACATAATAAATGTAATAGCTTGATTGTATAGAAAGTAAGACAGAAATATAGAGAATTACCCATTGCTTACTCTGGCTTTTCTCCCCAATCTCCCTTTTTCTTACACTAGCTTTATGATTCAATAAAAATAGTCTAACTTGGGCATATACATTGATAACTTTATATTTATAGAATTTTTTAATTATTTTAAAATATAAATAATATAATTTTTGTGAGATAATATTTGAGTTTGTATATAAAAACACAAAAGAAGAAGGGATAAGTGTGAATTATGAAGAGTGCAAGTAGGGCGCGCCACCCAAAACAATATAAAAAGTGGAGCAAACGTGAGAAGAAAAAGAAGGGGAGGCGCCGCACAAGAGAAGAAAAAGAAGGAGAGAAGGGAGAGAAAAGTGTGCCGCCAAAACCAAGACAAGGAGGAGAGAAAAAGAAAAAAAAAAAAAAAAAAAAAAGGAGAGGCGTCGTAACTTATCTCTACTTTTTGTATTTCCTAATTTTGTGGTTTGATTTGTAGGAGTTTTGCAAAAAATTCTTGAAAAGAAGACCGTAAGGTGATAACTTTCTTTTTTTCATTTAAGATGTTTTGCTTAATTTCTATCATTGTTTTGATTTATTATTACATTATGTTCTAATTTTCTTTTATTAGAGTGACAATGTAGCCTAATTATAATAATGTAATTTTATAATTTTCTATCTTTTACAAGATATTTTATTTATGTGAGTTATATATTATTATACTTAATACTTTTAATTGATTAGCCACCACTTGAATGATTTGTTGTGCATATTTGAGACTGAGAGATAATAATATGTAGTTGTTTCTTATAATATGTAACCATGAATTAAATATAGATTACTAATTCTTAATGGGTTGCTTTAGCAAAGTGTACAAATTTTTTCGTTTCATTATGTTTATTTGTTTATTTATTTATTATCTTAATACAATCACATAAAACATTTCATTTGTACATAATAGATCTTAATTCAATAATTTAGATTTGTGAATCAGTAGAAACTACCAAAATGGGCCTCTTTAGTTTTCGAAATTTAATTATCCTCGTACTTTCTCTTACTAAGAAAATTTCAATGGTTCTATTTAATTTCGAAACTTACCCAAATCTTAAAAAAGTGACTAATAAGAGTATTGATTAGTAACAAATACGGTCAGCCTATCCTATGTGATTTGATAGAGCATGTCTCGCAGTTTTGGGAGTTATCATGTTTGATCCAAGCCATGCCAATTCTTGCATCTATTTTGATAGCAGCCTTTGTTTGAAAATCTGAATATTGTGAATGAGAATAAGAAACAAAATAGCAACAAATAGAGGGGAGAAAGGTTGAGGTAGAATAGTTCCAATGTTAAAAAAAAAAAAAAAAATTCTTTATGTGGTATTCAATTCATCAAGATCCACATGCTTAATTTAAAAACTAATTTAGGATGGGAGGATCAAAGTTTGCTTGAGGAGCACTCCTTCCCAACATGAAACTTATGGTCTTTAACAACCCCTTACACACTAAGATGTTGTTTTAATATCAATGATAATAGGGATAGAGTGGGACATAAGAGGCATATTATTTAACCAAAAAGCTGATTTGACAGCTTGGTAAAACCTTCTTTCATTTAATTAGGATTCTAAACTAATATGCTAGTGTTGTTACAAGGTTGTACAGTTTTCCTATGTAGTTCTTAGGAAGGCTTGGAGCTCGAATGCGAGTTATGCCCTCTCTTCTATTTTACACCTATTTCCTTCCTAGCACCTCTTCGTGTTTACTACTCTATTGCTCTTTTGCATATTATTCATTGCTCAATCCACTATCATCATCGATTAGATTTCTTAGATTTCTTAGATTTCTTTCTTCTATTGATAATTTTTAAAGGGGATTGCTTTGCTACAATCTTTTCGGTACTTGAAAGCTTAGTCGATGTTAGCTTTAGTCACTTGTTAATTTTTCCTTAAATATTTGTATTTATATGACCAGATTTGCCCTTGGACGATTCAACGTCAAAATTGTTAGAATGCATTATTATGCTAACTAGGATTTAATTAGTACATCTTCTAACTAGTGGTCATTTCCTGTTCAAAAAACAATGTTGCTATATTGTTTCACAAAGAAGACTATCATGATATGCTATTTATGTCTTCCACATAGAAGTAATTGCTATTGAAAATATTAACAAGACTACAGTCACGATAGATGTGGAAGGAGCAAAACTTGAAGCATAAGGCAAAGAAATGTTAAAGCAAAAGAAAATGCAGCAAATGTGTGAAAGAAAGCAAGAAGCAAGCATGGCCTTGAGAATTAAAAGATCTGCCACTTCATCCATTGTTCCTTCCTCCACGACCATTCCTTTAAGAGAAGAAAACAAAAGCTTCATTTGCAGTAGCCAAGGAATGGCGAGTAAGCTAAACTTCATAAGCTTGGAGTTGGGAAATCACGTCATTATGACATGGAATTGGAACCTGCACATAGATAACAGTTCTAAAAGGCTTATATTGGGGGCCAAGATCTTCAAGAAGACAGAAAGTTTTTGTTGAGTCTGTAAGTGGTTTTCCAATAGAACTTAGCTGATTAAGTAATGCCTTGAAATCGGTGAGAAATTAGGGCAGGGGCTTGCTGCCTTTTTAAAGGTGATGGAGCTGGGACAAAAACTCAAGTTTTGGGGCCTCTGACTTTTGGGCAAACTTTGCAAAAAGTGTTTTCCAAATTTCTTTAGAGGTCTGCAACTCAAAAATTAAGCCAAGAATTTCCTCTGAAAGTGTATTAAGAATCCAGCTTTTAACCAAGCCATCACTTTGGAGCCACGGCTTGTAGTTAGGATTTGCTATTTTTGCTTCTCCCTGTTTAAGAGTTGCCTTTGGCTAGCTTATTTGTCCAGTAAGTAAGCCATATAGGCACTGAGTTTGGACAAGATTTTTAATCTGTGTAAGCCATGGGAGATAGTTGGAATCAGTAAGTTTGATGGTCACGAAATTCGCAACATTAACATGAGTTGGGAAGGGGTAGGTTGGCGTCTTGGCCATTTTCAGCAAAATAGAGAAGAAAGGTGGAGAAACAGAATAGCTGATGGCTAGCGGAAGCTCAGGCAACGGAGAGAAAAAGACAGAAACCCAGGATATGTAGAGAGAGATAGAAACTATAAGGAGTGTGGATGGTTGGATGTGCACGATTAAGGTTCTGAGGCCATAAAGAAAGATGAAAAACATAATAATGTGAGAACTGGATGCAATCCACACAATGTTACACTTGCTTTACACTCAATTTATACATAGAGATTCCGTAGTTTACAAAGAAGTGAGAGAAAAATATCTGGAGTAATCCGAGATAGAGATTTGCAAAGATTTGTAATTATTGCACTGACTTAAGCCCCAACACGTTTTCCCAAGGCCATGTTTGCTTCTTGCTTTCTTTCTTTTATAACTTTCTGTGGGGCAGGGGCACGATGATAGGGTGTGACACGATGGATGACTTAAGGAATACAATGCTTTGCTTTGTTATACTAACATGCTTGAAACAGGAAGCAAAAGACGTGGGCAAGTTTCAGTTAGACTTTAATCAGGTGTGTGCTGAAATTTGTGCCATGAAACATCAAAAGATATGTTCTCTCTCAATCAATACTTTGCAAATGGCTTTCGAAAGAAAGAAAATTCATGGCTTGATCTGTCAGTATCTTGGCATATTTTAAGCTCCAATTACACTACAAATCCTAGTATATTTAAGGTTTATGGTATGTTACCAAAGTTAATGCTAACTGCTCCACCTTCTTCCCCTCTCTTGTACTCTGCTATTACTATCTCTCTTCCACTTCTGATGTATGGGCATACGATGTTTTAAACTGATTTAATGTATGATCTGAAAGTGACACTGTCAATTACCACTCTTTAGGAAGAAATTAACTTTCAGACTCGAGGGGGTGTTTAATTTGCTGTTTATATACTTTTTTCTTAATTGAGTCATTTAGTGACCCTGGCTTTGATTTGCTCAATGATCATGGATCATTTCTGATGTGAAATTAGTGAAACTAAGTGCGAGGAAGATGATCTATCTCTTGCTACAGCTGCTAGAATGGACAATCAGCCATTCCATATAGAATTTGAGTACCCTGATCTAGAAGACATCCATGAAGATCTAAGACAGCTCGCAGGATAATTGTGTGGAGAAGTTGTGCAGCTGATCAGTTGGATTGGATTCAAGTAGTGAAAAAGATGGGTTCTTTAAGGTCTCTCCCATGCAAGAGGCGGTAGCATTTGGATTTGATAAAAAATGTTCTTTTTGTTCTATGGTACCCTCTGGGGCCTCCCTTAAGGAGTTCTTTTTGTGATCTTAGATCTTGAATGGTGAATCCATCCTCTTGGTGAGCATTTGTTGGCATTATATATAAGCATTATATGGTGTTATTCCATGCAAACATGTGCCTTTGTTACTTCATCCAAATTGTACCACATCTGGCTCATGTAGACTATCACAACAAAGAAATACTAAAGTTGGTTAATTATGAAATTCAAATTTGATGCAAACAATACTGGCTGAATATTAAAATACTACATTGATTATATTTTACTTCTCAAAGTACCATATTATTATTATTATCCTCAATTTTACATCTAAATTTTGAGTCATTAAGCCTTAAATCTTATAGAATAATTCTAGTCTTTCTCTTATCATTAATTATGAGGTAGCCCATAATATTTCATACTTTGTATCAAAGAGCTTTTGCATTGTACTTGTTTTTTGAACATTATCCCTCTTAAGATGCACAAGTAAAAATAAGTATGCTTTTTTGTGTAGGAAAATAGTGGAGATTTTATAATAATACAATGAACTGGGTAAAATAAAATAACACAAAAAATAAAACTCCATTAAATTTATTAAAAAAAATTCTTATTATATCACATTATGTTTCTATAACCACAAGAAAAAGTGCGAGTTTTTACAAGAAAAAAAGGTGTATGTCCAAGGAGCCTCTTTCTTGCTGTTGCTTCAAAAGCCATTGTTCCAACGAAATTTTTTTTCCGTTGGGATCTATCCACTTGTTTGCTTTAACAGAAAAGAAAAAGGAAAATCAGGAAATACTAAAAATCCCCTAAGAACAGGAAATACATGATAGAGACAAATTTAGGGCCTATTTCTACTTCTTCTTCTTTTTTTAATATAGTTGTTCTCAACATTGTATTTATTGTTTTGGGATGTTCGTTGGATCCGCACCCACTTTCTATAAGCTATTTTGACACTGCAATTTCTTAACAACCTACCTTTCACATTTTGGAGAGAGATTGCATTCTATTGTAAAAAAGTATGTAGAATGGTAAGAGTATATGGCGTCTTCTTCTTCTTCTTCTTCTTTTTCTTCTTTTTTTCTTCTTTTTCTAGTTAGGTAAGGGAAGATGGAGTGATTTGATCTCAGGACCTTAGTATATTTCAGCAATTGCCTTGCTAATGAGCTATTGGTCCGAATTCAAAATACAAATTATGGTTTGTACAAACATAACATATTTTTCAATATAAAAGTGGTCAGATATAGTGAAAGCTTCCATAGAACATGAAGTTTTAATTCTTATTAAGGTTGGGAATTTCCTTTCCCTTACACTGATTTTAAGCAAATGCAACTGCGGTTGCTAAACAGACTGGCTCAAATAACAAAGAAAAATTACACTGCCAACTGATTAACCATAGTCTCTCAACACATGGCTTAAGGAGAGTGCAGTATTGGTACAAGATGAAGAGGAATTTTCTTTGTCACAGCGGTCCCATTAACTTCACTCATGTCCAAGTCCTGCCCCTGCATACTAGAACTAGGCATTCTCCAATCAAACCAATATAAGATGGTAGCAGCCACATATTCAATTGAAGCAATACTAAATGTCATTCCAGGGCATCCCCTTCTCCCACCTCCAAATGGCATGAATTCAAAGTCTTGGTCTTTGAAATTAATTTTATTTTCTTTGAATCTTTCCGGAAGGAACTCTTCTGGCCGTTCCCATACAGTAGGGTCCCTATGAATTGCCCATACATTCAAAAGTACTCTTGTTTTTGGTGGGATATCATACCCTGCAAATTTCACACTTGCTGATGTTTCTCGTGGTAAGGACAAGGGAAGAGCTGGATGTAACCTTAGAGTTTCCTTGATTACAGACTTCAAGTAATTCATCTGGGTGACGTCATTTATATCTATCTTTGATTTCTTTCCCACAACCCTTCTCACCTCCTCTTGTGCTCTCTTCATAACATTTGGATTTTTTATGAGCTCTGCCATCAACCATTCCAAAGTTGTTGAAGTAGTTTCAGTTCCTCCGACAAACAAGTCCTAAAATTGTGGAAATAGAAAAATTTAGAGTTGGCTGAGAGAGAGAGAGAGAGAGAGAGAGAGAGAGAGAGAGAGAGAGAGAGAGAGAGAGAGAGAGATACCAATAGGATTCCTTTCAGTTTGGTTTCAGTGAGCTCAAAGTCAAGCAGGCCATTCTGTTGAAGTTTGAGAAGAATATCTGTAAAATCCTTTTTGTTAGCTTCAACATTTCCGGCTTGTCTTATCCTGTGCTCTTCCACCACTTGATCAAACAAAGCATCAAATTCTTTGAAAGTGGCTTTCATATTTCGGATATGTCCCGTAAGAACATCGATCCATGCCAAAGAAGGGAAAAAATCTCCCATGCAGAATGCTCCGAGTAACTCTGATACCCTTCTTGATAGATGCCCGAATCTACTTTCACCATCTTCTTCAAACCTTACTCCGCATACGCAAGTAGAGGTTATATTGTTGGAGGTTGCAATCAGCAACTCAGTTAGATTAACAGAAGCCCCTCTGAGGAATGACTTACGTAATTTTTCTATCAATGCTTCAACTTCCTTTTCCCTTACATGGTGGAAGGAATGCACACATTTGTGGCTCAGAAGTTCTAGAACACAAATTTTCCTAGCTTGTCTCCAGTATTCACCATAGGGTGAGAATACCACGTCTTCGCATCTATAGAATATGGAATTGGCAGCGGCAGTTTTCGGCCTGTTTGAGAAAATGACATCATGTGTTTTTAACATTTCTCTGGCTATCTCTGTCGATGACACCACAAGAGTTGACACATGACCCAATTTTAAGAACATCAGAGACCCGTGCTTCTTAGAAAGAGCTTGAAGAGAACGATGTGGGAGAGTGCCGAGTTGGTGAAGGTTACCTATGATCGGCAGCTTTGGTGGAGACGGAGGTAAATTAGGCTTGCTACGCTTGATATGCAGGCAAAAATAAAGAAAAACAACGAGGAAAATAAGAGAGAGGACGGGATTGAAGGGCATTTCTTGAAGTCTTTGGGATGATTGTTGAAGAAACGATAGTAAGGCACAATGGGACTAAGAATCCTTTCCTTCAGTTCCATATAAAGGGTTTTCAGGTGTCACTATTGAAGCAATAATATAGTAATTCATCACGAGGGACTCAAGCACATTTAATATTGGATGTGAAGACCTGACGTGGCGCACTTGGATTTGCTATTTCACGAGGCATGCAGACTTCCCTTTTCCATTCGCTTTCTAAATGTAACAGAAAAAGGGAAGCCGCATCCCTGCACTGGAAGACCGAAGCAGCAGACCTACTGATGGAAGTATTAACTGGTCGGACGCAACGGGAAGAAGATCAGGCCTTGGCGGGAAGATATTCTCTGTCGTAGAAGATGGTCTCATTTTTTTAATTTATAAAGCTCGATATAGATGATAGAGTTAGGAAGTTTGTTCATACGATCTGCTGGCAACTGTTTCTTCCCCAGCGGTTTGTCATTGTAAAGCTTTTTTTGATAAATAAAAAACAGTAGAACATTTGTCAACATCGAAGGAAATTTTACGTTTTACATATTCAGAAAGGGCGAAAGATAAAATCTTCACTTTCGGGTAGCTATCGCATAGCTACTAGCGTCACACGTTTAAAGTTCTTTGTCCTTAACCATGATCCATATCTTTTTCTTTGTCGTATTAATTCCAGATTTGTTTGCTATAATGGTCTATAAGATTATAATATTGTGGTAGTGGCTCCGGTAGGACTGAAAGGTTTCCTACACGTTGAAATCTCTGAGGAGGAATAAAGAAAATGGGGATTAGATTTATATTGATGATGATATCCGTAATCGCAGGACCAAAAGGATCCTAGGCAAAAGACCGCGTCAGCTTCTAGGGCAGCCATGAGAGCCCCCGAGCTTCTCCAGGGTTAGGGTCACCTGGAGAAACTAGTTTTTTCCAAGCATGATTAGGGAGAATAATTCGTACAACAGCAGCCAAGATAGCGAAATCTTATCTAATAACCACATTGTTTGATTTATATGTTAGGAGCTGATGGGGATTCAATTTGTTAGGAGAGGCAGCTCTTCCCAGGCGTGGAGTTGCTCCAAACTAAGTTTTATCCATTTGGCTAGAAGAATAGCTTTAGGACGGTAAGTGTTCTTGGCGTGCCTGTTTTACAATAGGTATGATTAGGTCAACAGCAATGAAAGAGCAAGTATGGAAATGATGGGAGTACTCTCAGCTCTCGGGGGCCGTAGAGGATATCTAGAGGCTTGAAATTCGGGACTCCTAGGACCCAAAGAATAGCCCGTATAGCGACGAACCTGCCGGCAGGTCAATATCAATGTGTATAAAGTGACAATAATCATAGGTAAATGTCACTCTAGAAAGGACCTTGGGTGAGTCCGTTAAAAGTGCTGATGTTGATTGCACACTAAATTTTATGTTCTTTAGCCAATTGCAAATTTGGTAGATATCATCGTCAAATAGACTTAACTTCAAAAATATCGACCACTCAATTAAGAATGTTAAAAAAGGCATCGCGTTGTGGCCTTTAGTCCATTTTCTAAGATTGGGAATGTTAAAAGATGCGTCACGTTGTGGCCTTTAGATTTAAATAATAGCAATAATGTACCAATGGTGGACCCCAACAAGTCTTATCTGCCGTCAATCAGGCATGTGAAATATGGACACGTTTGTCCTATAATTAGGAATCACTTTATGGGAATTATCAATTATCATGTGAAATATGACACGTTTGTCCTATAGCAATTATCACAGTACAAGGCACTACAACTTCTCTTCAAAGTGGAAGACACCAAGGTGGAGAATAATGGCAAGTTTATCAGGTTGTCATGTATCATTTGGTAATGTTGGTAAGCCTTACGTGAAGTAAAACGTTAAGAGCATTGACTCAAGACCAAGTACTCGATGGTAATTTGAAAGCAAGTGACTACAAAGAAATATTGTTAGGTATTAGAGTTAAAATCAATAAGATTAGGATAGTTCTGTAGAAAAAGGATGAACATTTAGACTAACTACCACATGCAGTCAGTGGGTAGTAAATGAGTAGTTTCTAATGGTTATTCCTTTCTATGGTAATTTATAGGGGGAAGGCCATAGAAAAAACGAAATTGAGAGGTTTTGTATATATTGGAGGTGTTGTTCCTCCAATAGATTTTGTATTGTAATGAAGAAGAGCTACTCTTTAGTATTGTGAATGCAGGGAGATTATCCTGATTTTTTTTTTTTGGTGTGTTTTTCCTTACTTTCTCTTGATTATGTGCTTTTATGTGAAGTTTCTTGATTCCTTGTAGACTTCTTGCTTTTTGATCCAACAAGTTTGATGCTTATTAATTTAAAATTATGTATCAAAAGTCACTAAGATTATATCTATTAATTAGGTAACATGTGGATAAAGCACAATCATGTATGGAAGTAATAAAAGATGTGCATGCCTTACAATACTCTCAAGGTAAATTTTTCAAAGCTGATAGATAAAAGTTGACATTAGAAAGCTTATTCTACCAATGGTATTTGTGTATTTTTATAAATCCTATGTTCATCAATATATTGGTTTTCTCATCGATTATTTGCCATCTAAATATGAAATTTAAGATTTTTCAATGATGCAATTATAAATTAAATCTTTATATAGATCTTGCTTTTAGTTTTAGTTATTTTGCTGAGAAAAAATTATATCTGACTACAAAAGTTACATAACGTGACTTTTTAGTCATGTTGAACATGATGAAACTTGAATGATTTTGCTATGGGAGTGATATTATCTTATATTTACTCATAGAGAATAAGAGTTTAATAGATATTTGTCAAGTTTTAAGATAAATATGGGGCAAAAGAAATTGTGTATATTTAATCTTGTTGTAGCTGGATTATTGCCTAAACGGCTACAAATAACCTAGATGCAACCCTTGAAAGGTGTAGCAGAAATATGTACATAACAATGTTGTCCTGTGGGCCTTCGTAGGGTTAAGTCTACATGTTGCACTTCATATTTACTTTTTCTTTCAAAAAAAAAAAAAAAACAGTTTTCTGTTCAAGCTGTGACTCTAACATGCAAGATTAATAATTAATTTTCTAAGGATTGAGCTAAAACTCTACTCTTTCTATCCCTATAGGAATTGGTTTTTTAGCCTAACCTTGTTTTTATTATATAAATATATTAAAAACTGTACAACAAATATGTTTTTTATACGAATAGGAAAATAATTTGAGTGAAGCAAATACTATGGGCTGAAAGTGTTACTTGGCACCTTAGCACCTCAATTATGGGTTGGCTTTCCTAAGGGGGGATATGTTGTAGTTTTAATTATTTTGCTTGAAATTCTCTCTTGTTAAAACCCACAGCAACCACTTCAGATAGAAATTCAAACTACTAAGATTTATAAATTGACTAAAATAGAATAGAATGTTTTGATAATTGCAAACAAATTAAAATATAAATTCTTAATATATACATAACGATCATATAATAATCTTTACATGAAGATTTTATTCTCAACCAAAAGACATCTACTCTCTTTTCCCTCATCTTTTTCACTACATCTCCATAATAGGTAGCAACCCCATTTTTCCTTTATGGTGAATGTGATAGTTAATGTCTTTGAAATTGTAGTCATCTCGTCATAGATATATCTAAGCCAAATATTGACCAATAATTTCACTAGTTATGGGTTCGAGTCTCCTTCCTCCTCCCCGGGTGTGTGAGTGTAAAAAAATAAAAATAAAAATCCTCACTAGCAACATGGAGTATAATGAGCCAGTAGAATTTTTTTTGGTCCATTTCAAGATTTTTATTATTTTTATTTTGATTATTGTGGGGTGTTTGCTACGGCCGTTCGCATTTTTTGAACCAAAAGTACTTAGAAACTCTAAGCATGAAACACATTGAACTAGTGCAATTATTTTGGCCCATTTCAAGTTTTTTATGTTTATTTTTTTAATCGAAATTATCGTAGTGGGGTGTTCTGGGGTCCCCATCTTTATCAACTTTAAGCATAAAACAAATTGAACCGGGTGCAACTATTTTGGCCCATTTCAAGTTTTTATATTATTTTTATTGGAATTGTTGTAGTGGGGTGGTTGATGGCGTCCTATCCATCTTTATCAACTTTTTGAAAACATAATTGCTTGAAACTCTAAGCACGAATCATATCGAACCAATATAATTGTTTTGGCCCATTTTTAGTTTTTTATTACTTTCGTTTTAATTACTGCAGTGTGGGGTATGTTCAGAGTGTGTGCAACATGAAGAAAATATTTTTGAAATAAAATTTAAAAGAAAGAAGGCCTTTTAATCTCTAAATTAGTTTTTAAGTTAAATTTTGAAATCTTTTAATATAACAATGAAGACATGTTGAATTTGTTTAATTTTTTGTGACTTTGAGCTAAATAACATTTAGTGTGTAGAGGAATACGTTCAAGATTAGAGTCCCAAACTAGAAGAAAAGATCTTTAGAAGGAAGTTTAAAAAAAATAAGGGCTCTCTACTCTTTGATCAACCTTTTAGATTTTATTTTTTAAACCTTCTAATATTGGGATTCTCTAGCCATTTTTATCGAAAGTTTTGATCATAATTGCTTGAAACTCCGACATTCATATTTTGGAGAAAGGAATTATATTCTCGTCTAATACTATTTGTAGGACAGCATGAGGATACAACTTGTACAAGCAAAAATCTGCTTTCACCATTAGTGTGAAACACGAATGCAAAATCCATGTAAGCTATAACTTTTAGTCAATTTTAAAACAAATTCAGTCATTACGTCTCCTCATTACCCTATCAGATTCTTCATCATACGTGAAAATTATTCCAACTTTAAAGCAAAAGCTTAATGGTCTTTTTTTTTGTCAATTTTCTTAAAGAATATTATACACCTTGTCCTGTTTCAATGCCCACAAGAAAATTTTGGTATTTGAAAAAAAAGAATTAACATCTCGTCATGTATCACTTACTAATCCTTCAATTTTTCTAGTAGAAGTATCATTAGAGGTTATAAGAAATACAAAAGATAAAAATAAAGTGAAATTACTAACTCCTTTCCTTTACCAAGTGAGCAAGATTTTTTTACAGTTAATTACATGCCTTCCCTTGGTAACTTAATAGAAAAGCTTAGTGAGATTTCTTACCCAAATAGAATTTAAAGATACATAGAAAGAGGATGGAGTTGAAAATTATTTTTTGTGGAATATTACTTGATGAAATTTGAATTGAATTTAAGGCTGCTTTCTCTCTCCTTCTATCTTTTGAGCTTTCCACTCACAAATTAGTTGGATAACCAATTCTTAATGGGTTGCTTAGCAAGGTGTACAAATTGTTCATTTCATTATGTTTATTTATTTATTTATTTATTTATTTACTATCTTAGTACAATCACATAAAACATTTTCATTGTACATAATAGATCTTAATTCAATAATGTAGATTTGTGAATTAGTAGAAACTACCAAAATGGGCCTCTTTAGTTTTAGAATTTTAATTATTCTTGTTCTTCCTCTTGTTAGGAAAATTTCAATGGTTCTATTTAATTTGGAAACTTACCCAAATCTTGAAAAAGTGACTAATAAGAGTATTGGTTAATAACAAATACACTCAGCTTATCCCATGTGATTTGATAGAGCATGTCTCGCAGTTTTAGGAGTTATATCATTTTTGATCCAAGCCGTGCCAATTCCTGCATCTATGTTAAAAGCAGCCTTTGTTTGAAAAATCTGAATATTGTGAATGAGAATGAGAAACAAAATAGCTAAAGATATTGGGAGAAAGGTTGAGGCAAAATAGTTTCAACATCAAAACGAAATCATTATGTGCTATTCAATTCATCAAGTTATATTGTTACAAGATCCACATGCTCAACTTAAAAACTAATTTAAGATTGGAGGATTAGAGTGTACTTGAGGACCACTCCTTTCCAACATGAGACGTATGGTCTTTAACAATCCCTTACACACTCAGATGTTGTTTTAATATGAATGACATTAAGAGATAATAGTGATAGAGTGGGACATAAGAGGTATATTATTTAACCAAAAAGCTGACTTGATAGCTTGGTAAAACCTTCTTTCATTTAATTATGATTCTAAATTGATATGCCAGTGTTCTCATAAGGTTGTATATTTTTCCTATGTAGTTCTCATGAAGGCTTGGAGCTCGAATGCCAGATGCCCTCTCTCCTATTTTACACCTATTTCCTTACTAGCACCTCTTCGTGTTTATTGCTTTATTGCTTATTTAAATGAAAGTCTCCCTTCTGCATATTATTCATTGTTCAATCCACTGTCATTATCGATTAGATTTCTTAGATTTCTTAGATTTCTTAGATTTCTTTCTTCTGTTGATAATTTTTAAAGGGGATTGCTTTGCTATAATCTTTTCGTCACTTGAAGGCTTAGTCGATGTTAGCTATAGTCACTGGTTAATTTTTCCTTAGATATTTGTATTCATATGACCAGATCTGCCCTTGGACGATTCAACGTCAAATCTGTTAGAATGCATTATTATGCTAACTAGGATTTAATCAGTACATCTTCTAACCTGTGGTCATTTCCTGTTCAAAAAACAATTTTTTTTTATTTTTTATATTGTTTGGCAAAGAAGACTAGCATGATATGCAATTTATGGCTTCCACATAGAAGTAATTGCTAGGAGAATCCCGATAGAGAGAGTCGTCATAGGCAACAACATTTGATGGTATGTTACCGTATGATGCATGCAGTTTGAGAAAATATAGTTAACTTACATGGGAGTTTTTAATATTTACTGTCATAAACATTGATGTATGTTGGAAAAAACTCTGGTGACAGAAAGAAAAATACATATCTTCAAGGTTAAGTTTATAATACTTTCTAATCGAATCATATTAGGATTGTTGGAAAGCCTGTTAATTTAATGATAAGTTAATTTAATCATTACGTACGTGCTGTGAATTATAAAATAAAAAAAAAACATATCAGGGTTGAAAATAACATTAAAAACATTCATGTCGCACAGCTTTAAGTGGCAGAATTAAGACTTAGCGCACATAAGCCCTCTTGAAGTACACGTGTCTGGGTTGCGACTCTTCTAGCGTGACCCGAACCGAACCGCTGAGGTCTCTCTACTTGGGTCGTGTGAGGTTTAAGGTTGTATCCTCCAATTACGCGGCTGCTCAGTAGGGTTTTAGCAACCAAACGTTGTCAAATAACTTCCAGTCTCCGGAAGAAACAGAGATCGAGGGCAAACTGAAAGTGCAATCAGGGCCTTCCTTTGCAGAGCACACGGAAATGCCCTCGCTGCAAGCTGAACACTTGGGTTTCTCACTTTTCTTTCTCCCATGTTGAATCGTCTTGGTGGAAATCTTCTTAAACAGGGGGTCTGCGTGTTTCATCGTTTCTGGTCGTGAAGATTTTTTGTGGGTTTTGTGTAGACAAAAAACGGGAGTCCGGGAGGGGTTGAGGAATGGTTGCGGAATGGTTGTGGGGTTGTCAAAGGCTGAGGATTCTCGTGCCGAGTTCTGATGTAAGGTACTTCATTGATTAGCTTCGTCAATATTGGCGTGTACGTAATTTCTTGTTTGTCGATAGTTTATCTGATGTGTTCATGTGGTTTCATCCATCAATTAGAGTATTGGGTATTCCCAGAAAACTCATTACCCCTAGTCCCACTTGTATTTCTTTGAAGTCGGTTTCTACAGCGCTTGCCCACTTCAACCCCACAGAATCCTTAGATTCATGTACTGATGATGAGTATGCTACTTCCTCCGCTTCTACCTCTGGTACAGCATCTACTTGTATAAGTTATAGTACCGAGCACAAGAGGAAGGGCTCCTTTTTAGCTCAATTAGACTCGTTCAGGGTTGTTCAAATCTTGAACACTCTCAGAAATGATCCTAATACTGCACTATCTTTCTTTTCTGCGTTGAAGGAACACGGATTTGCACAAAATGCCAGCACGTATGCGGCCCTTGTCAAGATCTTGTGCTCTTGGCGATTGGATAGGAACCTAGATGCTGTCTTTTTGGAGCTCATTGCTTGGCCCAAGAAGCATCAACACGTACATCCAGGATTTGAAATTTCTGATATATTTGAAACGCTTGAGGCAGAGGGGCTCCCGGTGGAGGCGTTGGTTAGAGCATACAATGTGCTGGTTAAATCTTATACCAGCATTGGTATGTTTAATGAGGCAATTGATATTTTGTTTCGAGCAAAGGGGCGTGGGTTTGTACCTCATATCTTTGTGTGTAATTTTCTCATGAATCGCTTGATTGAGAATGCAAAATTGGACAAGGCTATGGCCTTATACAAGCAGCTGAAATGGTTGGGTCAGAGGCCCAATGATTACACCTATGCGATTGTGATTAAGGCTCTATGCAAGAAGGGTAACTTGGTAGAAGCTGTTCATGTGATTCAGGTGATGGAGAAAGCTGGGGTTATCCCTACTTCTTTTGCCTACTCAGAATGTATTAAAGGGCTTTGCACCCATCAGATGTCGGATCTGGGATATCAATTGCTTCTAGAATGGAAGGGGGCTAATGCTCCTACTGGCACATATGCTTATAATGCAGTCATTTTTGGGTTCTGTGATGAGATGAAGCTAGATAAAGCAAAAAGTGTCATTCTTGAAATGGAAAAGCAAGGCGTGGTTCCTGATGCACAAAGCTATGGTGCATTAATCCATGGGTACTGCAAGGATTGGAAATTGCAAAAAGCTTTGGACCTCCACAAAGAAATGGTGTCAAAAGGGATAAAAAGTAATTCTGTGATTGTCAGCATAATTCTTCAATGCTTGTGTAACATGGGAATGCCTTTTGAAGCTGTTAGTCTATTTGAAGAATTTAAGGAGTCTAGGATTTTTCTGGATAAGGTTTTGTACAATATTGTGGCGGATGCTTTGTGCAGACTGGGGAAAGTGGAAGAGGCCAAAGTTTTGCTTCAAGACATGGGACGTAAAGATATGGATTTAGATATTATGCACTTTACTACCTTGATTAAAGGGTACTGTTTACAAGAAAAAGTTACAGATGCCTGGAATCTATTTGAAGAAATGATGAAAATGGGACTTAAGCCTGACATTGTTGCCTGTAATGTACTTGCTGCTGGGC
The DNA here is from genome assembly GCA_028551485.1 of Casuarina cunninghamiana. NCBI lineage: Eukaryota > Viridiplantae > Streptophyta > Magnoliopsida > Fagales > Casuarinaceae > Casuarina > Casuarina cunninghamiana. Next base: position 5,765,632 of record CM052366.1, on the reverse strand, counting down.
TTTCGAGAAAAGGTCTTGCATCAGAGACATTTGACCTTTTGCGTGGTATGGAGGCACAGGGTTTAATACCAAATACTATTACACACAAAATAATTATTGAAGGTTTATGTATTGGCGGCAAAGTTAAGGAAGCTGAGGAGTTTCGAAGTAGTTTAGAGGATAAGAGTGTGGATAACTATTCTGCTATTGTTAGTGGGTATTGTGAAGCTAATCATACAAAAGAGGCATATAATCTTTTCGTTAAGTTGTCAGAGCAAAAAGTTTTAATTAAAAAAAGGTCTTGCTTTAAACTGCTGAGTAACCTATGCTTGGAAGGTGCCTATGACCGAGCTCTTTTCTTGCTTGAGACAATGTTGGATTTGAAAGTGGCACCTAGCAAAATAATGTACAGTAAAGTCATAGCTGCTTTTTGTCAGGTTGGGAATATGAAAAAGGCTCACTGTCTTTTTGATATTCTAGTCAAAGAAGGATTGACTTCTGATGTCATTTTGTACACAACGATGATAAATGGTTACTGCAAAATAAATTGCTTACGGGAAGCCTGTGATCTCTTTCATGATATGAAGAAGAGGGGAATTGAACCTGATGTTGTTTTGTACACAACAATGATAAATGGTTACTGCAAAATAAATTGCTTATGGGAAGCCTGTGATCTCTTTCATGCTATGAAGAAGAGGGGAATTGAACCTGATGTCGTTTTGTACACAACGATGATAAATGGTTACTGCAAAATAAATTGCTTACGGGAAGCCTATGATCTCATTCATGATATGAAGAAGAGGGGAATTGAACCTAACGGCTTTTTGTACCCAACAATGATACATGTTTATTAAGAGGGGAATTTAACCTAATGTCTTTTTGTACACAATGATGATATGTGTTTATTGCAAAATAAATTGCTTACGGGAAGCCTATGATCTCTTCCATGATATGAAGAAGAGGGGAATTGAACCTGATGTCTTTATGTACACAACAATGGTACATGGTTACTGCAAAATAAATTGCTTACGGGAAGCTTGTGATCTTTTCCATGATATGAAGAAGAGGGGAATTGAACATGATGTCTTTTTGTACACAACGATAATACATGGTTATTGCAAAATAAATTGCTGACAGGAAGCTTGTGATCTCTTCCATGATATGAAGAAGAGGGGAATTGAACCTTATGGTATTTTGTACACAACGATGATACATGGTTACTGCAAAATAAATTGCTTACTAGAAGCCTGTGATCTCTTCCATGATATGAAGAAGAGGGGAATTGAACCTAATTTCTTTTTGTACACAACGGTGATACATGGTTACTGCAAAAGAAATTGCTTATGGGAAGCCTGTGATCTCAAGAAGAGGGGAATTGAACCTGATGTCTCTTTGTACACAATGATGATACATTGTTACTACAAAATAAATTGCTTATGGGAAGCCTGTGATCTTTTCCATGATATGAAGAAGAGGGGAATTGAACCTGATGTAATCACTTACACAGTTTTAATTGATGGTCACAACAAAAGAAAAATCTAAGAAGGTTTTTTTCCCCTTTAGATGAAAGGAAAAGGGAGAGTGAAATGGATTCTTTAACTGTTTGGATGGAAATGAATGACAAGGGTGTAAAACCTGACGTTACTTGGTAAACAGTTCTAATTGACAGGCACTGCAAGACAGACAACCTTCAGGATGCTATTGCTCTCTTTGATAAAATGATGGACAGAGGTGTACAACCTGATACAGTGACGTACACAGCTCTTTTGTCAGGCATCTGTAATAAGGAAGATGTGGATAGGGCTGTGACCCTTTTCAGTGACATGTCTTCTAAGGGAATACAGCCAGATACTCGCACCATCTCAATTCTACCCCAAGGTATTATAAAAGCAAAGAAAGTTCAGTTTCGGTGGTAAGCAATGGTTGGACGAACCTGAAGTCAGAATCAGTCAAGTATTTAAAGGTACAGCAGGATGGATTGTGCTATTAGAGCTTGATCTATTTGTTCTTTCTATGGCTTCCTTCTTTTGGTATCTGGTAAGTTTTATTTGGCATGAAAATGTTGTCCAGGATGTTGCGGAAAGAAGAATTAAATTGCTTCTTCGTGGGATTTAATATTTCTCGTGCCAACAGATCTATCATACCGGGTTGCATAATTTTTTGATTTAAAGAAGTAAAATCCTGTGTCCAAAGACAATATACTTTTATCCAATCTGTCCTGTAGTTTTTTGAACAAATAGAACATTTAATTTCAATGCTTTATGCAGGGTGCACCTATGGTTGTATTGTTGCAGTGAAGATGGGTATTGATTTTGCAGGCTGAGAAGAAGGAAAGCTTGGTGCATAGGACACTTGGAAGTCAGTCATGTGCAGGTATCACACTTCTACATACTTGGAGTCAAAAAGAATTAAACTTTGTATAGGCACTTCTTGCTGGGGACGGCACATCTTATTTTTTCTTTGCTTTGTAGATGTTAAGGAAGGAAATTGGAGTTGTGCTGCTGGAGCGTGTCTTTTCTGATTTTCTCTAGCAGTGCTGTCTTATTCTTTTTGTTTTTTCTAACATTTGTGCCAATTGCATTTGACTATGCTTTTGCCCACGATATCTTTGAATCCATTGCCTATGATAACTTTGAATAGCTGATGTCTGCGATATCTTTGAATCTATGTTTGCAAGTTTTATATGTTTTCAATCTTCAGGAAAGTGGTCTGCTACAACCATACTTTGGCAGGGCATCATGAAAAGGAATATGATTAGTTATTTGTGGCAACTGTTGCTAATGCTCATGGCTGATTTACTTGGAAGATATATGTATATGATAAATAGATTTAATCAGATAAGATTTTGTGAGAAACATAACTCCTAAAATCATTGTTTAGCTGCTCTGGTTTCTGTATTGTTAACTTTGAGTCTAATCAAGTGCACACTGAAGATAGACTCCTTGCTGGTGTGAATTGTTTGCCATTTGCTATGAGGGTAGATGTAGTTTGTTGTGGGATTTTCTTTGAGGTGGTATCTCAACTAATACTTCGAATAGGGCTTATAGTATTAGTATTCCACCATGTGGTTTCAAATTTTGTATGGTTCTTTAAAATTTGAACCACTTAATAACTTCATTATGGATTCCCTGTAGAATAAGGTACAATTACCCTGATCAAGCACAGGATGGGCATAATGATCGAGATCATGAAGGGGACGATGGAGTTCAAGATTGAAACGTGAAAACTGAGGAGTAGGCTTGCCACAGGTACTGCTTGTGTTCCCTTTTCCATTTTTGGTCTACTTTATGGGTGACTTCGACTCAGCTGGCTTTCTCTTTTAGTTTATCTTTATTTCATTCTGCATTAGCTTTTGTCTTCTTCTTTTTTTCTTTTTTTTTTTCTTTTTTTATTGCTTCTAGCTGCCCACCGTCTCATGTATGCTTGTTTTCTAATGCTGAAGCAGCCAAGGAAGCAGTTGGGAGAGCCGACAATATACAGATAAGAGTCACAATTAGCACCAAGGGCTCTCAAGTTCTCGTAGCAATGTTGAATTGCTGCAATATCCCTTCTACCCTCAGTCTATTTTTTTTTTTTTCTTTTTAATGTTACTACACACGCACCCAACTGGCTAGCGATCTACCCTCATTCTACAGCCCCTCAGGTCTACCGCTTCAGAATAAATTGCAGTCTCTCTTGGAAGCTAAAATCAACTCCCGTTTCCTTTTTACTGCCTTGGAACTTCATGTAACTGAATGACATCGTTAGGGAAAAATGTACAAGAAAATGCGAATGAAGTATGGACTTTTCGACAAGACACTGATATGCATAACAGCTAGCTCACGTGCCTTACCCGTTGTCATTTTCCACATATCACTGCCAACAACGGAAATGGAGTCTTCAAAAAACCGTCCTCCATGATAATAACAAACATCACAGCAGTCACCAAATCATCTCACAAACAGGGTTTCCCCAATGTATCAAAAAGAGCCCGAAAGTGCACTTTTATGGTTTAGATAAGCATACACATAGACACATTCATGACTTTACCACTTAAATTTCGAGTCTTTGAGCAGTCATTATACTTTCTTATGTACATAGCAACATATTGTTTGGTCGCAAGTGTCCATTTGAATGTATACAATCAAACACATGTTGAATGAAATCAGTATCTAGAAACACCAACAAAAGGCACCTTCATTCCCCGAACCCCTTCTTTGTCACACTACTAAGCACACATGGTTGAAAAACAAAAAAGACAAACAAACACAAGAGACTGTAAATCAACGTCTGTTCAGCGCAGAACGGGTGCAGGAAGGATCAGAGTAACTTCCAAATAATAAAAACAAGCCAGAGCTTTGCTCTGGTTTGCTTTTACCTTGAAAAAAAGGGAGAAGTGCGTATTGGGTAATAAATTTGTGGGAACTAATTACGTTAGAAACCAAACCCCAATGGGTAACACATATTATTCCTATCTATTATGAACAGAACACAAGACCAAAAGAGTCCAAAATGGTTCAAAATTCCTTACAGGGTTGAGAATTAAAACCATGATGTGGGCAAGAACTAGGATCATATCAAGAAAAGATTAAACAAAAAGTATAAGTGAAAAAAAAATTAAAAATAGCTTCAAGATATGGTTCCTTATAAAACATTTATAAGTTTCTATAACATGGTTCACATTCATTTTAATTCTTTAGCTTTGGCATTATCAAATGCTTGATCTTAACCAAGTATTTCACCAGAAAAAATTTGGGAAGATTTTCTTCCATAGATACAGACAGATACATTTCAAACCCAAGCAACAGTCCTTATGTGGAAATTGCAAACTGGCTTAGGCTTCTTCTAATCATAAGAAAGAACAAGCTAAAATTACCCTAAGACAGGAAATTGATGATGTCCTGAATTACCAAATAACACCTCCCCTAAAAAAAAAAAAGGGAAGTTCAAGCAAGGATAGAAAAGATATGGTCAGATTTAACATCACTTTTAACAAAAGACAATTCAAGTCCCAATCATATTGACCAAGGAATTGCTAGATAATGATTCTTTCAACTCACGTATCCTACCTAGTTGCTGGAAACCAATATATAAACAAATCAGAGTCTCAAATTTCATATGAATCATTGATTTCAATTCATTCATCTCATAAAAGATGAAGAAATAGCTTCCTCCTTCAATCTCTAAATCCTTAGTAGAAGTAGAATTCAGGGCCTTGGCTTGAACATTGCGTGAAGCTACTTGGATCGTTGGACTATTTAGGGATTTAGGTATTTCATTAAAGCAACCAACTACTTTATGTTGTGATAGAAAGTCAATTACACATATTGCAACTAATCCCATATTCCATGAAAGAACTAAATAAAAATCAAATATTAACCATTTTACGAAAAGATACATTAAGGATTGATTGAAAACAAATATGTGTCCACGGAAGATTAACTTGTAAAAATTTTGACAAAAGTTCTCTATAGAAGACAACATGGACACTTACTGAAAAAGTTTGGTGTATTGGATCTATTACAATCATCAACTTGAAAAGAAATATTGAAATGTTATAAATAAGTAGACCTCCATCCACATACAAAACATTCTAATTTATATTTCTTCTTAGTTTCTTCCAAAATATCAACTTAATGAGTTCTTTGTATATTTAAAAGAAGTATATATAATCATAACTTAATAATTTCACAAAAAAGATCACCTCTAAGTGACTTAGGAAGGTTTATAAAGTTATCTTGAGAGTTAAATTCACTTATAGAACTTGAGATAATACCCTTCTAGAATGGAAGGACTTCACATGAAAGTTCAATTTTTCTACCATCACTAGTAGTAGACAATGTTAATATGTAGGTATGCTACATGAAACTTCTTGCACTATCCTTCTACTTTGAAACTACCATATGAAGAACAACTTCCAAAATTGGCAGACAATACTTTGTTGATATTCATATTTTGTTGACTAATTTAGAAGATATTGATTGAAAATAATATTTAAATTGTATAAATGTTTATTATATTGTACACATACTCTTAATTTTGTTAAAATCCAGACTCCACTACTGCAAAATAATATATTAACTGATATTTGAAAATTAATATCAATTAACATAAAAAAAAAAAAAAACTATTTCTGATGAAGAGATTCGGCTTTGAGTACTAACATTTATCACGAATTTACTTCACTGGGCGCAAAACTAATCAAAACTGGGCCCAATTTCGAAGAAGTCCAAGACAACTTCCTTAAATACCAAAGACTCAATCCATGGCCTCAGAAAGCCAGTCCCCACGTAGGTAGCTACTCTCCATTAGTTGACTGCTAGAAACGCTTCAGCATTTTGCCTTCGGCTGTTCTGGGAGCCATGGAACCAGCAACAACATGGTCAGGGAGCTCTTTGTCCGTTCCTTGTGTCCAAGAACTAGCGAAAGAGACCTCCGGCACAGTCCCGGAGCGCTACGTGCGTCCTGATCAAGACCTCCCCTTCATATCCGACACTAATTCCTTACCCCAACTCCCGATCATCGACATGAAAAAGCTGTTCTCCCCGGAGTTCATGGATTCTGAGCTGGAGAAGTTGAACCAGGCGAGCAAGGAATGGGGTTTCTTCCAGGTGATGATCTCCCTTCCACTCTCCCTGAAAAGTTACTTGATCCGTACTAGACACTGGAAGTGGACAAAATGTCCAGACTTTCCCATTAATGGAATCATAGCACATCCAAGTCTTATTCACCTGTTTAAGAATTTCCAACCATGATATTGGTTCTAAGAAAGACCTTCCATTCACGACAAGTAAGTGGATGGTTCTAGTGGCGTTCCATTCACCATAAGTAGGTGGATGATTGTCTCCTCCTTGGTTTGATCTCCATGGATGAAACTGGAGCAAGGTCCAACAGTTTTTTAGACGGGAGTTGTCAGTTTTTACATTTTTTAGAATTCGGAATAATACTTCGAAATATCAACGTAAAGTTAAAATAAACTAGTGGGGTGTAAATATATTTTAGTTTTCTTAATCAGATTCTTTTATGAAGTTCCAAACAAACCCTTGTTGGTGGCTAATTGTGGAGTTCTGGACCTTATCTGAATCTTCTGGTGTATGGGGATTCTTTTGATAGTGTTTCAAAATTGGAACTATGTTCATCTTTCTTTGAATTACAAATTCAAAAGTTTTTGCAGGTAATAAATCACGGAGTGAGCACTTCATTGTTGGAGAACATGAAGCTAGAGATTCAAGAATTCTTTAAGCTGCCGATGGAAGAGAAGAAGACGAAGTTCTGGCAGCAACCAGGAGATTGGGAGGGCTTTGGTCAGGTCTTTGTGATGTCAGAGGAGCAAAAGCTTGACTGGGGAGACAAGTTTGCCATGGTTACGCTTCCAACCCATATGCGGAAGCCCCACTTGTTCCCTGCTCTTCCATTCAGGTCCCATCTCTCTTTCTTCTATAAAAATGAAGAACAAAAATAAAAATAAAATAGAGCATTGTTGAAATCTTTTATGTCCTTTGTATTTCCAATATACTGACATGTTATGTTCATTATGTAGGAAAATGTGTCCCTCTTTTTTAAACCGATTTTAACAAAAGAAATGGATTTTCTAACACAATATCAGAATTCAAGTTTTAGTAGATTTAAATGGGTAAACCCACACTCAGATTATTAGATACGTAACACCACCCGCAGTGTTTCCACACTGATGAACATCTGTAATGCTGCAGAGATAACTTGGAAGCTTATTCGGCAGAGATTCAAGACCTTACCAAGAAAATCCTTGAACTAATGGCGAAAGCTCTGAGAATGGAGAACGATGACATGAAGAACCTGTTTGAAGAAGGGTGGCAGTCGATTAGGATAAACTACTATCCTCCATGTCCACAACCAGAGCTTGTCATGGGGCTCAACTCTCACTCCGACTCCGTCGGCTTGACAATCCTCCTGCAACTCAATGAAGTGGACGGCCTTCAGATAAGAAAAGATGGGTTGTGGATTCCTGTCACTCCCCTCCCGAACGCTTTTGTTGTCAACATCGGAGACAGTTTAGAGGTAAGTTCGTGGTTATAGAGGTAAATGCCAGCAAGACTCGCCATTTTGCGTTTTTCATGAATGGTTTTGCAGATTCTGACCAACGGAGCATACCGAAGCATCGAGCATCGTGCCACTGTTAACTCAGTGAAGGAGAGGCTCTCCCTGGCTACATTTTACAACCCAGACCCGAAGGGAGATCTGGGTCCTGCTCCAAGCCTTGTTACGCCAGAATCACCAGCATTGTTCAAGAGAATCAGCGTGGCAGAGTATTTCAAGAAACGTCTCTCGCGCACACTTGATGGGAAGTCGTTTATCGATGAATTTAGGATTCAGAATGACGAACAAAAAGGCTCTTGATGCTTCCCCTTGTTATGAAAGCATAGTGACCATGCACCTTGCTCAGTCTAGTTTATAAATTGCATGAATTTTATAGTATAATTAGCGTTTCTGTGCTCTATGCTCAACCTGGTTTGATTATATGCAAGCTCAACCGAGTAAAACGAAGCTTTACTGTGATTAAATGAAGAGAAAGAGAAAAGAGGAGAGGGTGATCAAATAAATAGTAGATAATACTCAACAACAAAAGTGAATAGAAATAGAAACCTTGCAGCAGGGAATCTGCTATCCAAAGAATTTAGAACAGATTAATTTACAGAAAATGTTAACATATATTGCTATGCTATGCGGACCAATGGCTTCATTCCCCTATTCAGGCACTGAAGTATACTAATGCATCAATTCCAACAGTACCTTTATGCCAGAAACACGTATATGTTGGACCTTTACAGCAGGCAGCATTGTCATCCCTGAACCTGATATTGACACAGCAAAAGGAGTTGTCATGAAAGGCATCAAATATAAGCAGGAGATTAGAAGACAACCACAACAAACAGGAAAAGAGAAATCTAAACTTATGGACTAGTCCAATATAACGAGAGATACTGAAGCTAAAACTTTCTTTTCCTCAGTAGTTGAAAATTGTACAAGAAACTAAAACTTTCTTTTCCTTCGTAGTTGAAAATTGTACAAGAAAATGCGAATGAAGTATGGACTTAATGCAGGTTCGGCAAGACACTGATATGCATAACAGCTAGCTCACGCGCCTTCCCCGTTGTCATTTTCCACATATCACTACCAACAACTGAAACGGAGTCTTCAATTCATTCATCTCATAAAAGATGAAGAAATAGCATCCTCCTTCAATCTCGAAATCCTTAGTAGAAGTAGAATTCAAGGCCTTGACTTGAACATTGCATGAAGCTACTTGGATCGTTGGACTATTTAGGGATTTAGATATTTCATTGAAGCAACCAACCACTTTATGTTGTGATAGAAAGTCCATTACACATATTGCAACTAATCCCATATTCCATGAAAGAGCTAAATAAAAATCAAATATTACCCATTTTACGAGAAGATACATTAAGGATTGATTGAAAACAAATATGTGTCCACGGAAGATCAACCTGCAAAAATTTTGACGAAAGTCCTCTATAGAAGACAACATGGACACTTACTGAAAAGGTATGGTGTATTGGATCTATTACAATCATCAACTTGAAAAGAAATATTGAAATGTTATAAATAAGTAGACCTCCATCCACATACAAAACATTCTAATATATGTTTCTTCTTTGTTTCTTCCAAAATGTCAACTTAATGAGTTCTTTGTATATTTAAAAGAAGTATATATAATCATAACTTAATAATTTCACAAAAAAGATCACCTCTAAGTGACTTAGGAAGGTTTATAAAGTTGTCTTAAGAGTTAAATTCACTTATAGAACTTGAGGTAGTACCCTTCTAAAATGGAAGGACTTAACATAAAAGTTCAATTTTTCTACCATCACTAGTAGTAGACAATATTAATATGTAGGTATGCTATATGAAACTTCTTGCACTATCCTTCTATTTTGAAACCACCATATCAAGAATAACTTCCAAAATTGACAAATAGTACCTCGTTGGTATTCATATTTTGTTGATTAATTTAGAAGATATTGATTGAAAATAGTATCTAAACTGTATAAATGTTTATTATATTTTACACATACTCTTAATTTTGTTAAAATCCAGACTCCACTACTGCAAAATAATATATTGAGTGATATTTGAAAATTAATTTCAATTAACATTAACAAAAAAAAAAACTATTTCTGATGAAGAGATTTGGCTTTGAGTACCTGCATTTATTATGAATTTACTTCATTGGGCGCAAAACTAATCAAAACTGGGCCCAATTTCCAAGAAGTCCAAGTCCACTTCCTTAAATACCAAAGACTCAATCCATGGCCTCAGAAAGCCAGTCCCCACGTAGGTAGCCACTCTCCATTAGTTGACTGCCAGAAACGCTTCAGCATTTTGCCTTCGGCTGTTCTGGGAGAAATGGAACCGGCAACAAAATGGTTAGGGAGCTCTTTGCCCGTTCCTTGTGTTCAAGAACTGGCCAAAGAGACCTCCGGCACAATCCCGGAGCGCTACGTGCGTCCTGATCAAGACCCCCCTTTCATATCCGACACCGATTCCTTACCCCAACTCCCGATCATCGACATGCAAAAGCTGTTCTCCCCGGAGTTCATGGATTCTGAGCTGGAGAAGTTGAACCAGGCGAGCAAGGAATGGGGTTTCTTCCAGGTGATGATCTCTCTTCCTCTCTCCCTGAAAAGCTACGTGATCCGTACTAGACACTGGAAGTGGACAAAATGTCCAGACTTTCCTATTAATGGAATCATAGCACATCCAAGTCTTATTCACCTGTTTAAGAATTTCCAACCATGATATTGGTTCTAAGAAAGACCTTCCATTCACGACAAGTAAGTGGATGGTTCTATTGGCGTTCCATTCACCACAAGTAGGTGGATGATTGTCTCCTCCTTGGTTTGATCTCCATGGATGAAACTGGAGCAAGGTCCAACAGTTTTTTAGACGGGAGTTGTCAGTTTTTACATTTTTCAGAATTCGGAATAATACTTCGAAATATCAACGTAAAGTTAAAATAAACTAGTGGGGTGTAAATATATTTTAGTTTTCTTAATCAGATTCTTTTATGAAGTTCCAAACAAACCCTTGTTGGTGGCTAATTGTGGAGTTCTGGACCTTATCTGAATCTTCTGGTGTATGGGGATTCTTTTGATAGTGTTTCAAAATTGAAACTATGCTCATATCTCCTTTGAATTACAAATTCGAAAGCTTTTGCAGCTAATAAATCACGGGGTGAGCACTTCATTGTTGGAGAACATGAAGCTAGAGATTCAAGAATTCTTTAAGCTGCCGATGGAAGAGAAGAAGAAGTTCTGGCAGCAACCAGGAGATTGGGAGGGCTTTGGTCAGGTCTTTGTGCTGTCAGAGGTGCAAAAGCTTGACTGGGGAGACATGTTTGCCATGGTTACGCTTCCAACCCATTTGCGGAAGCCCCACTTGTTCCCTGCTCTCCCATTCAGGTCCCATCTCTCCCTCTTCTATAAAAGTAAAGAACAAAAATAAAAATAAAATAGAACCTTGTTCAACTCTTTTTGTGTCCCTTATATGACATGTTATGTTCATCATGTAGGAAAGTGTGTCCCTCGTTTAAATCAAGAAGATAGATTTTCTAACACAGTATCAGAATTCAAGTTTCAATAGGTTTGAATAGGTTAACCTACTCTCAGATTATTAGATACGTAATTCCATCCACTGTACTTCCACAATGATGAACATCAGTAATGCTGCAGAGATAACATGGAAGCTTATTCGGCAGAGGCTCAAGACCTTACCAAGAAAATCCTTGAACTAATGGCGAAAGCTCTGAGAATGGAAAACGATGACATGAAGAACCTGTTTGAAGATGGATTGCAGTCGATTAGGATAAACTACTATCCTCCATGTCCACAACCAGAGCTTGTCATGGGGCTTAACTCTCACTCCGACTCCGCCGGCTTGACAATCCTCCTGCAACTCAATGAAGTGGAAGGCCTCCAGATAAGAAAAGATGGGCTGTGGATTCCTGTCACTCCCCTCCCGAACGCTTTTGTTGTCAACATCGGAGACAGTTTAGAGGCAAGTTCATGGCCATAGAGATAAATGCAAACAAGACTTGCCATTTTGCGTTTTTCATGAATGGTTTTGCAGATTCTGACCAACGGAACATACCAAAGCATCGAGCATCGTGCCACTGTTAACTCAGTGAAGGAGAGGCTCTCCCTGGCTACATTTTACAACCCAGACCCGAAGGGAGATCTGGGTCCTGCTCCAAGCCTTGTTACGCCAGAATCACCAGCTTTGTTTAAGAGAATCAGCGTGGCAGAGTATTTCAAGAAACGTCTCTTGCGCAAACTTGATGGCAAGTCGTTCATCGATAGATTCAGGATTCAGAATGACGAACAAAAAGGCTCTTGAAGCTTTTCCTTGTTATGAAAACATAATGACTATGCACCATGCACAATCTGGTTTGTAAATTTCATGAATTTTATAGTATAATTAACGTTTCTGTGCTCCATCCTCAATCTGGTTTGATTATATGCAAGCTCAACCGAGTAAAACGAAGCTTTACTGTGATTAAATGAAGAGAAAGAGAAAAGAGGAGAGGGTGATCAAATAAATAGTAGATAATACTCAACAACAAAAGTGAATAGAAATAGAAACCTTGCAGCAGGGAATCTGCTATCCAAAGAATTTAGAACAGATTAATTTACAGAAAATGTTAACATATATTGCTATGCTATGCGGACCAACGGCTTCATTCCCCTGTTCAGGCACTGTAAGTATACTAATGCATCAATTCCAACAGTACCTTTATGCCAGAAACTCGTATATGTTGGAACAAAGCACAACCTTTACAGCAGGCAGCAATGTCATCCCTGAACCTGATATTTGACACAGCAAAAGGAGTTGTCATGAAAGACATCAAACATAAGCAGCAGATTAAAAGACAACCACAACAAACAGGAAAAGAGAAATCTAAACTTACGCACTAGTCCTGCAATATAATGAGAGCTACAAGATTGAAGCTAAAACTTTCTTTTCCTTAGTGGTTGAAGACTGTACAAGAAAATGCATATGAAGTATGGACTTAATGCAGGTACGGCAAGACACTGATATGCATAACAGCTAGCTCACGTGCCTTCCCCGTTGTCATTTTCCACATATCACTACCAACAACTGAAATGGAGTCTTCAAAAAACCGTCATCCATGACAATAACAAGCATAACAGCAGTCACCAAATCATCTCAGAAACAGGGTTCCCCATTGTATCAAAAAGAGCCCGAAAGTGCACTTTTTACGGCTTAGATAAGCATATACATTGACACATGCATGACTTTACCACTTAAATTTCGAGTCTTTAAGCAACCATTATGCTTTCTTATGTACTTATGTCCACAGCCATTATGCTTAAATGTATACAATCAACCACATGTTGAATGAAATCGGTATCTAGAAACACCAACAAAAGGCACCTTCATTCCCCGAACCCCTTCTTTGTCACACTTCTAAGCACAGATGGTTGAAAAACAAACAAACACAAGAGGTTGTAAACCAATGTCTGTTCAGCGCAGAAGGGGTGTAGGAAGGATCAGAGTAACTTCCAAATAATAAAAACAAGCCAGAGCTTTATTCTTGTTTGCTTTTAGCTTGAAAAGAATGGAGAAGTGCGTATTGGGTAATAAATTTGTGGGAACTAATTACGTTAGAAACCATAACCCAGTGGGGAACATATACTATTCCTTTCTATTATGAACAGAACACAAGAGAAAAGAGTCTAAAATGATTCAAAATCCCTTACAGGGTTGACAATTAAAACCATGCTGTGGGCAAGAACTAGGATCATATCAAGAAAAGATTAAACAACAAGTATAAGTGGAAAAGAAAATAAAAAAAAATAGCTTCAAGATATGGTTCCTTATAAAACAATTATAAGTTTCTATAACATGGTTCACATTCACTCTAATTCTTTAGCTTTAGCATTTTCAAATGCTTGATCTTAACCAAGTATTTTACCAGAAAACATTGGGAAGATTTTCTTCCACAAATACATATAGATACATTTCAAACCCAAGCAACAGTCCTTATGTGGAGATGCAAATTGGCTCAGTCTTCTTCTAATCATAAAAAAGAACAAGCTAAAATATACCCTAAGACAGGAAACTGATGATGTCCTGAATTAGCAAATAACAACTCCCCCCCAAAAAAAAGGAAGTTCAAGCAAGGATAGAAAAGATATGGCCAGATTTAACATCACTGTTAACAAAAGACAATTCCAGTCCCAATCATATTGACCATGCCCACTGAGGCTACTTCAAGAAGATTACAGAAGGAATTGCTAAATAATGATTTTTTCAACTCACGTTTACTACCTAGTTGCTGGAAACCAATATAGAAACAAATCAGAGTCTCAAATTTCACATGAATCATTGATTTCAATATGAATTAAACTGTCCACGGAAAATACTAAAACATCTTATTCCAGTGAAAACTCATATACATCTGGTGTTGCGGGATGGCATTCACTATGCAATTGTCTTCATCCCCCCAATTATAAGTATATAAGAAATTATCAACAAGCGAGCCAAATTATTTACGCATTTTGTTGCTGACGCACAGGGAAAATGTCAAACTTTTTTTCTTTTTTTAATTTTTTTAATTTTTTTTGAATTAATGAAGCCGGAGGGGGTTTGGTTGGGTTGGTCTTCACTGCAACTTTAGATTTGTCAGTCTCTATCATCTATATGAAACATCTACAAAATCACAAATAATTCATAGCACTTAATAAGCGTTGAGCTCCAATAATCTGAGAAGTTGGAAGGAAACACATGACAAATGTAACAGGCATCCAAGAATAACAGTTCCATCATAGCAAGAACCTGGATTCAACTTCAGTGATGAAATGTGGCTTTGGAACAAGCAGATACATGCAGGACACATCAGATAGAAACTAATGCTCTTCGTTCTATAAACCCACTAGGCCAAATATTAATCCCATTTCACAATTGCACTGTTGTATGCCTTCTCTCTTCATTCCTCCTATCCGATCCAAGAAACTTCCAAGGGCCGTAAGAATTTCTCATTGCCTTCCATTAGCAAGTTTGACAGTCCTATGAAAGTACTACAGTACTTCATTTTTTAGAGTCTAAATGTGTTGTTTTCTTCCACCATAGTCGCATTTGTCAGCTTCTTTATTGAAATTTTCAACCCCATCAGGTAACCTGCTTGTTTTACCTAATATTTCTCACTGTGATAGGCAAGATTCGTAGGAACATAATGGATTAAATTTTGCATAAATTCCAAGTAAACCTTTTATAATGTCTCCACAAAATCCCGAATCCTTCACGACTCAAAGTCCGTAGGCAGAAAACCACAACCCACATAAAACCAAGCGCTAACAGTAAAAAAACTGACCAGAATGGAGGAACCATTTTGACAAAGGAGACAAACCCACATCGATAGACACTGAAAATGCAGCTCCGGAAACATTACGGGCCAAAGCATCCCAAACACAACAATGCAAAAACAAAACCAGAACCCTAACAAGTACAAGGCAGAAGACTCCCAACGTACAAGCTAAAATGCAAAAATTAACCCACAAAAGAAAGATAAGTTAAGAACGAAAGTTGGAATCAAAAATAGTACCTTTTGAGCACAAACCATGTCTCAGGAAACTGAATCACCATTCGACGAAGACCATGACCAGCATGTTCTCTGGATCGAACTGTACAACACATGACAACCCCCTGAACCCACCGAGAGAGAGAAAAGGGAGAGGAGACAGTGAGTGAAAGGTAGGGGTTTAAGGAAAGTGAAAGGTTCGGTCAGTGCAGAGACCGAATAGTGGGCTTAAGCTTGCACGAATCACGAGGGAACAGCAGGCAGATGCACACAGAGAGAGAGAGAGTTTGCTTGGTGCATCTTTAAATATATGTTTTGCGTATCCGAGGAAAGTTTTGCTTGGTTTGAAAACCAAACACCCCGCCACTCTGTCTGCAAAACGGAAGCCACACAACATGTCAACAACGACAGACACACAAAACTGTCCCTGCGCTTTGTCGTCTCAGCCTTTCAGGGTTACCCAGATTCGTTGCAGACTGCCCAACCTATTCTACATACTTTTTGCACTTTGTCTCTTCTGGGTTAACACACCTTTTATTTCCCAGAGAACTTTTCTTAAGCTTTCATTGCAATTTATTTTCATGAATGCGTTAGTAAAGTAACAAATCTAAGTATTAATATTTTAGATGCATTTCCTCTCTTTTTCTTGTTCCATCAGCTTTTCTCCATGGGAAGGAAAAGGAGACACAGGTTTCTTTATTATATTCCCTTTCTCTTCCTTTTCCACCCATCGAAGTTAAGAAGAATAATTCCCTTCCCTCTTTTCCCACCACAAAGTGAAAAGAATCCTTCGTAGCAACCCACAACACTTATTCTTTTGAACAATGTTGCTGTTTGTGGACCCAAGAATGAAGCTGTAGAGAGTCTTTCCTTCCATAAATGCTACAGTTGCATATGTTTGAGGTACGATAAATCCCATCCTTAACAATAAGACACTGAAGTAAGTTATGGAAGATATTAATTACTGTTTTTTATAGAGAACTATGGGTTGAAGTTGCAAACTTACATACAAAAACATGGAGATTCATGTGGTTAAAAAAGAAAATAACATTTACATCTATGTAATAGCAATCTCCTTTCATTGTTTTAGGATTTTACAATTTTTCTTTTTGAACATCTCACTAACTTGAGTTTTCTAAGGAATTAACAAAATTACTCACTTTCACTTATATTTTTTATAACCTTGAATTTATACCAACTATGCATGTGGCTTAAATTGAAAAGCGACAATTTGTCTCAAAATATGCTCGTCAATTAAAAATATAATTAAAAAAATTTAAACCTAAAATACTTATTTTTTAAGATCTTTTATATGAACTTTCTTTACGATGTTCATTATATCCTAGAGAGCTAAAGTTTTATATTTATATGTTACTTCTTTTCCTAAAGTTTTATATCCTAGAGAGCTAATCTTGACCCTTTATACTTAATCACCATTTTATCTTTAATCTTAATTTTGACTCTATAATTAACAGTAACCCCGTTAGTTCTCTAAGTTAAAATAAGTGTAACATTTTAAGGACTTCATGGTAAAAGGAGTCTTTGCAAACCTTTACTTATAGCATCCATTAATCTTCGTTGCATGCAGTATCTAGAAGGGCCTTCATCAGATCGAAGTCTTCAAGCAGAAGCAAAGATAACCAAGTAAATTAAAGTTTGTAGAATCTCTTTTTCAAGCATGTGCAGACCATGCTGTTTCTAGTACTGATAAGACATGTCAATGCACCTTATATTTGTAGAAATTCTTTACAGGTACATGCAGACAGGTGCTGTTTGTCGTCCGCTTGTTGTTTTTCTCTCATCCAAAGGAAATGGGTTTCTATTATCCACCTGCTTTACTGAAAGAACAAACAAGACCGCCCACTGGCAGGTGTGAACTTGCCTTTTTCCAACTTTTTTTTTTGTATCTGCATTAATTCTCACATTGATCGCAACAAATTTGAGGTCATTGTCCACAGTTCTTAGGATTTTCTTAGGTAAAGCTAGACCAATTACTCAAAGAGTAACTTGATTCGACTCGTTCAAGTCCTGCTGATTACTTGATAGAAACTTGGTGATACATTTTTTTTCTGGTCATTGAATGAGATTGGGTTAAGACTAAATGGTTTCAACTACAAAGGACGGCAAAAGAAATTATGTTTAGTTCCATCTTCATTTAGTCAATTTGTATGCTGAAACATGCTAAAAAGGGGCTTTGGAGGCTAAAGCATTGAATCATATTGGGTCGTATTTCCATGCAACCACTTCTTATTCAATGCCCAAACTAAACCCACCCCAATTGTATAAGATTTGAACTGGGTTCATGAGGCCCATAAAGAGAATTTCCCAACAATATATAATTACACTATGAATAGTGACAACTTGGGCTATTTAAGCCACCCATTGTCAGCAAACACCTAATTTAGTGGTAAATAGTTATAGTTTGGAATCTTTTGATTTGGCATTTGACATTCAAAGATGTGTGACTGGGTGTACGAGTTTTTTTTTAACCAAAAAAAGGGTAATCCAAGATGTGATGCTTGAACTTTTTTGCAATGAACCACTTTTATTCTTATATTTAAAACTTGAACATTACTTTACTAGCTATGACGATAAAGCTAACCACATCAGAACCTGGTCATTGAAAGAGAGATTTCATCCATCGGCCTGTTTGCTTTATTGTATAAGATGGTAGACAAATTTTGTTGTTTTGACCATCTCGTAAACAAAGACCGATTCAAAGTTTAATCATTTGTTCCCTGATAGCAAGAAAATTGGAGCCAAAGAAAGAACAAAGTATGATGGGGACTCATTACCCTCCGAAGAGAAGTTGAGTACCAGAGAAGTACACTTCATGTATATAATTGAAGCTGACCAAACCGGCATTCCTGACCTGTTATTAATTTTGTTTGGCAATCTTCTAATTTTACAAAATAACTTGGGAAATACATATATCATTTGCCTTGGAATTGACCACTTCTTCCAAAGCACT
Source organism: Casuarina cunninghamiana (assembly GCA_028551485.1). Taxonomy (NCBI): domain Eukaryota; kingdom Viridiplantae; phylum Streptophyta; class Magnoliopsida; order Fagales; family Casuarinaceae; genus Casuarina; species Casuarina cunninghamiana. Next base: position 5,747,105 of record CM052366.1, on the reverse strand, counting down.
GCCTCATGCTCAGTCAATCGGTGCAGACCGTGCATTATGTACACCGGGTAAACGGCCCTGTTCCTGCATTAAACAACGTCTGACCAAATCTTGGTCCTGGTGAATGATTAGGAAGCAGATGCACCTACTTGTAACGACAACTGAACACATTGAATGCAGTCAAAGTAACGAAGTCAAAGGAAGGATCAGTCTTTAAACGTTAAAGCCAATTTCCAAGGCACAGTGGGGACCAACCTCTCTTCTCCTACACTGCGACGACTTTTGATTTTCCTCTTTGTTCAAACGCCCCATTGAGTTGTCCGTGGTGTTCCTTGCATATATAGACTCCATTCTCTGGTTCTCTTCACTCCCTCTTCTCCTCTCTCTTTCTGAGTGTGTTGTTCTTGTATATCCCGCATTTCAGAAGTATGTTGAATTCTTATCACCAGCTTGTGGTTGGGCCCTCTGATCAGGAGTCCCTCAAGGTTCTTGAGGCTGATATTCAGCATGCCAATGTACTGTAAGTTCTCGCTTTCTCTGCCTTTCTTTGTGGTCCTTTACTTACATTATCATACTTGGGCCTCGTTTGAAGTACAGATTTGAACTGGGTTTCTATGAAGTGTATTTTTCTCCGCGAATCCCTATTTTTATTTTTCAGTAATGTGTTTTATTTTTCTACTTCACTTTCTTGGTGCTGAATTTTACGTATAACGGGCTGGAAATCACAAAAAGATTGTTTGACTTACTAGCATGTTTTTGGTTTTCTTCCTTCCCCAATTTCGTAATCAGTCCAACCTGTTAAAGGTTTGAATTTTAACAGATAAAATAAGGGGTTCGATTATTAATGCATTTTGGAAATGTTTATCGATTACTGTTATGGTATGTGAGAGGGATAGCAGTACGGTGCATTGCTTTAATGTCAATGAAAGTGATAGCCATGTTTTACTGCAATTCTTGTTATTAGTTAGCAAGATAAAACTACTTCACAAGCTTTTTCATCTTGAATTTCCGTTATTCAACACAATTGACTGATTTATGTAAACCAGTTAGGTTTTCCAGAAAATCTGCAATGCAGGGGGCGCAATGTCGATAGTTAGGGCAGTTTTAGACTGGAAACCCTTTTGAATTTTATGGTCATTACTGCAATTTGAATAAATGTAGTCGACAATCTACCTTTACTATAGGCCTATACCATATCAACTATATTCTCACTCAAAAACAAGATTTTTACCATGTAGCATGGCCAGTATGGAGGGGACAGGACCTCAACCTACAGCAGTTAAGAACAGATCCACGACTTTATAGTAGCATACCACTGGGGAGGTTAAAATCTTAGGGATTTATCTATTACATCATTCATCAAAACCTTAAGCCCTCGGTTTGAACACAATTAACATTTTTGCTCATACTTTGAGAACTTTCTAATTAGGAATTTGACCTTTTTGCGGTTTTTTGTACATAGACGTCCTTACTTTCTATTGATATTGTTATTTGCTATTCTATTTAACTGATGGTGAGCTATTAAGAAATAGAATCATCCATAATTGGTAGACCAAGACATGGTTTTTAAGTGAGGAAATTTCTTATTCATTTGAATTAATATGTATGCAGGGCAGCTTCTATTCCAAGAGGCAAGGATGGTGGATGTTTCCAAATGAAATTGGTTTACAATCACTTGGCACCCTATTTTTTGTTTCTGCTTCAATGGATTGATTGCTCGTGCACAAGTCCAGTCTCAAGTTATTTAAACCTTTTTCGTGTAGTTGTATTTAAGGTTAGTTTATACTTCTTCACTTCTGCATTACTATGCTTTGGTTCCTTTTTTATTTTTCTTTTTGGTTACGAAGTTTGGTAGCTTTACAATTTCTTTCTTATATAGGTGTATGCGGATGGAAAGCCCAATATTTCTTCGTGCAGAAGGAAAGCTACCATCAGAGAATTCTACAGTATGTAAACCTTCTTAAATTCCTTCTTGAACTGGATTGCCATTTGAACATCATATGAAAGTTTGAACTTTTCCATTGTTTCGTATAACTTACTGATATGACTACTCTACTATCTTTAATCTATGCATCCGACCAATTTGTTCGAAAGATCTTTCAAATTCTGATCATGTGGAAATTTCAGTAGAATGATCCGGCATTCATCTCCTTGTTTCTTCACTTACTCATATTTCCCCCTACCAAAACTGCAGCTGTAATATTACCATCTCTTCAGCGTCTCCATGGTGACTCATTAGAATTTGGAACTGCTCAAGAGGATATGCATGGATTGGAAATGGCTGTCAGAAAGAAATTTGAGGACAAGAGCAAGCTTTCGGATTGGGAATTGGAAAGAGAAGATGAGTGTGGGATATGCTTGGAGCCTTCCACAAAAGTAGTTTTGCCAAACTGCTGTCATTCCATGTGCATCAATTGCTACCGTAACTGGTATTTCCTATTCTCTTCCTACTTCTCTTTTCAATTTGTTTCACTGTATATTTTAGTGAGAAGCAACAATTCTTTAGAGTTGACACACTTCCTTCCCTTTTAAATTTCACAGGAATGCGAGGTCAGAATCTTGCCCATTCTGCCGAGGAACTATAAAGAGGGTGAATTCTGGTGAATTGTGGGTTCTGACATGCAGTAATGACATAGTAGAACCCCAAACTGCGTTTAAGGAGGATATATTTCGGTTCCATCTTTTGATAAACAGCCTGCCTAAGGATGTCCCAGATGCTCTATCTTTAATGTATTTTGAGTACCTATTTTAATTGAACAGATAAGAAGAACGAGTACAGAAAAGGAAATTGATAGTTGCACATTATCTGCTGAGGTTGTCATGTAGAGAATTTCTCGCCCAGCTCATAATTTGCTTGAGAATGTAAATGCTATGTAGAAGATTCTACCCAATTTGTAATATTGAAACGCAATTCTTTTCAGCATGAGATTGTCAGTTCATTTATTGTGACTGCCATAGAGGTTTTGGCTGTTTGATGAAATCTTGCGTTAAACTGAAAGGGTCATCATAGTTTCCTTCTTGGAATGTGATGAATGCATTATTACCAAGCCATGCTGATAATATTATTATCAAGCCATGTATTATTACCAAGCCATGTATTATTACCAAGCCATGCATTAATATTGTGGCTTTTTTCTTATCTATGCAATTAGACAAAAGGAAACTTTCTTATGGTCTCTCCCTTTGTCTCTCTTTTTCTCCCTGTTTGCCCTCTTCTGGGAGGAAGAGTGCTTTGCAAGTGTGCCGCACCTGCAGGAAGCTAGTCCATTCTCGGAATACATGTTTCAGCACCTAATCAACTCTACTGCTAAGGTTTCATCTCATGCAGTCAAGCTGGTACTTGATGAAATGTTTCAGCTTACTGTGAGCTTTTTAAAGTTTTCCGAAGTTTCATGTTGCTGGTTCCAACACATGAAATGTAGCAATGGTTTGATTGGTACAATAACCTGTTTAATCTTCTGAATACGTGTAACAATATTTATTACTATAATTACTTACTGCTAGATATGTTTTGTAAGAGGGAAAAAGAATTGTTCAAGGAGAAATTAATATTAGGCTTCTAAGAAACAGGTAAGAACTTCCTTGGCAGATCAGCTTTCAATATATTTGAGTAATGCCAGTTTTTATTTTGGTCTTTTTTTCTCTCTTTTGTTTCAACAAATCGACTGCTGAAGCCGAAACAGGCAAACTATGATTGTCTTCCTCTTTCCTTGCCAGTTCCTTGCCAACAAATCTGTTTATTCTACTTCCTATTTGTTATTCTTTGAATACAGTTTCCTGATCGTTGCCATGGTGAATCTGGAACTTGCCTGTTTGCCGATGACCATTACACTTGCATCACATCTCAAACAAAGCTTTTTCTGCATTTAATGTCCCACTGTGTACATCTTGTTGGATACAAAAGGCAAATGGTGGCGCACGAAAGTGAAAAGTGACAACCTGTCTTCCCCAAACCCAGCCTGAACATAAATATAATCATGAAGCTCCCACTACAAGACCAACCAATCAGTCTTCAAGTCTCAAAAAGGACAACTTCAAAACACTTAAAACATTCAAGCTGCTAATTACTTGGGTTTTAAAGTACATGTTTGATTCATAGTTGGTCTGACTGACTCTGCTTGGCTTGAATTTTTATTAGTTCTTATTAGACACTTGCTGGGTGCTGATAAATTTTAAATGTAGTGTTAATATTGAAGAATTCCATAATATGATTTTAATCCATGAGGAGAAAAAAAAAAAAAAGAGTTATGAGACACAGCAGTAAAAGGGAAAATCAAAATCACACATGCAGCATACCTAAACGAATGTTTCAACCGAATGAAGAAGATACTTAAGCAAAACACTCAAATGGGAGCTTGCAAAATGTGAAGTTTCTTCCTCGACTAGTGTTCCGGCCCTAATCTGGTTTTAAATAGTTTCTTTCATTTTCTCTGTTCGTACAAAAGTCATTCACAAAAAAAGGAAAAAGTAGGTGGATGAAGAAGGCTTCTAGATGCCAGAAATTAATGCAGGAGCAGGTGGCTACTTACATTCCAAAGTCCAAAAAAGAGGCGAATAACTTAAGTCCAACTTCGATAGGAACAATGAAAACGACTAAAGAAAATGTCACCATGTGTACCTCATAAAAGCTAAAGGGACTCCTTGCATTTGACTGAAACATGATTGAAATTGCATCCGTTATCCAATATTTCCAGCAAGTTGATGAACCTCTTCCTAGAAAGCACAACGAAGGACAAACCCAACTTAGGTTACGACTAAAGCTAAAGAAAATAAGAAAAAGAGAAGGCAGCTCACAAATCAAATACATTGATCGTTAGTCAAAAGCTATGAAAAGGAAACTGGCTTGCTGACTTCTAAACCTTCCCTGGGGATTCATGCTTTATAAAGGTTTTGAATTAATAAAGTATGAAACTTTATACATTCATTGTCTTACTCATAGAGTCCGATATTCACACCCTCCACTCCTTTTGTTAATGTCACTCTTATCAATAAATCCCAGAAATGATGGTGTGTGTTTATCTGTCAAAATATTCTGGCGATGACAAGAAAAAAACCAGATGTGTATTCCCAGGGAACCACTTCTTGAAGAAACACAGTCTAGGGACATGTAGACTCATTGTCCATAAATTTATCTCATTTTAAGTAACAAAATTCCTCACAAGGCCAGAGATAAGTACGTAGAATTTTCTTTACATTTGGGATACACAATATTGCATATTTTATCATGCACAAAACAGAGGGTATCCTTTTAATGTTGGCCTATGAGTGGAATCAAAATATTTTGTCATATAATTTTGCAATTTCAACGTCAAAAATCATTTTGTATTAACATTTTGGACACCCACAAGAACTTCATTGACAAGGGTTGCGGCGGTTGAGTTGTTGAAAAGTCTTCATCTTCCTCGTCTCTCCCACCACGAAGATCAACTGAGGTCCACAAGAGCTCAGCACGTCCAGTCAATTTACAAGCCTCCAGTAACTAGCTGTTGAGAACTTGAATGCCCAATTTAACTGTTAGAACTTTCAATGAGCTTACCGCTAAGTTCTCTATCTATATAAATTTCTCACCTTTCCTTTTCTTCTCTCTGCAACTCCTCTGTAACTCTGTAACTCTGTAACTCTATAACTCTAACTCTGTTTTTGAAACTTTAATCACAGAAGACACAATATTCAACTTCTTGCTCGGTACCCAGCTTTTATTTGGATCAAAGACATGGAAAAATATTAGCTAATTGTAGACTTGGATTGCTATGCATCTCTCATATATTTATATATGTATATGTAAGGCAGTAAGCAATACTAATGTTTCAGTCATGTTCTACGTCTGTATCTGCATATTCATCCATGTAGGTGAAGTGAAGGTACTTGTTCAAGCCAATTGTCTTTTACAATTTATGTGAAGATCAAAAATTGTAAACCAAACCAAACGTATCAAAAATTTGAAGTAATCACCACATTCAGTTCAAGATACATATTATCATAGAAAATTCAGTATGCTTATCAATAAACTAAAAGGCTAAACATTGAAATTATGATTCCTTTTTCGATCAACAATTAAAAATAATGAAAATTTGGATTGGATTCAAAGTAATCAATTTGCTTACCTCTTGTACTCTAAACTGATAAATGACTTTTATTATTCTTAAATTACTTATCTATCATTATCATAAGAAGGACGTTCTCGTCAACCATACCTGTTTTTTTTTTAGTTCATTTGTTTTGTCTCCTTTACACAGTCTTCTAGTTTTATATTGGGATCAAGAACTTGAAAAATATTCGTCATTCTCTGATCAAAGGATTCAAATTCATTCTCATTAATTCAATCTTTCATTTTTGTGGTAAAGCATATTAAACAAAAAAGAAAGAAGAAAAAAAGAAATAAACATGTTATAATACAAATGAAGATGATTTTGGCAATTATTACTTTAGTGTATTAGCAATTGCATTCTTTTCTTTATTTCTTTCTTCATATCAATGCCTGTAACTGGTGGTTATGACAGAAACAATGATAATGATTAATATGTCAATACCAATTTCGTGAGAGGTAGGAGAAAAAGAAAAGCAAAAACGATGAGGACTTCGTAGTTCGAAACAAGCCATCTGTCACAATGCGAATACCATAGGGATGGCCAAACCGTAGAAAGTCAAATTTTTAGAAAGTTGGGAAACTAATATATTAAACTTGAGAATTGATAATGCATTCATAATTTTAAAGGCAGGCACCGTATATATTGAAGTTGAGAATATGAGTCTTTGAACTTATAAGTGAGGAGGTATTTTTATTTTATGCTTAAAAATTTTATATAGATCCTTACACTTTAATATAATATTAAAGTTAAAGATAAACCTCCATTAATAATCTTTAATGCTCCAAAGTTGAATTTCTTTCTACATGTAGTATATATGTCAATATGTATGCATGCATGTGAGAAAGAATGTTAAATATAAATATTGCTTATGTCAAAGTAAAAGGATGGATTCTTGAACTTATAAATGATAGGTTTTTTTCCATAATATCTTAAAGTTTTGAAATAGATTCTCATACTCTAATACATAGTATTTACATAAACCTAGAAACAAATGCAATATATTCCAATATTTATAAAAAATTCGTACTATTAATTTACATGATCATATTTAGTGCAATTTACAACTAGAAAGTTGAATCTTGCTCCAAGCACCTTTGTGTGGATGTTGTTGGAACGATGTTAGACATTCTCAACTTCAAAAGCTAGTTTATAAGGTAAGGTTTTTCCTCATACTTATAACTTGACCACCAATTCCTTTCACAACTAATGTGGAACATACCTCAAAATTTTTCCCCATCATACATTAAACCTTGATTAAGATAATCATTCACCCATTTTCTTTCGAAACTCGTTGGCTGACCTTAATTCAAATACCAGTATTGAATGGTATCACCCAACAACATCCACACATAGGCGCTTGTAGCACGACTCAACTTTATAGTTGTAAATTGTGTTGAATATGATAAGGTAAATTAATAGTACCAATTCTTATAAATATTGGAATCTATATGAGACATCACCATATCATTCCGCAGGCTCCACAATGTCTTTGATTGTATATTGATTCACAGATTTTTCAGTAATTGGAAATTTTTTCCTGGAAACGACAAGGTCTATTGTCCCAAGAGAGTTATACTGCAAATGCCTGCACTTCCATTATGGTTGGAAACGGTGTTCAAGAGGCCCCACTTTCCGGGTCTTAGAGAAGGGCTCAATCAAAAAGCAAACTGTAGTTGCTGAGGGAGAGAAAATCACCTGCATTTTAGGTAGTTGTAGCGGCGAGCCGTTGGATATTGTTACGGCGCCGTCGTCCATAAGAAAGCTCAGATTATTTAGGTGATTTAGATCAAAGATGGTCTTTAACAATAATATGTCTTTACACTTTCAGGAGACGCTATCGGTTGGAAGGCATCATTATAGCTTATGGTTGTGGTATCTACTACTGAGGCAGAATATATGATTGTAGCATAAGGCATAAAAGAAGCCATATGATTGAAAGGTTTGGTTAGTAATATTGATTTGACGCAACATCAGATTATTGTGTATTATGATAGTCAAAGTGCTATACGTTTGACTAAACTTCAAAGGTATCATAAGAAAACTAAACACATAAATGTCAAATATTACTTCATCCGTGAAATTGTATTTCAAGGGGTTATAATAGTAAAAAAAAAATTACTATGTTAAATAATCTTGCAGGCATGTTGACAAAACATATTCATATCTTCAAGTTCAATGTATGTTTGAACTTAATTGGTGTTTAAGAAATCTAATGTGACGAGCCCCTTTAAGGGCTGAGAGATGTTGCTTATTAAAAGAGTGATGACAAAAGCTCGTCAAGGTGGAGATTGTTGAAGAATTGATTCACTTCCGTTGAGTTTTACGCTTGCACGGTTAAGCTTGTAAGGTCCTTTGTAAGCAATTAATTACAAAGGACAAAAGCTACCACAAATTTGGGGTGTAGTACATTAATCGTTAGTTGAAAGCTATGAAAAGGAACCTGGCGTGCTGTTTTTTAAACTTTTCCTAGGGATTGTTGCTTTAAAAAAGGTTTTAATTAATAAAGTTCGAAGATTAACCGTGCAGAGGGTTCGATGTTCACGCCCCTGCTTCTTTTGTTAATGTACATCCCTGGGAACCACTTCTAGAAGAAACGCAGTCGAGGGACATATGGACTAACTGTATATAAATCTATCTCATTTAAGTAACAAAATTCCCCACAAGACAAAATATAAGTTCCTAGAATTTTCTTTACACTTAGGATACACAATATTGCATATTTTATCACGCACGAAACATAAGGCATCCTTTTAATGTTGGTATATGCGTACAATCAAAACATTTTATCAAATAATTTTGCAATTTCAACATCTAAAATCTTTTTGTGTTAACATTTTCGATACCCACAAGAACTTCATGGACAAGGGTTGCGGTGGTTGAGTAGGAATTTGGGAGATACAAGGGGTTGTTTTGGATCAATCGCATTTAAGTTTTGGTTTCGTTCCCCTGATGGTTTTTCGGTATTGGAGGAATTTTGATGATTTTGGGCATTTTGGCTTCTGCAGTATGGTTTTTCAGAACCTGAAAAATATTCATCATTATCAAATGAAAGGATTCAAATTCATTCTCTTGAATTCAATTTTTTAATTTTGTGAAAAAGCTTATTAAACAAAAAAGAAAGAGAGGAAAAAAGAAGAAGAAATAAACATGTTGTAATACAAATGAAGATGATTTTGCCAATTTTATGCCATTGAATGCAATATTTTTCTTTCTTTTTTTCTTTTTTTCTTTATATCAATGCCTATAGTTAGGAACTAAAGAAGTTTTATAAAAAGAAAAAACCATACTCAGCCAAAGGTAGTAAGTACATTAACATAGACAAACACTAACAAACAAAATTACATTAAATTAACATAAATACAATGAAAATAATTTAAGAAACCATAATTACAGGGCCGGAAGACCTTACTTCAAGTCTACTATGTTTTCATAAAACTCTAACACACTGCCATGAGAAATCGAAAGGTCTAAAAGGAAAAAATAAGTGGCTAGTTCCATTTAAAGCTAATGGGTCCACTTGCGTGCTCATCCTTTTAATGTTGATGGGTCCACATGGGTTGCATTCTTTAACAAGATGAATGTGTATGTTAATGAGGTTCCAAGGAGCATCAACTAACATACACATACTAACACAAGTATGGAGAGTGGTTCCGACCTAAAATGGTACCTTACTTCCACTTTGGGGTTAACTTTTCTCTTCTTTGGTGGGTTACAAAGAAGCACTCTTGCTCTTTGTTACAAACACACAATAGCTCACACAATGCTCACTCTCACTGCCGGCATATACACATAGTCACATTGTGTACATGCATACAATGGGCACTATGGTCATTTCACTTACATCATAATGAAATGACTTTACTAACCTTGCAATTTTCATTACGAATATAACAACTATCCCCCTTGGAATGAATAGTGCATCATCCCTACACCATAGGAATAAAAGCTGCTACTAGGAATAGAGATTGCCCCCGCCTGAGCTCTAGCTCTTAAGCCCAACACAAGTTGAGCAAAAGCTTAACTTGTTTGATGAAGTGATATCTTCTCTCAATATGCTTTGACTTGGAATGGAACATTGCATTCTTGGCAAGGTGAATGGATCGATCAGCTTGGTCAACATGTCTGCCAAGTTCTCTGAGGTATGTATCTTCTTTAGCTTCACATGTCCACCCTTCACCACTTACTTGATGAAGTGATATCTTCTCTCAATATGCTTTGACTTGGAATGGAACATTGCATTCTTGGCAAGGTGAATATGTCGACCACCTTGGTCAACATGTCTACCAAGTTCTCTGAGGTATGGATCTTCTTCAGCTTCACATGTCCATCCTCCACTACTTGCTTGATGAAGTAATATCTTCTCTCAATATGTTTTGACTTGGAGTGGAACATTGCATTCTTGGCAAGGTGAATGACATTCTGACTGTCTATCCACAATGCATTATCCTTTAGCTTTTGGCCAAGCTCCTCCAAGAAACGCTGCAACCAAATGAACTTTTTTACCCCTTCAGTTGTTGCTATGTATTCCGCTTCCGTAGAAGACAATGCTACCACTGATAGTAACTTGCACATCCAATTGATAGTTTTTCCTCCAACTGTAAAGATGTAACATGTGGTACTCTTACTCCCATCATGATTTCTTGATAAATTAGTATCCACATAACCTTGAAGACTGAGTTCTAAACCTTTAAAGTAAAGACAATAAGAAGAAGTTCCCTACATATATCTAAAAATCTATTTAATCGCATCCCGATGCATCTTTCCAAGTTTGTTCATAAATTTGCTCACCACACCAACTACCTATGCAATATTTGGCCTTGCACTAATCATGACATACATCAAACTACCCACTATTGAAGCATAAGGAACATTCTTCATAAATTCTCATTCCTCATCTGTCTGTGGACAATCTTTCAGCACTAGTCTAAAATGTCTAGCAAGAGGTTGAGCCACTAACTTTGCATCTTTTATGTTGAACCTATTGACCAATCTTTCATCATAGTCTTGTTAAGACAGCTTCAACACGCGCTTTTCTCTATCACAAGTAATCTTCATACCAAGGATATGCTTAGCCACTCTAAGATCTTTCATTGAAAAGCGGCTCTTAAGTTGATTCTTCAAACCAACTATATCTTGCATATTTGCTCCACAAACAAGCATGTCATCAACATACAAGATTAAGATAAGAAAATTACTTGAGGATGTCTTCTTGAAATACACACAATGTCACTTGAGCATCTCTCAAACTTCTGTTCCCTCATGAAATTATCAAATTTCAGATGCCATTGTCTAAGGGCTTGTTTCAAACCATACAAACTCTTCTTGAGTTTACACACCAACTTTTCTTTTCCTCTAACCTCCCTCGGGCTGATACATGTAAAGCTCTTCCTTCAAATCCCCATGAAGAAAGGTTGTCTTCACATCTAACTACTCTAGATGTATATCCAAAATAGCTACCATACTCAACATCACCTATACTGAAGTCATCTTAATCACTGGAGCAAATATCTCCTCGAAGTCTATTCCATTTTTTTGCGCATATCCTTTGATAACAAGTTTAGCGTTATAGCACTTACTTCCATCTACCTCATTCTTGATCCTGTATATCCATCTTGAATACAATGCTCGTTTACCTTTAGGCAGCTGAACCAAATCCCAAGTTTGGTTAGACAACAAAGAGTCATACTATTCATTCATGGTTTGTTCCTACTTGGCCTTTGCAACATAATCCAAGGCCTTTTACCTATTCTCAAGCTCACTTGCATCAATATACAAAATTTAATTCAAGAATGGACAATATCTAGAAGGAGCAGGCCTTTTTCTAGTGGATCTCCTCATTAATGGAGTAGTAGGTAAAGTGTCAGACTGATCCTCTAGTGTACTTTTTGAAACATTTGCTATACTCTTTAAAGATGAAGCTGGGGAAGAGGGCTTTTGAGAACTATCATTGATTGATTCCTTTGGAGCATCCAAGCCTGTATCAATCACATCAGACTTCTTTTGCACTTCTTGCTTTTTCCTGTCTTTATACAATTTATCCTCATTAAAGACAATATCTTGGAACTTGTACATCCTCTTTCAACCATCCCACTTTCTATAACTATATTCATCTCCATCATATCCAAGGAAGTAGTACTTATGAGCTTTGGGGTCCAACTTACCCCTATTCTGATCCTTAACAAGTGCATATGCCTCACACCTAAATATCTTGAGATATGAGTAATCAATCTGTTTTCCTATCCACCTTTCTTTGATAACATCAAAATTCAACACTATAAAAGGGCTTCTATTTGACAAGAATACCATTGTAGTAAAAGCATTACCCTAATAGTACTATGGAAGCCCCCATGGTGAGTCATAGCTCTCCCTCTTTCTAAAATAGTGTGGTTCAACCGTTCTACAATTCTATTTTCCTAAAGAGTTCCTAGGGTAATCTTAATCCTCTTGATTCTCTCTCTCAAACAAAATCATGAAACTCTTTGCTACAATATTCACCCCTATTATCATATTTAAGAACATTGATCCTTATATTGGTTTAATTCTTAATCAAAGCCTTCCACTTTTTGAACACCTCAAACACATCAGACTTATTCTTCATCATACAGATGCAAGACTTACTTGTGCAATCATCAATAAATGTCACAAAGTACCTTGAACCTCCAAGCGAAGCAACCTGGGCTGGCCCTCATACATCCGTATGAACCAACTTCAAATTCCTTTGCTTCTTCTCAGGCCCATCTCAAAGAAATCTAACTCTTTTTATCTATTCCAATGTGTAACCCTTACAAAATTCCAAATCCAACGAATTCCAAATCAACATTTTTAAAGCCTTTAAACTTTCCCTTAGATTGCATTACCTCGAGCCCATTCTCACTCATGTGTCCAAGCCTCAAATGCCAAAGTCTTGAATCATTACGAGCTGCAACATTAACAGAGTTATACTGCACATTCTTCAATAAACACAATGTGTCTTCTCTATTATTCTTTATCATCAACAATGCACCTTTAGTGATCTTGTAGCCACCTTCACCTAGATGGGTACAATATCCTTTATTATCAAGGGTAGTAGTTGAGATCAAGTTCCTTTTGAGCTTTAGAATATGCCTCATATCATTCAAAGTAAGCAAACAACCATTTGGCAAAGTCAAAACAATCTTACCAATACCTACAATCTTGCATAAATGGTCATCTCCTAGTAATACTCCACCATCATTGCCTAAAGCATAGCTCATGAAGAGCTCTTTGCATGAAGTAGCATGATAGGAGGCACCTGAATCTATCACCCATGAATCATCTGTTGTAATAATAGTAAATAGTACCATCAGCTCCACAAAGTTTGTTGAATTATCATCTAATGTATCCTTTGAAGTTTGATTAATCTGTTTCTAATTAGTCTGTTTCTTGGGAGCATGATAATCCTTCTTAAAATGTCCAATCTTACCACAATTCCAACATTCTCTCTTAGTTGACTCTTTGCTTTGTGATCTCCCCTTAGGCCTTGACCTTCCACGGTTTCTATCTTTTTGTCCTTCATTTCTATCTTATCTTCTCCCATCTCTACCCTTGTTGCTATTACTAGCTAAGTAAGCAGCAGAAGTCTTAGAAACAAAAGCTTCTCTTGAAGATCTCCGTCTCAAATCTTCTGACATGACTATTCCAATGACATTACTAAAATTCAGCTTCCCCTTAGCTGATCTAGTAATGGACATAACCAATGGATCCCAACTACTTAGTATAGTGGTCAAGAAATTCGTTGCATTGACATCCTCATCATATTCAACACTGATTGCTTCAGTTAATGAACCAACAAATTATATTAATTCAAGTGCTCTTGCATAGGACAACTGTCATCATGCTCCATCTTATAGAGCCTCTTAATAAGGAACACCTTGTTCATGGAGGAAGGTGTTTGATACATTTTTTTTCAGAACCTCTATACAATCCTTTGTTATGGTTTCTTCACTGACATTTACTATAATTAAGGGATCCAAAGCCAACCGAAATAAACCAAGGGTCTTCTTGTCTAATATATTCCAATGTTTATCAGACATACTTGTTAGCTTACTCTCTTTACCTTCAATGGCCAATATCATATTATCCTTTTGATATAAATAATCTATGAACTGAGTCTTCCATAGTCCAAAATTAGCACCATTAAACTTCTTAATTTGAAATGCCTCATTTTCAATAAGCTCCCCTTGAAAAAACCTTTAAATGCCTCGTTTAGCTTTAAAACACTCATGTTGAAAGATCTCTTATTGGAAGCAAAAACTCGAACTTGAGCTCTTGATACCAGTTGTTAATGGGGTTCCAATGAGCATCAATTAATGCACACACACTAACACAAGTATGTAGAGTGGTTCCTGCCTAAAAGGTACCCTACTTCCACTTTGGGAGTAGCTTTTCTCTTCTCAGGTGCATTACAAAGAAACACTCTTGCTCTGTGTTACAAATACATAATAGTTCACACAATGCTCACTCTCACTGCCAACACACAGCTTACATGGTCACACTGTGTACATACATACAATTAGCACTATGGTCATCATAGTGAAATGACCTTACTACCCTTGCATTGTTCATTACAAATATAACAGTGTAGACATGTGGGCCCCTTTATATTCTCTTTCATAAGTGAAGGTGAGACAAACTTGGCCCAAAGCAACACTTGGTTATTCTCTTGCCTAATTCAAAAGATTCAAAGAGATACCTTGCAAATTTGATTAGAAATGGCAATCTCATATTTCTTCTATCAAAAGATTATGAAATAGGGTAAAAAGTTTGCTTTTTCGTTGATAACAAGGAAACTCCTAATACAAATTAAGATACAGAACAAAGAAAATGTTTCTCATGATAAAGAACTATGAACTATACAAGCCTATTTAAGGAAGAAAATGGAGAGAGAAAAACGTTATTTAGTTGGTTAGTTGGAAAGCTGTTGTATGTTGCCATCCCATCAGTCGAACTTCTTGCAAGTAAGGTGGCTCATCACAGCAACTATTGTTCCATCCCTCATGGTAGCCATAAATGACATGGTTGCCTAATAATCTTATCTCCCTCAAGTTAAAGGTTGATAGGAATTAATAACATTCAATTTGCCGAGGAGATGAACATGCTGATTTGCTACTAGAGCTTTGGTAAAAACATTTGCTACTTGATCTCTTGTACCTACATGCTGGGTTTTAATAAGACTATGCTTGATCTTTTCCCTAATGAAGTAACAGTCAATGTTTATGTGCTTAGTCCGCTGATGTATCATGAGATTTGCCACTAGCTCCATTGTGGCCTTATTGTCATAATACAAGGTCACTAGTCATAAGACTTTAACCCCTATGTCTCCTAAAAGACCTAATAATGAAATGATTTCACATGAAGTGAAAGCCATGACTCAATACTCCATTTCTATATGGAGAGAGTTACCACCACTTGTTTTTACTTTTCCAAGAGATGAATGCCTCTCTAAACATAACGCACAAACCAATGACTAATTTCATCCTAACTTTACAAGTGGCATAATCTAAATCACAATATGCTCTCATCTTGTAACCTCTTGAAGTGGGGATGAATAATCTGATGCTTGGGCAGCTTTTCAGGTATCTTACCAATCTAGTGGTTGCTTCCCAATATGATTTCATAAGGGAATGCATGAACTAGGCCAAATTGTGCACCATGTAGGAAATGTTAGGTCTAGTGACGATAAGATAGTTTAACTTTCCGATGAGTTGTTAGTACTTTAACAATTCTCTTATAAACAAATCATCATCTCAAGGTACTTGTACTCCCTGATCATGTTTGAAAGTGGTCAATGACAAGTTGGTGTCCATGGGGTTATCAATTGGCTTACTACTCCTAAGTCTCATCTCATTTATCATCTCGAGAATGTACTTGCATTAACTCAAATGAATGCCTCAATTATCTCTAAGGACCTCAATTCCAAGATGATACTTGAGATCTCCTAAGTCCTTGATATGAAAGATAGAATAAAGGTGTGCTTTCAATTTTTTTATGCCCTTAATGTCACTATTAGTAATAAGTATATCATCAACGTAAATCATGAGAATGACAATAAGCTTCATTTGACAAATAATGATGTGTCATGCATGGACTCCTGATAATCAGTTGCGAGTAGTGCTTCTATAAACTTTTAGTTGCTTGCTTAAGCATGTAAAATGAGTTATTTAGCTTGTAAATTTTTCCATTGTTCTATACTAGATCACTTGGTGGAAGTCTCATGTAGACCTCTTTATTGAGATCTCCTTGAAAGAAGGCATTATTGACATCCATTTGATGGATGTCCAACTAATGCTGAGCTACCAAAGAAAAAGCATACTAATTGTGATATGCTTTACAACTGGAGTGAAGATTTCATGATAATCCATTTATTTTTTTTAGTTGTACTCTTTTGCCACCAATCTTGCCTTGTACCTTTCCACAAATCCATTAGCCTTATACTTGATCTTATATAACCTCTTACAACTAATGGGTTTTCTTCCCTAAGGTAGATAATCCCATGTGTGGTTTGCCTCTTATGCCTTAATCTTCTGTTCCATAGCCTCTTGCCATTTAGGATTGTCAATCACCTCATGGTGATGCATTAGCTCAATATCAACATAAATGGATGCAATAAAATATTGGTTATCTGATGGGAGATGGTCATATGAGATATAGGTTGAAAGAGGGTAAGATGAGGATTTTGTCTCAACTACATTAATGGTAAAACATATGTAATCTTTCAACCATAAGGAAGGTCTAGTATTTCTAGTGGAGTGTCAAAGGGTGATTTGTGGTTGTGATTCAGGTAGGTCATCTTATGTAGATATGAGGTCCTCAATGTTATCATTAGAGAAAATATCAAGTGGTTTAGTTAAAAGTGGTGGTGGTATAAGTGTACAAACTGATTTTGGTGAGGGAAGTATCTTTGGTTGATGGCCATTTGGATTAATTAGAGAAAGTGATGAATGTGTAGGGTTAGAAGGTACCTTAAAATCATGCATTCTTGGAGCCTCTAGAGTAAGTTTTGTCAAAGGTACATGCATAGTAGGATATGATTTGGCCCCTACCTATGAAAAAGGAAAAGTATTCTCATGGAATTTTACATCCCTACTCACAAACAATTTATCCTTTTTAAGGTTATATAACCTTTAACCTTTCTAACCATAAGCATATCCCTAAAAAATGCTAAGGGTTGCTTAGGGGGTAAATATGTTTGTTGATCTTATAGTGGTAACATGACATAAACACCCAAAAACACGAATGTGTGAGAATTTAGGTGACTTCCCAAAAAGCCTTTCAAAATATATGACTTCATGCAAGACTGTGGATGACATTCTATTAATAAGATAGGTAGTCATAAGTATATATTCCCCCCCATAATTTGTTAGGTATTGAGCTCTGAAATTTCAAAAAGTCTGGAAGAAGTTGGATCATTAGAATTTGCTCCCAAAGAGTCAAATAACAATCGTTGAATCCTCAAAGAAACTAGTAGAACTGCATTTCTTCATTTTGGTCCTTCCATGGCCTAAAAGAGACCATATAAGGCCGTTTGAGCTCAATTACTAAAGCATACTTATTCCAAAGAGTCTTCAATCGAGCCAAATACTGAGAAATTGGCTCAGCCCCTTGCCAAATTGTCCATAATTAAACCTTAGACAAGTCCACTTGATAATACTGGCCGTGCAATTTCGACCACATTTTGGCTACATTAGAGTGTAGATTAAGCCGTTATGAAGATGACCAGTGGTCGAATTCACAATCCAACTCCGGTAGAGGTCATTGCAATGTTCCCAACATTTTCAAGTCTAAGAACTAGGTTTAGGTATGGTGTAGGATCTGTCAACAAATTCGAGCTTGCTCCTAATTGAGAGGGCAATTGACACACACCAAACAACATAATTCGAGGTTCCCTACAGCTTTACCCCAATAATTGTTGTTGAATTAGCATCTTCGAGCATTAAATTGAGAGGATTAGCACAATCTAGGGTTTGCATTTGTCCTCTGACGTCGAAATTGGGATTATGTGGCAATGGAGTGGGCGGATGTGTTTGCGAAAGGGTCTAACATGATGTGCAAGAGCTTCTGCCCCTATCACGGAACAATAAAATGTAGCGCAAAGTCTCATTAGATTTTGCCATTGGTGGTTGCAACTAAAAGGCTTGAAACGACATCGTTAAAGGCTAAACTCTTAAGGAAAATGGTGTCGTTGCAAGGCTTGTGCATCGATGTTATTCTTTCACTTTAGGCACGTGACATCATTTAGAAGTTGGTAGTTCCAGCTGCTAAACAATGTCGTCATACTTAAGCTTGAGAGAGGGTAGAACAAAAATGTCATCGTTTTGGCTTCATTTTAAGGGAAGCTCAAAACTACATCGTTTCTTCTTAGGTCACCCAAAAAGACGCAGAGTCATGTTAGGTTGTTGTCCGGTTGAATGAAAAAAGGGTCAGAGGGCTCTTTAGCAAACGATTTTGACCCAAAAATAGCCAAAAAAACTCAGAATTTTTGTTTGAGTGGAAGCGAGTTTTAGATTGAAGAGAACGAATGAGTTTTAAGCTCAATTCAAAGATAGATAAAACTAAGAAAATTGCTCTCAATGCAATGTCAAAAGACTATGAAAGAGGGTAAAAAGCTTGCTTCTTCATTAATAACAAGGAAAACCCTAATACAAACTAAGATACAAAATGGGGAAGATGTTTCCCATGATAAAGAACTATGAACTATACAAGGTTATTTAAGGAGAAAATGGAGAGAGATAAATATCGTTCAGTCGATCAATCAATGAGCTACTGCACGTGGCCGTCCCATTAGCCGAACTTCCTGCAAGTAAGGTGGCTCTGCACAACAGCTACTTGTTCCATCCCTCGTGGTAGCCACAAGTGATGTGGATGCCTAATAATCTCTCTATCTCCGAACATCTTCTTGTTGCTAGCTTTCGTCGTGGGCGATAAAGGGTTCCCTGAATTACGGTGTGGATGCCATGGCCCTGCCATTCAACAACCCTTCCGGCTTAACACCCAGCCACCCCACTGTGGGTTGCCTGGGTTTACTCTATCCTACACTCATGACAGCGACACAGTGCTCGAGTTGCTCATTTCTGGGAAATTCTCTGTTAAAGAGATCGACTACCAAGCTAAGGAAATTACAGTACAATACCCAGAGCCCTGCTTCTATGAACATCTTCGCCGACTCGTTTTGTCTGCCTCGCCTTTCCAATTCGCAGAAGGACAAGACCCTGAGGACTTCATCTTATGGTTCCTCAGAAAAAATTGACTATGAGATCTCACTTGTCTTAGTAGCCCTAGCCACAAAGTTCGTCCCTGCCTAGCGAATGCTGACATCGTCTTCTATCCCGAAATAGCATCTTGTACAAAGATGCATGCTCTTTCATCAATTCCGTATGAAATAATGTATGGATCTGACAACAGTCTGCGATTGAATTGGTCCAAGGCAAAAGTGAAAGGCGAAGAATTTAGATCGAAGAATGCTTGCAATGAGTCGCAAAGTGGGTGCGTCCCCCAAGCTAAACCTGAAGGTACTGTCTGTTAGCTTTCCTGCCCACTAATTTTCGGTCACTTAGTGTTCACCTTGTAAACGTTCGACCTGTATTAAACAGTTTAGGATGAAGTTTTTTGAAAATTTCTAATGCCAGACACCGCTTTCAAGTCTTTGGGTTCAAAACGCGGACATCCGATCTCGAAGTTCATTCCTCTTTTCGTTGGAAATTTTTTGTTTGTTGACCTTCCGGGTTCCTGCTGGTGGTGGGATGTGCATTCAATTCTTATTTCCATCAACTCCCAATGTGTTGACCTCGGAATGTGTTCCCACGGCGTGAATACATGTGAAACGATGACCATAATGGAATTCTTGTCTGGGATCACTTCGCAGGAAGGCTGGGGAATCAGATCGTTTGTAAGCGACACAACGCAACTTCCAAAGCCTCTTATTGTTTAAGCAGCTCGTCGCTCTCGATATCTGTAAACAATAGGGTTTTTCGGACAAGGCCGAACAGTAGCAGTGCAGATTCATTAACGTTTTGGAAGTGATATTTCCTTGCTTTCATACTTGAAGACAAAGTCTCGGTGTGACCATGATTAAAAGATAATATAACGTCACATCGTCGAGCTACCAGCCCAATGCGTTTCTTCTTCTGTTGCAGGTAAACTACGAATCTCTGCCGGTCGCTGCCCGCCTTCCGCAAAGAATACAAAAAAACAATATGGACACGTCACTTCTACAAGGTTGAATTGATTAGGAAGATTATTTTAAACATGCAGAAGATTAATGCACCGAGTTTTCCTTCCGCCAAGGTCAGATATTTTAGCTTTCTTGCCCAGTAGTTTTCAGTCACTCACATTAAACAATCTAGAATGAAGTTTGAGGGAAATTTCTAATGCTAGACGTTGCTTTCAAATCTTCTGGTTCAGAACGCGGACAGTCCCATTTTCTGAGCCTTATTATCAAACAAACTTGCTAACCTCGATTTCTGTCGATTAGCATTATTGGAAGGTTAGACTAAAGGTTGTAAGCGCCCGGTACGAACGGAAAAGCAAGGAAA
The DNA here is from genome assembly GCA_028551485.1 of Casuarina cunninghamiana. Lineage (NCBI taxonomy): Eukaryota > Viridiplantae > Streptophyta > Magnoliopsida > Fagales > Casuarinaceae > Casuarina > Casuarina cunninghamiana. The sequence goes on along the minus strand of CM052366.1, from coordinate 5,726,488 downwards.
AGCACCAGTCACGAAGGTTCCCCTCTGTTTCCCAGAATGGTCCTTTTTAAAATTAAAAAAAAAAATTAATTTTCCAGCCTGGCCTCCGTGTCTGAGTCGAGCTTTTAGAATAAAAGGAAGAACAGAACATGTTCCACGCTCCCCAAGCGAGGACTGTGCTTTCTCGGGGGAAGGGAGAAGACACAGCAGAAGGGTGAAGAAAAAGGACAGGGTAACCTCTTCCAAAGCCTGTATGTGATAGTAATAGTAACCATGTAGAATATCAGCAAACGCAGTCATTTTATGGGTGAAGACAATTAGATTTTCAATTTTTTTTTTGTCCTTTTTTCTTTTTAATTGGGCCAATATTGAATTTCAGTCCCTTTTTTTCATATAGATGAACATGCTAGAGGGGGAATCCCTTTGCTTAATGGTAAGTCAGCCCTGATAGGTGAGTGCAACCAATTAGGGATTTGATTATCTCCTCCACTTCACATGTGCATAAGTGTTAAAAAAGAAAAAAGAAAAAGAAAAAGAAAAAGAAAACTTAATATGTACTCGTAGCACCTATAGTTTAAGAGATTTTTTAAGTTAATTTTATTTTTCTTGATTCTCGAAGCAACTACAATTTTATATTCAAAATATGTGAGCTCCGATACAAAGGAGGAAGATGATATAGTAATGCCATGAAAGTTGCTCATTGGTTAGTTTTGACATGCAGAATTTCAATTCAAACTAACCTTTTGTTTGACCTAGCTATTTATTTGATAGAAAAAAGATTAAATACCTCATTTTTGAAATGATCATAAATTTCTGCACGATGTGTTATTAGGTTTTCCTTAAGAACGTATGAATATGAGACTTAGGAGATATATGCTTTTTAATTTCTTGAATAAGTGAGCAAGCCATCATACATTACAAAGAGAAATATTATAAACCCTAAATTGTGTTTGAATAAATATTTGTGGATGTGCAGAACGATTAGTTCAAATCACATAAAATTGTTGCAGTTTCTAGTGAATATGTGTTTGCTTGGATGCTGCTTGTCGTAATATAATCCTAAATTCTCACTTGTAACTCAAAAAATTAGTAAATATAATCCTATATCAAAACATTGAAAGACATCATATCCTTGTTAGTGTTTTGAAAAACAAAAGGGTTTACCGATAAAGAGATCTTGTGTGCTCACTAGTTCTTATTGCTATAATGAACTCCCTTTTATTATCTTTCATTATTTTTCTGACACCATTTGGATATACTAACAGATTAAACATGAACCCAAGATCTTTTGAACTCAAGACCTTATTTGTTCCCGAACTTTTCGATGGAAATAACTTTAGAGATTGGAGTTTTCGGATAAAGTCTTATTTGATGGATCAAGATCTTTTGAACACCCTTGAATCAACTACTGATGAAGAAGTTGCTTCGGAAATAAAGAAATATTGTGGACCGAGTGTGTTGCCTGAGATTGAGGGGATCAAATTCACAAAAACTGTTTGGGATACTTTAGAAGAAAAGTAGGACAAGCAAAGTGACGACGCTGCTGCTGATGGAGGTCCTTCCTCTGTTCCAGCTGCTCTTCTTTCTCTTCAAGCTGATGCTGATGGAGGTCATGGAGGTCTTTTCTCTTTTCTAGCTCTCTTTTTGAACAATGGACACACATGCTTAAAACATGTTATTGCTATTAGTGTTTGCCATGGAATAAAAATTAATTCCTAAATAAATACTATTGACTCACAATATTAAAAAAAAAAGAGACAAGAAAAAAGTTGGAGGAAATAATAATTGTACAGTTGCTCCCCAAGATTAGTAAATATGTGAAAACTCCTTTTATCGTAGATTAGCCTTTACACCGTCTTTCATGACACTGAAATTGAAAGAAGATATTTTGTTTAAACCAAATTATACAAGCATAAGAATTGTCCCACAAAAAACTAATTGACATTAAAAGAGTAACATATAATAAGACGCCCAAGTTATGTAAAAATTACAATAATCAAGTGTATAAACAAGGTTTTCAATTTATGACAAAATGCAACAATATAATGGTTTTAAAAAGTTAGAATAGAATTAGAAACAACTATACTTTGAAGAAAACAATTATATCAGGATTATGAAAAGTTGAAACAACGTTGTAATACCAACAGTCAGAACACAAGAGACTCCTATGTTTTAACGAAAACAATAATGTAGCGATTTCTCGAATTCTATTATTTCTAATGACCTCTTATCCAAAATATCTTATAGAAGAAATCTAGTTTATTTGACAAAAATTTGCAGACAGGCGGTGACAATCTCGAGTACATCGACTTACTTAAGCATGTGCAACGTGGAGATTGGGATGCCACATACAATTTCCTTAAGGAGCATCCTAGGGCACTAAACGCAAAGATCATGTTTTGGGGCAAGACAGCTCTTCACTTTGCTGAGCTTGCGGGATATGACCATATCGCGGAGAAGTTGGTGCAGCTGATGTCCAAAAGGGACCTGGGAATACGTGGTAATGCTGATGGTTTAACAGCTCTGGCTGAGACAGCTGTACTCGGCAACTGCTATATGGCAAAGTGCATGGTCTGAAAGAACGGGAATTTGGTCAGCATTCCAGCCGACGATGGACGCATCCCAGTTGTTATGGCCTTTCAGTTCGGGCATAAGGAGTTGGCTCGCTATCTCTATTCTCTCACTCCGCAGGAAGAATTTATGTCATCCGAAGGTCGATATGGTGCTACAGTTTTAACAGAGGCTATATATAACGAGATTTTAGGAAAGAAACTCTCCTTTAACTAGCAATGGGCAATTATTTTGGATGATCTGATAGCTTTCAGATATAAGTTTCTCTCTTTTCATTGTTTTTTATACGCTGCTACGACAGATGTTGCTTTGGACTTAGTAAAGCGTCATCCAACATTGGCTCTTACTCCAGACATGCAAGGGGACTCTCCATTGTATTCATTGGCCTCCATGCCGAGTGCATTCTCGAGCCCAAATCGGCTTGTGTTCTGGAAACGGTGGATTTACTCTTGTTAGTATCCTTCTCTTTCTTCTGTCCATTCAGTCTTTCTGGTTTATAAGCACACCAAATATGTGGAAGTTTTACGTGAATGAATCCAAATACTAAAGTTATATAGGCAAACAAACTGTATGAAATGTTAATAAAAATGTCTTGTTGGATTTATTGTGTATGATGTTGTTCTGGCACATCTTCACCCGATTTGTCTGCATCTGTTTATTTTCTCTTAGAATGCCAAAATATAATCTAAGATCAAGCCAGTTTCATGATATTTAGTTTTTTCATAATGATATGTTGCTAATTATCTTGATAATTTGAAGGTTTATCTATTCATTTAGTTTTTGTGTATTTCCTAGAATAAAATTTCTGTGAGGTTTGCTAATGATACTACCTAATTCTTACATACCATAATTTTTTTTTCTTTTGCTGAAAGTTATTCCCACTAAATCATCTGGTAACATTGATGATATTCGTCTGGACATTCAAAGTTATCAAGAGCAAATTATCGTATCAGGTATGTTTTTCAATAACGTTTCACTTCCTAAAGTTTGCCATATGACAACGAGAATCATAACTTTGGGAAGTACACTTTTTATCTTGTGATAAAATAACAAACGCCATGAACTCTTTCTTCATGGAGATCATAGCCGAAGAACTATTTTTTGTATTTTGTACCAGAAACATCAAGCTGGAAATCACTTGGTGCGCTATAGGTATTTTGCTTAAGTGAATCCATAGGTACATATGAAGAGTTGGATAAACAAGAAACAAACACATGAAGGAGGAAAAGAAGATTAACAATGATTTGGCAGATAGATAACGTATTAAAATACAAGAACGATCCAAGATGTCCCTACACTTCCCTGGTCTCAATAAGTTGTGGAATTGATAGGACTGTGCAGAAACTGTGAAATATGTACTATTAGGAATGTAAGTTCTTCCTCGGACTTAGCTTTTGCAATTATTTTCTAATGCGGATAAATGCCGTTTTTCATTTGCAGCGCCAACGCTTATGCAGCAACTAGTCTCAAATGTCCTGAAACTCTTGGGTATATTACATCCTCAATTAATCTCATTTTTGGGACTAAATCTTTGAACTTCTTTGTCCTTCTTTCTGTTTTGCTTTCCTTTTTATTTATATTTTCATCTGGCTAAATGGGTGTTACTTCTACATTTGGGAAGGAGTCGAGCAAATCCATGAAATGAAGTTGGTCCATATCCGGTCCTGGGAACTTCGGTGTCGCATGAGCGAGCAGATAATAGTTTCAGGTCAGGAACAGAGAGATGCCGGTTGCGTTATCGAAGCCGTCGTCCGTGCTATCAAGGAAGGGAATTTTGAGTTTGTTTTTGAAATTGGGAAAACAAATCCAGATCTCATTTGGTGCGCCGATGGTCATGGCAGAGGCATATTTCATTGTGCTGTCCTTTATCGTCAAGCTAAAATCTTTAGCCTTCTATACGGGCTCGCTGCCAAGAATGTGTTGTCAGATATTTCAGATTCCAATGGCAATAAACTGTTACATATGGCAGCGATTATAGAACCTTGCGCTCGGCTTAATAGAATCGTAGGTGCACCACTGCAGATGCAAAGAGAATTGCAATGGATTGAGGTGATCCCTCTCCCTTTATGTTTCTCCAGTATATTGGCAGTAATAGCTATAGTGTTCCAAATTCTTGACATTTTGAGAAAAAAGGATACTACCAAAAATTAACAATTTCCGCCCCTGGAGATTCTTCATTTTTCCGCTTATTTAGCCTAAATAACCTGTAAGGTAGGTATAAGAATTACCTCTAGTTAGCTACATGGATCATTTAGATTCTTTTTCCGAGTCGTGTAAAGTATCGGAATAAAGAAATAAAATTTTATTGAAATTTGTTAAAGTTTAATGATGATACATTGATCGGAGGGTTCGAGATTAAGCAATCATAATTCTTTGACCAATATGTGTTTGCAAATGTCTTTCCGCTGCTCTTCTTCCTTAAAATTTGTTCAACAAATGCAGGAGGTGGAGAGCATTGTCCTTCCCAAAATTGCGGAAGCTCGAAACGAAGAAGATTTGACTGCCAGAGAATTGTTTTCAAAGAATCACTGCGCCCTAGTGAAAGAGGGAGAGAAATGGATGAAAGACACAGCAACTTGTTTTAGTGTGGTATGCGGAATTATTCTCACCATCACCATTGGTGCAGCCTATATTGTTCTAGGTGCTGAAGACCAAGAAAAAGGCTTGCCAAATTTTTTTCATAAAAAATTGTTCAAGCCTTTCATAGTATCTGATGCCCTATCATTCTTTTCCTCCTTATGTTCACTAATAACCTTCTCTGGGATCCTAACATCACGCTATGCAGAAAGTGATTTTCTCAAATCCTTGCCCACTAAGATGATAGTGGGACTCTCCACTCTTTTCATTTCTATTGCAGCCATGATGATAGCCTTCACCGCTTCTCTCATTCTTTTGCTACGTGAAGAATCATGGATTACCATTCCCGTCACTTGTTTGGCTAGCATCCCAGTCATTTTATTCATATCGTGGCATTTACCCCTTCTTGTTGAAATGGTCAATTCAACTTATGGACCAAGTATTTTTGACAGGAAAATGAAGCGTTGGTTTTAATTTCATTTTGCAATATGATGTATTATTGGCTAGAATTGTGTCGTCTTGTAAGATGATGACTGATGAAGCTTCGGCTGCCTTACATTGCTTGTTTTGTATAACTATGGTTTGAATATTAGTGTGGTTTCCATATATTGTAGAATGTTTATTAGTATGTTCTCCAACTGTTATGCGATTCACATGGAGGAAACAGGTTAGGTGATGGCAATAAAGAAGGATATGCATAAATTGGGGTTTTGCCAAATTAGGTGAAATCCAAACTATGCAAATAAAAAGATGGGCCTTTTATTCATAAGTGATAAGTTTTTCTACTTAATATTTTAAAATTTTGGGATGAATTCTCACACTCTAGTACAAAGTAATTACATAGACATGAAAACAAGTACATCATATTCCCATATTTATAAGAACTTGTACTATTAATTTACATGATCATATGTAGCACAATTTACAACTAGAAAGTTGAATCTTGCTCCAAGCGCTTTGTGTGGATGTTGTTGGGCGATGTTAGATATTCTCAACTACAAAAACTAGTTTATAAGGTAAGGTTTTTCCTCATATTTAGAAATTGACCACCAACTCCTTCCAGAACTAATGTGGAATATGCCCCACCAATTTTCCGTATCATACATCCATCTTCTTTCGAAACTCGTTGGCTAACCTTAATTGTAATACCAGTGTTGGATGGTATAACCCAACAACATCCGCACATAGTCGCTTGTAGCTAGACTATACTTTATAGTTGTAAATTGTGCTGGATATGATAAGGTAAATTAATAGTACGAATTCTTATACATATTGGAATCTAAATGAGAAATGCATCACTATATCATTCCGCAGGCTTCACAATGTTTTTGATTGTATATTGGTTCCCAGATTTTTCTGTACTTGGAAATTTGTTCCCGGAAACGACAAGGTCTATTGTCCCAAGATAGTTGTACTGCAAATACCTGCGCTTCCATTATAGTTGGAAACGGTGTCCAAGAGGCTTCTACTTTACTTTCACGTACTGTCGCTGGCAAAGTTATATGATCGCGGTCCTGTGTCTTGCTTAAACCCTTATTATCTACGTGAAGGCTCTGGAGGGGAGCTAGGGTTAGTGCAACCATGGAAGCCATGGAAGCCATGGAAGCCATGGACGGACATGGGGACAACCTGTGCGTTTCAATCCTCTCTCGCTTCAGAAACTCTACCAATGAAGACCACCAGCACCTCTGTGCGGTGGTAGGCGCCATGTCCCAGGAGCTCAAAGACCAAAACCTCCCTTCCACTCCGGTCACCTACTTCGGCGCCACTTCCTCTTCCCTCGACCGCCGTGCCTCCGACCCCAACGAACCCGTTCATGTCGTTCAATCCCTTGTTACCATCCTCCACATGGTCCTTCCCAGAATGCCGCCCGCAATTCTCCACAAGAAGGCCAAGTTCTTGTCAGACCTATTGCTTCGGGTTCTTCGGTCCCCATCACAGTCGGTTGGCACCGCAACGCAACGTCTGGATTGAAGTGCATTTCACATTTGTTGATCGTCCGAGACGCTTCCAACTGGTCTGAAGTGTCTCAGTTGTACGCTTTTCTTCTGAGCTTCCTCACAGACTCGCGCCCTAAGGTGACATATAAAATCGTAATTTCATCTTGTGGTTTTGCACATTATTTGTGTGAGTTTCCTGTATATTCAATGTGGTCTGCCACATTGTATGGAAAAGTTTTTTGTCGGTAAAATGTGTTTTCTTAATATCTGTTGTAGAAGAAAATTAAATGGTATGTCTTTCTTATGTGAAAATTTTTGTATTCCATCTAAAATGTCATCAAGGGGTTAGAACGTTTAATATCTAATGCGGACGCCTATGAACAGTAGTGATGAAGGGCTTTAGCGAAGTGTAACTCAGTTGACACTGGTTTGTATTTTTTTTTTTTTTTAAGATGTGGTGCTCTTGTATTTACTCAATTATAAGAATACCCTACAAACTGCTTTTGGTAATGTATCTGTCTAGATGTAAGATATAATATTTTGGACCTGTTAAAACATATCTTGACTAAGCCTCGACGGGGATTAAAGATTTACACAACGGGTATGTCATGTGAGAATGCAATTGATCTATTGCAGTGCTTCTTTTCTATTAGTTTGGTCTATCATGCTTGCTATTTGGTTTAACCCTTGAACGCTGTATGCTACTTTGTTTTTGACCTGTAGGTAAGAAGGCAATCACATCTTTTTTTTTCGAGATGCCTTATCAAGATTTAAAGAGACGTCGCTGCTGCCACCTGCAAGTGAAGGGATTACAAAAATATTTGAAAGGTCTCTTATGCTTAAAGGTGGATCAAACACAAATGCTACTGAAAGATCTAAAGGAGCTCAGGAGGTCCTTTATGTTTTGGATGCTTTGAAAGAATGCCTTTCTCTTATGTCAATGAAGTATACAACAAGCATCCTCAAGTACTTCAAAACTCTACTGGAACTGTAGCAACCCCTGGTCACAAGGCGCATAACGGATAGCTTGTATTTACTTCTTCTTGTTCCAGCATTAGATGTTTCCCCTGAGGATTGCTTGATTTATTAAGCTCAATAGCTCTGTTTGTCTCCACAAATGAGACATCTGTGGATACCATGACCTTTGCTGCTCGCTTGCTTGATGTTGGAATGGCTAAAATTTACTCTCTTAATAGGCAATTATGCGTGATAAACCTTCCTATTGTATTCAACGCACTCAAAGGTTTGTTTTCTTTTAGACATTTTATTGTCTACTCTTCTAACGTTAGAGAAGCTTTCTCCAAGTTTGCTCTTGTATTAGTTTTAACGATCTACCAAACGAAACTATTAATGCACTTGTATATTTCCATCTCTAATATTCTCAGATATTTTGGCATCTGAACTTGAAGAGGCATACATGTGGTCGTGAGTGCATTGAAGGGCTTGATAAATGTATGCATTGATGAAAGCTTGATCAAACAAGGTGTGGAACAAATTATGATGAATTCACATAGTCATGCACGGAGGTCTGCGCCTACTATCATTGAAAAACTATGTGCAACTGTTGAAAACTGATAACACTATTTTATATAGAGTTATTTTGATTATTTTAGGTGATATTTAATATTATTTTATTAGATTATATTTGTATTCAATTATATTTATATATATTTTGTTATTTTATGTAGCAAACCCAAAATGAAGTAAAATGAAGGAAATGAAGCAAAATTGGAAGGAAAAGAGAAGAGAAAAGAACTCACGTGAAAGAAGCAATTAATCAAACACATGGAAGAGCTAACAAGGGAAAGCATAAGAAAGTATGTGACCGAAAGAGAAGAAAAAAACGTGGGACCCGGAGGCTATTAGGTGGAGCTGGTCGTGAATTGTTGGGACCATCATTGAGCGAAAGGGAAGTGAGTAGTGTGCGGGACAGAGCAAGTGAGAGAACACAGAGAGAGAAACCTGCGTAGTCGAAGTTTCTCCCTCGCCAGAAAGGCAGAGCTCACGCGCGACAGCGCGGGACTTTGTGATGTCGAACGGAAGTGCGAACGCCAACCTTACGCACGTTCTTTTCCGGCGAGGGAGCTTCATATTATCCATATCCATTTTCTAGCCGTATTTTGTGTGTTTTCCATTAAGGGGAGACCGGATCTGCATTCCTTGTGTAATTTCCTACAATTCTATGGCAGTTGCGTGTGATTTCGTGGCAGTTTTTGGCGAAGAAGTGCGTCAGATCTACACATTTTTGTTGCAGATTTGCGCACTCTATTTGCATATCTGCAATCTAGGCGTCCTGATCTATCTTTCCTGAAGTTTCTGTGAGGACCGGCGGTGGACAACGGCAGTGCGTGGTGGCAGACGGCGACGCGTGTCACCGGCGCATGGCAGCACGTGCAAAAGCGCGTGATGGCGCGTGTTAGCTCATTTTTTCTTCCGTTCTTTAGACAGATTCTTCTTCTCCCCCTGATGTGCAGATTTATGCAGCCTTTTTGTGATTTGAAGACATTTTTGGTGACAGCTTAATGTTTTTAATTTACATAATGTGTTGTTTAATTTCCTGCACTATTCTTGTTTATGTAAATATGTTGTTTTAGTTCAGTTTGTTAGAGCTACGATGAAACTTAATTATAACGTATGAATGTTATGATTATTTATGTTTTGTGAGACATTTTATGAATGTAAAGTTGCATGTTACTGATCTTAATGCATTTGGGTGACTAGCTACCACTTAAATGATATGATTTGCATGTTTGAGACCGACATGAGATGACATGTAGTTGCTTCATGTAATATGCAACCATAGATTAATATGGATAGACATATACCATATTATTTGTGTGGCTTTAGGTGCAAACTGGAATATTCATATATCTTAATGCACTTAGTTTATTTAATTCATATGCAGACTCACAGTGAATTAATGAGCTAAGTAAGTTCGCTATACCTAGACATAGGATAATGAATAAATTAGGAAATGTCGCCATCACATGAGTAGAATTAATCTTGCTAACATGGATGATCGACATTTGTATCTAGTAATTAGGTGAAATCGGACGCTCTAGCATTTTTGTTTATCCAGTTTAGATTAAATTTAGTTATTCAGTTCATGTTCTATCATTTTTGTTGGCTAGATAAACATTAGGAACCATTCACCTTTAGTACTTAATTAGTTTAGTAAGCACCAATCTCTGTGGGACGATACTTATACTTATCATTATATTACTTGTTCGACATGTACACTTGCATGTAGAATTTCACGGAACAAAAACTTGATTATCATTATGTTGCTGTCTGGGACATGGCATTTCAAGTTGTTTCAACCATTTTTGATAAATTAGGTATTGCTAAGGCGCTGTCTCTAACTTTTGCTCTTCTCTTCATTTCAACATTTCCATTCTATTCTTAGTTGTTTCTATTAGAAATGTTCCATGTATGGAAGATCAAACCATCTGATGTTATATGTAGGGTTGATCATCCTCATTCTTTCATCATATAATGTTCTTTCTAAGATCACATCTTCAACTATGTTCTGTGACTATTTTTATATTCACAGGTGTAACTTTATAATGGTATCACAACTCGTCTTATAGGGGGTTCTTCTTCTAATCTCTTGAGGGGGATTCTTAGTAGCTCGGCCAACATGCAGAAGTTGCTTGAGGAAGATTTTCCTTTCAGGAAACAGGTAATTGGTATTTTTCAAGTCATAAATGTTGTTTTGCTTTGAATTCTAGTTTTTCGTGAAGCTTTAGTGTCATAATCTTGATTTAACCCAATATAAATGTTTCTTGTTGTCATGTTAGATAAGGGTAGAATTTGTCATTCTCATGGTACAACTAACAGTTCATTCTTTTTGGAGTTCTTTTTGTTTTTTCTATCATTATGTTTTTGCTTGATCTCTATTTTTGTTGGTGATTATTGTGACATATCCTATATCCTTCGCCCTTTCATTTCCAGGGTCTGCTTTACCAGTTTACTGCATTGTTGTCAACTATCTCAGCCAAAATGGCAAAAAGAGTCTTGGTGTTTGTTTATGAACTTTTAGAAAGGTTTGTGCAAGCTGAAACTAGTTGAGGGATCGATTGTAATACTTGACTGATAGTTGCAAAGAGCAACTGATTTTGTTAATGACTTTTGTTACCTGCGGGATTTTTCATATTATTTGTTAACCAACATGCATGGCGTTAGCTACCAATGAAAATAAAATAATTAAGTGTTAGGTCATTTGGGCCTGCCATGATTTATGCATACTGTTAGGAATTTGTAATAGTTAGTGAAGGTGAAATGACCTTCCTAACCCCCAGGAATATTTGGATTAGAATAGGTGAAGAAGGGCAATATTGTAAATACCTTTCTTAGGTCATTTAATGGTTAGGAGCAGGAGAGAAAAAAGTGAGTTTGAGCAGGAGATTGTGTAGAGAGATTGAGACCGCATAGCAGCATGCAATCCAGTCAACTCCTCTGGTAGTGAGGTTGTAGCTTGTAACACTCCAGATTGTTCCTAATGAGAAGGAGAAGGGGCTGGCAACGATAACAGTGGACATAAGCATGCTTTGGCCGAACCACTTTAAAAACAATGTCTTCCTGTTGTGTGTTTGTGTGCTTAGATCTATATTTTTGCATGAAATCATGTGATGGTGGTTCTTGTTGGTGTGCTTGCTTGGATCTTAGCTCCTAGAGCTTTAAACAAGAACCTAACAAGTGGTATCGAAGCCCCAGTTGATGGGTTTAAGAGCTAGAAGCAATGCACGGGTTAAGTTGAGCTTCAATTTTAAAGCTTGAAGAATCACACGATTTTGAGCTAGATCGAGCAAGATCGAACAAGATCGAGCTAAATCAGCACTTATAACGAGGTAAACAACTTTTTCTTGGTGTTTTCTTGAAGATTTGACCTCATATCGAAAGTTTTTTGAGGTGTTTTTAAGTGGGTTTGGAGGAAACCCACCTCGGACTTATTTTAGCTCGAAATGTTAGAAAGAAGCTATTTTTGGAAAAATAGAGGCCAAATCGGGATTCAAGATGTTGAGATCTACAAATCTTGAGTTTTTCACTTTAAGCTGTGAAAATTGGTTGCCGGATGGCCAACATGGGCTGCGGAATTGACACTGGTAACCCTGGCGCTAGCGAAGTGTAGAATCGAGTCATGCAACCTGGTTTGGGACCCGAACAAAGGCGCGGCATATCCGGGTCTAGAGCATACCGGATTGGGCACACGGTTGATCCAGTGTGAAAATGGATCGGGCGTGTGTCCCACACGCGCAGCGTAACGGATTGGTGTGATCGAATGGGCATGTGCACCACACATGCGGACTGAGCTGTGGGTTGAACAGATCCATGGATCCAAGTATGAATCGGGTATGGTCAACTGGGTCGAGTCCAAGTTAACGGGTTAGGGGGATCTGATATGGGCTCGGGTTATGGATCTAGATCAGGTTAAGAGATGAATGGGTTGGAGGATCCGAATTTTGGGCTTGGTTGAGCCCAGATTGCACATGCCTAGTAGTTGGGCCTTAAGTAAGCCCATGGTCAAGCCCAAGCCCACTAGAGACGGGCTTTTGCAAGGGGCCAGAAGTTGCTGGCCGAGGAAATAGGCTAGGATATCAAGCCGGGTACAGGCCCAAGTCCGTTGAGTCCGACCGAGAACCAAGTTGAGTTATCAAATCGAGTCGGGTATGACCCAAATTCTTGAATCCGTCGGATCACGGATGAATGGTTGAGAAGACTTTGGTGGATCTGTGCCGATCGACGACGTCTGGGAGCAAAGTGAGGGTGGCTGGGTAATCTATGGAAGATTTTGGTTCCATCAATGGTGGCAGATCAGTGAACGGTGGTGGTATGTGGCCGAAAAAGTCGGATCAAGTTGCGGATGTCGCAAATGGTGGCAAAAATCTGGCAACCGGCAGCAGATCAGAAAAACCAAGGTGTGGAGATAATTCTACCTCCAAGTAGGAGATGATTGGCAGCGAAAATCCACTGGAAAAGCAACTGAAAACGGTGAAATCAATGATGGTTCATTATGCGGGTCAACCCATGAGTACAGTGTCACGCGCATGAGATGCATGCGCACAACTGCACTAGGTGCGTGATGTACATGCACGAGAGGCGCATGAACCCCATGCGCAGGCCAAAAAATTCTCAGGTATTTTTTAGCCAATCTTGGATAGAATTTTGAGTAGTGTTTAGTGGTATAACTGGATAATGATTATGAAATTTAGGGGGGTTTAAAAATGTAATTTTTTGGAGAACCTATTTTTGAATGTGGCTAGATTTTGATTTTTTTTTGGCATTGAGGGTGGTTTTATAGGCCATCAAGGATGACAAAGATGAAGTTTAGAGCATGATATTGCTTGGTGCGTTTGTCTTGATTTTTCAATGCTAATTATAGTTACATGATTAAGAATGTCTTTTCTGGTTTATTAGTGGACTTCTTTGAATTGGATTGCTCTGATTTATGATATACTTTGCTAGAGATATGGGATATACTAGTTATGTGTTTGGTTAGGGGATGATTCCAAAGGTGAAGGTCAATTTTTCAAGGGGTTAAGAACTACGCTCCTAAATGGGGATGTAAGAGGTGTTCCTTATCCATTGCCTTCAATGTTGTCTTTTGACAAGAGTGAAAATGATATAGTTTGTTTATTCTATGGTTTTTTAGAATCTTATTGGTTATGGGATTAGCTATAAGATTTCAAGGTGGAGGCTAATATAGGATTTAAGGGGGAGAGTGCTCTTCATCCGGAGCTTCTAAATACATTGTCAGTTGGACAGTGGCAGGCATAATCAGATAAGGATTATGTGAGATCAGAGGCAAGAAGTAGAAGAATGAAATCTCTAGTGTTGGTTTCACGCTACTGAGACTGGGAGATAGCAAGACATTGAGGAATCACTAATGGACTCATGATTGGAGTCATTTTCTCAGAGAATGTTGGATTCTCTTAGAGAGGTTACACTACATATGTGGAGGAGATAGAGATATGCTTTTTTCTTTGGTTGGGATTCCACATGATTGGATTGGCTGGTTGACTTGAGTTGGTTGAGACTTAAGGGATTTGGGGTGTGCTAGACCCCAAGGCCTTAATAAGGCTGGATATTGCCCATGGAGCAGACATGAGTCGCAAAAGCATACATGAGTTAGGATATAATTCTTTATAATGAGATATAGATACGGGTAATAACCCCATGGTGGTTGGTGTACTACCAGTTGCTTCACAGTTGGCTTATTGACTTGATTAGCGGTATCAGCTGTTGTTGGAGTGGTGTTATCCACGGAAGCCCAAAGATATAGCTGTGGTGGCAAGGGTTAGAGTGTTCATAAGGTCTTAAAGTTTTCCTAAGGGAGCCAGATTAGAAATTCTAATAGACCGTTAGAGGATGATGCATTTTTCAGCAAGGATACCCTTCATTGGTGATGGAGGAAGAGCTTGAGAAGCTGAGGGGGAGACGTCTTTCGATGTAACTGATGTGCTTATTGGGATGGTGGATCAACATTGAGAGCATGCTCAATAGTTGGATGGCTCAGAGGTTTTGTATGCAGCATTTCACTTATTATACAGGGATGTTGTACTAATTATTTCAAATTATGGGGAGAATTGTTAGGAATTTGTAATAGTTAGTGAAGATGAAATGACTTTCCTAACCCCAAAGATATTTGAATCAGAATAGGTGAAGAAGGGCAATATTGTTAATATCCTTCTTAGGTCATTTAATGGTTAGGAGTAGGAGAGAGAAAAGTGAGTTTGAGCGTGACATTGTGTAGAGAGAGTGAGACCGCACAACAGCATGCTGCTGCTGCACGGGTACTGTAGCAATCCAGTCAACTCCTCCGGCAATGAGTTTGTAGCTTGTAACACTCCAGATTGTTCCTAATGAGAAGGAGAAGGGGCTGGCAATGGTGACAATGGACGTAGCCATACTTTGGCCGAACCACTCTAAAAACAATATCTTCCTCTTGCGTGTTTGTGTGCCTAGATCTATATTTCCACATGAAATCTCAAAAGGTTCAAAACCTCTTGACCAATTAGATGCGATCTTTCTTTCTGGCCTTTTATGAATGGTATTGTAATCACTTCTTGTTTTTGGAAGCTTGAGCTACAAGGACGGGTTGTTTCATCAAGGACCGTAAAATGCATTTGTATATGCTTTGTGGTCTTTATTTCCTTCATTTTTCACCTATCCTTTGGCTACTTCTGAAAGCTTCAAGGATCTAGAGAGAGTTTTATATAGTGCCCTTAATGAAGAACCTGATATTCGTGGAGTAATATGCTCTGGTTTACAAATTCTTATTCAACAAAACAAAAAATAATTTAAGGGGAAAAGTGAGATGCTTGACGCTGAGGGGGTTGCCAAACAACGAGCGGTGAGTCATTATATGAGTGTGTCATTATTAACCATTTTTTCAGGTGTCCTCCTTCAATCTGAAAAGGATGACGGTGGTTCTCTACAGCTGTTTAAATAATCGGAGCTTCTAATATGCATCGTGGGTGGGTGCTGGCAGATAGATTTCATTTTAAACCATCTGTCAAATTTTGTGCGTATTTTCTATATGTACTTCGGTGTTCGTGTGTATGCGTGTTATTTAATGTTGTAGAAGTTCATGCATTAGCTTTGCTTACTGTGCCTAGAAAGTGGGGGAGAGTATTCCCTAGGGAGAAGATTGCCGTATGGATTGTGGCATTATCTACTTTCCATGAATAAAACCTCTGTTTTTGAATTGTTTTTCCCTTTGTAAAAGATAATTGTGATTTTGTAGTGCAGCATTAATATGTATTCATATTTTTTTTTGGAAACTTTATAATAATTTGATTTTTGCTGTGCAGTCCACAATCAGTGAACTTGCATCAATATCACAGAGAGAAGTGGTACCAAAGTTCTTCATAAGTACAATGCAGAAGCTTTTGAAGGTCACCCAAGAGGCTGGCAAACCACAAAATTCAATGCAGATTGACCATACCTCAAATCGAATCTCCCCCTCACTTTTGAGGCGGCCATTCCTGTCCTTTTTCTCTTCCCCTTATTATATTTTACTTCATTTTTTGGTCAAATATGACAGTTTCTGCTCTGTTATGACCATTTCAATAGAACAGATGGTAGGTAGTGTTTTGAAAACTTGGCATTGTAATTGATCCTTGATCTTATCTGCAGGGCACGTCTATTTGACTTGGCAGTTTCACTTTTGCCTGGTTTGAATTTCAAAGAGTTAGAACTTGTATTTGTTGCAGTGGATTCTGCATTAAAGGTTTGCAAATTATTTATACTTGTTGATTTACCTTTCCTGTCCACAGAGGAAACTTCAAGAAGAAACTACTTTGTTATAATGGAAGTGAATGATGCCATTAAGAGAAAAGAGAATTTGTACTGCAGGATGTTGAAGGTTCGATACAAAAAAAGGCGTATAGAGTTCTTTCAGTCACTCTCAAGGTATATTTGTTATCTCTACCATCATATCATTGCATATTGAGATAATTTGCATGCATGCTACCTTGCTTTAATATCATGGGTTTGTAGAATAGGAGGAACATTGGTTAACTCAAACAAGTTAGTTGGTTTTCCAAGCTGAAGGTCTTTATGTTACTTGTTGATCCCAGAAAATGGATTGTTTTTTTTTTCCTTTTGGGATTAGTTATTTGCTTTGTTGTATATATTTATAGCCATTATTACTAAGTCATCTTTTAGTGGAGAAAAAAAATCTTTCACGTCCTTTTCTTCAAATAAAATTGTCTTGACTTATGGATCTCTTTGCTGTGGGATTGTGTGGGCAGAACTCTGATGGTTTTCTTTCGGCAAAGCTTGAGGAATTGTTCGTGCTTATGATTGAAGTGCTACCTTCATGCCATTTTTCTGCCAAGCGTCACAGACTCGATTGCCTGTACTCCTTAATTGCCCATGTTGCCAAGGTAACTGAAGAGAGGAGCGAAATAAGTAATTATCATCATTTGTGTTATTATTACCATTAATGATGTAATTTACCTTGAGCATTGGGGTTCAAACGTGATAAGTTTACAAATCAATCTTGAACTTGGGGTTTATTTTTCTGTTTACAGGATGATTCTGAGCAGAGACGACATGTAATCATTAGTTCTTTTCTGACAGAAATAATACTTGCACTAAAAGAGGTATTCTGGGGGCCATATCCATTTTTTTCTGCTGGTGATTAGATGTTCTGCTGGTTTTTCCTGGAGCCTTTATTATTTAAATATATCCATAATCTTTTGGAGATGATGCTGTTTTCATGGTTGAACTTAAATGTGTCACCTTTAAATTCACTGTCTTCATGCAACCTAAATTGTCTTGGCATAGATTAAAAGGTCTTGTGAATTTGTTTTGGTTGGTTGTGGTGAAACTGCCTTATTGATTAAGTGATAGACAGATTGCTTGTTGTTATCCTATGCTTTAGTTTCATTGACATTGTATAGAGCTTAGTCATACTTATAAAAACATGTATTGCGGATAAGGAAAAATCCGTAACTTTTGTTGGCTTCAATTTTTCTCACCCCCTTTGACTCTCTTAGCGTGCGGCGTGGGTCCTGAACTTGTTGTTTCATATATTCTGACGAGTCTTCTTTGATAATTTTTCTTGCAGGCAAATAAAAAAACAAGAAACAGAGCTTATGACATTCTTGTCCAAATCGGCCATGCATGTGGGGATGAAGAAAAGGGTGGAAAGAGAGAAAACTTGTAACAGTCTTTTAACATGGTACCGGTTTAATCATGTTTAGAAATTTTCAGTACTAAATCTGAAATTATGACTCTATTTAGATACATTTTTATAATGCCAAAAAGTATACTGTTAATGTCCCATCTATCCTTTGATTGCTGGTGAATAAACTATCAGCTGTAATTGCTATTATCAATTCATTATGCGGTTGAACTTCATTTATTGAGAAGTGTAGTTGTAGTGGTTTTGTAAGCAAAGTTTCATAATGTAACAGGTAGCTGCAGGACTAGCTGGAGAGACACCTCACATGGTCAGCGCTGCTGTCAAAGGCTTAGCTCGCTTGGCTTATGAGTTCTCTGATCTTGTTGACAATGCATGCAATTTACTTCCATCCACATTTCTCCTCCTCCAGAGAGAATAGAGAAATAATCAAGGTTTCCCCACTCTTCTTTAATAGTCTAGTTTATTCTCATTTAATGGGTTGCTTAATAAGTGATTGTTTCTCTCTCGTATCTTGTCTCAAGGTATTCTTTACTTTTTCTCTGTGCAGGCTAATTTAGGTTTGTTAAAGGTGTTGGTGACAAAATCACAGCCTGAAGGGTTGCAATTGCATCTGAGGAGCATGGTGGAGAGCTTGCTGAAATGGCAAGATAATACCAAAAACCGCTTCAAAGCCAAGGTTGTTTAATCAGAATTGTTGTAACTCATTCAATTGCTGTGGCTAAGGTCTGCGCTTTCAATCACTAATTGTCCCAAATTGTTTTTTTCATTTCATGATCCTTCTCAGGTTAAGCATCTGCTGGAAATCCTCGTCAAGAAGTGTGGTCTGGAGGCAGTTAAGGCTGTGATGCCAGAGGAACACATGAAACTCCTTACCAATATACGGAAGGTTTGCTAAAAGTCATCATATTGTAGAAAGCAAACTTGAGGTGGATTTCATTTTTAATGTACTTCATTCTTATCAAAGACAGATGAAGAAGCGGAAAGAGAAGAAACTAAGAGCTAAATCAGAAGCAAGATCTCTACTGTCAAAAGCAACGACATCCAGGTTCAGTGTCTTGCTATGTAAAATTCGTGATCTACATTCATATGCTGCGTGCCAAATCTGCATACATCTATTCGCATTCTGCCATCAATTAAGTGCATGAATCTACTGCTTTAACGTCCTTAAAACATTCCAATTTGTGGTTCCTTGTATTTGTGAACTATGGCTGCTGTCAAAGTAATGCTCATTCTGATGGTACGTCCATATGTAAGTGCCAATGCTGGTGAAGAAATGAATCCATCTTTTTTTATCAAAGTGATTATTAATGCCCATTCAGATAGCGTGAGTCCATACGTAAGTCCAAATGCATACAAAGAAATTATCCATCTTTTTACACATTATAATTGGTGATTGTTGTTCTTGCTTATTTGATCTTTTCAGGCTAAGCAGATGGAATGATACAAAAATATTTTCTGATTTTGGTGATGATGAAACGGAGGGAAGTGATGCTGAGTACATGGATGCCAGTACAATGACTGGTCGACGCAGCAAGGGTTCCTTGCAGCTTAAGGCCAAAACATTCTCCTCACGGTTGGTGTTATAGATTTTAAGACTGCTCATTTCATGTTGATTACTGGTTAGATTAGACACTAGTATTTACCATCAATAGTATTGGATACAAGAAATTTGTGAAGCTGTGCTTCACGAGCGACAATTAACGCAATGTTCCTCTATTCTTTCCAGTTTCAATAGTAAAGCCGCTAAGGGCGTGCCCGGGCACTTGTTTGACCAATTAGAAGATGAGCCACTTGGCTTGCTTGATAGGCAAAAAACGTTGTTAGCCCTTCGATCATCTAAGCATTTCAAGCGGAAATTAGATTTGGACGAGCAAGAAGTGGACTCTGAAGGGCGCTTGATTATTCGTGAAGAAGAAGAGCCAAAGAAGGAAACACCATCTGACATTGATATTGATGCAAAGAGTGAAGCAGCTCGTCACTTGTCGGCGCAGTCAAGTAGAAATCAGAAGCGTAGAAATACATCAGACTCTGGTGGTTGGGCTTACACTGGTAATGAGTATGCTAACAAGAAGGCAACTGGGGATGTGAAGAAGAAGGGTAAGCTTGAACCATATGCATATTGGCCACTTGATCGTAAGATGATGAGCCGTAGACCTGAGTATCGGGCTGCTGCGAGAAAAGGGATGGCTAGTGTTGTAAAGATGACAACAATGCTCGAAGGAAAGGGTGCCTCACATGCACTATCTAGCAAGGGCTTAAAATTTAAAAGAAGTCTTAAGAAGAAGGGCAGCAAGAAATGAAGCAGGTTAAAAAGAACAATCCAAGTTTTGACACACACTCTAGAATGCCCCCTTTTTGTCCTTTTTTGGTTATTTAATTTGCGGCCTAAATTTTGTATGCTCTAAAGCATATGCTGTAAGTAATGGTAATAATTAACCATGTCGAATATCAGTAAATGTAGACATTTTATGGGTGAAGAAATTCGATTTCGAGAGACGTGAAGGTCAAAATATAAACGAAAACAAAACTAGAAAAACATCAAAAAAATCTCCCCCTACCTTTATAATTCAGGCCTAGTGAATTTTATGTTTGGACGACGTGTTTATAAGATATTTTAGAGAATCCTAGTTTATTCTAATCAATTTCAATTTTTTTTTCTTCTTAATTGAGGCCAATACCGAAAAATCTTCTTTTTAACTTTTCCTAGGGATTGTTGCTTTAAAAAAGGTTTTAATTAATAAAGTTCAAAGCTTCACCGTGCAGAGGGTTCGATGTTTACACCCTTTGCTACTTTTGTTAATGTACATACCCATGAACCACTTCTAAAAGAAACACAGTCGAGGGACATATGGACTCACTGTATAAAAATCTATCTCATTTAAGTAACAAAATTTCCCACAAGACAAAAGATAAGTTCCTAGAATTCTCTTTACACTTAAAATACACAATATTGCATATTTTATCATGCACGAAACATAGGTATCCTTTTAATGTTGGTATATACGTATTGTTAAAGGACGCAACCAAGGCCACATCAGCACCACGTGTCCCATCCACGTCAGCGCTGGTGCCACCTCAGAAGTCCAGCCACGTCAGCCCTAACCATTGTATAGACGGGCGACCCGACTGGATCCCTTAACACACATCGCAACCAAGCTTCAACCCACGACGCATTCTGAGTTTGTGCAAAATCCTCTTCGCCGCCTCCAGCAATTTCTTGCCATACTTGGCTGATTTTGTTTGTAAAGTTTTGATTTTGTAAATCCTGTAAAGTAAATATATCTTGTACATCGATTAGAAATAAAATTATCGGGAAATTGTTCATCCAAGAAAACACACAAGATTTAGGGTTTCAGATTCCGTATTCACTTTCGCCGAAATTGTAAAATTTTGGTCACCTTTGCATCCTCCATTTTCTTTCATGGTATCAAAAGCCACCGGCTCACGCCCCGTTTCAATCCTTCCCAATGGCCCTCTGTGTCTTCTCTGATCACCAATTCCCAAACCCCATCCCCCTTTCCCAAAATTCCAACTATGTCGACGGCCCTCAACACCTCCTCTTAACCTGCCGCCCTGTCCCCTCCTTCCAAGAGCACTTCGATAGCTCTAACTTTGTCATTTAGCGCACCCGTCTCCTCCCCTTCCTCGTCTCCCATCGCCTTCTTACCATCCTTAAAGGTAAAGAACTTACCCCAACCCACACCCTCTCCTC
The DNA here is from genome assembly GCA_028551485.1 of Casuarina cunninghamiana. NCBI lineage: Eukaryota > Viridiplantae > Streptophyta > Magnoliopsida > Fagales > Casuarinaceae > Casuarina > Casuarina cunninghamiana. The sequence goes on along the minus strand of CM052366.1, from coordinate 5,705,055 downwards.
CCCAACCAGCCCCGAGACCCCGAATCTAGCTTACATCGATTGGTTGCTTCGCGACCAAACTACTTTAAGCTGGATACTTGCGACCTCCACCAACACGGTGGTGATGCAACTCTCAGACCTCCGGTCCTCTGCCGCGACATGGGATTTCCTTAAGAAATCCTACACCACCCAGTCCTCCGCCTATGCCTCCTCCCTCCGCCTCCAACTCCACACCATCACCAAAGGCTCTAGGTCTGTCACTGAATTTCTTCACAAAATTAAGGCTTTGCTTGATCAATTGGAGGCCATCGGCGTCAAAATCGACGACGATGAATACTCTGGCCAACTATTTCGCGACCTCATGGATGACTACGATACCCTCGTGACCTCGCTCTCCGTCCAAAATCAAAATGCTCCTCTCAGCTGTGAAGCAATTCACACCCTGATTTTGGCTCATGAGGGTCGTTTACACGGCCATGAGGTTGCTGCAATCTCCCTAGCGGCCTTTGTCGACTACCCGAGCACCTTCCAGGGTCAACCCCATCTTGACCCATTTTTGCCAAACCCTAGGCCCGACACACATGGCCTCCCCCCAGCCCTCTTGAGACGACCTCCTACCCACTCCCCCTGCCCAGCCCTGGCCCACTTGCTTTCACAATCGAGGCCGGTGCCGCACTATGCCATTTTGTGGGCTTTGCAAACAAGCCATGCACCATGTCAGCAGTTGCCTGGAGCAGTTCAACCCACCATGTTACCCACTGGCCCAAGCCCATAATACCCTGCATGCTCACCTCACCTATCATGCACCCTCCCCCACTAGATCCCATGCTCCTTTGCCTCCCTACTATAATCCCCTCACTAAATCCTTGCCTTCTCTATAGCCCCATTATACTTATCCTACACCTTACCTTATCGAATCCCCACCTCCTCTGCGTGCCCATTATAGTTATCATGCACCCTACTCCATCTAGTCCTTCCCCTCAGCTCATTTTTCCTCTCTCCCCTCATCGGTCTCACACTATGGCCCCTATAACCCCCCTCATCCACTCTTGACCTCACCTCTTGGCTTCCTGATTCCGATGCGTCTCACCATGTCACTGATTCCACTATAGGTCTCTCTCATGTGACCCCATACTCCGGTTCTCAATAACTCACCATCGATGATGGTGTTTCCCTTCCTATCACTCATACATGTACTCTCCGTACTCTTATCTTTACTTTATCTTGTGTCCTTGTTATTCCATCTATCACCAAGAACCTTCTCTCTGTCTCTCAATTTACGTCTAATAATCATTGTTATTTCTTGTTTTCCTCCATTCACTTTTAAGCTATCTCGTCTCATACTGGCCAGGTCCTTCTCCACAGCACACTTGATCGTGGTTTCTATCGCTTGACCCCCATTGGAGTCTCTTTGTCTCCCCATGCATTCGTTGTTACTCGCCCCAGCACTCTCATGTTGTGGCATCGCCATTTCGGTCATCCATCGTTTGTTGTCCTCCTTCCATTTTTTAAGTCCTCCACAATAAACTACACCAATCCTCCTTCCCCTCCTTGTACGGTGTGTGTGCTCAGCAAAAGCCACTGACACCCCCATCCCCCTTCTCCCTCTCGATCGTCATTTCCTTTACAATTAATTCATTTTGATGTATGGGGTCCTACCCCTATCAACTCTTTTAGTGACAATAAATATTATGTGTGTTTTGTTAATGATTTCTCCCGATTCACCTAGTTATACACTTTTCATTCTCGCTCCCAATTTCTTACCATTTTCTCCACTTTTCATACGTTTGTTGAAAATCAACTTCATTGTTGTCTTCAAGCAATTCAATGTGATGGTACTCCAGAGTTTCTCTCCTCCGCGTTCCAAACTTACTTACAGTGGCATGGCATTCATCAATGCCTCTTGTGTCCCTACTTTCCCTTCCAAAATGGCACTGCGGAGTGCAAGCATTGTCATATTGTCAAGATGGACCTTGCCCTTCTCACTCAAGCCTCTGTCCTACCTCATTTTTTAGATTTTGCCTTTGAGACTGTTGTGTTCCTCATCAACCACCTCCCAACCCCGCTGCTTGGATGCTGCTCCCCTTGGCAAGTACTCTTTAAATAGAGTCTCGATCTCTCCCAACTTCGAGTTTTTGGTTGTATAGTCTTCCCATACCTTTGGCCCTATGCTCCCTACAAGTTGGCCCCCTAATCTCAGGTTTGCATTTTCCTTGGCTATCCACCTGGCTACCGTAGCTACCGTTGCTACAATCCTCAAACTCACCGCATTTTCATTGCTATTGATGTTGTCTTTCATGAGGAAGTCTTTTCTTATACTCGCCCCCTTCCCTTCTCTCCACCCCCTCACCCCTGACATTGGTCCATGTCCCTTATGATACTACTTCTTTCCAAACACTCACTGACACCCCAGCCTCACCCCCTACTTCCTCTCCCTCCTCTCCTCCCTCTCTGCCCTCCCTAGCTCCCCCTCCCCCCACCTCTCGTCCGATCACCCATCTTCAAGATGGCACTAATGCTTGTTGCACCTTCACTCAGAATCAGACTTATGCCCTCACAGCCTCTGCCCACCCTTACCCTAAACCCTCTTGCTTTACCCAGGCCGTTTGCGACCCTCACTAGTGTAAGGCCATGGCTACCAAGTATACTACTATCATCCATAATGGCACTTGGGTCCTCTTCCCCCCCCCCCCCCCCCCCCCCCGCCCCAATCGGATGTGCGCTTCATTGGCTGCAAATGGATCTTTAAGGTCAAGCTTCGATCTGATGGGTCCCTTGAGTGATACAAGGCACACCTTATCGCTAAGGGCTTTCACCAGTAAGAAGGCATTGATTTCACTGAGACCTTTAACTCTGTTGCCAAGCTCATCACGATTTGCACCATTCTCTCTCTTGCCTACTCTTGCGGGTGGACCATTCGCCAGTTAGATGTCTCCAATGCCTTTCTCCATGGGCACCTCAATGAAGTTGTTTATATGGAGCAGCCCCAGGGCTTCGTTGATTCCTTTCACCCGAATCATGTCTACCAACTCTACCGCTCTCTCTACGGCCTCAAGCAGGCACCTCGTGCCTAGTATCAGCGGTTGAGCTCCTTTCTCCTCACCATTGGCTTTGTCATCTCTGTTGCTAACACGTTACTATTCACTCACCATACTCAATGGTACAACATCATCCTCCTGGTATATGTTGATGATATTATTTTGACAAGGTCTTCCCAAGCCCCCCTTACTGCCCTTTTACAAGTTCTTTAGCAAGAATTTGCTCTTAAGGATCTTGGCCCTATTCACTACTTTCTTGGTGTTGAGGTGCAACCCACTGTTGATGACCTTCTTCTCCATCAAGCCAAGTTCACTTATGATATCCTTGCTCATGCCAAGATGACCGATGCTAAAGTAGTTTCTACTCCATGCACCATTGATGAACCGTTATCCCTTTAGAGTGGCGAACCCTTAGCTAACCCCACTCTCTATTGCAGCATCATCGGTGCCCTTCAATATCTCATTCTCACTTGGCCTAACATTGCCTATGCTGTCAACACCACGTGTCAGTTTCTTCACCGCCCCACCACTGATCATTGGCAAGCTGTTAAACACATTCTACGCTACTTGGCTGACACTCCTCGCCTTGGTCTACACCTTTCTCGAAGTCCCTCCACATCCCTTCATGCTTTCTCTAACGTAGGTTGGGCTAGTGATCGTGATGATCATCGCTCTGTTGGTGGCTTCTGTATTTATTTGGGCAACAACCTTATCTCCTAGAGCTCTTGTAAACAACACATTGTTGCCCATTCTAGCACCGAAGCTGAGTACAAGTCCCTTGCCGACACCACTGCTGAACTTATGTGGATTGAGTACCTCCTCCGCGACTTGCATGCTTTGCCGCCCCACCCACCAACCCTCTAGTATGACAACTTGTCTACCCTCTACCCAATGGCCAATCATGTGTTTCATGCTTGCACCAAGCATATCAAGTTTGACTTCCACTTTGTTCATGAACGATTGGCTAAAGGTCAGCTCTACTTGCAATTCATCTCCTCTGTGGATCAACTGGTTGACATCTTCACCAAAGGCCTCTCCTCTGCTCGATTTTGTCTTCTTCGCTCTAAGCTGACGGTGCACACTGCCCCTTTAGCTTGCTTGCAAGGGGATGTTAAAGGACGCAGCCAAGGCCACGTCAGCCATTGGTGCCACCTTAGAAGTCCAGCCACGTCAGCCCTAACCATTGTATAGACGGGCGACCCGACTGGATCCCTTGACTCGCGTCGCGACCCAACTTCAACACACGATGCGTTCTGAGTTTGTGCAAAATCCTCTTTTCTGCCGTCAGTGATTTCTTGCCATACTTCGCTGATTTTGTCTATAAAGTTTTGATTTTGTAAATCCTGTAAAGTAAATATATATTGTACATCAATTAGAAATAAAATCATCAGGAAATTTTTCATCCAAGAAAACACACAAGATTTAGGGTTTTGGTTTCCATATTCACCTTCACCGGAATTGTAAAATTCCGGTCACCTTTGCATCCTCTATTTTCTTTCACGTACAATCAAAACATTTTATCAAATAATTTTGCAATTTCAACATCTAAAATCTTTTTTTGTTAACATTTTCGACACCCTCAAGAACTTCATGGACAAGGGTTGCGGTGCTTGAGTAAGAATTTGGGAGATACAAAGGGTTGTTTTGGATCAATCGCATGTAAGTTTTGGCTTCGTTCCCCTGATGGTTTTTCAATATTGGAGGAATTTTGATGATTTTGGGCATTTTAGCTTTTGCAACCATGGTTTTTCAAAACCTGAAAAATATTCATCATTATCAAATGAAAGGATTCAAATTCATTCTCCTGAATTCAATTTTTTAATTTTGTGGAAAAGCCTGTTAAACAAAAAAGAAAGAGAGAGAGAGAAAAAAAGAAGAAATAAACATGTTGTAATACAAATGAAGATGATTTTGCCAATTTTATGCCATTGCATGCAATTGTATTTTTCTTTCTCTTTCTCTTTTTCTTTTTTTCTTTTTTTCTTTATATCAATGCCTATAGTTAAGACTAAAGAAGTTTTATAAAAAGAAGAAACCATACTCAGCTGAAGGTAACAAGTACGTTAACATAAACAAACAGCGACAAACGAAATTACATTAAATTAACATAAATACAAGGAAAATAGTTTAAGAAACCATAATTGCAGGGCCAAGACCCTGCTTCGAGTTTACCATGTTTTCATAAAACTCTAACACACGGCCATGAGAAACCGAAGGGTCCAGAAGAAAAAAATAATAGGCTTGGGCACAAGGGAAAGGCAAACAAAGAAATGTTCCTCTTTTAAGTTACAAAAAAAAATGAATTATAGGACCATAACTGTACCTAATCAGGTTTACTACTTCCACAAAGCTAACAACCAACACAAGCATCACCCTCGGCAAGTTACTTTCTTTTCCTCTCATTGCTTTCTTCAATAAACAGGAACATTGACTCAAGTTGAGCATAATATATGCAACAGATATATAGGAGATACAAGCTTTAAGTTTTCTTCATGAGATAACCCAAAATTATGCCAAGCAATCCAACTAAGACGACAACCAGGAAGAAGACACCAGTACCACCGCCATTTTTGTGGCATTGACGTTTCAAAAGTTCTTGCACATTGTAATTTTTGTGAGATGAGCGGTTCCCACGGCTAAAAAGTTTACAAACACCGCATAAAAAATTATTCAACAAGTATCAAAAACCATAGCACATATGCCAACAACATCAGCAAATATCAACAGGTTGTAAGTCTCTCAGGTAGTTCAAGTTATGGCTCATCTAAAACACCAAAAAGAGTTTGGGATCCAGGAAAAACCATAGCACATTTAACGATTTTAATAGAACATTGCAAAAATATTTGACCGACAAGATAGACAAAGGAGAAGACAAGATACACCCTCTATAACCTGTCCTTATGCTATTCTTCGTCATATAATCAGAGAGTTTATTATGAATTTCATTTTATTTTATTTATTTAATTGCAGATGTCAAAATACATTGAATGACAAAACAAAAAGAAAGAAAAATTACATTAATGAGTCCTGCAACGTGCTCCGAAGCACTTGTATGATCATCAATGTGCTCGCAGGCTTGCATTCAGCTCGTCAATGAGTCCTGCAACACACAGAGTGTCTTGAGAAAGAGGAAAGAGAGGCTTGGGTTGTTACGATCCCGTAACAATGACCTGGTGATTGGTCGGTTAACAGGTGGGTTGAATAAATAGACAAATTGTTTCTTCTTTGATCCCCCTATGGTGATTAAGGAATAGAAGACAAGTTTTTTCGAGGAAGTACCCTCCTTAGTATTAGATTCAAGTCTCATTTCTACAACTAGCTTCCTTCCTTAAATACAACAAAAGGTTACTCCTTAGGGGAGTACTAAAGCTACACGAAACCTCACTTGAAGAAGTCATCGCGGGTTTCTTTACTTCCTAATCAACATAACCGTGAAACAGCTTCCAAAATGATTACTTCAAGCATGCCTGACTGACCATCTGATAACTTGTTGTAGGCTTAGTCTTAATAAGGATGCAACTAGTGTTAATGGGGATGAGACAAAAGAGACAAAGCCTATGTGTGATGCTTCCCACATGCTGACAGTGTAGGACAGTGCAGGATCGTAACATGCGACCCTTCCCATTTTAGACCTTGTCCCCAAGGTCAAAGTCGGGAAAGCGTTGCTGAAGCGAGATGGAATCTTCCTAGGTGGCCTCCTCGGGGGGCAGGCCATGCCATTGGATCAGAAACTGGGTGGTATCATGCAGAACCCGAGAAGTCAGAACAGCTTGTGGAGTGGCAGATGGATAACCGGTGGAAGGCAGGGGCTGGGGAAGCACCGTTTGGAGTTGGGGAGGAAGACCATGAAATTTGCGGAGGGAAAAGACATGAAGTACTGGATGGATGCAGGAGTCAGGTGGTAATTGTAGACGGTACGCAACTGGTCCAACCCGGGCAAGAACCTCGTAGGGACCATAAAACCAAGGGGAGAGTTTGAGATTGCGACGTAGCGCAACTGAAGTCTGACGATATTGTTGAAGGCGCAATAGGACCCATTTGCCTACTTGAAAGCTGACCTCCCTGTGATGCTGGTCGTAATATTTCTTCATACGAGTCTGAGTTGCCTTCAAATTCTCCTTTAAAGCTTGTAAAATAGCCTCGTCGTCATAGAGCTCTCGATCAACGGCTTCTAAGAGGGTTGTACCAAGTACGTAAGGGAGTAGGGAGGGAGGTGGGTGGCCGTAGACAGCTTCATAAGGAGAGACTCCGGTACTGGTGTTAAGACTTGTGTTGTAGTAGAATTCTACCCATGGAAGCCATCGGAGCCATTCACGGGGATGACCATCCACGAAGCAATGGAGATACATCTCAATAGAGCGGTTGGTGATCTTTGTTTGCCCGTCCGTCTGGGGGTGGTAGGCTGAGCTATAAGCGAAGCTAATACCTTGCAGGCCGAACAACTTAGTCTAAAACCGACTTGTGAAGATGGCACCGCAATCACTCAGGATGCGTTGAGGAAGGCCATAAAGCTTCAAGATTTCATTAAAGAAATGTTGAGCTACGGTGACTGTAGTATAAGGGTGAGATAAAGGGAGGAAACGGGCATACTTGGATAAACGATCAACAACGACAATTAAGGAGTTCTTGCCACGGGAGACCGGTAGCCCGTCAATGAAGTCAATAGAGACTTCTATCCAGATTTGATGAGGAATGGGGAGAGGTTGCAACAACCCAGCAGGACTTTGGTTATTAGCCTTGTTTTTTTGACAGATGCGACAGTGTTTGATGAAGGCACATAGCTTGGGACCCATGTTTTTCCAATAGAACACAAAACGAAGGCGTTGGCTGGTCTTGAGATAGCCTTCATGAGTACTTCCATGGAATTCTTGAAGAATACTGGGAATTAATTCTGAGTCACCAAGGAGATAGATACGGCCCTTGAAGAAAACTAAGCCATATTTGTATGCCCACAGCCCAATAGCTTCGCCTTGACTGATGTGGTTGATAAGGTCTTGTAGACGGGAGTGTGTTTCATTGCAAAGGGGAGCAACCCATTCTGGAAAAAGGGACGAGACAGCCCCCAAAGTGATAATATCTAAGTGGGGAGTAGAGCCTGTGTTTGCATGTAAGGCTAATGCATGCTCTGTAGAGGAGGAACTCTTGTCACGGGACCCATGCAAAGTGGTTTGGCAAGAGGCAACAGCTGAAGGTGAGAGGACAGCATGGGACATGTCTCTAGCTGTGGTGATGGAGGGAGAGACTAGGGGGGCCATTTGTCCAAGAGATAATGTAGCTGGGGGACATGTGGCAGGGGAATGGGTAGGTAGGCAAGCAGCGGCATGCAAGGACCCATCCTGGTCTATACTGCTCGTGAGAGTGTCAAAAGGGGACAAGACGCAGGGGGAGGAGGAGAGTTTCCTTATTGGTTTCGTTGGAAGCCTTGAAAGTGCGTCGGCCACTTTATTCTCCCAGCCGGGTTTGAACTCAATTCGGAAGTCGAACCCGATGAGTTTAGCCAACCATTTCTGCTGACTAGGCGTGGAAATCCTTTGATCCCATAAGAACTTCAATGGTTGTTGGTCTGTACAAATGACAAATTGTTGCCCGAGGAGGTAGTGGTGCCATTGACGTACGGCCAACAACAAAGCCATCATTTCCCGTTCATAAGCTGAGCGGTGTAATGTTTTTTTAGACAATGCTCGACTGAAAAAGGCAAGAGGGTGGCCTTCTTGAGATAAAACAACACCGACCCCGAAGTTAGACGCATCACACTCTACTACGAATGGTTTGGAGAAATCAAGTAACCCGAGGACGGGTGTAGTAGTCATAACTTGCTGCAAACAGAGAAATGCTAGTTCGGCCTTATGGGAGCAAGTGAACGCCCCTTTCTTCAAGAGGTCAGTGAGGGGTTTAGCCAGTACTCTGTAATGAAGAACAAACCGTCGGTAATACCCAGTCAAGCCAAGAAAACCCCGGAGAGGCTTAAGTGTCTTGGGACGAGGCCAGTCTAAAATGGCTTGTATCTTAGTAGGGTCGACGCTTACTCCCTTTGAGCTAACTATGTGACCAAGGAAACCCAACTGCTCTCTCCCGAAGTCACATTTGGAGGATTTAGCAAACAAGTGATGTGTCCGAAGTAGCTCTAGAACCATCCAAAGGTGTTGTAAATGATGCTCCCATGAGGTGCTGAAAACCAAGATATCGTCGAAGAACACCAGCACACATCTGCAGAACAAATTTCAGAACACAGAATTCATTAAAGATTGGAAAGAGGCTGGAGCATTTGACAAACCGAAGGGCATCACTAGCCATTCATAATGGCCTTCATGCGTACAAAAGGCCGTCTTGTGGATATCTGGTGGCGCCACTCTAATCTGGTGATAGCCGGAGCAGAGGTCTAGTTTAGAGAAGACGATGGCACCATGGAGTTCATTAAGGAGCTCATCCACATTCGGAATGGGAAAGCGATTCTTGACAGTTTGTAAATTTAGTGCTCGGTAGTCAACACACATGCGCCACCACCCATCTTTTTTCTTCACCAAAATTACTGGAGCCGAGAAGGAGCTGCTACTTCGCCGAATGATTCTTGAGTCCAGAAGTTCTCTGATAATTCATTCAATTTCAGTTTTTTGGAAAAAAGGGTACCTATAAGGTTTGACCACCACCAGTTGATTTTCATTTTTGAGGATAATGCGATGATCCTCTTCCCTCACGGGCGGCATACCCATGGGTGCAGCAAAGACGTCATGGAACTCAGCTAGCAAGGTGGTGAGAGGACCAGGTGGGGGCATATAAGTCATGGAGTAGGTAGCCTTAATTGTTGACAACTCGCTGTGGGCGAACATGAGTTGCAAAACCACCCCGTGTTTCTCCTTTTGGAGTGCTTTAGACATTTCAGCACTACCAACCAGCTTGTTGGGAGGCCGAGAGATACCAAACAAGATAACCTTCTGGCCTTCAAGGGCGAATTTCATGGTGAGACGTTAAAAGTCTCAAAGGACTAGCCCTAAGGTGTAAAGCCATTGAACTCCCATGACAGCATCTGCTCCAGCAAGGTCTAAGAGAATGACATCAACGTGAAAGGTGGTGCCTTGGAAGTTGACTTCCAGGTTGTTGCAAGAGCCGGAACTGAGGAGTGTTTCCCCATTTGTGACCTTCACCTGAAAAGCTCCGGCTTCCCCATGCTCGATTCCTAAGTGATGAGCAAACTTGGAATAGAGAAAATTGTGAGTGGAACCAGTGTCCATAAGGAAACGTATATTCTGGGGAACAGATTTTACCACCCCGTTAACCTTCATGGTTTGAGGACTAGGAGATCCATAAAGAGCGTTGAAGGACACGATCAAGGAACCATCCACTACTGCCTTAACTTTAGCCTCAAGCTCCTAAGTAATATCAGATCCTTCTGCTTCTTCCTCTGGTGTAAGAGAGTCTAGGAAAAAGAGCTTTTTACAGCGATGACCCAGATGAAACCGTTCATTGCAGTTAAAGCAAAGGCCCTTGGTGCGTTGGGCAGCCATCTCTGTAGCTGATAATCTTTTTACCGGTAACGATGACGTAGGAGGTGGGGCTCTATTAATAACCATTGGAGCTGGCCATTTGCGTGGTGTTGAGGTTGATGGTGACTTCAGGTAGGAAGATAGGCCACGTTGGCTGGTGAGCTTGGTTTCCAAGAGTTTGGCAGTACCTAAGGCTCCGGACAGGGAACAAGGTTTGGAAATGAGGACATCAGCCTTTAGTTCCAATTTGAGGCCACTAATAAAGCAACTAAGTTACTGCCTGGGGGACATGCGTTCAGAATAGAGTGAAAGTCGCGAAAACTCCTTGTAATAAGCATCCACCATACCCCATTGCTAGAGTTTGGTAAGATCTCCGAAATAATCAGTAAACTCGTCTAGCCCGTTTCGTTCCATGAGATCCTCGGTTATCATGTCCCAAGTAACTCCATCTGGACCATGTTGCTCCTTGAACAAGCAAAACCACACCTGGGCTTCTCCTTGCAAATTCCACAACGAGATTTTGACTTTCTCGGTCTCTGTGGTGTGGTTGCACTCAAAGAAGTGTTCAGCGCGACTAATCCAGTCCATGGGGTCGCCTTCCCTATCATAGGTAGGGAACTCCATCTTCATCTTTGTGCAAGTAGGTTCATTGGTGGTTGGGCCTTCTAAAGTGTTATGGTTGCCCGTGCTATCTGAGGTGTCTCTCTGATTATGGTGCTGGTCCTTTGAGCCAGAGTGGTTGGAGGAGGAATCCGGTCCCTCTGTTTGATTCTTCTGTCGTGACTCCAATTTGGCTTCGAACACAGCAAACATTTGCTGCATTGTTTGCTGTATGGATTGTTGTATGGAGTGGTGGAACTCTTGGAAACGTCTGTCCAAGTCATTACTAGTTGGTGTGCCCCCGAAATCAGCCATCAAGATCGCTGGATGTGATACTAGTTTGTTAGGATCCCGTAACAATGACCTGGTGATTGGCCGATTAATAAGTGGGTCGAATAAATCGACAAACCGTTTCTTCTTTGATCCCCCTATGGTGATCAAGGAATAGAAGACAAGCTTTTTCGAGGAAGCACCCTCCTTAGTATTAGATTCAAGTCTCATTTCTACATCCAACTTCCTTCCTTAAATACAACAAAAGGTTACTCCTTAGGGGAGTACTAAAGCTACACGAAATCTCACTTGAAGAGGTCATTGTGGGTTTCTTTACTTCCTAATCAACATAACCGTGAAACAGCTTCCAAAATAATTACTTCAAGCATGCCTGACTGACCATCTGATAACTTGTCGTAGGCTTAGTCTTAATGAGCATGCGACTAATGTTAATGGGGATGAGACAAAAGAAACAAAGCCTATGCGTGACGCTTCCCACATGCTGACAGTGCAGGACAGTGCAGGATCGTAACATGGGTCTTGATATTTGTATTCGGATACTGCAACACCCAAACACAGTATCTGTTTGCCTGTTGTGAGGACTTTCCTGCCGTAGTCCGAATGTAACTTCCCAAAGACTTATAGCTTTATTAAGCTTTATTAAACTCCATGGATCAACACACTAACACTCACCAAATTAGTACACAACACACATAACTCAAATCAAAGTGGACACGACACACCACATTATAATAAAAACACACATATGCATCTTTAAGGAAACACAACATGGAATTTCCATTTACCAAAAATTTTCACATAACCATTTTAGGGATTTTACTATCCTTCATTTTTAATTTACATTTCATCACAACTACAAACTTTACCCCTATAAATATAAGCTAATAAGAGTTTAATAAGTAAACTATCAACATAAGCCCACTTAGGAGCTAAGGTATGAAAATTTATCACATACTTTTACTAGCCAACTATTATCACTTTTAGGCATGCGACAAGACTTTCCTTGCTCAAAGATTTTAACGTCACTTCCAACTTGCTTTAGTTATATCAATAATTTTAACAAGGACAAAAACAATGGTAATGGTTAATATATCAATGCCGATCTAAGAGTAAAAGAAAAAGCAAAAAAGGATAAGAACTTACACAATGTGAATAACATGAAGAAAGTCAAATTTAAAAAGTTAAAAAATTAATATATTTAACTTATATGGAAACCAATGGAAGATTTCATTACTCTCGTATAGATTCCACTATTTATAATGTTCAGCACATTCTATGACTAAAAAATCGAGTCGTGGCATAAGCGCACTTGCCAATAAAGAAGTGATGCAAGGGTGATAGTTGGATGTCAGTAGTACGGTCCAGTGCTGGTTAGACCATAGGCTGTAAGCCCCCCGTACGAACGGAAAAGCAAGGAAAAGCACCAGTCACGAGGTCTGTTTCCCAGAATGCTCCCTTTTTTTTTAATTTTTAATTTTCCTGCCTGGCCTCCGCGTCTGAGTTGAGCTTTAAAATAGAAGGAAGAACAGAACATGTTACACGCTTCCCAGGCGAGGGCTGTGACTTAAGCAGAAGGGTGAAAAAAAAAAAAAGACGGGAAGCTCTTCCAAAGCCTGTATGGGTGATGACAATTAGATTTTCAATTTGGTTTTTCGTCCTTTTTTCTTTCTAATTGGGGCCAATAGTCGAGTGGCAAATTATTGAATTTCAGTTCTTTTTTTCAACTTCTAAATGAACATGCTTGAGGGGAATTTCCTTGCTTAATGGTAAGCCAGCCCTGACCAGTAAGTCTAACTTGTTAGGGATGTGATTCTCTCCACCCCTTTCCGTGTGTAAGTTAATATGTACTCATAGCACCTATAGTTCATAAGATCTTTGAGGTTGATTTTATTTTTCCTGATTTTCGATATGGCGCCTATAATTTTATATAGAACAAAAATATGTGAGCTACGACACAGAGGAAGATGATATAGTAATGCTATGAAAGTTGTTCATCGGTTAGTTTTGACATGCAGAATTTTAATTCAAACTAAACTTTTGTTTAACCTAGCTATTTATTTGATAGAAAAAGATTAAATACTTCATTTTTTAAATGATCATAAATTTCTACACGATGTGTCATTAGGTTTTCCTTAATGACGCATGAATATGAGACTTAGGAGATTTATGTTTTTTAATTTCTTAACCACGTGAGCAAGCCATCATACATTACATAGAGAAATACTATAAACTCTAAAACTGTGTTTGAATAAATATTTGTGGATGTGTAGAACAATTATTTCAAATCACAAAAAATTGTTGGGGTTTCTAGTGATTGTGTGTTTGCTTTGATGCTGCTTATAGTAATATAATCCTAAATTTTCACTTGTAACTCACAAAATTAGTAAATATAATCCTAATATCAAAACATTGAAGACATCATATCCTTGTTAATATTTTGAAAAACAAAAGGGTTTGCCTGTAAAGAGATCTTGTGTGCTCACTAGTTCTTATTGCTATAATGAACTTCCTTTTATTATCTTTCATTATTTTCTGACACCATTTGGATATACTAACAGATTAAACATGAACTTACCAATTGAGGTAACTTGTAAGTTACCTCAATTGTTCCCGAAGTTTTTGATGGAAATAACTTTAGAGATTGGAGTTTTCGGATGAAGTGTTATTTGATGGATGGAGTCTTTTGGACATCGTTGAACCAATTACTGATGATGAAGTTGCTTTGGATTCGAGCGACAATATCAGGGCTTTAGCGGCAATAAGGGAATATTGTAGTGCGAGTGTGTTGTCTGAGATTGCGGGGACCAGTTCGGCGAAAGCTCCTTGGGATACCTTAGAAGAAAGGTATGACGGGCAAAGTGGGGCTGACGCTGATGGAGAAGAAAATGATGCTGATGTTGATGGAGGTGATGGAGGTCGTAGAGATCTTCGAGATCATCTTCGAGGTCTTTTCACTTTACTGGCTGATGCTGTTGGAGGTCATGGAGGACTTTCCCCTTTTCTAGGAAATAACGCTGACGGAGGTCTTTTCTCTTTTCTAGCTCTCTTTTTGAACAATGGATACACATGCTTAAAACATGTTATTGCTATTAGTGTTTGCCATGGAATAAAAATTAATTCGTAAATAAATACTGTTGACTCACAATATTAAAAAAAAAAGAGACAAGAAAATAGTTGGAGGAAATAATTATTGTACAATTACTCGCCGGATTAGCAAATATGTAAAATTCATTTTGTCGTGGATTAGCTTTTACATTGTCTTTCATAACACTAAAATTGAAAGAAGATATTTAATTTAAACTAAATTATACATGCATAGGAATTTATATGCATCAACTAAAAGGGTTTGTAGCTCAAGTAAAAGAAAATCATGTATATAAGTTGAATAAGTCTCTATATGGCTTAAAACAATCACTTCAACAATGGCATAAGTGGTTTGACATCTTTATGATTAATCATAAATATTGCAGAAGCAATTATAGTCGTGTATATTATAAGAAGCTTGCATATGGTTTGTATATATATCTCCTATTATAAGTAACGATATGTTGATTGCAACTAAGAATGTCAAAAATTGACAAATTGAAAGGTCAGTTAATGATGAGGTTAAGACAAAAGATTCAGGTGCAACAAAGAAAATCTTAGGCATGGAGATTATATAAGACAAATCCAAAAGCATGATGTATATTTGTCACAAAAGAAATACACTGAGAAGGTGCTTGAACATTTCAATATAAGTCGCTACAAACTTGTAAGAACTCCCTTTGCTACACATTTTAAACTTTTTGCAAAACTATCCCTTGAAACTGAAGAAGAGGTGGAACATATGTCACATGTTCCATATGCTAGTACTATTGGAGCATTATGTATGCCATGGTATGTACTAGGCCAAACATTTCTTATGTTGTATGGTGAGTAAATATATAGATCATCATGGAACAACTCATTGGTTAGCTAAAGTGTATTTTTCGTTATCTCAAAGGTACAACAAATGTTGGATTAATATATAAAAAATTGCAAGAGGACTTGTGTTACTAGCTATGTTGATTCAAATTATGTGAGTGATTTAGATCCAAGAGACTCTTTAACATAATATTTCTTTACACTTTTGGGAGATGCTATCAATTGGAAGGTATCGTTACAGTCTATAGTTGTATTATCTACTATTGACACAAAATATAAGGTTGTAGCAAAAGGCATAAAAGAAGCCATATGGCTAAAAGGTTTTGTTAGTAGTCTTGATTTGAAGCAATATTCTTATGGTGAATTGTGATAGTCAAAGTACTATTCATTTAACTAAAAATCAAGGGCATAAGAAAATCAAATACATAGATGTCAAATATTACTTCATCCGTGAAATTGTGTCTCAAAGGATCATAATAGTAAAAAGGATTGCTACGTTAAATAATCTTACAGACATGTTGACAAAACATATTCATATCTTCAAGTTCAATGAATGTTTAGGCTTAATTGGTGTTCAAGGAATATAAGGTGATGAGTCCCTTTTAAGGGCTGAGAAAAAAAAAAAAAAAAAACAAAAGATGTTGCTTTACCAAATGAGTCGTGACAAAAGCTTGTCAAGGTGGAGATTGTTGAAAATCTGACTCACTTCTGTTGAGTTTTCACTTGCACGGTTAAGCTTGCAAGATCCTTTGTAAGCAATTAATTACAAAGGACAAAAGCTACCACAAATTTGGGATCAAACACATTAATCATTACTCGGAAGCTCGGAAAAGGAACCTGGCGTGCTGTTTTTTAAATTTTTCCTAGCGATTGTTGCTTTAAAAAAGGTTTTAATTAATAAAGTTTGAAGCTTAACCGTGCAGAGGTTGACACCCTCTGCTCCTTTTGTTAATGTACATCCCCAGGGAACCACTACTAGAAGAAACAGAGTCGAGTCGAGGGACATCTAGACTCACTGGATATAAATCTATCTCATTAAGTAACAAAATTCTCTACAAGGCAAAAGATAAGTTCATAGAATTTTCTTTACATTTTGGATACACAGTATTGCATATTTTATCATGCACGAAACGTAGGGTATCCTTTTAATGTTGGCATATGCATACAATCAAAACATTTTATCAAGTAATTTCACAATTTCAACATCTAAAATCTTTTGTGTTAACATTTTTGACACCCATAAGAACTTCATGAACAACGGTTCCGATGGTTATTTGGTAAAATTTTACATACAAGTAAATATGTTGAACAAACAATACAATAATCAAAATAAGTATCATTCCATAAAGATTGAAGATTACTAACTTGACTAATTACTAATAATGAATTAAGCTTACAATTTATCTAGTGAATCATTGTCATCAAAGATGTTCTAAAGTAATATTATACTAAAATAGCTAAATGGGTGAAGTTAAGGTGACAAATATGTTAGAACTTTTGATTTCACCGTAATTATTAAATATGAATTTTAATGATTTAATGCCTACCAAAACAATAACAACTAAGTTTCCTAATTATTTATTATTTTATATCTAGGTATAACAAACTTACTTAATTTATTATATTTTTATATGTGAATTAAAAAAATTAAGTACATTAAGATTTATAAATATTTTAATTTTATATCGAAAGCTATACAAATGATATAGCATATGTCTATCCTATTAATTTATAGTTGTACTTTATAAGAGACAATTGCATATCATTTCTGGTTTCATCAATTAAGTAATGATTAATACTTAAAGACATTGAATAGGATATTTTGCATAACATGTAAACCATGAAATTCATATTGTCATAATCAAGTTACATCCTAGTTCATCAACACAATCTTAAAATAAACAACAACAATGCTACAAGTTAAGCAAAACATCTTAAATTAAGAAAAACTAGCTTCATATGAATATAAATATAATTGTAAAAATACTGATCATATATTATCTAAAGTGGTCAAAATAACTTTATAAAAAATTGAATTATTAGTGGTTGGGTAGGAATTTGGAAGATACAAAGGGTTGTTTTGGATCAATCACATGTAAGTTTTGGCTTCGTTCCCCTGATGGTTTTTCGGTATTGGAGGAATTTTGATGATTTTGGGCATTTTGGCTTCTGCAGCCATGGTTTTTCAGAACCTGAAAAATATTCATCATTATCAAATGAAAGGATTCAAATTCATTCTCCTGAATTCAATTTTTTAATTTTGTGGAAAATTTTATTAAACAAAAGAGAGAGAGAGAGAAGAAGAAGAAGAAATAAACATGTTGTAATACAAATGAAGATGAATTTTTTTCTCCAGAAGAAAAAAATAAGAGGCACTTGGATGTTTGCCACCGACACCTCCAAACGAAGTAGCTCTATTGTGATTAAGCCCGAGACACGCGGCATCGGCTTCTATTATGGCTACAGACACAGAAAGGGCCCATTATTTGGCTCCATTTGATGTTGATGGGTCCACACGGGTCGTATTATTCAACAAGATAAACGTGTAGACACGTGGGCCCCTTTATATTCTCTTTCACGCGTGAAGGTGAGATGAACCTGGCCCAAAGCAAAACCTGGTTTTTCCGTAATTTGGGTTGACGTTGAATGAATTACCTACGTGATTTTCACGGAACTCTTCATCTTTCGAAGGTTTTTTTCAGAAAACATGATAGCGAATTTCCTCACACTCACGTGCATTGTGCTTACTGGATGACTCTTCATCTTTTGGAATTAAGTGGAGCTACAAATTTTTACCACCCAATTTGCCTTGTCGGTACTAAACGACTATTGCTCACAATTCGTTGTTCCAAGTCTAACGAGAGCATTTTTTTCATTTTTAAAAGCTTTGGAAATTTCCTTCCACTCACTTAAATTAAAGTGAGGTTACTAATAGACTCAGTCACGTTTCCTGTGCAAGTCTAGCGAGCGCACTTTTCACTGAAAGCTTTCCGGGTAAACATCTTGTCAATTTGTTTCCACTTTTGTCATGCCTAGCAACCTTTTGGTCGGGAATAGCTGTCCTGCAGTCTTCCACCAATTGGATACCGATTGTCGGGGAGGTCAGTCTTGCTCCGTGAAGCACGCAAATTATAGCTTTATTAAGCTTGCTAAACTCCGTGGATCAGCACACTAACACTCACCAAATTAGTACACAACACACATAACTCGAATCAAAGTGACACAAAAACACCAAATTATAATAAAAAACACACATATAAACCTTTAAGGAAATACAACATCAAATTTCTCTTTATCAAAAGTTTTCACATAACCATTTTAAGGATTTTACTATCCTTCATTTTTAAATTATATTTCGTCACAATTACAAACTTAACCCCTACATGTACAAGCTAATAAGAGTTTAATAAATAAACTATCAACATGAGCCCACCTAAGAGCTAAGAATCAAACAATTTATCACATACTTTTATTAGCCAACTATTATCACTTTTAGACTTGCGACAAGACTTTCCTTGCTCAAAGATTTTCACGTCACTTCCAACTTGCTTTAGTCATATCAATAACTTTAACAAGGACAAAAACAATGGTAATGGTTAACATATCGATGCCGATCTAATAGTAAAAGAAAAGGCCAAAAAAGGATAAGAACTTACACAATGTGAATACCATGACGAAAGTCAAATTTAAAAAGTTGAAAAATTAATATATTTAACGAAACCAATGGAAGATTTCATTACTCTCATGTAGATCCCACTAATTATAATGCTCAGCACATTTTATGACTAAAAAATCGAGCCGTGGTCTAAGCGCACTTACCAAGAAAAAAGTGATGCAAAGGACGTCGGTGTCAATAGTGGGATGTCAGTAGTACGGTCGAGTGCTGGTTAGGCTGTAAGTGCCCAGTACGAACGGAAAAGCAAGGAAAAGCACCAGTCACGAGGTCTGTTTCCCATAATGTCCTTTTTATTTTTTATTTTTTTTAATTTTCCTGCCTGGCCTCCGCGTCTGAGTTGAGCTTTTAAAATAGAAGGAAGAACAGAACATGTTACACGCTTCCCAGGCGAGGGCTGTGCTTTATCGGAGGACGAGGGCTGTGACTTAAGCAGAAGGGAAACAAAAAAAAAGACGGGAAGCTCTTCCAAAGCCTGTATGGGTGATGACAATTAGACTTTCAATTTGGTTTTTTGTCCTTTTTTCTTTCTAATTGGGGCCAATAGTCGAGTGGCAAATTATTGAATTTCAGTTCTTTTTTTCAACTTCTAAACGAACATGCTTGAGGGGAATTTCCTTGCTTAATGGTAAGCTAGCCCTGACCAGTGAGTCTAACTTGTTAGGGATGTGATTCTCTCCACCCCCTTTCCGTGTTTGTAAGTTAATATGTACTCATAGCACCTATAGTTCATAAGATCTTTGAGGTTGATTTTATTTTTCCTGATTTTCGAAGCACCTATGGTTTTATGTAGAAGAAAAATATGTGAGCTCCGATACAAAGGAGGGAGATGATATAGTAATGCCATGAAAATTGTTTATCGGTTAGTTTTGACATGCAGAATTTCAATTCAAACTAAACTTTTATTTGATAGAAAAATATTAAATACCTCATTTTTAAATGATCATAAATTTCTACACGATGTATTATTAGGTCTTCCTTAATGACGCATGAATATGAGACTTAGGAGATTTATGTTTTTTAATTTCTTAAATAAGTGAGGAAGCCATCATACATTACGAAGAGAAATGCTGTAAACCCTAAAATTGTGTTTGAATAAATATTTGTGGATGTGTAGAACAATTATTTCAAATCACAAAAAATTGTTGGGGTTTCTAGTGATTGTGTGTTTGCTTTGATGCTGCTTATTATAACATAATCCTAAATTCTCACTTGTAACTCACAAAATTAGTAAATATAATCCTAATATCAAAACATTGAAGACATCATATCCTTGTTAATATTTTGAAAAACAAAAGGGTTTGCCTATAAAGAGATCTTGTGTGCTCACTAGTTCTTATTGCTATAATGAACTTCCTTTTATTATCTTTCATTGTTTTTCTGACACCATTTGGATATACTAACAGATTAAACATGAACTCAAGATCTTTTGAACTCCAGACCTTATTTGTTCCCGACGTTTTTGATGGAAATAACTTTAGAGATTGGAGTTTTCGGATGAAGTGTTATTTGATGGATCGAGGTCTTTTGGACATCGTTGAACCAATTACTGATGATGAAGTTGCTTTGGATTCGAGCGACAATATCAGGGCTTTAGAGACAATAAGGGAATATTGTAGTGCGAGTGTATTGTCTGAGATTGCGGGGACCAGTTCGGCGAAAGCTCTTTGGGATACATTAGAAGAAAGGTATGACAGGCAAAGTGACCCTGACGCTGACGCTGATGCTGCTGCTGATGGAGAAGAAAATGACGCTGCTGCTGATGCACAAGAAAATGGCGCTAATGGAGAAGAAAATGAAGCTGATGTTGATGGAGGTCGTGGAGGTCTTAGAGGTCGTGGAGATCTTCGAGATCTTTTCACTTTACTAGCTGATGCTGTTGGAGGTCGTGGAGGACTTTCCCCTTTTCTAGAAAACGACGCTGACGGAGGTCTTTTCTCTTTTCTAGCTCTCTTTTTGAACAATGGACACACATGCTTAAAACATGTTATTGCTATTAGTGTTTGCCATGGAATAAAAATTAATTCGTAAATAAATACTGTTGACTCGCAATATTAAAAAAAAAAAAGAGACAAGAAAAAAGTTGGAGAAAATAATAATTGTATAATTGCTCCCCAAGATTAGTAAATATGTGAAAACTCATTTATTTGACAAAAATTTGCAGAGACGGGCGGTGACAATCTCGAGTACATCGACTTACTTAAGCATGTGCAACTTGGAGATTGGGACGCCACATACAATTTCCTGAAGGGACATCCTAGGGCAGTAAACGCAAAGATCATGTTTTGGGGCAAGACAGCTCTGAGCTATGCTGTGCTTCCGGGATATGAGCATATCGCGGAGAAGTTGGTGCAGCTGATGTCCAAAAGGGACTTGGGAATACATGGTACTGCTGATGGTTTAATAGCTCTGGCTGAGACAGCTGTAGTTGGCAACTACCATCTGGCAAAGTGCATGGTCAGAAAGAACAGGAACCTGGTCAGCATTCGGGCCAAGGATGGACGCATCCCGGTTGTTATCGCCTTTCAGTTCGGGCATAAAAAGTTGGCTCGCTATCTCTATAAAAGCACTCCTCAGGAACAATTTACGCCACCCCAAGGTCGATATGGTGCTACATTTTTAACAGAGGCTATATATAACGAGATTTTAGGCAAGAAACACTCCTTTAACTAGCAATGGGCAATTATTTTGGATGATCTGATAACTTTCAGATATAAGATTCTCTCTTTTCATTGTTTTTCATACGCTGCTATGACAGATGTTGCTTGGGACTTAGTAAAGCGTCATCCAACGTTGGCTCTTACTCGAGACATGCATGGGCTCTCTCCATTGTATGCGTTGGCCTCCATGCCGAGTGCATTCTCGAGCCCAAATCGGCTTGTGTTCTGGAAAAGATGGATTTACTCTTGTAAGTATCCCTCTCTTTCTGCTGTCCATTCAATCTTTACGGTTTATAAGCACAACAACTCTATAGAATTTTTACATGAATGACTCCAAATACTAAAGTTATTAGGCAAACAAACTGAACGAAATGTTATTAAAAATGTCTTGGAGAATTTATTGTGTATGATGATGCTCTGACGCATCTTCAACCCACTTGTCTGTATCTATTTATTTTCTCTTAGAATGCCACAATATAATCTAAGATGATGCTAAGTTCATGATATTTAAGTTTTTCATAATGATATGTTTTTAATTATCTAGACAATTTAAAGTTTTATTTATTCATTTAGTTTTTGTGTATTTCCTAGAATAAAATTTATATGTAAGGTTTGATAATGATACTACAATATTCTAACATACCATAATTTTTTTGGCTGAAAGTTATCCACATTGATGATACTGATCTGGACATTCAAAGTCATCAAGAGCAAACTAACATATCTGGTATGTTTTTACATATCCGTTTATTTTCTCCTAGAATGCCACAATATAATCTAAGATGAAGACAAATTCATGATATTTAAGTTTTTCATAATGATATGTTGTTAATTATCTAGACAATTTGAAGTTTTATTTATTCATTTAGTTTTTGTGTATTTTCTAGAATAAAATTTATATGTAAGGTTTGCTAATGATACTACAAAATTCTTACATACCATAATTTTTTTGGTTGAAAGTTATCCACATTGATGATACTGACCCGGACATTCAAAGCCATCAAGAGCAAACTAACATATCTGGTATGTTTTTGCATATCCGTTTATTTTCTCTTAGAATGCCACAGTATAATCTAAGATGACGCTAAGTTCATGATATTTAAGTTTTTCATAATGATATGTTTTAATTATCTAGAAAATTTGAAGTTTTATTTATTCAGTTAGTTTTTGTTTATTTCTTGAAATAAAATTTATACGTAAGGTTTGCTAATGATACTACAAAATTCTTACATACCATAATTTTTTTGGCTGAAAGTTATCCGCGTTGATGATACTCATCCGAACATTCAAAACCATCAAAAGCAAACTAATGTATCTGGTATGTTTTTGTATATCTGTTTATTTTCTCTTAGAATGCTGCAACAGAATCTAAGATGAAGCAAATTTCATGATATTTAAGTTTTTCATAATGATATGTTGTTAATTATCTAGACAATTTGAAGTTTTATTTATTCATTTAGTTTTTGTGTATTTCCTAGAATAAAATTTCTATGTAAGGTTTGCTAATGATACTATGAAATTCTTACATACCATAATTTTTTGGCGGAAAGTTATTCCCACTGAATCACCCGGTACCATTGATGAGACTCGTGTGGACATTCAAAGCCATCAAGAGCAAATTGTATGTTTTTTCATCTCGTTTCTCTTCCTAAAGTTCGCATATGACAGCCGAGAATCATAATTTTGTGAAGTACACTTTTTATCTTGTGATAAAATAACAAAGCCATGAACTTTTTCTTCATGGAGATCGTAACCGAAGAACTACTTTTTGTATTTTGTACCAGAAACATCGAGCTAGAAATGACTTGGTGCGCTATAGATAGTTCGCTTAAGTGAATTGTAGGTACACATAAAGAGTAGGATAAACAAGAAACAAACAAATGAAGGAGGAAAAAGAAGATTAATAATGATCTGGTAGATAGCGTAATTAAAAGATCCGAAATGTCCCTACACTTTCCCTGGCGACTATAGGTAGTGGAATTGATAGGACCATGCAGAAAATGTGAAATATGTACTACTAGGAATGTAAATTCTTCCTCAGACTTAGTTTTTGCAATAATTTTCTAATGCGGATAAATGCCATTTTTCATTTGCAGCGCCAAGGCTTATGCAGCAACTGGTTTCAAATGTCCTGAAACTCTTGGGTATATTACATCCTCAATTAATCTCATTTGTGGGACTAAATCTTTGAACTTCTTTGTGCTTCTTTCTGTTTTGCTTTCCTTTTTATTTATAGTTTCATCTGGTTAAATGGGTGTTACTTCTGCATTTGGGAAGGACTCGAGCATTAACATGAAATGAAGTTGGTCCATATCCAGTCCCGGAAACTTCGGCATCGCATGAGCGAACAGATATTAATTTCAGGTGAAAAAGAGAGGTCTACTGGTATGGTTATCGAAGCCTTCATCCGTGCTATCCAAGAAGGGAATTTTGACTTTGTTTATGAAATGGGGAAAACAAATCGAGATCTCATTTGGGGCGGTGATGGTCACGGAGGCATATTTCATTGTGCAGTCCTTTATCGTCAAGCTAAAATCTTTAGCCTTATATATGGGCTTGCTCCCAAGAATGTGTTGTCAGATATTTCAGACTCCCATGGCAATAAACTGTTACATATGGCAGCGATTATAGATCCTTGCGCTCGGCTTAATAGTATCGCAGGTGCACCACTGCAGATGCAAAGAGAATTGCAATGGTTTGAGGTGATCCCTCCCCCTTTATGTTTCTCCAGTATACTGGCACTAATAGCTATGGTGTTCCAAATTCTTGAGATTTAGAGAAAAAAGGATACTAACAAAAATTGCAGAGATAAAATGGGGAGAGAAGTTAACAACTTCTTCTCCCTTTTTTTTTTTTTTTTTCCTTCTTATCTTAATTTTAAGAGAAGGCAAACTCAGTCCATTCCTTCCACGCGGTAGTTTTGTTTCAAATGATTTCAAAAGTTATGCATATCTATTCTGGATTTACAAGGCTACGCTTAATTGCAGTTTCTAGTTTTCTTTCCTTTTCTCCAGGGCCGCCCCCTGGAGATTCTTCCATTTTCCGCTTTATTTAGCCTAAATAACCTGTAAGGTAGGTATGAGAATTACCTCTAGCTAGCTACATGGATCATTTAGATTCTTTTTCCAAGTCGTGTAAAGTATCAAAATAAAGAAATAAAATTTTATTGAAAATTTGTTAAAGTTTAATGTTGAAACATCGATCGGAGGGTTCGAGGGTAAGGAATCATCATTCTTTGACCAATATGTGTTTGCAAATGTCCTTCGGGTGCTCTT
The DNA here is from genome assembly GCA_028551485.1 of Casuarina cunninghamiana. Classification (NCBI taxonomy): domain Eukaryota; kingdom Viridiplantae; phylum Streptophyta; class Magnoliopsida; order Fagales; family Casuarinaceae; genus Casuarina; species Casuarina cunninghamiana. The sequence goes on along the minus strand of CM052366.1, from coordinate 5,680,155 downwards.
CTTCCTTAAAACTTGTTTAACAAATGCAGGAGGTGGAAAGCATTGTCCTTCCCAAAATTGCGGAAGCTCGAAACACAGAAGGTTTGACTGCCAGAGAATTGTTTACGAAGAATCACTCCAGCCTAGTGGAAAAGGGAGAGAAGTGGATGAAGGATTCAGCAACTTGTTCTAGTGTGGTATGCGGAATCATTCTCACCATCACGGTTGGTGCAGCCTATATTGTTCTAGGTGGTGAAGACCAAGACAAAGGCTTGCCAGATTTTTTTCATAAAAGATTGTTCAAACCTTTCATAGTATCTGATGCCATATCATTCTTTTCCTCTTTATGTTCACTAATAACCTTCTCTGGGATCCTAACATCACGTTATGCAGAAAGTGATTTTCTCAAATCCCTGCCCACTAAGATGATAGTGGGACTCTCCACTCTTCTCATTTCTATTGCAGCCATGATGATAGCCTTCACCACTTCTCTCATTCTTTTGCTACATGAAGAATCGTGGATTACCATTCCCGTCATTTGTTTGGCTGGCATCCCAGTCATTTTATTCATATCGTGGCATTTACCCCTTCTTGTTGAAATGGTCAATTCAACTTATGGACCAAGTATTTTTGACAGGAAAATGGAGCGTTGGTTTTAATTTCATTTTGTAATATGATGTATTATTGGCTAGAATTGTTTCGGTTTGTAAGATGATGACTGATGAAGCTTCGGCTGCCTTACATTGCGTGTTTTGTATAATTATGGTTTGAATATTAGTGTGGTTTCCATATATTGTAGAATGTTTATTAGTATGGTCTCCAACTGTTATGCGATTCACATGGAGAAAACAGGTTAGGTGACGGCAATGAAGGAGGATATGCATCAATTGGTGTTTTGCCAAATTAGGTGAAATCCAAACTATGCAAATAAAGAGATGGGCCTTTTGCTCACAAGTGATGAGTTTTTCCACTTAATATCTTAAAATTTTGGAATGAATTCTAACACTCTATTACAAAGTATTTACATAGACATAAAAACAAGTGCATCATATTCCCATATTTATAAGAATTTGTACTATTAATTTACATGATCATATGTAGCACAATTTATGACTAGAAAGTTGAGTCTTGCTCCAAGCGCCTTTGTGTGGATGTTGTTGGGCAATGTTAGACATTCTCGACTTCAAAAGCTAGTTTATAAGGTAAGGTTTTTCCTCATACTTATAAATTGACTACCAACTCCTTCCACGACTAATGTGGAATACGCCCCACCAATTTTCCGTATCATACATTAGATCTTGAGTAAAACAATCATTCATCCATCTTCTTTCGAAACTCATTGGCTAACCTTAATTATAATACCAGTGTTGGATGGTATAACTCAACAACATCCGCGCTTGTAGCAGGACTCCACTGTATAGTTGTAAATTGCGCTGGACATGATAAGGTAAATTAATAGTACAAATTCTTATAAATATTGGAATCTAAATGAGAAATGCATCACTATATCATTCCGCAGGCTTCACAATGCTTTTGATTGTATATTGGTTCCCAGATTTTTCTGTACTTAGAAATTTGTTCTCGGAAACGTCAAGGTCTATAGTCCCAAGATAGTTGTACTGCAAATGCCTGCACTTCCATTATAGTTGGAAACGGTGTCCAAGAGGCTCCTACTTTACTTTCACGTACCGTCGCTGCCAAAAGTTACATGATCGCGGTCCTGTGTCTTGCTTAAACCCCTATTATCTACGTGAAGGCTCTGGAGAGGAGCTAGGGTTTAGTGCAACCATGGAAGCCATGGACGGACATGGCGACAACCTGTGCCATTCGATTCTCTCTCGCTTCAGAAACTCTACCGACGACGACCACCAGCACCTCTGTACGGTGGTGGGCTCCATGTCCTAGAAGCTCAAAGACCAGAACCTCCCTTCCACCCCGGTCGCCTACTTTGGCGCCACTTCCTCTTCCCTCGACCGCCTTGCCTTCGACCCCGACCAAGCCGTTCATGTCGTTCAATCCCTTGTTACCATCCTCCACATTGTCCTTCCTAGAATGCCGCCCGCAATTCTCCACAAGAAGGCCGAGTTCTTGTTAGACCTATTGCTTCGGGTTCTTTGGTCCCTATCTCTGTCAGTCGGCGCCACAACATCAGGAATGAAGTGCATTTCGCATTTGTTGATCGTCCGAGACGCATCCAACTGGACCGAAATGTCTCAGCTTTTCTTCTGAGCTTCCTCACGGACTCTCGCCCTAAGGTGACATATAAAATCGTAATTTGATCTCGTGGTTTGGCATATTGTATGGAAAAAAAAATTTCGGTAAAATGTGATTTCTTAGTATATGCTGTAGAAGAAAATTAAATGGGATGTTTTTCTTATGTGAAAATTTTTGTATCCCATCTAAGATTTCATCAAGGGGTTAGGATGTTTAATATCTAATGCGGACGCCTATGGACAGTAGTGATGAGGGCTTTAGCGAAGTGCAACTCAGTTGACACTGGTTTGTATAATCTTTTGGACCTGTTACAACATATCTTGACTAAGTCTCGACGGGGATTAAAGATTTACACAAAGGGTATGTCATGTGAGAATGCAATTGATCTATTGCAGTGCTTCTTTTCTATTAGTTTGGTCTATCATGCTTGCTGTTTGGTTTAACCCTTGAAGCTGTATGCTACTCTGTTTTTGACCTGTAGGTAAGAAGACAATCACATCTTTGTCTTCGAGATGCCTTATCAAGATTTAAAGAGACGTTGCTGCTGCCACCAGCAAGTGAAGGGATTACAAAAATATTTGAAAGGTCTCTTCTACTTGCAGGTGGATCAAACACAAATGCTACTGAAGGATCTAAAGGAGCTTAGGAGGTCCTTTATGTTTTGGGTGCTTTGAAAGAATGCCTTCCTCTTATGTCAATGAAGTACTTGTTAGGAATTTGTAATATTTAGTGAAGGTGAAATGACCTTCTTAACCCCAGGGATATTTGGATTATAATAGGTGAAGAATGGCAATATTGTAATTACTCTTCTTAGGTCATTTTAAGAGTGAGGAGCAGGAGAGAGAAGTTAGAGTTTGAGCGTGAGATTGCATAGAGAGAGTGAGACCGCGCAGCAGCGGGTGCTGCTGCTGCGCGGGTACTGTAGCAATCCGGTCAGCTCCTCCGACAGTGAGCTTGTAGCTTGTAATACTCCATATTGTTCCTAATGAGAAGGAAAATGGGCCGGCAACAGTGACAGTGGACGTAGGCATGCTTTGGCCGAACCACTCTAAAATATGGTGTCCTCTTGTGTGTGCCTAGATCTATATTTCCACATGAAATCGTGTGATGATGGTTCTTGTTGGTGTACTTGATCGGATCCTAACTCCTTGAGCTTTTAACAAGAACCTAACAATACCCAACCAGCATCCTCAAGTACTTCAAAACTCTACTGGAACTGCAGCAACCCCTGGTCACAAGGCGCATAACGGATAGTTTGTATTTACTTCTTGTTCCGGCATTAGATGTTTCCCCTGAGGCATTGCTTGATTTATTAAGCTCAATAGCTCTGTCTGTCTCCACAAATGAGATATCTGCGGATACCATGACCTTTTGCTACTCACTTGCTTGGTGTTGGAATGGCTAAAATTTACTCACTTGATAGGAAATTATGCGTGATAAAGCTACCTGTTGTATTCAACGCACTCAAAGGTTTGTTTTCTTTTAGAGATTTTATTGTTAACTCTTCTGGCGTTAGAGAAGCTTTCTCCAAGTTTGCTCTTGTATTAGTTTTAACCATCTGCCAGACGAAACTATTAATGCACTTGTATATTTCCCTCTCTGATATTTTCAGATATTTTGGCATCTAAACATGAGGAGGCCATACATGCGGCCGTGAGTGCATTGAAGAGCTTGATAAACGTATGCATTGATGAAAGCTTGATCAAACAAGGTGTGGAACAAATTATTATGAATGAACGGAGGTCTGCGCCTACAATCATTGAAAAACTATGTGCAACTGTTGAAAGCTTAAGGATTAGTAATCCTTTTTAGAAATCGAATGGATTCGATCTTATCTTATACATACGCGAGGAAGGTAATAAAAAAGGGAAAGAAGACGAGTTCTTCTTTCTTTTATAACTTAGGAGCCGTGCGAGATGAAAGTCTCATGCACGGTTTTGAATGAGAGAAAAAAGTGAGGAATCCTCTTTTCGACTCTGACTCTCCCACTCCAGTCGTTGCTTTTCTTTCTGTTACTTCGAAAGTAGACTTGATTATCATTATGCTGCTATCTGGGACATGGCATTTCAAGTTGTTTCAACAATTTTTGATAAATTAGGTATTGCTAAGGCGCTGTTTCTAACTTTTGCTCTTCTGTTTATTTCAACATTTCCATTCTATTCCTAGCTGTTTCTATCAGAAATGTTCCATGTATGGAAGATCAAGCCATCTGATGTTATATGTAGGATTGATCGTCCTCATTGTTTTATCATATAGTTTGTGTCTTTCTACGATCACATCTTCGACCATGTTCTGTGACTATTTTTATATTCTTGGGTGTAACTTTATAATGTTATCACAACTCGTCTTACAGGGGGTTCTTCTTCTTATCTCTTAAGGGGGATTCTTAGCAGCTTGGCCGACATGCAGAAGCTGCCTGAGGAAGATTTTGCTTTCAGAAAACAGGTTCTTGGTATTTTTCAAGTCATAAGTGTTGTTGCTTTGAATTCTAGTTTTTAATGAAGCTTTACTGTCATAATTTTGATTTAACCCAATACAAATGTTTCTTGTTGTCATTTTAGATAAGGGTAGAATCCATCATTCTCATGGTACAGCTAACAGTTCATTCTTTTTGGAGTTCTTTTTGTTTTTCCTATCATTATGCTTTTGCTTGATCTCTATTTTTGTTGGTGATTATTGTGAACATATCCTATATCCTTCGTCCTTTCATTTCCAGGGTCTGTTTTACCAGGTTTACTGCATTATTGTGAACTATCTCGGATTGTGAACTATCTCGGCCAATATGGCAAAAATGTAGAGTCTTGGTGTTTGTTTTTGAACTCTTAGAGGGGTTTATGCAAGCTGAAACTGGTTGAGGGATCGATTGCAATAACTGACTGATAGTTGCAAAGAGCAACTGATTTTGTTAACGATTTTTGTTACCTGCGGGATTTTTCTTATTATTTGTTGACTAACATGCACGGCGTTGCTTCCAGTGAAAATAAAATAATTAATTGTTAGGTCGTTTGGGCCTGCGGGATTTTTCTTATTATTTGTTGACTAACATGCACGGCGTTGCTTCCAGTGAAAATAAAATAATTAAGTGTTAGGTCGTTTGGGCCTGCCGTGATTTATGCATACCATCCATTTTGAAGAATCTAAGCATAGCACTCACTGTTAACGGCAATTTACATTTGTTTGGTGGAAATTGAGCTGATATTATGCCTTTCTTTGCAAAAAATAATGTGGTGGCACCCCAGTTACTGGTTTTATCTGCCAGTATTCAGCTTGCGCCATGCATTGACACACTGATTCATCAACATGCAGCTCCAGGAATGCCTTGGATCAGCTCCTCGTGCATTAGAACCAGAAATTTTTTTGGGTCTCCTACCTCTCAATTTGGAGGCAGATGACCTATCTGTGGCAAATGTTTGGCTCTTTCCAATTTTGAAGCACTATACTTTGGGTGCCCATTTGAGCTTCTTCACAGATTCAATTTTGAGTATAATTAGACAGCTAAAGCAGAAATCTCAAAAGGTTCGAAACCTCTTGACCAATTAGATACGATCTTTCTATCTGACCTTTTATGAATGCTATTGTAATCACTTCTTGTTTTTGGCAGCTTGAGCTACAAGGACGGGTTGTTTCATCAAGGACCGCAAATGCATTTGTATATGCTTTGTGGTCTTTATTTCCTTCATTTTGCAACTATCCTTTGGATACTCCTGAAAGCTTCAAGGATCTAGAGAGAGTTTTATATAGTGCCCTTAATGAAGAACCTGATATTCGTGGAGTAATATGCTCTGGTTTACAAATTCTTATTCAACAAAACAAAAAAATTTTTAAGGGGAAAAGTGAGATGCTTGACGCTGAGGGGGTTGCCAGACAACGAGCGGTGGCTCATTACACTACAGAGGTAGCACCAGATAATATGAGTGTGTCATTATTAACCGTTTTGTCAGGTGTCCTCCTACAATCTGAAAAGGATGACAGTGGTTCTCTACAGGTACTTAAATAACCGGAAGCTTCTACTATGCATCGTGGGTGGGTGCTGGCAGATAGATTTCATTTTATATCTTCTCTCAAATTTTGTGTGTATTTTCTATATGTACTTCGGTGTTCGTGTGTATGCGTGTTATTTAATGGTTGAGAAGTTCATGCATTAGCTTTGCTTACTGTGCCTAGAAAGTGGGAGAGAGTATTCCCTATGGAGAAGATTGCCGTATGGATTGTGGCATTATCTACTTTCCATGAATAAAACCTCTGTTTTTGAATTGTTTTTCTCTTTGTAAAAGATAATTGCGATGTTGTAGTGTAGCATTAATATGTATTCATAATTTTTTTGGAAACTTTATAATAATTTGATTTTTTCTGTGCAGTCCACAATCAATGAACTTGCATCAATATCACAGAGAGAAGTGGTATCAAAGTTCTTCATAAGTACAATGCAGAAGCTTTTGAAGGTCACCCAAGAGGCTGGCAAACCACAAAATTCAATGCAGATTGACTATACCTGAAATGGAATTTCCCCCTCACTTTTGAGGTGGCCATTCCTCTCCTTTTTCTTTTCTCCTTATTATATTTTGCTTCATTTTTTGGTCAAATATGACAGTTTCTGCTCTGTTATGACCATTTCAATAGATCAGATGGTAGATTGTGTTTTGAAAACTAGGCATTGTAATTGATCCTTGATCTTATCTGCAGGGCACGGTTATTTGACTTAGCAGTTTCACTTTTGCCTGGTTTGAATTTCAAAGAGTTAGAACTTTTATTTGTTGCAGTGAAGCCTGCATTAAAGGTTTTCAAATTATGTATACTTGTTGATTTACCTTTCCTGTCCACAGAGGAAACTTCTATAAGAAACTACTTTGTTATAATGGAAGTGATATGCTGCTCAATTTGAAGAAGCACTGCAATAGATCAATCGCTTTTGAAGTTGAGAATGTCTAACATCCACTGATGGTACGTCCATATGTAAGTCCCAATGCTGGTGAGGAAATCAATCCATCTTTTATTATCAAAGTGATTATTAATGCCCATTCAGACAGCGTGAGTCCATACGTAAATCCAACTGCATACTAAGAAATTATCCATCTTTTTAGTCATTATAACTGGTGATTCTTGTACTTGCTTATTTTATCTTTTCAGGCTAAGTAGATGGAATGATACAACAATATTTTCTGATTTTGGTGATGATGAAACGGAGGGAAGTGATGCTGAGTACATGGATGCCAGTACAATGACAGGTCGACGCAGCAAGGGTTCCTTGCAGCTTAAGGCCAAAACATTCTCCTCACGGTTGGTGTTATAGATTTTTAAGACTGCTCATTTCATGTTGATTACTGGTTAGATTAAACACTGGTATATACCATCTATAGTCTTGGATACAAGAAATTTGTGAAGCTGTGCTTCACAAGCGACAACTAATGAACTGTTCCTTTATTCTTTTCAGTTCCAAGAGTAGAGCCGCTAAGGGCGTGCCCGAGCACTTGTTTGACCAATTAGAAGATGAGCCACTTGACTTGCTTGATAGGCAAAAAACGTTGTTAGCTCTTCGATCATCTAAGCATTTCAAGCGGAAAGTAGATTTGGATGAGCCAGAAGTGGACTCCGAAGGGCGCTTGATTATTCGTGAAGAAGAAGAGCCAAAGAAGGAAACACCATCTGACATTGATATTGATGCAAAGAGTGAAGCAGCTAGTCACTTGTCAGCGCGGTCAAGTAGAAATCAGAAGCGTAGAAAAAACGTCAGATTCTGGTGGACGGGCTTACACTGGTAATGAGTATGCTAACAAGAAGGCAACTGGGGATGTGAAGAAGAAGGGTAAGCTTGAACCATATGCATATTGGCCACTTGATCGCAAGATTATGAGCCGTAGACCTGAGTATCGGCCTGCTGCGAGAAAAGGGATGGCAAGTGTTGTAAAGATGACAACAATGCTTGAGGGGAAGAGTGCCTCACGTGCACCACCTAGTAAAGGCTTAAATTCTTTTAAAAAGTCATAAGAAGAAGGGCAGCAAGAAATGAAGCAAGTTAAAAAGAACAATCCAAGTTTTGACACACTCTAGAATGCCATTTTTTTTTGTCTGTTTTTGGTTATTTAATTTGCGGCCAAACTTTTGTATGCTGTAAAGTATATGCTGTAAGTAATGGTAATAATTAACCATGTCGAATATCAGTAAATGTAGACATTTTATGGGTGAAGACAATCCGATTTTGAGAGACGTGAAGATCAATATATAAATGAAAACAAAACTAGGAAAACATCAAAAAAATCTCCCCTTACCCTTATAATTCAAGCCTAGTGAATTTTATGTTTGGACGATGTGTTTATAAGATATTTTAGAGAATCCTAGTTTATTCTAATCAATTTCAATCTTTTTTTTTTCTTTTTAATTGAGGCCAATATCAAAAAATCTTATTTTTAACTTTTCCTACGGATTGTTGCTTTAAAAAAGGTTTTAATTAATAAAGTTTGAAGCTTAACCGTGCAGAGGGTTCGATGTTCACACCCTCTGCTCCTTTTAATGTACATACAATAAGCAACCAAGTCCCATAGTTGGTCGACCAAAACCTTGCCATGGTGAGATGAGGCACTTATAAGGCCGTGAATGATAGAGGATAGCTCTTTCACACTCCCCCTAAGTCTAAGCTCGATCAACTTTACCGACTGAACTAGAACCCACACACATGTAAACAAGTCACACACGTGTAAACAAGTGGCTCTGATAAGCAACCGGGTCTCATAGTTGGCCCACCAAAACCTTAAGGCTACGATGGGATGAGGGTCGGCACTTAGCCGCAAATGACGAGTTGTGTTACCAGGACAAACTCTTTCACACATACCTAGGGAACCACTTCTAGAAGAAACACAATTGAAGGACATGTAGATTCACTATATGTAAATCTATTTCATTTAAGTAACAAAATTCCCTACAAGGCAAAAAATAAGTTCATAGAATTTTCTTTACGGATACACAAAATTGCATATTTTATCACGCAAGAAACATTTTATCAAATAATTTTGCAATTTCAACATCTAAAACCTTTTTGTGTTAACATTTTCGACACCCACGAGAACTTCATGGACAAGGGTTGCGGTGGTTGGGTAGGAATTTGGGAGATACAAAGGGTAGTTTTGGATCAATCGCATGTAAGTTTTGGCTTCGTTCTCCTGATGGTTTTTCGGTATTGGAGGAATTTTGATGATTTTGGGCATTTTGGCTTCTGCAGCCATGGTTTTTCGAACCTGAAAAATATTCATCATTATCAAATGAAAGGATTCAAATTCATTCTCCTGAATTCAATTTTTTAATTTTGTGGAAAAGTTTATTAAACAAAAGAGAGAGAGAGAGAGAGAGAGAGAGAGAGAGAGAGAGAGAGAGAGAGAGAGAGAGAGAAGAAGAAATAAACATGTTGTAATACAAATGAAGATGATTTTTTTCTCCAGAAGAAAAAAATAAGAGGCTTAGGCACTTGGATGTTTGCACCGACACCTCCAAACGAAGTAGCTCTATTGCGATTAAGCCCGAGACACGCGGCATCGGCTTCTATTATGGCTACAGACACAGGAAGGGCCCATTAATTGGCACCATTTAACGTTGATGGGTCCACACGGCTCGTATTATTCAACAAGATAAACGTGTAGACACGTGGGCCCCTTTATATTCTCTTTCACACGTGAAGGTGCGACGAACCTGGCCCAAAGCAACACCTGGTTTTTTCAATTTGTTCCCACTTGGATTGTCATGCCTAGCAACCTTTTGGTCAGGAATAGCCGTCCCGCAGTCTTCCATCAATTGGATACCGATTGTCGGGGAGGTCAGTCTTGCTCCGTGAAGCACGCAAATTATAGCTTTATTAAGCTTGCTAAACTTCGTGGATCAGCACACTCACACTCACCGAATTAGTACACAACACACATAACTCGAATCAAAGTGAACACAACACACCACATTATAATAAAAACACACATATACACCTTTAAGGAAATACAACATCAAATTTCTCTTTACCAAAAGTTTTCACATAACCATTTTAAGGATTTTAATATCCTTCATTTTTAATTTATATTTCGTCACAATTACAAACTTTACCCCTATAAGTATAAGCTAATAAGGATTTAATAAGTAAACTATTAACATGAGCCCACTTAGGAGTTAAGGATATGACAATTTATCACATACTTTTACTAGCCAACTATTATCACTTTTAGGCATGCGACAAGACTTTCCTTGCTCAAAGGTTTTCACGTCACTTCCAACTTGCTTTGTTCATATCAATAATTTTAACAAGGATAAAAACAATGGCAGTGGTTAATATATCAATGCCGATGATGCCGATCTAAGAGTAGAAGAAAAGGCAAAAAAGGATAAGAACTTACACAATGTGAATACCATGAAGAAAGTCAATTTTAAAAAGTTGAAAAATTAATATATTTAATGAAACCAATGGAAGATTTCATTACTCTCATGTACATCCCACTAATTATAATGTTCTGCACATTCTATGACTAAGAAACCGCGTCGTGGTCTAAACGCACTTACCAATAAAAAAGGGACGCAATCGGTGCCAATAGTTGGATGTCAGTAGTACGGTCGAGTGGTTGTTAGGCTGTAAGCGCCCGGTACGAACGGAAAAGCACCAGTCACGAGGTCTGCTTCCCAGAATGGTCCTTTTTTAAAAATAAAAAAAATTTAATTTTCCCGCCTGGCCTCCGCGTCTGAGTTGAACCTTTAAAATAGAACGAAGAATAGAACATGTTACACGCTCCCCAGGCGAGGGCTGTGCTTTATTGGAGGACGAGGGCTGTGCTTTATTGGAGCAGAAGGGTGAAAAAAAAGAAGACGGGAAGCTCTTCCAAAGCCTGTATGGGTGATGACAATTAGATTTTCAATTTGGTTTTTTGTCCTTTTTTCTTTCTAATTGGGGCCAATAGTCGAGTGTCAAATTATTGAATTTCAGTTCTTTTTTTCAACTTCTAAATGAACATGCTTGAGGGGAATTTCCTTGCTTAATGGTAAGCCAGCCCTGACCAGTAAGTCTAACTTGTTAGGGATGTGATTCTCTCCACCCCTTTCCGTGTCTGTAAGTTAATATGTACTCATAGCACCTATAGTTCATAAGATCTTTGAAGTTGATTTTATTTTTCCTGATTTTCGAAGCACCTATGGTTTTATGTAGAAGAAAAATATGTGAGCTCTGATACAAAGGAGGAAGATGATATAGTAATGCCATGAAAGTTGCTCATTTAGTTTTGACATGCAGAATTTCAATTCAAACTAAACTTTTGTTTGACCTAGCTATTTATTTGATAGAAAAAGATTAAATACCTCATTTTTTAAATGATCATAAATTTCTACATGATGTGTTATTAGGTTTTCCTTGATTACATATGAATATGAGACTTAGCATATTAATGTTTTTTAATTTCTTAAATAAGTAAGCAAGCCATCATACATTACAAAAAGAAATACTATAAACCCTAAAATTGTGTTTGAATAAATATTTGTGGATGTGTAAAATGATTATTTCAAATCACATAAAATTGTTGGGGTTTCTACTGATTGTGTGTTTGCTTTGATGCTGCTTATCGTAATATAATCCTAAATTCTCACTTGTAACTCACAAAATTAGTAAATATAATCCTAATATCAAAACATTGAAGACATCATATCCTTGTTAATATTTTGAAAAACAAAGGGGTTTGCCTATAAAGAGATCTTGTGTGCTCACTAGTTCTTATTGCTATAATGAACTTCCTTTTATTATCTTTCATTGTTTTTCTGACACCATTTGGATATACTAACAGATTAAACATGAACTCAAGATCTTTTGAACTCCAGACCTTATTTGTTCCCGAAGTTTTTGATGGAAATAACTTTAGAGATTGGAGTTTTCGGATGAAGTGTTATTTGATGGATCGAGGTCTTTTGGACATCGTTGAACAAATTACTGATGATGAAGTTGCTTTGGATTCGAGTGACAATATCACGGCTTTAGCGACAATAAGGGAATATTGTAGTGCGAGTGTGTTGTCTGAGATTGCGGGGACCAGTTCGGCGAAAGCTCTTTGGGATACTTTAGAAGAAAGGTATGACAGGCAAAGTGACGCTGACGCTGACGCTGATGCTGATGGAGAAGAAAATGACGCTGCTGCTGATGCAGAAGAAAATGACGCTGCTGCTGATGGAGAAGAAAATGACGCTGATGCTGATGCAGAAGAAAATGGCGCTGATGCAGAAGAAAATGGCGCTGATGGAGAAGAAAATGATGCTGATGTTGATGTTGATGGAGGTCGTGGAGGTCTTAGAGGTCGTGGAGGACTTTCCCCTTTTCTAGAAAACGACGCTGACGGAGGTCTTTTCTCTTTCCTAGCTCTCTTTTTGAACAATGGACACACATGCTTAAAACATGTTATTCCTATTAGTGTTTGCCATGGAATAAAAATTAATTCGTAAATAAATACTGTTGACTCGCAATATTAAAAAAAAAAAAAAAAGGAGACAAGAAAAAAGTTGGAGAAAATAATAATTGTATAATTGCTCCCCAAGATTAGTAAATATGTGAAAACTCATTTATTTGACAAAAATTTGCAGAGACGGGCGGTGACAATCTCGAGTACATCGACTTACTTAAGCATGTGCAACGTGGAGATTGGGACGCCACATACAATTTCCTTAAGAGACATCCTAGGGAGAAGAAATTTGAAGTTTGATGGAAAAACTAGTGAGAAGCTTAGAACACGAAAAAAAGAGCTTGGTAGAGCTCGTGTAGAGATGAGCTTCTTACTACAAACAAAAGGATACAGAATTGATAACACTGAAAAGAGAGCTAGTGTTTTCCACACCGAGACCCTCTGCTTGTTGCCTATTTATACACAAAAAAAGGCATCATGACTAACTTACTTTCTTACAACCCACTTGCAAAACGAATAATCAAGACAAGACATATAACTGACTACAAACAAGATAACGCACAAAGAAACAAGCTAGGGAGAGGAACGTGTAGATAAGGTGGGTCCCTTTCTCTAACTTCTTTGCCCATCATGACGAGTGGAGCCCACAGACTCATTATCAGAACATGCATTCAGCTCGTTACTTCCTCCATTCATGGTTCCTAGCTCATTTCTCATCAACGCCACTTGCTCCTCTTCATTAAGAAAACCTGACACAAAATCAGCATCTTGCAGTTCCAAATCAAGTAGAACATCGCAGGGATCATCTAACGGACCAAAGGAAGGTAAAGGTCTTTCACTAAAATGTACTTCGTGGTCCATAAGATGATGGTCAGCAACTACATCCATTCCCAAGGTATGGAACATCGGGTAATCTAAAACCTGTAGTGGCGGATATTCTAATACTGCCTCCAGACCTTCTGTATTGGGCAAGTCCATTTCATAATTGCTAACGGGTTGGAACCCATCAAGACCATTAGGATTCATGTCTTGCAAAGGAGGAGAGAGAGGTTCCACCTTAATATTAACACTCGGTGCTAAGCTTGAATTCTGAAACAAGTTTCTGGTGGGTCCATTATCAAAAGGCCATACCGAACATGGTTCCTACATAGTTTGTTCATTTGTGGCCTGGTGTGAAGATTCTCCTACCTCAAAGACTGCTTGCAATCCAGTTTGTTCTTCCATTGATAAATAATTCTCGGGATCTAGTGCAAACATTAAAGAAGTTGCAAGTTGATCAAGCTCAACTTCTAATTCTTCTTCAAAGTATTGTCCAAACTCTCCACCAAAATGCTCTTCAGGTGGAGATGGATACTGACACGTGTGATATGGGTCATCGAAGATAGTGGTGGCAGATAGAATGCTTTGAGTGAAACAGTCTATCATAGGATGATCCGTAGGATGGATTGGGGATGACTCTCCGGATGATGCAACTTCATTTGACGTGGAGGTTGATGAGGAATGATCTGAATTTTCAACTAAGCAATTTTCACTTTCAGGGCAGTAAACGCAAAGATCATGTTTTGGGGCAAGACAGCTCTGAGCTATGCTGTGCCTCCGGGATATGAGCATATCGCGGAGAAGTTGGTGCAGCTGATGTCCAAAAGGGACTTGGGAATACATGGTACTGCTGATGGTTTAATAGCTCTGGCTGAGACAGCTGTAGTTGGCAACTACCATCTGGCAAAGTGCATGGTCAGAAAGAACAGGAACCTGGTCAGCATTCGGGCCAAGGATGGACGCATCCCGGTTGTTATCGCCTTTCAGTTCGGGCATAAAAAGTTGGCTCGCTATCTCTATTCTCATACTCCGCAGGGAGAATTGATGTCATGCGAAGGTCGATATGGTGCTACAGTTTTAACAGAGGCTATATATAACGAGATTTTAGGCAAGAAACACTCCTTTAACTAGCAATGGGCAATTATTTTGGATGATCTGATAACTTTCAGATATAAGTTTCTCTCTTTTCATTGTTTTTCATGCACTGCTATGACAGATGTTGCTTTGGACTTAGTAAAGCGTCATCCAACGTTGGCTCTTACTCGAGACATGCATGGGCTCTCTCCATTGTATGCGTTGGCCTCCATGCCGAGTGCATTCTCGAGCCCAAATCGGCTTGTGTTCTGGAAAAGATGGATTTACTCTTGTAAGTATCCCTCTCTTTCTGCTGTCCCTTCAATCTTTATGGTTTATAAACACAACAACTCCATAGAATTTTTACATGAATGAATCCAATAAAAAAAATGTCTTTGGTGAATTTATTGTGTATGATGATGTTCTGGCGCATCTTCACCACACTTGTGTGTATCCGTTTTCTTTCTCTTAGACTGCTACAACATAATCTAAGATGAAGCCAATTTCATGATATTTAGGTTTTTCATAATGATATGTTGTTAATTATCTTGATAATTTGAAGGCTTATTTATTCGTTTAGTTTTTGAGTATTTCCTACAATAAAATTTCTATGTGAGGTTTTGTTAATGATACTACCAAATTCTTGCATACCTTTCTTTTTCTTTTTTTTTTGGGTCGAAAGTTATACCCACTAAATCAGCCGATAGCATTGATGATACTCGTCTGGACATTCAGAGTTATGCAGAGCAAATTATCGTATCAGGTATGTTATTGCATAACGTTTCTCTTCCTAAAGAATCATAATTTTGGAAAGTACACTTTTTATCTTGTGATAAAATAACAAAGCCATGAACTTTTTCCTCGTGGAGATCGTAACCGAAGAACTACTTAATGCATTTTGTACCGGAGACATCAAGCTAGAAATGACTTGGTGCGCTATAGATATTTCGCTTAAGTGAATCGTAGGTACACATAAAGAGTAGGATAAACAAGAAACAAACAAATGAAGGAGGAAAAAGAAGATTATAATGATCTGGTAGATAGCGTAATTAAAAGATCCGAAATGTCCCTACACTTTCCCTGGCGACTATAGGTAGTGGAATTGATAGGACCAGGCAGAAAATGTGAAATATGTACTCCTAGGAATGTAAATTCTTCCTCAGACTTAGTTTTTGCAATAATTTTCTAATGCGGATAAATGCCATTTTTCATTTGCAGCGCCAACGCTTATGCAGCAACTAGTTTCAAATGTCCTGAAACTCTTGGGTATATTACATCCTCAATTAATCTCATTTTTGGGATAAATCTTTGAACTTCTTTGTGCTTCTTTCTGTTTTGCTTTCCTTTTTATTTATAGTTTCATCTGGCTAAATGGGTGTTACTTCTACATTTGGGAAGGAGTCGAGCATATACATGAAATGAAGTTGGTCCATATCCGGTCCCGGGAACTTCGGTGTCGCATGAGCGAGCAGATAATAGTTTCAGGTCAGGAACAGAGAGAAGCCGGTTGCGTCGTCGAAGCCCTCGTCCGTGCTATCAAGGAAGGGAATTTTGACTTTGTTTATGAAATAGGGAGAACAAATCGAGATCTCACTTGGTGCGGTGATGGTAGCAGAGGCATATTTCATTGTGCAGTCGTTTATCGTCAAGCTAAAATCTTTAGCCTTCTATACGGGCTCGCTGCCAAGAATGTGTTGTCAGATATTTCAGACTCCGATGGCAATAAACTGTTACATATGGCAGCGATTATAGATCCTTGCGCTCGGCTTAATATGATCCCAGGTGCACCACTGCAGATGCAAAGAGAATTGCAATGGTTTGAGGTGACCCCTCTCCCTTTTTGTTTCTCCAGTGTATTCGCATTACGTGGTAGTTTTCAGTAGTTTTGTTTCAAAAGTTATGCATATGTCTTTTCCGTTGTTGGTTGGGTGGTGTTTTTGTGGGGCCGGGGGGTTTTTGTTGGCATTAGTAGTTTTCGTATTTTGAGTGGTGATTATTTATTTTTCCGCTTTTTGAAAACCACTTAAAGTGCATATACGTAAATGACCTAAATAACATATAAGGTATGTATAAGACTTACCTCTACTTAACTACATGGACCATTTGAATTCTTTTTTCAAGTTGTGTAAAGTATCACAATTAAGAAATAAAATTTTCTTGAAAAATTTTCGGAGTGTAATGATGAAACATAGGGTTAGGTGGTGATCGAAAATTTGTAGGAATAGAACATTATTTTTACAGGAAGATTGGGGCATTAACTGTATGTTTACTTATGAGAGTAAAAGATTTCCTTGATCTGTCTATAGTTTCTTACTATGGAAAGCAAATGTGAGAGAGACGTTGGCTGTTTAAACCTCTGGTCGTGATATTAATTGTCAACTTTTTGATGATAATTCAAGAAAGTACATATATGAGATAATCTAGGGCTGTACAATGAAATCGAATTGCTGAGTTTTAATGAATGGATGGAATCTTCATCAAATAAAGTGTTTTGGGAGTTCAATACCCCACAGCTGAAGGGGAGCGTGGGGGGCTCCCGACACATCGGTCAGGGGATACAAACTTCATTTTCTCACCGATAACTGTTTGCAAATGTCTTTTGGCTGCTCTTCTTCCTTACAATTTGTTTAGCAAATGCAGGAGGTGGAGAGCATTGTCCTTCCCAAAATTGCTGAAGCTCGAAACAAAGAAGGTTTGACTGCCAGAGAATTGTTTACGAAGAATCACTGCGGCCTAGTGAAAGAGGCAGAGAATTGGATGAAGGGCACGGCAAACTGTTTTAGTGTGGTATGCGGAATCATTCTCACCATCACGATTGGTGCAGCCTATATTGTTCTAGATGCTAAAGACCAAGATAAAGGCTTGCCAAATTTTTCTCAAAAAAAATTGTTCAAGCCTTTCATAGTATCTGATGCCCTATCATTCTTTTCCGCTTTATGTTCACTAATAACCTTCTCAGGGATCCTAACATCACGTTATGCAGAAAGTGATTTTCTCAAATCCTTGCCCACTAAGATGATAGTGGGACTCTCCACTCTTTTCTTTTCTATTGCAGCCATGATGATAGGCTTCACCACTTCTCTCATTCTTTTGCTACATGAAAAATCGTGGATTGCCATTCCCGTCACTTGTTTGGCTAGCATCCCAGTCATTTTATTCATATCGTGGCATTTACCCCTTCTTGTTGAAATGGTCAATTCAACTTATGGACCAAGTATTTTTGCCAGGAAAATGAAGCGTTGGTATTGATTTCATTTTGTAATATGATGTATTATTGGCTAGAATTGTTTCGTTTTGTAAGATGATGACTGATGAAGCTTTGGCTGCCTTACATTGCGTGTTTTGTATAGTTATGGTTTGAATATTAGTGTGGTTTCCATATATTGTAGAATGTTTATTAGTATGGTCTCCAACTGTTATGCGATTCACATGGAGGAAACAGGTTAGGTGATGGCAATGAAGGAGGATATGCATCAATTGGGGTTTTGCCAAATTAGGTGAAATCCAAACTATGCAAATAAAAAGATGGGCCTTTTACTCATAAATGATTACTTTTTCCACTTAATATCTTAAAATTTTAGGATAAATCATCACATTCTATTACAAAGTATTTACATAGACATAGAAACAAGTGCATCATATTCCCATATTTATAAGAATTTGTATTATTAATTTACATGATAATATGTAGCACAATTTACAACTAGAAAGTTGAATCTTGCTCCAAGTGCCTTTGTGTGGATGTTGTTGGCTAACGTTAGACATTCTCAACTTCAAAAGCTAGTTTATAAGGTAAGGTTTTTCCTTATACTTATAAATTGACTACCAACTCCTTCCACAACTAATGTGGAATATGCCCCACCAATTTTCCGTATCATACATTAGATCTTGAGTAAAACAATCATTCATCCATCTTCTTTTGAAACTCCTTGGCTAACCTTAATTATAATACCAGTGTTGGATGGTATAACCCAACAACATCCGCACATAGGCGCTTGTAGCAAGACTCTACTTTATAGTTGTAAATTGTGTTGAATATGATAAGGTAAATTAATAGTACGAATTCTTATAAATATTGGAATCTAAATGAGAAATGCATCACTATATCATTCCGCAGGCTTCACAATGTTTTTGATTGTATATTGGTTCCCAGATTTTTCTGTACTTGGAAATTTGTTCCCGGAAACGACAAGGTCTATTGTCCCAAGATAGTTGTACTGCAAATGCCTGCGCTTCCATTATAGTTGGAAACGGTGTCCAAGAGGCTCCTACTTTACTTGCACTTACCGTCGCTGGCAAAGTTATATGATCGCGGTCCTATGTCTTGCTTAAACCCCTATTATCTACGTGAAGGCTCTGGAGGGGAGCTAGGGTTTCGTGCAACCGTGGAACCCATGGACGGACATGGCGACAACCTGTGCGTTTGGATTCCTCTCTCGCTTCGGAAACTCTACCAACGAGGACCACCAGCACCTCTGTGCGGTGGTAGGCGCCATGTCCCAGGAGCTCAAAGACCAGAACCTCCCTTCCACCCCGGTCGCCTACTTCGGCGCCACTTCCTCTTCCCTCGACCGTCGTGCCTCCGACCCCAACGAACCCGTTCATGTCGTTCAATCCCTTGTTACCGTCCTCCACATTGTCCTTCCCATAATGTCGCCCGCAATTCACCACAAGAAGGCCGAGTTCTTGTCAGACCTATTGCTTCGGGTTCTTCGGTCCCCATCACAGTCGGTTGGCACCGCAACGCAACGTCTGGATTGAAGTGCATTTCACATTTGTTGATCGTCCGAGACGCTTCCAACTGGTCTGAAGTGTCTCAGTTGTACGCTTTTCTTCTGGGCTTCCTCACGGACTCTCGCCCTAAGGTGACATATAAAATCGTAACTTGATCTCGTGGTTTTGCGTATCATTTGTGTGAGTTTCCTGTATATTCGATGTGGTCTGGCACATTGTATGGAAAAGTTTTTTGTCGGTAAAATGTGATTTCTTAATATATGCTGTAGAAGAAAATTAAATTGGATGTCTTTCTTATGTGAAAATTTTTGTATCCCATCTAAGATGTCATCAAGGGGTTAGGATGTTTAATATCTAATGCGGACGGCTATGGACAGTAGTGATGAAGTGCTTTACCGAAGTGTAACTCAGTTGACAACGGTTTGTACTTTTCTTTTCTTTTTATAGATGTGGTGCTCCTGTATTTACTCAATTTTAAGAATATCATATAAACTGCTTCTGGTATATATCTGTCTAAAAGTAAGATATAATCTTTTGGACCTGTTATAACATATCTTGGCTAAGTCTCGACAGGGATTAAAGATTTACAATCAATTATTGTTTGGACTGCTATATTACACAGCGTGTATGTCATGTGAGACTGCAATTGATCTACTGGAGTGCTCCTTGTGTATTAGTTTGGTTTATCATGCTTGCTATTTGGTTTAACCCTTGAAGCTGTATGCTACTCTGTCTTTGACCTGTAGGTAAGAAGGCAATCACATCTTTGTCTTCGAGATGCCTTATCAAGATTTAAAGAGATGTCGCTGCTGACACCTGCAAGTGAAGGGATTACAAAAATATTTGAAAGGTCTCTTCTGCTTGCAGGTGGATCAAACACAAATGCTATTGAAGGATCTAAAGGAGCTCAGGAGGTCCTTTATGTTTTGGATGCTTTGAAAGAATGCCTTCCTCTTATGTCAATGAAGTACACAACGAGCATCCTCAAGTACTTCAAAATTCTACTGGAACTGCAGCAACCCCTGGTCACAAGGCGCATAACGGATAGTTTGTATTTACTTCTTCTTGTTCCAGCATTGGATGTTTCCCCTGAGGCATTGCTTGATTTATTAAGCTCAATAGCTCTGTCTGTCTCCACAAATGAGACATCTGCGGATGCCATGACCTTTGCTGCTCGCTTACTTGATGTTGGAATGGCTAAAATTTACTCATTATGCGTGATAAAGCTCCCTGTTTTATTCAACGCACTCAAAGGTTTGTTTTCTTTTAGAGATTTTATTGTCAACTCTTCTGGCGTTAGAGAAGCTTTCTCCAAGTTTGCTCTTGTACTAGTTTTAACCATCTGCCAAACGAAACTATTAATGCACTTGCATATTTCCCTCTCATATTTTCAGATATTTTGGGATCTGAACTTGAGGAGGCCATACATGCGGCCATGAATGCATTGAAGAGTTTGATAAATGTATGCATTGATGAAAGCTTGATCAAGCAGGGTGTGGAACAAATTATGATGAATTCACACAGTGATGCACGAAGGTCTGCGCCTACTATCATTGAAAAACTATGTGCTACTGTTGAAAGCTTACTTGATTATCATTATGCTGCTGTCTGGGACATGGCATGTCAAGTTGTTTCAACAATTTTTGATAAATTAGGTATTGCTAAGGCGCTGTTTCTAACTTTTGCTCTTCTCCTGTTCATTTCTACTTTTCCATTCTATTCCTAGTTGTTTCTATCAGAAATGTTCCATGTATGTTGTATGTAGGGTTGATCGTCCTCATTCTTTCATCATATAGTTTGTGTCTACGATCACATCTTCGACCATGTTCTGTGACTATTTTTATATTCTTGCTTGTAACTTTATAATGTTATCACAACTCGTCTTACATGGGGTTCTTCTTCTTATCTCTTGAGGGGGATTCTTAGCAGCTTGGCCGACATGCAGAAGTTGCCTAAGGAAGATTTTCCTTTCAGGAAACAGGTAATTGGTATTTTTCAAGTCATAAGTGTTGTTTTGCTTTGAATTCTAGTTTTTAGTGAAGCTTTAGTGTCATAATATTCTTTATGTGTGATCAACTTCAGCTGTGGAGGATATATTCTCCACTTTAAGTGTAGCTCCCATATTATTTTTTTAAGAAAAATTATAAACATTGTATAAGTTGCAAAAAGTGTGCATTTAGTGAGTATCAAGACTGAGTCTTGAAGTGATTGCTGTGTAAGGTCATGGCCTTGTTGAGTTGTTATAAAGAACTGAGTTGAAATGTTCTTCTTTGAATTAAGAAGAACTTGTCTTGAAAATTTGACGGTAAATCTGTTGCACCCCCGTGAACATGGGGTGTGTAACGGGACCGACTCCTAGACAGTTGTTCCATACTTGCCTATGTAATTCATAACACAAGAAGTGAGAAAGAATAATCTATACGACCCTATTTCTAATCCCGTTACTTTAGTGCTTTTCTTCTTGACCCTTAGCCCAAGTATTATATTTGATTATTTACTAAAATCTCCCTTTGAAGGAGAGGGATGGATTGTTAGTGTGGACGATTTTGAAGATATAATTAGCGGACATGTATGGTTAGGTTCCATTTGATTCAAACGAAGGAAAATGTCACTGCTTTTAAAAGACCATATCTTGCTAACGTTGATTGACGAGATCTTCCCTTGCTTGTTGTTGCCAAAATTGATTTGATCCGCCGAGTTAATGCATATATCCCTAGAAATAATCACAGATCCATATTTTACGTCATCGGTGAAGTAAATGCAAACCTGATTTCCATATCTTCTCACCAAACTGCATAGTGATGAGTATCTCTTGATTTGCATATATTCTATCACCCCTACAATATTGAGTATCTCGACCTTACCATGCACAACACCCACCTCGTAGGAATCTTCCTAACCCATCAGCCAACCAAGATGCCTACTTGGCCTCTTCTTCAGGCCTCTTGGAGTAGGCACGTACCAATAAATTGTGTTACTAATTAGTTGGCACCTACGACTACTTTTGTTACGTGCCTACTAATTAGTTGGGATTAAGTAGTTGTAGGTGCCAATAAATTTGGACCAAACTTAAAAACTTGTGTACACTTCTTTTAGTTGGGTGTAAGTAGTTGTAGGTGCCAATAAATTTGGACCAAACTTCTTAAAAACTTATGTACATTTCTGTTCCTATTCTCTTAATTGGATGTGCTATTGAATTGGTAGAATGAAATATTATTCATTGTGATTTTACTCAGTATAGACATTGGTTCTATACAATGCAACATATAACACAATGAAGAATTTAAAACCAACGTTTCATTTTCCTATCGAAAATGCTTGGTCCATAAGTGGAATAAACCATTTCAATAAGAAGGGGTAAATGCCACATTATGAAAAAAAGCTACTGTGATGTTAGTCAAACAAATGATAAAAATGGTAATCCACAAATGTTCCTTTAGCAAAAGTAAAAGAGAAGTAGAGAAGGCTATCATCATGGTTGCAATAGAAAAAGAAAGAGAGGAAAGTCCCAGTATCATTTTAGTGGGCAATTTGAGAAAATCTTCTTCTGCATAACGAGATATTAGGATCCCCAAGAACGTCAATGGTGAAGTTAAAGAAGAAAAGAGCGATAGGACATCAAACGTTATGAAAATTTTGAATAATTTTTTTTATTTAAAAGCCATGGCAAGCCTTTGTCGTGTTCACTAACATGTGGAACGGTATAAGCAGCGCCAAACATGATGCTGAGAATGAAAGTGCATACTACAGAAAGAGACCTTGCTGTGCCCTTTTTTCATTAGGTCCTGGTGATTCTCCGTAAACAATTCTCGGGCAGTTAAACCTTTTAAATGTCGAGCTCTCGCAACTTTGGGAAGGACACACTCTCCTCCTACATTTACTAAACAATTAGTAGGCACCTACAAATAACAAAATTTGTAGGCACCTATAGTTTTACGATGAAAGTTGATTATTGATTCGTCTTTGACAAGCAGAATTTCTTGTCAAACTACATTGTGGGTGACCAAGCTGTTTATTTGATTAGTTTTTCCACAAAAGGAAAGGATCAAAAAAATTAAAAATATTATTAGTAATCTTCTTTTTGGTAGAAAGATAAGCTTGAATTAAGAAAATTTGGTGTACACCAACATTATAAAAATTACTAAAGTTATGAGAAGATGGAGGTTAAAAACCTTCAAATCTCACTCAAAATGATATTTTTTTGAAAAAATTTTATATTTTGAAAGTTAGACTATTATCATGTCATGACTACAGTTGTGTTATTCCTAACTGCTACAACTTTTTGTAGCTAAACTATGTTTAGCTGTGGGTGACTAGGTCGTGCTCAGTCATGGTTGAGTTCTTACCTAAGCACGGCAGGGAGAGAAGATGCAACCATTCATGGCTTAGGCAAGAGTCAAACCCCCTTCTTTATTTCTTTCAGTCTTATAATTTTTTCTGATTAGTTGTTAGAAAAAAAAATTAAATATCTCGTGCTTGAAATGATCATAAATTTCTAGATGAAGTGTTAATTGTGGAGCCCAAATTATTGTAAAGGCAAATTGGACATTTTCAGGTAAAATAAACTTTTGGGCACAGTCCAACTTCGATATGAACAGTAACAATGACTAAAGAAAGTATCACCATTTGAACCTCATAAAAACCATAGCAACTACTAAAGAAAATATCACCATGTAAACCTCATAAAAAATATAGAAACTATTAAAGAAAATATCACCATGTAACCTCATAAAAACTATAGCAACTCCTCGTTTATGACTGAAACATGATTGAAATCGCATCCGTATCCAAAATCATAATCCGGCAAGTTAAAGAGCCTCTTTGTAGAAAGCACAACGGAGGACAAACCCAACTTATATTACGACTAAAGAGGAAACAGTCAAGAAGAAAAAGGCAAATGGCGAAAGACAATTTTCACGTACCAAACACAGTGATTTTTTAGTCAAAATCTATAAAAAGAAGGAACCTAGAGTTTTGATCTTTGAAATAAACTTCGATGAAAAAAGGAATTGCAAGATAAATCTATTCGGAGTATTTTCTCTCTTAAATAATATAATGACTAGAAGACCCTTTGGGTCCTTTTTATAGAATACTCATAACAACTAACAAAAAGATATTCTACATTGTTATCTAGAGATTTTACATGATTCTGGAGTTGGTTATCTTAAGATTTCTAAAATTGCATGATTTTGGAGATAGGTATCCAAAAATTTCTATAACCATCCTTTAACTAGTTAACTCAAGAGTTAGTAGGACTCAAATTGTTAAGGTTTAAAGTTTGATACTCTCTATGCATATGAGTTGGGTATATGCATATTATAATATTAAAAAAATTTAAAAAAAATTCTATAACCACGTGGAAATGGTTATCCAATGATTTCTGTAATTGCTTAATTCCAAAGGTAGGTTGAAGCCTGTTAAGAATGTTTAATACTTTGAACTCGATTAATTGGGATTCCTACTGATGGGGTTCGATGCTCACACCTACTCTTTTTCTTAATTTCATTCTATTGACAAACCCTAAAAACCACAGGGTGTGTTTATCTGTCAAATAATTTTGGCGATACAGGAAGAAACAAGATGGAACCACTTCTAGAAGAACCACAGTCGAGGGACATCTGTACTTTGCATTTATCGCATATTTTTTTGGCGAGTCTTAAGGAATCGTAGTACAGAAATAGACCAGTCGTAAGTTCCATAAATAGGTCGGTGATGCGAGGCCTTTCCAAAGGATACGGCTTAGAACTATGGCCAGTACATACCACATTTAACTTCAACACAACTTCCCTTGACGTTTCCTTCTCAAACTCATGCAGTTTCTTTGCTTCCCTCCTCATCCTCATCGATCCTCTCTTTCTCTTTCTCTCTCCCTCTCGCACATCCCTTCTGGTATATCTCTCCCTCTGTTTCGGTCCCGAGTTTTTACTTGTTCTCTCCTTAATCTTTTCCATTTCCCGTTCATATTGACGGCTTTCGACATGTTTTCCTTGTTCCGCCGAAACTGATACATAAAGAGTGTGCATCTACATCTGTTTCGTTCGTTTCGCAGAAACGCGTTCGTTTATTTATTGAACGTAACGGAGCTTTGTTCTTGCAGAACCCATCTAGGTAAGGAAAGGATCGTCGAAAAGGAGATGGAAGAGGGTGGCGATAACGGAGGGGAAGGAGGCAGAAAAGAAGATGCCAAGGCTGCGGAAGCGGAGAACCAGAAGGTTTCATTCCTTAAGCTGTTCTACTTTGCGGACCAGCTCGACATTTTCTTGATGGTAGTGGGCACGATATCAGCCATGGCAAATGGGTTATCACAGCCGCTCATGACACTCATCTTCGGCAGACTGATCAACTCATTTGGCGGCTCAGATCCATCTCAGGTCACCAAGGAAGTCTCCAAGGTTGTAACAGGTTCTTTTCTTTGTTGTACGTGTTGTTGGACGAATTAAACGATTGGATTTAATTGGGATTGTGTCTCTTATTGATTTCTTGGTGCTAAAATATTACAGAAAAATTGTTCCTTTCAGTATTTGCATCTTGTACTAATGATATGTGCTTGTTTTCTTTCCAGGTTTCACTAGAGTTTGTGTACTTGGCTATTGGTACGGGCATCGTTTCACTTCTACGTGAGTGCAGATTTTCCTTTCTCTCTTGCACTGTTGCATTCGTTTTCTCTTTTAAGGCATGTTTTGCATCTAGAGTCTGAGTTCGGCTCACATAGTCTAGTGGAACACTGATTCGACTATCTATAGTCCAGGAAATGGCTTTGGCTTTTGCTTGAAGGTCGGTTTCTAGCCATGGTTTTATGTAAATAAAGATCACATCGTGATTGTTTGGCGTTGTATGTTGTAGAGGTGGCATGTTGGATAGTTACAGGAGAAAGGCAAGCGAATCGCATTCGAAGTTTGTACTTGAAAACGATACTAAAACAGGACATTGCCTTCTTCGACACTGAAACCACAACCGGAGAGGTCATTGGAAGGATGTCCGGAGACACCGTGCTCATTCAAGAGGCCATGGGAGAAAAGGTAAGCCTCTGCAGAACCTATCCTTTTCATAACGAAGTCTTGGGTTGTTCTTGGATTGTGATGATCGTTAGCGAATTAGTCTATTTACAGGTGGGGAAGTTCGTACAACTCGTTTCTATTTTTCTCGGTGGCTTCTTGATTGCGTTTCTCAAAGGATGGCTCCTTACCCTAGTTTTGCTTACCTGTTTACCTCTTATCGTCGTTTCTGGAGGAACCATGTCGATCATCATGTCGAAATTGGCAGGGCGCGGACAAGTTGCTTATGCAGACGCTGGAAACGTAGTGGAACAAACAGTTGGATCCATAAGAACGGTTGCTTCTTTCACCGGAGAGAAACGAGCAGTAGAAAACTATAACAAAAAGCTGAAGATCGCCTACGCTGCTGCAGTTCGACAAGGGATGGTCTCAGGGCTGGGGCTGGGGTTGATGCTTCTGATAGTATTTTCCACTTACGGTCTCGCCGTATGGTATGGCTCCAAACTCATCATCGAAAAGGGGTACACTGGGGGACAAGTCATCAACATTATTATGGCTGTAATGGCTGGAGGAATGTAAGTACAGAACCACACTTGATTGAACAACTACTTTTATCAAACCTGCTGAAAATTCAAGATGCATCTTGTTTGTAACTTTGACATGTTTGTTTGTGGTCTCTACGACCAGGTCACTGGGCCAGGCATCGCCTTGCCTGAATGCATTTGCATCAGGGCAGGCTGCAGCATATAAGATGTTTGAAACGATCAAAAGACAGCCCGAGATAGACGCCTCTGACACTAGTGGGGTTGTATTGGAGGACATAAGAGGTGAAATTGAGCTGAAAGATGTGTACTTTAGGTACCCAGCAAGGCCAGATGTGCAGATCTTCGCTGGATTCTCATTGCATGTTCCAAGCGGCAGAACTATGGCTCTGGTTGGGCAGAGTGGAAGTGGGAAGTCTACGGTGATCAGCCTGGTGGAAAGATTTTATGATCCCTGTGCTGGTGAAGTACTTATAGATGGTGTCAATTTGAAGAACTTGCAGCTTAGATGGATAAGGGAGAAGATTGGCCTCGTTAGCCAGGAACCTAATCTGTTTACAACTACTATAAAGGAAAACATCGCATATGGGAAAGAAAACGCCACTGAGGCGGAAATCAGGAAGGCGGTTCGGCTTGCTAATGCTGCAAAGTTCATTGACAAGCTGCCCAAGGTAATCCTAGTCCGTCTTTTAAGAATCAAAATTCAAGAACAAGGTTCAAGTTTACCTGCATTTTGTTTTCAGGGCCTTGACACAATGGTAGGAGAGCATGGAACTCAGCTTTCTGGTGGACAAAAGCAAAGAATTGCAATCGCAAGGGCCATTCTGAAGAACCCAAAAATCCTCCTCCTCGATGAAGCAACAAGCGCGTTGGATGCTGAGTCTGAACGTGTAGTTCAAGATGCACTGGAGAACATCATGTCATATCGAACAACTCTGGTTGTTGCACATCGTCTGACAACTGTTAGAAATGCAGACAGTATAGCGGTGGTGCATCAAGGGAAAATAGTGGAGAAAGGTAAAACTCAACCAGCTGTTTTCATTCCCAGATCGCCAAAATTTCCTCCAAGACTTATGGTTTTGGAAAATCTTGATTCTAGGAACTCATGAGGAGTTGATAAGAGATCCAGAGGGAGCTTACTCTCAGCTAGTCCGCCTGCAAGAAGGAGCTAATGAAAGAGAAGATAAGGCGGATATAAACCTACATTTGGACAGAACCATTGCCAAATCCGAAAGCCAGAGATCATCTTCAGGGAGAGCCGTAAGCAGAGGTTCATCAGGCAGTCGGGGGTCTTTCTCCATCAGTTATGCTTCCCCCGGCGGGCCGATCAGTATGCTTCAGACAGAAGAAGAAACTGCAGAGACTAATGAAACAAACGAGATGGATATCGAGAAGCGCAAAAACGTATCCACAAAACGTCTGGCCTTGCTGAACAAGCCGGAGCTTCCAATTCTGCTGGTGGGATCTCTTGCCGCAGGCGTCCAGGGTATGGTCTTCCCTATCTTCGGCCTCCTCCTCTCGTCCGCCATCAGCACGTTCTTTGAACCTCCACAGAAGCTCCAAAAAGATTCTCGATTCTGGGCAGTCGTGTATATAGGTTTGGGTTGCGTTGCCCTGGTGGCTATTCCGATCCAGAATTACCTCTTTGGAATTGCAGGTGCAAAGTTGATAGAAAGAATCCGTTCCTTGACATTTGAGAAGGTTGTGTACCAACAAATAAGCTGGTTCGACAATCCTGCAAATTCAAGGTGTGTTAAGCAAAGTTTAATCTTATCTGCTCCATGTTTTTGGGACCTTAAATTTGTAATCTGTTGTTGTTTTCAGTGGAGCAGTTGGTGCAAGGTTGTCTACTGATGCCTCGGCCATCCGAAGTCTTGTTGGGGATACACTGGCTCTAGTTGTACAGAATATAGCAACAGTCATAGCGGGGATAGTCATAGCATTTACAGCCAACTGGATACTGGCTTTTATAATTATGGCTGTGCTGCCCTTTGTGTTAATCCAAGGATACGTTCAGATGAAATCCTTCAAGGGGTTCAGTGCAGATACCAAGGTCAGTTTTCTCCTTAAAGTTTTGAATTTTCACGAGCAATATGCTGTTAGAAACTCTAATTCTACTCAACAATCAATTCAAAAGTAAGATGTTCTTTTGTCTATATTAAAGTATTCTTAAGCAGTATACTCTTCTTAATATGATTACTTAAGATTAAGAAGTCTTTCCTCTAAATTCAAAGTATTGACTTGCTAGTTGTATTTAAGTGATATAAAACTTTTGTCACACCATTTTTGACATGCATTCTCATGAGCCAAAAATCTCGTTTAAGATAAAATTTAACTTGTTTAAGGGGATCCAGAGGTTACAAAGTAGGTTTTAAGTGATTGTTAATATATTAATGAGTTGTGTTTTTCATGTATGAAAGTATTTTTCTTTCTTACAAGTTGGTCTCAAAGAAGAAATGGATCAACATATGACTTGGACGTATTAACACTAATGGGAATGTTTTCAGGCGATGTATGAAGAAGCAAGTCAAGTAGCAAACGATGCCGTTGGCAGCATCAGAACTGTTGCATCGTTTTGCTCTGAAAAGAAGGTGTTGGATTTGTACCAAGAGAAATGCGACATTCCCAAGCAAAATGGAGTCCGGTTAGGAGTCATCAGTGGATTAGGATTCGGCTTCTCTTACTTCGCACTCTACTGCACCAACGCTTTTTGTTTCTACATCGGTGCTATTCTTGTGCAACATGGGAAGGCAACATTTGGTGAAGTTTTCAAGGTAGAAAACAGGTCCAACATGTTTGGTTTTCTCCTATCATCTCTTTGCAGTTCTAAACAATGATTATCTTGCAGGTTTTCTTTGCTTTGACAATATCAGCAGTCGGGGTTTCCCAAACCAGTGCCTTGTCTCCAGACAGCAACAAAGCCAAGGACTCTGCAGCTTCAATATTTGAAATTCTTGACAGCAAGCCCGAGATAGATTCTAGCAGCAATGAGGGCATGACACTGTCATCTGTGAGTGGGAATATTGAGTTAGAACATGTCAGCTTCAGATACCCCACACGTCCAGATATTCAAATCTTCAGAGATTTGAACTTGAGCATCCCCTCTGGAAAGGTATAATCATCAACACTCTTAACTATGTCGTAAACTTGAAAAGCAGTTCAATTGTTTTTCTTGAGTGTGCTTGGCTTGAAATTCTATCTGCAGACTGTTGCCTTGGTTGGAGAGAGTGGAAGCGGGAAATCAACAGTAATAAGCCTCATAGAGAGATTTTATGATCCTGATTCAGGTACTGTATTGCTTGATGGGTTTGATATCCGAAAGTTGAGACTAGACTGGCTTAGAGGACAGATGGGGTTGGTCAGTCAAGAACCTGTCCTCTTCAACGAAAGCCTCCGCGACAACATAGCTTACGGCAGCCAAGACGGAGCCACGGAGGAGGAGATCATCGCAGCCACAAAAGCAGCAAATGCACACACCTTCATATCCTCGTTGCCTCAGGGCTATGACACCTCTGTAGGGGAACGAGGGGTGCAGTTATCCGGCGGCCAGAAGCAACGGATTGCCATTGCAAGGGCTATCCTCAAGAACCCGAAGATCTTGCTGCTGGATGAAGCTACAAGTGCACTAGATGCCGAGTCAGAAAGTGTGGTACAGGATGCTTTGGACAGAGTTATGGTAAATAGAACGACAGTAGTGGTTGCTCACCGTCTCACCACGATCAAAGGGGCTGACATAATCTCGGTGGTGAAGAACGGTGTGATTGCTGAGAGGGGAAGCCATGATGTGCTGATGAAGATCACAGATGGGGCCTATGCCTCCTTGGTAGCACTTCATATGACTTCTGCAGCTTCAGGTGAAAGGGAGAACTAATACAGCAGGAAAAGCTCGTCCTGCTTTGCAGCCATGGCAGGTCTCAGGGGATGGAGGGGTACATATGTTACAGGAGAATTGTAATTGAAATATGCTTCAGATGGTTTAAGTGGCTCGGGGTTCATCAGGCAAAGCTTACGACACACTTTAGGCGATTATTACGAGCCTTTCTTAAATTTATCTGAATAAATATTTCTCAATTTACCTGTAAAACATGATTTTGATGGAATAAAGAAATAGGTGAGTTGAGTTAGAAGATTCCAACCAAATAAAGTATTGGAGTAAATGAAGAAACTCAGGAACAACCTCAGGTCTCCCCAGGAAGCACAGAAGGGTAAGCAAACTACCGCTATGTATATACACAAACAGGACCATTGAATACCACATCTAATATTTGGTTAAGGAATTTAAAAAAAATCAAGTCTTCATTCTGCAAACATGGCTATTATCATAAATATGTATACACAGACAGGACAATTGAACTTGACAACAGTAACGAATGTGAAGAAGAAACAAGATAAGCATCGAAACTAGCAAATTTCCTTCTTCTTTTTTTAAAGCCATTATCCGGATAGGAAAGTGCTTCTTTTTTTTGAAATTGAAGGAGCAACAAACTTAGTGACCAGCTGAATACTTGGTTGCCATATCTAGTAAGCTTCACCAGCCACATTACTCGTAGGAACCCTTTGGCGCTTCTCCACGTACGCTGATGGGAACCACCCTGCTTTGCCTCTGCATTCTCCTTCCGACCATCCTGATGGGCTCATCTGGATAAACATGAGAGGTTTCTGAATTTCTGAAGAAGCATATATAAATATTAAGCCAAAACATTGAGTGAAAGATCCGGAAATTTTACGCGTTTTCCTGTTCTTAAAATCTAAACAAGACCGCAGTCTCCGTTGGTTTCAATGATGATGGTTAAAACATGAAAAAGAGTTGAATGTTAGGAAAGAATATAAAAACATAAAAACATTACACGTCTTTTCTAATGTTTGGAAGGAGGATTTGATAACATGATGATCAATTGGATGTAATATCGTTGTCAAAGATTCGGAAAAATAAATGCTAGACAACAGGAAAAAACCAGGGATGATGTGATGCCAACAACCGGGTGAGGATGATGGAAACAACCTAAAAGTAAACCTATTATGTGAGGTTCCAGTGGATAAGTCCACAAGAGAAATAATTTGTGTTTGTTTCAACATGAAATGAGAACTGTGAGTGAAAGGAAGGGTGAAAGTAGATGGTCTGAAAAAACACATGCGTAAATAGACATAGTGCTCGTGTGTGAATGTATTTATAAGAGAGGTAGGCTTTCTAAGTTTACAGCTTTAAAAATTGTAAATGCATCCACATCGTGGGGTGTTTCGAAAGCAAGATATGTCTCAAGGAGGAGATAAAGCACCTTCCGCACAACAACATAGTCACCCACGGACAAGCTCAGCTCCTTCTCAGATTCAGCAAAAAAAGGATGCGTCACCTACGAGTGGGAAAGAAAAAATTTAGTAAATGATTCTGTGTTATGTATTCAACATGTTGTAAGGAGCCACTTCAAGAAATAAAGGATTAAAAGTTACAGCGGCCACTAGATCAATTTCCAATGGCATATTCCAAATATGCGTGAAAGAGAGCAGCTATACGGTATGTATTCTATAGTATGTATCCACAGTAAAATTATTGAGTCGTGTCTTCAATAACATCACAAATAGGAGTAAATCCACATCACAATCCACCCCATTCAGATTGTGTTGTTACCCTCTCAATTCCTCTCATAAGGGGGTGCCAGTTATACGTCTAAATTTTACTTCCATGAGTTTCTATTCCACATCAAATAAGTAAATAAACAAATGAGGAAGAAGCTACTTTATAGAAGAGGAGTGACTTGGGAAAAGACAGCTATTCCTTACACACGGATGAGTACAACGATATCTAAGGTTTCTTGTAAAGAAGGAAATTACACACTTTGCCCTTAGGAAAGTTTTAAAAAAAATTAAAATTTAAAAAAAAAAAAATTTTGAAAAAAAAAAGGCAGCTACTAGTAAGATGGCACCAGAAGATCTGCAGTGAGGATGAGAAGCCGCAAGTTTTGTCTTTCATCTTCTAATATGGCCCGTGAAATGATTGGTGTTGCAAAGCGTCACCTGTGCCTTACCGTAGCTCTGTTTCCTTTTGTTTTCCCTCTTTGTTGGTTTTTCTTTTCTTTTCCCGTTTTTTGAAAAGAGAGATAAAGAGAGAGAGTAAAAAAAGAAAGAAGCTTACCAAATAACTGGGTGATGGATAGGAAATGATATTTCAAAAAGCCTAGAGATCTTGAAATACACCCTTACTGAAAATTTTCAATGCCTTTATGTCATTGCAGAATATAGAGTGAAAACCAGGGCCTCATGTAAATCTGGGAATTGTCCAAGCTCTTAAAATTCTAAGCCCAAAACGTATCATGATTGTGAGATCTCTAGCCTTCAGACTCAGGCAGACTATTCGTTTGCTGAACAAGATGAAGACTAAGTTGGGACCTGTCTTGCTCAAAAAGTTTCACTCTCAATGATATTATTTTACTACACCTCAGCCGCAGTTAAGACATGATTAGAAGTTTTCCTTCCTTTTATTCCGTTAAAAATCTGGTTCTTATAGTTCTAAGGACATAATCTAATTTACCTTGGTAGTAAGAGAATCAGGGTGTTACCGAAGTATTTCAGGGCACCTGAGACAGCCTGTCTTCAACAGTAAATCATTTTATACACCAGTTTTATACCTCCCAAATGCTAGAAACTCTAGATTTTGAATGACATGGGTATTTCAAACTTTCTTGGGAGATAATTCAGCTGTTAACGGTTCTGGCATATTAAGGATTCTCATCCCAAGGCAAGCCATGAATAAGAAATGCCATGGTTATCCATTTATTCTTGGTACAATATACTCCCTCTTCTTTAACAGGCCTCCATAATTTCTGGCTCCTGATAAGAAATCTAACACATTTCAGGCCATTAGTTCTTAAACTTCCAGAAACGGTAGCTTCATAAAGTATCAGAAGGAATCTGAAACTTAGATTTTGCGCTGCTCTTCTTTCTGTTTAGCACTTAACTTCAATAAAATGGATTGATTGCTCTTCTATGTTCAATTTTTTCACTGTCATGAGTTACATGCTCGAGCAGTGCATCTTGACTCAACAAGCTTCCCTCTACAAACCTTAAGGTGGGGACAGCACGCAACTCAGCTGCACATTGGAAGAACTCTTCTATGTGCAAGTATCCAACCCGGATAAAATTTGAGAATTTATTAGCCTGTCTATGCACAAATAGCCCCCAACTCTTTTCTCCACATTCGTATTACCATAATCCGCAGCCTCTTAAACTGCCTTTGCAACTCTAGTCTTACCCCTAGTCATAACAATCTACTGAAACATAACAATCTCTCCTACCTACAGACAAATACCTCTCAATATCAACGTAGAAAGCCTAACATAGAACTCAATCACTTTAACATGACTTTTCTAGGCAAAAATCATTTCCTCTTGCTTGCCAAAAGTAATCTCTACTATGCTTCAATTTACAATCCGTAACCTCTAAGCCAAGAAAGCAAGCAATTAACCAATAAGCATATATTTATCCTCAAAATCACACTTACAGTTGGTGCGATTCCCTATCAGCCTTCAAGCCAAGAAAACAACCAGTCAACCAAATAAGCGTAGATTTCTCCTCAAAATCACCTTACAATTAAATACTAATCAAAACTGATCGTCTATCAAGCACACAGAAGCTATAGTTATGATGAAACTGATATACAGTGAGCGAAGAAAGCAACCAAATAACTGTAGATTCCTCCTCAAAATCAAACTTAGTATTAAGTACTCTCAGGAACTGATATCCACGAATCACTTGATTGCATCTTCCTCTGAAAGAATAAAATCGAGGGATGGTCATACTTATCACTCTGATTGAGATGCTCGGGAGTCTTGGATTATTTGGTTAAACTTCAATTGGCAGAGAACATTATCTAACTCATTATTATTTGAATTTTAGAAAAGTATTATTTCTTTTTCCTTGAAGCTCTTAGCTAAAACAACCATTAAGGTAAAAGGCCAGAGAAAAGAAGCATACTTCAGCCAAGAAGTACGTTGTTTTATCCGAGCAGTTGTCTGCTGAAATTAGAGGGGGCGCAGACTCTTTCCGCTGTTTCTCTGAGACCATCTGCCACAAGTTCCAGATCAAGAACTAAGTTTATATAGCTTAAAATGGCTAGAATCCTCTTCTGTAACACAGAGACAAGAGCAAACCTCAGCTTCAACTTCACCAAGAATAGCAGCTATCCTTAGATGATAATTTTTTTCTCCTTCAACCTTCAAATACAAAAGTTCATAAACATCAGACACCAAAATCATTATGGAGGGAAACCTAAGGTCTGAAAACTGTCTACACATACCATTGAAACAAGCCTCTGAAAAGTCAGTCTTTGCTGCTGTGCTTCAACAGCAGCCAATGCAGCCGAAGCTTCTTTACCTAGAACAGCCATGTTTGCTTTTAGTTCATGCATCTTTGCTTCTGCTGCATGCAGCTTTGCAACATTTTCGGGAATTGGAGATTCCCTTACTCGTGCTTGTCTTCTGGAAACTTCTGTTGCCTGTTTACTTTTTGTGGTCAATATAAAGTATAAGTTTACAACATAAGTTCAAAATATGAACAACATGTGACCAGGAGAAGAAACTAAGAGTTAAAACATCCGATTATCTAACACAGCATGTTAATGATGCGTAGGATGGCCAAAGTTCTGATTACCTGAGTCTCTGCTTCTTGTCTCATTCGACTATAACGTTGAGCAAGATGACGAGCATCTTCCAAAGGAGCACCAATGATCATTGCTCTCAAGGGATCCAAGACCTGTGGCAGGCAAAATCATTAGGGTTCATGCCTCTATCTTAATTTCTCAATGAATGTCTGTGTCTTTAGAATATGAATGGACCTTCAGCTACTGATAGTCAACTATATCGTAGTCTATGAAAGTGGTATTAATCCGACCCCCAAAACTTTAGTTCTAACAGCACAACAATTATCAAAACCAAATTTGTTGCTTTACAGAAGGAGTGTCCACATACAGGGGAAACAAACCATAAAACTTGAGAAGAAGAAATAGAAATGTAGTTAAAGAAGGAAAAAAAATAATAGTAATAATCAAATAAGAGGTCACTCCCTGCACAATGAGACTAGCTTGTTGCAACGTTTACCACATTACAACGCACAACAAATACTCGTGAAGGATTGTAAAGAACCTCAAGACTCATGTAACCCAAGAAGACACCAATTTTGCTCTTCTAAGTTATACATACAGATCATGGATTTCTGTGTCTGACAACTAAACCATGCAAAACTTATCTAAACTGTGTCTTTCTTTCTTTTCTTTCTCTTTTTTCCCCTTCTTCTTCTTCTTTTTAAAAGAGCAAAAATCTTGGTGAACTATCATCTGTCCCAGACAACTATGTAACTCCAACATGGAAGCTAAAATATGATTTTCCATGTTGATGCCAAAACTAAGAAGCAAGACTTATATACCTCAACCAAGAAAATTTGAAAGCATGCCAAATTTCTAGAACTAAGAAACAAGATTATAGTTGGGAGTTGAAAGTAATCTATGCATCACTTCAAGACAAGCAATGAGCACACGAGAGCTGGAACCAAAATACTTGATCTGCAATTAGGATAATAGCATCCAACTGGATGTGGCAGCTTTAACATTTCATTCAGAATACTCTTAACATTCACATGTGAACAATCGAAGTTTGAAAATGACCAATGACTACTTATTGAGAAAAAATACTTTAAGCTAACTAAGTTCAGTAAAGAAGACAACCTGTGAGAACAACAGTTTGTTAAAGTCTTCCTGCTCCTTTTCCACGTGTTTACGAGCATCACCATATATAGATGCAGCCTTAGCCAAAACATAATCATTGATGTTCTCAGCTCCATATCTGGAGCAATCCTCAGACAACTTTGTTCCTGGCTACGAAGAAGATTACATATAGTAAGTGCAAGCGTAGAGGCATCTTGTTCAAATCTTGTTTTTTAAAGATAACTGCATATCACTTCCACCGACAAGATTCCAAAAGTGGTACATATTCCGTGATACAAATAGTATACTAAATTCATCACCTGCTTCAATATGCTTAAAACCTATGGCAGTAAATGCTTCTGCTGCTTTAACAATTTCTTTTTGGAAATCCTGGAAAAGAAAACATAAAAATAGAGCCTTAGATTCAATTAGAATTAGAGTTACTTCCAGAAAATTAATAAATTACAGACGCATGACAAAACTGTTCAATACAAAAGTTACATGGTTACATAGTCACATAGAACAGCTTCAAGAATCACTTTCAAATTGTGAATCGCGAAAGGATAGTTAGCAAAGCAAAAACTCAAGTTAACAAAAATTAGATGTTCTCCATCATCTGTATCACCTGCCAATACCAACAAGAAACCTACTAACGTAATCTCCTTCCAGTTGCTAGAAGCTTTGGAATAAGAAACTTAAATAAGGCTCAGGCATTCCCTTCAAATATAAATACAGTTCATGAACAATTAAGAGAACAGCTCATTCATGACAAAACAATAGAAGACCACACTATCATGCAACTACGAACCAAGAAGCAAAACTTGCTGCTATTTTCACATGTAAGAGATGATAGAAAATTTTGAGCTCATTTTGTAAATAAACAGTGAAACAGCAAAAACATCCCTACCCTTCCTGAACGAGTGGATTTGTACAGTTTGTCTAGCTGTTGATGTCTGTGCATCTCAAGCTCATCAATGACCATTACATCCGAGCCTTCATAACCAGTTCCACCAAACTGCTTTATCACGGCCTGCAAATCCAAATAGGACAGAGAATAAATGTCTTTCTGCTTCTATATTATGTTAAAACAAAAGTTAGTCCATTTTCTAGCACACGCAACTCTATCAAATTAAAGGTTCGACTCAAATTGTTGGGACAATTGATGAATGCTAATTCAAAACTCCGTCCAATTCCAGTGAAACAATGAGGAAAGGCGTAGAATGTTGAGCTTTTCATTCTTGATCCCGCCAAACGAAACCTGCACTAGAACGAACTTGAACACAAAATGAAGTCTAATCCGATTCATTTTCTTCGCCATAAACTTGGAAATAAAGCCACTTTCTCACTTTTTTGCAAAATTAAACAATCTCCAGCAATGTGAGCCCTAACACGAAGTTCATTCTCCTCCGCTCCAACATTGTCTCGGAAAGCCAACTGAACATCGATTAAAGTGAGGAACTAGCATAAACATAAGCATTAAATAGCTATATGCGCTCTCCAAATTACAACCAATTCCTGACCTATAGTTTCTCGTCAATCAAGGGAAGCATCAACTGAAATAGAAGTCTCCCGAAATGCGACCCCCAATACAATGTCTATTCACATTTCCACACACATTTTCTCGTAAAACAAACGGAACAGAGAGAAAGAAGTAACAATACAGAGTAAAGTAAGCCAAACCTGTTGTTGTTTGGCGACTTGCTCTCTAAGCTTACTGGCTTGTTTCCTCAGAGCGTCCATGGTGGTGCTCTCTT
This sequence comes from Casuarina cunninghamiana, assembly GCA_028551485.1. Lineage (NCBI taxonomy): Eukaryota > Viridiplantae > Streptophyta > Magnoliopsida > Fagales > Casuarinaceae > Casuarina > Casuarina cunninghamiana. The sequence goes on along the minus strand of CM052366.1, from coordinate 5,641,956 downwards.
GCTCAGTCCCCCGATCCCTGACTTCGCAACGACGGCGTTCCGACTAACCGGAGGCAGCGAGAATGGATCGGAAAGAGTTTGTCAAGATCTGACAGCTTGCTTGACAATTTCACACTGCAATTCCGCCGTAGCTGGCTTTTGTCGTAACGATAATTTCTCTCTTTTTCTTCCTTTTCCGATTCGGGCGATATTCATGTGGTGTCAGATGCAAGAAATCTAAGAATTCTGGGCCGTAGATGTTCACCGACCATGATTGATCCTGGAACCTTCGTTTATATAATATTCAAAATAAAGTACATGTCATGGAACGAGTTGATAGAGTTAAATCTTTTTTCAATGTTCACCGCTTGATTATTTATCATTAATTTTTTAGTGCTATAGAATTATTAATTGTGAGGCGGCAAACATGGTCCATTTATTATGAAACGAGTTCAAACCTGGATGTGCCTTATGGAGTTATGAGGTTCAGGGATTGGGCCTCAGCGAGATCTTCTACAGTTCATGGGTTAACCGTGTCGGCCTGCCACTGCTCAGTGTACCGATTTGTTCCTGGCCATGCAAAAAACAGTGCCGTCTGATCTGCATTAATAGCCGGCATGTATCAGGAATGACCAAGTAAAATATGGAGATGAAATGTGTGGGGCAAACGTGGCTTCCCAATGGAAGAATTTCTGAACTTTCAGGAACAGAGTTACCTGACGATGCTTTAATAATAGGCTCTTCTTTTTTTAAATAATCACATATTCACACACACATTCAACGTTAAATATATGAGATTAAGAGGTTTAATCTTGTTTAATTTTAATTAAACTAATGCTTATAGATAACAATTTAATTTTTTTTTAATTTTTTTTAAGCACACACCTAGGGAAGAAAAGAGGGATTGTCAGTCAGGATTTAATTTAAAAAACACCAAAGAATGTTCATAAAAAAATAGAGAGCTTTCTCTATGCTCTATGATTCCCAACCTTTATGCTTTATTATTATTATCATTATGTATCTACTTAAACTCATACACAAATATAAAACCTAAGATCAAGAAGTTTTAAATAATATCTACTTTCAATTGAGTTAAATATTTACTGTCAGAATAATTGATGTGATAATTAAAAAATACATTTGTTAAGTAATTATTGATTGGTAATAGATTTTAATCTTTCAAATAGAAGATTAAAGTTTTAATTTTTTTATAATCAAAATAAAGGATGTGTTGAAAACCATATGCTTATTTAAATGTTGTTTTAATATGATGATATTTAATATAAAGTACGTATCACCCCCTTAAAAGGGGATTTTTTTTAAAAAATAAATCTTTTTAATAATGTCCATTGTTTACCATGAATTTATAGTACCATACAAATTATCAATTGTGAGGTAGAAAATCATCATCCGTTGGTCATCAAGACAAGTTCAAATCTGGGTATGCTTTCCATGTTCTGCTCAGCAAGTGTCATAGCCTGAAGTTATGAGTTACAGGGTTTAAAATTCAGCGCTCTTTGGCAGTTCTTGGTGCCCTTGTCGGCCTGCAACCGAGACTGATCGGCATTAATGGCTGGCATGGATTTGTCTAAAAAGTCTATTGGCCAAGTCCAAGCTCGATCTTTTGGTTCATTTATGAGATTAAGTTGAAATATATAACAAAAAAATAATATTTTTATAACTTAATCTAAAAATTAATTCATAAATTAAAACATTTTTATTTATTTAGATTTTATCATAGAAGGTGGCTAAAGAGGCCATGGGTCCGGGTCCACATTTAAAGGTGGCTTAACAACTTTAGTAAGGTGGCATCAAGAAGAAGAATTTCTGCAGATTTCAGTTACCGACATACCTGTATGATCGTGAAAGTTGTTGTTATCTAAACTGTCACCTTCAGTAATGAATCCTGCTTTCACTGGAAGAATGCATTGGATGATCCTTCACATCGAGTTTCCTTATTAGTGAGTACTTATATTAATTTCACTTAAAAATAATGAATTCTCTGTGTTAACATACTGCATTATTTAACAATTGATTACTCATAGATGTTCCTTTATATCAATTTTCTCCCTCTAGACAAATCGTATGATTTTATTCATAAATTTACTCAAATTCTCCTTTAAAGAAAAAAATCATTTATTGAAATATTTATATTTCAATAATTTAGAGATCACTCTATCTTTACTTATTAGTTTGTTTTATTGTTTTCATTCAAAAACAAAAAATTATTTTAATCTCATCATATAAATAAACAGGATCTTTGGAATATCTATTGAGAAAATCACTTTTTCCTTTAAAATTAACTTACAAGATAAAGAAACATTTCAATATATAAGTAACATAACATATCAATTGATTAGTAATATAGAACAAAAATTAAATTTTAATTCATATATTTACCTTAAATGTAAAAATATACTTTCTAAAAGAATATATTTTGCAAGAGACCAATGAAAAATAAGAGATTCAAACTAATAACTGATGGGATTGTCAGTCAATATTTGACTTAAAAAATACTACTCAGCCAGGCCCACCCCTAACTATCAAAATTAGATGTTATTATAGGTAGGGAAAAGATACATTATAAAGAAGGAAAAAATTAATGCATGCTAATTTCATCAATCTAGTTGCATTATTTAACAATTGATTACTCATAGATGTTCCTTTATATCAATTTTCTCCTTCTAGACAAATCGTATGATTTTATTCATAAATTTACTCAAATTCTCCTTTGAAGAAAAAAAAATCAGATATTAAAATATTTATATTTCAATAATTCATATTATTCTATCTTTACCTATTAGTTTGTTTCATTGTTTTCATTCAAAAACAAAAAATTATTTTAATCTCATCAAATAAATAAAAACATAAATCAAACTAATAGGTCAAATCTTATAATAGAGTCTTTGGAGTATTTATTGAGAAAATCACTTTTTTCCTTTAAAATCAACTTACAAGATAAAGAAACATTTTAATATAAGAGACCAATGAAAAATAGGGAACTCGAATTACTGATCGATGGACTATCGGTCAAGATTTAGCTTAAAAAACACTACTCAGCGAGGCTTACTCCTAGTTATCACAAGATTAGATGTTATTACCAAGTAGGGAAAAAATATGTTATAAAGAGGGAAAAAATTAATGCAGGCTAATTTCATCAATATAGTAGGACTCACTCCCAGTGGATACAAGTGTCCTTTCTATGAGATTTGATGTGACAAATCTCAAGTACTGCTATGATGATAAGACCAAAATGGGATTTTGTGGATTCTAGAAATGGAGATATCAGCCGCCTAGATTCACTTTGGATCTCAGATTTCTTTTTTATTTTGGGAATTTCAATTTGTGAGATGATAATTGGCAGATCGGCTGGCTGACGATCAACATGCGTGGAGTCAATGAAATGGGAGCAGGTTTGTCTTTTTTGATTCGGACTAGAGGGTTGGTTTCGGCGAAAATGGGAGGGAAAACGGTCCTTTTTCCCCGGGACCCACTTCTTTTGGGCCGAAATGGAGGGAAACCAGGTGGGTACACACGCTCCTGTCGTGTCAATTGTCGCCGAAATACCATTCATGCCCTTGCTCTCGACATGTCCGCTACATGCGACAAAATATATGTCCATTCTCTTTATTTTTTATGGTTATAAAATATTGACAAATGAGGCAACTTTTTTCTATTTATTTTGCTGTTTTCAGATTTATGTGGAATAAAATATATATTCTTTTCTACGCATTAGGTCTAATAAAAAAAAGAAATTTCTTCTTAATTTGTTTGATGTGATCATGTTTGTTACGCATGTGGACAAAGCCAATGCTTGTTATATGAAGATCGTTTTCTCCGTCATCCTCTGTTTTTTCATTTTTTTTAATGACCAAGTTGTTTGAATGCCTAGACCCCTAAATAATGGCCTGCCCTGAGACATCCAGTTTGGCAAAAATGTAGTTGAATGAATTTGAACAAAAAATATTTACTTTATAATATCTCCCATTTTGGTGGGATTTTCTTGATGGGATTTGCAATTATATAACAAGCTATTTCACTAGTTCCACTAAATGAGGCACAAAGACATTAATATCTTTAAAAAGATCAATGAGTAAGATGATTTCATATATTATGTATCACAATGCCTTATTGTCACAAGGCTAAGTCTTATATCAAAAGATCAATTTAATAGAAAAAATAGTCAATCTCTTTATATGCTTAAATTATTTTACTTGTCTTTTTTTTATGTAAAAGAATAAAATTTTGTTATACTTACTTAGACTTTGTTGAGTATCTGGACATTATAAGTTATTTCTTAATTATCTAATAAATGAATGAATTATTAACTTAATATAATAACTTGTAATGTACTATTTAGACATGACACATATAGCGTAATATAATAGAGTTCATTCTTTTGTATCAGAAAAGCAAATGGGATGACTGGTTATATAAAAAAATTAATTATTTCTCTTAATTAATATTAACCTTTTGGGATATAATATAAATTTATGACAAGTGAAATGAAAGCCAAACCACGACTTGGCTCAATGAGCTTATGACTATTATCCCCAAGTATGGGATAAGCAATGAGCCCACCTAGTGGCACTTGCAATTGAATGTGGAGTAGGTAATGACAATACTTTGAGTCACAATATATGATCAATTCAAAAATAGATGATAAATTCTGAATATATCTCCTCATACTACTTAAAAAAAAATCACAAAAAAGTTAAAAAGAAGTTTTTCTTATTAATCCAAATCATAGTATGCCGACATAATGTGAACTCCAACCCTAGCTTTAGATCCTAATCCATCATGATGAGGTCGAGAAAAGAATTATTAAATAACATGTGCACCCAATCCTGGCAAATTCTGCACCACTCAATTCACCTAATTCTCATCTTTTCCCACATCATTTTCAGCCATTTCTGCAAATTCCAAAATTTCCCTCTCTCTATCTCACATGAAACATTCGAGAAGTTCAAACACACCATTATATCCGGATCACACCTTTCAAAAAATGACACTTCTTCTAAAACAAGACCCAACATGATCCTTAACTAACCATTAGGCCCGAATTTAGGGAGAGGGAGACAGAGAGGCTGAACACTGTCACTTCAACTACCAATCCTTCCACAATTTACACCGGAAATCTCGATAGATCCTCGGCTGTGGAAGTGTACTATATTCTAGTTTTCAAACACTCACAACATACTAATAGCAAAAGTTAGAGAGAGAGAGAGAGTGCGTGTGGGGGGAGGGAATCAGGACCCGAATACAGGGAAAACCACGATCTGTGAGAACCCCATTGCAGCGCTCACCCACGAGAGGACCCAATCATGCCGTCAGGTGCGAAGAAGAGAAAAGCTGCTAAGAAAAAGAAGGAAAAGGAAACCCACCACAACCCCTCTGCAAATAATCGTCAAGGTAAAGGCGTTTGGCCACCACTCTGTTTATGAATACAGCCCCCACAAAGCTAATCCACACTGTTACCCATCTGTCATTCAATCATGCACTCCACTTTTCAATACTTGTTTTCTGATTTGATATCTTCTCGATTTTGGTTGATGGGTATTTGTTAAAGCTTTGTGTTTTGCGGAATTTTCACTCTATCAGACTAATCCTTACCAACCCATCCGTGGTTCAGCTGTACTTGTATTTCTTAAAACGTTTGGGTTTTCGGGTGTTTCCTGGTGTTTTCTACTCTGCTTGATTTCAACTCAACCTGACCAATCCAGACTTCTTTTTTTCTTTTTTCATGCATTCAACTGTTCTTGTTCATTCGCCTCTCAATTTTTTGTTTTTTTGAGTTTTTATTCGTGCTCAACTGGGCTGCTGGGTGGATATTTATATCCCTTGTTTTGCTTGGTTCTCATTGTGATTGGATCAGCTTACATCGGTTGTCGCTAAATCATGCTTTAAGCTTTTTAGCTTTCTTGTGTTGAATTAGCCAAACACCTTTCTTTCTTTTCTGTAGTTCTCGTGATCGAGTCAACTCATCTTTTGTCACGAATCGTGATCTGTTTTTCATGTATTTATTTTTTTAATTTTTTTAATTCGTGGGTACAATGGATTAAGAAATTCTTCGGCATCTGATTTTGAATGCAAATCTTCTGATTGGCTGAGAACATGTTAGGAAATGACGATGTGAAGTCCCAAGATGGTAAAGAAAGTGATAGTGGTGAGGTTAATAGCCCTGGTTCTCGGGACCTGGACAGCGATCAATATTCGTTCAATGAGAAGAATGAGGATTTGGAGGAGAGAGATCCAACGACCATCCAATCATTTGTTGCTGAGGAGAAGTCTACAGAGGTTGTATCCAGTGACGTAGAGGGTCCCCAGAAAATGGGTTCAGAGCATGACGTTGTCGTTAAAATTGAAAGGGAAATGAAGTCTGAGGAGAATTCTGAGACCAAAAATGGTAGGATTGATCACCATGAGTCTGTCAAGGAACCACATAGTGAGAACAATAGTAGCTCAAGCAGTAGTAGTTCCGATGATGAGTCCCGGGTCACTGAGAAGAAACCAAAGGAGGAGGCGTACAAATTTGTTTTTCAAGCAAGCTCAAGTGATGATTTGATCAAGCCAGTTAATTCTTCAGAGGCAGAGGTTACTTGGGCTGCTGAAAATGCACCGGTTGGGGAGACTGTCGAATCAGTTGTAGAAAATCCCCCCGTTGTTGATTCTGTTAAGTCAGAGGAACCTGTGTCTGAGGAGACGATTCCTGTTATTCCAACTGCTCCAGCTGAGAATCCATTGATTGCTGATGTGGTTGAATCAGTATCAAAAGAAAGTGAAGAAAGATTGCCCCCTGAATCAAAAGAGGCTCCAGCAACTGTGCCAGATTTAGCTTTACACAAAAATGAGGATAAAGTATTTCCTTTATCCGACGAAAAGGTTTATGCAGCCCCAACTACATTGGAATCTGCAGCTAGTAATGGTGCAGCAAATGTATCGAATGGAAACGAGGGTAAAATCTTGCCATCATCAACTGCTCCTGTAGCTGCAACTAGTAATGATGAAGCAAGTGTATCGAATGGATATGAGGGTAAAATCTTGCAATCATCAACTGCTCCTGTTGCTGCAACCAGTAATGGTGCAGCAAATTTAAAAGATTCTGAGATTCCTGAATCTTCTGAAAACCAGGTATTGCCCCCATATTTTCTTGACTACAAGCTTGATGTATGTTGAAAATAAAATGAGCTCAGATTAAATGTGCTTCTCTTTTGCTTTAATGATGTGTAGCCTCTGGTAGCACCGCCCCCCCAAGTGGTGCGAAGGTCATCCGTGTTGAGTTGCTGTGGATTGTTAGAATTGCTAACTGGCTCTGGGAGATAAAGTTCAGGTTGGGATTTCTAATCTCGTTTAGATTGATTTGTCTTGCCTTCTGGTTTTATCCAATGAAATGATTAGCAGGTAGATAAAGAGATTTGTATGCATCCTGTTTTTGTATGCATAATTAGAATTATGAGGATTTCATCAGAGATTTCTGAAAAGAAAAAGTATATACTATTGGTTGGTCACACCAGACTATTCCGATGGATCTCTTTCTATCTCTCCCTCTCCCTCTGTTAAAACTGTGATTCAATTGGTTTGCATGTATACCATTTAACCGTGGTAGTCTTTTATATGGCAAGAAGGTGGGAATGATTATTGTGAAAAGGTCCTACTGTGTCAAAGAAAGTTCCGAGGTTTGTCAAATTAGTTTGTTTTTTTCTAGTAAATATGCGTGGAAGATATCAGTATCTGTTGCCTGTGACTTGTACCTAACATTTGATTTGCATTTCTTTCTTCATTTTTTCTTCATGGAAAGTAGGTTATAAGATACCGTGGCCAGTTTAGTTGTTGATTCATATATGAAAGAAAAGGTGATCCTTGACAAAAAGCATATTTGGATGACTCAATTAATAATGTTTTTAAGAAAGTTGTTGAATTGTTCCCATGATGCAAAACACTTCAAGCTGTCAGTTGCTAGTTCAATATTTTGATGTATCTGCATTATTTATATCTGTCTGACTTTCCTGCCGTTCTTAAACATTTTAGCCAACTCAATAGAACTTCAATTAAATTGCTTTTTTTTTTTTTTCCCTTCATTTATCGTGGAGTGGGGAAAGGGGGAGGGGGACGTGTTGAACTTGGGACCAAGAGGTCCCAAGCCACTTTGGCTTACTACTGAGTCAAGGTGTCTCGACTTCAATTAAACTGCTTGTTGTCTCTATTGAAGTACTTTATTTGTTATCTTTTAGATAGCTCAAGAACTATGATCTACGTTAAGTCATTTGTTGATTAATTCTCATTTTTAATTTTCTTTTCCATTCTGGTTAGGAAACAGAAATCATTTAGTGCCAATTAAAAAGATTCATTTAATATTATGCTGTTGTACTCATTTAATGCCAATTGTTGGTCAACCTTTTATGATTCTTGTCTCTTACAGTTAGTGTAGCAAAATTGTGAGCTCTCTCTCTCTAAACTCTCTCTCTCACATGCACTTGCACGTGCACATGCACGTACACATTCGCCACACACAGATAGTGTATTTAGGTTCATATCTTAGCATTACACTAAAATGTCATTTTACCCACGGTTTAGGTTTTTGAGATGCTGGCATTGAATAAAGCCCGATCCCTTGAGAGTTGGTTGGCAAATAATCTTCTCCTCTATTCCTGGTCCTACTACATAATCTTGGTGACAAAAGGATGTCAAATCTTTCATTTCAAGTCTTGTTTGATTTTTTGTCAATATTTTCTGTTTTCCGATTATGATGTCATAAGATTACTTTCGGTGGATCAAGATGTCATGGAAGCACTTTAGAACACTGAGGCACTCGCTAGCACTGGAGTGAAATTTTTTGAAGGGAGAGCAAGGAGGACATTCATTAATGGTCAAAACTTGCTATGCCATGTCAAGCTCTAATAAGATCATTAGGTCCATGCTTCTTTTTGTCCCTCTAAGCACTCTAATATTCTCCTTCAATTTTTCTGCTTATTGACTTGAGAGACTTTTGGGTGGCATTCAACAAGGCCTCTGACCTTCCACAAGCTCTTTCAACCTTCCTTCTTGTCTTTCTGTGATTTCTGCATATTTCTTGGCTTCCTTCAAGTTGAACTCGGGTACTACTTGATCATTGGGATTATATCTGTCTTCATCCTTTAATATAACTGAGCTTTAGCTACTGTAATGGGATTTAATCATAAGCTTCTCAGTATGTTTGAGGTTTGCTGTGGTAAGTTTGGTTCCTAGGAAGCAAATTATGCAGTGGGGATGACATAGCGGGAAAAAAAGAAAACAAGAAAAAAGAAAAAAGAAAAAAGGAGAAGATCTTACATGAGTTGCTTTCATTTCTTCGTTCCAGCCCATCTTTAACTTATGTTATTTGTTGAGCCTCTTCTACGCTGCATCATCGAGTGGGCTTAGTACATTGTGGTGTATGATCTTGGAGAAAAGAAACCATAATCTTTAGCTCGTAGCAAATTCCTTTTAGACTATCTGTTTGCCTTGTTAATTTGGCTGCTCTCTGAGTGCTGCTGCTGTGATCTGAGATTTTGGAAATGAGATGTTTTCTTCCTGATTGGATCCCAGTTACCTGTAAACGCTGTCGCTGATCCTGTGATTTGCGCAGCTCCTTTGTGGATTATATATATATATATATTTGTTTTCTTTTTCCTTAGACTGAATCAAGCAAATCAAAACCAACTTTTTGTTGATACTTAATCTCAATCCACGAGGGAAGAGATCATTGTATTACTGTGTTTCCTTTTTTTTTTTTTTTTGGAACTGCTTGCAGAATTTCTACTGACTTGGATTTAGTTGTGAATTACGGGGAAGGAACTGAATTAACATTTATGTTCTTCACTCTTTCTAATGCAGAAACAGAATATGGATAAGCCTTAGTGGATGCAGAAACAGATGGTGGATGCCTCAGTGGATTCATGAAGCTTTTGAAAAGTGAAGGAGTCTGTGCAGAGAAATTTTGATATTGAAACTAGAATTGCTCTTGGTATTTTCTAAGAAATAACAGGCAGGAGGCCTGATCATATAAACAGTTCTTAAGGTTTGCAGTGATAATGTCAATATTTGTAGGCGGCTCAGTTTTCCTAGCTTTCAGTACATTGCTTACATAATATTGTAGTCTAGTGTTTCTTCTTGGTGGTGTGCTGTATTTGCTCTACCTTGTTATGGATAGGGCAGTGTTGCTCCCTGGATTCTACTAGTTATGTGTGATATCAATATTCCCTTCATTTCTGTCTTGTTGTTCACTTATGGAAGATGCTCACTTTCTCCTCCATAAATTAATGCTTTGCTTTTTGGCCTGTAGGAGCCTTTTCATTACTTTTACTTGGGTATTTTTAGAAGGATCCTTTTCCTTTTTGTAAGGTTAAAAGCGAACCATTGGACTACAATTACTGATTTTTGATCTAACCCACAGCTGTCTCTTTCCATGCAAGGAGAATTTCAAATCAATCAACAAGCTGATGCAGGGATATATAATAAACAAACCATCTCTTTATTATTTGTTCATACAAATAAAATTAAATCAAATCATAATCACACCAATCACACCAATAACATCAAAGTCTGCCAAATCTCGGCCAGCTTTGTACACATTCAAGACTCAGTGGACAAGAATGAAAAGAGGGGGAAGAAAAGAAAAGAAAAAGAAAAAGTAGGCATGTCACAGGCTCCACGTTATAGAACCCTCAAGTTTATCATCGGACAGCAGTGTGAATGGCTGCAATGTATAAAAGCTGTGTGAATGAAAGGATGATTAGGAATGCCTCCATGGTTCTCTGCAAGAAGAAAAGCACTTGCGTTTAGTTTTCCATGTAGAAGGAAGTCCAAACAAACATATTATCTGAAAAAGAACGAGAAAAGTAGAAGCTGTTTTCTGGGTCTCACCAGACGAGCGTTTCTGATGCGTAGCTCGATCTCCTTGCAGGCAAATCTGCAAATTTTTAGCTGATTAGAGCAAACGACAAACACCCATTTCTAATGCTCTTTGACAGTGCTATTTGGCAAAAACTTACCCCATGGCAAGGATGGTAAGTGTCCAAGCGATGGTTGCTGCTGTAGCCGCCGATGGCAAGCTCTCTACACTCCATGAACGAAGATGGTTGAACCCGGATATCACTGATGCAACGCCAACAACTCCAGCGAGCAAAGCGAAGGTGACGAAGAACCCAGTTGCAGCATTTCCCATGGGGAAGTATATGGGTGAAAAATGTGCAGGGAGATCAAACCCAGGGCCTAGAATCCTCAAACATCGTTAGCACTCAACTCACAAGTCGAAACAAACAGAAAACAAACAAGAAATCAAAGGAGAAGAAGAAAAATACCGATGACGAATCCATGATCAATGGCTCTGTTCATTGCCCAGGCACCAATACCCACAATAATGACATACATGCAGAAATTCAGAAGCAAAAGTAGCCCAGCGGCTGATTTCGTCTGCTCTCCTGCCATCTTCGAACAACAGGCTTTTACTATCAAAAGCTGAAAGGAGCGGAAAGAGAAGGGAAGTACTCAGGAACCCCAAAAGCTGAATGAAGGGAAGATTTTCACTTGATACATATAATTTGCCGAAGATATGGCTTATAAATAGAGCAGGAAGTGGGAGTTTTGGTTCTTTTCTTGCGAATGCTGTTGGCTGCTTGGTTCTATGGGGTTGTAAAGAGGATGCTTCATCTTCAAGGCAAGCCAACAAAAATAGTAGATTCTTGCTTGCTAACATTTAAAAGCCTTTCTTTGGTGGTACATTCTCGTCTAGGATCTGTGCCATAAGTTGTTCCAAGGAGGAAAGTGATATTCTTTGCCAGTCCCAAAGGGACCTTAGCTGTCGGATTTTGTTAAATCTATTAATCCAGTTCAACAGTAGTAAATCTTGTTTCTTCCAAAACACCATTCTCTTAAAAAAAACATGGTCTTTTATAAGAACAACACTTCTAAATGCGCCATTTACAAGCTTTTTGAGAAACATTAATTATTGTTGACCACTTTTTAACTTAGTAATAATCTAAAATCTTATATTTCTATTTATGAATGAAGAGTATTGTAATTAAATTAAAATTTGATATAATGTAAGAAGCTTACTTTTAACTAAAAGTTGATGTAAAAGTAAGAAAGTCTTTCTTTCCTATAAAGAAGATTTTTAAATGAAGTTTACATAATCTAAAATTTATGTTGGACAATTTTCAATACACTCATGCAAGATTATAAGGCTTGGCGTCATAGATGGTAAAAATAAATTTTGTTACTCTAAGTAAAAATAAATGACCCTAACAAAAGATGCAAAGGATGAATTAAAAATGATTAAATAAGACATATTTAATTGGATAGGGAGATTTAAAAAGGTGTAAAAGCCAGAGTTTGTAATTCTATATAGAACAGGAAATACCTTGCTTTCTTGGCAATGAAGGAAGGTGGGGATTTCGTGTGCGACACTAAAACGGCGCGTTTTTACTGTTTGCGATAAAACGGTGCGTTTTGACGTGTTTTGGCTCTAAAACCTGGTGCTTGTGTCTTCGCGACCGTTATGTTTATTGAATTGCGATGCTAACGTTTCGCGCCAGTTTTCAGAAGTTCAGATTTCCACGCGCTTCGTTTTCGTTCTCCATTTCACGCTCCAATTCGAGAGCTTCCTCTTACAAGTCGGCGCTTTCTGATCTCCTAGATCACCACAGATTAGACGAAGCTCGTGTGCTTTTGGATAGACTTCCGTTTCGAGATGTAACTCTGTGCACCCTGATGATAAACGGGTACACGAGAAACGGTAGAATTAGAGAGGCGTTGAAGCTGTTTGACGAAATGCCGGAGAGGGACGTGGTTGCGTGGAATTCGATGATCAAAGGGAGTTTGGATTGTGGGGATTTGGGTGTGGCTGTGAAGCTTTTTGATGAAATGCCGGAGAGGAGTGTTGTGTCTTGGACGACAATGGTGAATGGGCTCTTGCATTTCGGTAGGGTTGACGCGGCTGAGCGCTTGTTTAGGGAGATGCCGCTGAGGGATGCTGCAGCATGGAATTCGATGATTTATGGGTATTGTAGTTATGGAAGGGTTGAAGATGGTATTAGATTGTTTGAGGAGATGCCTTGTCGGAATGTGATTTCCTGGACTTCTATGATTGGTGGGCTTGACCAGAATGGGAAGACCAAAGAAGCTTTGAGTCTTTTCCTTAAGATGGTCGGTTCTGGTATTGTGCCCACTTCGACCACATTTGCTTGTGTTTTGACAGCTTGTGCAAATATAGCAGCTAGAGACCTAGGTATCCAGATTCATGGACGCATTGTTACGTCAGGGTGCTGCTTTGATGAATTTATATCGGCTTCACTTATAACGTTTTATGCGAATTGCAAGGAAATAAAGAATGCTGCTAAGGTTTTCCTTGAGGTGAAGTATAAGAATGTAGTAGTGTGGACGGCTCTTATAACAGGATATGGTTCAAACTGTAAACACGAGGACGCAATGAAGGTTTTTGGGGACATGATAAAGATTGGTGTTCTCCCAAATCAATCTTCTTTAACCAGTGCTTTGAATTCGTGTTCTGGATTTGAGTCTCTTGACTGGGGCAAAGAGGTCCACACAGTAGCTATCAAGCTAGGTTTAGAAACTGATGCGTTTGTGGGTAATTCTATTGTTATCATGTATACTAAATGTGGAAATATAAATGATGGCATAGCCATATTTAAAAGAATTCATGAAAAGAATTTAGTCTCTTGGAATGCGATCATTGTTGGATGTGCACAGCATGGATGTGGCCTCTGGAGTCTGACTCTTTTTAACCAAATGATACGTTCTGGGGTAGACCCAGATGAAATCACATTCACTGGGTTGCTTTCTGCGTGTAGTCATTCTGGGATGTTGCAGAAAGGAAGATGTTTTTTCAGATATTTCAGTCAGAATAAACGAATTGAGGTTAAGCTTGAACACTATGCATGTATGGTTGATGTCTTGGGCCGCTGTGGCAAGTTGGAAGAAGCAGAGGAATTCATAATAAACATGCCTATAAAAGCGAATTCCTTGGTGTGGCTGGCTTTGCTGAGTGCCTGTAGGATGCATTCTAACTTAGATGTGGCCAAAAGAGCAGCAAAATGCGTTTTTGATCTCGAACCACATTGTAGTGCAGGATATGTTTTATCATCTAATATATATGCTTCTGCAAATAGATGGGATGAAGTCTCCAGGATACGTCAGAGGATGAAACATAGTGGAATTGTGAAACAACCAGGATCCAGTTGGGTTATTCTTAAGGGTAGAAGGCACGAGTTTCTTTCTGGAGATAGGTCCCACCCGCTTAGTGAGAAAATATATAAAAAATTGGACTGGTTGGCTGGAAAGCTGAAGGATTTTGGTTACGTTCCTGATCAACGTTTTGCTTTGCATGATGTTGAGGTTGAACAAAGAGAAGAGATGTTGTTGTATCATAGTGAGAGGCTTGCTATTGGATTTGGGTTGATTAGTACCGTGGAGGGGAGTCCAATAACAGTAATGAAAAATCTTCGTGTATGTGGTGACTGCCATTCTGCTATTAAGCTTATAGCTAAGATTGTTGGACGGGAGATCATTGTAAGAGATTCTAGCCGCTTTCATCACTTCAGGAATGGCATTTGTTCTTGTGGAGATCATTGGTAGAGTTCTCATTGGCTTGTCGGATGGCGCTAGATGAAATTGCTTTGAAGGGCTTGATGATGCTTGAAATGATTTATGGTAAAAGGTATGTTTTGATTCATCATATCATGCCCACAAAATCAGGAAGTGTCTGAGGACAGGTGAGATTATGAAACTCTTTATCTATCTTAAACCATGATTCAAGGATAAAGCACACGCTGCCTTGGCCAGTTTAAGGTTTCCTTGGACGTGGATGATGAAGCATTTAGTGATACCTCGTCAGAATTTGCATGTAAGATTGAGGTTATCCAGTTGGCCAAAAACTCTCTAGCTATTTGGTGCTGTTTCTAGCAGCAAATTTCCTTGTCTCCAGATCCCCCTCCTCATTACTTAACGAACATTTAAGCGGTGATGGTCAAGGCATGAGAAATGGGAGTTCTCGAAGTGGCAAATTGAAGTTTTATTGACCCATCTTTTCTCAGGAAAGCCAATAATGAGGTATTCAAGAATGGATGGTCATTAAACAATACCAAAAACTGCGGAGTAGTTTTGTTGGATAAGAGCAAAATTTATGATATGCACCAACCACATCGAAGGAGAAACCTTTATTTATAGTGGTTGAAGTAAAACCAATTCTAGTAGTTTTGATAATGTGTACAAACCTTTAAACAATTTACTGTATAAACATTTCCGTGGCAATCCCCTAAGTGGGGTTCATACATTTATAGTCTGATTTGTTTGTAGGTTGAAGTTCTGCATGCAATGTATTTGTATATTTTGTCCCAATATATTCACTTTCTTGAAGAAAAGATAATTTTATATGATGAGTTTGTTGTTTGATAATGATCTACTACATCTTGTCTCCAAAATAGAATGTAATAACCTATGTAGTATCAGCTCAGTTCAAGTTACTAGATTATTCTATGACTGAAGAAATCAATCACTTATATCCATGGCGTGGAGGCATCTCCTTCATGAACTTTGATTGGTTGCGTAACAAGAAGGCGTGAAAACTAATGCTAATGACATTCATCCTCGTGTGTGTTTTTTGCTTACGAAAGAACGAGCTGGTTATTGCATTTGCCTCAAACTTTATAGAAATAAGGGCAAAGATTACAAGAAGCTAGGCAATCAGTAGTTTATCTTAATTATTATATTTTCCCTAAAATGCCCCTTCCTAGCCGTTATAAAGTTCTGTTTATTATAGGCGCCAAAACCATTTCGGTTTCTCATTTCTTCACACTAGTCTTTCATACTCGCTCTCGCTCTCTCTCAAGAACACCGGCAATAAGAAAAAGTAAGGCTTAATTCTTGGAACTCCAGTTACTTCTCCGTCTTCTTTATTAACAAATTATGTCTCTTGTAATCTTTTGTTCTTTTCTTTTGGTGTTAACTGGTTTCTTGGTCGTTCGTCCAGGAAGATGGCGTCTAGTTCATCCATATGGGAGATTGAGGAGGAAGATGACAATGGCAAGCAAACAAGACCCGAATGGCCCAGCATTCCTAATGGTTTTAACGGAAAGATGCAAGCCCTGATGATTGCATGTAAAGAAGGATTCAACGAGGATGGAAATTCGGGAAAGAAGGGTATGATGGAGTGGATAGAAGGCCATGACGATTCTAATGACGACTGGGCAATTGTGGCTGTAGTGAAGCTTCTAGTAGATAAAGCAGGGATTCGGTTCTTGAGACTGCTTTTTGATTTTCTGTTTGTGATGTGGAATCATGAAAAAGGGGCAGAAAATATCGAGAGGTTCAAGTCTGCACTCATATGGGTGTCTGAAGGTGCGGATTCCCGGGTGATTTATGCGATTCTCACCATGCTGGAAACGATGGACAGAGAATTGAGTGAGGTGAAGAGATCCAAGGATGAAAGGAATAAGGCATTGAAAGGAAAGTTACCTGCTGTTTCGGAGGAAAAAGAACTCGATGACAGCAATCAGCAGGAAAGTTCATCCGGAAGAAGTCGACTTTTCAAACTTGGTGATCAATTCACTCAGGATAATATGTATCGAGTCTTCGACAAATTCCTTGAAGCAAGTTTGCGTTTAGAAGCTGTACTAAGTCATCCGAGTCTTCCTAAATCAGGTGTGTCATTAACACAAGCGCTGTGGTACATGGTAGATGGTGATATGAGGAAATGTGAGAGGGCCGTCGAAAGTGTAGGAGAGGAGATGAAAAAATTAGATAAAATATATCCACTCAAAGAAGTGCTCAAGGACGCTAAGATGAGGGTAACTCGGCACTTGGTGGAATTGAAGATAAATGAATTTTGGGGTCTTGTGCAACCTGAAGAACCAAAAGAAAAGGAGGTTGAGCCGAATCAACCTGGGAAAAGAAAAGAGAAGCCATCTGACGGCAACTGCTGTTGTTCTTAATCTGCTAAGGCGGAGATGCAGATGTCTCTGGTGTGTGATATCTGCTGTTTCCAATCAAAGGTTTCATGAAGTGAATCTGTGAGAGGGGAAGCACTTACAGAACCAGTCCGTATTCTTCCATGCTCCTTGTTTCTGGCTTTTGGTTAGGTTGTTCTTAAGCTTTTGACTTTCACAAGGATAGATAGAGAATTGAACAGCAACTGTAGTCCAAATAAATCCCAATTTTTAATTTCCAATATCTGAAAATCTTCTTACTCGCTTTAGATTTTCACTTATATTTTACCATTATTTTCCTTTTGGTTATCCATGATAACCCAAATCAAAATGGCATCATGTCAATCGGGTTAAATGATTTAAGGGACTAACTGATATTTGATTTTCACGTTGTTTACAAGTAGGCGAACAACTGCTTAACATTCAAGCTGCGCTTCCTTCGGTTGATATTTATCCTTTTGCCTTGATAACTGTTGGATCTCTCTATGTGTTTACCTTGAAAATGAACGAAAAACAAGCAGCAATAATACACCAAAAATGCTTGCAGCATCACCATTATCACGGTCTTTGACGGCAGAAAAATCTCTCCTCGACAGCGTTCTTCCATGCTTTAGAAAGCCTGCCGGTGATGCAGGAAAAAGACACTAACTTTACTTCGGGTTTTTCTCTAAGCGTGCATGCAAATCCTCTCCTTTTGGCTTCTTCAGTGTATGTAGACAGGTTAAATCTCTATATATACATGAGGTATATATATTAAAGTCATAAGAAAGGTGTAAACCTTAAGTAATGATTATGGTAGTTATAAAGCATGTCTTGTGGCACATAAAGTTAAACTCGAATTATTAAGTACAAGACATATTAGTTCGTTAAAACCATAAAGTATATTCTCTAATAGCAATTTTTCATCGAAGGAGAAAGACTTGGACTGATAACATAAATAATACTTAAGGAAGTCATTATAGTGTTATATGGTTGCTATATTACCATATTCATCCATATCAGTAAGATTAAAACTTTTGTGATCATAATAAATATTGTATTAGTTAAAAGGTATAACTATTGTCATGATTCAAAGGCTGAAATCTTATGTGACAAGAAAATTGTTGAGAACAATCTTTAGATCAACATAAGGCGCACATAAACAATTATTTTATAGTATTAATTTTTATTTATTTTATTCACATTAATATAGCCCAAGTATGAGAATGTTAGCCTAATTCTTAGGCTTACCATAAGGTGGGCTTATGTTAATGTTTGATATAGTAAAGTGAGACATATGAATTATAGTTCAATAGAATATAGACTGGCTGGTGTGGGTTATGGCTTACCAAATAGGACCATGATGAGTGAGCCTGTTTAGTAGCACATAAGGTTAGGACTAAGTCCTATCCTCTAACTCATAGTATTTAAGCATACTATATATAGAGTATTAGGGTTACAAGATTTCATTCTTGCAAGTTGTAACCCTTTAAGTTTTCTTATCAAGTTAGTGCCTTTCGAATGAGAATAAATAATATGCACTTAACTTGAAGAGTGAATTCTGCATTTGTAAATCTTCATAAGGGATTGAAGAATGATATGTTTTCTTATTTCTCATTTTATTATGTTTCCATAGTTTTTATTTGTTTTTATTTGGTGTTTTATACCTAACTATGCAAATCTTAGATTTTCTCTCTCTTTGGAGATCTATTAAATTCTAACATTATGAAGCAATTGCATATTTTTGAATTTTTGTAGAAGAATCCAGCCTTCCATAATGATTGTAGACCAAAAAGGAAGTAACTTTCAAATATTTGGTTTAGCTATGAAAAATAATTTGATAATTAAATGTTTTGATAACCTTATCCATTTTGTTGTGCAAATCATAACTTGTAGTCAAAGAACCACAAGTGAGTGCATCCAACTTGATTTCTCTTTGGATCATAACATTACAAACCTTTTCTTTGCCTTCCTCATGTCCCTTCTTTATGTTTTAACCAATATGTTGAATGTATAACATCTAGCATAATTTTTCTTTACACTATCTTGCTAAATAGTTTAGCTACCTTTTTCCATTAGTTAAAATTACATAGACTCAAAATTAAAGAACTGTAGGTTACTATATTTTGATTTATGTCTCTTTAAATCATCACATTAGAAAATTTCTCATTCCATTGGCTGAAGTGATATAGGTTTTGAATTAAAAAATTTTAAAAGACCATATGCCCATTGTAATCATTACCACAAAAACTTTTTTTACCTCTATTAACATCCCTTTGCTTTCATGTGCATTCACCAATATGCTAAAGTATAAATATCTAGCATAATTTTTCTTTATTTTATCTCTTAAATAATTAAATGTTTCCTTCTTCCACCTAAAAATATATTAGCTTCTATATTAGAAAGAAAGGACAATTGATAAAAATTGAGTTGTCTAACTCATTGATCAATTCTTTTTGTACAAGTATAGTATCAATAATTTGATGTTGATTTGTTATAATTAGTGAAGGCAAGGATGTCTTTTCACTCATAGGATGTATTTAAAATTAGAATAGGTGATAAAGGTAATATTATAACTTTATCCTTAGGCTTATTTAAGGGTCTTATGAGTCTTGTAGAGATTTGCTTAGGTGGCTTGGCATGGCTTGGTACAAGTTGGTGTTGAAGATTTATGGAGCCCCTAAATGGTATAGAAAATGGTTGCTAGAGTTACGGTAGAATTTGGTTGGTAGCCCAGAGTCTGATAGAAAAAACAACTTGATCAAGAAAGAGAATAGTTGTATGTTTGTAATTTTCTTAATGATTTCTTAATGAAAAGGAGAAATGGTTGATAAATCTGTCAGTCATGGTAGAGGTACGATGGATTTGCCTACACCATTCTTAATCTTGTCTTGTGTCATTGTTATTTGTCCAATGTATTGTTAACATGCAATACGATGCTTCAGCCCTAACATTTGATTAGCTCCTTTAACTATGTTTGGATTTACAATCTAATGCAAGCCCACAAAATTTTTTCAAAACACCAACATTAATGACAATAGTGGTATTGATGATACAACATGGCCTCAAGCAATGTGAACTAATTCTTGAAAGCGTAGTGTTGTAATCATAGCAATGAGTGTAAAATGACATTTGAATTATTTATTGGAAGTAAGAACGATGTCATTTTCTATTGAGAAAAATTTAGATATGTAAGGACGAGTATAAAATTTTGACTACATGTAAACAACATGGTTATTGAGTATCACTTGGTCACTTAAATTGTTTAACTTGATTGACTTGACGCCATTTTGATTTCGAGTATCATTGATAAACAAAAGTGAAATAATGGTAAATATAAATAAAATCAAAATCAAATAAGAAAGATTTTCTTGCATATTGATATTTTATAGTTATAGATTTTGTCTTAATCACCTTAAACCTCTTAGATCCTATGTTTGCTTTTATTCATCAAAGTAATAGCGAAATGATCTTAGTATAATCAAATGCGATTGTCAACCCATTATGCATCGCACAATCGAGTAAAACATTTTAAGTTGGTAAAAAAAAAAAATGATACTAAAACGAAAAAGAGAAAAACTTTATATTATCGCCTCCAACTTCCCAAAATTCCCGACGCAAGTCGTTAAAAGGCCGAACTTAATGGCGACAAGGCTACTCTGTTTTCCCTTTCTTCGTTAAAAGGCCTAACTTGGATTCTCTCTTTCCATATCTCTCAAGAACACCCAAACTGTAAGGCTTTAGCTTTGGATCTCTGATCATATCATATTCTACTTTGATTTTCTTATCAAAGTAGCCTCTTGCTTCCTAAAATGCCCCTACGAAAGTAATATTCTACTTTGATTTTCTTTATCAAAGTAGCCTCTTCTGTTTCCCGTTCTTCATATTTTGTTACAGTCTCTCGAGTCAAGGATAAAGCATGTAGCCTTGGCTAGTTTAAGGTACCCTGGAAAGGGATGATGAAGCATTTAGTCATACCTCATAGAAATTTGAATGTAAGATTGAGGTTATGTAGTTGGCCAAAACCCCTCTAGCTATTTGGTGCTTGTCTCCCAATCCCTCTCTTCATTACCTAACAAAACATTTAAGGGGTGATGGTCACGGCATGAGAAATGGGAGTTCTCGAAGTGACAAATAGGAGTTTTATTAATCCATTTTTTTTTTTTTGGAAAGCTAATAATCAGGTATTCAAGAATAGATGGTCATCAATAAAATGTCAAAAAACATTGAGTACTTAGTTGGATAGAGAGTGAAATTTATGATATGCCCCAATTGTATTGAAGGACAAACCTTTATTTTTAGTAGCTGAAGCAAAACCAATTATAGGGATTTTGATAATGTATCAGTTGAGAGATTATACAATTTACTGTACATACATTTTATTGGCCATCCCCAAAGTGGGGTTCATATATTTGTATTTACAGTCTCATTTGTTTGTAGGTTGAAGTTCTGCATGTACCATATTTGTATATTTTGCCCAAGTATATCCACTTTTTGTAGAAAAAGATACTTTTATATGATGAGTTTACTGTTTGATAATGATCTACTACATCTCATCTCCAAAATAGCAGGTAATAACTTATTTAATAACAGCTCAATTCAAGTTATTAGATTATTCTATGACTTAAGAAATCTATCACTTATTTCCATGGAGTAGGAGGCG
Source organism: Casuarina cunninghamiana (assembly GCA_028551485.1). Lineage (NCBI taxonomy): Eukaryota > Viridiplantae > Streptophyta > Magnoliopsida > Fagales > Casuarinaceae > Casuarina > Casuarina cunninghamiana. The sequence goes on along the minus strand of CM052366.1, from coordinate 5,620,377 downwards.
TCTTCTTCATCAACTTTGGTTGCTTGCGTAACAAGGAGGCGTGAAAGCTAATGTTGATGACTTTCATCCTCGTGTGTATTTTTGGCTTAGGAAAGAACGAGCTGGCTATTGCACTTGCGTCAAACTTTCTAGAAAGAACGGCAAAGATTACAAGAAGATAGGCAGTTAGTAGTTTATCTTAATTATTATATTTTCCCCGAAATGCCCCTTCCTAGCCGTTATAAAGTTCTGTTTATTATGGGCGCCAAAACCATTTCGGTTTCTCATTTCTTCACACAAGTCTCTCATACTCTCTCTCAAGAACACCGGCAATAAGAAAAAGTATGGTTTAATTCTTGGAACTCCAGTTAAATCTCCGTCTTCTTTATTGACAAATTATGTCTCTTGTAATCTTTTGTTCTTTTATTTTGGTGTTAACTTGTTTCTTGTTGGTTCATTCAGGAAGATGGATAGTCCAATCGAATGGGAGACTGTTGAGGAAGATGACAATGGCAAGCAAACAAGGGTCAAATGGCCCGGCATTCCTGATGCTTTTAACGGAAGGATGCAAGCCCTGATGATTGAATGTAAAGAAGGATTCAACAAGGATGGAAATTCGGGAAAGAAGGGTATGATGGAGTGGATAGAGGGCCATGACGATTCTAACGAAAACTGGGGCATTGTGACTATAGTGAAGAATTTGGTAAAAAAAATAGGGATTCGGTTCTTGAGGCTGCTTTTTGATTTTCTGTTTGTGATGTGGAATCATGAAAAAGGGGCAGAAAATATCGATAGGTTCAGATCTGCACTCATATGGGTGTCTGAAGGTGCGAATTCCCGGGTGATTTATGCGATTCTCACCATGCTGGAAACGATGGACAGAGAATTGAGTGAGATGAAGAGATGCAAGGAGGAAAGGAATAAGGCATTGAAAGGAAAGTTACCAGCTTCTTCGGGGGAAACAGGACTCGATGACAGCAATCAGCAGCAAAGTTCATTTGGAAGCAGTCGAGTTTTCAAGCTTGGTGATCAATTCACTCTGGATGATATGTATCGAGTCTTCGACATATTCCTTGAAGCAAGTCTGCGTTTAGAAGCTGTACTAAGTCATCCGAGTCTTCCTGAATCAAGTCATTCATTAAGACAAGCGCTGAAGTTCATGGTAGATGGTGATATGATGAAATGTGAGAAGGCCGTCGAAAGTGTAGGAGAGGAGATGAAAAAATTAGAGGAAACACATCCACTCAAAGAAGTGCTTAAGGACGCTAAGATGAGGGTAACTCGGCACTTGGTGGAATTGAAGATAAATGAATTTTGGGGTCTTGTGGAACCTCAAGAATCAAAAGGAGCGGAGGTTGAGCCGGATCAATCTGAGAAAAGAAAAGAGAAGCCATCTGACGGCAACTGCTGTTTCGAGAAGCCATCTGACGGCAACTGCTGTTTCGAGAAGCCATCTGACAGCAACTGCTGTTTTGAGAAGCCATCTGACGGCAACTGCTGTTTTTCTTAATCTGCTAAGTCGGAGATGCAGATGTCTCTGTTGTTGTGATATCCGCTGTTTCCAAGATAAGGTTTCATGAAGTGAACCTATGAGAGGGGAAGCACATACAGAACTAGTCAGTATTCTTCCATGCTCCTTGTTTCTGGCTTTTGGTTAGGTTGTTCTTAAGCTTTTGACTTTCACAAGGATAGGTAGAGAATTGAACAGCAACTGTAGTCCAAATAAATGCCAATTTTCAATTTTCAATATCTGAAAAATCTTCTTACTTGCTTTAGATTTCCACTTATATTTTATCATTATTTTCCTTTTGTTTATTCATGATAACCCAATTCAAAATGACATTATATTAATCGAGTTAAATAGTTTAAGGGACTAACTGATATTTGATTTTCATATTGTTTACAAGTGGGTGAACAACTACTTAACATTCAAGCTACGCTTCCATCAGTTGACATGTATTCTTTCGATGTGTTTAGCCTGGAAACAAATGCAAACGATGGCTGGAAGTTTGTTTTATTCCGATCAAAGTTACACCAATAATGCTTGCATTATTTTTGCTTCTGGTTTTTTCTCCGAGCGTGCATGAAAACCCTCTCCTTTTGGCTTCTTTGGAGTATGAGAGCGGGCAATATTTTTGCCCACAACAACCATCTTACCCATTCATTCGAGCAATTGAATGTGAAACATCTCAAATAGGCTTCTAAAATTCTGTTACCACGTTTGATTGCTCATCCATTTGGGATGATGTGTTATAGAAAAGTGAAATCTTGTACCCTGTAGCTCAAAAATATGTCTGCCAAAAGCACTTATAAAAATAGGGTCCCTATCACATACTACACTTCTTAGCATACCATATTATCGCCTCCAGCTTCCCGAAATTCCCGATGCAAGTCGTTAAAAGGCCGAACTTGGATCTCTCTTTCCATATCTCTCAAGAACACCTAAACTTGAAGGCTTTGGCTTTGGCTTTGGCTTTGGCTTTGGATCTCCGATCACATCATATTCTATTTCAACTGCCTTAAATCTCTTAGATGTTATGTTTGATTTTCTTTATCAAAGTAGCCTCTTGCTTCCCAAAATGACCCTACGCAGCTCGTTAAAAGGCCGAACTCATAGCGCGAAAGCTCTTCTGTTTCCCGTTCTTCAAATCTTGTTACAGTCTCTCGAGCCAAGGATAAAGCATGTTGCCTAGGCCAGTTTAAGGTACCTTGGAAAGGGATGTTGAAGCATTAGTGATACCTCATAAAAATTTGAATGTACGATTGAGGTTATCCAGTTGGCCAAAAAATCTATAGCTATTTGGTTCTGTTTCTAGCAGGAAATTTGCTTGTCCAAATCCCTCTCTTCATCACTTAACGAAACATTTAAGCGGTGATGGTCACGGCATGAGACATGGGAGTTCTTGACATTGCAAATCGGAGTTTTATTGATCCACTTATTTTCTAGAACAGGTATTCGAGAACAGATGGTCATCAATAGAATGTCAAAAAACATGTAGTTTTGTTAGATAGAGAGTGGAATTTATGATATAAACCGATTATATCAAAGGACAAACCTTTACTTTTAGTAGTTGAAGCAAAACCAATTTTATGGATTTTACTTTTAGTAGTTGAAGCAAAATCAATTTTATGGATTTTGATAATGCTTGGATAGTTGAGAGATTAAAGAATTTACTGTACAAACCTTTATGTGGCCATCCCCTAAGTGGGTTTCATACATTTGTACTCATAGTCTAATTTGTTTGTAAGTTGAAGTTTTGCATGTACGATATTTGTCTATTTTGCCCAAATATATTTACTTTCTTGAAGAAAATATACTTTTATATGATGAGTTTACTGATAATGATATAGTACATCTTATCTCCAAAATAGCAGGATAATAACCTATTTAATGACAGCCTGATTCAAGTTTCTAGATTAGTCTATGACTCAAGAAATCAATCACTTATATCCATGGAGTAGGAGGCATCTCCTTCATGAACTTTGATTGCTTGCGTAACAAGGAGACGTGAAAGCTAATGCTGATCCTCGTGGGTATTTTGCTTCTGAAAGAACAAGCTGGCTATTGCAAGATTACAAGAAGCTAGGCAGTTAGTAGTTTATCTTAATTTAATATATTTTCCCCAAAATGCCCCTTTTCTAGTCGTTACAAACTTCTGTTTATTATGGGCGCCAAAACCATTTCAGTTTCTCATTTCTTCACACAAGTCTTTCATACCCTCTCGCTCTCTCTCAAGAACACCAGCAATAAGAAAAAGAAGGCTTAATTCTTGGAACTTAAGTTACTTCTCCGTCTTCCATATTAACAAATTATGTCTCTTGGTATTCTTTTGTTCTTTTGCTTTGGTGTTAATTGGTTTCTTGGTGGTTCGCTCAGGAAGATGGCGGCTAGTTCATCCGAATGCGAGATTGTACAGGAAGAAGGTGACAATGGCACGGATGTCAAAGGCGAAGCAAGCACACTTCTGAACAAGGGCAAGCAAACAATGGTCGAAGGGCCCGGCATTCTTGACGCTTTTGATGGAAGGATGCAAGCCCTGATGATTGGATGTAAAAAAGGACTCAAGAAGGATAGAAAGTCAGGAAAGAAGGTTATGATGGAGTGGATAGAAGGCCATGACGGCTCTAAGGAAAGCTTGGAGCTTGTGGCTATAATGAAGGTTGAACTAAATAAGATGGGGATTCGTTTCTTGAGGAAGCTATCTGACTTTTTGTTTGCGGTGTGGAATCATGAAAAAGGGTCAGAAAATATCGAAAGGTTCAAGTCTGCACTCAAATGGATCTCTGAAGGTGTGAATGCCCCTGTGATTGAATCGATTCTTACCATAGTGGAAATGATAGACAGAGGAATGAGTGAGATGAAGAGATCCAAGGAGGCAAGAAATGAGGCATTGAAAGGAAAGTTACCAGCTGCTTTGGAGGAAATAGAACACGATGGCAGCAATCAGAAGGAAAGTTCATCTGGAAGCACTCGACTTATCAAACTTGGTGATCCATTCTTTCAGGATTATATGTCTCGAGTCGTCGACAAACTCCTTGAAGCAAGTGTGCGTTTAGAAGCTATAATAAGTCATCCGACTCTTCCTGAATCAGGTTTTTCATTAACACCAGCGCTGGAGTACGGTTTCCGTGGTGATCTCGGGGAAGGTGAAAAAGCCGTCGAAAGTGCAGTAAATGAGATGGAAAAAATGGAGATAACGCATCCACTCTATCAAGTTCCTAAGGATGTTAAGATGTGGCAAACTCAGCTTTCAGTGGAAGTTGAAGTATATCAATTGTGGCGTCGCGTGGAATTTCAAGCATCAAAAGCAAAGAATCAATCTAACGGCTGCTGTCTCTGGTGTCTCTGGTGTTGTGATAATCTGCTGTTTCCATGCAAAGGTTTCATGAAGTGGATCTGTGAGAGGGGAAGCGCTTAAAGAACCAGTCCCAATTCTTCCGTGCTCCTTGTTTCTGGCTTTTGGTTAAGTTGTTCTTATGCTTTTGACTTTCACAAGGATAGATAGAGAATTAAACAGAAACTGTAGTCCAAACAAATGCCAATATTCAATTTTTAATATTTGAAAATCTTTTTACTCACTTTTGATTTTCACCTATATTTACTATTATTTTCCTTTTGTTTAATCCTGATAATCCAAATCAAAATGGTATCATATCAATCGAGTTAAATGGTTTAAGGGACTAACTGATATTTGATTTTCATGTTGTTTACAAGTAGGTGAACAGCTGTTTAACATTCAAGCTACACTTCCTTCAGGAGACATTTATTCTTTTGACTTGATAACTGTTGGATCTTTCGATGTGTTTAGCATGAAAATGAACGAAAAACAAGCAGCAACCAGACACCAAAGATGCTTGCAGCATCATTATTATCACGATCTTGGACGGCGGAAAAATCTCTCCTCGACGGTGTTCTTCCATGATTTAGAAAGCCTGCCGGTGATGTGGGAAAAAGACACTAATTTACTTATGGTTTTTCTCCAAGCGTGCATGCAAATCCTCTCTTTTTAGCTTCTTCAGTGTATGAGAGCGGGCCATGTAACTGCCAATGGAGTTCCACTTGTCTTATTTCAGTTTGATGTGGCGCTACATTTCTCACCCCTTCAGCCATGTGGCGTCAAGGACATTAGAGTTGTCTAATAAGTATTGGTGGTTTTATGAGTAGGGATTGATGGGTCAAATTCATCTTGAACGATCATTTCTTGGTATGAAAATGGGTTGTCTGTAGTTGTCAATTCAGTGAATGTCGTATAGCTTATTCCCTTTTAAGACTATAAATATCCTTTTGCATGAAGTTGATTGCACAGGATAAACAACTAAATTCTTTGTGTTTACAAGAGGTCAGTGAGAGGTAATTTGTTGAAAATTTTTTTCGAAGCGACTTTTCAACCAAGTATTTTTGTGTGTTAAATTGGTATATCCTACATCTCTGTTATTAGATGAGCAAGTGAGAAAATCACTAGAGAAGGGAATTTCCTAGTGGCATTCTTGTGTATGAAAGTTTTGAATTAAAGAGAAAATTGTTACTTTATGGACATAGTGATTTTACAATCTAGAAATGAGATAAGTCATTAGAGTTTTTAGCATTTTTTTAGATGTGTGTTTATAGTTAAATCTTTGTAATTGTCACCTATTTGGTAGCTCAATTAGAGTTATTAGGATATCTTTACCTAAATTTTGAGGATTTGTGATACTTAATCCATCTTTACTTAACTTGAAAAAAGAGAATAAATTTGTGTATTTAAACAATTAATATTTGTTCACAATTTATAGCCTAATAGAAAAAAAAATCTTATATGTAAGCAACTTTTCATGTTAATGGCTAGTCCTCTGTTAGTGAACCAGTCCCACATCGGTAAGGCACTTGGGTAAACTGCACCTTATTAGTATGTGTTGGCCCCTCTAAGATTGCCTTGTTCAAGGTTTTCTCATGGGCTTTCATTTCTAACATGGTATCAGAGCCTTGGGTCTTGCCTACCTTGATGTGGTTTCTTCTCTTTCTTCTGGCGGGGAGTGTTAGTGAACCAGTCCCACATCAGTAAGGCACCTGGGTAAACTGCACCTTATTAGTATGTGCTGCCCCTCTAAGATTGCCTTGTTCAAGGTTTTCTCATGGGCTTTCATTTCTAACATCCTCCATAACTCAAGTGGAGCTACAAGGGAGCACTAGACCATTGGGTTAGGGTTCGAGACATAACATCTCCCTCCTTTTTATCTAATAAAAAAAAAAAAAACTCATCATGTTAGAGGACAACTAATTTGGGATAACCATATAGATAATACTTTTTAAAATTTTTTTATGTTTAAAGTCAATTTTTCATTAAGATTGGCCATTAATAGAGGAAAACATTATTATTATATATATATATATATATATATAAAATCAAGTCAATGTTAAAAATGTGAGCTCCACATTTCATTTGATTGTAATTGATTCAATGGAACGGAAGGCATCTCAAACTATTCACGAAAATAAAGCATAGATAATTGGCTAGTTAACACAAACGACTACAGTTTGAACAATGTAGAGAGAAACTCATCTTAATTACCATACTCCCCCCAAAATGCCCCTATTCTAGCCGTTATAGACTTCAGTTCATTTCATTTTCCCATTCATTCGAACAAGCCTTACGTACTCTCTCTCTCTCTCTCTCTCTCAAGAAAGCCGGCTGTAAGGAAAAGTAAGGCTTCCTCCTTTGGAACCCCACTTATTTCTCCACTTTCTTTGATAAATTATGTCTCTTGGTAAAATTTTCTTCTTTGATTTCGGCCTTACAGATTTCTTGGGTCTTCCTTTAGGAAGATGGCGTCTGATGCTGAGACTGCTGATCACGGAGACAATGGAACCAATGTCAAAGGCAATGCAAGTACGTTCTTGAACAAGGCCAAGGCAACAGCGGTTGAAGAGCATAACAATACTGAGGCTTTTGAACAAAAGATGCAAGCCCTAATGTGTGAATGTAAAGAAGGATTCAAGAAGTATGGAAACTCGGGAAATAAGAGTGTGATGGAGTGGATAAAAGACTCTGACATGTCTAACGAAAACTGGGGGATGTTGAATGCAATAAAGGTTCAAGCAGATGATACTGGAATTCAGCTCTCCAAGATGCTCGTGGATTTTGTGTTTATGATGTTGAATCACGAAGAATTGGCAAAAAATATTGATAGGTTCAAGTTTGCACTCAAATGCGTCTCCGAAGATGCTAATTCCCCAGTGGTTGATAGGGTTCTTACCCTACTGGAAATGGTGGGCGGGGAATTAAGCGAGAAGAAAAAGTCCAAGGAGGTAAGCAATGAATCATTGAAAGGAAAGTCGCTAGCTTTGGAGAAAACAGAACTCGATGAGAGCAATCAGAGTGAAACTTCAGCAGAAATATCTCGACTCTTCGATAAATTCCTGGAAGTAAGTCTACGCTTAGTATCTATAGTAAGTCAGCCGCATCTTCCTGAATCAAACATGTCCATGACAGAAACGCTGTTAATGGTAGGACTTGATCTCAAGCAATGTGAGAAGATTCTTGAAGATGTAAGAGATGACATCATACTAATGGACACAATGTTTCCACTGAAACTAATGTTTGAGGACGCGAAGATGCTGGAAACTCGAAAATTGTTGGCATCTAAGATAAATGAATTGTGGTTGGGAGTGCAGTCTCCAGAGGAAGCAAAAGAACAAAGTGATCTTAAGATTGGTGCTACTGGTCTTCTCACTTCACGCTTAAGATCAGGAACGGGGGACGCACAAGCAAGCGTGGAAGGTGTGCAGTTGAAAGAATCGAAAGGCAAGGATGTTAGGGTGAACCAACCTGAAGAAGAAGAAAAGAAGCAATCAAAGGGTAACTGCTGTTGTTCTTGATGCAGATGTCTCTGATGTTCTGATATCTGCTGTTTCCAGACAAAGGTTTCATGAAGTGAAGCTGTGAAAAGGAAGCACTCACAGAACCAGTCCGTATTCTTCGATGGCCTTGTTTGTGCCTTTTGGTTATGTTGTTATTAGGCTTCTTACTCTTCCATGAATAGATAGAAATTAGACAGAATCTGTTTTTTAGTAGTCTGAAGAGATTGAAGGTCATTACATGTCTGCTTCACCGAATGCACGAAAGTTGTAACCAATTTCCATGGTTTTCAAGAAAGCAGATCAACTGATAAATATTCGAGAATCTCAAGATTGCCTTCCGTAAAAATGTAATTAATTTTAATGTGTTTTATGTGCATTGATGCCATATTGCCCTAGTAGAACATTATTGCCAAATAAACAGCAGCGCTTGTTTCAGTGACAAACTTGATTCAGGGGGGACTCGGATGACTCGGATGACTTGCTTCAAGGAATTTATCAAAGAGTTGAGGCATATCTTCCTGAAGGAATCGATCAATAAGTCTGATAAGTCGACTGCTTTCAGATGAACTTTCCTGCCGATTACTGTCCTCACGTTCTGTTTTCACCAAAAAAGCTGCTAACTTTCCTTACCACCATCAATCACCCGGGAATTCCCACCGTCAGAGACCAATTTGAGTGCGGACTTAACCTTCCCATCTTTTCAGACAATTTTTCTTGATTCGACATCATAAACAAAAAATCAAAGAGCAGCTTCAAGAACTGAATTCCCTTTTGATCCACTAGAAACTTCATTAAAGTCACAATCCCCAGTCCTTGTTAAAGTTATCGTGGCCTTCTATCCACTTCATCATACCCTGCTTTCCTGAAGTGCGTTGAAGCTTTACTTTTGATTAATCTCAATCACAATTACAAAAGCTCAGAGGATTGTTTATATAAATTTACATGAGAGTAGTAAGGTCTAATTAAAGATAACTGTTAATAGAATCTAGTGAATTACCAAATGAATAAAGTTTGGCAGTTGGAAACAATTATGCTAAGCTAGATGTCTAACTTGTCAATGCTAAGGTCCTGTTGATTGTTTGATGTCTTGAACTTTTGTAGTTTGGCTTTGAGGTGTCTTTACTAAATTTATCAATAATCCTTCACGAGAAACACTTATGCCATCTTTAAAAATATAAAGCTTAGATAGGCATAACTCATCACAGTCTTATTGAACAAGTACCAAATGTTCCATATTTAGTAATTAATAACTTTATGTCTCAATTGATTAAACCAATTACAATTTCATTAATGTAAACCTAAATGAGCAAATCCTATAATGTCCATTAATAGGCTAACAAGTACTCCGTTTTGAGTAGACACCATATGATTTTTAAGGCAATATCATATTATCAAAGAAACTTTCTTATGTCAACATGAATCATTTGTTTTTAAATCATATTATGATAGAAATAAATAATTTTCTACCATGAGTCTATATCCGCCTCTTTTAGCCTCACCCTCAAAGCTAAAAAGACATTTTCAAAACTTTTCACAATTTTCAAGTTACAGGTAATATCACATTATAAGAGAAACCTTCTTATATCAACATGACCAATTTGTCTTTAAATCATATTATGATGGAAATAAATATATTTTCTACTAGTGAGTCTACATCCACCTCTTTTTAGCCCCACACTCAAATCAAAAGTGCCCTCTTTTAAACTTTTGAAAAATTACAAGTTATAGGTACATGTTTGTTTTTCCAAACCAACTTAGAGGAATATTATGTCTAGAAGGCTCTAAACAAACCTATACAACAAAAATCCATTCATAATTTCATATTATAAGTGAATTTTGAACTTAGAGTTCACTACATAAAATCCAAGTAATATAATTTTGATACAAAGAGGTGATACTTTAGATCGTATGATAATATACAAGTACAAGCTCAAGATGGTATAATAAATTTATGAAAAGACAACCAATGAGTTGATGGCACTAAGTGTAGCAAGCTTGATATCATAGTATTTGAAAAAATGAAAAAATATTTTCTTTAAGGTTGGCTTTTGCTATTTATATATAAGCTTTCTTTAGCAACTAATGGTTGTAGTGCATCAAGATTCATCCTAGTTGACTTTATAACAATGTGTTTGCAATTTTGACCAAAGAATTAAGACACTTGCCTTCATTCCTTAAAAGGCATTGTAACAAAATAAGGTAAGAAGCCTAGTCTTCTTTCTTTAGTATGTGCCCTAAAACTAAAAAAAAAAAGAAAAAATCTTTTCGTTGATGTAGGGGATGGCACCTTCTAGAATATTCCTAGCATCTTCCAACTGAAAGTCCCACTTGTTCTTTTTGGATCATACAAATTCTGAACTTATAATTTATCTAGCAAATAATCTTAGTAGTTTTATTTAGTAGTTTCATTGTCAGTTGTAAATGGATCTTGATCCTATCTTTTCTAAGTTATCTATGCTATTGAAACTTGGGAGGCCACATTTTTCTTGGGAATATATACATTCTTTTGAATAGTGCAATTTTTATGTTCAAAACATTTACATTTCTTATATTTTAGAAGAATACAACCATACTCTACTATAACCTTAAACAACTCATTATTATTCATATCAACACCAAAGTTTTGAGTGAATTTGCTATCAATATCCATCAAAATAAAAGAGTTTAACATATGATAACTTGATTTTTCATTTAATAACTTTGTCCATATAGAGAGGTTCACCCAACACACTATTAACATGACTCATACTAATCTTATTCCATAATGTATGAGGGACATTAAAATTTTTTTACTTACTTCTAGACATTAGAAAACCCAAAGGAAAAAAAAAAAAGAAGCCATCGTTGGTAACAATAACTTCTAATAGGTCATCCTTATCCAACAAATTTTTAATGATTCCTTTGACTGCATAATACAAAGCACTACCATTCACAAAATAACCCATAAAGTAATTAGCAAAATGACTTTTGCTCCTCAATTGCTCGTGGGGAACATTTTACAAAAATTCTATTCCGTTTTTTAGTAGGAAGGAAGTAATTTGATTTAGTAGTTTGATTAATTGTTCCCATGGTTACCTATTTTTCAAAACATTCGAGTAATACATATAACAAATTTTAAGCAATCCACAATAGGCATGGAGGCCAAATCATGATTCTAACTCTTTTGAACTTTATCTACTTCACTGTGCCCACTTGGAAAACAATTTCATTAATGACTACCTTATATGAATTATTCTAACTAGAAGTAGTATCAAAGGTACCTAATTTCAATAAGCCTAATTGTTCTAGCATAGCTCCTTTATTGCATGATTGAGGTGTAGACATTTTAGTCTCAACCTTGAATTTTGATTAGGTAGTTTGTGATTTTCTACTATTAGTGGAAGGAATTGAACCCAAGCCAATACATGACATGGAGTAAGAGAGATCTTCTCAAGTTATAACAAATTCTCACTTCTACTCTTTCTAAAACCTTTTTGTTGTTGTAAAAAATGTATAAGAAATTATGCCAAGTAAATGTTGGGGTTGAATGGCATGACTTGACATAGTTAAATAGAACCAACAAACAAACTTTATTCAATGGCTCATTTTAGGGACATATGTCCTATAGTAGAAGTTTTATCTTGATAGCTTTCCTTCATTAACCTATACTATAATTTATGTGGCTTTTGAGGTGAAGACAAGTCCCACTTATTTTTTTAGTATACTTGGCTTAGGCAAATTTGGTGAAGAATTCTTGAACAACATGACCTTCATAGGATCATTAATGATGAGAATTTTGAAATGTAATGGATGTTCAAAGCAATGAAAGAAAATGATTTAATTACAAAATTTCTTAAACTTTCTTTTTTACCTTGTACATATTACATATGATTTGAATGTAACTATAGACATTTCCAAAATAAGGTTGTAGAAATACTAATCTTGTTGGTAAAAATCAAGAAAGTAGTACATGGGAGAACATTTATATTTAGAAACATTAAACATCTTAAGTAAATATTTTGTTATATCATAATTGGAGAATTTTAACATTGATTTCTCTTAGATAAGCTTGTAATGTTGGAGTATGCACTTAAGCCTTTGTATTCTCTTATTTTTAGATAAATAAATTCACATATTCATTAAAAAAATTCTAATAATTTATTAGCAAATATGTATCACCCAAATTTCACTTTCATAACATAGGATTTAATGACGTCATAAGAGGATATGTAAGGTGCATATACTTTTCTAAGTTTTTCAACCATAATGTACAGGTAACTCTTCTTTTTGGTTCATATTCCCTTATTCAACATATTAGAAGGGTCTTAATCATATTCCCTTCAAAAGGGAGAGGAGAGAGATGAGTCTCATAGGCTTCTCCTTTCATCCCCTAAATGGAAACGGTTTCTTGAATTCAATAGATCGTGCTGATGGGATGGCCCTGTGTTAATTAAAGAAATTTAATGGTTGCTGATTATCAAAGTCTTACGTACCCATGAATGGATGGATAACCAATTGGCCATTATCAAGTTATTACTATTTGACAAATTTTTTTTCTATACTGTTTAGAAAGTCCGAAAGAGGATATTAACTGTAACAATTTGATTAAGGAAAAGATCCAAATTATCTTTTTTTAGCATGCTCGTAATGTTATTTCAACGCTCATCAAGTTAATTGTTTCGGCTAAAGATTTTTTGTTGGCAGTCCGGAATACGTAATAGTAAAAATCATATAGTTTTAGGCCAATGTATGTGAATTGTTGACAATCTGGGGCCAATGGTCTAGAGAATTTTTTTTCCACCTTTTTTCTTTGGAGTTACACATGAATTTCTACTTTCAAATATGTTGCAGTAAGAACATTGAGAATGACTATTGCCGGACACACTTCCCCTCAATCCGTAGTAATAGTCTTCCCTCCCTCCCTCCCTCCTCGACATGCGGGCCACCATGTGTCCCACTCGAACAATATACTTGAGACGGCTTATACTTCATTTGATGATATAAAATATTATTTTAACTTAATTGAAACAGATTTTTTATATATATAAAATGTTGGTTATACAGTTTGCATTGTGGCATTCCATAAAATTAAACTACACCATTAGGGCGGCCATGTTATTCCACTTAAGCGTATTGGAATTTCCTAAAGAAAATATAAAGGTTCCAAAGGCCAAAGGTGTGGCCTTTCATTGGATAATACAGAATAATATTTTAAGTTCATTGCAAGATAGTTTTTTACATGCACAAAGTTGGTTACGCGTTTTTCATTGTGGCATTCCATAAAATTAAACTACACTATTAAGGCGGCCATGCTATTCCACTTTAGTGGATGGGAAGTTCTTAAAGAAAATATAAAGGTTTCAAAGGCCAGCAGTTGTGGCCTTTCATGGGATGATGCAAAATACTATTTTAAGTTCATTGTAAGAGAACGTTTTAAATGTTCAAAGTTGATTACACAGTAGTCCATAAAATTAAATTAGACTATTGAGGCAGCCATGTTATTCCACTTCAGTGCATGGAAAGTTCCTAAAGAAAATATAAAGGTTCCAAAGGCCAACAATTGTGGCAAGATGAAAGTTGTACATGGAGTATATGATCTCTTATGTAAAGCTTTAATATTTATTTTTTATATTTATTTAACTTCTAGATTGAGCCTCTCAATTTTTTAATATAATACTAGAATTGAGTTGAATATGTTTTAACTTACACAACCTTAAGTTTAACGTCAAAGGCATGCCTAATTTTATAATTAGACTGAAAATTTCATATTGAGTATCCAATTCTTTGTGACAAATCTTAAATGAAGGAAATATTTTCTTACTTCTAAGTTGGTATTCTGAATTAGCCAACTCAAAAAAAAAAAAAAAAGTAACTTTTGTAACTTATTTAGTCATTCTCATAGAGCACAACTAGCAAAACCTCCCTGTATAAGTAAATATTTCAAATTAGAATTCATAGGCTAATCTTAATCCATACTAAAGCAAACCTCTTGTGCTCTTGTACACCAACTCCAAGGAAACCTGGTGCATAGGCATAGAAGGAAATGTGGAGTTCTGCTGAATTATTGATAAGTTTTAGAAAGAGAAATCATGCACGCACGGCTGAAGGCAGCAAGATGCATCAACAACAAACTATGACAAACAAAATTTACATCAAACTGAAACGAAGAAACCATATTGGCAGGGCCTAAACGTCCTGCTACAACACTACTAAGAGTAAAGCCCCTTCAAAAGCAGACAGTTCTCTCTTATTATATCATTTTTATACAAGATTTAACTCTAAACTAATGATTAAAAGTAAAATGAAGAAGCTTCTGGACACGGGTTACCCGCTGCCCGCTTTTGCTTTCGGTGCTGTGTCGGTGGAGTTTGATTTAAAACCTAGAAGATATTTTTTTATATTTTAATACTACTCAATAATCTTATTTTTAATATGAGACATTCTTATCAAACATGTTCAATAGATTATAACTTAAATGAAGTTTGAATAAAATCAACCTAACCTTTAATATCATATTAAAAAAAGTTCAAAATTTAGTTAAACTAGTCACAGAGTTGAAAAACATTTTTTTATAGTTAAATCTTATTTAATAATTTATATTTTTTTAATACAAAACTTTTTGCCTCCAACAAAAATATCAACATGCCATTTAATTAACTCGGGCGGGAAACTAGTCACTTCCTTTAGTTCCTTGTACGCCTTCCATCCAAGGTAGTGATTATTGGTACGTAGTTTCTAGTTCTATATAAAAAATATGAAACATTATATGTAGAAACTCTCCTTTGTATCCCATGAAATATCATTTGTTGTGATTTGTCATAATTAGTGAGGACTTTTTTGTATCCCTTAGGACCCAGGTGTGATGTGGGTCAACAGGTTTCTTATATGGCTTTATTAATTTCTGGAGAATAGAGGGTGACAGTAGATCGCGAGTTATTTTATGGTATCGTGATGGCACTTGAATGATTAATACAAAAGAAAAATACGTCGGCCTCGAGAAGAAGGTGTGGTCCCACACCCGATTCGGTGCAAGATTTCCGTTTAACACTTTGCTTTATGTTATTGTCGTTGAGGAGAAGTTAGAATGAAAACCTCGTTGTTTCGATGTTATATCCAGTAGTTTCGCCCTTTCATATCTAGTTTTTTTTTTTTTTTCTTCATGCAAGTAAATAAATAATGAAGGAAAAGAATTATGAATAGAATAATGACTTGGTCATTGCCAGTAGCTTGTCTTGCAACTATGCTGTCCACCCCTAATCACGGCAGCCTTGGAAAACCCAATACTGTCCGGGCGGTGATTGTCTTTAAATAGTGGGGGCGGGGGTGGCAGCATGCATTGCTCCTTAACCTGCAATGTTGGTAATGGAGAATCTCCAAATTCCACTTCTTACGGTTTTCTCTATGCTTCTGGTGATGACCACGGCTGTGAGGGCCCATACCCCTCCATCGGGGGGCAACCCAGAACATACCGTCCGGCTTCTGCTAGGTTCAAAACGTACCATCTACAGCCCTTCTGCAACAATCCTCCAGGGCACCAAAGTGTGTCAGCGTGTTGCTCCGTCGCTTGACTCAGTGAACAAGGATTCTGTCAGGCCTTCATCGTTGGCCAATCCGGCTAACAGCGTTAGATATCTGCAAGGGTCACTGGAGAGGGTTCCTCTTCCTTCATCGAGGCCAAACCCTAGCGCTTATAACCCCAGTCCCCCTGCGCCTAGACGGAGGGGTCATACTGTTGCTGCATCCTTGGACTCAATGAAGAATTCTTCTGTCAGTTCTTCATCGTCTGCTGATCCTGGTCAAGGTGGATCGCTACAGAGGATTCCCGTTCCTCCATCAGAGCCAAACCCTCGCACATATATCCCCGGTCCACACTCACTTAAACGCGATGGTCATACAGCTGCTCCATCCTTTGACGAAATGAAGGATGCTACAATTAGGCCTTCACCTCAGGCTAATCTGGGTCACCGCGTCAGGCATCTGCTAGGGTCACCGAAGAGGGTTCCTCTTCCTCCATCGAGGCCAAACCCTAGCACTTATATCCCCAGTCCCCCCGCGCCTAAACCGAGGGGTCATACTGTTGCTGCACCCTCAGACTCAACGAAGGATTCTTCTATTAGGCCTTCATCGTCGGCTGACCCTGGTCACCGTGCCTCGCTGCAGAGGATTCCCGTTCCTCCATCAGAGCCAAACCCTCTCACGTATATCCCCAGTCCACCCTCGCTTAAACGTGATGGTCGTACAGCTGCTCCATCCTTTGACAAAATGAAGGATGCTACAGCTAGGCCTTCACCACAGGCCAATCTGGGTCACCGGGTTAGGCATCTGCTAGGGTCACCGGAGAGGGTTCCTCTTCCTCCACCGGGGCCAAACCCTAGCACTTATATCCCCAGTCCCTCGGCGCCTAAACCGAGAGGTCATACTGTTGCTGCACCCTCAGACTCAATGAAGGATTCTTCTATTAGGCCTTCATCGTCGGCTGATCCAGGTCACCGCGCCTCACTGCAGAGGATTCCCGTTCCTCCTTCAGAGCCAAACCCTTGCACGTATATCCCCGATCCACACTCACTTAAACGCGATGGTCATACAGCTGCTCCATCCTTTGACGAAATGAAGGATGCTAAAATTAGGCCTTCACCACAAGCCAATCTGGGTCACCGTGTCAGGCATCTGCTAGTCTATCTGGAGAGAACTCATGTTCCTCCATCGGCGCCAAACCCTCGCACTTATATCCCTGGCCCACCCTCGCCGAAACGCGATGGTCATTCTGCTGCTTCATCCTTTGACACAATAAAGGATGCTACTCACCAGCCAATCCGGTCACCGCGTCAGGCATATGCTAGCCTCGCTGGAGAGGACTCCTCTTCCTCCATCGGAATCAACCCTCGCACGTATAGCACTGGTCGGCCTGTACCGAAACCCAGCGGTTACACTGTTGCTCCGCAGTGGCATTGCCTTCAAGTGCAACAACAATAATCCTTCTGTTCCGTACCACCATAGGTGTAGCTATGCCCATAGCATGGTTTCTGTCGTATGTATAATTATGTTTAAAGTTGGATCTTGTGCTTCTTCTTTTATGGGTCTTGCTTTTTCTGTAGTGAATTTTAATATTAAGATGGCAAAATAAATATATCCTTTCATTAACTATTAGGTTTAAAGTTCTTTAGTCGCAAAGCATTTGAACTGAATTCAATAATTATCCCACGGAAAGCATCAGAACACGTGTTATTGTTGACAATTATGGTAGCCTTTCACGTGCCCTCAATCTGCGGGATTAGATTATGCTACGCAATTCTCAGTCATCGCCGTCGCAGCCGCGAGCCACATTGGAGAAAGTTTGTCAATATTCAACTGTACACGTATCATAAGAAATTACGGGCGGCTAACAGAACGGCAACTGCTTTTCTTTGTCCTTTCAAGGAGACAAGCACAGTAAATCGGATTAAAGAACGAGTCTTTCTTTCTGAACAATAATTTTCATTCCGACAGGAAACCAGAACCGAGTACGGATTACAGCGGGAACGGGACCCATGGGAGGAGAAGGACGGTTGGGATGAGGGATGGGGTCAATTGCTTCCGACATCGAAAGTAGAAATCTGTAATGGACGTGCCCTCTTCATTGACCCTGCGGCGAAGTAATACATGCAGGGACGATTTTGTTAGAGAAAGATCCAAGCTGTGAATCCTGAATTCTTGACAGCACACCTACCAACTTCTCCACTAGAACCCGCAATCTCCAGTCTCATTCACCTTCTCACCGCATGCATCAGCCATGAGCAATCTCCGGTCACGTACGGATACATTTGATGACCTTGAAGAACGTGCCAAGCCAAAGATGTATTATGCCGACCTTATCTTATCTTGAAGTGTGCCAACCTTATCTTTATATTATCTTGTTACATTAGGAAGCATACCAACTTTTCTTATAAACAGGACCTAAGACATTCTTTACAATCATATATAATTATATAAGTTTCTTGTTTATAAGATAATAAATTCTCTTTACATTTTAGAATAGCATATTACTTTTCTAATATGTTGTATTTCAAGTAAAGATGTAACAGGGCGTTTAGGCCTTGTAATCATGATTTTTAAACTACTTATGATGTCATTATATTTACTTTATATTTACTCATATTTAAGCTTTTTCTACTAAATTTTTTTCTTTCATTTATGTTATTGTTATAATATTATCTCTTTTTATCTCTTTTGTTATAGGTATGCTTGCTTCATTGGTTCAGTTTTGTCCAAACTACAGAAGATTACAAACTTAAGTCTCAATGCTGCCATACAACAAACTCTGGTTTTCCCTCATACTTAAAAGGGAAATGATAAACGAAAAAAGTGGCTGGGTTGTCATTTATCATATTCTTGTGGGTAGATACTCTTGGAAATCGTATTGAAACCAAAAAAATGTTGATCCTAGGCCATCGAAAGATGTCAACAGCAAGTATTGGATTCGATGTGCAAGGACAATTCTCTTGGTAAAGCAGCCTCTACTTTAGATTTTTTGTTAGTGATATCCTATGATTCCTTTCTGCCACCTCCAACCGTCTTTTGGCAGTGCGTATTCGAGTGTTAAAGAACTTTTTGATTATCTTGTTAATTCCATACTAGGAATACATGCGACAGAGAAATCTGATGATATAGAGGGACGATGACCCAACGACAAAGAAATCGGCGAACAAAATTGAGTTTTGATGTTTCTACCCTTAAAGGTAACACTTCTTCTTTATAAATACAATCTCTTTTCAAGACCACTTTCTGCTTATAACTGTCGAGATTTCGTACGTGTAATATACCTCAACCAGAGTCGCTGAAAATCAACATTCTACGAATTGAATAGGCATTCATTAGAATCACTATTTTGTTACAAAGTCCAATCCTTATATAAAAGTTAGCTTAAAAAAACAAAGGTATTTACTATATATAAACTACTTTATAAGTTTATATCTTAGAAATGTGGAATAACTCCTACACTAGTTTTAACATGTCTCCTCATCACTTTCATTGTGTTGATTTTGGGTCCTTTTAACCTTTATCTGTAGGGGTATTAAGAGATTACTAGGATTTGATACCATGTTAGAAGATTCAATCATTCTACAAGAGTCAACTTAAGGAAAGAGAACATTTACTACATATATACCACTCCACAAAATCTATATCTTAACAATATGGGATAATTTCACATTAGTTTTAACACTTTTTCTTGTTCCTTGATTTGTTGAAAACCCTCTTATCACCATCCCTCCGCACCAACATCCAACTTGAATTTCATTCAGTCCATTAGTACGTGCATCCCATCTCTGATTGAGATTATTCAAGGCAATGGTTAAGACCGAACTTCAATAAAAATGGATACTTTTAACCTACAATGAAGATACTATATAAAGAAATTGACAGCTTAGGACACCTATTATTTAACTTGTTCTCTCACTTTGAGAATAGGCCATTCTACATGTAATGGAGCAAAGAAATGTAAAAACAAACTTGGTCTATACAAAGTGATGCACTAGTCTTTGATGAAGTACTATACTTAAACTTTATAAATATGCCCAAAATACAATTTAAAAACCATTTCATGAGATAGATGGAACAAATTTATATTTAAATATTATATAAATATATATATATATATATATATATATATATATATATTTTATGTAGGATTTTCATTCTCAATACTTTTAATGCACATTAAGCATATTTTAGGTTTAAAATTGAATGAGGTGGAATGAATGTTCTCTCATACACCAAGCATACTTGAAGGACTCAAGATTGAATTGAAATGAGAGTGGATCAACTTGGACTTTGTTATCATGCTATGTAAGCTTATAATTGACTCAAAGTAAGCTCATGACTTTCATTCTTGATACTTTTAATGCACATTAAGCATATTTTAGGTTTAAAAATGAGGTGGAATGGATGTTCTCCCATACACCAAGCATACTTGAAGGACTCAAGATTGAATTGAAATGAGAGTGGATCAACTTGGACTTTGTTATCATGCTATGTAAGCTTATAATTAACTCAAAGTAAGCTCATGAGTTTAAAATATTTTTTTTATATTTAAATATAACATAATAATCATATCTTTTTAGTGTTGACTTTTCATTTTCAATACCCTACACATTGAACATATTTTAAGGAATCAAAGTTAAACTAAAGTTAAAACATATCAACTTAAGTTCTAATCTCATGTTAAAAAGCTTAAAGTCTAACTCAAAAACTAAGTAATGAATAAAAAGGAAAAAATTTATACTTAAAGATTTTATTTTTCTCATGTGGGATTTATGTCTTTCACAAACTTGAGTTCTTAGTTTAGGGACTCTTGGTTTATAGAATGATGGAATGTATAAGTGTGTACTGTATTTTTAAGGTGAATTCATAATTCAGAATATGGAAGACATGTCTATTTGAAGCTTTTGATATCTTTCCATAATCAAATCAGAAAAATAAAACAAGTGTTGGAATAGAAAAGCTATCATTTCTGTGCAAATTAATCACACTTTATTGTGTTTATTAATCTTAATATCTAGTCCATTAGTCAGTTCTAAAAAAATAGTTTTCATCATTAAATTTCCATTTCTCTCTATATAGAAAAACCTTCAACAAATATAAATAAGTCTTTTGTTATGTTCAAAGGCTATGTTCCTGTTTTTTATTGCAGTCTTGCTGTGTCGTTTAGCCTTAGATTTTTTGCAAGTTCGCTGGTAATTCGGAACCGAGTCGTACGTGTCTGGGGGAAGAGTCCGTGGCTGTAAAATGGCAAAGAAAAGATCGAACAAAGCATCGAAGAAAATATGGGGAGAAATCTTCAGGAGGTGCGGGCTCCCTCGAATGAGACCGGCTTTCCTGTAAGTTCTCTTACATTTCGTTAGTTTTGTGTTTGTTCCTGCTGTAGTAGAGCTGAGTTTGATAAAAGGGAGTTGTAGCAGCTGTTTAGTTGGGAAGATCCGACTGGGTTCTTGATAGCTTATTGTGTTCTGTTGTGGTCATTTGCTATCTGATCGTGAGGTTCTTTAAGTAGATAAACTGGTGTGTTTGTTGTTTGGTCGTTTTGGGTGTTTGTGGTTGTAGTTGCAGGTTGTGGATGTCGTGTGTTTCGGTTATCATACCTTGCATTTTTTGAGAAAATCTGTTAAGTTGTGGGGATTATGGTAAATATGCTGTATCCGGGTGATTTTATTGCTTCAGTGGGTGGTTTTTTGGAATTAACGTGGTGGATTTGTGCAGATTGCTGTGGGTAATTTGGGTGGGCAGGTGTTCAACTTAAGGCTTGAGAAGGGGCAGATTTGGAGTGTTTTTGGTAGAACGCTTGTGTGGTGTTTGTGTTTATGTTTTGAGTGGTAATAAATGCTGGATTTTGGGTACGGACAACTTGGGTGTTGCGGAATCATCTTTTGGTATTTGGCTGCTATTATAATGTGTTCTCTTGGTCGGATGATGTCATGTATGAGTATATGTTTATTAGCTGCTGTTATGATATTTGCATTGTCTTTCGTGATTATGGGTTAAAGTGAAGAAAGAAGCAATTGATGGTGGTAGCTGGCAGAACGCCCAATAAGTGTTTGACAAAAGAATCGTGAGGAAGGTTAGTTGCTTGTTTAGTAGTTGGGGGTTGATTTCTGAAGTACTGGATGGCTAGATTATTGGAGGAACCATAGGAGGCCGTAAGAATAAAAAGAATTCTGATTTATGTTTAGACCCAGATTGGGTTTTGGAGTCCAATAGGCCTTTTACAAGATCTCAAGCCCAGGCTCGTATCACATATAGTACATTTTTGTGGTTCCTAATCTTCCAGATTTTATTGCCGGAAGGTAGACAATAAAAAGATATGAAATCAAATTTAGTAGGTTTGTTTGACTTGCAATTAAAAACGTTTTAGTCATCGCAACCCATATCAATCCTCCTAGCGAAATTCAATGTACGTGAAAACAATTGAAATTGTAAGGATTCCCTTGGATCATAGCCTTTGTCTTATATGGACCTCCACATGGCATACTGCCCTTGGGGAAGTATTTTTATGTATTATTCTCCATATAGCAATGGACTAGAACATGTATTTAACTTTTATCCTTGTCTTTATGAATGTTGTCCCCATCTAGCATGAGTCTTTTATGGTATTTTATGCTGAAAAATTATAATTAAGGAAATGATTAGGTATTAGGAAATACAATTGCAAGTTGTTGACTTTTCCATCCTTCATTGAACAGAGACATGTATGTTTTTTCCTCTCCTCTAATTGAGGCAGTGAGCCTGGAGGCGATCAAGTTGATTTTCAATTCATCAGGGTGAACTTCTGTCAGAAAATGGAGAACCTCGTATCAAGCTGGTCTTACTTGCAATCGGTTCCAGAATCCTACAAATTACCACCAGAAAGAAGGCCCAGTCATGATGAAGTTCCTCTTTGTGAAACTCTTCCTGTGATTGACATGGGAGAAGGGCTTTGTTTTGACCAAGCAAAACTTGTTAAACAGATTATGCATGCTTGCCAAGAATTTGGATTTTTTCAGGTTTAATATACTTTCGTCTTTTGTTTTTTCTTTTTTTCTTCTTCCCCCTTTTCTCTTCAGTTCGTAGCAGTTCTTTTGATAGCCATTTTAGAATCATGTTTTAATGTCGTTTTAGAATTCTTATCAAAATTCTCTCTCTCTCTCTCTCTCTCTTTTTCTTTCTTTTGAGAATGTAAAACAGTTGATTAATCATGGGATTCCTGAAAAGCTGCTGCATGATGCATTGGACGTGGTTGATGAGTTCTTTGAATTACCCGCTGAGGACAAGGCAAGCATATATTCTGATGACCCCAAGCAAAGTTGTAGACTCTACACAAGCATAAACTACCAAAAAGAGAAAATACATTACTGGAGAGATGCGCTACGGCACCCTTGTCATCCTCTTAAGGAACGTATGCAATTTTGGCCAGAGAAGCCAGCTCGTTACCGGTAGGTTCTGATTGATTTGTGTATGACCATTGAATTTTGAGTTCTGTGAGTGAGATGCAATGATTAGTTATATTAAAATTTTGCTACTAGAGCAATCTCCTTAATATAGAATGTATAACACTTCTTAGATTAAAAGTTCAATGTTTGATGTTATAATCAAAAGATAACTGTTTAATACTATAATTTCTACGTGATGTGGTACTCAAAAATTCAGTAGTTTCTAAACTTCCAAGATTCATTTAATATGATGTCATAGAACACATAGAAATGCCATCCTGTATGCACTGCTGGAAGTAGTTATCAAAGCTAGCAGTTACTATAATTTGAATAGAATTATTTGTTTAACCCCCAAATAGAATTCTATTTAAGAAGAAAAATTGCTTGGGACTTTACATATCTGGAACAAATTCTTTTAAAGCTACTCTTGTATTCATACTCCAAGGGGAAGAATATAATAAGAAAAAGAAAAAAAAATGAATAACATAAAATTTGGCCTTGCATGGTACATTTCGAAGCGTGATCATAAACATTATGCCCAAACTATATAAAGAACTCAATGTTGTGCATGCTTACCTACTACTTATGTCATAATCTGATAATCAAAATTTCAGTAAATCTCACTATCTTTACGTTGACCACATTCATTATATTCTTCCCATCAAATGTAGAATTAGTATTGAAAAGAAAAACTAATTAAATAATGAGAAGCTCTCATGCTTTCTCCTATATCTAGGGAGGTAGTTGGAAGTTATGCTGCAGAGGTGAGGAGGTTGAGCTTGCAGCTCCTGGACTTAATTTGTGAAGGATTAGGACTCGAACCTGGATTTTTCGGGGATGAATTCAGCCAAGTTCAGCTGATGGTTATGAATCATTACTCTTCTTGCCCAGATCCAAGTCTAACCTTGGGCTTGCCGAAACATACCGATCCTAATGTCATAACCCTCCTTCTCCAAGGGGAGGTGCCCGGTCTGCAAGTACTGAAGGATGAACAATGGCTTGGGGTTAAGCCACTCCCAAATGCATTTGTGGTTAACATAGGCGATATGTTACAGGTAAATCCTTCTTTCTCATCTTTGTTTTGCAGTTTTTTGCCTCCAGTTTTGGAGCTTGTCATATTGTCTGTCTTCCTTTAGTTAATTGATTTCAAGAGCTGGTAAGTCCAAGATTCCGATGCTTGTGATTAGTGTACTGTCATACCTTCATGTCCCACAACCTACCACATTCAAATTTGATATGTATGTCCTATGGTGGTAATGTAGTGGCTTTTCCTGCTCTTTATACATGGAGATATTTCCTTCTTTTTCAAGCTAATTTTAAAGAAGTGAATACTCTAATAAAATGTCAAAGTCTAAGTTTCAAGTGAGATATTTTTTTGCTTGTGGATTAAGTAGGTCCTCATGAGAAGTATTTCTCCATGCTCAAATGAGTGTATATGTTCATATTTGATTTCTATATCCTACATTGTTTGTATATTGGCATGATATGTTTTTTATTTGTAAAGACATTTCATTTCTCACAAGTTGGTTTTGTGAAAGAAGTAAATATTCTATAACGCTCCCTCGAAATAAGAAAGAGAATAAACATGTTGATTTTTTTTTTTTTTTTTTGTTAAAAAGATAGGCTTCTTCAATTTGGAGGTCTGATAGGTTTTCATTCAGTGCAAATAGCCCATATCAAATGCCTTTGGAGATGCGTAGAAGAGATAATATTGTTTCCTTTTTTTTTTCCCCTAAAAAGATGTGGGCTTGTTTACAATTGACCTATTATATTTAATGTTTGAAGTTCAACATAGTAGCTCAAAAATTTGAGTTTTTTATTTTTTATTTTTTTAAATATGTACAGTTATAGTTCCAAAATATGATGTTTTGCATCGCTTTTGAAACTTACATCCTCTAAATACTTATTGTTCTACTTATAGGTTATCAGCAATGGAAAGCTAAGAAGTGTTGAGCATAGGGCTGTGACCAACAAAAGCCTTTCTCGGAAGTCAATCGCTAGCTTCATATCTTCTTCCGCTAATTGCAATATTGGACCTGCAAAAGCACTTCTAAGTGATTCTGTTCCTCCACTTTACAAGAATTTTGTGTATAAGGATTTTCTTAGCACCATTCCGGAAGACAATCGTGAGGGAATTAGGTCACTTGAGCGATACAAAATCCATTACTAAATTTGTATATCATGCAAACATTTATTAAACAGCTAGTTGATCAGAAAAACATTTATTAAATTTGTATTGTAAATCTATTTAAATATTCTCAAACAATGAAAGAGTTCTTAATTTATATTTTCTTTTGAAAGGATAAGTAACTTCACCTAATAGCTACAATCTTAACTATATCTTCCATTTTTTGTATTTTTGTTGTTTTCATTTTTATAAATATTGTAACACCGGAAGATCTATAACATTATATTGGGTAATGTGCTTACCATCTTAATAGCTTTGGCCTTTTTCCCAAAGCCTTGTCAAGTAATACCACTATTCCTTCCAAAAAAAAAGTCTAAAATACTCTTAGCATTCAGTTTTCCTTCCTAGGAATTCTGGTTTTATTCTAATTAGTACTAGTTGATTAAACACATTAATTTTCTTGAGCATTTTTTCTTCTCTTGAAAGATGATATTATAGCTTTGACAACGGAACAAATTGCAAAAGATTCCCTTGATCATGCCTTGACAGAAAGGTTGGGGGTCACAGCTTCAGCTCATCACTGTGCACCTAAAGAAAATCACCCGGTAATTCCCACCATCAAAGACCCATTGAATGCAGACTTGAACCTTTCCATATTATCTGACAATTTTTCTTGATTCGAGGTCACTAATAGAGAATAAATATAAATAAAAAGTCAAAGAGCAGCTTCAAGAACTGAATCCCAGTTTTATTACTCGAAGCTTCCTTGCATTCACAACCCCGAGTGACTAAGGGTCGTCGTGGCCTCTATCCACTCCATCATACCCTTCTTTCCTGAATTTCCATCCTTCTTGAATTCTTCTCTACATTCAATCATTAGGGCTTGCATCAATTGGATAAATGCGTCAGGAATGCCACGCCATTCGCCTTGTTCAAGAACATACTTGTTTCGCTTTTGACATTTAAACAATTGTCATTGTCATCAACAATCTCGCATGCGGATGAGCTAGCCTACATCTTCCTGAACATGCCGCCAAGAAACCTGGTACCAATAAAATAAAAGAACAAAAAACACATGGATTGGGGTAGATAATAAGGGTAATATTGTTATCTATTTAGAATTAGAATAGATAATTAGGATAATATTGTTATCTTCATCCTTAAGCTTATTTAAGGGTTTTATGAACTCCATAGAGATTGGCTTGGGTGGCTTGGCATGGCTTGGTGTCTGGTGTGCTAGGGGTTGGCGATGTAGATTTAAGTCCTTGTTGGAGTTACTGTAAAATTTGGTTGGCAATTAAGAGTCCGATAGAGAAAAAACAAAATCAATTTGTACATTTGTAATTTTTTTTTAATAATTTCTTATTAGAATAGGAGAAGGGATAGGTAAATTTATTGGTCAAGATGGAGGTATGATGGATTTGTCTGAATTATTTTAAATCTAGTGTCTTGTGTCATTGTTCTTTAATTTGTGTTGTTAACATGCGATGCAATGCTTCTGCCCTAGCATTTGATTAACTCCTTGTACTAGGCATGGATTTACAATCTAGTAGCTCACATAGTCTTTCCAAATCACCAACATTAATGACAACAATGATATTAATGGCAGAACATGGCCTTAAGCAATGTGAAATTATCTTGAAAGCGCAGTGCTATGATCATAGCAATGAGTGTAAAATGACATTTAACTTATTCATTGGAAGTAAGAATGACTTCATTTTCTACTGAGATAGATTTACATAAAATTCTACTTGCATGTAAACAACATGGTTATTAAGTGTCACCTAGTCCCTTAAATTGTTTAGCTTGATTGACTTGATGCCTTTTTTATTTTGAGTGTCATAGATAAACAAAAGGGAAATAATTGTAAATATAAGATCAATAGCAAAGAAGAAAGATTTTCGTAAATAGTGATATTTTATAATAAACTTAAAGATTATGTTTCAATCACCTTAAATCTCTTAAATCTCATGTTTCTTTTTATTCATCAAAGTAATAGCAAAATGATCTTGGTGTAATCAAATGTTATTGTTGACCCATTATGAATGGAAAAATAGAGTAAGACGTCTTTAGTTGGTTTAAAAAAAATGATACTAAAACGAAAAAGAGAAAAAACTTATACCATTGCCTGCGCCTTCCCAAAATACCCCATGCAAGTAGTTAAATGGCCGATCTTAAGGGCCAAAGGCTATTCTATTTTCCCATGGTTTGCAACTCGCAAGAGGCTCTTGGATTCTCTCTTTCCATATCTCTCAAGAACACCAAAACCGTAAGGATTTGGCTTTGTTTAGATGCATCATATCATGCCCACAAAATTGGGAACCAAGGACAGGCGAGATTAAGAAACTCTGTCTATCTTAAAGCCTGATTCAAGGATAAAGCATATTCCCTTGGCTAGTTTCACGTACCTTGGACATAGATGATGAAGCATTTACCTCATCAGAATTTGAGTGAAAGATTGAGGTTATCCGGTTGGCCAAAAACCCTCTCGCGATTTGGCACTGTTTCTAGCAGGAAATTTTCTTGTCCCCAATCCCCCTCTTCATTACTTAACAAAACATTTAAGCAGTGATGGTCATGGCATGAGAAATGAGAGTTCTTGGAGTGGCAACTCTGAGTTTCATTGATCTATTTATTTTTTGGAAAGCCAATAATGAGGTATTCAAGAATAGATGGTCATCAATATATGTCAAAAAACATTGAGCAGTTTTGTTGGATAGAAAGTGAAATTTATGATATGAACCAAAAAAAGGACAAACCTTTGTTTTTAATAGTTGAAGCAAAATTAATTCTAGGGATTTTGATAATGTATGGATAGTTGAAACATTAAAAAATTACTGTACATGCCTTTTCTTGGCCATCCCCAAAATGGGGTTCATACATGTACTCATATTCTAATTTGTTTGTAGGTTGAAGTTCTGCATGAACTGCATTTGTATATTTTGCCCCAGTGTACCCACTTTCTCGAGAAAAAGATACTTCATTATAACCAGTTTACTATTTGATAATGATCTACATCTTGTCTCCAAAATAGCAGGTAATAACCTATTTAATAACAGCACAATTCGGCAAAGATTACAAGAAGATACGCAGTAACAAGTTTATCTTAGTTGTAATATTTTCCCTAAAATGCCCCTTTCTAGCCGTTATAAACTTCTGTTTATTATAGGCGCCAAAACCATTTCAGTTTCTCATTTCTTCACACTAGTCTTTCATACTCTCTGTCGCTCTCTCTCAAGAACACCGGCAATAAGAAAAAGTAAGGCTTAAATCTTGGAACTCCAGTTACTACTCCGTCTTCCATATTAATAAATTATGTCTCTTGGTAATCTTTTGTTCTTTTACTTTGGTGTTAATTGGTTTCTTGGTGGTTAGTTCAGGAAGATGGCGGCTAGTTCATCCGAAAGCGAGAATGTTCAGGAAGAAGGTGACAATGGCACCGATGTCGAAGGTGAAGCAACCACGCTTCTGAACAAGGGCAAGCAAACAATGGTCGAAGGGCCCGGCATTCCTAACGCTTTTGATGGAAGGATGCAAGCCCTGATGATTGGATGTAAAGAAGGACTCAAGAAGGATAGAAAGTCGGGAAAGAAGGTTTTGATGGAGTGGATAGAAGGCCATGATGACTCTAACGACAACTGGCAGATTGTGACTATAATTAAGCTTCAAGTAGATAGAATTGGGATTCAGTTGTCGAGGATGCTCTCTGATTTTTTGTTTGTGATGTGGAATCATGAAAAAGGGTCAGAAAATATCGAAAGGTTCAGGTCCGCACTCAAATGGGCCTCTGAAGGTGCGAATTCCCCGGTGATTGATATGATTCTCACCATAGTGGAAATGATAGAGAGAGGACTGAGTGAGATTAAGATATCCAAGGAGGTAAGGAAAGACTCATTGACAGGAAAGTTACCACCTGTTTTGGAGGAAACAGAACTCGATGACAGCAATCAGGAGGAATGTTCATCTGGAAGCAGTCGACTTATCAAACTTGGTGATCCATTCATTCAGGATGATATGTCTCGAGTCTTGGACAAATTCCTTGAAGCAGGTCTGCGTTTAGAAGGTATAGTAAGTCATCAGACTATTCCTGAATCAGGTTTTTCATTAAGACAAGCGCTGACGTACATGATAGATGGTGATCTCAGGGAATGTGAGAAATCCGTCGAAAGTGTAGAAGAGGAGATGAAAAAATTAGAGGAAACGCATCCACTGGAAGAAGTGCTTAAGGATATTATGATTTGGCAAACTCAACTCTCGGTGGAATGTAAGATACATGAATTGTGGCGTAACGTGCAATCTCAAGCATCAAAAGAAACGGAGGTTGAGCCTAATCAATCTGAGAAAAGAAAAGAGAAGCCATTTGACGGCAACTGCTGTTGTTCTTAATCTGCTAAGGCGGAGATGCAGATTCTCTGTTGTTGTGATATCTGCTGTTTCCAAGCAAAGGTTTCATGAAGTGAATCTGTGAGAGGGGAAGCACTTACAGAACCAGTCCGTATTCTTCCATGCTCCTTGTTTCTGGCTTTTGACTTTCACAAGGATAGATAGAGAATTGAACAGCAAATGTAGTCCAAATAAATTCCAATTTTCAATTTTCAATATATGAAAATCTTGTTACTTGCTTTTGATTTTCACTTATGTTTTACCATTATTTTTCTTTTGTTTATCCATGATAACTCAAATCAAAATGGCATCATGCCAATCGAGTTAAATGGTTTAAGG
The DNA here is from genome assembly GCA_028551485.1 of Casuarina cunninghamiana. Classification (NCBI taxonomy): domain Eukaryota; kingdom Viridiplantae; phylum Streptophyta; class Magnoliopsida; order Fagales; family Casuarinaceae; genus Casuarina; species Casuarina cunninghamiana. The sequence goes on along the minus strand of CM052366.1, from coordinate 5,590,292 downwards.
GACTAATTGATATTTGATTTTCATGTTGTTTACAAGTAGGTGAACAACTACTTAACATTAAAGCTATGCTTCCATCAGTTGACATGTATTCTTTCCATGTGTTTAGCCTGAAAACAAATGCAAATGATGGCTGGAAGTTGGTTTTATTCAGATCAAAGTTACACCAATAATACTAGCAGTATTTTTGCTTCTGGTTTTTTTCTCCAAGCGTGCATGAAAAGCCTCTCCTTTTGGCTTCATCGGTGTAGGAGTGGATTCCACTTGTCTTATCTCAGTTTGATGTGGCATCACATGTCTTACCCCTTCAGCCATGTGGCGTCAACAACTTGCTGCCTTGAGTATAATGCCGTTTTGTTAGAAGGTTAGGTGGTTTTGAGCTGCGATGATTTGATGATCTAATTATGGGTTGAGTTTGGTGGGTCAAATTCATCTTCAATGTCGTAGAGCTTATACAAGACTATGGATATCTAGTTTGGACTTTAGGAATCGTGTATGAAAGTTTTGAAATAGAGAGAAAATTGTTGCTTTGTGGATGTAGTGATTTCACAATCTAGAAATAAGATAAGCCTTTAGAGTTTATAGTATTTTTTATAGCTAAATCTTTGTAATTGTAACCTAAATTTTGAGGGTTTGTGACACCTTAGTCCATCTTTACTTAAGGTAAAAAAAAAAAGAAAGAATAAATCACCTTATTTTTAAACAATTAGTATTTGTTCCAAGTTTGTAATCCAATATAAAACAAAAAATTATATGTAAGTGGTGATGTTCATGGCATGAGAAATAGGAGTTCTCGAAATGGCAAATTGGAGTTTTATTGATCCATTTATTTTTTGGAAAGCCAATAAATGAGGTATTCGAGAATAGATGGTCATCAACAAAATGTCAAAAAACATCAAGTTGTTTTGTTGGATAGACAGTGAAATTTGTGATATGCACTAACTATATTGAAGGACAAACCTTTATTCTTAGTAGTTGAAGCAAAACCAATTCTAGGGATTTTGATAATGTATAAATAGTTAAGAGATTAAACAATTTATTATACATACCTTTTCTCGGCCATCCCCTAAGTGGGGTTCATACATTTGTACTTGCAATCTGATTTGTTTGCAGGTTGAAATTTTGCATGTACCGTATTTGCATATTTAGCTGAGGTATATTTACTTTCTAGAGGAAAAGATATTTTTATATGACAAGTTTACTATATGATAATGATCTACTACATCCTTTTGTCTCCAAAATAGCGGGCAATAACCTATTTAATAACAGCTCAATTCAAGTTACTGGATTATTCTATGACTAAAGAAATGTATCATCAACTTTGATTGCTTGCGTAACAAGGAGGCGTGAAAGCTAATGCTGGTGCCATTCATCCTCGTGCGTGTTTTGCTTATGAAAGAACGAGCTGGCTATTGTATTTGCCTCAAACTTTCTAGAAATAAGGGCAAAGATTACAAGAAGCTAGGCAGTTAGTAGTTCATCTTAATTATTATATTTTCCCTAAAATGCCCCTTTCTAGCCGTTACAAAGTTCTGTTTATTATGGGCGCCAAAACCATATCAGTTTCTCATTTCCTCACACAAGTCTTTCATACCCTCTCTAGCTCTCTCTCAAGAACACCGGCAATAAGAAAAAGTAAGGCTTACTTCTTGGAACTCCAGTTACTTCTTCGTCTTCCATATTAACACATTATGTCTCTTGGTAATCTTTTGTTCTTTTACTTTGGTGTTTAACCGGTTTCTTGGTGGTTCGTTCAGGAAGATGGCAGCTAGTTCATCCGATTGCGAGATTGTTGAGGAAGGTGACAATGGCACGTTCCTGAACAAGGGCAAGCAAACAAGGGTCGAATGGCCCGGAATCCCTGACGCTTTTAGCGGAAGGATGCAAGCCCTGATGATTGAATGTAAAGAAGGATTCAAGAAGGATGGAAATTCGGGAAAGAAGGGTATGATGGAGTGGATAGAAGGCCATGACGACTCCAACGACCACTTTGAGATTGTGAATGTACTGAAGCTTCAAGCAGATAGAATTGGGATTCAGTTCTTGAGGCTGCTCTGTGATTTTTTGTTTGTGATGTGGAATCAAGAAAAAGGGTCAGAAAATATCGAAAGGTTCAAGTCTGCTCTCATATGGGTCTCTGAAGGTGCGAATTCCCGGGTGATTGATAGGATTCTCACCATAATGGAAACGATGGACAGTGGATTGAGTGAGATGAAGAGATCCAAGGAGGCAAGGAATAAGGCATTTAAAGGAAAGTTACCAGCTGCTTTGGAGGAAAAAGAACTCGATGACAACAATCAGAAGGAAAGCTCATCTGGAAGCAGTCGACTTATCAAACTTGGTGATCCATTCACTCAGGATGATATGTCTCGAGTCTTGGACAAATTCCTTGAAGCAAGTCTGCGTTTAGAAGCTATAGTAAGTCATCCGATTCTTCCTGAACCAGGTTTGTCATTAAGACAAGCGCTGTTGTACATGGTACGTGATGATTTCAGGAAATGTGAGGAAGCCGTCGAAAGTGTAGAAAAGGAGATGAATACACTGAAAAAAACGCATCCACTCGAAGAAGTACTTAAGGATGTTAAGATGTGGCAAACTCGGCTCTTTATGGAATGTAAGATAATTGAACTGTGGCGTCGTGTGCAATCTCAAGAATCAAGAAATCAATCTGAGAAAAGAAAAAAGAAGCCATCTGTCAGCAACTGCTGTTGTTCTTAATCTGCTAAGGCGGAGATGCAGATTCTCTGGTGTTGTGATATCTGCTGTTTCCAAGAAAAGGTTTCATGAATTGATTCTATGAGAGGGGAAGCACTAACAGAAACAGTCCATATTCTTCCATGCTTCTTGTTTCTGGCTTTTGGTTAGGTTGTTCTTAAGCTTTTGACTTTCACAAGGATAGATAGAGAATTGAACAGCAACTGTAGTCCAAACAAATGCCAATTTTCAATTTTCAATAAATGAAAAATCTTCTTACTCGCTTTTGATTTTCACTTATGTTTTACCATTATTTTCCTTTTGTTTATCAATGATAACCCAAATCAAAATAGCATCATGTCAATCGAGTTAAATGGTTTAAGGGACTAATTGATATTTGATTTTTATGTTGTTTACACAGGTTAACAACTACTTAACATTAAAGCTATGCTTCCATCAGTTGACATGTATTCTTTCTGTGTGCTTAGCCTGAAAACAAATGCAAACGATGCCTGGAAGTTTGTTTTATTCAGATCAAAGTTACACCAATAATACTAGCAGTATTTTTGCTTCTGGTTTTTTCTCCAAAGCGTGCATGAAAAGCCTCTCCTTGTGGCTTCTTCGGTGTATGAGAGCGGCCCATGTAAACAGCCAATGGATTCCACTTGTCTTATTTCACTTTGATGTGGCACCACATTTCTCACCTCTTCAGCCATGTGGCGTCAACAGCTTGCTGCTGCGCTGTAAAAGAGAACTCTCAAATTCTTGCCCGTCATGCTTGTCATCCTGGATATCACCAAAAAACTCAAGCCGTATAAATTTGCTACCTTCTTCCATTTGTGGGCTTCGTTCTTTTGGGGAGCTAAATCTGAGTTTTTGAGCTTTGTCTGAAGAGGAGAATCCTGTTGATCTTTAGAGTCTATATTCACTAAAAATCTTGAAATTATCTGGAAATAATTTTCGTACCTTACCTCAGAGCATCAAGAACCTTCCCAATTTATTTGATCTAGAGATGGATAGGTGTAGGGATCTTCAATCGATTTCAGGAGTCCCTGCAAGTTTATGTATGTTGTATGCAATAGGCTGCACGTCATTGAAAAGACTCCCAGATTTTTCGGACATGGAACATTCAGTAATGTTCTCTCTTCATAAATGCCACAATCTGGTCGACGAGGAAATTTTGCGCAGGTTGAGATCTTTGTTCACTGTCATGGAAGCGTTAGTATCTCCTGGTTTTCTCTCTCTCTGTACATGTGTGTGGGTGTGTGTGACGATCTCAATCTTTCTTTTGATGTAGCATCAATTGAGCAACAGAGTCGTTCAATTTCATACCATTTTGCTCCTAAGTTGTGAGATTCCACGTTGGGTCAGGCATCAAGCAGAGGGATCTTCAATGTCCTTTCATGTGCCTTCACTTCTGCAGCGTGAATTTCGGGGTTTGCTTGTTTGGGCTTCTTATCAAGAGGCCTCTTATGCTCCAAATTCTACTTCAATGTATAATCCTCTAGTGGTAGTCTCTATGTACAATATGTTAAAGTTACTATTCTGAACAAACTTGTTTGGCTGTAACGTGGGAGAATTATGATCATAGCATGTTTGCATCTACAAGCAACGTGGGAGATATCTTCATGAACGAGAACGTTGAAGGTGCATGCACTGTGCTGGAATATCTGGGAACAAAAGAACCACTTGCTGCCTTGAAGGCATACAAAGAGGGTGTATCTGAAAGTGAGTGTGGTTCAACGCACAAAGCTGCAGAATCGGATAAGTAAAGAGGTCCCACAAATCCTGCTATCTTGATCTCATGACAGAGCTCTTAAATGCCTGCATTTACCTGTGTTGCCTCATGATGTATTTCCAGCAAGTTGTCTAGCATTTGTGCAAGTTGTGTACAAGTTGTGCTTTGTCGTTTTGCTACCTTAGTTGCCTATATAAAGGCACTCAACGATTGTAGAAACAACAAGCAAAGTTTTTCTATCCAAATCCATGTTTTATCTTTTGTGAATATTAGCAGGGCCACTCGGCCCTGCGTTCATGAAAGTTTTCATATTCCTTCTTTTGCTTCTTTTGAATTTTATATGTTTTCTTTATAGTTTTGAATATCTTCTCCACTCACATTTGTTCACAAAATCATTGTGTTCTTCATCTCATCTTTTTGTTATAATTTCGATGCTTTGGTTTATCTCCTTTGTTACAAACTCCTCGAGCCTCCTCATTTAGTCAGTTTATTTACCAAATCAAACCCCTCAAGCTTGAAACAGCAGGCCACATGCTACCATATTCAATAAACCCATCAAACTATGATTTTCAATTCAATAAGACTAGAGGTTTCTATCAATTTCTTTTTACAGAAACCTTTAGCACTTTACACTTAGCAGCTCTTCGAAGAGTTGCTATATACACTGCAGAAGAAATTGGAAATGGAATGGAGATTGGAAGTGGAGACGAAATAGAGATGTCCGTAGAATTCCATGGAGACATTGACGTCCATAAATGTGGAATTCATGAACTAGTTGATGCGCAGAATGCTTTAGATGAATATGAAACGGACACGGTGTCTGAAGTCTATGGTTTTACAGATGATGAGTTGACTGAAGGTGATAATTCCAGAGACCATACCATCTCTTGTGATATTGCTGCTACAATGGATAACGTCCCTTCATGTTATGTTGCTGCAGAGGATGCGGTCTTGGAAGATGATGTTGCTGAAGTTGAGGTCGTGTAGGTTATACTGCTACTGAGAATGAGTTCTCCTAAGGCATTGTCAAGGGTTGTGACCTTCAGGGCTGAATTTTCCCCCGTTTTTGCTTTTATGAATGAGCATATGTGATTACATATAAACGTGGACTACTTTGTGCTCAGATCGCCTTCATGTTCCTCTGGATGGGAATTAGCAGATCCCAGTTGTAAACTTCCACGGACTTTCTATTTTTCTTCTTGGTAATGTACTTCAAGTATAGATGACTCTTCCTTCTTTTACTTTTGTTTGGCTTCCTTTTTACTTGTGCTTATCTTATTGCCTTCTTTAGGACAATATTGATTAGGCGGGGAACAAGGGTTGATGAGAAGATTGTTAATGAAATTTTCTACGTAGTGAACCCATCTGCTTGGTTGTTGCCAAGCATTCAACCAGAACAAAATCTTGGAAATGTTGTGGTTTCAGCATCTATAGAATACCTGGCATTGATAGCAAAAGTTGTTTGTACTTATTATATTATTGATTTGTAGGTCCCAACTAGATTAAAGAAACATCAATAAAGTTCAACAATTCAATTAAGTTACATAAAGAATTTGTATATTGCAAAAGGATTTGATGGTTGACAGAGTAGAAAATGAATCACTTTGATTTAATGAAGGGTTTATTGTAAGGGAATTTTTGTTATTCTTGATGATGTTGATGACTTGGACCAATTGCACAAATTACTAGTAAACTTATGACATCTTGGCTTGGGAAGTAAATTCATCATAACAACTAGAGATGAGAATTTATAAGCTCAACAGGGTATGGATTACAAATACAAGTTGGTAAATTATATCAATGAAGTTTTTAGTTGGCATGCATTTATATATTTTCCCCTCCATGATTGGAATACCAATAGCTTTCAATCAATGCAGTGAAATATATTTGGAGGACTTTTGTTAGCTCTTAAAGTTTTTGGCTTATTTTTTAAGATGAATGAGCAAATATGAATGTATAAGTGAAATTGAAAATTTGAAAAAAACATTAAGAGCAAGTTATAATTTTCGAATAACTTAAAAGAAGGACATATTTCTCAATATTCCATTTTTTTAGTAGAATATATAAAAAAGTATGCTATTAAGATACTTGAAAGCTGTGGTTGCTTTACAAATATTGATATCAAAACTATAGATAAAAGATCCTTCCTAATAATTGATTTTAAAGTAGCTTGCAGATGCAAAGCATGATTTAATACAAAAAGAGATTGTTTGTGAAAAGAAAATCCTCAATATTGTAGATAAGTATGGCAGATTAAGATCTTATAAAAAAATTCAAATGAATTAAATAAATGCATGTGAAGAAGCATACACATTTAACGCATATAAACAAAATAGACATGTTATGTGGATGTTCATGAGAGTTTTATTTTGGTTCAAGCATGCGTCATAATTGAAATAGCATACAAAGTTGGCTTATAATTAATTGTATTGAATCAACATGCAGTACTTCATAGCTTTAAAAAGCTGTAATCGAATTCTAGTGTCGTAGTCTTTTATAAGATCAAGATGTAAATTGTATACACAATTTTATGTTTTATTAGGGATCACAAGACGATGGTCTCATTTTAAATGGACCTAAACTTTGCATATGATTCATCTTTATTTTTTGTTTATTTCCTCTTTGCTGGTATTTATCTTATGGCTTTATCCTTCTTTTACATGGAAATGGTAACAACGTAATTCATTAAAATGGTAAATCGTATTTCTATATAATGGTAAAATTGTAATTATGGAATTGGCAACGTCGTGACTGAATGAAAATGTTAAAACCGTACATGATGGTAAAGTCGTAATTGAGAGAGTAGCAAAGTCGTAGTTAAATCAAATGGCGATAATTATAGAATTGCCAAACTGGTAATTTAACTCAAATGGAAAAATAGTAATTCCAATAAAATAGTAAAATCGTAATTATAACTAATGCTAAATTGTAATTACATGAATATAATAAAGTGTAATTAGAGTAAATGGTAAGAACTTAATTACATGAAAATGGTAAAATTGTAATCAGAAAAAGTGGTAACATAATAATCAAATGAAATGGAAAAATCGTAATTATGGAATTGGCAAACTCATAATTAAGTCAAATGGTAAAATCGTAATTATCTCTATCATTCTAATTGCATCATTGGCAAACTCGTAATTACATGAAAATATTAAAATAGTAATTACAGAAAGTGGAAAAGTCTTAATTACATGAAAATGATAAAATCGTAATTATCAATTGGCGAACGATAATTATATAGAACTGCTAAAATTGTATTACATGAAAATGGTAAAATTGTAATTATTGAATTGGCAAATGTTGTCATTACATGAAACGTTAAAATCGTAATACATAGAAGTGGTAAAATCGTAATTACAAAAAATGTTAATTACATGAATTGCTAAAATCATAATTATAGGAGGTGGTAAAGTCGAAATTGAATCAAATCGTCAAATGATAATCATCACTTGGCAAAGTCATAACTAGATGAAAATGCTAAAATCATAATTAAATGAAAATAATAATATTATAATTATACAATCAGTGACATATATTAATTACATGGAAATGGTAAAATCTCAGGGCAAAGCTCATTGGAGACTATTTTATCAAAGCCCCAAAAGTACCTATATACAAGCACGCGTGCATTCCAATATGCATATGTGCATGAACAAATGGAAGTATATAATTATGGCAAGTATGAATATATCAATGTAAGTATGGATGCATATATGCAAGCAAGTATTGTATATATACATGCAAAATGTATGCATGTAAGTGTTCATCTAATTACCTAATAACCTCTCAAATCATAGTTACAAAAATAACAATAATAATAAAAAGCTAAAAGAAATCAACCCAAAATGTTAAATCAACAGAACATAATTTCAATGTAATGAGGTAACTTAACTATAAAAAAACATCATTAATGCCTTTAAACCCAAATAATGCATGAAAGTAATCAACATAAAAAACTATAATGAGATGACCAAAGAGTAAAAAGAGCAACAAAATTGTATTTTGATAAATAAATAAATAAATAAAGTAAATGTAACCAAGGTCTAATTCAAAGTATCTATCATCTTTCCAAACCATACATACCATATAGTTGGCATTCAAACCAAACTCCTACTTCAAAGCCTTCCAATAGGATTTTAACATAAAAATGGGGTCTTTTGATTGTTGAAAATATCCTTACAACCTTTAAATTTTCAACACAAAAAACTACAAGATAATTAGAGTTAAAAAAACACAAGGACAAATACCAACTAATTTGTATTCACCCAAAACTCGACATAGCTTATATGTATATGTTAAAGTGCATGTATGTTATTATGAAAGCATGCATGTATATACAAGTGTTGGTTGTTATCTATGTATGTATCTTGTTATGTGTGCATGTATTTGAATTTGTATATGCATATGTATGTATATATGTGTATAAGTGAAAGCACTTGTATGGGTCTAAGTTTGTACATATTTGCAATAGTGCATATGTAAGCACATACGTTAACATGCAAGTACAAGTTATCCATGCATGCATGTATATGTGTATGATGGTAAAAATGCAAGTATGCATGTATTTGAGCATGCATGTATGCGTGTATGCAAGTATGCTGGTATGCGTGTATGAGTGTATGCAAGTATGCTTATATGCATGTATGTAAGTATGTGTTTATGCATGTTATATGAGTATGCAGATATGCATGTATGCATCTATGCAAGTATGTGTTTATGCATGTATATGAGCATGCAGATATGGATGTATGCAAGGATGTGGGTATGCAAGAATGCGTATATGAGAATGAGCATGTTTGTGTCTATATGAGAGGCATATATGCAAACATGCGTGCCTATGAGTATGTATGCATAGATACTAGTACATATACATGTATGCGCACATGTGTATAGGAATGTATTTATGTATATGTTTATGCTCATGCCCAATTCTTACCATGAAGCCCCTTCAATGGAACTTTATCATCAAGATGTAGCAACTTCACCATACGAAAGCATCCATATAAAAGCTGAAAATTCAAACATAAAAAAGTAAAACAAGATGATGAATATTAAAAGAAAGAACATGGTATATTCATTAGAGAAAAGGTGATTGAGTTTGTATTCTATTTACCAAGTATCCTCTCAAGCCATTAACTTCTAAAGGCCATTTGTATTCAACCTAAATTGGTTGATCAATAACCTTTGGACAAATTTCAACATAGAAACAAGGTAACATAACCATGAAAAAGATCATTAGTTCCTTAATAAGATCATAATGCATGAATGGAATCAACAAATGAAACCATGATAGGATGATCATAGTGAAAAGAGCAGAAAAAGTGTATTCCCATAAAAAATAAATAAATGTAACTAAGGTCTAATTCAAAGAATCAATCATACCATGTAATTGGGGTTCAACCCTAACTCCTGCTTCAAAGCTTTCCAAAAAGATTTCAACATAAAAATAGGGTACTATGATTGTTCAAAAGATCCTTGCTTCCACTAAATCTAAAACCTAAGAATTACAACACAAAAAACTACAAGATAATTAGAGTTAAAAGAACACAAGGACGAATACCAGCTAATTTTCTTCCACAGAAAACTTCACATATCTTATATGTGTATTTCCTAAAGTGCAAGTATGTCATTATGAAAGTGTGCATTTATATACATGTGCTGGTTGTTATATGTGCATGCATCTTGTTATGTGTGCAAGTATTTGAAATTCTGTGTGCATATGCACATATGTATATAAGCAAATATACTCATATGGGTCACAAATTATGTATTTGCAAAGTGCATGAATGTATATTGGATGTTATGTATGCAGATACATTAATGTTCAAGCACGAGTTTTGCACACATGCAAGTATGCATGCGTGTATGATGGATGCAAGTATGCATGTATGCGAGTGTGCGTGTATGCGAGTATGCGAGTATGCGTGTATGCGAGTATGCGAGTATGCGTGTATGCGAGTATGCGAGTATGCGAGCATTGGGGTATGCGAGTATGCGAGCATTGGGGTATGCGAGTATGCAAGTATGCGAGTATGGGTGTATGCGAGTGTGCATGTATGCATGTATGCGAGTATGGGTGTATGCGAGTATTCGTGTATGCGTGTATGCGAGTATTCGTGTATGCAAGTATGCGAGTATGCGAGTATGCGAGTATGCGTGTATGCGAGTATGCGAGTATGCGAGTATGCGTGTATGCGTGTATGCGTTTATGCGTGAATGCGAGTATTCGTGTATGCGTGTATGCAAGTATTCATGTATACCTGTATGCGTGTATGCATGTATGCGAATATGTGTGTATGTGTGTATGTGAGTATGTAGATGTGAAAATATGTGTGTATGTGTATATGCAAGTATGCAAGTATGTAGATGTGGAAATATGCATCTATGCAAGTATATGTATATGCATGTATGCGGGTATGTAGGTATGCAAGTATGCAAATATGTGTGTATGAGTATGCATGTATGCGAATAATGCGCATATGCAAGTATGCATGTATGCAAGAATGTGTATATGAGCATGTGTGTCTTCGTGTGTATGTAAGGATGCATATATGCAAATATAAGTGTCTACAAGTATGCATGCATACATGCAATATGTATGCATATATGCTAGTATGTATACATGTATGCATATATTTGTATATGAAAATATATAAGTATGTATTTGTGCATGTGTGCTAATGTTCATGCCAAATTCTTACCATAAAGCACCTTCAATGGAATCTTATCATCAAGATGTAGCAACTTCACCATCAAGAAGTTCCTTTGTTTCTTTAGTAATACACAAAAACATCCATCTAAAAGCTGAAAATTCAAACATAAAAAAGTGAAACAAGATGAATATTGAAAGCAAGAATATGGTATTTTCGTTAGAGAAAGGTTACCTGAGTTTGTATTCTATTTAACAAATATCCTGTCAAGCCATAACTTCTAAATGTAGTTTGTATTCAACCTAAATTGGTAGATCAATAACCTTGGAACAAATCTCAACATAGAAATGAGATAACATAACCATGAAAAAGATTGTTAGTTCCTTTAAATCCAAATAATGCATGAATGGAATTAACAAACAAAACTATAACAAGATGATTAAAGAGTAAAAGAGTAAAGAAAGTGTACTCTCATTTAAAAAAATAAAAATAAAAAAGAACGTAACTAAGGTCTAATTCAAAGTATCAATCATACCATGTAATTGGGGTTTGACCCAAACTCTTGCTTCAAAGCCCTCCAACAAGATTTCAATGCAAAAATGAGGTACTATGATTGTTAAAAAGATACTTAACCAAAGAATTACAACACGAGAAACTACAGCAAGATAATTAGAGTTAAAAGAGCACAAGGACAAATACCAACTAAATTTCATTTACCCCAAACTTAACATATCTTATGTGTATATGTTAAAGTGCATGTATGTTGTTATGAAAGCATGCATGTATATACATGTGTTGGATTTTGCATATGCATGTAGCTTGTTATGTGTGCAAGTATTTGAATTTATATATGCATATATATGCGTATATGCATATAAGCAAGTATATTTGTATGAGTCTAAGTTTGTACGTATTTGCACAATGCAGGAACATGTGTAGGCTTTTATTTATGCAACATATGTTTGCAAGTATGATTTATGCATGTGTGAATAGACAAATGGAAGCATGCACATATATGGGTATGATGGCATGGATGCAAGTATGCTTGTATGTGAGTATGCATGTATGGGTGTGGATGCAAATATGCATGTATGGGCATGCATGCAGATATGCATGGATGCTTGTATGCTTGTATGCGAGTATACGTGGATGCGAGTATGCGTGGATGCGTGGATGCGTGGATGCGAGTATGCGTGGATGCGAGTATGCATGCATGTATATGTGCGTGCGAGTATGCGTGTATATGTGCGTGCGAGTATGCGTGTATGCGTGTATGGGGAGTATGCGTATATGCTTGTATGCAAGTGTGACTATGCAAATATGGATGTATGCAAGTGTGTGTGTTTGGGAATATGGATGTATGCAAGTGTGTGTGTGTTTGGGTATATGGATATGCGTTTATGCAAGTATGTGAGTCTACGTGTGTATGCATGTATGCAAAAATGTGTATATGAGAATATGCATGTTGGCATGTATGTGAGTGTGCATATATGCAAATATGTGTGCTTGAAAGTATGTATACATGCATGCAATATGTATGCATATGTGCTAGTATGTATACATGTTTGTATATATGTTTATATGAAAATATGCAAGTATGTGTGCATGTGTGTTTGTGCTCATACTAGATTCTTACCATAAAGCTCCTTCAACGGAGTTTTATCATCAAGGTGTAGCAGCTACACCACCAAGAAGTTCCTTAGTTTCTTTAGATCTAAGTAATACATGAAAGCATCCATCTAAAAGTTGAAAGTTCAAAGATAAAAAAGATGAATATTTCCATTAGAGAAGAGATTACCTGAGTTTGTATTCTCTTTATCAAATATTCTCTCCAACCATAACTTCCATATGCGGTTTGTATTCAACCTAAAGTGGTAGATCAATAACCTTGGGGCAAATTTCAACATAGAAATGAGGTAACACAACCATGAAAAAGATCATCAGTCCCTTTAAATCAAAATAATGCATGAAGGGAGTCAACAAACAAAACTATAACAAGATGACAAAAGAGTAAAAAGAGCAAAAAAGGTAATCTCATAAAGAAAAAAAAGTAAGTGTGACTAAGTCATAACTAAGAAAACAAAAATGTTTCTAAGGTCTAATTCAAAGTATCAATCATACCATGTAATTGGGGTTTGACCCAAACTCTTGCTTCAAAGCCCTCCAACAGGATTTCAATGCAAAAATGAGGTACTATGATCATTGAAAAGATTCTTAACCTAAGAATTACAACATAAGAAACTATAGCAAGATAATTAGAGTTAAAAGAGCACAAGAGCAAATACCAACTAATTTTCATTCACCCCAAACTCAACATATCTTATTTTATGTGTATATGTTAAAGTGCATGTATGCAGTTATGAAAGCACGCATGTATATACATGTGTTGGATTTTATATATGCATGTATCTTGTTATGTGTGCGTGTATTTGAATTTGTATGTGAATATATATGTGTATATGCATATAAGCAAGTATATCTGTATGGGTTAAGTTTGTATGTATTTGCAAAATGCAAGAACATGTGTAGGCTTTTATTAATGCAACATATGTTTGCAAGTACGACTTATGCATGCATGCATGTGTGAATATACCAATGCAAGCATCCATGTATATGGGTACAATGGGTGTGGATGCAAATATGCGTGTATGCGTGTATGCGTGTATGTGAGTATTCGTGTATGCGTGTATGCGAGTATTCGTGTATGCGTGTATGCGTGTAAGCGAGTATGTATGCGTGTAAGCAAGTATGCGTGTATGCGAGTAATGCGAGTATGCGTGGATGCGAGTAATGCGAGTATGCGTGGATGCGAGTAATGCGAGTATGCATGGATGCGAGTAATGCGAGTATGCGTGGATGCGAGTAATGCGAGTATGCGTATACGCAAGTATGCGAGTAATGCGAGTATGCGTATACGCAAGTATGCGAGTAATGCGAGTATGCGTATCTGCAAGTATGCGAGTAATGCAAGTATGCGAGTATGCGTGTATGCGAGTAATGCGTGTATGCGTGTATGCGAGTATGCGTGTATGCTAGTATGCGAGTATGCGTGTATGCGAGTATGCGAGTATGCGAGTATTCGTGTATGCGTGTATGCGAGTATTCGTGTATGCGTGTATGCGAGTATGCGTGTATGCGTGTATGCGAGTAATGCGAGTATGCGTATATGCAAGTATGTGAGTAATGCCAGTATGTGTGTATGCGAGTATGCGTGTATGCGAGTAATGCGTGTATGCGTGTATGCGAGTATGCGTGTATGCGTGTATGCGTGTATGCGTGTATGCGAGTATGCGTGTATGCGAGTAATGCGTGTATGCGAGTATGCGAGTATGCGAGTATGTAGATGTGAAAATATGCGTGTATGCATGTATGCATGTATGCGAGTATGCAAATGTGGAAATATGCATGTGTGCATATGTGCATGCATCTATGCAAGTATACGTGTATGCATGTATGCAGGTATGTAGGTATGTGTATATGAGTATGCGTGTATGTGAATAATGAACATATGCAAGTATGCATGTATGGGAATATGCATGTATGCAAGAATGTGTATATGAGCATGTGTGTGTTCGTGTGTATGTAAGCATGCATATATGCAAATATGAGTGTATACAAGTATGCATGCATGCACGCAATATGTATGCATATATGCTAGAAAGTAAGTGTGTATGTGTGTATGTGTGCATGTGTGCATGTGTGCTAATGTTCATGCCAAATTCTTACCATAAAGCCCCTTCAATGGAATCTTATCATCAAGATATAGCAACTTCACCATCAAGAAGTTCCTTTGTTTCTTTAGTAACACATAAAAGCATCCATCTAAAAGCTGAAAACTCAAACATAAAAAAGTGAAACAAGATGATGAATATTAAAAGCAAGAACATGGTATTTTCAATCGAGAAAAGGTTGCCTGAGTTTGTATGCTATTTACCAAAAATCTTGTCAAGCCATAACTTCCAAATGCAGTTTGTATTCAACCTAAATTGGTAGATCAATAACCTTGGAACAAATTTCAACATAGGAATCAAGTAACATAACCATGAAAAAGATCATCAGTCCCTTTAAATCAAAATAATGCATGAAGGTAGTCAACAAACAAGACTATTACAAGATGACCAAAGAGTAAAAAGAGCCAAAAAAGTAATCTCATAAAGAAAAAAAAAGTAAGTGCGACTAAGTTATAATTAAGAAAAAAAAATGTATCTAAGGTCTAATTCAAAGTATCAATCATACCATGTAATTGGGGTTTGACCCAAACTCTTGCTTCAAAGCCCTCCAACAGGATTTCAATGCAAAAATGAGGTACTATGATCATTGAAAAGATTCTTAACCTAAGAATTACAACACAAGAAACTACAGCAAGATAATTAGAGTTAAAAGAGCACAAGAGCAAATACCAACTAATTTTCATTCACCCCAAACTTAACATATCTTATCTTATATGTATATGTTAAAGTGCATGTATACAGTTATGAAAGCATGCATGTATATACATGCGTTGGATTTTACATATGCATGTATCTTGTTATGTGTGCATGTATTTGAATTTGTATGTGCATATGTATCTGTATATCCATATAAGCAAGTATATCTGTATGGGTCTAAGTTTGTATGTATCTGCACCATGCAGGAACATGTGTAGGCTTTTATTTATGCAACATATGTTTGCAAGTATGACTTATGCATGCATGCATGTATATGGGTATGATGGCATGGATGCATGTATGCATGTAAGCGAGTATGCAAATATGCGAGTATGCATGTATACGAGTATGCGTGTGTGCGGGTATGCGAGTATGCGTCTATGCGGGTATGCGTGCATGCGTGTATGCGGGTATGCGAGTATGCGTCTAAGCGAGTATGCGTGTATGCAAGTATGCATGTATGCGTGTATGCGGGTATGCGAGTATGCGTGTATGCGGGTATGCGGGTATGCGAGTATGCGTGTATGCGAGTATGCATGTATGCGTGTATGCGGGTATGAGAGTATGCGTGTATGCGGGTATGCGAGTATGCGTGTATGCGGGTATGCGAGTATGCATGTATGCTTGTATGCGTGTATGCGAGTATGCGTGTATGCGGGTATGCGGGTATGTGGGTATGCGAGTATGCGTGTATGCGGGTATTTGAGTATGTATGTATGCGGGAAAAGCTTGAGTATGTGTGTATGCATGTATGCGCGTATGTGTGTATGCGAGTATGCAAATATGAGTATATGCACGTATGTGAGTATGAAAATATGTGTGTATGCAAGTGTGTGTATCTGGGAAGCATGGAAGCATGCACGTGTATGGGTATAATGGCATGGATGCAAGTATGCTTGTATGTGAGTATGCATGTATGGGTGTGGATGCAAATATGCATGTATGGGCATGGATGCATGTATGTGAGTATGTGAGTATGCAAGTATGGGTGTACGCTTGTATGCAAGTATGTGTGTATGCGTGTATGCGTGTATGTGTGTATGCGAGTATGCGTGTATGCGTGTATGCGTGTATGCATGGATGCAAGTATGCGTGTATGCATGATTTCGAGTATGCATGTATGCGTGTATGGGAGTATGCGTGTATGCGCGTATGCGTATATGAGTGTATGCGTGTATGCGTGTATGCGTGTATGTGTGTATGCATGTACGGGTGTATGCGAGTATGCATGTATGCATGTATGCGTGTATGCGTTATGCGTTATGCGTTATGCGTTATGCGTGTATGCGTGTACGGATGTATGTGTATATGCGTGTATGCGTGTACGGATGTATGTGTATATGCGTGTATGCGTGTACGGGTGTATGCGAGTATGCGAGTATGCGTGTATGCATGTATGCATCTTTGCGTGTACGGGTGTATGCGAGTATGCGTGTATGCGTGTACGGGTGTATGCGTGTATGCGTGTATGCGGGTATGTATATATGCTTGTATGCATGTATATAAGTATACGAATATGTGTGTATGCAAGTGTGTGTGTGTGTGTGTGTTTGAGAATATGGATGTATGCATATGCATTTATGCAAGTATGTGAGACTCCGTGTGTATGCATGTATGCAAAAATGCGAATATGAGAATATGCGTGTTGGCATGTATGTGAGTATGCATATATGCAAATATGTGTGCTTGCAAGTATGTATGCATGCATATGTGCTAGTATCTATACATGTTTGCATATATGTGTATATGAAAATATGCAAGTATGTGTGTGTGTGTGTGTGTTTGTGCTCATGCTAGATTCTTACCATAAAGCTCCCTCAACGGAGTTTTATCATCAAGGTGTAGCAACTACACCACCAAGATAAAAAAGATGAAAGCATGAAAGCATTCATGAAAGCATCCATTTAAAAGCTAAAAGTTCAAAGATAAAAAAGATGAATATTTCCGTTAGAGAAAAGATTACCTGAGTTTGTATTCTCTTTATCAAATATTCTCTCCAACCATAACTTCCATATGCGGTTTGTATTCAACCTAAAGTGGTAGATCAATAACCTTGGGGCAAATTTCAACATAGAAATGAGGTAACATAACCATGAAAAAGATCATCAGTCCCTTTAAATCAAAATAATGCATGAAGGTAGTCAACAAACAAAACTATTACAAGATGACCAAAGAGTAAAAAGAGCCAAAAAAGTAATCTCATAAAGAAAAAAAAAGTAAGTGCGACTAAGTTATAATTAAGAAAAAAAAATGTATCTAAGGTCTAATTCAAAGTATCAATCATACCATGTAATTGGGGTTTGACCCAAACTCTTGCTTCAAAGCCCTCCAACAGGATTTCAATGCAAAAATGAGGTACTATGATCATTGAAAAGATTCTTAACCTAAGAATTACAACACAAGAAACTACAGCAAGATAATTAGAGTTAAAAGAGCACAAGAGCAAATACCAACTAATTTTCATTCACCCCAAACTTAACATATCTTATCTTATATGTATATGTTAAAGTGCATGTATACAGTTATGAAAGCATGCATGTATATACATGCGTTGGATTTTACATATGCATGTATCTTGTTATGTGTGCATGTATTTGAATTTGTATGTGCATATGTATCTGTATATCCATATAAGCAAGTATATCTGTATGGGTATAAGTTTGTATGTATCTGCACCATGCAGGAACATGTGTAGGCTTTTATTTATGCAACATATGTTTGCAAGTATGACTTATGCATGCATGCATGTATATGGGTATGATGGCATGGATGCATGTATGCATGTAAGCGAGTATGTAAATATGCGAGTATGCATGTAGACGAGTATGCGTGTGTGCGGGTATGCGAGTATGCGTCTATGCGGGTATGCGTGCATGCGTGTATGCGGGTATGCGAGTATGCGTCTAAGCGAGTATGCGTGTATGCGAGTATGCATGTATGCGTGTATGCGGGTATACGAGTATGCGTGTATGCGGGTATACGAGTATGCGTGTATGCGGGTATGCGGGTATGCGAGTATGCGTGTATGCGAGTATGCGTGTATGCGGGTATGAGAGTATGCGTGTATGCGGGTATGCGAGTATGCGTGTATGCGGGTATGCGAGTATGCGTGTATGCTTGTATGCGTGTATGCGAGTATGCGTGTATGCGGGTATGCGGGTATGTGGGTATGCGAGTATGCGAGTATGCGTGTATGCGGGTATTTGAGTATGTATGTATGCGGGAAAAGCTTGAGTATGTGTGTATGCATGTATGCGCGTATGTGTGTATGCGAGTATGCATATATGCGAGTATGCAAATATGAGTATATGCACGTATGTGAGTATGAAAATATGTGTGTATGCAAGTGTGTGTATCTGGGAATATGGATGTATGCATATGTGTATGTGTGTATGTGAATATGCGTGTGTATGCATGTATGCAGGCATGTGAATATGCATGTATGCAAGTATGTGTATATGGAAATATGCATGTATGCAAGAATGCATATATGAGAATATGCATGTTGGCATGTATGTGAGTGTGCATATATGCAAATATGTGTACTTGCAAGTATGCATGCATGCAATATGTATGTATATATGCTAGTATGTATGCATATATGTGTATATGAAAATATGCAAGTATGTGTGTGTGTGTGTTTGTACTCATGCTAGATTCTTACCATAAAGCCCCTTCAATGGAGTTTATCATCAAGGTGTAGCAGCTTCACCACCAAGAAGTTCCTTAGTTTCTTTAGATCTAAGTAATACATGAAAGCATCCATCTAAAAGCTAAAAGTTCAAAAGATAAAAAAAGTAAAACAAGATGATGAATATTTCCGTTAGTGAAATGATTACCTGAGTTTGTCTTCTATTTACCAGATACTCTCCAACCACAACTTCCAAATGCTGTTTGTATTCAACCTAAAGTGGTAGTTCAATAACCTTGGGGCAAATTTCAACATAGAACCATGAAAAAGATCATTAGTCCCTTTAAATCAAAATAATGCATAAAGACAATCAACAAACAAAACTACAACAAGATGACCAAAGAGTAAAAAGAGCAAAAAGAGTAATCTCATATACTTATGTGAGTATATAAGTACGTATGCGAGTATGCATATATGCAAAATATGCAAGTATGTGTGCATGGATGGGAGTATGTATATGGCTATGAATGTAAGTTTGCATGTATGCATGCATTCACGTAAATATGCATGTGTTTGTGTGAATATATGTCTCTATGCAAGTATGGATGCAAATATGCATGTATGCAGATGCAAGTATGTATTTGTAAATGCATGTATGCAGGTAAGTATGCAAGGATGAATAAATATATGCATTTATATATGCAACTAAGGACATTCATGCATGCACAAATGTATGGAATTATATGTGTATATATGCAAGTATGGATGCAATTATGTATACATGCATGTATGGATCTATGCAAGTCTATATACATATGAAAGTACACATGAATGTAAATACAAATTCAAGTATGTATTTATATATGCGTTCATGTAAATGCCTTTGTGTGTGTGTTCATGCTAAGTTCTTACCACAAATACCTTGGATGCAATTTTACAATTGAGACGCAGTAGCTTCATCATCGAAAAATTCATTAGTTTCTTTAGATTCAAATAAGGCACAAAAGAATCCAACCAGAAATTGAAAATTCAGATATAGAAAAGTAAACACAATATGATAAATATTAAAAACAACAACACGGTACCCCTATTAGAAGAAACAAGGATGTGTTCTATTTACCTTATATGGTCTCAAACCATAACTACCAAAAACAATTTGCATTCAACCCAAATTGTTAGATCAATAACCCTAGGACACAATTTCAACATAGAAATAAGGTAACCGCGTCATTATTTAAAAAAAAAAAAACAAATAAATAACTAGGCTCCAAGCTGCTCAAAAAATAAAAACTAAGAGCATTAGGTTCCAAAACTGAAAATGTAATACATACCATTATGGTAAGGAAAGCCAAGTTGAATCTATTCATGTCTAGACATCTTGTACATGAAGCAAGATTGCCAAATTTCCAACTCTTATCCTGAAGAAGAAGGGGGAGGGGGAGGGGGAGGGGGGCGCGAGAAAAAAAAAAAGAGATCCCATTTCAATGAACCTGATCCTTGATGTATAAGTAACCTCATTTTAAGTTCAAGACATAAGTTACCAAAACCAAATTGATATTCTAGGCTCATCCCAATAAAGACCAAGCTCAACAAGTTCGCTGGCAGCATTCAACCAAATACAAGAAACGAATCTCCATCCTTGTAGAGCTCCTCATTCTACTGATATGCAAAAGTCGGAGTGCATAGAAGTTCAAATATAGTTCTAACTATACTTCCTGATGCTCACCTAAATAACAGAGGAGTAAAATGAACTATTTATTCATGGTATCTCTAAAAAAGAACCAAATTTCTTGCTTAGTGGTTGTTAAGAGGGAGGAGACACATGAACATATAAACTGAATATTAGATGTCTGCGATGTAAGATAACAGCTACTTGTCTTTTACTACTAAGCCCATAGGTAAAGAACACTCGTAATCCTACTACAAAACCAGTGACCTGCCCAAAAAAGAATCCCAAATAAGTCAATACCAAAGACAATGGCTGGAGATACAAACTCATCAATTATTCTTAACTCCCAAAACACAGAGATATTGACTTAAATGGTCAGAAAGTAAACACTTAGGATCCACAAGAACCAAAAGCAGACAATAAGGAAAGATGCATAAAACCTGCAGAGTGATAGTCCATGAGGACGAGAAGAAAATGTTTGAACCCTGTTCAGACTACCAGGACCAAAAAGACTTTAACGGCAATGTTCCATATGCTTAGTTTTGCCCTTTTGCTATCAATTTCTTACCCTCCTACCACGCGACATCACAGTCCCTTTTTTTCATTTAAAAAAAAAAAAAAAGGAAAAAAACTGCTGTGACTTTGATGTGCAAGATTCAAGATCACAATCAAGAAAGACAATCTTTATATAAGAATTTCTCTAATGCCTAAACAAAAATGACGACAGTGACAGCAATCCACCAACAAAGGGACTCTAAATCCAGATAGGCATTACTACGACAGACCATCAATAGGGTACCTGGGTCCTTTGCAAAATACAGGAAAAGAAAGCAATAAAAAATAACCAGGCTATCAAGATATCAAGATATCAAGCAAACGCTGGCTAGATCATAAAATGAGAAAAGGCACGAAAGTAAATGAGAAAAAGAAAGAAAGACAGGAAGCGAGAAAGAAAGAAAAGCCCATTGACCTCTACGCATCTCCTGAGAGCAAAATCCAATCCCCATCCAGGCACCAATCATTCTACAGGCAGAAATGAAAGCATTTGGTTAGATTGACCTGAACAAGCACAGCACTCAAAGGAAACTGTTCGTATATCTATTCATGAGCAAGAATTTAGCAACATAAAACATGACCTGAATCATAAGCCAAACACATGCCAAGCTTCCTAGGAAAACGTTGGTGCCATGACTTCTACAAATCTGAAAGAATAGAAGAAATAATTAAAACATACAAAACCAAGGAATCTATTTAGATTGCCTTTCTAACATGGAAATTGTACATTGAAATCAAATATCATCTACATGAGTAGTAGAACAAATACGTCATCTTGCAATGCTACTTAGGGAATTTTCATCCAATCATGAATATTAATTTTGCACCATTTGTAAGTCAAAGAACCAAATTCATTTTCAGCAAACCTTCTAAAAAGACTTTAATAGGATGATTAGTAACAATAGGTTACAGTTTACAAGTTGTAATATACTTCCCACAAAATTTTATTAGTTATACAATTCTGAAAGTAAATTAGTTAATCACAATACTGTAATAGAAGTATGATAATAAATTTGTGTGACAATGAAACCAATCATACTTATGGATTAATTGTTGATAATATCTCTTTTGGTAAGTCCAAAATGTACAAAATAACACTAAGATGCTAGGTAATAATTAGCATGCGCAATTCCACAAGCATTTGGCATAAATATAGAACATTTATCATTGTATCATTCTTATGGGTGCGTGATCCATAGATAAAGAACTTTAACAACAATTTCCAATTGAATAATATAAAAATATTACTACAATCATATCATGCAAGAGATGGAGAGAGATTACTTGTGAACTTCTCTATCACTTGACTCTATGAAGTCTCTTCTATGAAAAAAAATTATTTCTTCCTTATCCTCTTATAAGTAAATGTTAAAAGGATCCTTTTTTTTTTTTTTTTAATGTATGTCAACCATAGAAAAGAAAGATTCAAATAACTTGAGGGAGTTTTCTATTCTTCTTTTCTTTAGATCAACTTATAGAAAAGTAAAAAGGAGGAATACCTTCTCATAATATTGTCTTCCACGAGCAAGCTATTCAATGCCAAGAAATCCGCTGTTCACATGAAAAGGAGCTGCCTTTTCTTCCTCCATTGCAGAGCACAGTCCTGTTCAGAGAAAATAACATTTATTGACAACCAGTTAAAGTCAATAGGAGTTGAATTTTACACGTCATGCTGGTGTGGACTGCTGAACCAAGCTAATAATTCAAGAGGAAGAGGCTTCACAGACGAAAGAAAAATGGTGAGGGAGAAGGAATGAGAGGGTGATTGATTATGAAAGAAGGCAGCTGGCTGGTGGATCTGTCGGGTTGCTATTCAAGGCTGCCTGAGTAGATTTGTCATATTTGTTCTAACGTTGTCATCCTTCTCCTGTTTTCTCCTCTTTTTGGGTTTTTTTGGTCACTTTTTCAGAAAGCTTTATGAGATAACCATTGAAGGTGATGAGTTGTGCACCTATTACTTGCGTATTTCCTGCCTCCCTCCGGTACTTTTCCTTGTGCCACAACAAATAGATGGATCTTCAAAATTATGACTGATGTTCACGTAGTTTAATCTTGAATTTTAAAAATAGCCAAAAAAGAAAAGTAAGAGACTATACACACACAAAAGAAACTGAAAGGTAGCTTCCAAGCAGAATCATTCATCAAAGTTCATCATTTAATCAAGCTTTCAATTTCTTCTTTTCTCTACAGTCCCCTATTCCCAGGAAAAGAAAGAATTCATAACTTCTACAAGGGGTTTTTCCCTTTCTATTTCTATAACTGTTAAAGTTTGAGAAACAGATAGAGTGACTTGAACGACTGAAGGCAGAATTGGGATTGAGTTTCGACTAAATCATGAATATCCAAACTTGGTCAATGGATCCAAGCATTACTCATCACTCTCCTACTTCATCCTGTGTAAAAAACTATTTTCAAATCATTCCAACCTGTAGATAAGTGCTTACTTTTCCTAATCACCTATTCAAATTAATATCATTGTAAGCATCAATAGATAGATGTCACCAACTATATAAAGAAAATATTTGTCTACCACAACTATTGATTTCAAAACATCAACCAGAAAGCATGACCCATCTCTTGAAACAGTTTCACCAAGCAGAAAAAGCAACAGTACGCAATTTCCAAAAAGAAGAGGGAAAACTCGCAGAACATGTTGGAAAACTGACCTCACATTCTATTAGACAAATAGCATTCGTTAAAAATCAAATGCCATGCCGTGACAGCTGACTCATTTTTTGTAAACTCTTACTTCCCCCCCCTAAGTCTTCCTCACTTGCGCTCCTGTCTCCGTTGAAACTTGAATCACGACTTGGAACTCTCCTGCCCTTCCAATGTCAGTCTGTCAGGGAGGATGTTCACCTCAAAAAAATAAGTCAGAAAGAAAAATTCCCATGGTAAATTAAGAAAAAGGTCGAATACCTTGAGGACTTCACTATTCCACTCACATTACGGAGAATTTGGATTGAACTTTTTTTTGATGGGAAAAGCTTGATTAACCCAAGGGCAGCCTATTATCACCCCAAATTAGAAAACCAAAACTTTGTCAGTACATACACTAAGCCTTTCGAGAAATTGCATTTAAAAAAAAAAATTAAAACCATTTACCACAAAAGGTTGAAACTCTCCCAGAGATCGCCCGTATTGTATCTCACGGCCTCATACTCGCACGGGAAAATCTATAAGAATTTTCCTTCTCACACGATCTGTATTGAAAAGGATTTCATTTCTTTTGTCAACTAGTGTACCAGGCCGTGAAATCATCCCAGAATCTGTTTCCTAAGTACTCATGCAGAAGAAGGAATACACAGACAGATATATTACCCTGAAGCCAACATGGCCACCTTGTGGGGGTTTCCGCCATTAAGAACACGGACAAGACCTTCGTGTCCGTAAGAGCCTGTTGAGTCGCTGTAACTCTCTTGCAGATACAGGACAGCAAATTTAGCGGCATTGCTAATAAATACATGGACAATTTAGTCGAAACACTGGATTGAGGACGGTAATCTGGAACTTACAGTCACTTCCATTATCGAAATGCGGTTAGGAGAACCATCCCCAACGCAGATAGTTCTCACAGGCACCATTGCGGCGGAGTATTTTCAATGATCGACCGTCTCCCTTCCATTCCCTGAATCACCCGTCAACAAGCTTTCTGGACAATCAGAGGCAACTAATTCAAGCAGAAACAAGAACGTTGGGAGTTCTGTCGCGGCAGAGAAAGAGAGAGCAAGAATGGGAGAAGCCATGGACTGCCGAACGAAATGGGTAGACTCAGGAGAGCGGACGATCCTCCGAGCTCTAATCGCTTTTGCTTCTGGCCGATGCCATTTTGAATTCAAAATTTAAATGCGACTAAATGTAATAAATTGAATATAAAGGTTGTTACGGCGAACGTTGTCGAGATGGTCTCTTATGCTTACTTGTGTCTACCGCACAACCTTCATAATTTAGATCAATATAGGCATGAAGGTCAAATTAATGGTCCTAGGACACTAAATTTCTAAATAAATTGTGCCTATAAAGTACCTAAATATCTTTTGACCGTTTTTAAATGTACTCTCTTAGGATTAGACTAAAATCTAAACAACAAAAATACACTAAATAATAAATCAAGTCAAAGAAACCTTGTGACAATATTCAAGAGAAAGCTGTATAAAATTCCTTAACATGATAGGTGACAACATTATAGACCAATTGATAAATACTAATAGTCTACTTGAAAACTAATAGTCTACAACATTATAGGCCAAAGGGTATGGTTCCTATTCTCCTTCTTCAGTCTATTTTCACAACAAAATATAGTACACAAACGGTTCATAAAGGAAAAGATCTTCAAATTTTGTTTAATAAGTGAATTGGTCTTTTTAGAACCGTGTCTATCTTTTCCAGAAAATAATGATTCACATCTTTGTTTCCTTTATCTTTTTACCTAACAAATATAATAAAGAACCAAGGCCTGTAAGCTTTTTGTACTATACTGTATTGCAAATCTATTTACAAGTGATGCGAATATCTGTAATGTTTTCATCGAGACAAATTTGTGGCTTTTGTAGGGAACGAGAGTAACTTATCTCAAACAGGGAAGAAGAAACATTGAGTTGTTTTGTTGGATAGATAGTGAAATTTATGATATGTACTACTATATTGAAGGACAAACCTTTATTCTTAGTAATTGAAGCAAAACCAATTCTAGGGATTTTGATAATGTATGAATAGTTGAGAGATTAAACAATTTATTATACATACATTTTCTTGGCCATCCTCTAAGTGGGGTTCATACATTTGTACTTGCAATCTAATTTGTTTGTAGGTTGAAATTTTGCATGTAAAATATTTGCATATTTTGCCTAGGTATATCTACTTTCTAGAGAAAAAGATACTTTTATATGATGAGTTTATTATATGATAATGATCTTCTACATCTTGTCTCCAAAATACCAGGCAATAACCTATTTAATAACAGCTCAATTCAAGTTACTGGATTATTCTATGACTAAAGAAATCTATCATCAACTTTGATTTCTTGCGTAACAAGGAAGCGGGAAAGCTAACGCTGATGTCATTCATCCTCGACCGTGTTTTGCTTATGAAAGAAGGGCAAAGATTACAAGAAGCTAGGCAGTTAGTAGTTCATCTTAATTATTATATTTTCCCTAAAATGCCCCTTTCTAGCCGTTACAAAGTTCTGTTTATTATGGGCGCCAAAACCATATCAGTTTCTCATTTCCTCACACAAGTCTTTCATACTCTCTCTAGCTCTCTCTCAAGAACACCGGCAATAAGAAAAAGTAAGGCTTAATTCTTGGAACTCCAGTTACTTCTCCGCCTTCCATATTAACACATTATGTCTCTTGGTAATCTTTTGTTCTTTTACTTTGATGTTAACTGGTTTCTTGGTGGTTCGTTCAGGAAGATGACAGCTAGTTCGTTCGATTGGGAGATTGTTGAGGAAAGTGACAATGGCACGTTCCTGAACAAAGGCAAGCAAACAAGGGTCGAGTGGCCCGGAATCCCTGACGCTTTTAGCGGAAGGATGCAAGCCCTGATGATTGAATGTAAAGAAGGATTCAAGAAGGATGGAAATTTGGGAAAGAAGGGTATGATGGATTGGATAGAAGGCCATGACGACTCCAACGATCACTGGGGTATTGTGATTGTAATTAAGCTTCAAGTAGATAGAATTGG
Source organism: Casuarina cunninghamiana (assembly GCA_028551485.1). NCBI lineage: Eukaryota > Viridiplantae > Streptophyta > Magnoliopsida > Fagales > Casuarinaceae > Casuarina > Casuarina cunninghamiana. Next base: position 5,563,243 of record CM052366.1, on the reverse strand, counting down.
GATTCAGTTCTTGAGGCTGCTCTGTGATTTTTTGTTTGTGATGTGGAATCAAGAAAAAGGGTCAGAAAATATCGAAAGGTTCAAGTCTGCTCTCAAATGGGTCTCTGAAGGTGCGAATTCCCGGGTGATTGATAGGATTCTCACCATAATGGAAACGATGGACAGTGGATTGAGTGAGATGAAGAGATCCAAGGAGGCAAGGAATAAGGCATTGAAAGGAAAGTTACCAGCAGTTTTGGAGGAAAAAGAACTCGATGACAACAATCAGAAAGAAAGCTCATCTGGAAGCAGTCGACTTATCAAACTTGGTGATCCATTCACTCAGGATTATATGTCTCGAGTCTTGGACAAATTCCTTGAAGCAAGTCTGCGTTTAGAAGGTATAGTAAGTCATCCGATTCTTCCTGAACCAGGTTTGTCATTAAGACAAGCGCTGATGTACATGGTAGATGGTGATCTCAGGAAATGTGAGAAAGCCGTCGAAAGTGTAGAAGAGGAGATGAATAAATTGAAAAAAACGCATCCACTCAAGCAAGTGCTTAAGGATGTTAAGTTGTGGCAAACTCGGCTCTTTATGGAATGTAAGATAAATGAACTGTGGCGTCGTGTGCAATCTCAAGAATCAAAAGAAACGGAGGTTGAGCGGAACCAATCTGAGAAAAGAAAAAAGAAGCCATCTGGCAGCAACTGCTGTTGTTCTTAATCTGCTAAGGCGGGAATGCAGATGTCTCTGGTGTTGTGATATCTGCTCTTTCCAAGCAAAGGTTTCATGAAGTGAATCTGTGAGAGGGGAAGCACTTACAGAACTAGTCCGTATTCTTCCGTGCTACTTGTTTCTGGCTTTTGGCAAGGTTGTTCTTAGGCTTCGTACTCTTCCATGAATAGATAGAAATTGGACAGAATTTGTTTTTTAGTAGTTTGAAGAGATTGAAGGTCATTACATGTCTGCTTCACCGAATGCACGAAAGCTGTAACCAATTTCCATGGATCAGCTGATAAATATTCAACCAACAATTTCCTTGATTTGACATCTCTTCTACATTCTTTTAGTTTGAAAACAAAAGCAGCAGTTGCTGGAATTTTTCAGTATTCAGAGAAAAGTATTCACAGATTGAAAATGATGGACAAGCAAGCAACAAATATTCATGAACCTAGCTTAACTCTTTACAGGTCGTCCTCTCAAATATACACGCCAAAAATGCTTGAGCTGGCACTCATTAGAGCAGTCTTTTACGGCAGAAAAATCTCTGCACTGATTTATTTCATGCTGCAGAAAGCCTGCTTGTGGTGTTGGAGAAAGACAGACCTTGCCTCTGGTTTTTCTCCAAGCGTTCATGCAAATCCTCTGCTTTGCAGTTCATCAATGCATGAGGACGGGTAATGTCACTGCCAACAGGGTTGCAAGTAACTGATTGACACTCGAGAATCTCAAGCTTGATGTGTTTATAATGTAATAAATTATAATGTGTTTGATGTGCCTGTGGTGAATTGGATTTGTCGACTGCTGACAGATGAACTTTCCTTCCGATTGCTGTCATCGCGTTCTGTTTTCTCATAAAAAGCTGCTAACTTTCCTTACCACCATCAATCACCCAGGAATTCCCACCATCAGAGACCAATTTGAGTGCAGACTTGAACCTTTCCATATTTTCTGACAATTTTTCCTGATTTGACATCACAAACTAAAAATCAAGGAGCAGCTTCAAGAACAGAATTCCAGTTTTATCTACTAGAAGCTTCATTAAAGTCACAATCCCCAGTCCTCGTTAGAGTTGTGGCGGCCTTTTATCCAATTCATCATACCGTTCTTTCCTGAATTTTCATCCTTCTTGAATCCTTCTTTACATTCAATCATTAGGGCTTGCATCTTTTGGTTAAAAAGCCTCTAGAATTCCCTGCCATTCGACCCTTGTTTTCTTGCCCTTTGACATTTATACAATTGTCATTGTCATCAACAATCTCGCATACGGGTGAGCTAGCCTCCATCTTCCTGAACGAACAGCCAAGAAACCTGTCGCCATTGAAATAAATGAACATAAGGCACACGCAGATGAATGTCATCAGCATCAGCTTTCAGGCCTCCTTGTTACGCAAGCAATCAAAGTTAATATTATCCATACATTATTAAAATTAGAATTGATTTTACTTCAACTACTGTAAATAAAGGTTTGTCCTTCGAAATAGTGGATCCATATCATAAATTTTGCTCTCTATCCGACAAAATTACTTTTTATTTTTTGACATTTATTGATGACCATCTATTCGTGAATACCTCATTATTGGTAAAATGGATCATTTTTTGTTTTGTCTTTTTTTTTTTACTTGATGCCATGACACCTCTGGGTACAAGGCAATTTCCTGCTAGAAACAGCTAGAAAGTTTTCTGCCAACTGGATAATCTTACTCTTACGATCAAATTCTGACGAGGTATCACTTAATGCTTTATTATCCTTGTTCAAGGAACCTTAACTAGCCAAAGCAGCGTGTTTTATCCTCAAATCATGCTTTTAGATAGACGAAGAGTTTCTTTAACTCGTCCGTTCTAAGTCAGTTCGCGGTTTCGTGGGCATGATATGATGCGTCTAAACATGCTTTCTCACCTAGTTTCATCTGACAAACACTTAAGTATTCTACCAATAATCTCCACAAGAGCCATTGTCATTCCTGAAGGGATAAAAGTGGCCAGATTCTCTCACGATGATGATTTGCCGGTCCATCAATCTTAGCTATAAGCTTAGTTGCATAATATAATTTGCAACTAAGTAGATGGGAGAGTTCTAGTATCCACTTGAGAAAGTTCAACACTCTACGATTTCAATATCTCCTCTAAATGAAAGACTTTTTATGTCTTTGTTTATTGATCTATTAGATTCAATCAAAACACCAAAGTACCAACACTTTGAAGCTTATTTGTTTTGAAGAGTGCACATTGCAGTTTCACACTCAGGCCCTACTTATTATTCTTATTATTCTAAACTCTCACTCCCTACTTACTATTCTTATTATTCTACACAAGATATACCAAAAGCTGACCTTTGTTTGGACTAGAGTTCTATTGAACTCTCAATATACCCCTGTAAAACTTAAAAGCCAAGAACAATCTAACCAAAATGCAGAAACATGGCTACAAAAGAACATGACCTTCGCAAAACTAGCAAGCATCAGTTCTCTCCACCAACAATATATTGATTCAAATTGTAGAGTACAAATGGTTTTGTAAATTTAAATATAATAAGGAAACATTTTCAAGAGAGAATCTCATCTTAATTATTACATTTTCCCTAAAAACAGCCTTATTTTAGCCTTCATAAAGCTTAGTTTGTTATGGCTACTCAACTCATTTCATTTCTCCATTTCATCTAATAAGAAACCTAAAAGAAGAAAACGTAAAGCTTACCTTTTGGAACTCCAATAAGTTCTTTATCTTCTTGTCAACCAATTATCTCTCTTGGTAACCTTTTCTTCTTATAATTTCATGCTTTAGTTTTTGAGTTTCAGAAACATTTGTGCCTTGTAATGTGAATCAATCTGCTGTTGGTGGAGAGCATTGATTCTTGCTGGTTTTGTGGAGCTCATATTCTTCCATAGCCATCTTTCTAGGTTTTGGTTAAATTGTTCTTATCTTTTGAGATTTACAAGGATATGTTGAGAGTTCAATAGAAACTATAGTCCAGAAAAAGGCCAATTTTCAATATCTATTGTTTAGAATAATAAGTGAGGACTGAGTTAGAAATTGCAAAGTGAACAATTCAAAACAAATAAGTTTCATAGGATTGATAATTTGGTTTTTTGAATGGATCAAATGAGATCAATAAAGAATGGCACCAAAAGGCTTCGAGGTACAATAGATATTGAAAATATAGACCTTTTAAATGTTGAACTTTCTAGAATAGATATGAAAATGATCTCATGTGCATGAAATTTATAATTCAAAGTATTTTACAAGGGAATATATTACTTTTGTGATAAAGACTATGTTGTTGTAGTTCATCAAATTGCATTACCCACTTATGGATCAAAGATATACATTCAAACATACTAGATCTAAATGTCCTACATCTAAGAAGGTTTGAACCAATACAATGCCCTACATCTATTGTAATTGCTTGTCGTAGAGCTTTTTCTTCCTTTCCCTTTCACCAAACAAGCAACATTTTATAGAATTCTCTTATCGTCTAGAGTCTATAAGAATGACTCTTTCAAACAACTAACTCAGAAGGAAGCTTTCTCACTAAATGGTTAATCCATTAGGTTTCTATTAATAGAGAAAAATTGTTTCTAAAATTACATAGAGGCCCTTGTTTGTAGTAAAATATTATAATCTTACTCTTTAACATAATTATCCCATCAATCTCAACTATCTCCTCCTTAGAATAATTAATAGAGTATCCATGTACTATAAGAAAGTATAGAAAATCTCAACTAATAGCTTCCTAATATAAACCTTTATCAATTGTATCATCCTTGCATTTTCTTAGGCCATGCTTCTTTTAGTTCATACCTCTTTATGCATTTTCTCCATTACAACCACCTCTATTGCAACCTTTACTAGGTTGTCTTTTCTAGGCATTTGCATATAGCCACAAGCTTTCCCACCATCATAAGGATTATCAAAAGTAAAACTTTTTGGACTTTTACAATAATTGAGGTTTTTCTCTAGTATTCACCCATTATAAAATCCACCTTCCATCCAAAATTATTGGTATCTCGCAAGACTTAATAATTAAAGCTTCTTGTACCTCATATGAATCTCAATAAATTGAAAAAACTCAAATCTTCACTCCATCATTTGCTACAAAATGGGAGCATCACAAACTCCATAACAAACTTCTTTTCAAACGACAATCGATCAAAATTTTATTCTCAAAATACTCCTTCCACAATGCAAATTAGAAAAAGAAAGTAAAAAAATAAAAAATAAAAATCTTTCTTTTTCCAGTTTTTGCACCTCACACATGCTAGTTGTGCATTTGGCACATGCACTAAACACATGTTTCTTATGCATGGGTATGCATCTTCTTCTACCAAGTCCACCTAACTCAACTTTTGACTCATCAATGACTTGATTGTTCATTCACTATCTTCCATTGCCACTCATCAAGATCTTCCAATGTGGATTGAATTAACATGAGTCAATCTATCATCTTTAGCCTTTAAAATCATTGATCTACCATTGGTGGTCAAATTTTTGCTATCACCGAAAAGTTTTAGACCTAACCTGACTTGTTTGGCCAAATGCTAGCATTGTTTGTCATACTTCCACCTACTTGAAACCAGAATCTTTCATAAATTATTCAACAACCTCTTGTTTACCACTACATATGATAACTTGGAACATATCTTCAACTTTCTTCTTGGCCGTTCATCTCGATCTTTGCTTGCAAGCTCTAATATCTCCATTATCTTATGCAACAACTTGAGTCAAATGATTTATATGGCAATGACAATTAATCTAATTGATATGTTCTTCAATCATATAACCTTGAAAAAATTTTGATCACCTCCAAAACACATCATGTTCTTGAACAATAACTTTTGATCTAGCCCATAAATGCTTAGATTTGAATTGAGAAGCATAGATCTATACTTTGTAAAAGCTAATCCATCACTCTAGCAACATATTTGCATAAACCTATATCAATATTATCTAAAATCAAATTAGAACTAGGGAAAGAGAATCTCACCTTAAAAACATCATTTGCTTCTTTATTTGTATTCATCACTCTCAATATAGCATCCTTGGTCCTGATTAACTATCAAATTGCATCAACTACAAATAGATTGAACATACAATTATAAGAACACATATATCCAAATATAATAGATTTAAAGAGATTTAAATCAACACAATGTCTTACATCTCAACAGTTTCTTCTCATCAATTTTCTATTTCTTTTCCCTTCACTAAATAGGGGATATCTTATAAAATTTTCTCATCATCTAGAATTCATGAAAAGGACTTTCTCAAACAACTAGCCAACTCCTAAGGGAGCTTTCTCATTATAATGGCTCACCCACTAGGTTGCTTTATACTTGTTCTATTTGTAAAGGAAAGCCTAAGTTATTATAATTACATAGATGCCCTTACTTATAATAGGATATTATAATCATTCCATTTAACCTAATTGTTCCGCCATCTTAACATACTACAACTTATATTAATTGCAAAAGACTATATTAAGTGTGGATTGTTTTAATTTACTTAAATACTATTTGAGAATCCTTTTTCAAATGAAATATATATTTTCTCTTTAAAAGTGAATTTTAAAATAGGGCCCTGTTCACACCATGATCTTCACACCTTATCAAATGCTTCTTCAAGTTTGCGCATTAGGTCACCAGCAGAGGCCACGTTTTCTGTACCCTCCACATCCGGGGCACCTTGTCTCTCTGTAAACATCTCCAAGATCAGGAACACTTTGATCCTGGATAGTGCTTAGATCTTCTCGTGTCATATCAACGAAGACCTGTGATAAATCTTTAGGGAGAACATTACTTGCCATGTAGAAAGAAAGAAGATTGTTTTAGTACAGAAAGAACAGAAGAGATATGGAGAGAGAGAATCGAGAGACTGTCACAAGATATGAAGAATGGGAAACAGAGGAGCTTTGGCGCCTATAAGTTCGGCCTTTTAACGACTTGCGTAGGGGAATTTTGGGAAGCAAGAGGCTACTTTGATAATGAAAAACAAACATAAGATCTAAGAGATTTAAAGCGGTTGAGATAGAATGTTATATGATCGGAGATCCAAAGCCAAAGCCTTACAGTTTTGGTGTTCTTGATAGATATGGAAGGAGAATGTCTTATCAGTTACTTGGTGCAAATACAATTTATTACAGGCAACGTGACTGCTTTTGGCAAGCTTGACATTCACGAATGTCTTATCAGTTACTTGCAGCTCCTTTGACAGTGACATTACCCGCCCTCTTGCATTGAAGAATTGCATGAACGCTTGGAGAAAAACCAGAGGGAAACTCTGTTTCTTTTTCCAACACCACCGGCAGACTTTCTGCAGCATGAAATAAATCGGTGAAGAGATTTTTCTGCCGTAAAAGACTGTTCTAATGAGAGCTAGCTCAGGCGTTTTTGGCGTATATATTTGAGAGGACGACCTGTATACGGTTCAGCTAGGATCATGAATATTTGTTGCTTGCTTGTTCATCATTTTTAATTTGTAACCACTCCACTCTGAACACAGAAAAAAACCAGCAAAGTGCTGCTTTTATTTCAAACTAAAAGAATGTAGAAGGGATATTAAACCAAGGAAAGTGTAGCTTGAACATTTATCAGTTGATCTGCTTTCTTGAAAGCCATGGAAATTGGTTACAACTTTCGTGCATTCGGTGAAGCAGACTTGTAAAGAACTTCAATCTCTTCAGGATACTAGAAAACAGACTCTGTCCAATTTCTATCTATTCATGGAAGAGTAAGAAGCTTAAGAACAACATAACCAAAAAGGCACAAACAAGCCCATGGAAGAATAGGGACTGGTTCTGTGAGTGCTTCCCTCTCACAGCTTCACTTCATGAAACCTTTTTTCGGAAACAGCAGATATCACAACTTCAGAGACATCTGCATTAAGAACAACAGCAGTTGCCCTTTGATTGCTTCTTTTCTTCTTTCTCAGGTTGGTTCACCCTAACATCCTCGTCTCTTGATTCTTGCAATTCCAAACCTTCCAAGATTGCTTGCACGTCCCCCGTTCCTGGTCTTAAGCGTGACGTGAGATGATCAGTAGCTCGAGTCTTAAGATCACTTCGTTCTTTTGCTTCCTCTGGTGACTGCACTCCCCACCACAATTCATCAATATTAGATGCCAACAAGTTTCGAGTTTCCATCGTCTTCGCGTCCTCAAGCACTAGTTTCAGTGGAAACATTGTGTCCACTAGTATGATGTCCTCTTCTAGGACATCAAGAATCTCCTCACATTCCTTGAATTCATGTTCTAGCGTTAACAGCGTTTCTGTCATGGACATGTTTGATTCAGGAAGACGGGGATGACTAACTATAGATGCTAAGCGTAGACTTACTTCCAGGAAATTATCAAAAAGTGGAGGTATTTCTGGCAAGTAGAACTGATAATCAGGTTCCGTAACTCGACTTCTTCCAGCCGAACTTTCGCTCTGATTGCTCTCATCATGTCCTGATTTCTCCAAAGCTAGCGACTTTCCTTTCAATGCTTCATTGCTTACCTCCTTGGACCTTTTCTTCTCGCTCAATTCTCCGCCCACCATTTCCAGTAGGGTAAGAACCCTATCAACCACCGGGGAATTGCCATCTTCGGTGACCCATTTGAGTGCAGACTTGAACCGATCAATATTTTTTTTTACCAATTCTTCTTGATTCGACATCATAAGCACAAAATCCAAGAGCATCCTGGAGAGCTGAATTCCAGTTTCATCTGCTTCAGCCTTCATTGCATTCACCATCCCCCAGCTTTCGTTAGACTTGTCATAATCTTGTATCCACTCCATCATACTCTTGTTTCCTGAATTTCCGTCCTCCTTGAATCCTTCTTTACATTTACACATCAGGGCTTGCATCTTTTGCTCGAAAGCCTCAGTATTGTTACCCTCTTCAACCGCTGCTGCCTTGGCTTTGTTCAAGAACGTACTTGCTTCGCCTTTGACATCGGTACCATTGTCTCCGTGATCAGCAGTCTCATCATCAGACGCCATCTTCCTAAACGAAGCTCCAAGAAACCTGTAACCACGAAATAGAACAAGAAAAGATTACCAAGATGTACAATTTGTCATAGAAGATGGAGAAACAAGTGGAGTTCCAAAAGAGGAAGCCTTACTTTTTCTTAGTGCCTGCTTTCTTGAGAGAGAGAGAGAGAGAGAGGGCGGGAGATTTGTTAGACGGAATGGAAAATGAGATGTGTTTAGTGATATTTTATTATATAAGAACGTTTTCCCTATTAAATAGTCAGTCTTAAGAAAAATTGACTTCAAACATAAGCGTCTTTTAAAAGTATTACTTATAAATGAGTTTCACACATGACACACATTCAGTGGAAGGAAAAATGTTAAAACATGTATATTGTCTCAAATTATTAGTACATTGACATGATGAGTTTTTTTTTTTTTTATTAGGTAAAAAGGAAGTAAATACTATGTCTTGAACCCCATACCCAATGGTTCAAAGCCCCTCATAGCTCCACTTGAGTTACTGAGAACAAACCATTAGCATGATAACTTGCTTACATATAATTTTTTGTCTATTGTGTTACAAATTTGGACCAAATATTAATTGTTTAAAGATATAATGATTTATTCTTTTCTTCTTTTTAGTTAAATAAAGATGGACAAACTGTCACAAACCCTCACAATTTAGGTAATAATTACAAAGATTTAACTATAAACACGCATATAAAAAATACTAAAAACTCTAAAGACTTATCCTATTTCTAGATTGTGGAATCACTATATCCATAAGGTAACAATTTTCTCTCTATTTCAAAACTTTCATACACCAAGAATGCCATTAGGAAATTCCCTTCTCTATTGATTTTCTCACTTAGCTTATCAAATAACACAGCACATGTAGGATATATCAATTTAACACACATACAAGTACTTGGTTGAAAAAGTCACTTTGTAAATCTATTCAACAAATTACCACTCATTGACCTCTTGACAACACAAAAAATTTAGTTATTTATACTGTGCTATCAACTTCACTCAAAAAGGATAAATCTGCGCCGTTCTCATACACCAGCCATTGTTTGCATTTGTTTTCAGGCTAAACACATCGAAAGGTTGCACTATTCCTAACTTTTCATGCCATATTCCTGGGTTTACAAGTTAACAGAGCAAACCTGTTCCTACGGCTGTCAAAATGGTGCTCTTAAATGAAAATTGCAGTGTTAAAACGCATATCCACTGTTTAGCAAAAGACAAAACCAGTGGTTGCTTTTCGCAGGCTTTCACTCAAACCTGTTTTTACAAACAAATGAATCTCTGGCTCGCATTATTAATATTGATGTGATATTTTATTACGTATAAGAATGTTTTCCCCTATTAAAATTCAATCTTAAGCAAAATTGATTTTAAACCTAAACATCTTTTAAAAGTATTACTTACTTATAGATGAGTTTCTCACATGACATACATTCTGTATAAGGAAAAAATTTAAAACACATAGGTTGTCCCAAATTATTTATACATTAAGATAATGAGTTTTTTTTTATTATTTTATTATTTTAAATTTATTAGGTAAAAAGGAGGGAAATATTATGTCTTAAACCTCATACCGAATAGTTTAGAGCCCCTCATAGCTCCACTTAAGTTATTGAGAACTAACTATTAACATGATAAGTTGCTTATGTATAATTTTTTTCCTATTGGGTTACAAACTTTGTACAAATACTAATCGCTTAAAGATAGAGTGATTTATTTTATTTTATTTTATTTGTTTAGTAAAGATAGACCAAGGTGTCACAAAACCTCAAAATTTAGCTATAAGCATGAATATAAAAAGTACTAAAAACTCTAAAGACTCATCTTATTTCTAGATTTTGAAATCACTACATCGACAAAGTAACAATTTTCTCTCTATTTCAAAACTTTCATACACTAAGAATGCCAGTAGGAAATTCTATTCTCTAGTGATTTTCTCGCTTATCAAATAACACATCACATGTAGGATATATCAATTTAACACACACATAAGTACTTGGTTGAAAAAGTCATTTTGAAAAACTATTCAACAAATTACCACTCATCGACCTCTTGACAACACAAAAAATTAAGTTATTTGGACTGTGCTATCAATTTTGCGCAAAAGGATAAAATTTGCGCCGAAGGTCATTCCTAAAATCCTAACTAGATATCCATAGTCTTAAAAAGGGTATAAGCTCTACAACATTCAAGATGTTGTTGACGCCACATTGCTGAAGGGGTGAGACATGTGGTGCCGCATCAAACTGAAATAAGACAAGTGGAAATCCATTGGCTGTTACATGGGCCGCTCTCATACACCAGCCATCGTTTGCATTTGGTTTCAGGCTAAACACATCGAAAGAATACATGTCAATTGATGGAAGCGTAGCTTGAATGTTAAGTAGTTGTTCATCCACTTGTAAACAACATGAAAATCAAATATCAGTTAGTTCCTTAAACCATTTAACTCGTTTGACATGATGTCATTTTGGTTTGGGTAAAATATAAGTGAAAATCAAAAGCAATTACGAAGATTTTTGAGACATTGAAAATTGAAAATTGGCATTTGTTTGGACTACAGTTGCTGTTCAATTCTCTATCTATCCTTATGAAAGTCAAAAGCTTAAGAACAACCTAACCAAAAGCCAGAAACAAGCAGCACGGAAGAATAGGGACTGGTTCTTTAACGGCTTCCCCCGTCATGTAAGAAACAATTCATGAAACCTGTGATGCTTGAAATTGCACGAGACCAGAAGATATCCCAACACCAGAGAAAGCCGCCGTCAGATTGTTTCTTTTTGTTTGATGCTTGAAATTGCAAGCGATGCCACAATTCATATGTGTTCATTTCCACCAACATATGAATTTCCCACGTCCTAACATCCTTACGCACTTGATTGAGTAGTTCCGTTTCCTCTAATTTTTCCATCTCCTTTACTACACTTTCGACGGCTTTGTCAGCTTCCCTGAGATCACCATTTGCCATGTACGCCAGCGCTTCTGTTAATGAAAAACCTGATTCAGCAAGAGTCGGATGACTTATTATAGCTTCTAAACGCAGACCTGCTTCAAGGAATTTGTCGAAGAGTTCAGAGATATAATCCTGAGTGAAAGGATCACCAAGTTTGATAAGTCGACTGCTTTCAGATGAACTTTCCTTCTGATTGCTGTCATCGAGTCCTGTTTCCTCCGAAGCAGCTGGTAACTTTCCTTTCAATGCCTTATTCCTTGCCTCCTTGGATCCCTTAATCTCAGTCATGGCTCCGTCTATCAGTACCACCATGGCGAGAATTTCATCAATCACTGGGGAATTCACACCTGCAGAGACCCATATGAGTGCAGACTTGAACCTTTTGATATTTTCTGATCCATTTTCGTGAATCCACACAGCAAACAAAAAATCAGAGAGCATCCTGAAGAACTCAATCCCAATGTTATCTACTTGAGCCTTCATTATAGTCACAATCTCCAAGCTTTCCTTAGAGTTGTCATGGCCTTCTATCCACTCCATCATAACCTTCTTTCCCGACTTTCTATCCTTCTTGAGTCCTTCTTTACATTCAATCATCAGGGCGTGCATCCTTGCGTTAAAAGCGTGAGAAGTGCCGGGCCCTTCGACCATTGTTTGCTTGCTCTTGATCAGAAGCGTGCTTGCTTCGACTTTGACATCCGTGCCATTGTCACCTTCTTCCTGAACAATCTCGCATTCGGATGAACTAGCCGCCATCTTCCTGAGCGAACCACCAAGAAACCAATTAACAGCAAAGTAAAAGAACAAAAAGATTACCAAGAGACATAATTTGTTAATGTGGAAGATGGAGAAGTAACTGGAGTTCCAAGAATCAAGCCTTACTTTTTCTTATTGCCGGTGTTCTTGAGAGAGAGCGAGAGAGAGTATGAAACACTAGTGTGAAGAAATGAGAAACCGAAATGGTTTTGGCGCCTATAATATACAGAACTTTATAACGGCTAGGAAGGGGCATTTTAGGGAAAATATAATAATTAAGATAAACTACTAATTGCCTAGCTTCTTGTAATCTTTGCCGTTCTTTATAGAAAGTTTGACGCAAATGCAATAACCAGCTCGTTCTTTCATGAGCAAAACACGAGGAGGATGAATGTCATCAGCATTAGCTTTCAGGCCTCCTTGTTACGCAAGCAATCAAAGTTGATGAAGAAGATGCCTCCTACTCCATGGATATAAGTGATTGATTTCTTGAGTCATGGAATAATCTAGTAACTTGAATTGGGCTGTCATTAGATAGGTTATTATCTTGCTACTTTGGAGACAAAGATGTACTATATCATTATTAGTATACTCATCATATAAAAGTATCTTTTCTTCAAGAAAGTAAATATATTGAGGCAAAATAGACAAATATGGTACATGTAGAACTTCAACTTACAAACAAATCAGACTATGAGCACAAATGTATGAAACCCACTTAGGGGATGGCCACAGAAAGGTTTTACAGAAAAAAGATGGATCAATAAAACTCCATTTTGCCGCTTCGAGAACTCCCATTTCCCATGCCATGACCATCACCGCTTAAACGTTTCATTAAGTAATGAAGAGGAGGATCTAGAGACAAATAGCTAGAACGTTTTTCGCCAACTAGATAACCTCAATCTTACATTCAAATTCTGATGAGGTATCACTGAATGCTTCATTCTCTATGTCAAAGGATCCTTAAACTAGTACGCCTTTATCCCCGAATCATGCTTGAAGATAGACAAAGAGTTCCTTAATCTCGCCTATCCTAGACGGTTCCCGATTTTGTAGGCATGATATGATGCATCCAACAAACCAATGAGGATCCCAACAATGATCTCCACATGAACAAATGCCATTCCTGAAGTTCTGAAAGGGGCTAGAATCTCTTATAATGATCTCCGGTCCAACAATCTTTAGCTATAAGCTAAATAGCAGAATGGCAGTCACCACATACGTGAAGATTGTTCATTACTGATATTGTACTTCCCTCCACGGTACTAATCAACCCAAATCCAACAGCAAGCCCCTCACTATGATACAATAACATCTTGAAAACCAAAATCCTTCAGTTTTCCAGCCAACCAGTCCAATTTTTTGTAAATTTTCTCATTGAGCGGGTGGGAACTATCTCCTGAAAGAAACCCGTGTCTTCGACCCTTAAGAATAACACCGTGTTTCATCCTCTGCCGTGTCCTGGAGACTTCATCCCATCTACTTGCAGAAGCATATATTGTAGGAATTTTGGTTCACAATCTTCGGTATTAGACGTGCTTTTTTAACATGGTGCAGAATCTGTATTTTCTCAGATGTGACAGTAGCTTGCTTTACAAGGTGACAGCAAGCTCTACTCATAAACAATCTGTCCTTATGACAGCACAGCATGTACTGGACGTGCTTGATGCGGTGGAGACGTCAAATATATGGAGAGACACCAGAAAAGCAAGAAAGCAAAGAGAGAACGAAAGAGAGACCAAGTGAAAACCAGAAAACAGTTTCTGCAGAAAACTATGTTCTGCAACTCTCACAAAATCTGTTTTTTGAATGAGAAAAGAATAGATTGTGTAGGAGAGAAAGGAAAAACACTTGTATATTTATGTTGATGCAGCAATGAATAATTCCCTTGTGTTCTGCCTTGAATGTAGGCTCCCTCTTGGCCGAACCACGTAATCCCTTGTGTCCTTTTGTTAAATTTTTCTTTGAACTGTGTTCTGTTCTACCTTGCTTTATAGTTTCTGTTTCTTCTGCGTTTTTGGCTCTACCTACTGCATAACTCTAAAATTCTAAGATTGATTTTGTCTTGCTCTTATCAGAATGTGACTAAGCATCAAAAACTATCGCAGAACTAAATTTGAAGCCAGTTTATCTAACATATATATTAGACTAAAACAGATCCTGCAATACAATGAGGTTCTAGATCAAAAACGCATTTTGCTGCTCTTTCAGCCATATCTAAGTTGGAAAGCATCCTATAGGCACTCAGCAAAGCCAGCCACACCAAGGAATTCGCTTTTATAGGCATGTTTATTATGAATTCCTCTGCTTCTTCCAACTTGCCACAGCGGCCCAAGACATCGACCATACATGCATAGTGTTCTGACTGAAATATCCGAAAAGAACATCCTTAAACCATTATTGGTGTAACTTTGATCTGAATAAAACAAACTTCCAGCCATCGTTTGCATTTTTGTTCAGGCTAAACACATCAAAAGATTACATGTCAACTGATGGATGCATAGCTTGAATGTTAAGTAGTCCTTTAAACCATTTAACTCGATTGACATGATGACATTTTGATTTGGGTTATCATGGATAAACAAAAGGAAAATAATGCTAAAATATAAGTGAAAATCAAAAGCGAGTAAGAAGATTTTTCAGATATTGAAAATTGAAAATTGGCATTTGTTTGGACTATAGTTGCAGTTCAATTCTCTATCTATTCTTGTGAAAGTCAAAAGCTTAAGAACAACCTAACCAAAAGCCAGAAACAAGGAGCATGGAAGAATACGGACTGGTTCTCATAGATTCAATTCATGAAACCTTTGCTTGGAAACAGCAGATATCACAACACCAGATTAAGAACAACAGCAGCAGCCGTCAGATCGTTTGGTCTCAGCCTCCGTTTCTTTTGACGCTTGAGCTTGCACGCGACGCCACAATTGATATATCTCACATTCCACCGAGAGTTGAGTATGCCACAACCTAACATCGTCACGCACTTGTTCGAGTGGATGTGTTATCCCCAATTTTTTCATATCCTTTCCTGCACTTTCGATGGCTTTCTCACATTTCCTGAATTCACCTTCTACCATGTACTTCACCCCCTCTTTGAATGAAAAACCTGATACAGGAAGAATTGGATGACTTATTATAGCTTCTAAATGCAGACTTGCTTCAAGGAATTTGTCGAAGAGTCGAGACATACAATCCTGAGTTAATCGATCACTAAGTTTTTGAAGTCCACTGCTTCCAGATGAACTTTCCTTCTGATTGCTGTCATCAGGTTCTGTTTCTTTAAAAAGAGCTAGTAACTTTCCTTTCACTGGCTTTTTTCTTGCCTCCTTGTATCTCTTCACCTCACTCAGTCCTCTATCTATCATTTCCACTATGGTGAGAATCATATCAATCACCAGGGAATTCGCACCTTCAGAGACCCATTTGAGTGCAGACTTGAACCTTTCGATATTTTCTGACCATTTTTCATGATTCCACACCACAAACAAAAAATCAGAGAGCGGCCTCAATAACCAAATCCCAATTTCATCTACTTGAAGCTTCACTGTGATCACAGTCCCCCAGTTGTTGTTAGAATCTTCATGGTCTTCTATCCACTCCATCATAACCTTCTTTCCCGCATTTCCATCCTTCTTGAATCCTTCTTTATATTCAATCAGCAGGGCTTGCATCCTTTCGTTAAAAGTGTCAGGAATGCGGGGGCATTCGACCATTTTTTGCTTGCCCTTGTTCAGTAACGTGCTTTCTTCGCCTTCTTCATCCGTGCCATTGTCATCTTCCTCCTCAATCTCCCATATGGATGAACTAGATGCCATCTTCCTGGACGAACAAAAGATTATAAGAAATAATTTGTTAATAAAGAAGACGGAGAAGTAACTGGAGTTCCAAGAATTAAGCCTTACCTTTTCTTATTGCTGGTGTTCTTGAGAGAGAGTATGGAGAAACCGAAATGGTTTTGGCGCCCATAATGAACAGAACTTTGTAACGGCCAGAGAAGGGCATTTTGGGGAAATATTGTAATTAAAACAAGCTATCAACTGTCTAGCTTCTCGTAACCTTTGCCTCTATTTTATTAATATTCCGAAACTACCCCTACGTAAGTCGTTAAAAGGCTCAACTTACGCGCGTCTAGCCTATTCTGTTTTCCCATTCTCCATAACTCGAAACAGCCTCTCTCTCTCTCTCCGCTTCTCTCAAGAACACCGGAAAATACTGTAAGGCTTTCTCGGTGATCTTCTTTTGGTTGTTTCGGATCTTTTTGTACTAAAGCAATCTACTTTGTTTCTACAGGATCGTCAATGGCAAGTGATAATCTCCCTGAAGATTTTGATAAGGTCCTTGATGAGATAGCAGGAGAAGGTAGAAATGCTATCCAAGAGAAAAGTGTGAAGGGCACAGAAACCATACCTCCAATCATATCTCCATCTTCTTTGGTTGTTTCAGATCTTTTTGTACTAAAACGATCTACTTTCTTTCTACAGGACCTTCAACTTCAAGTGATGATTTCCTTCAAGAATATTCAAAGTTCTATGATGATCTCGAAAAGCAAAGTGCAGAGGGTGCAGAAACCGTGGCCCCTATTAGTGAGTTGATGCGCAAACTTGAAGATGCATTTTTTGAGGTGGACATTGAGTGGGTCGAGATTGAAGATCGTGGTGTGAATGAAGATGCTTCACAGAGAAGTCCGACGCATGATGAATCTGAGAAGCAAGATGAAGGAGATCCCAAGACAGAGGATCCCCAGAATCAGAAGGTGAATTAAGCTACGATGGCCTACAGTGTTGGGGCGTCATGCTGCTCATAAGATTCATTCTGCTTTTTGTGGTTAGTTTGTTCTTTGAGTTCTTGAATGTAGGTAAACAAATAAAGACTTTCTGTAGACCAAATAAGGATCAACTTTCCAGAATGTGTTGTTCCGCTTTGAAGAATAACGAATAGCAAGAACTGAGTGGTTACATCAATGGCTTTGTTTCGATAAGCACGTCTGAATTTCTTTCCATTGCCTTCTCTTTGGTATTGGGCCTTCTTGTTGCTCGTAAAGACTGGCTTGTTGTATTGTGCGTTCTTGTTGTTCATAAAAAAGACTTCAGTTTGTTGAGCTACGAATTGTTTGGTTAGTTTGTGCTCTAGTTCTTGAACTTAGGTAAACAAACTTCCAGTAGACTAAATAAGGATCCACTTTCAGAATATGTTGTTTACCTATGAAAAATAACGAATAGTAAGGAGCGAGTGGTTACATCAATGGTTTTGTCTCAATAAGCTCGTCTGAATTGCAATATGAGCACCTGAAAAAATAATACCCTTTATAGCATCCTTGTTTGAAGCTTGTTGGTCAAAAAAGCCTTTGGAATTCAGTCACACCAATTCTTTCCTGTACGTAGAGTTGGAAATTCACATGATGGAATGCCTGAATTTCCTCCACAGTGCCATGAAGTGGCTTTGGATTGACCCTTTCTTGGTTTGGGCATTGTGTGGGGAATGTAAGGGAACTCCTGATGCCAAAAAGAATTTAAGGCTTGCTGAGTCGGTTAGTGCAATTTACTGATTAAGATGTTGAATTGACGCGAGAAACTTTACAAGCTTAGCGCCAAATGATGTCACGTAGGCTTACTGCATGGATAAGTTATTGTTGGGGATTGATTATATCAACATCAGCCATATATGTCATATGGACCAAACAAACAAATAACATGAACGAACACACCTTATTAATGGTTTTGTAGAACTCAAACATCACTATATTGTCAAAATAAGGCTATTAATGATATATCATTGCCATCTACCTTGGTTTCCACCTCCAACAGCCTATATTTCCTTGTAATATTCTATTACAATCAAGGTCATCTATGTAATTGTAGAAACTCATGTTTTCCCCTCTAAATAGCAAAAGTATATAAAAATTTGGAAAGCAAGCTAGTTTAGTGAGAAAGTTCCCTTGAAAGCATGGCTAATTTTTTGAGAGAACTCCTCTCACAGATTCTATATGATAAGAGAATTCATGAAATATTGTATATTTGGTGAGATTGAAGTAGAAGAGAAAATCTATAAGAAGTGTCTATGGGAGATGTACGTTGTTATGTTGGTTCAAACATTCTTAAGTATGGTATGTTTAAGTGTGTACATTTCTATGATTGTAAATTTAATTCATACGTAATTTATTCATTTTATTAAATTTTTGCAACATGTTCTCTACCATGTAGTGCTACAACCTGAGCCAAATTATTTACATGACCAATACAATTAATCTAAATAGTTTGATCTTTACTCTAACAACTTTGAAAAATACAAATCATCTCTAAAATAAGTCATACTTTTCAACAATACTTTTGATTTGACAAACAAATGCTCATATATGGACAAAAAAAAACATAAATTTATACTTTGCAAGCCCTAATCTATCACTTCAATAGTATATTTTGCTTAATCTACATCAATATTATCTAAAAAATTGAATTAAATCTAGGAAAAGAGAAAATCTCACCTTAAAAATATCAATTTATTTCTTCATTTGTGTACCTATTGATCTGTGATTTTGATCCATCATTTTCGGTATTGATTAATCAAATCCATTAGTGCGAATACAATTTGTTGCAAAAATTCATCAAATTACATCCCTACATATGAAGTGATCACACAATTATAAGAACACACACAACCAAATGTAGTAGATTTAAGGAGCTTCAAACTAACATAATATCTTACCTTCCCCACAAAATCTTCTTATAAAGTCTCTCTTTTGCTTTCCTACGCACCAAACAAGCAACATCTTATGGAATTTTCTTATTATCTAGAATTCAGAAGAGAGATTCCTTCAAACAACTACTCAACCCCATAAAGAGACTCTCTCACAAAAATGACTTACCCACTAAATTTCTTTATATTTTTCTCTACTCACAAAAAAAAAAAAAAAATCCTAGTTTTACAATTACATAGATGTCCTTGATTGTAATGCAATATTATAGTAATGTCATCTAATAGAATTGTTCTAGTAATGTCATCTAATATAATTGTTCTACCAATTCTAACATGTTCTTTATAAAAACTAGCTCAACTATTTTGCATTCAAGTAATAAAATCTTTTCTTGATCTTGTTTAGTTTCCTTCTCTTTCTTTTAGATGATTCTAAGTGATCCTACTCCTTACAAAATCTAGTTATGGTGTCAAGATGATTTTCAAGATCTTACTTTTCATGGATGACCTCTACATACATAAAGAATCAAATGAGTACATGAAAAGAATAAGAAAGAGCAATTGAAACTTCTACTCTCTAGAAACATCATTCTCTTTCTGTGGGGCCTTGTACCTATAACTTCTTATCCTTGTTAAAAATATTATATATGTTTCATTGATGATTACTTATGTTTCACATGGTTTAATTTGTTTGCCACTCATGACTAGTTTATCCCCATCTTTAAAGCTTTTCATTCCTTTGTTCACACACAATTCTTGTACCATTTACGTGTCATTCAACATGATAGCACTCCCAAGTTTCTTTCCAAGGACATTTGTGCCTACCTTACTACTCATGGGATTTATCAGCATGTTTTTGGCTAGTATTCCCTATTTCAAATTGGGACTACAAAGCAAAAATGTTGTCATATTGTGAAAATTGGTCTTATTATGCTTACTTATGTTGCTATTCTATTGCATTTCTAGAAGTTTACCTTTAAGACAGTTGTTATCTTAATCAGCCACCCTTCTATTCAGTTCTTGGTCACACTTCTCTATTGCAAGTCCTTTTCCATGCTACTCTAGATATTTCTCAATTATGGATCCTTGGTTATGTTGTCTTTCCTTACTTACAACCTTATGCTTGTCATAAGCTAGCCCTCTATTCTTGACGTTATATTTTCATGGATATCCACTTGGTTATCATGGCTATCAAATGCTACTGCCCTGACACCTAATGTTTTTATGTTGTTGCATATGCTATGTTTGATGAAACTCTCTTTCCTTTTACTTAGTCTTTCCCACCCACTTCTCTTGTCCTTTTCCTACCTTTATTACCCTCCCTCTAACCCCATTGTCTTTTGGTCCTTCTTTTATAGCTTTGTCCCTCCCTTGCCCTTATCTCCCTCTCCCCTACCCTTTGTTCCTTCCCCTTGTCACCTTAATCTTCCTACCCCTTATCACTTTATGGTCACCCATTTTAAAAATGACAGTATGACTCGTTATATCTTAACTCTTCAGTATGCCTTTGCCTTGACTACCACTACTCACCCATATGTAGAACCTACTAGCTTCACCCAAACTACCAAGGACACTCATTGATGCTTTGCAATGACTATTGAGTATACTGCTTTTCTTTAGAATGGTACTTTGGATCTTGTTCCTCTCCTATTTGATGCTTACCTTATTGGTTACAAGTGGATTTACAAGATTAAACTTTGTTTTGATGGTTCCTTAAAACATTATAAAACTTGCCTTATGGCAAAGGGATTTCATCAATAGTCTGGCATTGACTATATAAAGACCTTTAATTCATTAGCTAAATTGTTTGCTATTTGCACTCTCATTGCCTTAGCTTGCTCTTATGGGTGGGATAATCAATAGTAAGATGTTTCCAATGCTTTTCTTCATGGTTCTCTTAGTAAAGAAGTCTACATGCTTCAGCCCCTAGGCTTTATGGATCCTTCTTGCCCTTGCCATGTTTGCTATCTTTGTCACTCTTTAGATAGTCTCAAACAGGCTCCTCATGCTTGGTACCAATGGTTGAGTGCCTTTCTCATCTCATTAGGCTTATACATCTCAGTTGTAGACACTTCTTTATTTCTTCCACACACCTTTGAATGTAACATTCTTTTGCTTTTTTATGTTGATAATATCCTATTGACTGGGTTAACTCATGCCTCTTTATTGGTTCTTCTCATAACTTTACATCAAGAGTTTGCTATTAAGGATGTCAACCCTCTTCTCTACTTTCTCAACATTTGAAACCCCCTCCTTGCACCACAAGTGATCCTTTCCTCGATCCTTTTCACTACCGAAGCATTATTAGTGCCTTTTAGTATGTCACTCTCACCCGTCCTAAAATCACCTACTCAATTAATTCCACCTATCAATTTCTCCATACTTCTACCACCATTCACTACTAGTCGGTTAAATACATTTTGCTTTACTTGGTAGATACTCTTCATTATGGTATTCATCTCACTTGGGAGCTCCTTTACTACTTTTCATGCCTTCACTACTACTATTTGGGTGGGTAATCACAATGGCCATTGCTTCATTGGTGGCTTCTATGTCTTCTTTGACCCTAACTTTATCTCTTGGTGCTTTCACAAACAACATATTATTGCTTGTTCTAGCACTAAAGTTTAGTATAAATGTCTAGCCAACTCTGCTACTAAGGTAATTTGGATTGAATATCTTTTCTATGATCTTCATGCCTTACCACCTCATCCCCCCACTCTATGGTGCGATAATCCCTCCACACTTTATTTTGCTACAAATCCAATATTTTATGCTCACACAAAACATATTAAGATTGACTATCATTTTATTCGTAGGCACTTCATTCATAGTCAACTCTTCATTTAGTTCATCTCCTCTGCTGATCAACTTGCTGATGTTTTCACCAAAGGTTTGTCTACCGCATGTTGACACTATCATCATCATGACCTTAACAGGCTCCATACATGACAGTGGAGAAAACCATCCATGGCAGTAGCATCATAGGCTACAGTAGCTACTATACCATCTTAAAGTGACAGTGTAAGGCTATATGTAAACGTAATTTCTACAATACTTATACTTGTAATCTTGTATGGATTGTGAATAGAGAACGAAGTACAATTTAAATAGAAGGTTTTCCTCTCATCTCTCTCCTTTTCCTACTCCATTCCTTTCAACTCATCCACCTAAACTATCCACATAACCATCTCCCAATTATTGCGAAGCCTCCGAACTTACCAAGTCAACTCTACTCCTCTCTTAAAAACACTAGCATCAACATGGATGGGAGTTACCTACACAACTTAACTATCAGACTATTCACTTTCTTGACAATCCAAGAAAAGAAAAATGGAGAAGACGTAGCATTTGCCAAGGTGGTCCATTCACTATCTTATGAGTCTTCTTGGTGCTTAGCTTCTCCTACAGTCCAAATGCAGTGCATTTTGATTTTGTTTTTGTGGGATGTTACATGGGAATGATGTAACCTCTACAGTGCTCAACGCCCTTCCGGGCACCGTTGACGAACTGGGGTGAAAGGCCGCTAAACAATCTTATATTAAAGCACCTTTGACTAACTGATGGGGAAAGGCTGGCCAGACAATCTTCTTTAATTAGAAGAAAGAAAAACTTAGCTTAGCTCTTTCACGTGGAATAGAAACATGTCAAATCAAATAGATCATAAACGAAAGTAGAAAATGAAACGATGAGGAAGATTTTGGAAGAGTTCTATTAAAAAATTTGAAAGGCAATTGTTTATCTTAGGGTTTCTTTTTTTCCTATTTTCATAGATGACCATGACAAAATCGCCAGTTTCTGTCGCCGTGTTTGAAACCTTCTCCCACAATTAATGATTCATTTTTTTGAAAACTATTATTTATTACTAATTTTGTAGCTATCTAGGCCGAAGTGGAATCTAGACCTTGAAATCCCCCCAAGTCCTTCAAGCTGTCGCATCGTTTGGATGTACAAAAAGATGAGGGAACTGACGGCGATGTGTAAAGAATTATTCCCGTTTCTTGACCTTGATCCAGTCTTTGATTATTAAACAGCGGTTAGTTCGATATAGACGACGAGACAACGCAACATCCGGCATAGGCACACGCTACTTTGCCCCCCTACCAAGACAGGTCCTGTCATTAGACGAGCTTGAGAGTTTTCAATTGAGCACTCAGAGAGTCTCTTCGTTTTCGCGATCTCGATGAACTTGCTGTGTTCCACCGACGTGTGAAAGGAGAGTTTTGCAGAAACTTCCGAGGTCGACAAATAGCAGAAGATAGGGTGGGCAGTTGCGTCCAGAGAAATGGGTTACCTCACCGGATGGGACGTAGACGGCAGGTATTGTCTTCGTAATTTGTTTTAACTTGATGAACATGATTTATTTTATTAGTTAAAAAGTTAGGGTATAACCTAGGACAATGAATATAAGTTAGGATTTTTTTAGATCTGTGAATTATCTACTATTAGGAAAATTAATGGAAGGGTATTTGCTAGATCTCAAGGCATATCTTATCAAAATATTTCAAGGATATAATGACCTTTGACAATAATACGAGGAATTGGGATGATATATTTAACAACAATTATTAAGTGTAGAGATTCCCATTCGATTTGCAGTAATTTAAATCTTAAAAGTGTTTATTATTCTTGATTATTTAAATAAAAAATTGATTGAAATGGGGCTATAATTATACTTCTTAGGGAAAAAAATCATCGTAACAAAATAAAAAACCTCATTTGATAGTTAAGAATAAGAAAAATGCTTAAGGATTGACGTAATAGCTTATGATAATTCACAACTCTATAGATGGAAAGTGTTCATGAAATATTATTTGGAAAAAAAAATTAGTGAATTATTAAAGAATATTATAAATTACGACGGTAGTTTTCCTTTAGGTCTTGAGATTTTTAATTTTGTAAAGACGCTTTGCATCTCTTCATTCGGAAGAACGTTCAGAAAAACTATCATAGAATAAATTATGATACAAATGGTAGGCATAACGTTCTTTGCAAGTCATTCAATGAGAATTCGTTCATAAAATTAAGCAAAGGACTTAGTCAACCGGGGTTGGTTGCGGTGCGGACGACAGATTTTTTTTCAATAATTCTTTAGTTTTGTTATTTTGGAAAAAATAATTATTAGAAATTAAACCTTTTTATGGAATCAACTTAAAACTGAATAAAATTATAGTATTTAATTATTTCTTTCATTTTCTACCAAGTGGATAATAGTAGACATGAAGCTCAAGACAAATTTCCTCGATGACAAAAGAAAAGCTGAGTTGTTAATTTGATGTATATTCTTTAAGATGAAACTATTTCTACCATCTTCTAAGTGATTGTTGCTGATTGGAACTTTTTTCGATTAGTTCAGGGTAAACGATTTCCACTAGAATACCACACTTTGTTGGTAAAAGAGCCTGCGTCTTCAATGGCCTCTACGAGCACTCAAGGAGTCTTTTCATCTTCAACAACAGATTGGAGATACGACGTTTTTCTTAGTTTCTGTGGCGAGGATACTCGCAAGAATTTTACGGATCATTTGTGTGCTGCTCTAAAACTGAAAGGCAACATGGTCTTTAGAGATGATGAAAAATTGGTGCGAGGAACATATCTTTCTTTACAGCTCTTAAAAGCCATAGAAGAATCTCAATATGCAGTCTTAGTAATCTCAAAGAATTACACTTGCTCTAAATGGTGCATGAAAGAGTTAACCAAGATTGTAAAATGCAAGAAAGAAGCAGGATTAACAATTTTGCCCATTTTCTATCATGTGGATCCCTCTAACATACGAAAGCATAAAGGCATTTTGGCAAAAGCTTTAGCTAAAAATAAAGAAATCCCAAATGTTGATAAAGAGCTATGGAAAGCAGCTTTGACAAAAGTGAGTGACCTCGTTGGATGGCACATAAATGACAGGTATCATCATTGCATACTAGACTTGGCCTACTATTCTATAGCTTAGCATGCAAATTTATTTACTTTCCTACATAGACTGAACTAAAAATTTATATTTACTTGGATATTAGTTCTAAATTAGTATTCTTTTTACAGCCATTAATCAATAATTGTCAAAGAAATTTGTGAAAGGATACTTAATCGCTTGCATGGCAACTCGTCAAGCATTTCTAAGGATCTTATTGGTATAGAATCCCAAGTGAAGGAGATTATGATGTTACTTTGTTTAGAGAGTGATGATGCTCACTTCATAGGAATTTGTGGGATGAGTGGAATTGGTAAAACAACTTTGGCAAGAGTTGTTTATAAGAGAGTTTCTTCTTTGTTTGAAGTTAGTTGCTTTATTGCTTGTGTGGGAGAAGAAACTAGAAAGCATGGTTTGGTTCATTTGCAAAAGCAACTTATTTGTAAGATTCTTATGGAAAGAGAAACAAATATATGGGATCATTATGAAGGAATTGATGTGATAGCAAGAAGAGTATGTAATAAAAAAGTTTTTATTGTTCTTATGAAGAAGAACAATTGAAAGCATTAGCAGGGAGCCGTTATTGGTTTGGTAAAGGAAGTAGAATCATCATTACCAGCAGAAAGCAACATTTGTTGACCACAATAGAGTATAATGTTTATAGAACTTATGAAGTTGGGTTATTGAATTATGATAAAGCTTTGCAACTCTTCAGCTGGAAAACTTTCAAAAAACATTATCCCAAATAAGATTATGTGAAATTGTCCAAAGATGTTGTAAATTATGCTGGAGGTCTTCCTTTAGCCCTTGAAGTTTTTGGTTTCTTCTTATTTGGCAGAAAAATGGATGCTTGGAAAAGTGCCCAAGGTCTACTAAAAGCAAATCCTAATGCACAAATTTTGGATAAGCTTTAAATAGGATTTGATAAATTAGAGAATTTGCAAAAACAATTATTTTTAGATATTGCATGTTTCTTCAATGGAGAGCCTGTAAAAGATGTTATCCACAAATTGGAAAGTTTTGGTTATTATCCGAAGATTAATGTTGAAGTTCTTAAAGACAAATCTCTTCTAAAGATCTCTGAAGACAAGCAATTTCGTATGCATGATTTATTGCAACAAATGGGTCAACAAGTAGTTCATCACCAGTCTTTGAAAGAGCATGGTGGCCCTAGTAGATTGTGGTGTGTCGAAGATATAGTTCGAGTATTGGAGGATGATTTTGTAAGTATAAATGAATACAAAGGAGTAAACTTTATGCAAATTTTCTCTAGTATTTGTCTAATATTTCTATCACTCTAATTTTGCTGTTCTTTTTTCCTAGGGAGCCAGTGCAGTTGAAGGCATGGTCCTAACATTACCTTTGCCAAAACAAGAAAAATTAAATTTTGAATCATTCTCAAAGATGAAAAAGTTAAGAATGATTAAGATTACCCACAAAAGAAAGGATTATACATTGGAGGATAAAATTGTTGAAGATTTACAAACTTTAGAATGGCAAGGAAATCCTTCAAAGTTAAATTTAAGCAATAAGTTATGTGTTATGACTTGGTGTGGATATCCATTAGAATTCTTGCCAACTAGTTTTTTGCCCAACAATCTTGTTGAACTGATCATGCCTTGGAGTTTTATCAAAGTGTTGTGGGAAGGAAGGAAGGTAAGCTTTTTGGCTTATACTTTTTCTTCTTTTACCTTTTGCTTATCTTTATTTTATGTAACAATTTTTTAGTCTATATTACAGGTTTTTGACAAATTAAATCACATTGACTTGAGCTATTCACAAAATTTGGTCGAGACACCAGACTTTACTGGAATCCCAAACCTTAACGAGTTAGAGCTTAAGTTTTGTACTAGTTTGTATAAGGTTGACTCATCCATTGTATTCCTTAAACATCTTGTGCGATTGAGCTTACTAGGTTGTGAAAGCCTTGAGAGACTTCCGAAGCTGAAGGTTTTTTTATCTCTTGAAGACCTTAATATGGATTGCTTCTTGGGGTCAAAGGACGAATGTTTTATGGAATGTTTGGAGGAATTCGACGCTAAGGGAACTGCTTTGAGACAATTACCAGCTTCCCTTGTTTCTTTGAAAAACCTTAGAGCCTTAAGAGTTGGTAGTTTATATAAATGTGAATCAAATCCCAGTAGTATTTTGCTTCCAAATTCATTCTTAGGTTTAAGCTTGTTAGAAATATTAGATTTAAGTTATTGCAATCTCTCTGATGGAGCATTACCTCTTGATCTTGGTTGTTTATCATCACTTTGGGGTTTGGATTTATCAGGAAACAAATTTACAAGAGTACCAGATACTATTTACCGCTGTAGCAACCTTAAGAGACTTGAATTGCGTAATTGTAGCAAGCTGCGACAATTGCCAAAGCTCCCTTTGGGCTTAAGATACTTGTACATAGGAAATTGCTCATCATTGAAGACTTTTTATAATCAAATGGACATGTGGACTTCAAGGGAAAGATCATTGGTTGATAATTACAGTTTTGCTGTTGCATATTTTGGTTGTGAGGCCAAGCCTTACAAGATCCTATATCTACATCCACAAAGCCTTCTATGGACTTGGACATCTGTGAGTCTCTTATTCTCCTTTTTAACAAACTTGTATCATGTTATTGAAACATTAAAAAAAAAAAAAATTGTTGTCTTAAAGAACTAAAATTGACTTCTTCATCTTCCCTTTTTCTTTTTCCAATTGTTATACAGGTCAACACCATCGAAGGAGTGCTAGCGTGCGGTCCTTCATTGAGACCCAAAATCCCATGGTGGTTTAATCTGAGATGCACCAGCCTCCATGGAATAATTCAATGTCATATAAGTCGAATTTCAAAGAACGAGGATTGTTGGGGATATGCCTTATTTATTGTTTATCAAGTTCATGAGCAAGGGAATCCAAATTCTAGAGTATTTGATGGGAATAGTCCTACTTTTCCCGAGTTTGTTTGCAGATTGCATGACAAGGAAGATGATCCAACAGATTCATTAGTCTTTTATGTCCCTGAAGTCCCTCATGTTGGGTTAAATGGAGTTTGGGTGTTCATAAAAGATTTGAATTACTTCAACGTCGAAAGGAAGAGCCACTTGAAGATTTCAGTTGCAGCAAACAACCTAAATATAGAGTTGAAGGGATGTGGGGCACGTCTAGTAAATGGTAGTAATGTTTCTGAGTTTTATGAAATCCTTCGTAGTATTTCTCCATTTGGTTTGGATTTAAAGGTTTTCAAGGATTATATTCCTAGTATGCAACCGTTTTGTGCCAAAGGTCCAATTCAAGAAGATCAGTGATAGTTGCAAGGCTGAAATGCTATTCAGAAGGTAATAAAAATTATAATTGGAGAGGTGTGTATATTATTATATGAGCATGATCTTCTACAGTTCAACAAAGTTCTTAGTAGCAAATTTTTCCATATATGTTAGTTTCATTAAGTCTTAAGCATCTTTATTCTTCTTCAACAGATGTTTTGTCAACTAAAGGAGTTAATTAATAGGAATCAATGTCCTACCTCCATTTAGAAAGTAAAGGATATGAGATCGCGTGGTCAATTGACAAGGTTAAATGAAGATGAACTGTCATCCATGATTATTCAATGAAGTTGGACAGACGAGTTGTGTCTTGTTAAAATATGGTAAGTGTTTCACATTATTTGTATATTGGTTTGTAGTATTTCTTATATATGAATGTATTTTTCTTTTTTATAAGGAATTCCAAAGCAAAAAGTGCATCCTGTTATGTTATATATAATCTGGACTACCTGTGATACATTTTTACTCATATATTTAGTAGGTTTCATGAAAAGTACTTCTCTATACTTAGATAACGAAATCTTCTAAACTCTATAGTAGATTTTATATTTTAATTTATCATATTATATATTTATATAATTAAAAATATACATTTTTTCTACAGATGATTCATAAAAAGGAAGCATATCTTTCGATGAGTAGGTGCAGGGACGAGGCTTCTGTCCAAATGCACAGAAACACACTTCGGACATCTCTTCCAGAAGCATCATGGTGGCTCGTCGATAGCAGCATGTCTTGTGAAAAGGACATCTACAGGAAAAGTATACTCTTGTAAAAGGAACTTGGATCATATATATTAGAAGGCTTAAAGGTTTAACTTCAAAATTAGCTTAAACGTTAAGGGAGTTTTTTCTTTATTTAAGTTTCACTACAAGAGCATACTCTTGTAAAAGGAACTTGGATCATATATATTAGAAGGCTTAAAAGTTTAACTTCAAAATTAACTTAAACGTTAAGAGAGTTTTTTCTTTATTTAAGTTTCACGACAGGAGCCTATGCTTTTAATATGAGACTTTTGTTCTATACACACACTCTTGTATGCCAAGCAACATTAGATTCCAAGTCACACAAGGTAAAGTAGCTTCAATTTGGGTTCCAATAATATATTGAAAATTTAAAAGCTCAACTTGAAAGCTCAACTAAGTTTTGGACATTCTCCAAAACTATTTAATCTTCTTAATTAAAACAATCTAAAAAACATAACATAACCCAATGGGATTAAATCCCTTATTTAGCATACCCTAGGCCTAACAAACACACAAAAGAAAAGAAAAGAAAAGAAAAGAAAGAAAGAAAGAAAGAAACCAGAAACTCTTCTAGTAAGAAAGAAGATGGACATATAATTGGAGTTGCAAAATGGGAGCCTTGCTGTTCGTTAATTATTGATTTTCTTGAGAGAGAGAGCGAGAGAGAAATAAAGCACGAGAGATTCTTTTATGAGCTCGAGGCATGAGAAGACGAAAAGGGGTTTGGTACCCATAATAACCAAAGCTTTATAACGGATAAAGTAATGGAATTTCACGAACAAAGTGTAGATAGACAAGTCGTCTAATGTTTGCAGTTGATTCCCAGATCGAATTTTTCTAGACAAGTAGTTGAATGACAAATTTATATAACTTAAGAAGTTTAAGGATGACAAGCTCCACAGGATATGACTAGAGAGCTTATTTCCTGATAAATCAAATGATTTTAACATTTTTAACTTTCAATTTTTTTTATTTTTTATTTTTGAAATCAATCTAGTTAGTTGATCTTTTTGACATGTTCATGTAAACCCATCTAGAGATGCTTTTTAAACTTTGGTATTTGACCACCTGAATTATTCCATGAAAGGTAAATAGAATATATAATATAAAGAGTCAACTATCTACCAAGATATTTCCTTCCCTATAAAAGCAACACCATTTCTTCAAAGGTACTCCACAAAATAGTTTCATTTTTGAAATTATCCAAGTTCACTAAACATGGTGGGATTGCTTCTAAAAGTTCATTATGTGTAAGATCCATTATGCTGAACTTTACATTTCACAAAGGTTTGGAGAATCTATGTAGTTCAAATGGAAGCGCGAGAAGAAACAGTAATAATGCAAGTTCATATCCCTCATTGCTATGACCATTGGATAATCAAGCTTCTGCCAGAACTCAAAACAAAGCGGTGAATGTTTCAAGCTAGTAGTAAATTGATATATCTTCTTCCATTACACCAAAAAATTTTGCGTAAGAAGGGTAAAGCCATTGCACAACATTTCTCATTTTGCTGTTGGACAAACAAATAACTCCCCCATGCTTAAATTACCATGCTACTTCAAAACTGTGCAGGCTCTGAAGAACCCTGTGTTTTGAAAGTAAGCAAGAGAGGGAGCAGTTATAACACTAGTCCATATGCTTCCACATATGTCTAATTAAGTACTCAAACTTCTACTAGAGCTAAAAATAAAGTGTTGAATTCCTAATCTTCATTTAGCCATCAAATTACATGGGTACTCAGACAGCGATAGGTTGCTGCAAGCGAGTAGAAACTGGCTCCAAGACAACAATTCTGAGAGATTTATTAGAAATTTAAAGTTCCAGATGAATGTTCGAAGGCCTCGAGGTTATTTCAGCCGCCTTCGCTTTCTACAAAATATACAAGTTGCGCGGTGAAGCACAAAATCAGTATCAAGCAGTTGCTGCTCAAACTAATTTGAGGACAGAGTATGCCTTGCCGGTACAATATGTGCAATAACATCAGTTTCTTCTACCATTCTAAAACTTCCTTCTTCTTCAGAAATTCATTTATTTATGTAAATTCAAAAGTTTAAAAAGAAAACTAATCACAAAACAGAATCTATCGGCAGGCGTGAGTACTCACTGGTTCTGTGAAGTCTTCCCTCTCCGATGAAAGAGAGGCCGAAGAACAGAACTAGCCCTTTGATGGTTCATTTACTTCCTTCTCATTATCCTCCGTCTCTTGAGCCCTGCGTTTACGCAGCTTCTTCCAAGTCAGACTTTTCTTTTTTAAGTCTATTTAAAGTGTCCTCTGCAACTTCAAACTTCCTTGGCATCATATTAACATCATGATTGTCGTTCTTGAACCACTCGTTTCCTGTCATGAAGCCACTCTAGCTCTTTCATTCCAGATAACAACCAGCTCTACTTTTCCTTGTCCAGCAACAACAGAACAACGAATATCACAGCATTCCTTTGATAAACCCAATGTATTTGAACAATCATTCAACATCTTGCTCGCTTGACCTTCCTCGAAGAATTTCTTCACCAACTCCATGAACCTCTTCTCCGTCTCTCCCTTTTTTTCCTGCACTAGTTCAAGTGCGGTCATCAAGCCTCAAATTCGTGCTCACTCCCAAGTTTGCTGACCAAAGCCTCGAATTCTTCCTCAATTCCTGTGTTAATCTTTTCCCCGTTCATGTATAGTTTGCTTTCTTTTCTTTCAAATGATTCTAGGTGATCAAACTCCTTACAAGATCTGGTTCTGATGCTGAGACTGTTCTCTTCATGATCTTTGTTTCTTTTCTGCACTAATTCAAGTGCGCTCATCAAAGTCATGAATCCTTCACTCTCAAGTTTCGTCCCAAAAGCCTCAAATTCTTCTTCGATCAGCAGGCCATCCTGCGTTTCGGTCTTTTCCACATTTCCTGCGATATCTCCAGTTTCGACCAGCAAAAATCCATCTCCCACTTCTTCGCAAACCAATTCTTCATTATTCTCGCATAGTCACGCAGCCCTTGAATGCCCTGGCTCTTTCTTGAGAGGTCTTTAACACGTTCAAGATCACAAGAATCATGATCTTTTTCAACAGTTCCATCTTCCTTGGGCTAATGACCGATTGCAGGTTACGTAACGTTTGTGCAATCATAATCTTCCGTGGACAGTTGAAAGAAACCTGAAAAACCGAAAAGAACACCAAGAAACTCTAAGGCTGTACTAGGGGGAACCCCGCGCCTTATAAGGCATAGTTCTCGGTCTCCTCGCACTGATGTGGAACTACTTTCTTTAGAATAATGAATAGCAAGGACT
Source organism: Casuarina cunninghamiana (assembly GCA_028551485.1). NCBI lineage: Eukaryota > Viridiplantae > Streptophyta > Magnoliopsida > Fagales > Casuarinaceae > Casuarina > Casuarina cunninghamiana. Next base: position 5,530,933 of record CM052366.1, on the reverse strand, counting down.
GAGTGGTTCGATCAATGGTTTTGTCTCAAAGAAGCTTGCTTGAATTGCCATATGAGCACCTTAAGGATTTGTAATATGGTGTCCTAACTTATTGACATCGTAATGATTTTGGTGCCAAGCCAGTTGTTAGCTTCATGCTGGTTTCACATACCCCTAGAACTTAAGTTTTAATAGTACATTGTGAAGCTTAATCTTACATGAAAATTTGTTAAGAATATGAATGTCTTTTGACCAATTATGAAATATTCTCAAGTAAGATTTAAGTAACACAAAATTTTGAGACACTATTTTTAATAAAATGGATATGAACACAATGAAGGGTAAATAGTACTGCTTTGGCCTTAATGTGGACGTGAGCATGGAACTTCGACATCAGTGCTGCATCCACTGCTCACCTACATCCTACATCGAACATTTGGAATAGACATTCTTATTAAATGTTTAGTATCCTAGGATTGTGTTTAAACTCTCTATTTGTCTTCCCAAAGTTAGAGAATATTCAATACAGAGAATTTTCCAATAAAATACATTAGAAAAGTCAATTTAATGGAATCAATCTATTAAAATTAAAATTTATTAAATTAATCAAAGCAAAAAGAGATACTGTTTTGTACTTTTCTTTGATAATTTTGTTTCTCAATGGAAAATCTGAAAACCAAATGGAGAAATAAGTCATCCATAGTCCAATGGATATGAACAATATTCTTCTCAACAAATTTTACGTATTTTTTATACTTCCACTAGGGATTGTAACAAAGTAATCTATTAAGGAAAATTTTATCGCTTCCAACTCTCATTATTATTACTAAAAGTTGTTCTGGTTAGTGAATCATGGAAGCTTGTGTTTTATTTTATAACTCTCACCACCATTGACATCATGAGTATTAAGTTCTTATACCAAATCACTCATACAAGGTAAATTAGTTCTTTCCGGCTCCTTCACCCAAAACGCATTTGGGCCTAACATGTACCTTCTTGAAGTTCCTTGGAATCGTGCGTTGGTGGAGGATCAAGAAAAAGTAAGTTTATTGCTTTATAAGGATGCAGGAGGAAGAATGTATAAAAGCAAGAGATTTTAATTCAGAAATGTTTACCGAATAAACTTTTACGTGCACATAAAGCTAACCTAAGCTTGAAGAATATGTGTGGTGATAAAAGAGTAGACAAATTAAGAGAATAAAGGAACAAGGATAAAAGAAGAAAAAAGAAAGGAAAATAAGTACTATAATGGGGAAAAAAAAAAGCAAGATACGTTAGCAAACTTAATTGGATGAGGATGAGACAAAGGAATCTTTGGAATATTTAAGTTGGGTTTGTTTTAATATTTAAAAGTAGATGATTTCATCTTTTAACGTGAACTAAATGTTGAAAAATATTTCAATAATACAAATGGAACTACAATTATACTCTATCTAGTAATCTTAGTACAGTGGTATATTTCTTCATATTTTGAAAGGAAGATGTGGACGTACTTATGTTGAATACCATAAAATCAATTTTCTTGTACCTCAAGTTTCAACACCTGTACGTAAGACAATCCTTTATTAGGCGTGTCTTTTTCCTATCCATACCAGAATCCATAAGCCATTTCTTAACCTTGTCTTAATGAATGTAGATGTACAAACTTCCTAAAGCTCTTCCTCCTATCTATTGACACAAGAAATACCTAACTCCTCCCCTCCCCTCCCCTCCCCTCTCTAATAAGCTTACAAGAAAGAATGTCTATACAAAGTAAGAGATTTTGCAGAATTTAAATAAAGAAACAGAAGGAATAAAAAAGGAAGAAGAAAAGAATAAGAGAAGGACGAATAAAATAAAGGTAAAAATGCAAAGGAAAAGAGAGAAGAAAGGAATAATTATGTTCTTTATAATCCATCTTTGTCATAGTTTAGAGGCACCGCAGATCTTATTTCTCCAATTGAGTAGAGTTTGTATCTTTCTAACAACTTCGGGTGAAAATCTCCTGTGTGTTCAATTTTCATTCATCTACAAAGTGGTTCGGTTTGCACTAAAACCAAGTCCGCTATGTTCTTCCCTGCTGTTTCTGCTGTTTGTTCTTTCCCCTATGCTTACACTCTACTGCAACTATGGTGACATTTAGCGTAGATATTGCTTATTTAACTCTTAAGTGGTATACATTTGGCAGCAACCTAGAGATTCTAGCCGGATACAACATGAATCTGAGAAAATGATCTAACTTGGATGGATAAATTAATATTCTATGAGATTATTCAATAATGGCCATTCAGTGTTACTTTATCATGTGAATTTGTACCGGACAACTCTAAGAAGTAGAGATCAACACTACCATAGGCATTCATATTCTAGTTGCTTTTTGTTTCTTCTAAAGACAATTTCCTTGTATTAGAATCGCAAGTCAAAATCCAATGAAAGAAATTTACACATTACAGCCCCTCTTTATTTAACTTCTTTAGCGAGGATTGAAATTCTGGCAGTCACCAATTATTATTGGGATATTTAGTAACATTTATCCATTCCTACTATGTGAATGATCCCATCACTAATCACTAATCTGAATGCTTACCATCTCTGTGTTCTGTGCTTCTGTGCACAAAACACAGAAGCAGGAGAAAGAGAAAGAGAAAGAAAGAGCAGGAGAAGGAAAAGGCTCCCCAATCGCGTCCAGTGAAAGAGAAAAAGCAAGAGAAATAGAAGAGCTAGAGAAGGCCCTTGAATGGCATCTGTTGAAAGAGAAAGAGAAGGCCCTTGAATGGCATCTGTTGAAAGTGAAAGAGAAAGAGCAGGCCCTTGACTTGCATTTACCTAAAGACAAAGGGAAATAGAGAGAGGAAGAGAAGGCCCCTGAATGGCATCTACTGGGGCAGATATGTGATGGCAAGAAGGAGATTATTGTGAGTTTTGTAGGGAACTGCCATCCGGTCCCACTTAGCAATGTGAGGATTGCACCTTCTTCATCCATGACCAATGTCTCGGGTTTCAAGAGGACAAAAACAAGATAGTGATGGGCCATGGTTTGCAGGGTATACATCACTTGATCTTCACAGAGGAGCTATACAACGATGATGAAGTTGTTTGTTTCGGGTGTGAGAAGCCAGTTGTTGATTCCTTCTATAAGTGCCTCCTTCCCGAATGTAACTTTTTGCTTCATCACCTATGCACTCAAGTACCCCGCTCGTTAAAGCACCCAGAGCACGAGCTTCCTCTTTATGGGCCCTTAGAGGATTATTATCGTGATCTCTGTTCGAAACATGGCAACAGATGCTACTCTTATCAATGTGAGAGCTGTGACTTCGGAGTTGACATCAAATGCGCTTATCGTTGCCTTGTTAGTCCCGGCAACTGTCGTCTACATGTATTCAACTACATCCCCAACGCGCGGTTCCACTTCAGTTGCCAAGCTTGTGGTGAGAAAGGGCAGAAGGTGGCATCTATATGTAAGAACTGTCCCCTCCAGATTCGTCGTAAATGTGCTTAATTCTTGGGCACAATCAAAATTAGAGTATATAATCACTCTCTTATTTGCACTTTTTCCCTTACTAAAGTCGAATGTGGGATCTGTCATGAAAAGGTAAATACAGAGTATGCAGCATATGTTTGTCGCAGTTGTGGTTTCATTACCAACTTGTTTTGTGCATATCCAGCTATGGTCTCCAGAACACTCGTTGAGCCGGTGGCAGGAGGCTCTGGTTGTACGGGCGATCCAGGTACTCTTCCGAAGATAACAAAAGAGCATTCAAGTCATCCACAGCAGAACTTGGTCCTCAGCAACGAGAAACCTAAGGATTGCACGCTTTGTATGGGGTGTCAGCGGCAGATAATCTCGTCTCCATTTTTTGGTTGTATGGACTGTAGCTTCTTCATAACAGATGTGGAAACTTACGCCCATACATCAAGCCACAGTTTTTACATAGACACGAACTCACCCTCAATGCCACAGCAACTTCTTTGAAACAGTCTTTCAAGTGTTCGATTTGCAAGCAATTTCGGTCTGGCTTCAACAACAGGTGTATTGGTACCGAGTGTTCGGGGTTTATCTTAGATGTTCAGGGTAGTTCAGTTCTGAAGGTCCTTAAACACGATGGTCACCGACATTTCCTCTCTCTTCAAGTGCAAGTCCAAAGAAACTGCAACCGCTGTGGCGAAAGGTTCAACCATGGATACAAATGCAGTAATTGCAACTTCTGCATGTGCTTCGTATGTGCAACTTTTCCACTTCAAGCAAAACATAGTTACGATGGGCATCACCTAAATCTTTCTTATTGTCTTCTCTGTGAAAGTAAGAGAGATGAAAATAGTTGGTTTTATTATTGTTCAAATTATAATTTCCAGCTCATCCTCGATATGTTCTTAACTTTAAATAAACAAACTTTGAGTAGTTGGCTGGTTCTGTAACATAAAGAGAGAGCTTATTTTGTATGACTTATTGCCATGCCCCAAAAAACTCAAACTTTATTATAACGTGCAATGATTTGAATAAAAACTCTTGATAATCTACAAGTCAGGATTTGCCTGCTTTTTCATATTTTTTTCCCTTGTATGCTATTTCCCCTTTTAGGATCACGCCGACTTGGTTCTTCTTCCTCATCCTTACTTTGTTTTGTTTTATACTCCTTCCTTTATTCCCGTGACTTGTTCTGTTGACTCAACTTGTTAGAGTGAGAAGAGGGACGGTAGTAGAGGTGGCCAAGGGCGGAGATGTTGGCTCAGTACTGCAACGACGGTAGACATTGATGGTGGTGACAATAGATAGGAATGGTTATCAAAAAGGCTTGAACGGTGGCGTCTATGGCTGGAGACAATGACCGTGGTGACTGGAAATGTCACTGATCATCGAAGACATAAGCAGCGAGATGGACAAAGGGTTTGTACACGTAAAGCTGCATCCGTTACCATGAGAAAGCACTTCATCCTCCATATAATTCGTCATTGCATGGTCTTCATAGTGCAACTTTGCCAGGTTGCAAAGTTTTTATGAATATAGGTTCTTTCAATACTGATTAGACGTGAAGAAATCAGATGAATGACTTCAGGATTATTGATAACTGATGGATGCCTTGCTACTTGTGTCATTCGATAGTAATATCAGCTTATCCGAAGCAAGCTAAGAAATCCCAAATAATTAATTAAAAATACCAGATAATTGGAACTATTGATTGATAAATATTTCTCGTTTCGGACCTAACTTGGTTAAATAAATAGAGAACAAAGAAACTATTAGCATAGAAAGTGAAACTATTAGCAGACATGGCTTTATTTTATTGTCTAAATCTTTATCATTCACTAAGTCCGCCGATAATACAAAGCTTCAGCTTCCTCAAATCCTTTATTCTCATCTCTTCAATCTTTTATTTCTTTTAGCTACTAGTTTCCTGTCCAAGGAAAGAGACGTGCACTTGAAAATAAATCAGAAAATTGTACTTAAAGACTCAACAAGTCTTTCTCAATGATTTTTGGCATTAAGAGTACCCATACGCCACTTTCATCGAACTTCAATCATACAGACTCCCTACTGATCTTCCAGGAATTCCAAGCCATCATGACCCACCATCACTATCCCCAAATAATATCTGTCGGAGTGCACTGTTGTTGCCTGACGGAAAGTCTTTGGTTGCAAGGTTCTTTCTCATGGGTTTCGCGCTTTTGAATGTGAATCACAAAATGGTAAATGGAGACTTAGCAAGTCTTTCTTAATGCTTTTCGGCATTAAAATTTTCCATGTACCACTTTCATTGAACCTTAATCATAGAGACTTCCCACTAATCTGCTGAAATATTCCAAGTTTTTATGGCCCAACATCACTATCCCAAAAGTAATATCCAACGAATATATTATTGTTGCCTAAAGGAAAGTCTTTGATTTCAAGATTCTTTCTCTTCAAGTTATTATTGCATCTTTACAACAACTTAATCTTTGGTATTTTCTCTCTGTTTATGTCATCCATTCATAATGAAAAGGAACCTCATACACAAAATGAATTACACAATTAAATCTCTAGTCCTTGAGTTAATAATTTTTTTATATGTATACACTTTAAGTTTCATTTTTTCTGAACATAATTTTGGAGTATTTTTCTTGAAATGAATTCTCTCAAGGTTTTTCAAGTAAGCAATGCAGAGAATGTTGAAAATACTTGACAACCTTCACCTCCTCTGATTTCTCTTTCTCATTTTTCACTTTATAGGATTGATTATTAAGCTTAATAATGAACATGTATTGTTTAGACGTAAAGATAATGTCGCATTAGAACTTTCCAGGATTTGTTGTGCTGAATTAAAAACAAGCGTCGTGCATCATGGACTTTTGAATCCAAAACGAAGTGGTAACAACCATCTTACGCGTTTTGACTAAAAACAATTATGTAATACACTATCGTTTAGATGAATATTTAATGGCTTCATCAATCTTGAAATTATATAAGTCACAATTTGTCCCATCCAACCATCGAACAAAGGCAAGATGTGATGCATTTTGATTTCAAAATTATAACTTATCCGCGAAGCTAAGCCTTCGTCGACATCCAACCAAGGCTAAAAAATGAGTAACAAATTTGTTAATTTCTAACCTCAATTATCAAAGCTTTTACCCCAAGTGCCTGTCTTTATAAAAAATAAAAACAAATGGAGTCCTCATCACACCGTTTGGCACTAAGATTGCTACAAAAGTATCCTTTATAGAGGCAATAGTATCAAAGCTTAAATTTTTCCAAATCTCTATTATCGTCTCTTCATTCTTTGAAATTGGAGACTCTGCAAGTCTTTCTTAATGATTTTCGGCGTCAAGAGTACCCGTGTGCCACTTTCATCGAACTTTCCTCATTGAGACTCCCCAGCCAATCTTTTGAAGTATTCAAAGTCATCATAGCCCAAAGTCACGATCCCAAAATAATATCCGATGGAATATATTGTTCTTGCTTGAAGGAAAGTCTTTGATTGCACTTATATATATAATACATGATATTTCACTAAAAAATAAAAAATAAAAGAATCTTTAGTTGCAAGTTTCTTTCGCATGGATATATTGAGTAGTTCTATATTTGATTACTATATTCTGAAGTACTATATGAGATATCTCTGCTACAACGAATTCAATCAAGGCTTTATGGATATACCATGCAGATAACGTTGAAAATACTTGAAAACCTTCATCTATTCTGATTATTAGTCCTAACGATGAACATGAATGGCTTAGATGTAAAGATAATGTCGAATAGAATTTGAACAGTTTGTCGTGCTGCAAAAAATATAAAGATAATGTTGTATATTATAGGTTTTGGAATATTAAACGAATAGGTAGCAACCAGCACCTCACAATTTGTCCTATCCAACCATGGGATATAGACAGGACGTTTTATACTTTGATTTCAAACCTATAACTTATCCATGCAGCAACTCTTCGTCACTTCATAATGATTACAAAATGTGTCGCATCAAGCAATAAATTATAGAAACCCATTTAGCAAACCTTAAATTTTTTTGCATCAGAGTTCCCGTAAGTTCCCTGCAAAGCAACCGAGAGATATTTTAATACCAGAGCTGTGCTAATCGACAAATCTTTCTTCATACTATTTTAGAGCCTCCTGTGGTTGGTTAAGAGATGACCATGGACGTCACTTGAAAGCCGGAGAGAAATGGTATAACAAATAGCCAGCACATACCAAATAATTTCGTTGACTCTAACGTTACTCGACAATTTTTAAGTCTGCAGGATATAGAAAGCCTTGGGATATACCCGAAGTTTCCCTGCATTACACGCCAGGCCGATCAATTCCCGAAAACTTCTTTCTTTTAGTCGAGAGAACCAGGAAATCCATGTGTGACCATTTTTCACAAAGCTTTAAGCTGGAGAATCGCTTACGTATAAGAATAGCTCGACTTTCCAAACCTTGCAGGCAAACAAGCTTGTGAGTCTTTGATGGCGTCTACGAACACTCAGGAAGCCTGTTCACTTTCAACAACTGGTTGGTCATACGATGTTTTCATCAGTTTCTGCGGCAAAGATACTCGCAAAAGTTTTACAGGCCATTTATTTGCTGTTCTAGAACAGAGAGGCATTATTGTTTTTAGAGACGATAAAAGTTAGAACGAGGAAAGTATATTTCTGAAGAACTCATAAAAGGAATACAAGATTCCCAGTTGGTTATTATTGTAATTTCAGAGAGTTATGCTTCCTCCAAATGGTGCTTATTGGATTTAACCAAGATCCTAGAATGTATGAGAGAGATAAGGCTAACAGTTCTACCCGTTTTTTATGAAGTGGATCCGTCTGATGTGCGAAACCAAAAGGGCATTTTTGCAGAAGCTTTTGATAGACATACAAAAGGCCATAAGGCTGTTGGAGAGAAGTCGAGAGCTGCTTTGAATGAAGTGGGTCATCTTGCTAGATGGCATGTGCATAACAGGTAACATCATTCTCATTCTATACTAAATTTTGTTGGCTTTCTTATGGATAAATATAACAAATGTGACAGACTTTCCTAGCTAAACTCAACAAGAGTACTATCAATTTATTTGGCCAATGGTTCTAATTCTTTTTTTCTTTTTTTTTGGACAAAGAAGAAACAACAATTATTGAAGAAATCTGTAAAAAGATACTTGTTGAATTGTATCATAACTTATCTTACATTCCAAAGGATCTTGTTGGGATAGCTTCCAAAGTAAAGAAGATGATTGACTTACTTTGTATAGGATGTCAAGATGTTCTCTTCATAGGAATTTATGGGATGGGTGGAATAGGTAAAACAATGCTTGCTAAAGTTATTTATCATCGAGTTTCTATTGAATTTGTTGTTAGTTATTTTATTGATAATGTCAAGGAGCAAGCAAGAAATCTAGTTCATTTATGAAAACAAATTATTTCTCAAATCCTTAGGGAAAGTAAGATTAAAATATGGAATGTTGATCACGGAACGAGCATTATTGGAAGTAGAATTCAAAATAAGAAAGTGCTTATAGTTCTTGATGATGTGGATGGAGAAGACCAACTAAAAGCACTAGCAAGTAATGGTCATTGGTTTGGTCTAGGAAGTCGAATCATCATAACAAGTAGAGATTTCCATTTGTTGACTACAATGAAGTACGATCTATATCATACTTATGATGTTGAGCTACTCAATTTTGATGATGCCTTAAAACTCTTTAGTTGGAAAGCATTTAAAAGGCCTTATCCTGAAGAAAATTATGTGGAATTGTCTGAGGAGATTGTGAATCATGCTGGAGGTCTTCCTTTAGCACTTGAAATTTTTGGTTCCTTCTTATTTGGTAGAATAGTGAATGCATGGAGAAGTTTTGGTAGAATAGTATATTTTTGGTTCATCTTTTAAAGATAATCTTAATGCACCACTTATGAATAAACTTCATATAAGTTTTGATGCATTAGAAGATTTTCAAAAAGACTTGTTTTTAGATATTACATGTTTCTTCAATGGAAAAGATGTAAATGATGTTTTCCACAACCTAGAAAGTTTTAGGTATTATCTTGACATTAATATTGAAGTTCTTAAGGAGAAATCTCTTCTAAAGATTGAGTATGGAGTATTTTGGATGCATAATTTGTTACAACAAACAGGTTAACAAATAGTTTAGCATGAATACTAAAGAGAGCCTGGAAGGCATAATAGATTGTGACTTCATGAAGATAATGTTCATATATTGAAGTATGATACTATAAGTGGGTGCAAACATTAGAAATTACAATTAATACCAATTCTTCCAAGTGCTTATTATATATTTCTACTATACTAATTTCATGTTTTCATGCTTCCTAGGGAACTAATGCAATTGAAGGTATAGTCCTAGCACTACCTTTACCAAGACATAAATGTTTAAATTTTGAAGCCTTTTCAAAGATGAAAAATTTGAGACCACAAGAAAGAGCGTTATTCATCACCTAATGATGTTTTTGAAGATTTGCAAATTCTAGAATGGCATGGAAATCCTTCAAACTTCATATTAAGTAATAAGTTATGTGTTATGAAGTGGGGGGATGTCTTTTAGAATCATTACCAACAAATTTTGATCTAAACAATCTTGTTGAGCTCACAATGCCTTGGAGTTGCATCAAATTATTGTGTGATAAAAAAGATGTAAGATTTTGACTTTTTACAAACTTATTTTCTTCTTCTTATCTTTTTTCCTTTAAATCCATTTTATATCCCAATCTATTACGCTATGATAGAGTTTTGGCAAATTAAAGTGCATTGACCTAAGTCATTCATAAAACTTGGTTGAGACTTCAGACTTTAGAAGCATCCCAAACCTTAAAGAGCTAGAGCTTTCAAATTGTACATGTTTATTTGAGATTCACCCATTGATTGGATTTCTTGAAAAGTTGTTATGATTGAATCTAGTAGGTTGTAAAAGTCTTAAGAGACTTCCAATGTTTAGGAAGTTGTCATCACTTAAAGATTTTGATTTAACCTATTGCTTAAAGTTGAAGGAAATCCTGAAAAGCATAAGTTGTATGAAAGATCTTATGAGATTGGGTGCAAAAGGAACTGGTATAAGGCAACTACCATCATCCATGGTATCTTTGAATAAACTTGAAGAGTTATACGATGTGGGTTGTCCATATAAACATGACCCAAATGTTTTAAGTATTTTGATCCTTAATTCATTCTTAGGTTTGAGTTCTTTACATATCCTAGATTTAAGTTATTGTCGTTTTTCAAATGGAGCATTGCCTAATGATCTTTGTTGTTTAGCTTCACTCTGGTCCTTGGATCTATCTGGGAATAAATTCACAAAAATACCAAATAGTATCTACAATTGTAGCAACTTGAAATGGCTGATATTGCGTAATTGTAGTAAGTTTCACATACTGCCAAAGCTCCCATTGGACTTGGCTAATTTGGTTCTAGAAAATTGTCCATCATTGGAGACATTTGATAACCAAATGGAAGCATGGACTTTGTTGGAAATATTGTTGACTGGCTGTAGCTTTTTAGTTGACTATTTTGGTTCTGATATCAAACCTCACAAGATCCTATATCTACGCCTAAGAAGTTTTTTTTATGGAGTTTCCATTGGGTGAGTCCTTACTCTTTCTTTTAACAAACATATATCGCATTATTTAAAGAAATTGAGTAATTGTTGTGTTATATCTTAAAAGAAATGTAATTGACATTTTCTTATTTTCTCTTTAAAAGATGAGTATAGTAATTATGTTTTAGCATGCGGTCCCACCGTAGGATATGAAATCCCATAGTGGTTTAACTAGATAAGCACTAGTTTCTTTATAACAATTAAGTCTCATTGTTGTATAGATTTCCTTGATACAATTGAATGTCATGGCACCAATTTCCAATGTCATTACACCAGTTTCCTTAAAATAATTGAATGTTATTTAGATTTGTACTAGGGAGGTTGGGAGACAAGATACGCTTTGTTTGTAGTTTACTAAGTTCATGAGCATGTGAGTTCAAATCTTAAAATCGTTGATGGCATAATCCTAATTTTCCCAAGATTATTTGTTAGTTGCAAGCCAACAAAGGTGGTCCAAGAGTTTCTTTAGCCTTTTGTATCCCTAAAATCCCTTCAATTGGAAAAAATGGAGTTTAGGTGTTTATAAAAGCTTTGTGTTTTAAAAAACTACAAATAATTCACATATATTGAGCTACCACAAGGTTTTAATTGTCGTAAGTAGCTTTAACGTGGAGGTAAAGGAGTGTGGTGGGTGATTAGTAAGTTGGGATGATCTTCTAGAGCTTGATTGTTCCCAATAATTAGTTCCCGCTCATGGAATGTTCTTTGAAGTTCTTAATAGCATTTCTCCATGGAGTTTGGATCAAGAAAGTTTTAAAAATTAATTTTTTGATTAGAGATGCTTGTGCATCGAAGGCCTTATTAGAGGACGTAATTGTCGAGAATCAAAATGGTGGCCTTACTCAGAAAGTGAGGAGTACAAAATTATAGAGGTGAAGAAGTGGTGGGCACGTATAATAGGTGAGCCTTTTTTCTTGAAGGTCCTTAAAGTTCCTAGTAACACTCATCTAAATGGTTTGAATTCAGAAAGTTTTGAGAATATTTATTCTTTGATACATGGCTATGATCCCATTAAATGAGGTGATTGGTAAGATTAGAAGTCCTTTTTAAAAAGTTAAGGGCTCAAGAATGAAGGTCATGCTCTAAAAAAGTGAAAAGCTTAAATGAAGATGAGTCACAGAGAATTGTTCTCCATGATCATTTTGTCGCAAGGAGTAAGGACCAAGAAAGAGGGCTTCCCTTTGTTAAAGAGAAAAACTTAGTAATCCACCCATAGTGACGTTTGTAGCTTTTGGGTTCTTCAGAGGACAAGAAAAATGGGGCAACATGAAAAAGGAAACTTGCCACCGTCCACTCTTCCTACATGTCACTTAAGCGCACAGTGACACTCCATTACGAGTAACACCCCTCCTTAATGGAGTTCACAGTCACTCTAAGGAGACTTTTGAACTTCTCATGCAATTATTTTCCAAGACTCTTTGTCATAATATCAACAATTTGTTCTTCATTACTGCAATGTTGTAACTTTATTTCTCCATTACTAATAACTTCCCTTATACAATGAAACTTGATGGAGATGTGTTTTGTATAAGAATGATACACTGGATTTCTTACCATACTTATTGCTAACTGATTGTCACAATAAATGGTAGTTGCATTCTTTTGCTCAAACCCTATTTTCTTCATAATCCTTCTCAGCCATACACATTAACTAGCTATTATTGTTGCTGCTACATACTTTGCCTCTAATAAGGACAATGCAACTGATTCTTGCCTTTTAGATTTTTAGGAGAAAGCAGTAGATCCACTATTAAATATGTACCCATATGTGCTCTTAGAGTCATCCATAAAACCTCCCCAGTCACTATTAGTATACCCTATTAACTGGAACTTATTTATAGACTTATACAACAAATTGAACTCAAGTGTTCCTTGAAGGTACCTTAGAATTCTTTTGGCTCTGCTAAGCTAGGTTTGTGTGGGTTGTTGCATAAAACGTGAAAGCAGGCCAACAGAATATGAAATATCTAGTATGGTAGCTGTTAGGTACAAGAGACTCCCAATAAGACTTCTAAATAAGGTGCTGTCTACTTTACTAGAACCATCATCCACCATCAATTTCTCATATAAGGCAAGTGGGGTGCTAATTGACTTACAGGCTCTCATATGAAATTTATTTAGTAATTTCTCTAAGGACTGACCTTGGGACAAAAAAATCGCCCTCCTGTTTTGACATCTAACTTAAGAAAATACTTCATCAATCCTAAATCATTCATTTCAAAAGTTCTCATCATATCATTCCTAAAGGCTAGCACTTACTACCAATAAATATAAAATCATCTACATATAAAGAAACCAATAAGAAATGGTTACCTTGAGTTTTGATGAAAAGAGTGGGTTCATTAGGACTTTTCTTGGATTGCTTTTCAAGGAAATAATTGCATATCTTGCTGTATGGGGCCTTAAGAGCTTGTTTAAGTCCATATAATGTCTTTCTCAGCCTCAAGACTTTTTCTGGAAACTCTTTGTTCTTAAAACCCTTGGGTTGCTCAACATACACCTTTTCTTCAATTTCTCCATTTAGAAATGTAACTTTGACATCAAACAAATGAACTTTGCACCCATTCTATGTAGCTAACACCATAATGAGTATGATGGTTTCAAGTCTGGCAATTGGTGCAAAAGTCTCTGAATAATTCATTCCAGGCACTTGAGTGAACCCTTTGGCCACTAATCTAGCTTTATGACATTGTACTTTTCCTTCTCCATCCATCTTTAGCTTGTAGATCTACTTCACATTTATTGCTTTCATCCCTTGAGGCAAGTCACTTAGTTCCCAGGTTTGATTTTTGGTAATGACTTCAATCTCTTCCTCTGTGGCCTTCCTCCATTCTTCTTGCTTCATCGCTTCTTCAAATTTTGATGGTTCATTAACAACATAGTTACAACATTCATAAATAGCTTCAAGAGGCTTCATCCTTACTGGAGTTGATGTTTTAGCTTTTAGCTTAGTCTCCTTAAGATACTCAAGTTGGAGCGGAGAAGTAATAGGAGTAGAATGTAAGGTACTCCCTTCAACAACCTCAACTGCTTCTTCACACCTGGATTCTCCATTCCAAATATTTGTCACAAGCACATTTTAAACTTCAGCTTGACTATTTTCCCAGTTCCATGCTGCCTTTTCATTAAAAATCACATCTCGACTCACCACAAGTTTGTTTTCTTCAAGATCAAAGATTTTGTAGCCTTTTGATCTTAAGCTATAACCCAACATTGCACCTTTGTGTGCCCTTTTGTCTAACTTACTTCTCTTCTGTGTTGGAACATGAACAAAACATAAGGAACCAAAGACTTTAAGATGGCTTATAGAGGATTTTTTTTCCTGTACAAGCTTCAATTGGAGTCTTCCCTTCAACTACTTTAGTGGGACTCCGATTTAGCAGATAGACTGTTGTGTACACTGCTTTTACCTAAAACCTTTTTGGCATTCTCTTATCTTCCATCATGGCCTTGGCTATTTCCATGGTTGTGCAGTTTTGCCTTTTTGAAACTCCATTCTGCTCTAGAGTATAGTTGACTAACAATTAATAAAGAACACATTTTTCTTCACAAATTTTTTTAAATTCACTTGATGTGTACTCCCCTCTTGATCAGTGCAAAGTACCTAGATTTTTCTTTTTGCTTCAGTCTCAACCAACTTTTTAAAACTTTTGAAATGCTTCATAACTTTTGCTTTGCTCCTTAAAAAGTATACCCATCCTATACAAATGAAATCTTCTATGAACAACAAAAAAAAGCTTCATCCATCATAGGTAGAAGTGCTCATGGGACCATATACATTTGAGTGCACAATCTCAAGAGGAGTAGAGGTCTTCAAGTGAAGATTACTTGGAAATAGTTTCTTGTGTTTCCTTTCAATTTGGCACCCTTCACAAAGATTTTTTGGTATTTTTAGAATAGGCATACCTTCAACCAAACACTTGTTAGAAAGGTTGCTAAGAGACCTAAACTTTAGGTGTCCATACCTTTTATGCCACAACCATGATTTATCCTCAACCACACTAAGTGCATGACTTTTTGCATATTCAAGCCTCAAAGGAAAGTTTTTGGAATTCAACATTTTTACTCTAGCTATTTCCTCATTATCATCATACATAACACATACCCCATTCTTGAACACTAGAGTAAACTTTTTCTCAATCATTTGACCTACACTAAGGAGGTTTAGACTCAAATTTGGAACATATAGTATTTCATGAATCTTTTTCTCACCATGTTGGGTCCTAATACAAATGGTACCCTTTCCTTCTGCATTAACAAGATCTCCATTTCTAAGTCTAACTTGAGACTTAAAGGTCCTATCCAAATAAAAAAAAAAATGCTATCATCAAAGCACATATGAGAGCTACAACCTGAATCAATATACCAAATCTCCCTATCTGCAGTTGTCATCAGATTACAAACATAAAATAGAGTAGACTTTACATCTCCCTCATCAGTAAAGTTGACTTGCTGTCCTTCTTTTACCCTTCAGTTCTTTTCTAAATGGCCAAACTTATGACAAAATCTACATTGAGGCTTCCCTTTCTACCAACAATATTTCTCCAAATGGTTGGTTTTTTTACATATCTTACATAGGGGAGACTTCCCTTTCCTCTCGGTGTTATCTTCCTTACCCCTAGTTTTCCTATCATCACTAACTTTTGTAGGTTCTAAAGACATTCTAGCCTTGCTGTTTCTACAAGCATCTTCCTTTTTCTCCTATTGAACCTTTTCTCGTGTGCCTCTAAGGAACCCATAAGTTCAGTCAAGGATAGTGTATTAAGGTCTTGGGTCGTTTCTAAAGTTATAACCACCAAATCAAACTTTTCAAGAAGACTAATAAGGATTTTTTCAACAACCTTCTTATCAGTAATATCCTTACCTAAACCCCTCATCTTACTAATCACACCATTGAGCCTAGTGTAATAATCAACCACATATTCATCATCATCCATATGCATACATT
The DNA here is from genome assembly GCA_028551485.1 of Casuarina cunninghamiana. Lineage (NCBI taxonomy): Eukaryota > Viridiplantae > Streptophyta > Magnoliopsida > Fagales > Casuarinaceae > Casuarina > Casuarina cunninghamiana. Next base: position 5,514,964 of record CM052366.1, on the reverse strand, counting down.
CCAAATTAGTCCTAAAAGACTACAGTTTTATAAGTCTTACCCTTAGATTGCCAAGATATTCATTCTTCAAGATTTTCCATAACTCAAAGGATGTTTGAGCATGAGAGATCCTCAGGAAGATGTTGTCTGCTATAGCCAATTGAAGGACAAGTAAAGTTTGCATCTCCTTTTCTTCCTCATTCTTGTACTGCTCACCATCTACCTTTGTACTTTGTGTGCCTTTCTTAACTAGCTCCAACATAACCTGACATCGTAAATAATTGGTCATTTTGGTGGACTAGATATGATATTTTTCCCCATCAAATATTGGAAGAGCGAGCTAAGTGTTAGGAATGAAAACAATATGAGGATTAGGATTAGGATTCGGATTAGGATTTGAGGACGTAAAGCCTAAAGGAGAGGTTCGTAAGGGAGTATTAGAAGCCATTGTGAAAGCAAAAAACACCCAATTCAAAGATCAAACTTGGCTTTGATACCACTGTTGAAGAAAAAACTTAACCAAATGCTTATGATTATCACTTGTTGCAAAAATCAGAAACATAGGAAAATTTGGGGATTTTTAGAATCACAAGCAAATAGGAACAGATTTGCAAATCTATTCAAGTAGCAAGAAAGAATAGATTATACCCAACAAGAACACATGGATTTGTAAAAGATTTAGCGTTTTTCATTAAGATAAACAAGAGTACAAAAATACAAGGATAGCTCCTACACTTGATTCAACTTCAAAATAAATACAACAAAATATATAGATGAGCAAAGGTAAACCTACATGCTTTCTCCATTGGTCCTGGATAGTCTTCCACGCTTCCAGTGCTTCAACTTCAACTTCCCAAAAATGCATGCGTGTAACCTTGGCTTCCTAAGCAATCCACCCATAGTGACGTTTGTAGCTTCTGGGTTCTTTAGAGGACAAAGAAAATAGGGTAGCATGAAAGAGAAAACTTGCCACCATCCACTCTTCCTACACGTCACTTAAGTGCACAATGACACTCCATTATGTGTAACACCCCTGAATAAGCTAGTGCTTTAAAGCTCCTACGGCGACTGCTTTCATATCTACTGCCGTTGTCTTCATCAACAAACTTCGTGTTTCCCTTAAGCTTCATTTTGCTTTATGCGGTTAGTTTGTTCTCTATTTTTTGAATTTAAATGGACTGACTTTTACAGCAACTGCTGACCAAACAAGGACGTAGTTTCAACCTCTTTTGTTTAGCTATAGTGACAGATCCTGAGGTTTCAGTATAAATACTGCTCTCTAGGTCTTCTGGCTTTTCTTCTCCTTCTTTAGCATAAGCTATGTGCACATCAGTACACATGGAGACTAGTCTTCCTACAGATTTCCTTTAAGAGTTTATGGTTTGGATGACTTGGCTTCAAGAAACTGAACCATGCTACTTCACTCCCCCACCAAAAATTAGAAAGGATTTTAATTTCGTAGTCAATATTAGAAGAGACATTTCCTTTGTATACAAATAAAGTTCATAATCATGTTAGGTATCATCTGCATCTCAATAATGCACCTCGAAGATAGATATTTTGGTGCAGATGGATTAATTGGTATAAAAAAACAAGTTTCTTGGGTTAAGCACAATATTCAATTGTGCTTCTTTGTTTACTTTGGTTTATATATTTACCTTTCATCATATGTTCTGCAATTGAATTGTTCCTCTTCTATTGATGTTTTTTTTGTAAATAGATTGGAGCTTCTTGACTACTAATACAAATAGGTATTTGAAAGCAGTTTGAAGGTGTATTTCATTTGTCGAAAAAGATAGCTGTGCCATACTTTGTGGGAAAAATTAATTCAATTTTAGTATTCCCAACAACAATGAAGTTCCCTAGTGCTCATTTGGATTCAGGCTCAACAATTCTGAATCACAAAGTTGATGCAACATTATTATGATTGGCATATCCCTTGCTTTTCTTAATTTCTTGTTACAATTCTCAATCTCTTTTTCCTTGAAAATTGTTGCTTATTGATTCTTGTTATTCAGAGTCTGTCTCATTTATCATGGATGACCAAATAAACCAGATGAATTGTTGGATCCATCTGTTGGCTTTGCAAGATCTGAGCATTGTTGCAGAAACATCCGTCAAGGGGAGGATAGTTACACTTGGAGGCACGGCAGAGAAATGATTTTGTTAATTTGAAGGTAATATTCGAAATTCTTATTTTACATGCCAAGCCACTAAATTACAGCCAAGTGGAGAAATTGCAACACCATCTGGACTTTTGTTGAGATGCAAGCAGATTTTGAGTACGCATCATACTGTATTATTCTTGTGGCTCTCTGGACCGTCTCTACTTTCTCTTTCACCCGCACAAATTTCCCTCCCGTTGACCGCTTTTTCATCACAGGAAGTATTTCGTATGCACAATGACCGGGGAAGGCTGTTGGGCTTAGCGCAATGGCATCAATTAACTGTTGACATAACCATATGATTGTGAAGGAAATTTGATCCCATGTGTGGCTCAGGTGACCAAGAGTCTACACATATGGAATACTTTTGCTAATTTTCACATATCTCAAGACATGAGGGGAACCTAGAAACTAGATGTATAGGTGAATTTGTCCCATGTCTCAATTATTGAGTGAAAAAACCTAGGTCTATTAGTCAATTTTGTCATATTTCATTTGAATATTATCTCCAATTCAAACCCCCATGAGCCTGAGGTTGTCAAGGGCTCTTGTAAGGCAATAACAAGCTACCACACTCCACCGCTGACATTACAATGACCCACTATATGATAGTTATACACTAACCTTATACATTCAGAGATTGACTTTAGTGGAGTCCTAAACCTTGAGAAATTGGATCTTTCACATTGTACAAGTTTGTCTAAAGTTGACCTTTCCATTGGATTTCTTAAACAACTTAAAAAATTGTCTCTACAAGATTGTAGAAGTCTGGAGCAACTTACAAACCAGATCAGCCTGCCATCCTTGATATATCTTTATCTTAAAGAGTGTCTTGAAGAAGTTTCTAGATATTGTTGGTGTTATGAAATGTCTACAAGAATTAGACGAAAGGGGAGCTATTATAGAACAATTACCATCCCTCACTGCCAGAGGGAAGGAACTTAGGATTTTAACCCTTGGCGCAAATTACTCAAAACCTGTTAGTGCTATGCTTCCTAGTTTATTTTCAGCCTTAACGTCTTTGACAAACTACGTTTGGTATATTGCAATTTTCAGGATGGAGTGTTGCCTGATCTTGGTTCATTATCTGCACTAAAGAAGTTGGATTTTTTTGGCAACAAATTTACCAGAATACCAGAGCGCATTTATCAACTTTCTAAACTCTTAACACTTTATTTGAAAGATTGCAGTATGCTTCAAGTAGTACCAAGGCTCCCATCAAGCTTAAGAAGGTTGAATGTTAGAGGTTGTCGTTCACTGGAGCCAGATGGTGACAAAATTGATGTATTTAACATATCATTGTTCGTTGGTTATAGTGCTTTGGCATGCTATTTTGGTTATGATGGCAAAACTTACAAGATAGATCTATCTCTACCATGTTCTTTTAGCCCTTATAACAGCGTAAGTCTTTTACTTTGCATTTTAACAAATGTTTATTACGTTATTGACACAAATAGAACTTACTATTGCTCCAAAGATTAAACATCTTGTACTTAATAGTTGTCTCTCTCTTTTATTTATTTATTTATTTATTTATTTTTTCACAGACTACTTCAGAAGTTCATTGTGTGATGGCTTGGGGTACTAGTTGCAATCGAAAATTCCAGGGTGTTTCTCGCAGAGAACCACCAGTTCCTTTGGAAGAATTCGTAGTCTTATAGATTTTGATTTGGAGGATCTTTTTTAAATTTTTGTTGCATATTTTCTATTTGTTGTTTATGAAAGATTTGATGGGAATAATCAAATTGTTCCCAAGTTTGTCCGTGAATTACAAGTTGATGGAAATGCTCCAGGAGTTCCATTAGTCTTTTGTGCCTCTAATGTTCCTCCCGTTACCAAGTGGCATTTGGTTGTTTATTGATAATTTGAGTTTGTTTGGACTACTGAATAGGCCAAAAAGATTGAGCTACCTTGAGACTTCAGTTGCAACAAGCAATCAAAATATAAAGGTGAAAGAGTATGGGGTGCGTCTAGTACATTTGCGTCATCTTTCAGAGTATTATCGTCCGCCTCATCTTTCACCCCATCATCTTTCAGAGTTTTGTGAAGTTCTAAGTAGTATTTCTCCACATTGTGTGGATGAAGAACTCCGTGATCATCTATTCTACAACAAAAGGCATCTTTTGGGTTCGTGGAGATATGAAGTGGAATCAGATTAGTTGTATCGTCTAGGTTGATAGGTTGCACAAGTATGGGATCAGTCTTGTGGACCGGCATCATGATGCAGAATTTAATCAAACAATAGACATAGCTCCAACTTTGTTCTCTGTTTCTTGTTTGATATTGAGTGCTTCTCGAGAGGAAAAGTTGTTGAGTTCTCAAGGAAGGAAATTTTGCGAACTTATCTTGCTTCCAGCAGAATCCTAGAACATCATCTTCGTTGTGATTTGAACTATCTGGATGGGGTTCCTTGCATATATATGCACTTGCTTACTACTTTCTACAGGTTGTTAGTAGAGATCTGTAAATGTCAATTTGGTTCACTCGATTCTAGCAGGTAAAGTTTGATTATTCTGTATACTGCCATTTGCTGCAGTTACTATTAATTATTATTTTTCCCCCTTTTCTTGATTACGGAATTTTTACAGCCATAGCTTCAATTATTGCTAATTAGATCTTCTAATATTGGTTGCTACTATGAATTAGATCTTTACTATTAATTATCAGTAGTTTGTAGATCATAACTAGGTGATTAATTGGGCTGCATTGAATGGTTTTGTTAGCAGTTGGCAAGAGAGTTGTATAACATTCTATAAACCAGATTAGCAATTGCTTCTGAGAGAGCTGTATGCTCCTTTAACATCATTTTTCTTCTATTCGTTTCTCTCTTTAAATTGTGTACTTGCCAGAGATTAGTTCAATTTATCTTGTAGTTTAAGATGATGGGTTTCCTTTTTGGAGAAGGAGACGAGATGCCACTTCCTGTTTGCTGCTGAAGAATAATAAAACTTCTTCAATTATAGAAGACCTGTTAAATCCATCTCATGGCCTTGCAAGATCTAATGCATTGCAGAAATATATCCAGTGGGAGAATGACTATACAAGGAAGCATGCCAATGAGCAGACATATCTGTTAGTGACATTTCTATTCCTGATAATCCTCATTCTTGGACCCTTCACCACTGTCGATTGATAGGCCATTTGCATTCACTCTTTTTTCCCATTTCTTGCTATATCTCCAATTTCGACCAACAAAATTCCATCTTTCACTTTATTGCAAACTATTGAAGTATTTGGTGTTGTGGGCCTTTAGAAGTTTTGTATAGTTTACTTGGGCCAAGGACCAATATTAGGTCTAGCTCACTTTTTACTTTTCTATTCTTGTCTATACCTAAATTGTAATAATGTTGAACATTATTTTTTAAGAAATTTGAATACAAACACACGTTGCTCTTCCACAAAGATGTTGTCACTACTTTTGCACTCACAGGTCACTACACTTTAGTGATTTCTTTATGGTATCATGAGCAAGATGAGGTGTAAGCTCTCTTTATCTCTTTCCTAGTTCATTTTCCTTTTTGGTGCTTTCACCATTTCACTATCTTCCGTAGAAGGGCATTTCTAGAACCATTACCTTTTTGTTAGATTAGCATGTGTTTCACCTTTTTGGTTACAACGTCATTTTTTAACTTGGATGCGGCAACTCACCAAATCTCTGACCCACTTTCCACTTACTGACCCTTGTACCCTCATCTCTTTTTTCATTTTCCAACCATATCTTCTTCTACCTCCACAACGAGCCAAACTCTTAGCCCTTACCATGACCCCTATTACCTTTCTACAACCGATATGCCTGGTGTTTCCCTTACTACTCAGAAGCTGAAGGATGACTCCAACTATGATTTATGGAGTCATCAAGTTAAAAAGCAACTTATTGGCAAGAACAAGTGAGGCTATGTAGATGACCCTTTCCCACGGCCAAAAAAGGCCCCTAAAAAATAAGCACTCTAGGATTAGTGTCACTCTGCCACAATAAGCTAGTTTGAAAAAACGGTGGATCCTAACCATGAACTCTATGTTACTCGGACAAATGATGTGAAGAAAACATGGGGTTCCTTTGAGTTTCTATTTGGAAAGCTCACAGCCACTCAAAGATACAATCTTTGACAACAAAAATTTGAGAATTGGTACAGTTACATATTATTACACCAAGCTGACTAACCTTTGGATTGCAACCGAAATGCTTGAGACTCCCATTCACTGCAACTGTGGGGGGTGCTCTTGTCAAGTGAATGGATGCTTGGATGCTAGGATTGCTGAACACAATGTTATGGACTTCCTTCTTGGCTTACCCGACTCTTTCCAAGTTTACCAAACTAATATCCTTTCAAAGGATCCTTTTCTTATGGTGGATAGTGCCTTCAATCTTGCAAAGGAGGATGAACACCAACGTTGGAATCGTGAATCCGACCATCTAGATGGGATCGTTCTGGCAGCTTCCTCCCATAACCTGAACAACATTAGGTCTTCTTCCTCCACAGACAGAGCAAAACTCGACCCGAAGGGCAGAGCAATTTGCTCTCACTACCACAAATCGGGGCCTAACAAACATAACTGCTTCTGTTTGTTTGGATTTTTACAAGGATGGGTGCCCAAAGGAAAAGGGAAGCAAGGACCCAGTAGCGCCTTGCATCTCCAATCACCAGTCGGGACAAACTCTCAGTCGGTGAAGAAGATGGGTTTGGTTCTTCTGCAAGCATGGGCACTGGCAATTCCTTCAATGGGGTGGGTCAAAGCTTGGCCCAATATATTGGGTCCATGTCACGTTAAATTTTCTATCCTGGTTATGGATTGATGCCAGTGCAGCTTGGGTCGATTTCTCATGGGTCTGGTTCTTTTGGGCAGTAAATGCCTTATAGGCAGTAGCCATGCCGTATAGGCCTCCCACTGTGGCCCATGATCATTCCAATGCGTTGAATTCAGTTGGGAGTCTAGCATTTTGCAGGACACATGATGCAGCCAATGGAACAAGGGCCCCATAGCCCAGCAGTGACATTAGACCAGCTTCATAGGATGCTATCTAGCTTTCGGATAGGACCTTCATTAGACATCAATTTTATGGATGGGCAATTGCCAAGTACTATTACTCCACCTCACTTATTACAATTTAAATATCCATAGATAATAGATTCAAGTACAAGTGATTATATCATATGTGATTTAAATTATTCATATTCCTATTATCTATGTGTACTTTAATCATTACCTATTAAGTTTCCTAATAACACATGTATATGCAACCCACTTTGGCCATGCACAACCCACAAAAATACTTCACCTCAATCAAGACATGTTTGTACCACACCTCAAATTTAATTTCCTATATGAGAAAAAAATAACTTTGATTGCAATTACATTGTTTTTTTTTTTCAATGATTTTTGTATCTTCTAAGATAACACGGTTGGGGTAGATGATCGAACTGGGTAGAGCTAAAGAAGGATTGTATTTTCTACAACCAAGTTTAGATGACCTTCCTTATTGTATTAATCGCATTTTATGTACTATCCATTCACTTTTAGCTTGTATCAATGTGAACAATTCTCTTAGCATTAATGTATGTACCAATTATATTTTGCAGTATTATAGACTTGGTCACAGTTCTTAAAAAACTTACTTTGCACATGGCAAACACATACAATGTCTTAAATTTTTCTTATGCCCAATATGCCCTCATGCAAGACAAACTCACTTTATTTTCTCTCAAAGTCAAACCAATAGTTGTGCCCTATTTGATTTAGTCTATATGGACTTGTGGGGGCTACACAAAGTTCCTAACCATGATAGCTCATGTTATTTTCCAACCATAGTTAATAATTTTTCATATATAACTTGGATTGCATTCTAAGGATCAAGTCTTTTCTACCATTTAGTCTTTCATTTTTGCAATTCAAACTCAATATAACGTCATGGTCAAGCACATTCACTCAAACTATGATACAAAGTTTTTTTTTTTTTTTTTCTGTTTATTGTAGTTTGTTTTTAGCATCTTATGGAATTCTCCATAAAAGCTTTTATGTTTATACTCTTCAATAAAATAGGGTGGTTGAACACAAAAAAATGTGGAACGAGCCTTACTATTTTAAGCCAACATTCTTATACATTTTTAAGATGAATGTATTTTAATAACTACCTATCTCATCAACTATTTATCAAGTGCAAAACTTGAAAATTAAAGTTCTTTTGAACCCTTTTATAAGAAACCACCTACAAATCTTTGATTGTAAATGTTATGCCATAGTCCTTTGCTCTAAGGACAAGTTTAGCTTTAGGGCAATCCCTTGCATTTTCTTTAGTTACCCCTCACTTTAGAAGGGATACTAAGTATATGATCATAAAAGAGAGAAGATACTTATAAGTCGTGATGTCATATTCTATGATTATAAATTTTTGTTTGCCATAAGTCAATCCTTAAATAAAGTTCATAATCAATCCTCAAATCACTTGGCAACTAGGTTGAACATTGCTTAGATGGACAATCCATCTCCTATCATACTAGAGCCTTCTTCGGAACCTTCACAACTACCGCCTCAACACACATCACCAATCTTGCCTTTAGATCCTCCTGTCGACCCATTACCTGATCCACCACTACAACCTTTTTTTAGTGGTGAATTCTCCCATTACTAAACTAGATCCATCATCTCACTCTATATTGAAGCCTTTTCCGAATCAATCATCTCACCTTACATTGGAGCCTTCTTTAGATTAACCATCTCTAGCTCACAAGTGTTCATCTTGACCCACTTGTCCCCCTATTTGGACCACTAACTATTAATGTTCAACCACCTTCATAGGATTGAACAAATAATATCCCATTTCAAATCAGGTCTCCTTGGACCTTTTCTTTCCACATTAGTATGCTTTATTATTGTCATTTTTGTTGTCACTAAGCCTAAAACATATCATCAAGCATTTAAAGATATCATTGAATTAGGGCTATAGATTAGGAGTTAATGGCCTTAAAGGCCAATCATACATGGGATGTTGTCCCACTGCCATTTGGTTAAAAAATCATTGGGTGTAGGTAGGTATACAAGGTAAAGTAACATGTTGATGCTATAATTAAGAGATATAAATCTTAATTGGTAGCCAAAAGGTACACATAGCATGAAAACATTAATATGATGAAACCTACTCACTAGTAGCAAAGTCAGTGACAATGAAATTAGTAATTAGTATAGCTACAATTAGACACTAGGATCTCCATCAATTAAACATCTAGAACACCTTTTTGCATGGCGACTTGATGGAAAAAGTATACATATAGCTACTACTCGATTTCCCTCATTAAGGAGAAAGGATGGTATGTTGCTTGTAAAAGTCAATATATGGACTGAAGCAAACCATGAGATAGTGGTATGTGAAACTCACAAAAGTTCTCATTACAATCAGATTCTGATAGTTTCTTTATGACTATACTATTTTCATTAGGCACACCAAAGATGCCTTCATCATTATCCTTTTCTATGTTGATGATATTCTTATCACTAGGAACAATATGTCCATCATTTTAAGATTTAAACAGCATATGAACTCAATCTTTCATATAAAAGATCTTAGACATTGTAAATATTTTCTTGGGATTAAGATTGTCCGCTCACCAAGAATGATCTATTTGAGCCAATGTAAATATGCATTAGAACTAATTTTAGAGGTGGGATTTGTAAGATCAAAGCTTGCCATCACTCCTATAAGACAAAGTTTAAGTTGACGACACCAGAGTATGAAAAAGTAGATTTTGACAAGAAAAATGATCCACTTTTGAAGGATTTAGCTCCATATTAGAGGATCATTGGAAGGTTGATGTATTTGACCCACATGCACCCATATATCAATGTTGCAGTATAACACCTTCGTTAGTTTACTCATGCCCTAAAGTAGTCACACATAAAGGCGTCATTTTTCTTATCTAGATTCTGATAAGAAAAATGATCCACTCTAAAAGGATTTAGCTCCATATCATAGGATGATTGGAAGGTTGATGTATTTGACCCATCTGCAACCAGATATCAACTTTGTAATATAACAACTCTGTCAATTTACTCATGCCCTAAAGTAGTCACACATAAAGGCAATTATGAAAGTCTTAAGGTGCCTCAAAACTATGCTTGGCCTTGGGATATTCCTTTCTTTATCATTAAATCTACATCATAAACTTTTTGTGACTTCAATTATACAACTTCTCCTCTATCGCAAAAGTATGTGACTAATTATTGTATCGAACTAGGTGATTTACTTGTATCCTAGCTAATAAAAAAGAGCCAATCGTATCACATTTTTCACCTGAGTCAGAATATAGGGCTATAGGTTATTGGGCTTTTGGGATCATTTCAAGATCTTAGTGTAGTCCTTCCTTACCTAGTGTCACTGCATTGCAATGAGGCTGCCATGCACGTAATAGCCAACCTGATATTTCATTAGAGGACAAAGTACATTTAATGGATTGTCACTTCATCTAAGAAAAGATAAAGAAAGGAATCATAAGAATAGAGTATGTAAATACACAAGAACAACCTATTGACATTTTCACTAAAGCATTATGTAGCCCACAACACTAATATCTTCTATCCAAGCTTGGAGTATAAGTCCAAGCTTAAAGGTGCTATTGAAGTATCTAGTATCATGGGCCTTTAAGAGTTCTATACATTTCACTTGGGCCAAAGACTAATATTAAGTCTAGCTCACCTTTTACTTTTCTGTATTTAAATTGTAAAAATGTTGAACATTAATTTTTTAATAAATATGAATATAGAAGCACACCATGCTCTTCCACAACGATGTTGTCTCTACTTTCTACACTCATAGATCATTACTTTCTTCATGGTTCAAGTTGGTTGCATTGTCACACAACCCCTGAATGCCTTAGTTCTTACCCCCATTGTTTTTAGCATGTTCAAGATCACAAGCTTTATAATCCTTTTCAATAGTTCCATATTCTTTTGTCTGATAAGTGATTCCAGATGCCATACTATCAATAGAATCGTAATCTTCTGTGGACGTCAAACAAAGCCTGAAACAAGCAAAAGAAAAACACCCAAAAAATCCTTTAATAAAAAAGAAGATGGACATATAATTGTAGTTCCAAAATGGAAGACTTACTATTCGTTAATTGTTGATCTTCTTATGTGAGAGATTATGTTATGAGCTTAAGTAATAGGAAAATGAAAAGGGTCTGACGCCATAACAAGTAGAGCTTTATAATGTCTAGGTAATTGTAGTAATGATCTTACACATTATCCGGTGTGAGAAATTCCTTGTATATGATTCGTTTAATCTTGATATTTAACCAATAATGAGTTAGGGCTATTATATATGCTAAAATAGTAAGATTTAGACACTAGACCCCCAAGGCCTACAACATGCAACCAATCTTCGTTCATTAACATGCTAATCATAGAAAGGGGATAATTTGCTCACTTTGCAGCAATATTATACAACAACCCAAAGCATATATTATACAACAACATGAAAAATTTCAACTTCATATGTTAGTTTTAACAAGAGCTCAAATATCCATGACCTAAACTTTTCTACTCCTTAAGACTTTGTTATTTTTGGAACATATTAGAATATATTAACATTTTAATGATAAGAAAAAGGAGATTATAATAGGAGAATATGATAATCAATTTGATTATCTAAAAGGTTTTATAAGAAATTAATATGGAAATATTTTGTAGGAAAAATGGTTTAAAAGGAGTAGCCTAAATTCGCATAAGCCCAGCTCGTAGTCCAAGTCTGTGTGGTCTAGACCTAGCACAACCCAGACAAATGGTTTAATGTAAGCCCAAAGGTGTGTGACCCACAGAGATGCGCGACCTATATGAAGCTTGACCCAATCCAGAGGCGGAAGCTTATGGCCTAGACGTGCGCGACCCGCGTGACCTAAAAGCACTCGACCCATAAGCAAGCCCAAGACCTAGCTACTACTCAACCCAATTAGAAGTGTGACCTGCGAACCTATTCTATGCAACCTACGTGACTAGAAGCACTTGACCCATGAGCAAGCCTAAGACCTAATTAGAAGTGCAACCCGCGAACCTGTTTTGTGCAACCTACTCAACATCATTAAACTTAAAATTAAATTTGGCAGCCAAAAATTGCTTTGTTCAAGCTAGAAAAGGTGTCATTAGAAAGCTAACAGAGAAGAGAACATTTCTGTGAAAATCAAAGACCTGCTGCTCATAGAAGATTAATTTGAAAAGATTAAGGAGTTCTCCGTAGTTTGTGACCTAACTGGTTAAAAGAGAAGTTAGAAGCAAATTAAAGAGTTTTTGAAGCCAAAATCATGGGGATTTTAAAGAGAATAAGTTTATCAATCAATTTGTAAAGCACCCATAATAATTTGTTTTAAGATTGAAGAGATTTTATGAAGATTTGAGTGAAACTCGAGTTTGACCCCTTTTTTGGTCCGTGAAGCTCCAATTTAGTCACTTAAGTTATGTACAAAACAATGGCATTTTAGTGCATGATTTTGAATGGTTTTAAAGATAGAATGTAGCTCTACCTTCTTCCTCTCTTAATAGCTTGAAATGAAGAAAGAGAAGACAAAAATTACGGCTCTAATGGGAAGAAGTGGTAAGTTGCTTCAAAAGTGTTAGAATGGCTCTTTGAAGTAAAATGTGAGTTGTTTTGTATCTACTTAAGTGCATGTTACTCACTAAATATGGTTGGTCCAAAAATCATAAAGAAAGCAAGCTATTTTTAGAAACTCATACTCTTCACTCAAGCTTCTTCAAGCTCACGAAATCGGTTCTTCATTTTGGTAATTCTACTCTAAGCTTATTAATATTTTCTTACACTTATTAGGAAATCATATTGCTCTTTGATTTATATCTTATTTGAGTTAATTTCACACGAGCGAACAGTACTAGGGTTCATGTGAATTTAGGGCTTTTGTCCATATCATTTTGTATTAAGTCTCTAGTACTTGTTTGAAGCTTCCAAACTTGAATTCATATCTTATAGAAGTTGAATTTGAAATTTGTACTTAATTGTTACTCATTGTTGAAATTCTTGAGGAAAGAATTTGTAACTGGGATTGAGATAGTGGTTCTCCCTTGTAAGGGATTGGATATCCCTTGTAATCAATTTGTTAATTGATTGGAAAGTGACTTTAATAGGTTATTGCTAGAGTAGGATGGAGTAGGTGTCGAGGTGGCTTAGACCATACCACTTACCAAAAATCTATGTCTTTGTCTTGTGTGATAATCTTGCTTGCTGCCTTGATTGTTTTACATAAGAAAAATGAAAAAGACAAGAATTTTTAATAAACCCTCCCCCCCCCCCCCCCCCCCCCCCCTCAGGTTGTTATAGGATCCAATAAGTGGTACTAATGCCAGGTTATCTATAATATGACTATATTTAGTTAGATATTAGTGAGATTTGCACAACAACCAGAATGGCTATTATATTAACCTTCAATAGACCACCCATATTTGATAGTATAAACTATAACCATTGGAAAAATATAATGAAAATATACATAATGGGACAAGATAGAGAAACATGAAAAATAAAAAACAAAAAAATAGAAATATCCAAAGAATCACCTTTACTTTGGTCAAATGATGTCTCTAAAGTAATGGAGAAAAATGGTAAAGCTATAACTATGTTGTATTATTCTTTTATTGCATCTTAATATAATAAAATCTCTACTTGTCAAACAACAAAAGAACTTTAGGATAAATTAGAGGTTTTACATGAAAGAACCGAAAAAGTTAAAGACTTTAAAATTGACATGTTGATTCATAACTATGAATTGTTTATAATGAAACTAGGTGAAAGTATTTCTAATATGTATACTAGATCTTTTGATATTGTAACTAAACTTACATTGCTAGGAGAGACCTATCCAAATAAGAAATTAGACAAAAAGATTTTAGTATGTTTGGATGAGAGTTGGGATGATAAAAGAACTGCCATAGAAGAAGCCAATAATTTGAATACAATGAAACTAGATGAATTGATAGGATCTCTACCAACATATGAGCTTCAAATTAATAGGAAAATGAAGGATAAAGAAGAGTCTAAGAAAGTAGATAAAAATATTGCTTTTAAGACTGTTGTAAATGATAATGATAATGATAATTTTGATTTTGATGAGGATGTTGCCTTGCTTGCTCGAAAAATAAGGAAGTTCTACAAAAAAAAAAAGGTAAAAATGTAACTAAGGCTATTGATGATCATTGCTTTGAGTGTGAGAAACTAGGTCATATAAGAGCAAACTGCCAACTTTAGAGGTAAAAAGGAATAAAAAGTTTAAAAAGAAAGCACTGGTAGCTACTTAGGATGATGACTTATCTTTGGATGCAAAAGTAATAGAGACAACAAATGTATGCTTCACAGGAGTAGAAAGGTATGTTGAAAAAAATGAATTGATGCCTATCTGGGATGAAGACAACTCATTTTCTAATGAAGAAGAAGATGAAAAAAGCTTTTAATGTTTTATGGGAATGGAGACCTATGATGACTATAAGGCAAGTACATCTAACAAGTGTGAGAATTGTGCTTTATTTCATGAGTTGAATGACACATTCAATGAAGTGGTTAATAGATTGCATGAGTTAGAATATGAAAATAAAGTATTAAAAGAAAACCTATCTAGTATGCAATTTGACAAGAAAGAACTTGAATGTCAACTAAAGAAATCAAGTTTGTGGTAAAAGAATATATAAAAAAAAAAAAAGAAGAAACAACATAAGCCAATTATTAGTGAAAATTCAAGCATGAAACTTAAAATCAAAAAGCTTAAAGAAACAATTTTATCTCATGAAAACAAATATGAAATGAATGATAACTTGCTTATATGTTATGATTTAGATGAAAAGCATGAGTATATGAAGAATGAAATTGATTCTTTAACTATAAAGCTATCCAATGTTAAATGCTTAAGAAAAGAGCTTGAAAACAAACTAGATAATTCAACATGTTTGCTGAACAAGATTGTTAATGGTAGTGTCATACTTGAAAAGATACTACAATCACAACAAGGCATGTATGACAAGGCTAGTATAGGTTATAGATCAAATAAGAATGCAAAACCTTTTACCAAATTCTTTGAAAAGAAAAAATGCATGACATGACTTTTTTGTATGATAAATGCACATATTGTAAATATGTTGGTTATTCCATTGATAAATGTCCATTAAAGGTTGGTAGAAGTTTTAGGATTAAAAGAATATGGGTGCCAAAAGGCATAATGATCTCTAACATTCAAGGACCCAAGGAAAGAAGGGTATCATACATGCAAGCTCCTTTATTTGTTTTTACAGGACATGAACATATAGACAACAACCATTGTGGGAACATTGTGATGAGTAAAGGTCCATGGCACCTAGCCAAAACAATATAAGTATGCATTCATATTATTGTGAAACAGAAGGTAGTAAGTATGGTAAGAAATAATAATCATAAACTTATGTATGATCATAATTATGCTTGCTAAATATCATGCATACTTGCTGGAAATTGTTGAATTACATGATAAAAAATGTTTTCTTCTTATGCCAAGTAATTCTACATAGGTTATTGTGTGAATGAATGTGTATGATAAATAATGTGATGAATTTGATGAACATCTATCCAAATTTTCATCATCCTAGTATGGTAATATGATAGGGGGAGCATTAATAAAATATTTGCTTCATGTTACAAGCTAGTCCTTATTGGAAAGACTTACAAGTTAGTCTTTATAAGAGTGACTTATGCATGACAAATGATAATGATGCATATGACATGAGTAGTATCTCATTCCTTAAAAGCTTAAATGATTGTATAAATTAAGAGGGAGTCTTGTAAATCTTTATGATTTTTATTCCTACTAGAATGATCGTAAATTCTACCAATAAAAATGTTACATTACGTATGCATCATGTTTCTTTTATTTGTGTATGATCTTAATGATTTTACTCATAAATGTGACACATGCAGAAATGTGTTTTGTTGATCTATAATGTACAAACATGAAATATTTATAGAAATTTTTCATTTAATGTGCTACATTGTTGAAACAAATTATTCTTGTAAATCACTACCCATACACTACATATATAGTCTTACAATACAAGCAATATGAAATGAGAATTTTCCTATAGAACATATATTCAAATGTCACGTAAATGATAACTTGAATTAGATCAAACTTAAGTATTATGTTGCTCTATATATATTATACATTCAATTTACAATGAAATTGAAGGAAAACAAAGAAGCAAAGGCTCATTGAACATTTCATGTATTTGGTATGTTTTTCTATCTTATTCCTACATTGATAATACTTTCAAAAGAGAAAGAGGGATCT
The DNA here is from genome assembly GCA_028551485.1 of Casuarina cunninghamiana. Lineage (NCBI taxonomy): Eukaryota > Viridiplantae > Streptophyta > Magnoliopsida > Fagales > Casuarinaceae > Casuarina > Casuarina cunninghamiana. Next base: position 5,498,517 of record CM052366.1, on the reverse strand, counting down.
CTACATCTTGGAAATGATTTTAAGATGTTTTTGAGATTATGCTTAATGCTGAAATTTATTTGTTGTAGCAAATAGAAGGTGTACAAAAATCACGCAATATGATTATGTAAGCATGCACTTTGCTGGATGTTTTTAAAAGGTTTTAACTTTGCTGAATGATGGGATATATATGAATACATTGTCGAATGAGACATTGAGATGAAGGTTGAATATACATGAGTTATGTTTGACCTATTTAAGTGTAGCAAAAGAAATGAAGTTCTCTACCCTGAAAATGTGTTTCAAATCTATTTGAGTCTATCTCTTATAATGATTGCTGATTGAATGAATTCATATATAAATATGATTGGACTAGAATGTACTTTTACAATATTATCTTTGTTTGCTTAAATACACTAGAACATTATGCATTACTTGTTTGTTACCATTTGATTCTGGTTGGCATCATTTATGGATAAGCGCTTAAGCCAACAAGTAGTATCGCCTTACCATAGAATATTTTGAATGGGAGTTTCTCTCATTATTCCGCTGCAAACTCCACTTTACACAAATGGTAGGTTTTGTTACTCAAGGCGAGCTCTTGATTCATCATATATGGTATGATCTTTCCATTTCCTATTGTTTGCTAATACAACACATGCCTAGTAAGATCTGTACCTCTTTTCTTTGTTGGTGACATCTGAATTCTATTTTTTGGAACTCAACTTTGCAAATATGGTGTTGTTGTGAAATTTGCATTATGCAAATATGGTGTTAATGTACAATTTGATTTGTTTTTGCAAATATGGTGCTGATGTACAATTTGATTTTTTTTTTTTTTTGCAAATATGGTGCTACTATCATAATAAGTTTGTTGATGTGCATTTATCCTTCTTATTATATATGCTACTGCAAATCTCTGCATATGTGTTGCGAGTTCATCAATGATGAATATGAAAGAGAACATGCTATGTGTTAAGAAAGCGTGTTGTCATTTTGGTTATATGGGAAAGATATTATTATGCAAAAAGGGCATTTCCTCTCATTGCAAACATGAAACATAAACTCTCTTCATGATCAAATGTTTTTAAATGCAACTATTATCATGACTGATGGATATTTTTCATGCATATACTCTTACATCCTTTGTTTTGTGGCTAGTTGGACTACTTGGCAAGAAAGCTATCCTTGAAGGAGAGCTATAAGCTATTATGAAATGGTGAAATAACCCCATGCCATAGTTTTATGATTTTAGTGTTGCTATATGTTTGTTGATTGTGCTTATTGTTAGAAAACAAACCCGTGAATCTAAACTCACGGAATCTCTCAGGATCTCACCACACACACAAAGAGAATAATAGTCAAGTAAAGAACACTCAGAAATTACGAGGTTCGGGATAATCCCTACGTCCCCGGCCTAAGGAGCAATTCTTCACTATGATGAGGAGGGCTTACAGTGCTTACAGAAAACCTCTGTTTTCTCTCAATCTCTCACAACCTTATACCTAGGTTTCTCCATAAGGTTTCCTTTTATACAAGTACCAAGGAAACCCAAATAGAATAGGACTAGGAGACCTAAATAGAATAAAACTGGGAAACCCTTATAAACTACCCACAATACAAATATGGTAGTTACATAATTACCCTTACTAATTTACTCCAAACCTAACAATTTCCCCCTTTTGGAGTAATATTAGTGCAACATCCCTGTACCATAAGAGAAAGAACATTGCTCCCTAGACTTGACTCTACTTGGAGTCCATTCCAGCAACCCGCTGACAAGTTTCTAGCTTGTCTCTTGTCAGCGGCTTCGTCAACATATCTGCTCCATTATCATCAGTGTGAATCTTCACAAGATCTAGCTGTTTGGATTCTAATACATCTCTAATCCAATGATATCTGACATCAATGTGCTTAGACCTTGAATGAGATGACGTGTTCTTACTGAGGTGGATGGAGCTTTGGTTGTCACTATAAAGGATAACCATCCCTTGTTTTATGCCAAGTTCTTGAAGAAATGTCTTCATCCATAGAACTTCCTTTCCACCCTCAGTGATTGCTATATACTCTGCTTCTGTTGTAGACAAAGCAACACAATCCTGTAGCCTAGACTGCCATGAAACTGCTCCCCCTGTGAAGGTGAGCATGTACCCTGTTGTAGATCTCTTCCCATCATGGTCACCAGCCATATCTGCATCTGTGTATCCAACCAATACAGGCTCATCATTACCAAAACACAAACACAACTTAGGAGTTCCTTTAAGGTACCTGAGTATCCACTTCACAGCTTCCCAATGCATTTTACCAGGATCTGAAAGAAAACGACTAACTACTCCAACTGCATGAGCAATATCTGGTCTAGTGCTTACTGCAGCATACATCAAGTTACCAACCGTAGATGCGTAAGGTGTTTTCTTCATATATTCAACATCACTCTTACTTTCAGGCTTTTGCTTCTTAGTAAGCTTGAAATGACTTGCAAGTGGAGTACTTACTGCTTTTGCCTTGTCCATGTTAAATCTCTAAAGTATCTTCTCTATATACTTCTCCTGAGATAGCCATAACTTTCCATGTTCTCTATCGCGTTTAACTTCCATACCAAGGATTCGCTTTACTAGTCCCAAATCTTTCATCACGAAAGACTTGCCTAAATCCTTCTTCAGCTCAGCAATCTTCTTAATGTTCTGGCCAACAATCAACATATCATCAACATATAGGAGTAGGATGACAAAATCACCACCTGAAAAGTGCTTCACAAACACACAATGATCTGAGCTGGTCTTGTTATAACCGTGTTGTAACATGGATGACTCAAACTTCTTGTACCACTGACGAGGTGCTTGTTTTAGACCATACAAGCTTTTCTTCAGTCGACATACAAGATTCTCCTTGCCTTTCTCTATGAAGCCCTCAGGTTGCTCCATATAAATCTTTTCCTCCAAGTCTCCATGAAGGAATTCAGTCTTCACATCAAGTTGTTCTACCTCCAAGTTCAGTCTAGCAGCCAAACCAAGAATAACTCTGATTGAAGACATCTTCACCACAGGAAAGAAAATCTCCTCAAAGTCAATACCTTTCTTCTGACCATAACCCTTCACAACTAACCGCGCCTTGTACCTTGGTAGTGGATTGTTCTCTTCTGACTTCAACTTGTACACCCATTTATTTTTAAGTGCTCTCCTACCCTTAGACAATGTCACAAGATCATAAGTGTGGTTTTCCCGCAAGGAATTCATCTCTTCTCGCATAGCTTTCTTCCACTCTTTCTTGTGCTCACATTCATTAGCTTCCTCATAGCATTGCGGTTCTCCCCCATCAGTTAGCATCAAGTACTCATGTGGTGGATATTTCATTGAAGTTTGACGTTCTCTGCTAGATCTTCTCACTGGGGGCTGGGTTGATGGCTCAACTGAATGATTATCAACATGTCCTTCAAATTCTTCAACAACTGGAGTTTCAGGAACTTCTTCACTTGCTACATCCTCAAGTGGCTCTTCTTGTGTGGTTCCCCCTTCATGTGCACTTATTGGGGAAGAAGAAGGTGGGATTATATCCTTAAGATTTTCATTAACAACTCTGGGCTTTTCAATCTTCTTAAGATCTTCAATAGTCTGATCTTCAAAGAAGATAACATCTCTGTTTCTAATCAGTTTCTTTGCAGCTGGATCCCACAATCTGTATCCAAAAGCATCATGTCCATAGCCCAAGAAGATGCAATCTTGAGCTTTATCATCAAGCTTGTTCCTCTCATCCTTAGGAATGTGAACAGACACCCTGCAGCCAAATACTCTCAAGTGCTTGAAAGAAACCTCCTTGCCAGTCCATATTCTCTCAGGTAGATTACCTTCTAATGGAACTGAAGGGGACAAGTTAATAAGATCTACTGCAATACACATAGCTTCACCCCAAAATGACTGAGATAATCCAGAATGTGAAAGCATACACCTGATCCTCTCAACTATAGTTCTGTTCATTCGTTCTGCAACCCCATTATGCTCTGGAGTTTTAGGAACTGTCTTCTCAAGCCTGATTCCCTGAGTTTTGCAATATTTTTCAAACGACCCTCTGTATTCACCTCCATTATCTGCATGGACACACTTCAGTTTCCTTCCAGTTGCTCTCTCAACCATAGCATGAAACTGTTTGAAGACCTCTAGAACCTGATCCTTAGTCTTCAGTGCATAAGCCCATACCTTTCTAGAATGATCATCAATGAAGGTAACAAAATACATAGCGCCACCAAGAGTTTTCACCTTTAACATACACACATCTGAATGAATCAAATCAAGAACATGTTTTCTTCTAGACGGGGGTCCTCTCCGAAATGAGACTCTACGTTGCTTTCCAGCTAAGCAATGATCATAAGGCTTTAATTGCAAATCAGCACCACTGACTCCTGATATGATTTTGTTCTTTATCAAATGCTGAAGTCCCTTCTCACTAAGATGTCCAAGTCGCTTATGCCATAGCTCCATGTGATTATCTTCCACTACATTTACCTTGCCTTTCTGAATACTAGCTTCAGTCTTATAGAGAGTACTGACCTTCTGTCCTTTTGCAAGTATAAGAGAACCTCTACTAAGTTTCCATTTACCGCCACCAAAGTAGTTATCATATCCCTCATCATCAAGGACGCTAGTAGAGATCAAGTTGAAACAAATCTCAGGGACATGTCTGACATTCTTCAGAACTAGCTTACATCCAACACTAGTCTCCAAGACTACATCTCCAATGCCAACTATCTTTGCCTGTGCATTATTTCCCAAGCTAACACACCCAAAATCACCACCTGAATAAGATGTGAAGAACCTTTCATGTGGGGTAATATGAAAAGAGGCACCTGTGTCAACAATCCAAGACGAAACCTGACATGAGATGTTGATCTAAGAATCACAAAAGATCATAATATCCCCAATACCAGATGTAGTTGCCACTGTATCTTTTTTAACTTCCTTTTCTCCATTCCTTGATTCTTCTTCCTTGAGTATTCTGTAGTCTCTCTTATAATGGCCAGACTTACCACAATGATAGCACTTGACGTCTTTCCTCGAACGTGAGACTCCACGTGATCTATCAAAATTTTGTGCTCTACTCTTGCTTCTACCTCTACTCTTGCTTCTGTCTCTATTTCTGTCTCCATATCTGTTTCTCCCCCTCCTTTCTGTAACCAATACTTCTGTATGTCCATGTGCTCCTTGCTCAATTATTCTGGTTTCTTCATTAAGCAAACCTTCATGAACTGACTTCATACTTAGAATGCCGCCTGGAGCTGAGTTTGTGAGAGTGACTACCAATGTTTGCCAACTATCAGGTAAGTTACTCAAGAATAACATTGCTTGCAGTTCATCTTCTAGAACAATCTTTACCGTCGCTAACTGATTCACCAAAGACTTAAACTCACTCAAGAACTCTGTCATCGGCCGTCCTACCTTGTATTTCAACTTAATTAACCTCTTAAGTAGGGAAACCTTATTCTAAGGAGTCTTGCGTTCATAGAGAGCCTCAAGTTTCTTCCATAACTCACTAGCTTTAGTCTCTTGTGCAATATGGTGATAAATACTGTCCTCAACAAATTGTCTAATTTGAGAGACAATTTTCTTATTCAACTTCTCCCATTCTTTATCAGTCAGCTTCTCAGGCCTAGCAGAATCTCCTTCCACAGCATCATACAGATCTCTACTAATCAAGTAATCTTCCATCCGCGGCTTCCAAGTTTGGAAATTAGATGAATTTAACATGGTCATATCTTTACCAGAAGTATTCATATCATCCATCACAACAAAATAAACTCCCCTTTGACTTCCTCCTCAAATAGGAATCAAAAGTGCAAAATTACCAAAATACCCCTCAACAAATGCCAACCAAATTGACCAAAATACCCCTATGATTATGCCCAAAAACACTCAAATATCTCCCAAAAAACAGAAAAATACTGCAAAAATCGACACAGAAATCACCTGAAAATTCTATCCGGTCAAAGTCAACACGCCATCGGTCAACGGTCAAAGTCAATGATTGATCGAGACGAAGTGTGGGGAGAGAAATGACAAGAAGATATTGGAACATCAATTTGGAAGAGATGATGGAAGCAGGAGTTCATTTTGGTCATGGTACTAGTAAATGGAATCCTAGAATGGCACCTTATATCTCTTCAAAACGTAAAGGTATTCATATTATAAATCTTATTAGAACCGCTAGTTTTTTATCAGAAGCTTGTGATTTAGTTTTTGATGCAGGAAGCTGGACTAGGTTGACAAATCGGGTCTGGTTCTGGGCTGGGCCGGGTCTTCGGATCCGGTCAACGGTCAAAGTCAACGATCGCTCGGTCAACGGTCAAAGTCAACGAACATTCGATCAACGGTCAACGGTCAACAGACAGCTGGACCGGGTTGACAAATCGGGTCTGGTCTGGGCTGGGCCGGGTCTTCGGGTCCGGTCAACGGTCAACGGTCAACAAGTCAAACTTTGACCAGGTCAACAGGTCAAACTTTGACTGGGTCAACTCTAGTCAAAATCGAGTCAACAGAACCCGTTTTTGCTGCTGCAGCCGTGTTTCTCCTCCGATTACTGCCATTCCAAAGCGGTTTCCGACGAAATAAGAACACCAATCAATAGATCGGCTTCCAACGAGTCTATAGAACTCAAAATCGCTCCACGAAACGCTCAAACGAAAGAGGAATCGCAAATTTCCTTTTCGGGCTTACGGGTTCAACACAACCCGCAACACTCCAATTGATTTTCTGGCCACAAAGAAGTCGAAAATCACACAAATGAAGGCTAGAGAAGAAAATCTGTACCTCAAACGCCGATTTTAGCTTCTCCCTCCATGCGTTACACATCAAGTGTTCGACAATAAAGCCTTTGTTGACAGCTTTTCTCTTGTGTATGGTGTGCTAAATACACACCAAAACAGTCGTTCTTCCGCTAACTGCCTGACAAAGAACGAGCCTTGGCCCTAATTTAGGAACCTAGGCGCCGATACCAGTTTGTTAGAAAACAAACCCGTGAATCTAAACTCACGGAATCTCTCAGGATCTCACCGCACACACAAAGAGAATAATAGTCAAGTAAAGAACACACAGAAATTACGAGGTTCGGGATAATCCCTACGTCCCCGGCCTAAGGAGCAATTCTTCACTATGATGAGGAGGGCTTACAGTGCTTACAGAAAACCTCTGTTTTCTCTCAATCTCTCACAACCTCATACCTAGGTTTCCCCATAAGGTTTCCTTTTATACAAGTACCAAGGAAACCCAAATAGAGTAGGACTAGGAGACCTAAATAGAATAAGACTGGGAAACCCTTATAAACTACCGATAATACAAATATGGTAGTTACATAATTACCCTTACTAATTTACTCCAAACCTAACACTTATAACCCATGATTTACTGATTTTCGAGTTGATAAAACAAAAGAGGGGAGAAATATATGATGTTATATTGGTCATTATATTGGTCATATGTACTTTGGACTTATCATAGGGGGAGAAATATATTACTTGTTATAGAGAATATCTTTCATACTTATTATATTAATGTACTTTGGACTTTGTATATTTTATGCATCAATATATATGCCTGAAGTTGTCCAAAAATGATCATGCTTACTTTGGAAACTTGAAAGTTGAAAAGTTGAAAATGATTTATCATGCATTAAAATGTTTTGTTTTATTATCATAAAAAAGGGGGAGAATGTGGAATATATTAGAATATATTAACATTTTAATGATAAAAAAAGGGAATGATAATATGAGAATATTATAATCAATTTGATTATTTAATAGGTTTTATAAGAAATTAATATGGGAATATTTTGTAAGAAAAATGGTTTAAAAGGAGTAGCCTAAATTCACACAAGCCTAGCTTGCAGTCCAGGCCCGTGCAATCCAGACCTAGCATAACCTAGACAAGTGGTCCAATGGTCCAGTGTGGGCCCAAAAGTGCATGACCCATAGAGACGTGCGACCCATGTGAAGCTCGACCCAATCTAGAGGCACAAGCTTAGGACCTGCGTGACCTAGAAGTCCGTTACCCAGGAGCAAGCCCGAGACCCAACTACTTCTCAACCTAATTAAACCTATTATGCGCGACCCCCTCAACGTTGTTGCCACTTAGAGTCAAATTTGGCCATTAAAAATTGCTTCGTTCAAGTTGAAAAAGGTGTCATTGGAAAGCTAATAGAGAGGGGAACATTTATATAAAGAAAAATCAAAGACCCACTACTTAGAGAAGATTAATTTGAAGAGATTAAGGAGTTCTTCGCAATGTGTGACCTAACTACTTAAAAGAGAAATTGGAAGCAAATTAAAGAGTTTTTGAAGCCAAAATCAAGGGGCTTTTAAAGAGAAGAATTTAATCTATTAATTTATGAAGCACCCATAATGATTTGCCTCAAGATTGAAAAGATTCTATGAAGATTTGAGTGAGACCTAATTTCAAACCCTTTTTTTGGTCCGTGAAGCTCCGATTTAATCACTTAAGTTATGGACAAAACAGTAGCATTTTAGAGAATGATTTTGAATGGTTTTAGAGACAAAACGTAGCTTTACCTTCTTCCTCTCTTAACAACTTAAAATGAAGAGAGAAAAGACGAAAATTAGGGCTCTAATGGGAAGAAGAGGTGAGTTGCTTCAAATGTGTCAGAACGGCTCTTTGAAGTGAAATGTGAGTTGTTTTATATCTACTTAAGTGCATATTAGTCACTGAATATAGTTGGTCCGAAAGTCATAGAGAAAACAAGTTTTTTTTTTCTTTTTTTTTTTCAGAAACTCATACTCTTCACTCAAGCTTCTTCAAGCTCACAAAATTGGTTCTTCATTTTGGCGATTCTACTCTAAGCTTATTAATGCTTTCTTACACTTATTAGGAAATCATATTGCTCTTTGATTCATATCTTATTTAAGCTGATTTCATACGAGTGAACAGTGTTAAGGTTCATGTGAATTTAGGGCTTTTGTCCATATCATTTTGTATTAAGTCTCTAGTACTTATTTGAAGCTTTTGAACTTAAATTCATATCTTATCGAAGCTGAATTCAAAATTTATACTTAATTGTTACTCATTGTTGAAATTCTTGAGGAAAGAATTTGTAACTGGGATTAGGGGAATGGTTTCCCTTGTAATCAATTTGTTAATTGATTAGAAAGTGACTCTAGCAAGCTGTTGCTAGAGTGGGGTGGAGTAGGTACTAAGGTGGCTTGGGCCGAACCACATACCAAAAATCTATGTCTTTAGCTTGTGCGATAATCTTGCTTACTGCTATGATTACTTTACATAAGAAAAATCAAAGAGACAAAAGAAATTTTGATAAACCTAATTCACCCCCCCCCCCCCCCCCCCCCCCCCCCCTTTTTTTTCTTCTCTCTCTTAGGTTACTATAGGATCCAACAGCTATTATACAAACCACTTTAACCATGACAAAAACAAAAATCTTGTCCTTCAAATAATCAAACCATCCTAGGTAAGCTTGAACAACATTTAGAAAGATGGATCATCAAGAAAAAGAAAAAGAAAAAAATATGTGACATTTTTTGATAAAATATTAAGATATTAAAATTAGGAAATTTGAAGCCCAATCCAAAACTTTCAAGAATAGGAAAAATTTCTTTTAATTTATACAATTCCTTAGGCGTATGTCATGACAATGCATGAAAATCACCGTTAACATTTTCTACGAGTAACCTCTGTTTTTTCCGTCTCAATATGGTGGGCTCCACGTGGATCCCTGATGTCCTGGCTTTGACAAGGAAACACTAATTAAACGTTGAAACACGTTAGAAGGAGCTTCTTTGAAAATTAAGCTCCACCGTTTATCTTGTCGCCCTTTGAAACGGTATCATCTCTCTCGCAAGGTCCACCCCATCAAGAAGGCCTGTCTAAATCACCACTGCAACCCCTCCAAACTTATCTGCTCACCTCTACTTCTCTCTCAAACGCACCAACATCAGCATGGAAAGATCTTTATACTAAATGATTAAAGTGTTCAAGTTTCAAAAAGGGGAAAAAGATTTATCAAGAAGTTAATTTATAGCTTTTTTTCTATAACCATTCTAATTTGTAGCGTTAAGAAATTAATTTATGAAAGAGAAACTGCAATTATGAACGGTTATGAGTAAATCCAAGAAAAGAAAATGGAGAAGACGTAACGTTTTACAAAATGGTCCATTCATTATCCTCAAAGTTTGTCTTATTTTTTGTGTAAAGAGGATAAAGCTATTGCGCAACATTTCTCATTTTACTGTTGGTCTAACAAATAATGCCGCTCTACTTAAATTATTGTGCTACTTTTTCTAGAAAGTACTAAAATCCAATTTCTAGAAATTTTGATGTGGATAATCCTCCTTTTTCAAAGCTTGTCTGGTAATTGCAAATCAATGAAGATGGTCCGAGAGTTCCCATAGTCATTGTTTAATAGCAGCAATCCTCCTTTTAATGCAAGCACCCACCAAATTCGCCCACGTGGACGACCCTCCCACCACACGGAAAGTTGAAAAATCAAACTGTCATCTACCGTCAATCGCTGGGCTCATCAAGTGACTGTCGAAGCACCTACAGTGCATGGCGCCTTCTTGTTTTTGTTTCTCTTCTTGACTCTGTTTCCAAAATGTTCCTCTGTTTCCACTGGAGTTCCTTAAATGGTTAGTCCGTTCGCAAAACTCATAAATTTTTTATTTTCTCGGGAGGGTTTGTCTAAATTTGAGCTTCCCGATTTTGGAATGTTTGTGGGATTTTCATGCCGCGAGGTAAGGCTAAGATTTTTGTCAGTGGTTTGGTCTTTTTGGCCAATTTGTTTTTTGGTTTTTGTCCTCTAAGCTCTCCTCGCCAACCTTCACCAGGACAAGAGAAGGATCGCGAAAGGACAAGTAAGTTGCAGTTGATCTAATTCTGTCCAATGGAAGCTCGCTTGAATCCCATGTCCAGGAAATGCACTGGAGGAGCAGATATCTCACCAGCGACCTGAATTATGTCATGAGTGACGTACATGAAGAAGAAGAAAGTCAACAAATAAGTACTGTGGAAAAGCTCCTTCAAGTCTCACGGAAATTTCAATTATTAGGTATGACGTGCATGATGACGAGTGAAGAAGGCATGGACGGTAGCATGCTATCTAGTCTAAGTATCTAGCCTAAGATTTAATTATGTATGACGTGCATGATGACGTACATAATTTGGTTTGACAATTGCCACTGATAGGGATTTCAGTATCACATGAATGCGTACTTTATAATTTTGTTAAAATAGGATTGCATGCAGCAAGCAGGAGGCTTCTCCAAATGGAGGGGTTCCAAAGCATTGGTGGTAACAAGTACAGGTTTTGTACCTGACCTTTGTGGGTTCGTAGTGGAGGTCGACCTTTTAACCCTCCACCTCCTATGGGTGTGAGTGTCTTTCTCCATAGATAAAAGCATCGGTCTCTAGGTTTATGATAATCTGTTAACTAAAAATGGGCTCTGAGAGTGAGGTGGGGAGACGTGATTCATTGAGGTTTATGATCCTTGAAAGTGAGCGTTGTTTGTTTCATAACAAAGTAGGTTTAAATAAATAATAGTCTCTGGTCCTTTATGATAAGAAAGAAAAATGTAAAAGAGAGTTTTTGGAGGATTTCTTTTGGCTCGTAAAGGTTTTCATGGTTATCTGTTTATTATTTTATTTTCTATTCTAAGCATGATGGAGACAAGAAATGCAAAGTCAAGTCTTTTCTTACCTCTTTCAAAAGATGAAAAGGAAAAAGCAAAGCTATAACTCTTTCCCACTATCTTATTTTTTTCAGAAGGAAAAAGATTTTATTAGCCTTTTTACCATAGTAAATGGAAAGAACATTTATTGATTAAGTTAAACTTCCAATCTATTTGCTTGACTTGGGTCTCCCACCTCCCTTCCATGTAAATGGTTTATGGGAAAGAGATGATGCAGGCAAGAAAGGCCTGCAGCAGTAGCCAGTCAAAGTCGAGCCGACTAATATGCTATCCCCCCAAGTAAACATTTATGGTTTTGTTATTTACTATGTTCATAGAATTGGGACTCCGTTTAGTTCTAGAGATTCGTTACCATTAAACAATTCCTCATTTCTTGATATTTGATCCAATTATGATTGTTAAATAGCGTTAGGCCAATACGCAGGTGGAACAAGGCAGCATCTTACATACGCACACAACCACCAGGCCCACCCTCCACGACAAGCGACGCTGTTTTTAATGCGAGGAATCCCATCCAAATAACTTATTTATTCAATGGATTAGCTTTCAGCAATTAGAGATGGCTGAGAAGTGTCGAATCTGGGACCTTTTAGTCTCCGATACTGCCTACTGAATTAAGCACTTGCCAACGAGGTGGAAAGTTGCTTCGAAAGAAATGGGTGATCTCGCCGGATGGGCTGTAGACAACAGGTATTATCTTTCTAGTTTGTTTTAGTGTGATGAATATTATTTATTTTATTAGTTAAAAGCAAACCAGAATAACTTTCAGTTTACTTGGATAATGAATATAAGCTAGGATATTTAATAGATTGAGGCGTATCTTATCAAATCATTTTGAGGACCTTGTAAAGGTAGTAGCTTGAATGAAGAATATGATGATCTTTCCTTTAGGTTATCTCTGGTTATCTTTGAATGATAGTTACTTAGAATATAGTTTTTCATCAATAATTTTTGTTATAAACGTCTTTATTGTTTTATGATGTAAATTAAAAAAATTGATTGAAGTAAGGTTATAGTTATATAGTTATTTTTTTAGAAGTAATATAATCATCATCGTTTCATATTTAAGAATACCAAAAAAATTAAATATTGATGTGCTGGCTTATGATGATTAATTACAATTCTTCAATGAGAATACCATAAAAAAATACCCCATCTTAAAAAAATTAGGTAGAACTGTCAAATAATATCATAAATTACATCAACAGTCTTCCTTTAGCTCTTACAATTTTTAATTGTTATAAGTTGTACCGAGTTTCTGACTGGTACAAATGGTAGGTACAATTCTAATGAGAATTGTTCATTTTTGTTACTTTGGCAAAAACAATGACTATAAGTTTTCCATTTTTATGAAATTGACTTGAACGCAACAAAAATTCTACTAGTTAATTATTTCTTGCATTTTCTGCCAAGTGGGTAAAGGTGGACGTAGCACTTAAAACAGATTTCCTCACCGATCCAACAAACTCTGAGTTCTCGGTTTGATTTTTTTTTTTTTTAAGATGAAACAATTTCCATTAGCTTATAAGTGATTAGCTCCAGTTAGGACTTTCTTTGACTAGTGCAAGGTGTTCGTTTCAACATCATAGCTCTGCAATACCATGCCTCATTGGTAAACAAGCTTGTGAGTCTTCAATGGCGTATACGAGCACCCAGGGAGCCTTTTCATCTTCAACACTAGATTGGAAGTACGATGTTTTTCTTAGCTTCTGTGGTGAAGATACTCGCAAGAAATTTACAGACCATCTATATTATGCTCTAAAACAAAAGGGTATTATTGTCTTTAGAGATGATGAAAAATTGGAACGAGGAACATATATTTCTCATCAGCTCTTAAAAGCCATACAAGAATCCCAGTACGCAGTCATCATAATCTCAGAGAATTATAGTTCCTCTAAATGGTGCTTGATGGAGCTAACCAAGATTGTGGAATGCAAGAGACAAATAGGATTAACAATTTTGCCCATTTTCTACCATGTTGATCCCTCTGACATGCGAAAGTGTAAGGGGATTTTTGCAAAAGCTTTTGCTAGACATAGAGAAACCACCGATGTTGACAAAGAGCAATGGAAAGCTGCTTTGAAAGAAGTGAGTGACCTCGTTGGATGGCATATACATGACAGGTATCATCATTTTAGACTATACTTGGCATACTTTTTTATAGATTAACATGCAAATTTTATTTACTTTCCCAATTAGACTAAAATAGAGAACTTAAAATTCATTTAAATATTGGTTCTAAATTTGTGTCCTTTTTACAGCCATGAATCAATAATCATAGAAAAAATATGTGGAATGATACTTGCTGACATGAATGGTAACTCATCAAACATTTTCAAAGATCTTGTTGGGATAGAATCACAAGTGAGGGAGATAATGATGTTACTTTGTTTAGGAAGTGATGATGTTCGGTTTATAGGAATTTGTGGAATGGGTGGAATTGGTAAAACAACTTTGACAAGAGTTGTTTATGAGAGAGTTTCTTCTTTGTTTGATGTGAGATGCTTTATTTCCTATGTGGGAGAAGAAACTAGAAAGCATGGTCTAGTTCATTTGCAAAAACAGCTTATTTGCAAGATCCTCATGGAAAGAGAATCGAATATATGGGATCATTATGAAGGAATTGATGTCATAACAAGGAGAGGACGTAATAAAAAGATTTTAATTGTCCTTGATGATGTGGATGAGGAAGAACAATTGAAAGCATTAGCAGGGAGTCGTTATTGGTTTGGTAAAGGAAGTAGAATCATTGTTACAAGTAGAGATCGACATTTGTTAACCATAATGAAATATGATATTTATAGTACTTATGAAGTTGAGTTGTTAAATTATGATGAGGCTATGCAACTCTTTAGTTGGAAATCCTTCAAACAACATCATCCTGAAGAAAATTATATGGAGTTGTCAAAGGATATTGTGAATTATGCTGGAGGTCTTCCTTTAGCTCTAGAAATTTTTGGTTCCTTCTTATTTGGTAGGACAATGGATGCATGGAAAAGTGCCCGAGATCTATTAAAAGCAAATCCCAAAGTACAAATTTTGGATAAGCTTCAAATAAGCTTTGATAAGCTAGAGTATTTGCAACAGCAATTGTTTTTGGATATTGCATGTTTCTTCAATGAAAAGCTTGTAAAAAATGTTGTCCATAAACTAAAAAGTTTTGGTTTCTATCCGGAGATCAATATTGAAGTTCTTAAAGACAAATATCTCCTAAAGATCACAGAATATGGGCAATTTTGTATGCATGATTTATTGCAACAAATGGGTCAACAAATAATTCATCGTCAATCTTTAAAAGAGCATGGTGGACCTAGTAGATTATGGTGTCTTCAAGATATTGATCATGTCTTTAAGGATGATACTGTAAGTATAGATGAACACAAAAAATTGTATTTGATGCCAATGTTCCTATTATTTGTTTGATATTTCCATCACATTAATTTTTTTTTTCTTGTTATCAAGGGAGCTGATGAAGTTGAAGGCATGGTCATAACATTACCTTTGCAAAAGCAGGAGAAATTAAATTTTGAATCATTTTCAAAGATGAAAAAGTTAAGAATGCTTGAGATTAATCACAAAACAAAGGATCATGCATGGGAAGATAAAATTGTTGAAGATTTACGAACTTTGGAATGGCATGGAGATCCTTCAAAATTTATTCTAAGCAATAAGTTATGTGTTATGACATGGTGTGGATATCCTTTAGAATCCTTACCAACCAATTTTCAGCCAAGCAATCTTGTTGAACTCATAATGCCCTGGAGTTGTATCAAAGTGTTATGGGAGGGAAGAAAGGTAAAATTGAGACTTACAAAAATGTATATTCCTCTTTTCTTTCCTCTTTCCTCTTTCATTTACTCTTAATCTCATTTTACAATTTGCTAGTCTATGACAGGTTTTTGACAAATTAAAGCACATTGACTTGAGCTACTCGCAAAACTTGATTGAGACACCAAACTTTAGTGGAGTCCCAAACCTAAGGAAACTAGATCTTCAATGTTGTACTAGTTTGTCTAAGGTTGATCCATCCATTATATTTCTCAAACGTTTGATAAGATTAAGCTTACTAGGTTGTGAAAGTCTTGAGAGACTTCCAGAATTGAAAGGTTTGATATGCCCTGAAGAACTCAACTTAGCTTGTTGATTGAGGTTAAAGGAACTCTCGAATAATGTAAGTGGTATGGAATGTTTGGAGGAATTTGATGCAAAGGGAACCGCTTTAAGACAATTACCATCTTCCATTGCATCTTTGAAGAAACTTAAAGCCTTAAAAGTTGGTGGTTTAAGCTTTTTGCATGAATGTGACTCAAATCCCATTAGTATTTTGCTTCCAAATTCATTCTCAAGTTTAAGCTTGTTAGAAATATTGGATTTAAGTAATTGCAATCTATTAGATGGAGCATTACCTCATGATCTTGGTTGTTTATCCTCACTTTGGGGTTTGGATCTATCAGGAAACGAATTTGTGAGTATACCAGACACTATCTACCACTGTAGTAAGCTTAAAAGACTTGAATTGTGTAATTGTAGCAAGCTTCAGGAGTTGCCAAAGCTCCCGTTGAGCTTAAAGTACTTGTATCTAGAAAATTGTCCGTCGTTGAAGATATTTTACAATCAAATGGACATGTGGACTTCAAGGGAAAGATCGTTGATTGATAATTATTCTTTTGTGGTTGCGTATTTTGGTTGTGAGGTCAAAGCTTACAAGATCCTATATCTACATCCGCGAAGCCCTTTATGGACTTGGTCATCTGTGAGTCTCTTACTCTCATTTTTAACAAACTTGTATCATGTCAATGAAATATGCAAAAAATTTTGTTGTATGATAGCTTAAAAGAACTAAAATTGATATCTTTATCTTCTTCTTTTAAAATTGGTATACAGGTTAACTCAATTGAATGTGTTCTGGCGAGCGGCCCTTCATTGGAATATGAAATCCCATGGTGGTTTAATTTGAGAAGCACCAACATCCATGGAATAATTCAATGTCATATGGATTGCATTTCAAAGAACGAGGATTGTTGGGGTTGTGCCTTATTTATTGTTTATCAATTCCATGAGCAAGGGAAATCAAGTTCTAGAGTATTTGACGGGAATAATCCTGCCTTTCCTGAGTTTGTTTGCAGATTACATGCCAATGAAGATGATCCAAGAGATTCCCTGGTCTTTTATGTCCCTAAAGCCACTCATGTTGGGCCAAATGGATTTTGGGTTTTTATAAAAGATTTAAATTACTTCAATCCGGGAGGAAAGAGTCACTTGAAGATTTCAATCGCAACAAAGAGCCTAAATGTTGAGTTGAAGGATTGTGGAGCTCGTCTAGTAACTGGTGATAATGTTTTAGAGTTTTATGAAATTCTACTAAGAATTTCCCCTTGTGGTTTGGATATAAAGAGTCTCAAGGATTATCTTCCTCGCATGCAATCTTTTTACGCCAAGGGTCCAATTAAATAAGATCACTGGTGGCAATGAAGCCTAGAATGCTATTCAGAAGGTAAGGGGTTCAAGAATGAAGATCGTAATTCTTGGGGTGTGTCTATCATTTGAGCATGATCTTTCAAAGTTCACCAAGGTTCTTAGTAGCAATTTTTGGTATATCTTGGTTTCAAAAAGTCTTGGAACTTGTTCTGAAAAATTCTGTCTTGCATCTACCTCCTGCACCAGCAACAGAAGAAGAATGAATGCCTCTTCGTAAAGTACCTTTCCAATCCAAGGTCTCTGTTCTGATTCACTTGCTCACTACTGTTCTACAGTTTCAGGAAAAAAATTTACATATCTATTTGGCTGACTTGTCGAGGGGTTGCATTTTGATTAATCTATCTACTTTACTGCCATTGCTTCATTTATTTTTAATTATTGGTTTTTTCCTCTTTCCTAGATCAGTTCTATGTTGAGTTTGCCAGGTTATGGAATTTTTAGAGCCATAGCCCCGGTTACTAGTAATTAGGTCCTTGTTATTGGTTGCTTACTATTAATTATCGGTTGTTTCCAAATTATATTAAGCTGAGTAATTGGGCTGCATTAAATGACTTTGTTAGCAATTGGCAAGAAAGCTATACTTCAATTTATCTTCACTTAAGATGTTGGGTTTCTTTTTGGAAAAGGAAATGAAATGCCATTGCATGTATGCTGTTGAAGAATGGTTAAACTTCTTAAACCATTTAAGACCTGTCGAATCCCTTCTGAAGGCTTTGCAAGATCTAAAGCAGTGCAGAAATATCCGTTCCTGGGAGAATGGCTATACAAGGAAGCATGCCAATCGGCAAAAATATGTCACCTTCCTGCTTGAAAATGTGCCGGTCTTGAGGAAACCATCTCAGCGCAATTTTTTCAACTTTACATATCACATAGGTTGGGGACTCCATGTAGTTCAAATGTAAGCATGAGAGGAAGCAGCTATAGTGCTAGTCCGTATCCTTCCTTCCTATGACAATCAGGTAATCAAGCTTCTGTCAGAACTCAAAATAAAGTGGTTAATTTGTCAGGCTAGCAGTAAACAGATTTATGTTCTTCCATTACACTAAATAACATTTAGTAAAAAGGGCAAATCCATTGCAAAACAGTTCTCATTTTATTGTTGGCCTAACAAATAACTCCCTTTTGCTTAAATTACTGTGCTGCTTCAAAAATGTGCAGGTTTTTAGGAAACCTATGTTTCAAATGTAAGCATGAGAGGAAGCCGTTATAATGCTTGTCCTGATGCTTCCATGTACGGCTAAGTAGGTACTCAAGCTTCTGCCAGAACTCAAACTAAAGTGTTTAATTCCTCATCTTCATGGGGCCATCAAATTATGACTTTTACACGGCTACTCAAAACAGCCACAAGCTAGTGCAGTTGGGTGGAAGCTAGCGTCAAGTGAATAACTTTGAGAGGTTTCTTAGAAATTCTAAGTTCCTGATGGATGTTCAAAGGGTTCAAGGTTTTTCCAGCCAGCCTCTGCTTTCTATAAATACACAAGTTGAGCAAAGCAGTGAAGCAAAAAATCAGTAGCAAGCAGCAGCTGGTAAAAAAAATTTGAGGACGCATCATGCCTTGCAGATACAAAATGTGCAGTAACAGCAGCAGCAGGTGTACCACTTTACAGAAATTATTGAATGAATAATTGAAATTCAGAGGAACATTCTACCACTCTAAAGCTTCCTTCTTCTTTAAAGCTTCATTTGTTTATGTAAATTCAGAAGTTCAAAAAGAAAACTAATTACAAAACAGAAACTATCGCTACGCGTAAATATTGACTGATTCTTGGAAGTCTTCCCTCTCCCATGAAACGGAGACCGAAGAACAGAAGCAGCCCTTTCATGGTTCATTTACTTCTCGTTAGCCTCCGTCTCTCTTGTCCTGGATTTACGCACCCTCTTTAAGTCCATTTGAAGTTGTAGAAGATGCGGAAGGTGATGATATTCAGCCATGAGTAAAGGTAATAAGCAGAGAGATAACACCGGTTTTGGTGTGCCCTCGGGCTCTGGTTTGTATTCACAAAATCTGTCTTGCAACAAAACTTAGAAGCTGTCCGGTTTTATCATCTACATCAAGACAAAAAATAAAGAATAGAATAAATAACGCCAATGGGCCATGGGCTTATATAAAGCAAAGAATACTTGGTTGTGGTGTTGAGATTCTTGTCTTCGTGCTCTTGGTTTCTTTCCTGAACTAATTCAAGTGCGCTTATCATAGTCATGAATCCTTCACTCTCAAGTTCGGTTCCAAATGCCTCAAATTCTTTCTCAAACTGTAGACCATCCTGTGTTTCAGTATTTTCCCCCTTTCCTGCGATAGCTTCAATTTCAACCAGCAAAAACCCATCTTCCATTTCTTTGCAAACCAACTCTTCATGATTCAAGACCATCTTGTAGTCATACAACCCTTAAATGCCCTGGCTCTTTCCCAAGAGGTCTTTAACACGTTCAAGATCACAAGAATTATAATCTTTTCCAATAGTTCCATCTTCCTTGGTCTAATGGCTGAATTCTAGTGGCATAACGTCGGTGGAACTATAATCTTCCATGAGTAGACGAAAGAAACTTGAAATAACAAAAAGAGGAACACCTAGAAACTCTTTAAATAAGAAAGAAGACGGAGATTTATTAGAGTGGCAAAATGGAAGCTTTATTGTATGTAGTTGTTGATTTTCTTAAGCGAGGGAATTGGAGTACAAGAGACTTGTTATGAGTTTGAGAAATGGAAAAAAGAAATGGGTTTGGTGGCCATAATGAGCATAGCTTTATAACGGCTAAAATAAAGGTACTTTGGGAACAAAATGGTGCATGAAAATAGGTAAGTAATGAGCTAATCATCATTTTACCATTCCTTAAAGCTTGTGACCTATGATTCATTGGCACCCAACTTTTTCAAAAGAAAATTATGTTGTTCTATATACAAGGCCTTTGGGAGTAAATTTGCCAATTGTTCACAAGTACAAATATGAGTTGTTTGGATAATCAATGCCACAATTTTCTCACTTATAAAGTAATGGTCAATCTCAATGTATTTTGTCTTTTTATGTAACACAAGGTTAGCAATAATCTTCTTGGCTGACTCATTATCACAATAAAGGGTCATTGGCTTGATCAATGGAACTTGTAAGTCCTTAAAGAGACCAAGAAGCCAAACAATCTCACAAGTAGTCAAAACCATGGCACAATATTCAAATTTTGTTGAAGATCTAGATACTATAAATTATTTTACTCTTCCAAGATATAAGAGAATCTCCTAACTTGATACAAAATCTTGTAGTAGAATAATGACCCATAGGGCATAAACCATAGATGGCAACATAATAAGCTTGAAGCTCAAGACGATTATCAAACTTCATCAAAGAACCTTGGCTAGGTGATCACTTGATATACTAAACAACTCTGAAAGTTGTTTCAAGGTGGGAGGTTTTGGGTGCATGCATGAATTGACTTAACAAGTGTACTGCAAAACTAATGTCAAGTCAAGTCACTATGAGATAAATTAAATGCCAACTAACCTTTGGTACCCAATAATATCTTGCAAAGGAGAGTCTTCTTTATGTAAAAAGTTATCATAATCCTTATCGGTGAACTTGAGACTTTATTCCATGAAAGTATTAGTAGATTTGCATCTAGAAAGGTCACATTCAAATATCAATTCCAAGGCATATGTTTGCTAATTCATGACAATACCATGCTTGGAAAAATCCATTTCAACCCTTAAGAAGTATTTAACAAGACTAGGATCTTTCGTATAGAAAGTAAAAGAAAGATACCTCTTAAGTTCTTGAATGCTTAACCCCCTATCATCAACATATCATCAACATACAAGAACACAATTAGAAGGCCAATGAGGAATAGAAACTAAGGTAGTAAGGATTTGAATAGTGCTTAATTTCCCAACAAAAGCAAAAGTATCTTCATAATCAACTCCCTCTCATTGACTATAGCCCTTGGCTATAAGTTATGCTTTATAATGATAAATGGAACCATCTATATTATATTTGATCTTGTATACTCACTTGCTACCAATGACCTTACAACTTGCAAGTAAAGTAACTAGATACCAAGTATTGTTGGAATCTAATGCCTTAATCTCCTCAAACATGACAACCCACCATTTGGGATCACTAACAGCCTTCTTATACGGGGAGAGTTCCACAATGACATAAATGGAAGAGACAAAATGATTATGAGAACCTAATAGTTTTTGATTGGACATGCCATGAAATACAAGGTGTGCAATAGAAGAATTATTGAGTTAAGAGGAATTAGCATGAGAACAACATTAAAAAATAAATAATATTAAGTTCAGATACGAGGTTTGCGAGACCTACCTAAGCACCTAGACTATGAAGGCATGGTAGCTAGTGGATTAGGCCTAAGAGCCAAACTTGTGTAAGGGATAATGACAAATGAATCACGATCCTACATGGGAATGTTAGAAAAGGATGGTTGCACAATAGATAATGATGATGGATGCATAGGTGTATTTAAATCCTACAAAGGTGAAGTTGCTATAGGTTCAAAAGAATTAGTGACTAACAAAATAGCATTAGGAGAACCTAAAATTGATTAATCAAAAGGAAACATGGATTCATGAACGATAACATCATGACTAACAAAAATTTTATCACTCTCAATATCCAGGAGATGATGACTCTTCTAGGCAAAAAGATACCCCCTAAAAAAGGATGCAATGAATCAATGTCTAAATTTTTCATTTTAAGACAAGTTAACTACATAACAAAGGCAACCAAACACACAAAGATAGTCAAATGAGGGTGCTTTCCCAAAAACTTTATCACATGGAGTAATCCCATGAAGGATTTATGTGGAAGTTTAGTTAATAAAGCAAGTGGCAGTGAGAAAACACTCACTCCAAAAATGAATAAGGCAATGAGATTGAAATGTAAAGCTTAAGCCATATTAAATAAGTAATGATACTCTTACTTAACCACTCCATATTATTAGGAAGTTTAAAGGTAAAAACTCTTATGCTTTGCAAATGGACAAATGGGACAAGCCTTAATATCATGCAAAGAAAAATGTGCCAAACAAAAAGCAAATTTCATAGCCTTAAAAAAGGGATGGCCTAATCTTTGATGTAAAACAGTACAAGCAATAAAAGGAAAAGAAGATTTACAAGAAATTTCTATCTTTTTTTATACAAAATTATCTACTATAAAATTATTTATAGCAAGGAAACATGCACCACCTAAATTATAAATAAGGTAATAAAGCCTATGCTTTACTTTATCAATCCCTCTCATTATCCCAGCTTGTAAATCTTGAAAAGAATATAATTTGAAGAGTAAGGTAATGGCATAGTTGTTATTATCATGGGTATAGTTGGTAGTGAAGAATAAGTTTGTAGTAGATGCAAGACAATATATAGAAAATATCTATTATGCAAGATGGTGGTCCCTATGTAAGTAATGGGGATTAGTTTGCCATTAGGCAAACAAATAGTTCAATGTTTATAGGTGCACAACTAAGGAGATATTAGGCTACTAAGGTTCCTTGTACTATGATCACTAGTGCTTAAATCTATAGGCCAATGAGAAAAAGATAGGCATTGGAGAACGATACATGTCACATGAATGGAGTTGTGAGACAAATGAGTAGTGGTAGTAGTACTAGCAGCAATTTCCTTGCCTTGTCTATGCATGTTAAGAATAGCAACAATCTCATTATGCTCCTTTTATATAAGGGTAGGCTCAACACTAGAAAGAGCACTAATGATTGAATGATGAGCATATTGGTGTTTATCATATCATCCCCCTTAGCCTCTCCTAGTTTGACATCCATCTAGCTTGTGGCAATGATCCTTAATGTATCCTTGGATGTCACAATAAGTGCACTTAGTTAGCTAAAAGCACTTTGTAATGAGATGTCCTTTCTTACCACAATGCCTATAAATAGCAGCATGAGCTACCATGTCTACAAAGCCCATATGAACATTGGAGCCATAAGAAAAGTGGCAGAGCCAAAACCATGTGAGTGACCTAAGAATTGTCCATCAAGAGAAAGATAAGTATGAAGAGAGGGGATTGAAGAACCTCCACCTCATGGATCAACATAGGAGGTGCGATTGGTAGCAATAGGGTTCATGTCAAGCAATGGAAAAGACGAACTCAAGAAAAAGCTAGGAAATTAATGAGCAAAACCATAACCTATAATAGAAGGGAATTTATGGGATTCATATAGATATACAAGAATGGAAACAAAGAGCCTAAGGCAATCAATTCTCACTACAAACCTATGCAAGGCTATTTAGGATTGTAGAGAATTTGGAATAAATTTGAAATCTTTTGTTCACTTGATTGGTGACTTGGCATCCTTAATGAATTCAAATTCCTTGGAGAGGATATACATATATGTGCTTAAATAGGAAGTTTTTTTAACAATGGAATTGCAACCAAGTGCATTTAAAGAGAGTCGGAATTTTAAGGAAAGAGATAGCACATCCTTGATTTGATGCACAAGGTTGATGTGGCTATAGTTTGCCACATGCTGTGCCACCTTCATTAAGTATTCTAATCTAGCACTAGATGGTGCTAAAGTTGTAATGTTGGCATAGATTTTAATACCCCCCATAAGCTAATGGGTCGAGACGAACCATTAGGTTGTTTTGAAATGTGGAGAATCGAGATGGTGACAATCCTTTTGTGAAAATATTAACTACTTGATCGATGAAGGAAATAAAATGAATATGGAGTTATCAATTTTTGATGTGTTCCTGAATGAAGTAAAAATTAATTTCCATAAGTTAAGTGTGAGCATGAAAAACTAAATTTGTTAAGAGATATAAAGTAAAGAGATTGTTGCACTAAATAGTAGGCAGTGTAGCTAATGGGTAATGAAGAGTACAAAGTAAAGCTTCAATTCAGATAAGTCCCTCAATGGTGTTAGCAAGATTTTTAAATTATGCTCAATGCTAGAGTGTGAAGTAGTTTTTTATTTTCAGGAACACCATGATATGAGATTAAAGCCAAGGTAGATACAAAAGCTACTAGTGGAATGCCAATTATCACAATCGAAAACCTAGCAAGCATTGAAATAGGCATGAAGTTGTGTGGATGAGGATTTAGTGAGGTGGATTCCATAGTGAGTAATATCTATAAGAAATCTCAATGTTCATTTGACCAAAGTCCAATAAGTGGTGGTAGAAGCATGCATGTATTAATATGTCGAATTGAGAACTTAAATGATGTTTGGCCATGTAAGAGTAAGATATTGAGAAGCACCAATAATATTCCTATAGTGGGTGGGATCTAGGAAAGGCTTACCATTATGAATCGAAAAAAGATAGCTAATTGCACAAGGAGTGAAAATTCCACAAGCATTACCTATGTTTCCATACTGGATAACTTCTTGGGCATTTAGTAAGAGGCCATTAGGAGTAGGTAGGGCTTCAATACTAAAGAAATAGTGAAGATCACTGAGATCTTGAATATCAAATTATTTTTGTAATTTTTCTAAAATATGAATGGGTGGTGCATTAGGACTACCAGTGAAAAGAATATCATCCACACACATTAATATAAAAATACTATATGAATCAATATGAAGAAAGAAAAAGTAGGAGTCAATCATAGAGGGAGAGAATCCAATTCTTTGTAAAAATTAAGTTAGTCATTGATTCTAGGCTCTCAGATCTTGTTTTAATCCATAAAAGGAAACTTTAGAGATGACAGATATAATGAGAACATTGGAGATCAATGAACCCTTGAGGTTGTTACACAAAAACTTCTTTGTCAAGATTGCCATGGAAGAAGGCATTTTTGACATCAAGATGCCTAATGGTCTAACCTCTGCCATAGGCAAGGAAAAGTATAGTTCTAATTATGATGGGTTTGGCAACTAAACTGAAGGTTTTAGTGTAATCAACACTAGGGCATTGATGAAACCCTTTAGGAACTAAGTGGTCTTTATAGCATTCAAGTGTCCCATTAAAGTGCAATTTGATTTTATATACCCATTTGCAAACAATGGGAGTAATATTTGCAAGATGAGGCATAAGTTTCCAAGGTTGATTTTTAATTAGGGTGGTGTATTCTTCTACCATGACTTTATGCCAATTAGAAAAGGAAAAAGCCTCATTGAAACAAGAAAGTTCCTTCTAAGGATAAGACATGGCAATTAGTGCATAGGTATGCTACCATGTCAATGTTTGCCTAAAGATAGTACCTCCTTTGAGATGAGTAGTCATTGAATGAGTGGAGGTAGTGCAAAGTGGCAGAGGTAAGTAATATGTTGTTACAACATCATCAAGAGTGGTAAGGGGAGGTTGCTCATTGGAACAAGTAATAGTAGAGGCCATAAGTTAGTAAAAGTTGGTTTTGTACAAGATGGAACTAGGGGCATAGATGTAGTAGAAAAAGACATTTGAAGTGGAATATAAAAAAAAAAAAAAAAAAAAAACCAAATTTTTATTGTTACAAGTTAGATGTGAGAAATGGAAATTGTGTTTCATCACAAATGGCATCGATAACAATGAAAAAATGATTGGTTTTGGCTTATAGACAATGGTACCCTTTGTAGCCTAAGGGATAACGAAAAAAATACATTAGCTTGAGCAAGGCTCTAACTTGTGTTTGTTATATGGACATAAGTATGGTACACAAGATAACCAAACACTCATGATGAGAAATAGTGGGTTGTTGACTAAAAAATAAGTCTTAAAGAGATTTTTTATCAATTACTAGGCTAAGTGGTCTATTAATAATATTTACTATAGTTTCAAAGGCTTAGTCCCAATAACCGAATGGGACATGGGCATGATTGAGAAATAAGAGCCTAGTTTCAACTATATGGCAATGTTTTCACTTTGCGAATCCATTTTGAAAGGAAGCATATAGGTTAAATATGTGTTGATGAATGCTTAATTGGGATAATAAAGTAATGAAGGCTTCTAGATGTAAATTCAATGGTACTATTACATTGAAAGGAATTGAAAGGAATTGAAAGAGAAAGAAAAAAGGAAAGAAAAGGCCTATAAATATTTTTCAATTTCAGTCCTCACAACAATTGCCACCACTTTAGGTGAATTAGTGTTCGGTGAAATTCTAAATGCAAGTGAATATGTCGAACAAGTAATATAATGATAAGAAAGATATCGTCCCACAGAGATTGGTGATTACTAGACCAACTAATTACTAACGGTGAATAACTCCTAGAATTTATCTAACAAACCAAATTGATAGATGATAGATTAACTAACTAAATCTAAGAAAACTAAATACAAGAAATATGTTAGAGCATATGATTTCACCATAATTACTAGATATTAATATTGATTATTTATGCTTGTAAGAGGGAAAATATCTATGTGATGGCAGAACTTCCTAATTTATTTACTATCCTATGTCTAGGTATAGCAAACCTACTTAGTTCATTAATTCACTCTATCTCTATATGTGAATTGAAACAAACCAAATTCATTAGGATTTATGAACATTCCTAATTTACACTGAAAGCCACACAAACAATATGGTATATGTCTATCCATATTTAATTTATGGTTACAAATTACAAGAAGCAACTGCATATCATCTCCTGTTGGTCTCAAACATGCAAATCAGATCATTCAAGTGGTAGCTAATCACTTAAAAGCATTAAACACAGTAATATGTAACTTCACATAAATAAAATATCTTACAAAGCATAATAATCATAAGATTCATACCATCATAATTAGGTTACTTCGTAGCTCTAACAAAAATAAACTAAAACATAAAGAAATAATGAGGAAGAATGGTAATAAGAAATAAAGAAGGCATCTTGAATCCAAGAACAAGAAGTCTGTCACCCTTTTTGTCTTCTCTTCAAGAAAACCTTGAATTCTTGGCCTCTTTCTTGAGTTGTGCTCAATTTCCTCCTCCCCCTTCTTTTGCCTTTTCTTTTCTCTTAAATAGGGTTTAGGTTTAGACCTATCTCTTATCTTAGTAGAAGTGGGGTTTTAGAGACCTAAAACAATTGGGTTTTGAACTCCTAATTTAATTAGGCTTTGAACTCCTAATATGATTAGGTTTTCTAATTATTTAGAAAACCCAATAACAATAAAATTTAATAACAATCATCCAAAGCCCAAGCCCATCTTGACTCTCTTGATCTTGATATTACGATTTTGCCACACAATAAGCATCAAGTTCTCCATGTTCATCATTTTTCTCCATGCCTCCTTATGCTACATAAACAAGACAAATTTAGGTAAATAAAGAGGAATTCAAATATTTTCTCATAAGCATTACATTGTTTATTGCCTAAAAATAGGTTAAATAACTCTATAAAAATAGAGTTATCAAAACTCCTAAACTTAACATTTTGCTAGTCCTCTAGCAAAAGCAATAAACAATATACGTTTTAGATAAAACCCCTTCATGATATTCTCCCATAATTGCTCAACTTAACAATTCAAAGAAAAATATAGCTTTCATCCAAACATCACAATTGTTTCATAAGATAAGATAGACTTTTAACTATGTTAACCATGTGTGTGTGTATGAGTCCTTATCTTTTCAATTATATGCACTCCAAATAGATCCACATTAATATGCAATCTCTCAAAATCTTTAACCAAACCTCATAGGTTTGCTTTTCATTCCTCTCTCCACTAATGTAGGTCAATCATCTAACCAAGAATCAATAGGACTTTATAAGCTTGTAATGTAAGGCTGGGCTAGGGGTAAGATGAAAGTCATTTAGGCTTAATTCACCCATGAACACATTGCTTTCTAGGATCTAATTTGAGCTTTTGTCACTTTCTTTCTTTTCTTTTTCTTTTTTCGCAAATGATCTTTCTATCACCACTTTTCTCATTCTTTTCTTCCCAAAAATACTTGATTTCACTTGGATTTTGACACTCACAAAAGTCACAATCATGCTTGCAATAATAAAGCAAGTAAAAGTACTAGACATGTAGTCACTATACTCTTATCTTGCCAATCATTTCAATTACTATGCTTAATGGCCTAATTCAAAACATTGAATGACTTAAATATGATAAGGAATGATAAGAGGATTCCATTCTTGGGCAAATGTTGTACTTCCTTTCTTTTCTTTCTTTTTTTTTTTTTTTTTTTTGCATTCATAAAAGCAACATATTATGATACATAATCATTGCAATCAACATCCTTCCCATATAACATCCTTCCCCTCAACTTCTCTTCACTCAAATAGACTTATATCCTAAAAATCAATATGTTCAAGGGTGCGGGATGAAAAGATAATTTGTCAAAGGCTCATGGCTATATATATGTGGGTGTCATAAAAAAAAAAATGGATAAGAATCAAGGCTCAGCGGGGTGACTAGTGATAAATAAATAGGGTTGGCTTGAAAGGCTCAAACGATCCAAAGAATGGCCTAAATCATTTTCTCAATTAGATGCAGCCTAGGATTTCGCCTTAAGAGAAAATCAAACAAATTCTAAGATCCAGGTGAGATCTAAGAAAATCACATACTTTACATGAATGTTTTCTAGAGGTACACACAATTTAAAAAATGAAGGACTTTTAGTGCTCAATAGGTGGATCAACATAATCAGAATCACACTTAACTCACACCACAATTGCAGGTTTGAACAAAATCTATATCTTCCAAAGAATCACCAAGAATTCACAACAAGGGATGTAATCATGACATAAAAAAATTTCAATCAAATTTAGCACAAAGGTTCTTTCCTTACCCCCAAACTTGAATGAAGCATTATCCTCAATGTAAAAACAAAAGAAATCAATAATAAAGAAGGAATAAGAAAACTCCCTTGATTGCAGGTTGTAAAAATGGAGCTGTGATGAGCATATGGTGACAGCCTTCTAACCAAACTGCTAACAGAATACTTGGGTTGCCTCCCAAGAAGCTCTTGCTTTATAGTTTTCAGCCAAACTATCCTCCACATGTTGCTCAAGGAGGATGAAACTCCAATAGTTTAGGAGACAGCTTATGTAGTTTGATTGTTAAGCATTCTTCAATAAGCACAACTGTCTCATATACTTCCAACTTCCTTTTGTTCTCCAGTATCTCGTTCAACAATTTTGCACAACTAGATATTTGAATTGAAGCATCTGCAAAAGAAATGTTAATGTGTAGTTTTAAAGATATATCAAGGAATTCCAAAAACTACTTATCATTTACGCGTTGCTGGAATCCTTGGGGAGATTGAACTGGAGGCATAAAGGACATAGGATTTTCTGGAACAAGCTTGCTCCTAGGTGCCTCCTCAAGTTGTATGCTGACATCTTTATCATTATCTTTGAGACTCTCCTTGTCAACATCAACTTCTCCTACTTGCTTGCCACATGTTGGGGTTATTGCCTCTACGGTATCTTCAAAACTTTTTTCTATATCACTAGGCAAAGGACCCTCCTGATTCTCTGAGATCATACTAATGAGCTGACTCATCTGCACCTCTAATTTTCGGATTAAAGCTTCTTGTCTCTGAAAACTCACTTCTTGATTCTGAAATCTTGCTTCAATCCTCTCTGTAAAGTTCTGTGTGGTGCTGGCCAGCTCACTAATCATGTCCTCGTAATTAGGTTTCACCTCTTCTGTTTGCCAAAATGTTGGTTGTAGTCTCATCTCACTTGGGTTACTCCATAAAAAAGTTTGATGGTTGTGCCATCCTAGATTGTACGTATTTGAGTAATAATTATTTTGTGACTTGCTAGGAATTTCAACAAAATTAACATAATCATTATAATAAGCATTAGGGTTACCTACTTGACATTCTGTGCTCTCATGTGCTCCACCACAAAATTCATATGATCTACTTTGATGTCTTACAATTGGAGTATTTAGGTTGTCTATCTTCTCATTGAGCACTTCTAATTGTGTAGACATTATGGTGAAGATATCTACTTCATGGACTCCACTTGCTTGATGCATTGGTAGCCTCTCAGTAGACCATTGATAGCTATTGGCTGATAGTTCCTCCAAAAGGTTATATCCTCTTCTGCTGTTTTGTTGTGCAAATCCCCTCCTGTAGCTGTATCAATTACAAAACGAAGATTTGTACTACACCCATCATAGAAAGTTTGTACTTGTAACCAAATGGGTAGTCCATGATCTGGACATCTCCTCATAAGTTCCTTGAATCTTTCCCAAGCTTCATACACTGATTCATTGTCCATATGCATAAAAGGAGTAATATCGTTATGCATTTTTACAGATTTCGCCAAAGGAAAGAACTTACCAAGAAATTTATGAGCCAAATTATCCCATGTAGTAATCAATCCTGCAGGAAGAGAATAGAACCAATTTTTAGCTGTATCTCTAAGAGAAAATGGAAATAGCCTTAACCTGATAACATCCTCTATAACTCTATGATCTCCAATCATGTCACAAAATTCAAGGAATGCTTCAATGTGAGCTTTTGGATCCTCATTTGGTAGCCCACTATATTGCACGAAGTTTTGAAGCATCTTGATGAGCACGGGCTTGATCTCAAAATTGTTTGCTTGATTTACAGGTCTAATGCTTGATATGGCATTCCAAAATGTTGTGCAACATAGTCTTTTACAACTCTACATGTACCTGATAACTCTATTTTTATAGAGTTATTTTACCTAATTTAAATAATAAATTCTCTAATGTTTGTGAGAAAATATTTGAATTCCTCTTTATTTACTTAAATTTGTCTTGTTTATGTAGCATAAAGAGGCATGAAGAAAAAGGACAAGCATGGAGAACCTAGTACTTATTATATGGCAGAAGATGGTCAAATTATCAAGGTGAAGGAAATCAAGATGGGCTTGGGCTTGGGCTTTGGATAATTGTTATTAGATTTTTATTGTTATTGGTTTTTTAAATAATTAGAAAACCTAGTCCTATTAGGAGTCCAAAGCCTAATTAATATAGAAGTCTAAAACCCAATTGTATTGGGAATCCAAAACCCAATGCTATTAGGATAAGGAGAAAGTTCTAGATCCCAGACCCTATATAAAGGAGGAGCCCTACATAGAAGGAGGAGGAGAAGCGAGAGAGAAAAGAAGTTGCCGTTGAAACCTAGGAGGAAATTGAGCATAACTCAAGAGAGAGGCTAAGAATTCAAGATTCAACTCAAGAGAGAGGCCAAGAATTCAAGATTTCTTGAAGAGAAGACAAAAAGGGTGACAGACTTCTTGTTCTTGGATTCAAGATGCCTTCTTTGTTTCTTATTATTGTTCTTCCTTATTATTTCATTATGTTCTAAACTTCTTTTGTTAGAGCGAAGATGTAGCCTAACTATGATGATGTGAATCCTATAAGTTTTATGTTTTGTAAGATAGTTTATTTATGTGAGTTATATATTATTATGTTTAATGCTTTTAAGTGATTGGCCACCACTTGAATGATTTGATGTGTATGTTAGAGACTGAAAGGTAATAATATGCAATTGCTTCTTATAATATATAACCATGAATTAAATATGGATAGACATATACCATGTTATTTGTGTGGCTTTTGGTGATAAAATGATCGAAAGATTTATTGTAAACCAGGAATATTCACAGATCCTAATGCATTTGGTTTGTTTCAATTCACATATAGAGATATAGTGAATTAATGAACTAAATAGGTTTACTATACCTAGACATAGGATAATAAATAAATTAGGAAATTCCGCCATCACATAGATAATATCATTCTTGCAGGCATAAACTATGGAAATTCATATCTAGTAGTTATGGTAAAATCGGAAGCTCTAACATGTGTCTCATCTTGATTTTTCCTACTTGGATTCAATTTTAATTAGTCTTGAGTTTTCGTTTTAGAAATTTTAAATTTTAATTCATCTTCAACAATATTTTGATTTGCTAGATAAATTTTAGGATTAATTCATCATTAGTACTTAATTAGTTTAGTATTCACCAATCTTCGTGGGACGATATCTTTCTTATCATTATATTACTTGTTCGACATGTTCACTTGCATCTAAATTTCACCGAACAGTACCATCATATCTCTCCATCCTTGTTGCTTAACCTTTCTACAACAACTTAACAAAGGCTTTTTTTTTTCTTTTTGTTTTTTCAAGAATGAAAAAAAAAACGAATTTTTCTTTAAAGAAAATAAAAGCTAGATTAAACTTAGAAATTATTTGGTATTAATATTAATCAGCAGTAAAACAACCAATCCCCGGCAATGGCGCCAAAAACTTGTTCGGTGAAATTCTAAATGCAAGTGAACATGTCGAACAAGTAATATAATGATAAGAAAGATATCGTCCCACAGAGATTGATGATTACTAGACCAACTAATTACTAACGGTGAATAACTCCTAGAATTTATCTAACAAACCAAATTGATAGATGATAGATTAACTAACTAAATCTAAGAAAACTAAATACAAGAAATATGTTAGAGCATATGATTTCACCATAATTACTAGATATTAATATTGATTATTTATGCTTGTAAGAGGGAAAATATCTATGTGATGGCAGAACTTCCTAATTTATTTACTATCCTATGTCTAGGTATAGCAAACCTACTTAGTTCATTAATTCACTATATCTTTATATGTGAATTGAAACAAACCAAATGCATTAGGATCTATGAACATTCCCAGTTTACACCGAAAGCCATACAAACAATATGGTATATGTCTATCCATATTTAATTTATGGTTACAAATTACAAGAAGCAACTGCATATCATCTTCTGTCGGTCTTAAACATGCAAATCAGATCATTCAAGTAGTAGCTAATCACCTAAAAGCATTAAACACAATAATATGTAACTTCACATAAATAAAATATCTTACAAAGCATAATAATCATAAGATTCATACCATTATAATTAGGTTACATCGTAGCTCTAAAAAAATAAACTAAAACATAAAGAAATAATGAGGAAGAATGGTAATAAGAAATAAAGAAGGCATCTTGAATCCAAAAACAAGAAGTCTGTCACCCTTTTTGTCTTCTTTTCAAGAAAACCTTGAATTCTTGGCCTCTTTCTTGAGTTGTGCTCAATTTCCTCCTCCCCCTTCTTTTGCCTTTTCTTTTCTCTTAAATAGGGTTTAGGTTTAAACCTATCTCTTATCTTAGTAGAAGTGGGGTTTTAGAGACCTAAAACAATTGGGTTTTGAACTCCTAATTTAATTAGGCTTTGAACTCCTAATATGATTAGGTTTTCTAATTATTTAGAAAACCCAATAACAATAAAATTTAATAACAATCATCCAAAGCCCAAGCCCATCTTGACTCTCTTGATCTTGATATTACGATTTTGCCACACAATAAGCATCAAGTTCTCCATGTTCATCATTTTTCTCCATGCCTCCTTATGCTACATAAACAAGACAAATTTAGGTAAATAAAGAGGAATTCAAATATTTTCTCATAAACATTACCTTGTTTATTGCCTAAAAATAGGTTAAATAACTCTATAAAAATAGAGTTATCAATTGGCTATATGCTGATGGTGGAAAAGTTTAGTTGTTGGCAATAGGGGTTGTCCAACACTCAAGTTGGTTTCAGGTGTGAGTTTGAAGCATAATCTGAGGACGTTGTGGTGGGTTTTGTGCCATTAAGAAACCTACTGGTAGAGCACAAGACTATTCTACAAGCTCTAATTATGCCTTTTGGGTGAGGAGAAGGCCAAGCAAGTCTTCACAGGTGAGTCTAAAGCTATGAGTATAAATGGAAATGGTTGTTGATAGGGAAGCATAGGGAGTGGTAAGTCCCTAAAATAGGTGGGTAAGGTATTCATTGTCAGAAATCACCTCACCCACATTACTGAGTTCATCAACCAAGGCGTTGGTCTCCTAAAGAAACTTATACATTGAACAATGTCCCTGGGTGATTACTTGAAGCCAAAAATGAAGGCTTAAAGCTTTAGCAAAACTCTAGGTAATGACTTTTGCCATGAAGGCTTGCCAAGCATCGTTAGAAGTTTCTTGCTTCATCAATTGGCTAACAATTGCATCTAAGAAAGTATTTAGTAGTAGGACAAAGCAATTTGGTCATGTGTCAGCTAGTCAATATATTTGGGATTATTGGCCAAAATAATGGAGCTGCCGGCATTGGTTACGATTGTAAATTTAGCAAGGCAAGGAACTTAGCCATTAATGATAGGGAGAAGCTTGGTAGCTAAAAGGTATTCTGATGTAGGTTGGATAGGTGATCGTGATGATCGCCGCTCCATTGAGGGGTATTTTATTTTTCTCGGGTCGAACCTCATTTCATGGAGATCCCACAAGCAAAAGACTATTGTTCAATCAAGTACTGAAGCTGAATTCAAAAGTCTAGCAGATACAATAGCTGAGCTTATTTGGATTGAGGCTCTCCTCAATGATCTTCATGTTCCACTATCCAAACCATCAACACTTTAGTGTGACAATTTATCAACATTATATCTCTCAACAAATCCAGTTTTTCACTCTCACACAAAGCATGTTGAGATCGATTTTCACTTCATTTGAGAGAGGATAAAGATGAAAAAGCTTGCCATCCAATTCATCTCTTCTGTTGATCAAACGGCTGACATTCTAACCAAGGGCCTCTCCTCTGCTCGGTTTAAACTACTTCAAACCAAGTTGATTGTCCGTACCAACCAATCAACTTGTAGGGGAATGTTAAAGGAACAATCTCACCACATCAATTAAGTAAGATTCTTGGACCCTCCATCAACCACCGAATCAAAACTTGCCAATGAAACCTCGGCCACCAACCACCGGATCCACAAACATGACAATCATTCAAATTCAAATTAAAATCAAGTCAATGATTTCTAAGTTTAAAATTGTCCTTATATTTCTGAAAATTCAAATGTCTTCCTAATTTATATTAGTCTCCTATCATCTATGTTTCTTATTTTTCCTTCCTAAGTTAGAGATATTATTCACCCTATATATAGGGATTAGTCTTGTACATATTGATCATCGAATTCCAAATATCATTTCACACATTGTGTCTATGGATTTTACTTCAGTTTAAGAATTACTCTACAAAATTTAATTATTTTGTAGAACTTATTCTTTTAACTATCCCAGTGCGCAGTTCTACTTCAGTTGCCAAGCTTGTGGTGAGAAAGGGCAAGAGGTGGCCTATATATGTAAGAACTGCCCCCTCTAGATTCGTCATAAATGTGCTTCATTCTTAGGCACCATCAAAGTTAGAGGATATAATCACTCTCTTATTTGCACTTTTTCCCTTACTAAAGTCAAATGTGGAATCTGTCATGAAAACGTAGATACAGAGTATGCAGCATACGTTTGTCACAGTTGTGGTTTCATTACCTACTTGTTTTGTGCATATCCGGCTATGGTCTCCAGAACACTCGTTGAGCCGGTGGCAGCAGGCTCCGGTTGTACGGGCGATCCAGGTAGTCTTCCGAAGATAATAAAAGAGCCTTCAAGTCATCCACAGCAGAACTTGGTCCTCAGCAATGAGAAACCTAAGGATTGCACGCTTTGTATGGGGTGTGAGGGTCAGATAATCTCACCTCCATTTTATGGTTGTGTGGACTGTAGCTTCTTCCTTCATAACAGATGTGGAAACTTACGCCCATACATCAAGCCACAGTTTTTACATAGACACGAACTCACCCTCAATGCCACAGCAACTTCTTTGAATCAATTTTTCAAGTGTTCGATTTGCAAGCAATTTCGCTCTGGCTTCAACTACAGGTGTATTGGTACCAAGTGTTCGGGGTTTATCCTAGATGTTCAGGGTAGTTCAGTTCTAAAGGTCCTTAAACACGAAGGTCACCAACATTTCCTCTCTGTTCAAGTGCAAGTCCCAAGAAATTGCAACGGTTGTGGCAAAAGGTTCAATAACGGATACAAATGCAGTAATTGCAACTTCTGCTTGTGCTTCGTACGTGCGACTTTTCCACTTCAAGCAAAACATAGTTACGATGGGCACCTCCTAAATCTTTCTTATTGTCTTCTCTGTGAAAGTAAGAGAGATGAAAATAGTTGGTTTTATTATTGTTCAAATTATAATTATCCAGCTCATCCTCGATTTGTTCTTAACTTTAAATAAACAAACTTTGAGTAGTTGACTGGTTCTGTGATATAAAGAGAGAGCTTTATTTTGTATGACTTATTGCCATGCCCCAAAAAACTCACACTTTATTATAACGTGCAATGATTTGAATAAAAACTCTTGATAATCTACAAGTCAGGATTTGCCTGCTTTTTCATAGTTTTTTCCCTTATATGCTATTTCCCCTTTTAGGATCACGCCGACTTGGTTCTTCTTCCTCATCCTTACTTTGTTTTGTTTTACACTCCTTCCTTTATTCCCGTGACTTGTTCTGTTGACTCAACTTGTTAGAGTGAGAAGAGGGACGGTGGTAGAGGTGGCCAAGGGCGGAGATGTTGGCTTAGTACAGCAACGATGGTAGACATTGATGGTGGTGACAATAGATAAGAATGGTTATCCAAAAGGCTTGAACGGTGGCATCTATGGCTGGAGACAATGACGGTGGTGACTGGAAATGTCATTGCTCATTGAAGACATAAGCCAGAAGATGGACGAAGGGTTTGTACACGCAAAGCTACATCCGCTACCATGAGAAAGCACCTCATCTTCCATAACTCGTCATTGCATGGTCTTCATAGTGCATCTTTGCCCGGTTGCAAAGTTTTTATGAATATAGGTTCTTTCACTACTAATTAGACGTGAAGAAATCAGATGAATTTGTTGATCTTATCCTGTTTCAGATGAATGGCTTCAGGATTATTGATAACTGATGGATAGCTTGCTATTTGTGTCATTCGATAGTAATATCATTTTATCCGAAGCAAGCAAAGAAATCCCAAATAATTAATTAAAAATACCAGATAATTGGAACTATTTGTATGATAAATATTTCTCATTTCGGACCTAACTTGGTTAAATAAATAGAGAACAAAGAACATATTAGCATAGAAAGTGAAACTATTAGCATACATGGCTTTACTTTATTGTCCAAGTCTTTATCATTCACCAAATCCGCCAATAATACAAAGCTTCAGCTTCCTCAAATCCTTTATTCTCATCTCTTTAATCTTTGATTTCTTTTAGTTACTAGTTTCATGTCCAAGGAAAGAGACATGCACTTGAATATGAATCAGAAAATTGTATTTAAAGACTCAACAAGTCTTTCTCAACGTTTTTTGGCATTAAGAGTACCCATACGCCACTTTCATCGAACTTCAATCATAAAGACTCCCTACTGATCTTCCACGAATTCCAAGCCATCATGACCCACCATCACTATCCCAAAATAATATCTGTCGGAGTGCACTGTTGTTGCCTGACGGAGAGTCTTTGGTTGCAAGGTTCTTTCTCATGGGTTTCGCGCTCTTGAATGTGAATCACAAAATGGTAAATGGAGACTTAGCAAGTCTTTCTTAATGATTTTCGGCATTAAAATTTTCCATGTGCCACTTTCTTTGAACTTTAATCATTGAGACCTCCCACTAATCTGCTGAAATATTCCAAGTTTTTAGGGCCCAACATCACTATCAAAAATAATATCCAACGAAAATATTATTGTTGCCTACAGGAAAGCCTTTGGTTTCAAGATCTTTGCAACAACTTAATCTTTGGTATTTTCGCTTTGTTTATGTCGTCCATTGATAATGAAAAGGAACCTCATATACACAATGAATTACACAATTAAATCTCTAGTCCGTGGAGTTAATAATTTTTTATACGTATACACTTCAAGTATCATTTTTACTGAACATAATTTTGGAGTATTTTCTTGAAATGAATTCTATAAAGGTTTTTCAAATAAGCAATGCAGAGAATGTTGAAAATATTTGACAACCTTCACTCACCTCTTCTTATTTCTCCTTCTCATTTTTTACTTCATAGCATTGATTATTAAGCCTAATGATGAACATGTACGCTTTAGATATAAAGATAATGTCGCATTAGAACTTTCCAGGGGTTGTGCTGAGTAAAAGATAATATAAAAAATGTCGTGCATTATGAACTTTTGAACCCAAAACGAATACTTGGCAACCACCTCACACTTTTTGACTAAATACAATTATGTCATATCATTATCGTTGAGGAAAAATATAATAGCCTCATCAATCTTGAAATAATTAAAGTCACAATTCGTCCTTTTACAACCACTGAATAATGGCAAGGTGTGATGCATTTTGATTTCAAAATAATGCTTATCCGCGAAGCTAAGTCTTAGTCACATCGGACCAAGGCTAAAAGTTGAGTAACAAGTTGTTAATTTCTAACCTCAATTATCAAAGCTTTTACCCCAATTACCCCTTTTTTTATAAATAAAAAAAGGAGTCCTTTTCACACCATTTCACACTAAGATTGCTAGGAAAGTATTCCTTTAAAGAGGCAATAGTATCAAAGATTCACTTTTTCCAAACCCTCTATCATCATCTCTTCATTCTTTGAAGTTGGAGACTCCGCAAGTCTTTCTTAATGATTTTTCGGCGTCAAGAGTAACTATGTGCGACTTTCATCGAACCTTCCTCATTGAGACTCTCCAACCAATCTTTTGAAGTATTCAAAACCATCACGGCCCAAAGTCACTATCCCAAAATAATATCCGATGGAATATATTGTTCTTGCTTGAAGGAAAGTCTTTGGCTGCACTTATATATATATAATACATGATATTTCCCAAAAAAAAAAAAAAAAAAAGAATCTTTAGTTGCCAATTTCTTTCGCATGGATATATTGACTAGTTCTATATTTGATTACTATATTCTGAAGTACTATATGAGATATCTCTGCTACAACGAATTCAATCAAGGCTTTATGGATATACCGTGCAGATAATGTTGAAAATACTTGAAAACCTTCATCTATTCCGATTATTAGTCCTAACGATGAACATGAATGGCTTAGATGTAAAGTTAATGTCGAATAGAACTTTCAACGGTTTTTCATGCTGCAAAAAGTATAAAGATAATGTTGTATATTATAGGTTTTGGAATATTAAACGAATAGGTAACAACCACCACCTCACAATTTGTCCTATCCAACCATGGGATATAGACAGGCTGTTTTATACTTTGATTTCAAAACTATAACTTATCCATGCAGCAACTCTCCGTCACATCATAAAGATTACAAAAATTTGTCGCATCAAGCTATGAATTATAGAAACCGATTCAGCAAACCCTAAATTTTTTTGCACCGACGTTTTCGTAAGTTCCCTGCAAAGCAACCGAGAATATTTTAATACCAGAGCTGTGCCAATCGACGGGACAAGTCTTTCTTCATACTATTTTAGGGCCTCCTGTGGTTGGTTAAGAGATGAACATGGATGTAACTTGAAAGCCGGAGAGAAATGGTATAACAAATAGCGTGCGCATACCAAATAATTTCGTTGACTCTGACGTTACTCGACAATTTTTAAGTCTGCAGGATATAGAAAGCCTTGGGATATACCCGAAGTACGCGTACTAGAGAAAAGTTTCCCTGCATTACACGCCAGGCCGACCAATTCCCGAAAGCTTCTTTCTTTCAGTCGAAATAACCAGGAAACCCATGTGTGACCATTTTTCACAAAGCTTTAAGCTGGAGAATCGCTTGCGTATAAGAATAGCCCGACTTTCCAAACCTTGCAGGTAAACAAGCCTGTGAGTCTTTGATGGCGTCTACGAGCACTCAGGAAGCCTGTTCACTTTCAACACCTGAATGGTCATATGAGTCTTCGATGGCGTCTACGAGCACTCAGGAAGCCTGCTCACTTTCAACAACTGGTTGGTCATGCGATGTTTTCATCAGTTTCTGCGGCAAAGATACTCGCAGAAGTTTTACAGGACATTTATTTGCTGCTCTAGAACAGAGAGGCATTATTGTTTTTAGAGATGATGAAAAGCTAGATCGTGGAAAATATGTTTCTGAAGAACTCATGAGGGGAATACAAGAGTCCCAGTTTGCCATTGTTGTAATTTCAGAAAATTATGCTTCCTCTAAATGGTGCTTGTTGGAGTTAACCAAGATCCTAGAATGTATGAGGAAGACAAGGCTAACAGTTTTGCCTGTTTTTTATGAAGTAGATCCGTCTGATGTGCGAAGCCAAAAGGGAATTTTTGCAGAAGCTTTTGAGAGACATACAAACACCCCTAAGGCCGTTGGAGAGAAGTGGAGCGGAGCTTTGAATGAAGTGGGTCAGCTTGCTGGATGGCATGTGCATAACAGGTACCATCTTTCTTATTCTACACAATTTTCTTGGCTCTCTCATTGGATAAACATGACAAATTTGACCTACTTTCCTAGCTAAACTCAAGAAGAGCACTATCAATTTATTTGGCCGATGGTTCTAATATTTTTCTTTTTTTGGTTTTTCACAGAGGAGAAACAATAATTATTGAAGAAATCTGTAAAAAGATACTTGGTGGATTGCATCATAACTTATCTTACGTTTCAAAGGATCTTGTTGGGATAACATCCAAAGTAAAGAAGATGATTAACTTACTTTGTATAGGATGTGACGATGTTCGCTTCATAGGTATTTGTGGGATGGGTGGAGTAGGTAAAACAACTATTGCTGAAGTCATTTTTCATCAAGTTTCTGCTAAATTTGAAACTAGTTGTTTTATTGATAATGTTAAGGAGCAAACAAGAAATCTAGTTCATTTACAAAAAAAAATTATTTCTCAAGTCCTAAGGGAAAGTAAGATTGAAATATGGAATGTTGATCATGGAACTAGCATCATTGGAAATAGAATACAGAATAAGAAAGTGCTTATAGTTCTTGATGATGTTGATGGAGAAGAACAACTAAAAGCACTAGTAGGTAGTGGTCATTGGTTTGGTCTAGGAAGTCGGATTATCATAACAAGTAGAGATCACCATTTGTTGACTACAATGAAGTATGATCTATGTCATACATATGATGTTGAGCTACTAAATTATGATGATGCTTTAAAACTCTTTAGTTGGAAAGCATTCAAAAAGCCTTATCCTAAAGAAAATTATGTGGAATTGTCAGAGGAGATTGTGAATCATGCTAGAGGTCTTCCTTTAGTACTTGAAATTTTTGGTTCCTTCTTATTTGGTAGAATAGTGAATGCATGGAGAAGTGCTCAAGATCTTTTAAAGGTAAATCTTAATGCACCAATTTTGAATAAACTTCGGATTAGTTTTGATGCATTAGAAGATTTGCAAAAAAATTTGTTTTTAGATATTGCATGTTTCTTCAATGGAAAGGATGTAAATGATGTTTTCCACAAGCTAGAAAGTTTTGGGTATTG
Organism: Casuarina cunninghamiana; assembly: GCA_028551485.1. Taxonomy (NCBI): domain Eukaryota; kingdom Viridiplantae; phylum Streptophyta; class Magnoliopsida; order Fagales; family Casuarinaceae; genus Casuarina; species Casuarina cunninghamiana. Next base: position 5,457,219 of record CM052366.1, on the reverse strand, counting down.
TCCAGACATCAATATTGAAGTTCTTAAGGAGAAATCTCTCCTAAAGATCGAGTATGGACTATTTTAGATGCATGATTTGTTACAACAAATGGGTCAACAAATTGTTCATCATGAATCCTGAAAAGAGCCTGGAGGGCATAGTAGATTGTAGCTTCATGAAGATATTGTTCATATATTGAAGTATGATACTGTAAGTGGTGCAAGCATAAGAAATTATAGTTAATAATAATTCTTCCAAGTACTTATCATATTTCCACTATACTAATTTCATTTTTCTTGCTTCCTAGGGAACTAATGCAATTGAAGGTATAGTCCTCACACTACCTTTACCAAGACGTGAGCGTTTAAATCTTGAAGCCTTCTCAAAGATGAAAAATTTAAGAATGCTTGAGATTATCCATAAGAAAGGGCATCATTCATCACCTAATGATGTTTTTGAAGATATGCACATTCTAGAATGGCATGGAGATCCTTCAAACTTCATATTAAGTGATAAGTTATGTGTTATGAAATGGTGGAGATGTCCTTTAGAATCATTGCCAACAAATTTTGAGCCAAACAATCTTGTTGAGCTCACAATGCCTTGGAGTTGCATCAAACTATTATGGGATAAAAAAGAGGTAAGACTTTAACTTTCTATAAACTAATTTTCTTATTCTTCTCTTTTTTCCTTAAAACCAAATTTATGTAGCAATCTATTATTCTATGACAGGTTTTTAGCAAATTAAAATGCATTGGCCTAAGTAACTCACAAAACTTGATTGAGACTCCAGACTTCACCAACGTCCCAAATCTTGAAGAGTTAGAGCTTTCAAGTTGCACAAGTTTGTTTGAGATTCACCCATCCATTGGATTTCTTGAAAAGTTGTTACGATTAAGGCTAGTAGGTTGCAAAAGTCTTGAGAGACTTCCAAGGTTTAAAAGGTTGTCATCTCTTAAAGATTTTGATCTAAACTACTGCTCAAAGTTGAAGGAAATCCCGGAAAGCATAAGTTGTATGAAAGATCTTGTGAGATTTGGTGCAAAGGGAACTGGTATAAGAAAACTACCATCCTCCATGATATCTTTGAATAAACTCAAAGAATTATATGTTGGCTGTTGTCCATATGAGCATGGTCCAAATATTAATAGTATGTTGCTCGTTAATTCATTCTTAGGTTTAAGCTCTTTATATATCCTAGATCTAAGTTATTGTAGTTTGTTAGATGGAGCATTGTCTGATGATCTTGGTTGTTTATCTTCACTATGGTCTTTGGATCTATCTAAGAATAAATTGACCAAAATACCAGATAGTATCTACCGCTGTAGTGACCTGAAATGGCTGATATTGCATAATTGTAGTAAGCTTCAAGAACTGCCGAAGCTCCCATTGGACTTAGCTAATTTGGTTCTAGAAAATTGTCCATCAATGGGGACATTTTATAACCAAATGGAAGCATGGTCTTTAGTGGAAACATTGTTGACTGGTTGCAGCTTTTTAGTGGACTATTTTGGTTATGATATCAAACCTTACAAGATCCTTTATCTACACCCAAGAAGTTTTTTATGGACTTTCCGTTGGGTGAGTCCCTTACTCTTCTTTTTAACAAACGTATATCGCATTATTCAAAGAAATCGAGTAACTATTAAAAGAACTGCAATTGACATTTTCTCCTCTTGCTTTCTCTTTTCTCAATTCTTTTTTACAGGATAAGCATACAAATTATGTTCTAGCATGCGGCCCCACCCGAGGATCTGAAATCCCAGAGTGGTTCAACGAGATAAGCACCAATTTCTCTAGAACTATTGAATGCCATTGTTGCACTGATGTCCCTGAAACAATTGAATGTCATGGCACCGACTTCCAATGTCATCACACCAGTTTCCCAGAAACAATTGAATGTCATTTAGATTTGGACTGGGGAGGTTTGGAGACAGGATATGCTTTGTTTGTAGTTTACCAAGTCCACAAGCATGTGATTTCAAATCCTGAAATAGTTGACAGGCATAATCCTACTTTTCCCAAGTTTATCTGTCAGTTGCAAGCCAGAGAAGACGGTCCAAGAGTTTCTTTAGCCTTTTGTGTCCCTGAAATCCCTTCTATTGGAAAAAATGGAGTTTGGGTGTTCATAAAAGCTTCTTGTTTTGAAAAACTGCAGAATAACTTACATAAATTGAGCTACCACAGGGTTTCAATTGCAATAAGCAGCTTTAACGTGGAGATAAAGGAGTGTATGGGGCGTCTAGTAAGTTGGGATGATCTTCCAGAACTTGATTGTTCCCAATCATTAGTTTCCCACTGTGGGACGTTCTTTGAAGTCCTTAATAGCATTTCTTCACGGAGTTTGGATCCAGAAAGTCTTAAGAAATACTTTTCTGATTGGAGGTGCTTATGCGTTGAAGGCCCTATTAAAGGACATAATTGCCTGGAATCAAAGCGGTGGCCCTACCCAGAAAGTGAGGGGTACAAGACTGCAGAGGTGAAGAAGTGGTGGGCACGTCTCGTAGATGATCCTTATTTTTCAGAGGTCTCTAAAGATCCTGGTAGCACTCATCTAAATGGTTTGAATTCAAAAAGCTTTGAGAATCTTTATTCTTTGATACATGGTTGTGATCCCATTAAAGAAGGTGATTGGCAAGATTCGAAGTCCTCTTCAGAAACTGAGGGTCTCGAGAATGAAGGACATGATCTGAAAAAATGAGACGCCTAAATGAAGATGAGTCGCAGAATATTGCGCCCCATGATCATTCTGTGGAAAGGAGTAACGACCAAAAAAGACAGCTTCCCCTGAATAAGCTATCCAATGAAGTGGAGGAAAAGATTAATTCTGTTTATGCTTTAAAGCTGCCATGGCTACTGCTTTCATGTCTTCTGCCGTTGTCTTCATCAGCAAACCTCATGTTTCTCTTAAGCTTGATTCTGCTTTATGGGGTTAGTTTGTTCTCTATTTTTTGAATTTAGGCTGACAGACTTTTGCAGCGACTGCTGACCAAACAAGAAACTCGTTTCCACATCTTTTGTTTAGCTATGAAGATAGAACCTAAGGTTTTAGAAGTTTCAACATCTGCATCGCAATATGCTACTGTGATTCTTTGTTTGCTTTGTTCTATATTTTTACTTTTCATCATATGTTTCTGCAATTGAATTGTTCCTCTTCCACTGATGTTTTTCTTGTAAACAGATTGGATCTTCTTGACTGCTGATACAAATACCAGACAAAGATAGCTGTGCCATACTTTGTAGGAAAAATTAATTCAATTTTTGTATTCCCATCAACAATGAAATTGTTTCTATCCGATGGTCACAAAGGAAGGTATAAAAATCTTAGGACTTCCAAAAATATCTGCAAGTAGTTTTAAAATCTGTCATGGTCACCGACCATCTTGGAATCTGCAGGCAAAAACTGGATCTTCTGGATGCAGAGATGTGTGCCCGCCTGAAGAGCAGGAACGCCTCAAGGAGTCGCGTGCTGGTAATTTCTCCAGCGCGTCTCAACAAGCCCAACAACGACACGCTTCCTTAGCAGCCTTTAATGCCACCAGTCCCGCCTACCACCAACACAAATTACCATTAACCAAGCCTTGTTCTTGAGCAAGCTTGTGAGGCTTCCATGGCGTCCTTAAGCACTAGACCCTCTTCAGCGTCCGCAGCCAAGACACCCGCGCAAATATCCAAGACTATCTTTATAAAGCTCTGGAAGAGAGGGGGAATAAAGCCTTTAGAGACTATGAATGGCCGGGGAGAGGAGAAGAAGTTCCTCTGGCGATAACGGAAGCAATACAACAATCAAAATACGCTGTTGTTATTATCACGAGGGCATACGCTTCCTCTAAATGGTGTTTGGAAGAGTTAACCAAGATCACGAAGTGTAGGAGTGAGACGGAGCTGACAGTGGTGTTTGGGGAAGGCCTTCGCATGCACAATGACTGCGGCGTTGACGTCCAGCAGATGAACACGTGAAGAGCTGCTTTGAAAGAAATTAGTGATATCAACGGATGGCACGTAGCTGACAGGTATGATCATCATGATTTGCTACATCAAACTTGGCAGATATTCTTGTCCAATAGTATGATATTTCTTTTTTCTTTTTTTAATTGAATAAGAGAAAGTCACACTTCGTTTGGGCATTACTTCTAAATTAGGATTTTTCGTACAGGAACAAATAAGAAGTTGAAGTTGTGAAAACTAGATGTAAGAAGATCAGCTATGGATTGGGACAAACCAATCAATAATTTCCAAGGATCTAGTTGGAATATAATCTCGAATTAGGAAATTATTACCTTCGTCCCTTGGGATCGGGTGTTGTTCACTTTATCATGTATGGGATGGATAAAACTTGTAAGACAATTCCAACAAAAGCTTATACTATGATGTGGTTTTCTATTGAAAGCCTAACACATATTAGAGTTATGGGGAGAACGGTATTATTTTGTTAGATCAATTGTGTATGAAACTACAATTTGAGCAAGTGAAAACGAGCATATGTCTTACAGTATTGCCTATTAGTGTGGGTTATTGAAGCACTATCACTACTAAAAAATTTAAGCAACCTAAGATTAGAGCAAGTAATTCCAAGTTTTGATAATGAGCAATTATATGATTCCTCATACCACTATCTATGATTCAACATCTACTTAGGAATTCGGGTGTACTTGCTATGTGTACGAACCTCCTCTACAAAATTAGCTTTGAGAAAGTTCATGAAACACTGATAATCAATCGTAGTGCTGAACACATGATCAGAACTCGGCATAGCCAAATTTGCACTTGATTCCCTTTTGTAATTCTTGTGTCTTTGTGGAAATCTATTGAACTTGTGACAATCCTTGCACTTGTGACCGTAAATATTGCAATACTCACGTTGCGGAGTGACAAATCCATAGCAATTCTCCCTAGTATGGCCATTTCTTCCATGATACATATTTGCCCTTTCAACCCATTCTCCCCATTCCTGTACAACAGGTCGTTTTGCCCCGCCTTTACAGATAACAACACGTTGTTTTCATTGCTATTGCCAATGACAGTCATTTTATCCAAAATTGTCCTAATAAGTTTCTAAATGTTTCCCCCAACTTATGGTTCGCCAGTTAAAAACTCTCGAGTTCATCATCTTCCCCATGAGTCCTCAACGATATTCAGCCTTGTAGATCAGAGAAAATGCCTTCTTTACAGTCAATAATGGGTTCATCATCAAGATTTGCTCCGTTATCGTTCTATAGCAATCATCTAATCCACGTGGAAGACCAAAAAATCGCATATGCTTCTCATGGGCTTTCCACGACTCTGTTTTGGCCATGGTTGGTGAGTTAAGCTCCATGAGGATGCTACGCTTGTCACAGAACTCCTTCAATTGATTGAAGTAAACAGAAACTGCACTGCTCCTTGCCAGAGTTGACTTAGCTCGGTGGCAATATCATATAACCGACTTCCATTGACTTGATTATACTATGTTGGAAGAAGTCCCACATCAGGCACAAAGAAGAAAACAAAGCTGCATATATAGAAGAGATAAACCCCCACTTATGAACCGGTTTTTAAGTGAGGTGGGCCTCCCATATATAAAATCCAACAGTGGTATCGGAGCCATGTTTCGGTTTAACTAGGCGTGGTGAATGTGGATATTGGGCTAGAACTTAAAAAATTTAAAAGCCTAGGCTAACAACTAAATGGACAGACATGGGCTGTCAACAAAAAACAAAAACTAAAAATAGGTTAGACATGGGCTGATCCAGGCCCAATGTGTGACAGGGGGACTGTTGGAAGAAGTCCCACATCGGGCACAAAGAAAAAAACAAAGCTGCATATATAGGAGAGATAAACCCCCACTTATGAATCGGTTTTTAAGTGAGATGGGCCTCCCATATATAAAATCCAACAGTGGTATCGAAGTCACGTTTCGGTTTAATTGGGCGTGGTGAATGTGGGTACTGGGCTAGAAACTTAAAAAATTTAAAAGCCTAGGCCAACAACTAAATGGACAGACATGGGCTGTCAACAAAAAACAAAAACTAAAAATGGGTTAGACATGGGCTGATCTAGGCCCGATGTGTGACGGGGCCGTGACAGCCGCATAGGACTAAGTACCTTTCTATCCCTTCTATATCAAGCTCTGAGAGAGAAGGGGATTAAAACATTTAGAGACAATGAACCTGTGAGGACAAGAGAAATTCCTCCGAAGATAGCTGAAGCAATACAAGAATCCCAATACGCTGTTGTTGTTCTGACGAGGGAATATGCTTTCTCTAAATGGTGTTTGGAAATGTTGGTCAAGATCATGAAATGTAAGAGAGAGACGAAGCTGACGGTTTTACCCTTTTTTACTACGTTGATCGCTCCGATGTGCGACACCAGAAGGCTGATTTTACTAGAGCCTTTCGTTATCACAGTGACCGCAGAGTGGACAGCCAGGAGATGAACGCGTGGAGAGCTCCTTTGACAGAAATTGGTGCAATTACGGATGGCACTTAGCTGACAAGTATTATCATCATGCTTTCTTACATCAAACTTAGCAGATATTCTCCTGCATTAGCATGACATTTTTTTATTTATTTTAATGTTCGTTATTAATCGGATGAGAGAAAATTAGGCTTCGTTTGGACATCACTTCTAAATTAGGATTTTTTTTGCACAGGCTGGAAAGATCAGAAGCTGAAGTTGTGGAAGCTATCTGTAAGGAGATCAGCGATGGATTGAGACAGACCAGTCAATAATTTGCAAGGATCTCGTTGGATATAATCTCCAATCAGGAAATTATTACCTTGGTTCCTTAACATCGGGTGGTGTTCAATTTGTCATGTATGGGATGGATGAAACTGGTAAGACAATTCCAATAAAAGTTTATCCAATGATACAGATTTTTATTGAAAGCCTAACACATATTAGAGTGTTGGGAAGAATGGTATTATTTTGTTTGATCAAGGGTGTATGAAACTGCAATTTGGGCAATTGAAAATAAGCATATGCTTGACTGTATTGTCTATTGGCATTTTGATTGATTGTGTGCTTCTTTGAGATAGAGTAACCTAGGCGATCCACACTATACCGTTAGTGTCTCAGATAAAAGGGAATGAGTAGTCCGAATTGATTGAAGGTACTGCAATTGCTTAGGAAATTCCAGTATAGGAGATTACCGAATGGTTGAATGGTTGATATTGAATTTGAACACGAACACAAGCAAGTTTAGACTCGGTTCTGTATTTAAACTAAATTGATTACAAGCCACTAATTCAGCCAGCCAAACACAACTGAAACAAAACCATTTACAATCTTAAGAGAAATCGATTAGCTACAAGCTGATTTTATACATTAAAAAAAAAATTGCAGTTGCTTACTGATAAACTGATAAAACATTGTTTCCCTTTCCTTTTCTTTTTTTTTTTTTTAGTAAACACATATACTCACGTATGTACTTGGTGCCGAACCTACAAAGAATTTCAATTCAAAATTGAAAAAAATTCATTTTCTCTTCCACAAATGTGAATATTTTCCTAGTTATCAAATGTATTTATCAAGAAAAAATGGAGAGAGGTGGGGAGTTCTTGGGAGGGGGTTGGGTGATGATGTTGGTGGTGTCGAATAAGGAAAACTATCTAGAAATGTCTTGGCAAGTTAGGAGAAAGTGCTCTAAAATACAATTCTAATAGGCAGACTTATAGAATTCACGCCACAACTAGCTTTTTCCATTACTCCTTTAATCAAGTAATCAGTACGCTGTTAAATTTGAAAAAAAAAAACTAAAGATGTGCACATATGCTGTTTAAGATTCCCCTAGAGTCCGTCCAAGTCTCAATGCTTAGCTATATTGCCCTGTCAAGAGAAGACAGCCGGCTTTTCCTAGTTGTAACATATTCTATACGAATTGTTAGCTAGCTACCCTTGTTGAAAGTAAGCAACTAGCTTTCCTTGCATATAACTCATCAGAGAATTTGAGTGGATTAACATTAAACTTTAAATTGTGATAGCAAGTTCAGAGAATGATGTTGGTGGTGTCGAATAAGGAAAACTATCTAGAAAAGCTTGGCAAGTTAGAAGCAAGTGCTCTAGAATACAATTCTAATACGCAGACTTACAGAATTCCTACTAACTTCTGTCATTACTCCTTTAATCAAGTAATCAATACGCTCTTAAATTTGAAATAACTAAAGATATGCACATGTGCTGTTTAAGATTCCCCTAGAATCCGTCCAAGTCTCAAGGCTTAGCTATATTGCCCTGTCATGAGAAGACAGCCGGCTTTTCTTGCTTGTCACATATTCTATACGAAATGCTAGCTAGCTAGCTACCCTTGTTGAAAGTAAGCAGCTTGCTTTCCTTACATATAACTCGTCAGAAGATTTGATTGGATTAACATTAACCTCTAAATTGTGATAACGAGTTCGGAGAAAATGTCAATGTCTTGTTGGCATAAAAATAAAGGGTTGAAGGCACCGACTTTTTGCATTTTAATCTGCTATCAGTGCTGATTGACTCAGCAAGTTCTTATTATATTTTGGACAACAAATGATACTGCTTGCATATCTCAAGACCCTACAATATTATACGTTTAAGGACGCCAGACTGGAATTTGAAAGGGCGATCGGGACCAGGGGCCGGCGCATCACACAGCCGCTTTTGAACTTGCCCGTCAATCCTTTAAAATACTGTTGCGTTTAAGCCACTACGCCATCCCACCCCGAACTTTCCGCCCATGTACTCCTTTTTCAGACCACGAAAGGCGGAGAATCACTGTCATTTGGCGATAACCCACCTTAGCAAGCCTTGCTAAAAGACGAACTTGTTAGTCTTCAATGGCGTCCACGACCCTTAAGGCTGCAACTTCATCTTCAGCACCTCGATGGAGATATGACGTTTTTCTTAATTTCCGTGGTGAAGATACCCGCGAAAGTTTCACAGACCATCTGTATGCTGCTTTAATAGAGAAAGGCCTTGTGGTCTTCAGAGACAATGAAAAGCTGGAACGAGGAAAGGATATTTCTCAAGAGCTCTGGAAAGCAATACAATAATCTCAATATGCTGTTGTTGTTGTTTCAACCAACTATGCTTTTTCTAAATGGTGTTTGCGGGAATTGACCAAGATTTTGGAGTGCAGGAGCGAGGTGAGATTAACAGTTTTGCCCGTCTTTTATCATGTAGATTCGGAACTGCGAAACCAAAAAGGCAGTTTTGCGGAAGCCTTTGCTAAGCATATAGATGACTCCCAAGTTGGCGAAGAGCAGATAAAAAGATGGAGACCTGCATTGAAAGAAGTGGGAAACCTTGCCGGATGGCACATAAGAGACAGGTATCATCAGTATGATTCTCTAGACTTTTAACCGACTCTTCCATGGATTAGCACACACAAATTTTATTTCCTCTCTTGATTGAATTGAATGCTAAGGAGTTTCAGTTTATTTGCTTGTTGGTTCTTAATTGACTTTTCCTTTTTCATACGTCCGAAGCAACAATTGTTAAAGAAATCTGTGGAAATATACTTAATGGATTGAATTATAACTTACCTAACATTTCCCAAGGTCTTGTTGGAATTGAATCCCAAGTAAAGGTTGTATAAGCACGGATGGCAGGGATGATGTTCGTTGTATAGGAATATATGGGATGGGTGGAATTGGAAAAACAACTCTTGCAAAAACCGTTTATGAGAGTGTTTCTTCTTTTCCCCTTTCTTCTTTTTTTCCATTTGACGCTCACTGTTTTATTGCTGATGTCAAAGATAAAACCAGAAAGAAGGGTTTGGAATACGTACAAGAACAACTTATTTCTATGATCCTTAGTGATACACAAATAAAAATATGGGATGAGCAAAAAGAGCATGTCAAAAAAGAGTTTTTGTTGTTCTTGATGATATAGATGAAACAAAACAATTGGAAGCATTAGCAAAGAGTAGAAGTTGGTTTGCTCAAGGGAGTAGAATCATTGTGACCAGTAGAAACCGTAGTTTGTTCAACACAGTGGAATATGACGTGTGTAGTACTTTTGAGGTTGAGTTGCGAAATGATAATGAAGCTTTACAACTCTTTAGTTTAAAAGCTTTTAAGTAGAACTATCCTAAAGAAACTTTTGTGGAGTTATCAAAGGATATTGTGAAAATTGCTGCAGGCCTTCCTTTAGCTCTTGAAGTCTTTGGTGCATCCTTATATAAGAAAGACATTGATAAGTGGGAGAGCACTAGAGATCTTTTAAAAGCACGGTCCCAAGCTGAAGTTTTAAAGAAACTTGAAATTAGTTTTGATGGACTGGAATTGGATTTGCAAAGAGAGTTATTTTTGGATATTGCATGTTTCTTCAATGGAAAGCAAGTAGATAATGTTATGGACATACTAGATAGGTTTGATTACCATCCAAGAATCAACATCGATGTTCTTAAGGAAAAATCTTTCCTCAAGATCAAGAATGGACAATTTTGGATGCATGAGTTGTTAGAACAAATGGGCAAAGAAATAGTCCATTGTGAAAACATTGTGAAAACTCAAAGAAGCCTAGCAAACGTAGTAGATTATGGCATCCTAAAGATGTTATTGAAGTATTGAATCATGACACTATAAGTGAACATAAACACATAATATTTTTTTATGTCAATTCTTCCAAGTATTTTTCAAGTATTTCTTAACATGCTAATTTAATTTTCTTTGGTTTTAAGGAACTGATGCAATTGAAACAATTTTTCTAGAGTTAGCTCCAAGGAAATTCAAGCAAATAAATTTTGAAGCTTTCTCAAAGATGATAAACTTGAGAATGCTTGAAGTTAGCTACAAACATAATGATGATGATTTGCATGTTATGAAATGGTATGGAGATCCCACAAAATTGAAGCTAAGTGATAAGTTATGTGCTATGGAATGATTTGGATATCCATTAGAATCTCTGCCATCCGATTTCCAACTGAAGAATCTTGTTGAGCTTAAAATAAGTCATAGTTGCATCAAACAACTATGGGGTGGAAGCTTGGTAAGATTTTAGCTTAGGAGAAATCATATTTATTTTCTCTTTCTTTCTTCTTCCTTTGTTTGGTTATTTTTCTTCCTTTTACTCTTCATCATTATTTAACAATTTGTTATCTATAGGGTCAATTTGAATATTTAAAACACATCGACCTAAGTTACTTGCAACACTTGATTGAAACCCCAAACTTTAGTGGAGTTCCACAACTTGAGATATTACGTCTTTTATACTGTACTAATTTGTTTAAGGTCCACTCATCCATTGGATCCCTCAAGCAACTTAAAGACTTGTCTCTAAAAGGCAGCAATCGTCTTCAACAACTCTCAGATGTCATTAACTTACCATCCCTTACAAATCTTGATCTTCGTGATTGTTCAAAACTTGAAGAGTTTCCAAAAATTGAAAAGGATATGTCATCTTTGAAAGACCTTTCTTTGAGGGGGACTGCAATACAAGAGTTTCCATCATCATTTAAAAAGTTGTTAGGTCTTACATATCTATGCTTATTCAATTGCTCGAGGTTTAAAGAACTCCCTGAAAGCTTGGTTGGCTTGGAATGTCTCGAGAAGGTTTATGCACAGGGAACTACTATAAGGCAATTACCATCATCCATTAGATTTATGAAGAAGCTCAAAGTCTTATATGTTGGGAGTGCTTAACTCGAATCCCATTAACTTTCTTCTTACTCCTTTGATATTTGATTTAAGATCTCTAGAAGAACTAAATATAAGTTATGGAAATCTATCAGATGAAGCATTGCCTAGTGATCTTAGTGGTTTAAGCTTACTTGAGATTTTGGATCTATCAAGGAATAAATTGACAAGAATACCTGATGGTGTCTATCAACTATCCAACCTTGATAAACTATACTTACGTTATTGTAGCAACATTCAAGCATTGGAAAAACCACTAGAATCACATTTGAGATCTTTAAGAATAATAGATTTAAGTTATTGCAATCTTTTGGATGGAGCAATCCCTAATGATCTCGATTTCTTATTCTCTCTTGAGTGTTTATATTTATCTGGGAACAAATTTACGAAATTACCAGATAGTATTTGTCAACTTTCTCACCTTGAAGAACTTTATTTGGATCATTGTAATAGCCTTCAAGTGTTGCCAAAGCTCCCATTGGGGTTGGGTTATTTGTGTCTAAACAATTGTCCATTGTTAGAGACACTTTATAGCCAAATAGACCCACGGACTTCAAGTGAAATGTTGTTGGTTGATGGCTGCTCTATTGTTGCCTTTTATTTTGGTTGTAATGGCAAACCTTACATGACCCTACATCTGCATCCACTAAATCCTATATGGAGTGTAAGCAACGTGAGTTTCTTACTTTCCCTTTTGACTAAAACATAAGTGATTTTTGTGTGATAACTTAACAGAACTGCAACTAAGAAATTTCTTTTCTTGTCTTTTATTTTTTACAGGATCAACGTGTAGAAGATATGGTAGCATGGGGCCCTACACGGGGATCTAAAATCCCAGATTGGTTCAACTGGAGAACTACCAGTTTATCTGGAAGCATTCAACGTCGCATAGATTTGACTTCAGATGATGTTTTGGACGTTTGGTGGGGATGCGTTTTGTTTATTGTTTATGAAGTCCATGAGTTTGGGAGTTGTCAAAGAAAAAGACAAAAACGAAATGTCAATGAGGATAGGAACTCAGATTCTAGAATATTTGATGGGAGTAATCCTACTTCTCCCAAGTTTGATTGCCAGCTACAAGTCAATGAAAATGGTCCAAAAATTTCCTTAGTCTTTGGTGTCACCGAAGTCCTTTCCACAGGACTAAATGGGGCTTGGATGTTTATAAAACTTTCATGTTTTGGGGAACCACAAAACGATTTGAATAGATGGAACTACCTTGGGGCTTCAATTATAACAAACAGCTTGAATGTGGAGGTGAAAGAATGTGGGGCACACCTAGTACGTTATTATGATCTTTCAGAGACTGCCAAAGAACTTAGTAGAATTTCCCTACACAGTTTGGATTCAGAAAGTCTTAAGAGTCTTTGTTCTTCTTCGATGGCTGTCCTTGGCCCCATTAAAGGAAAGGATTAATTGAACCAATATGTTCATATTTGTTATTCCAGCATGATGAGGTAGAGTTTCATCAAACAATAAGATGCAGTTCTGATTTGTTGAAGAAGGATAAACAGCCAACACCAAAAACCGGGGCTCAGGTTTTGTTGAAACAAACTGGAAGTGTTGCAGATAGCATCAGTACAGAAAGGAATGGGAAATAAAGAACCATGCTCTCTTTGCGATTCTCTTCTTCGCCACTTCCTCTCTTTTGTTCCCATGTGGGAATCCTAACCACTCTTTGACCTTTATCCTACATCAACTGCCTAGCACTCTTGAAACAATGGACAATGACCTCGTCTGCTGTCTTTGATCAATCACTGGCCACCAAAAGGAAAATTCAGTGGTGACGATTCGTTTCAACACACATCTTCCAGGTGCTTCAGTTGCTAGTAACAAATTACTATGGTTAATTTTTGGCTAATATGTCTCTCCTCTTTTAATGGGTTTTAGTCCTCATCTTCTTATATGATTGCATGTTATATGTTACTTGGATTACGTCCTTAAGATTGGTCATTTCTATGAAGGAAGAGGCAATGCTTTGATAAAAATTGTGATTGTAAGAAATATTTATGTTGTGCAAGTTTTGTGGTTATATGTACACATATTTGTGCTGTCTATATATTTCTCTGAATGTATATACACATACAAACATTAGATACATAAGCATGCACACACACATATATATGGATGAAGCTTTGTAACATTAAAGATTTAACAAAATATGCTAATTACTTAACACTAACCAAAGCAATGAGAAATGATATCATTATCTGGAAAATTTTTCTTTCTTCTTTATCCACAAACTATGCACACAAAAGAAAGAGATGGTTTTATGTTATTCCCATGAGATTTTCGTAGATAACATTTTTGTCTTTTTCTTTTATCTTGCATTTAAAATGAAACTTGTGAATGATAGCATTCTTATAAATTGGAGAATTCTTTAAAATTTCAAATATTGCACCCAAATATTCCAACTTTAGAATTTATAAAGTGTCTCAAACTCTTGTGTAAAGAAATTATTTATAATCTCTTAGGTTGAAAGGAAGTATTAATTTGAATTGGCTGAACGATCCTATGAGTTCCTAGAAATTTGTGGAAATGGAATTCCAGATACTTGAGTCTATGATACAACTCCAACCACACAAAGTCAGGGGAATACTTTGATCAACCTTTAGAGTTGTGAAGAGGGCCAACACTCGTGATAAATATTTAATTTGCATTTCCCTTTATTTGACAAGTGGACTAAATCAACACTAACTAAAATTTTTGTACTTATAAAACTAATGATGATAATCTTTTCTTTTCTCTTTAGTTAGATCAAAAAGGGATCAATTAAAAAAGGACTTTGAAAGACTTCGGAACTTAAATTTATATGACCTTAAGGATGTGAAGAAGATGGGAACTCAGAAGTTGGTGTTGTCCTGGATATATATATCTGTGAAGTGAATTTATCAGAGGAAGCCAAGGACCAAAATAGGGAAAGTACAACCGATAGCAGTGTGGACTCGCAATAATCAGGCGATATAGAGATTAAAGTGACTACATTAGAGAAAGGGATTAAGAAGGGGATGGATAAATTATGTGAAGTAAAAATCAGAAAAATAAAGAATCCATAAAAGGCCTGCTGCTGTTAATCTACTGTTCTGAAGTTAGTGTTGGTCTTGGCATTTTGGCAGCTGATGTTTGCCTTTGAAGCTTCTGAAGTGAAGTTAAGTGAGGGAAGCACTCACAGAACCAGTCCGTATTCTTCCACAACCATCTTCCTGCTTTGTGGTTAGTCTGTTCTAAATCTTCTCGTAGTAAGTTAGGTTTTAGTTGTTTTTCTAATTCAGTTTTTTCCTATTAACTGTTGCAAGGTGTCTTCTTGAAGGGTAGAAACAAAATAATCTAAATGTCTTTCCTTTTTTTTTTTCTTTTTTTTTTCATCCAAGTGCTTTTGTAATTGATTATTTGACAAATAAATGGGATTGTATCCAGTCATTTATGGTTTTGAGTTAGTCCCTAAAAGGAACATGGGTGTCTAAATATGTCGCATTTTGGACCACAATTTTTTTATTCTTATCATCTTATTGATGATATAAGGGAAGATGTGTTTCCCCTTCTTCTTTGGGTTTCTAAAACCTTCTCTTTTGCTGGTAGGCTGTTGAAATTCATGGAAGGTACTTGATTCCCTGAGCCAGTTTTCCTGAATTCTGTACGTGTTAATTGAAATTCATGGAATCTAAGGGAGGAAGAGAAATGGCTGATCATGCTACGAACTGATCGACAAATTTTTTGAAAGGTGTGTTGCTGATAAACAGATCCATATTCTTCCATAAGCACAAGGTTTTGTATAAATTATAAAGCCGCTGTTCCAGCGTTCTGAACTTTACTGAGCCTGGCAGTCACTACTTCCGCTGCTTAAACTGGGCTGAATCAACTGTTTATATAGCTAAACAAAGAAAACGCTGCCTTTTTGTGCAGTTTTCCTTGAGGGCCACTAGGCTTTAAAGAATGGACAACGCTTGCTTCAAATATTGGTAAAATGTACCCTGTGAGTCCCATGTCCACACTTCAGAATCTTGTTGAACTCCTCTCTCTCTTTTTTCTTTTCTTTTTTTATTTTTTATTTTTTTGTAATTTCAATTGTTCTATGTTGAAAATTTGTGAACATTAGCATAGAAATGTATGCTGAGTTGATTGATGTTAAGTGACAAGTAAACCCACGTCATATGAGAGTGGTAAAAAAAGGTTTATTTTGAGAATAGTGCTCAGGGGATTGAGCTTGTGGTTTTTGTATGCCAGTGGCCGAACTGACTGGCATCTCAACGTCTAAGATAATTCTGCATATCTGTTTTGCTTTGTGTTCAAAGTTGTTACTCAAACTCTTGTTAAGTTTCTTCCTTTTGTGGAGGAATTGATAATGATCACTCCAGCATGTTAGTGCTTGTCACTTTGTATGATTATTTGCAACCTTCGTAACCTGGACAGAATCCTGAGCTCATGCCTTACTGATACAAAATGTGCAGCAACAGAGTTTTCCAAAGGCCTATTTCACCTGCTTCTTTGCCAAGAACTCAAAATCCAAGCAAAGTAGTGGAAACTATGGGAGCGTGCATAACAATCAATGTAATCTGTGTGGCAATACTCTCACTACCAGCAACAACAGTGTCTTCTACAGCAGCAGCAGATGTACCGGCAGTGTTTAAGAAAAAGTAAAACAAAATGGAACTTTTCGCTTTCTTTAATAGACAAATGGAATTGATAGCCCCCCTAATGGAGAAAATATGAATCAGTAGTATTTCATTGCAGCACAAAGTCTTCCGATTTTATTGGATGGATAATTCAAATTCAGAGGAACATTCTACCACCCTTAAGCTTCCTTCCTCTTCAAAACTTCATTTATTTATGTAAATTCAAACTATGCTTGAACACTGACTGGAATTATGCACCTTCTTCCAAGTAAGGTTTTCCCTCTTTAAGTCCATTTGAAGTTCCTGTCACTACCAAATTCTCAATAGCTTTTTCATTCCAGATAAAAGCTCATTTAACTTCTCTCCGTACAGTACTTGAATAACGGATATCATGCATTCCTCCAATAATCCCGATGTCTGTATGCAATCATTCAAAATCTCCGACGGCTTTATGCAATCATTCATAATCTTGCTCGCTTGACGTTCTTCAAAGAAATTCTTCGCCAACTCATTGGACTTCTGCTTAATCTCTCCCTTTCTTTTCTGCACTAATTCAAGTGCGGTCATCAAAGTCATGAATTCTTCACTCTCAGATTCGATCCTCAAAGCCTCATGTTCTTCCGCAATCTTTGCATTAATCTTTTTCCTGTCCATGTTCTGCTTCATTCTCTTGATTTCAAATGATTCTGGGTGATCTCACTCTTTACAAGATAACTCTTTTTTTCCATCAAGCTAGCTGGCTAAGTGATACTTTAAGAAATAGGACAATGGTGGATACCAAGCAGAGGTTTATAACGGCTAATTTAGGGGCATTTTGGGAACAAAATGATGCACGAAAATAGGTAATTAATGACCTTATACGCCATTCAGTTCAGGAGACGGCACTCGGTTTCTCCATTTCACGACAAAAGCTTTGTCGTTTAAAATTCCTAAACCAGAAAAAGTAAAAGATTACGAATGTTTGATGCGCAGCTATTGTTATGCATCTAATTCAGCGGCGAGTTGGGTTGATTTGTTATATCTTGGATGAATTTTGGATTAACACTGGATAGATTCAGTACGGGATCTCACTTTTCTTTCTCACTTTTCTCCATGGACTTAAGTAGATACTTTTCTTCAGCCATTAAGTTTATTGGATCGCTTTTGAACGTACAAATGATACGTGCATGTTTTGGCTCTGCGAGATCTTGGGCTGAACATAAGACTTTTGGATTACAAAAGAAACGATTTGGGTTGACGGGCTCCATTCACCTCTTGCCCGAACATGATTGCCTTACAAAGCTCACAGGGACGAGAGGGACAAGCGCTACACGCATACCTGGTTAAAGAACTGAAGGCTTCTTGATTTGATTGTACTTCAAAAGTTACGTGGGGAACATAAAGGGAACTTAACTCTTTCAGGTTACGATCCTAGAAGGATTTGTGGTCTGGAGAGCACCCATGTAAGTCTGAAATCCTAATAACATTCCTTTACGCCCCATTGCATCGAGGATGTGGGAGGTTAGTTTCAAAAATTCTGAGCACACTCTGAGTCAATGGCGCTAGTGATTTGTGTTTGAAGATGAGCTGCCACATCAGAGGCCACCTCAACATCCCCGACAAAGGAGACAGTTGTGGCTCTGCATTGCCTCACCTCTACACCACCTCATCTATGGCCCTAGCACCAGACACAGCTAGTGCTATAGTTGCAGTCGAGCTACACATGCAATAGGGACGTGCTACCACAGCTACCAAAGCTTTATTTTTCTCTTATTTTTCTCCTTTCGATTTTCTATTTAACTAAGTTACATTCGTTCATTGTAATTATCACGGGAACAATTTCTACCGAATACTTTGTATGATGGTTTGTTAACGAGATTCACCCATTCATTTGAGTTCCTCATCTCTTTACATGGTACTCGAGCCTAGGTTGTGAGAAGTTGCGTTTTTTTTTACAAAACTCGCACTCCATACCTGCCGATTCTTCAATCCATACCCAAACACGCTTCCGTACCTCATAGAAATTTGCTTTTCGGCCTTTTCTGCATTGTGTTTCACCATTTTCGGCCGTAGAATTGTATTTTCTGACTTCTCCTTCATCTCCGGCACTCGCAGAACACCTCTGCGACAACGTCAGGCTTCCTACTCAATACGAAATCGTTTTCCAATGTACTCGTAAGCAAAACGACGTCGTCACAACAGTACTGCTCATATTCACACTAACTTGGTCAATACGACGTCGTTAGGCTTTCTTGCCCTAATCTGCCTAAGCAGAACAACGTCGTTATCAATCATTCTCATAATTTGCTCAACACCTTGAGCAACACGACGTCGTTGGAGTTTTTTGCCCTAACCTGCCCATGTAGAAACAACGTCGTCCTTACTTCGGCTCACACTTGCCCTAGCACGAAATAGCGTCGTCTGATCATTGTGCCCTAATCCATGGCCGACAACCGCTCTGTCCGTATCGGCAGCCAGTCCAGCGGAGTTCTGCCCTATGTGCCGCCACACTGAAGTTACATGAGGCAAAATGCTCTGCTTCCCGAGCCGCCCTTAACCCACCAAACTCCACCGCGAGTTGCCACTCCGCCGTGCCAGAATTTTGAAGAAACAAGCAATTGGGTCCAGGTCGAACTCGACTTCACTGACCCTCTCTATCTGCCCATCGGAGACACCAATTCTTTCACTTTGCTGGCCGTGAAACTGACCGGTAGCTCGAACTACGCTGTCTGGTACGAGACGATACTGATTTCACTGTCAAACAAGAACAAGCTCGTCTTTGTCGACGGGTCCTATCTAAAACCGGAGGACGGGTCATCGCTTCTGCCGCTCTGGGAACACTGCAATTAAGTTTGCTAGGGCTGGATACTCAATTCGATCTCAGAGGAGCTCCACGGCGGGTTGATTTACACCCGCTCCGTGGTGAAACTTTAGGTTGAGCTCCATGCCCGGTATAATCAAGTCGACCCGAGTCGAATTTACAATCTAATCACCCACCTTTGGCACATCAAGCAAGGGGGAAGTTCGATTTCAGTGTTTCTTCGGGCAACTCCGGGAACTTTGGGAAGAATACGACTCAACCATGGAGCTCGAGTCACCGGAAATCCTCGTCTATCTGCCGTGTGTCCGCCACCAGGAAAAGATGAAGTTTTATCAATTCATGCACAGTGTCGATGCGGCCTATTCCACTGTCCGAGACCAAATTTTCATGATGAATCGTCTTCCTGATGTATTCCAGGCCTATTCAATACTCATCAAGGCCGAGTATTGTCGAACGGAGGTGGGGAAGACGGCTGTGGATTACAGCTTTATTGTGGCGAAATCTTTTCCCGACATAACAACTTCGTACACTCGTTCTGGACCTGTTGCAGCAGAACGAGCTCTCACAACGACATCAGTGTAGTTAGCACTGGTCGAGAGTGACACATCATTCTCGCTTAAAGCCGCACAGAACGACAAGTCGTTTAGAGGCCGCGAAAACGGCAGGTTGTTTAAGGCAAATGACATGTTGTCCAGGGCAACTAAAAAATGCCAAATTTGTGGCCGAAAAAATCACACCCGGGAAAATTGCTATCGCCTTACTGGCCCCCAATGTGAATATTGCAAAAACTATGGGCATGAGCACAAAGAATGCTATAAATTACATGGATTCCCTCCAGAGCATAAGAACTACAAGGAGGAAGCAAAGGCCAATTTGGTAACTGATGATTCAGATCAGGTCTTCATCACCAAGACCGACTATCAGCGGTTTATGAAATTTGTCAAAGATGACTCTCAAGATAGCCATGCTTATTTGGCTGAAGGTACGTTCGATTTCCTTAATCACATTTGGATTATTGATTTTGGTGCTAGTAATCATATTACTGCCAATTTAAACTGCTTAGATTCTATTGCATCATATGCATCTAGATCTAGGAAAGTTAAATTCCTTAACGGTGATAGTGCATTGGTTTCTCACACTAGCAATACCCATATCTCCAAGCACCTCAAATTGAACATTGTCTTATATTCCCCTTATTTTAAATTCAGTTTGATATCTGTTTCTAAATTTTGCCTTGATAACAATTGTCGAATTATACTCTACACCAAATTTTGTGTATTTTAGGACTTTTCGATGAATGATGTCAAGGACCTGGGTAGGATGAGAAATGGGCTTTATTTCTTTGTTGCCACATCCACTAGGAAAGCCTCATCCACACTTGGAACTCCAAGTTCACATTTTGTAAACTCTTTATCGAGTTGTACTGCTTTTGATTTCAAACTTTGACATTATCGTTTTGGACACATGTAGGATGCAAAATTTAAATTTATCAAAGAACTTCCTTTTCAAAATTCTTCTCTTGATAAAAATTGTGATATTTGTCCACTTGCAAAACAAACTCGCAAACCTTTTCCGACACGCGACCACACAGCATAACGGTTTTTTGACTTGATACACATTGATGTTTAGGGACCATATCGGACTCCCAACCATGATGGATCAAGATATTTTCTCACCATTGTTGACGATTTTTCACGAGGAACATGGACGTTCTTTATGAAAGCAAAGGATGAAACTTTTCCAAAAATAGAAGTCAATCTTGTCCGAAATCAATTTGACGCAAATGTCAAACACATTCGAACCGACAATGCCTTTGATTTTTTCAATCACAACATCAAAAAACTTTTCTCATCTAGGAGAATCGCATATGAAAGCTCATGTGTACACACTCCCCAACAAAATGGTGTTGTAGAGCGCAAACATCGTCACATCCTGGATGTAGCACGAGCACTTAAATTCTAGAGTCACATTCCCATTAAATTTTGGGGAGAGTGTATTCTCACAGTCATATACCTCATCAATAGGATGCCATCATCCATCCTAGATGGGGTTACACCCTATGAGAAATTATTTGAAAAACCTCCCAAGATCTCTCATCTTAGGGTTTTTAGATGTCTCTGCTATGCCACCAATGTGGGGCCTAGAGACAAATTCGCTCCACGAATGACACCATGCATTTTCATGGGATATACATTTAGTCGGAAGGGTTATAGACTTTATAATCCTGAAACACACCGTTTCTTTGTGAATAGGGATGTCAAATTCCACAAGGACACTTTTCCTTTCTCACATATTAGACCCAGATCACAGTCTGTCCCCTTTATCCCTTTGACAGATCACGTTGCAAAGGATCCTAGATTATATCAATCATTAGTGCCAATTGGTGAATGTTCCAATTCATCCCCCATTGAGGGTGAACACATATCTACTCAATCAGAGCCTACACTTCCTTCACATCGTACACCCATACCTCCACCACCATCAGCTGAGCCATATGATTTCTTTTTCGATAAAGACAAACTAGAATCCTCACAGCCAACTGAGTCAATAGAGCCTTCAGCCATCATAATCCCGAGACGATCCACTAGAGTCTTTCGACCACTACTTTGGTCCAATGATTATATCTGCCCTACCATTAATGCTCTTGAAAACATGTCATCGGAATACCCCTTTTCAGCCTTCATTTCATATGATCACCTTTCCTCCATCACCCAAGCCTTTATTGCCTCCATTTCATTTGAAATTGAACTTACCTATCACCATAAGGCAGTTTGCAATCCTAGATGGCAAGATGTCATGACACAAGAGATCACGGCATTAGAGGCAAACAACACTTGGGAGATTGTGGACCTTCCACCTGGAAGGAAAGCTATCGGATGTAAATAGGTGTATAAAATCAAATACAATGATGATGGCACAGTGGAGAGATACAAAGCCCATCTTGTGGCTAAGGGTTTCAGCCAAAAGGAAGGAGTGGACTATCATGATATTTTTGCACCAGTGGTGAAGCATATTACAATTCGATATGCCCTCTCATTAGCGGCTCAGAACCATTAGGATATCTACCAGATGAATGTTAGCAATGCTTTCCTACAAGGGGACTTATATAAGGAGGTGTGCATGCGCCCTCCTCCTAGTAATCCACATGAACATAATGGGAAGGTGTGCAAGCTCAAACACTCTATTTATGGACTTAAGCAAGCTGCTCGACAATGGTATGACAAATTCACCACAACTCTACTAGCAACTGGTTATCAAGACTCCATGCACGACATTTCCCTCTTTGTCAAGAGACAAGGTAATCTCATTGTCCTCCTCATGATTTATGTTGATGATATCCTCATTACTGGCAGTGACATTGATGGCATAAAGGAATTAAAGGCACATTTACATTCTTCCTTCCACATCAAGGACTTGGGAGATCTCAATTTTTTTCTTAGTGTTGAGGTCTTAAGAGATGAGAAGGGTCTTCACTTAAGTCAGAGGAAATACATCCTTGAACTGATAGATGAAATGGGGCTTAGTGGTACAAAATCAGTAGACAACCCTATGGACACAAATCTATCCTTGACCACGACAAAGCATGATCAAGGAGCCCGTGTCCCGAGAGATGATGATCTACTTCTAAACGATCCTCTTAAGTATCAACAACTTATAGGAAAACTAAACTATCTCACGATCACACAACCAGACATCTCTTATATAGTCCACAATCTAGCTCAGTTCATGCATAAGCCGAAGAAATCCCATTGGGAAGCAGTTGTTCGACTAGTAAGATATTTGAAGAGCTGCCCAGGAATAGGATTACTCATCCCCTCTTTAGGCAGTTATCAGATGTGCGCCTATTGTGACTTCGATTATGCCACATGTAAGGTAGGTCGGAAGTCCTTGACAGGTTTTTCCATCATGCTCAGTAATGCCTTCATTTCTTGGAAAAGCAAGAAGTAGGGAGTAATCTCTAGATCATCTACAGAGGTTGAATATCGAGCAATGGCAGTCACATCCTGTGAGGTATTGTGGTTACTTGGACTTCTTGAAGACATGGGAATCAATGTTCCTCGCCACTACACTTATTTTGTGACAACAAGGTTGCCATGGAACTCGTAGCTAACCCGATGGTGCACCAACGCACCAAGCACATAGATGTGGACCGTCACTTTATTCGTGAGAAGATACGTCGGTGGATCATCAAGACCAACCATGTTAGTACTAAGGATCAACCAGCCGATCTTCTGACCAAGGCCTTCGAGGCAAATCAGCATGCTTATCTCCTTTCCAAGCTAGGTGTTATTAATACATATCGACCATTAGCTTGAGGGGGCCTGTTTGAAAATGAGCTGCCACATCAGAGGCCACCTCAGCATCCCCGACAAAGGAGATAGTTGCGGCTCTGCACCGCCTAACCTCTGCACCGCCTCACCTACGGCCCTAGCACCAAACACAGCTAGTGCTATAGTTGCAGTAGAGAATAGGGACATGCTACCGCAGCTACCGGAGCTTTATTTTTCTCTTATTTTTCTCCTTTCGGTTTTCTATTTAATCGAGTTACATTCATTCATTGTAATTATCATGGGAACAATTTCTCCTGAACACTTTGTATGATGGTTTACTTGTTAATCATATTAACAAGATTCACCCATTCGTTTGAGTTCCTCATCTCTTTACAATCTGTAATGGCCATACGTGATTGGTGAAGGCCGTTTTAGTAAGTAGTTGTCTCTCCTCTTCCAGCACCCATCCTCCACCTAGGAAGACTAGCCTAGAGCCTAATAATGGCATTTGAGTAGTTTCTGGAAACCGATTTGGAAGTCACTACGAAACACCTCCAACTTCTCGAAATTGGGACTTTTCTAATCCAGCCTCCACCTTGTCCAGCGAGTCCCGGCACAACTCCTATAGACTGGAACGGCTCTGATATCAAACGATGTGCGACTTTTCTTGCTCATCTGGATTCACAATGCGGTGAGTTGATTTGTAACATCTTGGACGGGTTTTGGATTAACACGGGATGTATTTATGTACTTTGGAGCCATTTCTCTTTTAGAATTCATGAGAGAAAGGGAAGTGAAAATGATCAGGCCCCTCCCAAGGTTTTTTTTGCCATGTTTGAGCTCTTTTCTTTTTAGCATTCAATTTAGGATCTTTTCCACCACACATTTCTGAAAATTACAATAAAATGATTCATCACTGGTTAGAAAATTTTTGAGTTTGTTAAATAAACTTTTTTCAATTCAATAAAAACTAAATCTAAAAAATGAGAATATTTCTGAGCTTTAATTATGTCTTGCAGTTGCGGCGTTTATTCATTCACACAACACAATTAATAAAAGGTTCCATAACAGCCTCACCTGCATCATTTGCTTTACCAAACACGGATTCTCCAGGCGAAACGACCCCAAGCTCTTTGCTGAATTCCGATTCATTGTTTTTCGTTTCAACATGTCGTATCTTAAGGACCATAGGCCGAGACGACCTAAAGAGAAGCATCATGGCTCCGGGATGAGTTTTGAGGCCTCTGAGATCGAAAGGGGATGGAAGATGGAGGATTTCATAAGAAAAGCCTCCTTGGGATTGAGCGGGTGCGTGATTAGTGCTGATTAGAATTTTAATTTAGTTTAATGTTTTGATGAGGTGTGTTGGATTGGAATAGGTATGTGTTGGCGGCAGTAGCAATTCCGTTCACATTGTATGTCAGCTGGGAAGTGGTACGAAATTTTGGGGAATTTTGGACCGCAAAGCTCATGTTCCAACAGCGCAACTCCACATCACCGAGCCTTAATGGTGAACAAACTTCTGAGTCTGTGTTGGTGGTCTCATCACCGAGTAACCAAACTGCTTTTTCATCTTTTACACGTTGGTGGAAGTATGATGTTTTTCTCATCTTTCGTGGTAAAGATACTCGCAAGAATTTCACGGATCATCTACCTACTACTCTAAAA
Organism: Casuarina cunninghamiana; assembly: GCA_028551485.1. Taxonomy (NCBI): domain Eukaryota; kingdom Viridiplantae; phylum Streptophyta; class Magnoliopsida; order Fagales; family Casuarinaceae; genus Casuarina; species Casuarina cunninghamiana. The sequence goes on along the minus strand of CM052366.1, from coordinate 5,432,299 downwards.
GAGAAGGGAATTGCAGTTTTTAAAGATGATGACAGGCTAGAACAAGGAACATATATTTCTCAGGGACTTTTGATAGGAATACGAGAATCCCAATATGCTATTGTCATAATCTCAGAGAATTATGCTTTTAATAAATGGTGTTTGATGGAGCCAACCAAGATCTTAGAATGCACAAAAGAGACACAAATGACAATTCTGCCAGTTTTCTACCATGTAGATCCCTCCAATGTGCGAAAGCAAAAGGCTAGTTTTCCAAAAGCATTTGCTAAGCACTGTAGAGACCGTACGGTTGATGAAGAACAAAGGAAATCGTGGATAGCTACTTTGGAAGAAGTGGGTCATCTCACCGGATGGCCTGTATGTGATAGGTACTGTCATTATAATTTGCTATATTGAATAAGACTAACTCTATGATGAATTTTATTTACCTTCCTTGCCAAAGTTGAATAGTAGCTTCCAGCTTATTTGGACTTTGGTTCTTAGTTCGTGTTTTTTTCTAACAGGCCAGAAGCAGTAGTTGTTCAAGAAATATGTACAAAAATAAATGGGGGATTGGATCGTAACTTATCATTCATTCCCAAGGATCTTGTTGGAATAGAATATCAAGTAGAGAAAATATTGACTTGACTTTCTTCAAGATCAGATGATGTTCGCTTTATAGGGATTTATGGCATGGGAGGAATTGGTAAAACTACTCTAGCAAAAGTTATTTATGAAATGGTTATTCCTTATTTTGAAGCTAATTGCTTCATTGCTAATATTAGAGAAGAATTTGAAAATGGTAGGCTATGCGATTTACAAACACAACTTATTTCTAAGACCCTTAGGGATACAAGAACAAAAATATGGAATGATCACGAAGGAAGCAAAGTGATAGCAAGTAAAGTATGTAACAAAAAGGTTTTAATTGTTCTTGACGATGTGAATGGAGAAGAACAACTCAAAGCATTAGCAAAGAGTCATGATTGGTTTGGTCCAAGAAGTAAAGTTCTTGTGACAAGTAGAGACCATCAATTGTTAATCAAATATATGGATAGTACTTGTAAGGTTAACTTGCTAGATGATGCTAATGCTTTAAAACCTTTCAGTTTGAAAGCCTTTAACTCTCCTTATCCCAAATCAAATTACAAGGTTTTGTCAAAGGAGATTGCAAGTTATGCTAAAGGTTTCCTTTAGCTCTTGATATTTTTGGTTCCTTCTTATTTGGTAGAGCAATGGATGAATGGGAAAGTGCCTGTTATCTACTAAAAACAAATCCTAACTCACAAATTCTGGATAAACTTCAAATAAGTTTTGATGGATTAGAATATTTGCAAAAAGAACTATTTCTAGGTATTGCATGTTTTTTCAAGGGAGAGAATGTGAATGAGGTTATCGATAAACTTGAAATTTTATGTTATTACCCGAAGATCAATATTCAAGTTCTTGTTGATAAATCCCTCATAAGGATCTACTACTCCAAATTTTATATACATGATTTGTTAGGACAAATAGGTTAACAAATAGTTGGTTATCAATTCCCAAGAAAGTATGGCAAGTGGAAAAGGTTGTGGCACCACAATGCTATCATTCATGTATTGAAGAATGACACGGTAAGTGCATCATACATAAAGAAATATATTTGACACGTATCTTCTTAAGTATTTACAAATATTTTCAGCACATTAATTTTATTCTATTCTATCTTTTGGCTCGTAGGGAACTAATGTAGTTGAAGGTATTGTTCTAAAATTACCTTTAATGAAGCAGGAGCTATTGAATTTCAATGCCTTTTCAAAGATGAAGAACTTGAAAATGCTTGAGATTAGGTTACGAACAATATTTTGGATCTCAACAATAGAAAAAAGTGATGATGAAATTTTTGAAGACTTAAGTACCATATTATGGTATGGTGATCCCTTGAAATTTACATTAACTAATGAACTACGTATTTTGGAATGGTGGGGATATCCTTTAGACTTTTTGCTAGCCAATTTTCAATCAAATGACCTTGTAAATCTCATAATGCCTTGAAGCTATATCAAACTATTGTGGAATGGAAAGAAGGTAAGATATTGTCTTCTGCAAGCATATTTTCTTCTTCTTCTTCTTCTTCTTCTTCTTCTTCTTCTTCTTCTTCTTACTTTAGTGTTTTTTTTTTTTACTAACAATTTATTTGTTTATGGCAGAGTTTTGAAAAATTGAAGAATATTGATCTCAGTCACTCACAAAACTTAATCAAGACACCTGACTTTAGTAGAGCCCCAAACCTTGAGAAATTAGATTTTTCACATTGTACAAGTTTGTCTAAAGTTGACCCTTCCATTGGATTTCTTAAACAACTTAAAAAATTGTCTCTACGATATTGTACAAGTCTAGAGCAACTTACAGACCAGATCAGCCTGCCATCCCTGATATATCTTGATCTTCAAGGGTGTTCAAGATTGAAGAAGTTTGCAGATGTTGTTGGTGTTATGAATTGCCTACAAGAATTAGACGCAACGGATGCTATTTTAGCACAATTACCATGCCTTGCTGCAATGGGGAAGGAACTTAGGATTTTAATCTTTGGGGCAAATTACTCAAGATCCGTCACTGCTATGCTCCTTGGTTCATTCTCAGCCTTAACGTCTTTGACAGAACTACGTTTGGTTTATTGCAATTTTGAGGATGGAGAATTGCGTGATCTTGGTTCTTTATCTTCACTCAAGAAGCTGGATTTATCCGGCAACAAATTTACCAGAATACCAGAAAATATCTATCAACTTTCTAAACTAGTAACACTTATTTTGAAAGATTTTGGTGTGCTTCGAGTAGTGCCATTGTTCCCATTAAGCTTAAGAGCGTTGAATGCAAGAGGCTGTCGTTCACTGGAGACAGATGGTGACAAAATGGATGTGTCTAACATATCGTTGTCCATTTGTGACTATAACCTGGCATGCTATTTTGGTTATGATGGCAAAACTTACAAGAAAGATCTATCTATACCACGTTATCGTAGCCGTCGTTACAGAGTGAGTCTTTTACTTTACATTTTAACAAATGTTGATTACATTATTGACACAAATAGAAGTTATTATTGCCTCATAGATTAAACATGTTGTACTTAATACCTGTCTCTCTTTTATTTTTTATTTGTTACAGAGTCTTTCAGAAGTTTGTAGTGTGATGGCTTGGGGTACTACGTTGCAATCGAAAATTCCAGAGTGTTTCCTAGAGAGAACCATCAGTCCCTTTGGAAGGATTCGAAGTCTTGTAGATTTTGACTCAGAGGATCCTTTTAAATTTTGCATTGCATATTTTCTGTTTGTTGTTTATGAAAGAGTTGATGGGAATAATCAAACTGTTCCCAAGTTTGTCTGTGAATTACAAGTTGATGGAAATGCTCCGGGAGTTCCATTAGTCTTTTGTGCCTCTGATGTTCCTCCCGTTGGACAAAGTGGCATTTAGCTGTTTATTGATAATTTGAGTTTGTTTGGACTACTGAATAGGCCAAAAAGATTGAGCTACCTTGAGACTTCAATTACAGCAAGCAATCCAAATGTGGAGGTGAAAGAGTATGGGGTGCGTCTAGTACATCTGCGTCATCCTACAGAGGATTATCATCCGCATCATCTTTCAGAGTTTTATGAGGTTCTAATTAGTATTTCTCCACATTGTGTGGATAAAGAATTCCGTGATCATCTTTTCGATGACAAAATATATCCTTTGGGTTCGTGGAAAGTACATCAATGGTGGAAAGCACGTGAATTGTGGAAATACTAATGGTATTAGTTTAGTTGTATCATCTGGGTTCAGTCTTGTGGACTAGCATGATAATGCGGAATTTAATCAAACAATAGACAACAGCTCTAACTTTGTTCTCTCTTTCTTGTTTGATATTGAGTGCTTCTCGAGAGGAAAAGCTGTTGAGTTTTCAAGGAAGGAAATGTCGTGACCTTATCTTTCTTCCAGCAGATTCCTAGAACATCGTCTTTGTTGTGATTTGAACTCGATTCCAGCAGGTAAAGTTTGATTATTCTGTCTACTGCATTTGCTGCAGTTACTGTTAATTATTATTTTTCCCCCTTTTCTAGATTATGGAATTTTAACAGCCATAGCTTCAGTTACTGGTAATTAGATCTTCTAATAGTGGTTGCTACTATGAATTAGATCTTTACTATTAATTATAGTTGTTTGTAAATCATAACTGAGGTGTTTAATTGGGCTGCATTGAATGGTTTTGTTAGCAGTTGGCAAGAGGGCTGTACAAAATTCTATAAACCACATTAGCAATTGCTCCTTAGAGAGCTGTATGCTCCTTTAAGATCATTTTTTTTCTGTTCGTTTCTCTATTTAAATTGTATACTTGCCAGAGATTAGTTCCATTTATCTTTTCATTTAAGATGTTGGATTTCCTTTTTGGAAAAGGGGATGAGATGCCACTACCTGTTTGCTGCTGAAGAATGATGAAACTTCTTCAATCATAGAAAACCTGTTGAATCCATCTCATGCCTTTGCAAGATCTAAAGCATTGCAGAAATATATCCAGCGGGAGAATGACTATACAAGGAAGCACATCTGTCAGTGACATATCTGTCTCTTTTTGACGATTTCATCCCACCTCAATTTTTCAAGTTTGCAATATCACACAGGTTCAGGAATCATGTGGTTCAAATGTGAGCATGAGAGGCAGAAGTTAGACTGCTTGTCCATTAGCTTCCTTTCCCAGGCCATCAGGTAATCAAGCTTCTGCCAGAACTCAAAATAAAATGGCTACTCTGTCAGGCTAACAGTAAATAGATGATGAAACTGCTTGCTAGCCTGACAAATTAGTTTCCTTCTGCTTAAATTACTATGCTACTTCACATTGTGTAGGCTTGAGGAAACCTGTGTTTCAAATGTAAGCATGAGAGAGGGCAGTTATAATGCTAGTCCAGATGCTTCCTTGTACGGCCAATTAGGTACTCAAGCTTCTGCCAGAACTCAAACTGAAGTGGTTAATTCCTCATCTTCATGGAGCCATCAAATTATTACTTCTAAACAGGTAACTCAAAAAAGCCGCTGGTTACTGCAGAGGATGGAAACTGGTGTCAAATTAATAATTCATGGTTCCTGATGGATGTTCAAAGGCTTCAATGTAATTCCAGCCGGCCTCTGCTTTCTATAAATACACAAGTTGGGCAAAGCAGGAAAGCACAAAAATCAGTATCAAGCAGCAGCTGCTCAAACTTATTTGAGGACACATCATGCCTTGCCGATAGAAAATGTGCAGTAACAGAGTTTTGCCACTGCATCTGAAGCTCAACAGACTGTTACACATGCTTCCTCACGTACATCACAATATCCAAGCAAAGTAGTAGGAACTATGGGAGCCTGCAAAATAATCAATGGAATAGATGTGGCAATAATATCACTACTAGCAACAGCAGTAGCAGGTGTAGCAGCAGTAAGGAAAGTAGAAAAATGAAATTTATTAGATGGATAATTGAAACTCAGAGGCACATTTTACCACTCTTAAGCTTCAGTCTTCTTTAAAACTTCATTTATTTATGTAAATTCAAAAGTTCAGAAAGAAAACTAATCACGCACCTTCTTTCAAACAGAGGACTCCTAACTTCTTATGCCTCACATTTATATCATGTTTATCATTCTTTCCTGAGTCTCTTATTTCCTCTGTTTGTTTTTTATTATTATTATTCTTTAATTCATGCACACATAGAGAGGGAAGGGAGATTTGAACCCTTGATGTGGACTTGTTGGCTAAGGATCCAACAATTCACCATTGAGCCAAGGGAGTCCTTGGACCAAATCCTCTATAACTCTTTCATTCATGATAAAAGTCACCTCAACTTTCCCCTTTGCAATAATTGAACAACAAAAATTAATGCAGTCCTTCGTCAACTCACTAACCCTCTTCTCCATGTCTTCCTTTCTTTCCTACACTAATTCAAGTGCAGTCATCAAAGTCACGAGTTCTTTACACTCAAGTTGATCCCACTCCTTACAAGATCCGGTTGTGGTGTTAAGATAGTCTTTTAGATCTTCGTTTTTGTGGATGACCTCTACACACAAAAAGTATCAAATGAGCACATAAAGAGAATAAGGAGAAAATGAAACTTTTACTAGAAACCTCATAATCTTTCTCTAAATCAATTTTTTTCTTCTTTACACGCTACAAAATAATCATCGACTAAAGTTGCTTCATCGAACTTCACCCTATTTTCTTGATAATCCTCACTCTTGAACCTCTCACCACTGTCGATGGACATGCCATTCTGTGTTTCACTCTTTTCCCCATTTCTTGAAATATATCCAGTTTCCACGGGCAAAAATCCATCTTCCACTTCATTGCAAACCAATTCTTCGTGATTCAAGACTATCGCGTTGGTTCTTTCCTGAGGCATCTTTAACATGTTCAAGATCACCAGAACTATGATCTTTTTCAATGGTTCCCTCTTCTTTGGTCTGATGGCTGATTTCAGGTGACAAACTGTGGGTGCAATCGTATTCTTTCATGGACAATCAAAAAAAACTGAAAATCACAGAACAAGAACACCCAGAAACTCTTTTAGTAAGGAAGAAGAAGGAGATATAATTGGAGTGCAAAAATGTAAGCCTTACCGTTCGTTATCATTGATTTTCTCGAGAAAGAGATACGAAAATGAAAGAAGTTTGGCGCCCATAACAAGCAGAGGTTTATAACGGCTAAAATAGGGGCATTTTGAGAACAAAATGGTGCATGAAAATACGTAATTATTGATCTTATACGCCATCAAATTTGTAATTAAGGTTTCTTAGTTTGAAATTTCTAGACCAGAAAAAGTAAAAGATATGAAAATTTGATGCATAGCTATTCTTGTGCATATAGATGAAAAGGCACAAGGCCTCAGCTGTCACCTCGGTTGGCTCCAGCGACAATGGGATCTCCATTGGATCCTCTGCTGGTCTGGGAGTCGGTTTCCTTGGTTAGTTCTCTTCCAAGTCAAAGGTAGGCCTCCTTCATCATGTCCAGCCTCCACTTTGTCGGGCGAGTCCAGCACACCTCTGACTGGAACCGCTCTAATACCAAATGATGTGCGACTTTTCTTGCCCATCTGGATTTTGGATTAACATGCATAGACTTCTACATTTTGGAGCCATTACTCCCTTAGGATTCAGGAAAGAAAGGGGAGGGAAAATAAACCAGGTACTTCTCAATTCCACCACACATTTCTGCAAATTACAATAGGCGGTTCATCTCTCTTTTTCTTAATCACTGTTTAGAACTTTTTTCATTTTTTAGTTTGATTAAAGATGATTAAAATTAGGCAAGTCAACAAAAACTAACCTTAACACATGAAAATATATCCGAGCTTTAATATTGTCTTTACCTTGCTTCGTTTGCTTTACTAAACACAGGTTCTTATACCGAAAGGAACCCAAGTTCTTCGCTGAATTCTGGTTCATTGTTTTCGTTTCAACATGTCAAATCTCAACGACCATACGCCGAAACGACCTGAAAAGAAGCATCAGGACTCGGAGATCGAAAGGGGATGGAAGATGGAGGATTTCATGAGAAAAGGCTCAATGGGCTTGAGCGGATTGGCTTTTCTTGTCTTGTTGCTGGCTGTCATCATTCCAGCCAGTAACAAAACCGGCGATGGGATGAATTTCAATAGAAATATAGAATACAGGTGCGCCGTTAGATAAAAATTTATTATTCAGGTTAGGATTTTGATTTGGTTATGATGAAGTGTGTTTGATTGGAATAGGTATCTGTTGGTGATAATTGCAATTCTGCTCGCCTTGTTTGTGGGCGGGAAAGCGTTTGGGAAACTTTGGACCCCAAAGCACTTGTTTCAGCAGCGTAATTGACAAGTTTTTGTTACATTATAGAGATTTACCGAAGTTACTATTGCCTTATTAAGCTTAGATAAGTTGATATTAATATCTCTCTCCTTCATCTTTCAGGTTTTTTTTTTTTTTTTTTTTTTTTTTTAACAGGGTCGTAGAGACGGTAGATATGTGATAAGATGGGGCACTACCTTGTAATCTAAAATTCCAAATTGGTTCAACCAGAGAACCACCGGTCCCTCTGGAACAATTCAAAGTTATATAGATTTTGACTCGGATAATGATTTTAAGTTTTCCATTGGATATTTTCTCTTTGTTATTTATGAAGTCCATGAGTTTGACAGTTGTCAAACAGAGAGAAAAACAAGAGGTCCATGAAGATGGGAATTCAGATTCTGGAGTATTTGATGGGAATAATCATACTAATCCCAAGTTTGTTTGTAAATTACAAGTTGCTGAAAACGGTCCAAGAGCTCCGTTAGTCTTTCGTGCCTATGAAGTTCCTCTCGTTGGACCAAATGGGATTTAGGTGTTTATTGAAGGCCCGTGTATGTTTGAACTGCTTGGTTGTCCAGAAAGAGTCAGCTACCTTGAGACTTCAATTGCAACAAGCAATCTAAATGTGGAGGTGAAAGAGTATGGGGTGCATCTGCTTCATGGGCATCATCTTTCAGAGTTCTGTGCTGTTCTAAGTAGTATTTCTCCACATGGTTTGGATTCAAAGTTCCGGGATTATCTCTTCACCAATGAAAAACCTCTCAAGCTTTATGGCTATGAGATCTGAGAAATGTAAAGTTGTAACATCTGGGTTGGTTGGTTGAATCAATGCAGTCTTGTTGACAGCGCACGATTGGGGGTTCAATCTTGTGTTCTGGCATCATGATAAGGATAAGCAGTTGAGTTTTCTCGGAAGGAGATCTCAATTTTGTTAGACCAATAGTTTTGTCTTCCTTTGTTTCAATATCTGTAGTTTGACAGGTTCAGTGTAATCTGTACTAATTGATTGTGGCTGTTTGCCCGATCTAAAGACAGATGTGAAGAAGGAATTATGTTGACGCAAGGAAGTTCATAGACAAGCTGATCAGTAATGCCATGAGGGAACTGAGAGCTTAAATGATGGTTGATTCTTTTGTTACAACCAGGGGTGATGCTTAAAGATATGGAAATTTTGTGCAAAACCCTCTAGGATATGGAAAATTTGTTCACAGCCTAAACAATTGAGGAAGAGGAAAGAAAAAAGAATACTTGAAATCGTTTAACTAGATAGTTCAGTGATGAGTTAGTAGAGATTTCAATTATGAAATTTAGAATTCGACACCTAGTGTGCATAAATGTGTGCATTGTCATATTAAAAAGGAAAAATATTAAAAAGAAAAATAATTCTTGAAGCTCATATGGTTGTTCTCCATCTCTACCTTTCTTTTCTGCTAAGATGGTTAAGATGGTTGTTTTCGGAAAAGGATGCTGGAGCTTTGCCGGAAACTGAATAAGAAAGTTTAAAACTTTGGAGAAAAATTTGTATATTTGATTGCCCTCTGCCTTTCTTTTCTGCTAAGGCCGGAAACTGAATAAGAAAGTTTAAAACTTTGGAGAAAAATTTGTATATGGCTATCTTGATGGCGTGGCCTATGCTGACGTGCTTTAGCTGATATTCGTGATCTTCGTTTGTTTGAAGGGAACCACTTGGCAATTTCCTTCGGCCGCTTTCAATTGTCCGTTTTACATGCAAGTGGATGTGAAATCCTTGGTTAGTTGAGTTGCTATACTTTGTCTGACTCTTTAACTTCGGTTGAAAAAGATGATGTAACTTGAACAAGTGTTTCCTTTGATTTTGTTCAAAATTAATTTCTTGGAATAAGCAAATTCCAAAGTATATTATTTTATATATTGTTAAAAAGATGAATTTTATTTAAAAGACAACTCGTGGTGAATTATCTTTGTGTGCAAAAGGAAAATTTCACATAAATCTTGTGTGATGAAATATATATAAAAGAAATGTTACTTCAACTTTTAAGCTAATTTTTTAGTTGAACTTTTAGATCTTAAAAGATATTAGAAGTTAAGTTAGATCTGTTCTACCTCGTGCAATCTCATCAAGTCTACAATCCTTATGGTAAAATTTAAGTAAAAGAAATGCCCCTTCAAAGCTTGAATTAACTTTAAAGTTGGACATTTGAACCTTGTAACAAAGTTTATTTCTTCTAAAATAATTTTCAAATAAAATTTAGACAATATAGAATTTATGTTATATAATTTTTAATACACATTTTCACTTGAAGCATAAGGAACACTTTCAAAAGATATTTATCAACAGATCATACTTCAATTCAAGACTTAATACAATTTTATAGGTCCAATCCTATTTTAAAGGGATTAAAGAGTAAGGACTTTTTCTTCCTTACAAAGAAGATTTTCAAACACAATTTAAGTAATATGAAAATTTATGTTACACTTTTTTTAACATATATTTCTTATGTATTTCTCATACGGGTTTCGTCACTCGTCAATCATTAACAAACTTCCTACATCCAGAAAGTGACAAGAAACTTAATATAGAAACTCAAGGAACTAGAGTAGAACTAAAATCATTGAGATCTCAACCTAATGCTGACAGAAAACGCATACAACAAAGGCTTCTTCTACTCATGTCAAGAAGTGTATTGAACAGGAGTGGTGAAAGATACGGTAGTTCGAACAGCGATTGGAAAGGAGAGACTTGTGTAAAAAACTGGCATTCCTCTATTCAACTGGTACAAATGGTAGCTACACCTAAAGTCGTCTGGTACACTTTTGCTAAGTTGGTTTCATTCACCCAACGCACTCGATAAAATCTCTCCCAGAGCTTCTTCTACGTTGTCTTATTCACCAAACACAGGTTCTTAACGACGAACCGACCACGCGCTATTCGTTGGTTTCGTTGAACATGTCAAATCCCAAGGACCAGACGCCGAAGCGACCTGAGGGGGAGAAGCAGGGCTCAGGGGACTAGTTCTGAGGTCTCGGAGATCGAACGGTGATGGAAGACAGAGAATTTCATAAGAAGAGGCTCCTTGGGATTAAATGGATGCGTAATTAGTTTCGAAGTTATTAGTATTTTGATTTGGTTCTGATGTTTTGCTCTTTTTGTTTTAACGAGGTGCGTTGGGTTGGAACAGGTACGTGTTGGCGGCAGTAGCAATTCCGTTCGCTATGTACATGGGCGGCAAAGCGGTACGAAAATTGGGGGAACTTTGGACCGCAAAGCGCTTGTTTCAGCAGCGTAACTCTACATCACCGAGCCTTGATGGTGAACAAGCTTCTGAGTCTGCGATAGTGTCCATGAGTGACCAGAGTACTTCTTCATCTCCAACGCATTGGTGGAATTACGATGTTTTCCTCAATTTCACAGGGAGGATACTTGAAAGAATTTCACGGATCATCTACATACTGCTCTAAAAGAGAAGGGCATTATAGTCTTCAAAGATGATAAAAAGCTCGAAAGTGAAACATATATTTCTCAAGAACTTTTTAAAGCAATACAAGAATTCCAATATGCTTTCATCATAATCTCATAGAATTATAGAGCTAACCAAGATCTTAGAATGCACAAAAAAGAAGCAAACGACAATTTTGCCAGGTTTCTACTATGTAGATCCCTCCAATGTATGAAAACAAAAGGGTAGTTTTGCAAAAGTATTTGTCAAGCACCATAGAGACTATTTGGTTGACGAAGAACAAAGGAAATTGTGGATAGCTACTGTAGAAGAAGTGGGTTGTCTTATTGGATGACATGTATATGATAGGTACCTATTAGTATAATTTGTTATATTTATAAAACTTATTCAAGTTTTGATGAATTAGAGTATTTATAAAAAGAATTATTTTTAGATGTTACATGTTTCTTCAAGGGAGAGTGGGTATTTACAATTATTGATAAACTCAAAAGTTTAGGTTATTATCCAAAGAGCAATATTCAAGTTCTCATTGATAAATCTCTCTTAACTATCACAAATTCTAAATTTTAAATGCACGATTTACTACAAAAGTTAAGTAATCAAATAGTCCATGATATGTCCCCAAAAAGAGCATCGGGGATATAACAGATTGTGGCATCCCAAGGATATCATTGATATAGTGAATAATACAATAAGTGGGCACAAACATACAAAAGTATATTTGATACTTATTCTTTCAAGTATTTTTACCAAATTAATTTTATCTTCTTCTTTTTTCGCTACAAAATTAAGGCAATTGAAAGCATTTGCCTAAAATTACCTTTGCAGAACCAAGAGCAACTAAATTTTGAATCCTTTTCAAAAATTAAAAAAATGAAAAATGCTTAAAATTACATTGGAATCACTTGTGAAGAAGGTTGGAGATTATGATGGTTTTCCATTATGTACTTTATCTCCTTGGAGGGAAAAACCAAATCAAGTTATTTTGGAAAAGTTAGATACCACAGAATGGCATGGAAATCCTTAAAGCTCATATTAAGTAATAAGTTAAATGTTATGGAATGGTGGAGATCTCTTTTAGAAACCTTGCCAATGGATTTTCAATCAAAAGATCTTATGTATTTGATATTGCATCAAAGCTATATCAAACTATTGTGGAATGGAAAGAAGGTAAGATTTTGCCTTATGCAAGTGTATGTCCTTCTTCTTATTTAATTTTTCTTTACTAACAATTTATTTGTTTATGCTAGAGTTTTGAAAAATTGAAGCACATTGATCTCAATCACTCACAAGACTTGATTGAGACACCTGATTTTAGTGGAGTCCTAAACCTCAAGGAATTAAATTTTTCACATTGTATGATTTTGTCTAATGTTCACCCTTTCATTGGATTTCTCAAATGGCTTAGAAAATTGTTTCTACGAGATTGTTGTAGTCTAGAACAACTTCCTAACCAGATCAACTTGCCACCCCTTATCCATCTTGGTCTTGATGGAAGTTCAAGGTTGAAGAAGTTTCCAAATGTTGTCAGTGTTATGAAATGTCTACAAGAATTAGACACAAGGGGAACTCTAACAGAACAATTACCATCCCTTATTGTACTTTGCTCCCTAGTTCACTCTCAAGCTTAATGTGTTTGACAAAACTAGGTTTGGTATATTGCAATTTACCAAATAGAGCATTGCATGATCTTGGTTCTTTATGTTCACTCAAGTATTAAGATTTTTCAAGCAACAAATCTACCAGAATACCAGAATGTCTATCAACTTTTTAAGCTACTAGACCTCTCTTTGAAAGATTGTATAATATGCTTCAAGTTGTGCCAAAGCTCCCTTTAAGCTTATGTCAGTTGGATGTAGTAGGCTGTCATTCACTGAAGGAAACGTGTGGTGACAAAATGGATGTGTGGAGTTCATCTGAAATATCCTTGCCCACTAATTACCTTATTATGGCCTACTATTTTGGTTATGATAGCAAAACTTAGAAAATGATATATCTAAACCCACAATCTCTTTCACTCAGTTCTCGCATTGTGAGTCTCTTACCTTACTCTTTTAACAAATGTTTATTATGTTATTTAGACAAACTCTTGATAATCTACAAGTCAAGATTTGCTTGCTTTTTTATTTTTTTTCCCCTTTGTCTGCTATTTCCCCTTTTAGGATCACACCAACTTGGTTCTTCTTCCTCATCCTTACTTTGTTTTGTTTTATACTCTTTCCTTTTTTCCCGTGACTTGTTCTATTGACTCAACGTGTTAGAGTGAGAAAAGGGACGGTAGAAGAGGTGGCCAAGGGCAGAGATGTTGGCTCAATACAGCAACGACGATAGACATTAATGGTGGAGACAATAGATAAGAATGGTTATCCAAAATGCTTCAACGGTGGCGTCTATGGCTAGAGAGAATGACAGTGGTGACCGGAAATGTCATTGATGATCGAAAACATAAGCCAAGAGATGGATGAAGGGTTTGTACATGCAAAGTTTTTGAAGTTGACAAGGTTTTCTGCACAGCATGGATCCTTTGCAAGTGATGAACATGCATTCTCCATTTAATGAAGTAGGAAGGAGTGGATGTAAAGTAAAGGTGAGAAGTGACTGAAGTATGGAGCTGAAAGACTTGTGCAAGAAGACTTGGAAACTTGAGCCTAGTAGAGAGGCCATGTCTTTTGTAAGTCCTATAGTATGGACACCTAGGATTCAGTAGGTAGGAATGTTGCTTAAATATCAGCATGTAGGAATATCTCTACAACGCGCTATCTTTATATGTTGTTCATTAAGATCCTTGTAAGCTTTTGTTTGTTGTTATCAAAAGATCTAGAACCATTCGGTTCAGTACATTTGTGTTCCTCCTCCCTTCACTCATTTCCTTCATTAGCTCAAATACTATCAGTGGTATCAAGAGCCGAAAGGTTCCTGATATTGTCTAAAAATCCTCACCGATTTCATATATGCCTTCTACTCCCTCTAGTGCCTCCTTTTCAACTACTTCCAACTCTCAATCTACCCCTCTCATTCCTAGCTCTAATATTCTGCTTTTAATCTTTGATGGAACCAATTATCAAATTTGGTCCCTTTGAATGACTACCTACCTCAAAAGCTAGGGAATGTGGGAAATTGTTGAAAGTAGGCACCTAGAACTCCATCTACATCTAAACTTACTCCTGGTAAGAAAGAATGCACCAAGAAGGAATAAGAAAGAGAGCTTCGAACTCTGGTGGTTCTTTAAACAGGTGTTGCAAACAGCGAGCTTCATCGAGTCAACTATGCCACCATTCCTCATGAAGCATGGACTACTTTAAAAAATGAGTTTGTGGGTACTGCAAAGGTACGGGCAGTTTGATTTCAATCTTTGAAACGTGATTTTGAACTGCTTAACATGGAAGAAACCAAGTCTATAAATGGCTACTATTCAAGGGTAAATACTGTAGTAAGCCAAATAAAAAACCTAGGAGAAGAATGGCCTCAAACTCATATAGTAGAAAAAATGCTTATTAGTCTTATTGAAAAATTGATGCCACTATTACCACACTTGAAGAAACCAAAGATTTTCTTAATATGCTAGTATCAAAGTTAGTAGGTTTGTTGAAAGCATTTGAAAAAAAAAAAGTGAGTAGAAGAAAAGAAAAAGTCATTGTAGAAATCACTTTTAAGGCTAAGATGTATGGAGAAACCAAAAATAGTGAGAAGGAAGGAACATTGTTTGAACAGTGATCAAAAAGGAGATCAAAATACCTTCAATGTGGGATATGTAAAAAGTCCAATCACTTGGGAAAATATTGTTGGCATAAAGGTAAACCACAATGTAGGTATTGCAAAAGGTTCAGTCATATTGAAAAAAATTATAGATCCAAGGAGACTCAGCAAGCAAAACTAGTTGAAAAGGAAGAAGCACCGAGTGAACCTACCCTTTTTCTTGCTAGCTTGTCAACCTTATGCTTAGATTATAGAGTATGGTTTATAAATAATGGTTGTACAAACCACAAGTCTCCTTATGACCATATTTTTAGCCAACTAGATTGTTCCTATAGGTCAGACTTGGGGATGATCATTTTGTAGAAATAGTAGACAAATGAGATGTTTTTGTTCTAACGTCTCAAGGGCTAAAAGCCATTAAGGATGTGTTGCTTGTACCTACTTTTAGCTCCAATCTATTAAGTGTAAGGTAGATTATGGAAGGAAGGTATGTCTTATTATTTAAAGGTCATTCGTGCAGGATCTTTGATGACTTAAATATGGCAAGTGAAATAGCCATTGTTGACAGAAGAGCTTAAGGAACTTTCCAATTTCCTTTGAGTATACAGCTCATGGAGCAAAAACTAGTCAAGAAGCTCTGAATGTTGAAGAAGACAAGAGTTGGTTATGGCATCGCAGATTTGGCCATCTCAATTTCGATGCTCTTGAAGAATTTTACAAGTATGGAATGGTGGAAGGCTTACCACAAATAAAACATGGAAAGGCTATCTATCAAAGCTGTCAGCTCAAGAAGAGTACTAGAAGACCCTTCTTAACAAAAATCGGGGAGAAGCTTACAACACTAATCGAGCTTATACATATATATGTCTACGGGCCTATGAAAACACTCACCAAAGAAGGAAACAAATACTTCTTGCTCTTTATTGACAATGCCTTAAGGTATTGCTGGATTTACTTTCTCAAAGAAAAATTTGTTGTGTTTCAAACATTCTTGTAGTTTAAAGCTCAAGTAGAAAAGGAAACATGCAGGCACATCAAAACAATATAGTTTGATTGAAGAGGAGAATATCTTTCATCTAAGTTCAACCAATATTATGTCAAGCAAGGACTTTAACATCAACTCACAGCTAGCTTCATACCACAGCATAATGGCACTACAAAAGAAAGAATCAAATAGTGCTAAATTTAGCGCAAAGCCTAATGCAAGAAAAAAATATTCCAAAAGAATTTTGGGGAGAGGCAATGAATATAGCAATCTATGTACTCAACCAAAGCCTTAATTCTACCTTAAAAGGAATGACTCCATTTGAGGCATGGAAGGGCGGGAAACCTACGGTTGATCATATGAAGGTCTTTAGAAGTGTATGCTACATACATGTTCCCAAGCAACTGTGGACTAAGCTGAATAATAGAGTAGAAGTTGGGGTGCTTCTTGGGTATAGCTGTGATTCACAAGCTTACTGTGTGTATAACCTACTCACAAAGAAACTTTTCATTAGTAAAGAACTTATGGTTGATGAAGAAGCCATGTGGGATTGGGAATCAAAAATGCAACAAGGGCATGACACCTTTCTGCCATGTGTCATCACAAATGGAAATGAGAAGGTTAAAGAGAAGGATGTGTCTAGTGAAGTGAACTCAAAGCCATGCACTCTTTTTGACCATGTCAGTGACTCGTTTTCTCCTTCCACTGATTATTCCAAAGAGTCAAATGAGGTTGAATGAGAATTCTCTGATATGAGCCCTGTCTAAATGAAGAACCTCAATGACATCTATGAAAGTTGCAATTGTGCAATGTTGGAGCCCATAACCTATAAGGAAGCACTACAAGATGGAAAATGGCAAGCAGCTATGGATGAAGAAATGAAGACAATCAAAAGAAACAATATGTTGTTTCCTGCTGATCTACCGACAAGAAAGAAAATAGTAGGCCTAAAATGGATCTTTAAAACAAAAACTAATGTTGTCGGAAAAATAGTCAAACACAAAGCTAGACTTGTGGCTAAAGGGTACTCCCAGATACCCAGATCAGACTTTGGTGAAATGTTTTCTCCAGTTGCATGATTGGAGACCATAATTTTAGTTCTTGGAATAGCCGCTCATCATGGTTGGAAAGTTCTTCAAATAGATGTGAAGGCCATTTTTCTTAATAAAAAGGTGGAAGAAGAAATTTATGTTGATAAACCAATCGGCTATGAAGAAGCTAAAAACAATGGAAAGGTTTTCAAGCTTTGAAAAGCACTATATGGTCTAAGGCAAGCCCCATAGGCATGGTATAGTAAGATTACAAGCTATTTCCTTAAGAATGGTTTCTCATGTTGTCAAAGTGAACCAACACTCTTAACTTCCTGTGAAGGTAATTCATTTCTCTTCGTTTTCATCTATATGGATGATTGATAACTCTATAGTTTATAGAATTATTATTAGTATTTTAGGTAATGTTTAATATAGTTTTTATTAAATTATATTTGTATTTTATTATATTTATTTATATTTTGTTATTTTATGCAACATACCCAAAATAGAGGAAAAATGAAGAAAAGAAGCACAAAACCAAAAGAAAATGAGAAAAGAGGAGGAGAGCTAAAAGGAGAGGCTATTATCAAGCTTATCGGGCCATCATCCAATGGGCCTTTGGAGAGGCGGAGGTTGATTAACGAAACAGGCAATTGTCTGGTTGAGATTTTTATCAACCATTATCGGGCAGAAGTGAAACGAAAGGAGAGAAAGAGTGACATGCATCGGGGGCAGTCGACGATTACCAGAGAAAGGATTTTTTGGCAAACAAGGAAGAGAGCGGCGACTAGTGGTATGGTCGTGCGAAAGCCTACCAGAAGCCATCACCGTTCAACTTTTCTAGCAAAGCGGAGAAAAAAGTTGTGTTTTCAGGCGAAGGAAGAGCCCAGAACGTGCGAACGCCGTCTGGGTACTCTTCTGACATGGTTTACGGCAATTTTGGGTAAATCTGCAGTAGTTGCGTATGATTTCTGGCGGTTTTTCGGTGAAGAACCGCGAACGCCATCAAAGCCTTTTCCATCAAATCTACACATTTCTACAGTAGATCTGGGCAATTTGTTACAGATCGGCACTCCAAGGACCTCGATCTATGTTTTTTGGTAGTTTCCATGAAGAATGGTGGTGGCGCATGGCACCGGCACATGACAACGGCATGGGCGCATGACAGCACTTGTGTTGCTCATTTCATCCCATTTTTCAGACAGTTCCTTCTCCTCCTGATGTGCAGATTTATGCAGCCTTTTTGTGATTTGAAGAAATTTTTGGTGACAGCCTAATGTTTTAATTTACAGAATGTGTTGTTTAATTCCCTGCACTGTTCTAGTTTGTGTAAATATGTTGTTTTAGTTCAATTTGTTAGAGCTACGATGAACTTGATTACAATGGTATAAATGTTATGATTGTTTATGTTATGTGAGACATTTTATGAATGTGAAGTTGCATATTATGGAGTTTAATGCTTTTAGGTGATTAACTACCACTTAAATGATCTTATTTGCATGTTAGAGACCGACAGGAGAGAACATGCAGTTGCTTCATATAATATGTAACCATAGATTAATATGGATAAACATATACTATATGATTTGTGTGGCTTTAGGTGTAAACTAGAATATTCACAAATCTTAATGCACTTAGTTCATTTAATTCATGGGTAGAAATACAGTGAGTTAATATGTTAAGTAGATTTGCTATACCTAGAAATAGGATAGTGAATAAATTAAGAAATTTTGCCATCACATGAGTAGAATCAATCTTACAAGCATAATTAATCTACATTTGTATCTAGTAATTAGGTGAAATTGGATGCTTTAGCATATCTCATTAATCAAGTTTAGGTTAAATTTAGTCAGTTAATTTATGTTTTATCATTTTGAGTTGCTAGATAGACTTTAGAAATTGTTCACCATTGGTAATTAGTTTGTTTAGTAAGCATTAGTCTCTGTGGGACAATGCTCATATTCATCATTATATTACTTGCTCAATATGTACAATTGCATGTAGAATTTCACCGAACAATGATGTAATTTTCACAGGAAATGATGTTGCACATATGAACCAATTCAAGTCCCACATGATGAAAGCCTTTGAGATGAATGACATGGGAATTATGAATTTGTTACTCGGACTGGAAGTTAGTCGATAAGAGGTTGGTATATTCATTTCACAAAGAAAATTTGTTAATAGCTTGTTATCCAAGTACAAAATGGCAGAATGCAATCCAATTAACACTCCAATGGTGTCAAGTGAGAAAATGGCTCTTAATGATGGTTCAAGTGAGGCATGCGGGACTACGTATCGGAGTTTGGTGGGAAGTCTCTTATACTTAACAGCCACTCGCCTGGATATTCTATTCTTTATTTCCTTACTATCTCAGCAAATGTAGAATCCAACTTGAGCTTACATGTGCAAGCTTGAACGCCTTCCGAGGTACATCTGTGGAACTATTGATTTTGGTTTACTTTATAGCAAAGCAGAAGACTTTGCTTTAGTTGGATACTGTGACAATGACTAGGTTGGAAACAAAAAGGATTCAAAGAGCACAAGTGTTTTTGTCTTCCATCTAGGATCATCAACAATTTCTTAGTCCATAAAAAAGTAAAAATCTGTGTCCTTATCCATTGCAGAGGCCGAGTACATTGCTGTATCTTCTGTTGCATGCTAGGCTATTTGGCTACATAGACTTCTCATGGAAATTGGACTTGAGTAGAACAATGAAACTATAATCTATAGTGATAGTAAGTTGACTATTGCAATGACTAAAAACCCCACTCATCACTCAAGAACAAAGCATATCTCCATCAAAGTGCATTATGTTCGGGAATTAGTTGAAGCTAAGGAAATCAAGTTTAGTTTTTGTAAAAGTTATGATCAGATGGTTGATTTGTTCACAAAAGGGCTTTCCTGAGCTCAACATGAAATGTTGAAAGAGATAATTGGGGCAACCACAAACCCTGTCAAGGAAGGGTATTGAAGTTGATAGGTTTTCTGCATAGCATAGACCCTTTACAAGTGATGAACATGCATTCTCCATTTAATGAAACAGGAAGTAGTGGACATAAAGTAAGCGTGAGAAGTGACTGAAGTATGGAGCTAAAAGACTTGTGCAAGGAGACCTAAAAACTTGAGCCTAGTAGAGAGGCCATATCTTTTGTAAGTCCTATAGTACGAACACCTAGGATTCAATAAGTAGGAATGTTGCTTAAATATCAACATGGAGGAATGTCTCTACAATGCGCTATCTTTGTCTGTTGTTCATTAAGATCCTTGTAAGCTTTTGTTTGCTGTTATCAAAAGATCTAGAACCATTTGGTTCAGTACGTTCATGTTCCTCCTCCCTTCACTCATTTCCTTCATTAGCTCAAAACACTATCAAAAGCTGCATCCACTACCATGAGAAAGCACCTCATCTTCCATAACTCGTCATTGCATGGTCTTCATAGTGCACCTTTGCCCGGTTGCAAAGTTTTTATGAATATGGGTTCTTTCACTACTAATTAGACATGAAGAAATCAGATGAATGGCTTCAGGATTATTGGTAACTGATGAATCCCTTGCTACTTGTGTCATTCAATAGTAATATCAACTTATCCGAAGCAAGCGAAGAAATCCCAAATAATTAATTAAAATACCAGATAATTGGAACTATTTGAATAATAAATATTTCTCGTTTCGGACATAACTTGGTTAAATAAATAGAGAACAAAGAAAATATTAGCATAGAAAGTGAAACTATTAGCATACATGGCTTTACTTTATTGTCTAAATCTTTATCATTCACCAAGTCCGCCAACAATACAAAGCTTCAGCTTCCTCAAATCCTTTATTCTCATCTCTTCAATCTTTGATTTCTTTTAGTTACTAGTTTCATGTCCAAGGAAAGAGACGTGCACTTGAATATGAATCAGAAAATTGTATTTAAAGACTCAACAAGTCTTTCTCAATGATTTTTGGCATTAAGAGTACCCATACGCCACTTTCATCGAACTTAAATCATAAAGACTCCCTACTGATCGTCCAAGAATTCCAAGCCATCATGACCCACCGTCACTATCCCAAAATAATATCTGTCGGAGTGCACTGTTGTTGCCTGACGGAAAGTCTTTGGTTGCAAGGTTCTTTCTCAAGGGTTTCGTGCACTTGAATGTGAATCACAAACTGGTAAATGGAGACTTAGCAAGTCTTTCTTAATGATTTTCGGCATTAAAATTTTCCATGTACCACTTTCATTGAACTTTAATCATAGAGACTTCCCACTAGTCTGCTGAAATATTCCAAGTTTTTAGGGCCCAACATCACTATCCCAAAAGTAATATCCAACGAATATATTATTGTTTCCTAAAGGAAAGTCTTTGATTTCAAGATTCTTTCTCATGATTGTATTATTTCATCTTTACAGCAACTTAATCTTTGGTATTTTCTCTCTGTTTATGTCACCCATTCATAATGAAAAGGAACCTCATACGCATAATGAATTACACAATTAAATCTCTAGTCCTTGAGTTAATAATTTTTTATATGTATACACTTTAAGTTTCATTATTTTTTAACATAATTTTGGAGTATTTTTCTTGAAATTAATCCTATCAAGGTTTTTCAAATAAGCAATGCAGAGAATGCTGAAAATACTTGACAACCTTCACCTCTTCTGATTTCTCTTTCTCATTTTTCACTTTATAGTGTTGATTATTAAGCTTAATGATGAACTTGTATTGTTTAGACATAAAGATAATGTCGCATTAGAACTTTCCAGCATTTGTCGTGCGTAATTTAGAGAAGCGTCGTGCATCATGGACTTTTGAATCCAAAACGAAGAGGTAACAACCATCTTACGCGTTTTGACTAAAAACAATTATGTCATATCACTATCTTTTAGATGAAAATTTAACGGCTTCATCAATCTTGAAATTATATAAGTCACAATTTGTCCTATCCAACCATCGAACAAAGGCAAGGTGTGATGCATTTTGATTTCAAAATTATAACTTATCCGCGAAGCTAAGCTTCCGTCAACATCCAACCAAGGCTAAAAGTTGAGTAACAAATTTGTTAATTTCGAACCTCAATTATCAAAGCTTTTACCCAAGTGCCTCTTTTTTCTCTTTTTTTTTTTTGGAAAAAGAAAAACAAATGGAGTCCTCATCACACCATTTGGCACTAAGATTGCTACAAAGGTATTCCTTTAAGGAGGCAATAGTATCAAAGCTTCAATTTTTCCAAATCTCTATTATCATCTCTTCATTCTTTGAAATTGGAGACCCTGCAAGTCTTTCTTAATGATTTTCGGCGTCAAGAGTACCCGTGTGCCACTTTCATCGAACTTTCCTCATTGAGACTCCCCAGCCAATCTTTTGAAGTATTCAAAGTCATCATGGCCCAAAGTCACAATCCCAAAATAATATCCGATGGAATATATTGTTCTTGCTCGAAGGAAAGTCTTTGGTTGCACTTATATACATAATACATGATATTTCACCAAAACAAAAGAAAAAAGGGAATCTTTAGTTGCGAATTTCTTTCGCATGGATATATTGACTAGTTCTATATTTGATTACTATATTCTGAAGTACTATATGAGATATCTCTGCTACAACGAATTCAATCAAGGCTTTCTGGATATACCATGCAGATAATGTTGAAAATACTTGAAAACCTTCATCTATTCTGATTATTAGTCCTAACGGTGAACATGAATGGCCTAGATGTAAAGATAATGTCGAATGGAACTTTCAACAGCTTGTCGTGCTGCAAAAAATATAAAGATAATGTTGTATATTATAGGTTTTGGAATATTAAAAGAATAGCTGGCAACTACCAACTCACAATTTGTCCTATCCAACGATGGGATAAAGACAGGCTGTTTTATACTTGATTTCAAAACTATAACTTATTCATGCAGCCAAGTCTTTGTCACGTCATAAAGATTACAAACATTGTCGCACAAGGCAAGTCTTTCCATGTGCCACTTTTACTGAACTTTTATCATGGAGACTTCCCACTAGTCTGCTGAAATATTCCAAGTCTTTAGGGCCCAACATCACTATCCCAAAAATAATATCCAACGAATATATTAATGTTTCCTAAAGGAAAGTCTTTCGTTTCAAGATCTTTCTCATGGGACTTAATCTTTGGTATTTTCTCATTGTTTTATGTCATCCATTCATAATGAAAAGGAACCTCACACACATTATGAATTACAAAATTAAATCTGTAGTCCTTGAGTTAATATTTTCTATACGTAGACACTTTAAGTATCATTTTTGCTGAACATAATTTTGGAGAATTTTCTTGAAATGAATTCTATCAAGGTTTTTCAAATAAGAAATGCAGAAAATGTTGAAAATATTTGACAACCTTAACTCATCTCTTCTGATTTCTCTTTCTCATTTTTTACTTCATCGCATTGATTGTTAAGCCTAATGATGAACACGTATGGTTTAGATATAAATATAATGTGGCATTAGAACTTTCCAGGAGTTGTGCTGAACAAAAGATAATATAAAAAATGTTGTGCATCATGGACTTTTGAATCTAAAACGAATACGTGGCAAACACCTTACACGTTTTGACTAAATACAATTATGTCATATCATTATCGTTTAGGAAAAATATAATAGCCTCATCAATCTTGAAATAATACAAGTCACAATTCGCCCTATTCCAACCACTGAATAATGGCAAGGTGTGATGCATTTTGATTTCAAAATTATAACTTATCCGCGAAGCTAAGTCTTAGCCACATCGAACCAAGGCTAAAAGTTGAGTAACAAATTTGTTAATTTCTAACCTCAATTACCAAAGGTTTTACCCAATTACCTGTCTAAAAAAAAAACAAAAAAAAGGAGTCCTTTTCACACCATTTCGCAATAAGATTGCTAGGAAATATTCCTTTAAAGAGGAATAGTATCAAAGCTTCAATTTTTCCAAATCCTCTATCATTATCTCTTCATTCTTTGAAGTTGGAGACTCTGCAAGTCTTTCTTAATGATTTTTCGGTCAAGAGTAACTACGTGCCACTTTCATCGAACCTTCCTCATTGAGATTCTCCAACCGATCTTTCGAAGTATTCAAAGCCATCATGGCCCAAAGTCACTATCCCAACATAATATCCAATGGAATATATTGTTCTTGCTTGAAGAAAGTCTTTGGGCGCACTTATATATATAATACATGATATTTCACCCAAAAAAAAAAAATCTTTAGTTGCAATGTTCTTTCGCATGGATATATTGACTAGTTCTATATCTGATTACTATGTTCTGAAGTACTATATGAGATATCTCTACTACAACGAATTCAATAAGGCTTTACGCATAAACCATGCAGACAATGTTGAAGATACTTGAAAACCTTCATCTAATCTGATTACTAGTCCTAATGATGAATATGAATGGTTTGGATGTAAAGATAATGTCGAATAGAACTTTCCACAATTTGTCGTCCTGCATAAAAGATAAAGATATTGTTGTACATCCTAAATGTTTGAATCTAAAACGAACAGGTAGCAACCAGCTTAGACGTTCTGAATTACAACCACTATCATTTAGATGAAAATGTTATAGCTTTATCAATCATTAAAAATACCAACTCACAATGTGTCCTATCCAACCATGGGATAAAGACAGGCTGTTTTCAACTTTGATTTCAAAACTATAACTTATCCATGCAGCAACTCTTCGTCACGTTATAAGGATTACAAAATTTGTCGCATCAAGCAATAAATTATAGAAACCCATTCACCAAA
Organism: Casuarina cunninghamiana; assembly: GCA_028551485.1. Taxonomy (NCBI): domain Eukaryota; kingdom Viridiplantae; phylum Streptophyta; class Magnoliopsida; order Fagales; family Casuarinaceae; genus Casuarina; species Casuarina cunninghamiana. Next base: position 5,407,615 of record CM052366.1, on the reverse strand, counting down.
CCTTAAATTTTTTTGCATCGGAATTCCCGTAAGTTCCCTGCAAAGGAACCAAGAGATATTTTAATACCAGAGCTGTGCTAATCGACAGGACAAGTCTTTCTTCATACTATTTTAGGACCTCCTGTGGTTGGTTAAGAGATGAACATGGATGTCACTTGAAAGCCGGAGAGAAATGGTATAACAATGTTATGGTCTTATGCAAGGGAGCAGGTAATTACTTGTAGGGAGGAGTCGCTTTCCCACCACTTGTGGGTCGGCTTCTTCTTCCCTATGATTGACTCGTGAAAACTCTTGCTTTATTCATTTTTATCTGGGGATATTTATACAAAAATGCCAATTGAGATAATACCCTCTACACAATTTTCACGCTTACAATTTACACCTTACTCTACCGGTCAGGGATACAAAAGTAATTATGTAGATTCCCTAACAACTACCCACTCAACAAACAAACGATAATATCTCTAAAATATTCTAAGAAGTAAGGGACTAACGTTCAACTTTATTTTTGATGGACGAACCGGGAATGATGACAACCCAAGCTAGCCCAGGCCTATGTCTAGGCCGGCTCACGCAACCCCGCTTCTGCTCCCCCTTTACAAACAAATAGCTTGCGCATACCAAATAATTTCGTTGACTCTGATGTTTAAGTCTGCAGGATATAGAAAGCCTCGGGATATAACCGAAGTACGCGTATCAGAGAAAGTTTCCTTGCATTACACGCCAGGCCGACCAACTCCCGAAAACTTCTTTCTTTCAGTCGAAATAACCAGGAAACCCATGTGTGACCATTTTTCACAAGCTTTAAGCTGGAGAATCGCCTGCGTATAAGAATAGCCCGACTTTCCAAACCTTGCAGGTAAACAAGCCTGTGAGTCTTTAATGGCGTCTACGAGCACTCAGGAAGCCTGTTCATTTTCAACACCTGAATGGTCATACGAGTCTTCGATGGCGTCTACGAGCACTCAGGAAGCCTGCCCACTTTCAACAACTGGTTGGTCATACGATGTTTTCATCAGTTTCTGCGGCAAAGATACTCGCAGAAGTTTTACAGGCCATTTATTTGCTGCTCTAGAACAGAGAGGCATTATTGTTTTTAGAGATGATGAAAAGCTAGAACGTGGAAAATATGTTTCTGAAGAACTCATGAAGGGAATACAAGAGTCCCAGTTTGCCGTTGTTGTAATTTCAGAAAATTATGCTTCCTCTAAATGGTGCTTGTTGGAGTTAACCAAGATCGTAGAATGTATGAGGAAGACAAGGCTAACAGTTTTGCCTGTTTTTTATGAAGTAGATCCGTCTGATGTGCGAAACCAAAAGGGAATTTTTGCAGAAGCTTTTGAGAGACATACAAACACCCCTAAGGCCGTTGGAGAGAAGTGGAGAGCAGCTTTGAATAAAGTGGGTCATCTTGCTGGATGGCATGTGCATAACAGGTAACGTCTTTCTTATTCTACATTAAATTTTCTTGGCTCTCTCATTGGATAAACATGACAAATTTGACCTACTTTCTTAGCTAAACTCAAGAAGAGCACTATCAATTTATTTGCCCAATGGTTCTAATATTTTTCTTTTTTTGGTTTTTCACAGAGAAGAAACAATAATTATTGAAGAAATCTGTAAAAAGATACTTAGTGGATTGCATCATAACTTATCTTACATTTCAAAGGATCTTGTTGGGATAACTTCCAAAGTAAAGAAGATGATTAACTTACTTTGTATAGGATGTGAAGATGTTCGCTTCATAGGTATTTGTGGGATGGGTGGAGTAGGTAAAACAACTCTTGCTAAAGTCATTTTTCATCAAGTTTCTGCTGAATTTGAAGCTAGTTGTTTTATTGATAATGTTAAGGAGCAAACAAGAAATCTAGTTCATTTACAAAAACAAATTATTTCTCAAGTCCTAAGGGAAAGTAAGATTGAAATATGGAATGTTGATCATGGAACCAGCATCATTGGAAATAGAATGCAGAATAAGAAAGTGCTTATAGTTCTTGATAATGTTGATGGAGAAGAACAACTAAAAGCACTAGCAGGTAGTGGTCATTGGTTTGGTCTAGGAAGTCGGATTATCATAACAAGTAGAGATCACCATTTGTTGACTACAATGAAGTATGATATGTGTCATACATATGATGTTGAGCTACTAAATTATGATGATGCTTTAAAACTCTTTAGTTGGAAAGCATTCAAAAGGCCTTATCCTGAAGAAAATTATGTAGAATTGTCAAAGGAGATTGTGAATCATGCTAAAGGTCTTCCTTTAGCACTTGAAATTTTTGGTTCCTTCTTATTTGGTCGAACAGTGAATGCATGGAGAAGTGCTCGAGATCTTTTAAAGGTAAATCTTAATGCACCAATTTTAAATAAACTTCGGATAAGTTTTGATGCATTAGAAGATTTGCAAAAAGATTTGTTTTTAGATATTGCATGTTTCTTCAATGGAAAGGATGTAAATGATGTTTTCCACAAGCTAGAAAGTTTTGGGTATTGTCCAGACATCAATATTGAAGTTCTTAAGGAGAAATCTCTCCTAAAGATCGAGTATGGACTATTTCAAATGCATGATTTGTTACAACAAATGGGTCAACAAATTGTTCATCATGAATCGCGAAAAAAGCCTGGGGGGCGTAGTAGATTATGGCTTCGTGAAGATATTGTTCATATATTGAAGTATGATACTGTAAGTGGTGCAAGCATAAGAAATTATAGTTAATAATAATTCTTCCAAGTACTTATCATATTTCCATTATACTAATTTCATTTTTCTTGCTTCCTAGGGAACTGATGCAATTGAAGGTATAGTCCTCACACTACCCTTACCAAGACGTGAGCATTTAAATCTTGAAGCCTTCTCAAAGATGAAAAATTTGAGAATGCTTGAGATTATCCACAAGAAAGGGCATCATTCATCACCTAATGATGTTTTTGAAGATTTGCACATTCTAGAATGGCATGGAGATCCTTCAAACTTCATATTAAGTGATAAGTTATGTGTTATGAAATGGTGGGGATGTCCTTTAGAATCATTGCCAACAAATTTTGAGCCAAACAATCTTGTTGAGCTAACAATGCCTTGGAGTAGCATCAAACTATTGTGGGATAAAAAAGAGGTAAGACTTTGACTTTCTATAAACTAATTTTCTTCTTCTTCTCTTTTTTCCTTAAAACCAAATTTATGTAGCAATCTATTATTCTATGACAGGTTTTTAGCAAATTAAAGCGCATTGACCTAAGTAACTCACCAAACTTGATTGAGACTCCAGACTTCACCAACGTCCCAAATCTTGAAGAGTTAGAGCTTTCAAGTTGCACAAGTTTGTTTGAGATTCACCCATCCATTGGATTTCTTGAAAAGTTGTTACGATTAAGGCTAGTAGGTTGCAAAAGTCTCGAGAGACTTCCAAGGTTTAAGAGGTTGTCGTCTCTTAAAGATTTTGATCTAAACTACTGCTCAAAGTTGAAGGAAATCCCGGAAAGCATAAGTTGTATGAAAGATCTTGTGAGATTTGGTGCAAAGGGAACTGGTATAAGACAACTACCATCCTCCATGATATCTTTGAATAAACTCAAAGAATTATACGTTGGCCGTTGTCCATATGAGCATGGTCCAAATATTAATAGTATGTTGCTCGTTAATTCATTCTCAGGTTTAAGCTCTTTATATATCCTAGATCTAAGTTATTGTAGTTTGTTAGATGGAGCATTGCCTGATGATCTTGGTTGTTTATCTTCACTATGGTCTTTGGATCTATCTGGAAATAAATTGACCAAAATACCAGATAGTATCTACCGTTGTAGTGACCTGAAATGGCTGATATTGCGTAATTGCAGTGAGCTTCAAGAACTGCCAAAGCTCCCATTGGACTTAGCTAATTTGGTTCTAGAAAATTGTCCATCACTGGGGACATTTTATAACCAAATGGAAGAATGGTCTTTAGTTGAATTATTGTTGACTGGTTGCAGCTTTTTAGTGGACTATTTTGGTTATGATATCAAACCTTACAAGATCCTTTATCTACACCCAAGAAGTTTTTTATGGACTTTCCGTTGGGTGAGTCCCTTACTCTTCTTTTTAAGAAACGTATATCGCATTATTCAAAGAAATCGAGTCACTATTAAAGAACTGCAATTGACATTTTCTCCTTTTGCTTTCTCTTTTCTCAATTCTTTTTTACAGGATAAGCATACAAATTATGTTCTCGCATGCGGCCCCACCCGAGGATCTGAAATCCCAGCGTGGTTCAACGAGATAAGCACCAATTTCTCTAGAACCATTGAATGCCATTGTTGCACTGATGTCCCTGAAACAATTGAATGTCATGGCACCGACTTCCAATGTCATCACACCAGTTTCCCAGAAACAATTGAATGTCATTTAGAATTGGACTGGGGAGGTTGGGAGACAGGATATGCTTTGTTTGTAGTTTACCAAGTCCAAGAGCATGTGATTTCAAATCCTGAAATAGTTTACAAGCATAATCCTACTTTTCCCAAATTTATCTGTCAGTTGCAAGCCAGAGAAGACGGTCCAAGAGTTTCTTTAGCCTTTTGTGTCCCTGAAATCCCTTCTATTGGAAAAAATGGAGTTTGGGTGTTCATAAAAGCTTCTTGTTTTGAAAAACTGCAGAATAATTTACATAAATTGAGCTACCACAGGGTTTCAATTGCAATAAGCAGCTTTAACGTGGAGATAAAGGAGTGCAGGGGGCGTCTAGTAAGTTGGGATGATCTTCCAGAACTTGATTGTTCCCAATCATTAGTTTCCCACCGTGGGACGTTCTTTGAAGTTCTTAATAGCATTTCTTCACGGAGTTTGGATCCAGAAAGTCTTAAGAATTACTTTTCTGATTGGAGATGCTTATGCGTTGAAGGCCCTATTAAAGGACATAATTGCCGGGAATCAAAGCGGTGGCCCTACCCAGAAAGTGAGGAGTACAAGACTGCAGAGGTGAAGAAGTGGTGGGCACGTCTAGTAGATGAGCCTTATTTTTCAGAGGTCTCCAAAGTTCCTGGTAGCACTCATCTAAATGGTTTGAATTCAAAAAGCTTTGAGAATCTTTATTCTTTGATACATGGTTGTGATCCCATTAAAGAAGGTGATTGGCAAGATTCGAAGTCCTCTTCAGAAACTGAGGGTCTCGAGAATGAAGGACATGATCTGAAAAGGTGAGTAGCCTGAATGAAGATGAGTCGCAGAATATTGCGCCCCATAATCATTCTGTGGAAAGGAGTAACGACCAAAAAAGACAGCTTCCCCTGAATAATCTATCGAATGAAGTGGAGGAAAAGATTCGCTGCTGTTTATGCTTTAAAGCTGCTATGGCTACTGCTTTCATGTCTTCTGCCGTTGTCTTCATCAGCAAACTTCATGTTTCTCTTAAGCTTGATTCTGCTTTATGGGGTTAGTTTGTTCTCTATTTTCTGAATTTAGGCGGACAGACTTTTGCAGCAACTGCTGACCAAACAAGAACCTGGTTTCCACATCTTTTGTTTAGCTATGAAGATAGATCCTAAGGTTTCAGGAGTTTCAACATCTGCATCGCAATATGTTACTGTGCTTCTTTGTTTGCTTTGTTCTATATTTTTACTTTTCATCATATTTTCTGCAATTGAATTGTTCCTCTTCCACTGATGTTTTTCTTGTAAATAGATTGGGTCTTCTTGACTACCGGTCCAAATACCCGACAAAGATAATTGTGACATACTTTGTGGGAAAAATTAATTCAATTTTAGTATTCCCATCAACAATGAAATTGTTTCCATCCGACGGTCACAAAGGAAGGTATAGAAGTCCTAGGACTTTCAAAAATATCTGCAAGTAGTTTTAAAATCTGTCATGGTCACCGACCATCTTGGAATCTGCGGGCTAAAACTGGATCTTCTGGATGCAGAGATGTGTGCCCGCCTGAAGCGCAGGAACGCCTCAAGGAGTCGCGTGCTTGTAATTTCTCCAGCGCGTCTCAACAAGCCCAACTACGATACGCTTCTGTTGCAGCCTTTAATGCCACCAGTCCCGCCTACCACCAACACAAATTACCATTAAGCAAGCCTTGTTCTTGAGCAAGCTTGTGAGGCTTCGATGGCGTCCTTGAGCACTAGAACCTCTTCAGCTTCAATCCCTCCGACGAAATGGGAAGCTTTTCTCAGCTTCCGGGGCCAAGACACCAGCGCAAATATCAGCTTTGAGAAAGTTCATGAAACACTGATAATCAATCGTAGTGCTGAACACACGATCAGAACTCGTCATAGCCAAATTTGCACTTGATTCCCTTTTGTAATTCTTGTGTCTTTGTGGAAATCTATTGAACTTGTGACAATCCTTGCACTTGTGACCATAAATATTGCAATACTCACGTTGTGGAGTGAGAAATCCATAGCAATTCTCCCTAGTATGGCCATTTCCTCCATGATACATATTTGCCCTTTCAACCCATTCTCCCCATTCCTGTACAACAGGTCGTTTTGCCCCGCCTTTATAGAAAACAACAGGTTGTTTTCATTGCTATTGCCTGTTAACATTATCCGACTGGTACATGCATGATGTTGGAAGCGGATAGATGATGAGACTGCATAAGCATTTATGGCCTTCCAGATATACAAAGATGCAAGTTCAGAACCTGAATCCCGTTCTTCTCATTTGAACGAAGTAAGCCAAAGAATAATATGCAGCATGGAGATTACGGGATCCACAAACCAAAGCTGAATGAAGATAAACGGGTCCCACGAATTGTGAAGATAAGATGCTGAAGAATCCGAGAGTTCAATGCATGTAAAGGAGACTCGGAGAAGTAATGAGGGGCCCGCAGATAATGTGGTTTTTATCTCATGTCAGGTTTCTTAAATGCCTGCAGCTCTGCATTACGTGATGATGAAGCATCTTGGCAAGTTGGGGTAACGTCTCTTTATGCAAGTGGCATGCAAGTTGTATTTTGTCTTTTGTTATGTTGGTTGGCTATATAAAGGCCTTGTAAGAACTATTCGATAAGCAAGCAAATCACTTCGAGTGTTCTTGTGCAATACTACTCTTGCTTCATTCTGGTTCTTTATCTCTCTCCCCACCTCCTTATTTGCAATCTCTCTCTTTTATTTATCTTTTCATTCTCTTATTACCTATAATACTACTTAACATAATGTTATCCTAGTGTTATAGCAGGGCCAATGGCCCTGCGATCATGGTATCAAACATTCTCTTATCTGCTTGTTATAGTTTGTATTTTTCTTTCCTCCCATATTCTCTCTTTCATATTTAGTTATAGAATCTAAAGTTTTTCAGTTCATTCCAACTTGTCTAACTCCTTGATATAGCTCTGTATTTACATAACTCAACTTTTATTATTTATCTCTCAAAGCTTTCTCATTTAATCAGTTTCTTCACCAAATCAAACCCCTCAAGCTTGAAACAGAAAGCCACACATTGCCATACTCAATAAACCCACCAAACTCTGATTGTCAATTTGGTATCAGAGCAGGGATTAACCTTTAAGGTTAATCTTTGACTCTTGGGATTATCTGTTCTATGGTATACTTTATCTTTATTTTTCAAGCATGGCCATATGGCATCAAAGAATTATTCCGCTGCACATTGAACAAAATCTGCCAAATCTGGAAGTGATCTTGGTTTCACAAAAGATCTTGAAGGCTCCTCATGAAGGCCTTTAGATCTCAATTTGTTAGCTTCCAACAAGGCACACCAACCAAAAAAAAAAAAAAAAAAAAAAAAGGAAAGAAGAAAATGGGATGCCAAAAGAGGCGTGCTCAAGAGAATGGGAGATAACTCAGAAATATCTCCCAAGATAACTCAGATTCTGCTCTTGGATGGATTTGTTAAGAGAAGATATGATCTCGAGGTACAACCCGGATCAGTCTCAGATGAGAGCGCAATGCAGCGCTACTCAATGCGCGAGAAAACGCGCAATTTCTTTTCATGAAGTGTGAGAAGCACGCTTCTGTTTCAACCATACACACGCAATTTCTTTTCATGCGTGACATTTATCTACCAAACAAGGACAACGATGAAGATGAAATCTCCGTGTCCTATGTTCTATCTTTGTTGAGAATCAAAATTCCAACAAAAGGTAAAAAAAAAAAAAAAAAAAAAAAAAAAAAGGGGGGGGGGCATCACAGCAAAGATAGCCCATCTTCAATACACAGCAGCAGAGTCCTCCCAAAAAGGGCATGGGACTTCGCATGTTGAAGCAAGTAGAATCCTCCCAAAAAGGGCAAGGAACTTGCTCACAGTTTCAATCTCCAAAGGAGAATTTCCATCTCAAGTAAGCAGAATCTAGTCAATACATTCACAAAAAAACCAAAAAAAAAAAAAAAGAAGAGAAAAAGTTTAATCAAACTTGGCCTTACCAATGCCAATTTTGAGGGGGTGTGTCAAAGTTATTGATCTAATCAAACTTGGCCTTACCAATGCCAAGTTTGAGGGGTATGTCAAAGTTGCTTATTAATCAAACTTGTCACTATCATGCCAAGTTTGAGGGGGTGTGTTAACATTATCCGACTGGTACATGCATGATGTTGGAAGCGGATAGATGATGAGACTGCATAAGCATTTATGGCCTTCCAGATATACAAAGATGCAAGTTCAGAACCTGAATCCCGTTCTTCTCATTTGAACGAAGTAAGCCAAAGAATAATATGCAGCATGGAGATTACGGGATCCACAAACCAAAGCTGAATGAAGATAAACGGGTCCCACGAATTGTGAAGATAAGATGCTGAAGAATCCGAGAGTTCAATGCATGTAAAGGAGACTCGGAGAAGTAATGAGGGGCCCGCAGATAATGTGGTTTTTATCTCATGTCAGGTTTCTTAAATGCCTGCAGCTCTGCATTACGTGATGATGAAGCATCTTGGCAAGTTGGGGTAACGTCTCTTTATGCAAGTGGCATGCAAGTTGTATTTTGTCTTTTGTTATGTTGGTTGGCTATATAAAGGCCTTGTAAGAACTATTCGATAAGCAAGCAAATCACTTCGAGTGTTCTTGTGCAATACTACTCTTGCTTCATTCTGGTTCTTTATCTCTCTCCCCACCTCCTTATTTGCAATCTCTCTCTTTTATTTATCTTTTCATTCTCTTATTACCTATAATACTACTTAACATAATGTTATCCTAGTGTTATAGCAGGGCCAATGGCCCTGCGATCATGGTATCAAACATTCTCTTATCTGCTTGTTATAGTTTGTATTTTTCTTTCCTCCCATATTCTCTCTTTCATATTTAGTTATAGAATCTAAAGTTTTTCAGTTCATTCCAACTTGTCTAACTCCTTGATATAGCTCTGTATTTACATAACTCAACTTTTATTATTTATCTCTCAAAGCTTTCTCATTTAATCAGTTTCTTCACCAAATCAAACCCCTCAAGCTTGAAACAGAAAGCCACACATTGCCATACTCAATAAACCCACCAAACTCTGATTGTCAATTTTGCCAATGACAGTCATTTGATCCAAAATTGTCCTAATAAGTTTCTAAATGTTCCCCCAACTTATGGTTCGCCAGTTAAAAAATCTCGAGTTCATCATCTTTCCCATTAGTCCTCAACGATATTCAGCCTTGTAGATCAGAGAAAATGCCTTCTTTACAGTCAATAATGGGTTCATCATCAAGATTTGCTCCTCATCGTTCTATAGCAATCATCTAATCCACGTAGAAGACCAAAAAATCGCATATGCTTCTCATGGGCTTTACACGACTCTGTTTTGGCCATGGTGAGTTAAGCTCCATGAGGATGCTACACTTGTCACAGAACTCCTTCAATCGATTGAAGTAAACAGAAACTTGCACTGCCCCTTGCCAGAGTTGACTTAGCTCAGTGGCAATATCATATAGCCGACTTCCATTGACTTGATTATACTATCTGTTTAAGGACGCCGGATTGGGATTTGACAGAGCGATCAGGAGCAGGGGTGGGCGCAACGTAGAAATTGCCTCCCATCTACCCCTTCTTTCAAAACGCGAAAGGCCGAGAATCACTTTCATTTGGCGATAACCCACCTTACCAAGCCTTTCTAAAAGACAACTCTGTGAGTCTTCAATGGCGTCCACGAGCACTCAGATGGCATCTTCATCTTCAACACCTCGATGGACATATGACGTTTTTCTCAGCTGCGGTGGCCCTGACAGCCGCACAGGAGTAAGTACCTTTCTATTCCTTCTATATCAAGCTCTGACAGAGAAGGGGATTACAACATTTAGAGACAATGAACATGTGAGGATAGCAAGAGAAATTCCTACGATGATAGCTGAAGCAATACAAGAATCCCAATACGCTGTTGTTGTTCTGACGAGGGAATATGCTTTCTCTAAATGGTGTTTGGAAATGTTGGTCAAGATCATGAAATGTAAGAGAGAGACGAAGCTGACGGTTTTACCCGTTTTTTACTACGTTGATCGCTCCGATGTGCGACACCAGAAGGCTGATTTTACTAGAGCCTTTCGTTATCACAGTGACTGGGGAGTCGACAGCCAGGAGATGAACGCGTGGAGAGCTGCTTTGACAGAAATTGGTGCAATTAACGGATGGCACTTAGCTGACAAGTATTATCATCATGCTTTCTTACATCAAACTTAGCAGATATTCTCCTGCATTAGCATGACATTTTTTTTTTTTCCTTTTAATGTTCGTTATTAATTGAATGAGAGAAAACTAGGCTTCGTTTGGACATCACTTCTAAATTAGGATTTGTTTGCACAGGCTGGAAAGATCAGAAGCTGAAGTTGTGGAAGCTATCTGTAAGGTGATCAGTGATGGATTGACACAGACCAGTCAATAATTTGCAAGGATCTCGTTGGATATAATCTCCAATCAGGAAATTATTACCTTGGTTCCTTAGCATCGGATGGTGTTCAAGTTGTCATGTATGGGATGGATGAAACTGGTAAGACAATTCCAATAAAAGTTTATCCAACGATACAGATTTTTATTGAAAGCCTAACACATATTAGAGTGTTGGGAAGAATGGTATTATTTTGTTTGATCAAGTGTGTATGAAACTGCAATTTGGGCAATTGAAAATAAGCATATGCTTGACTGTATTGTCTATTGGCATTTTGATTGATTGTGTTCTTCTTTGAGATAGAGTAACCTAGGCGATCCCCACTGTACCGATTGTGTTTCAGAATAAAAGGAATGAGTAGTCTGAATTGATTCAAGGTACTACAATTGCTTAGGAAATTCCAGTATAGGAGATTTCCGAATGGTTGAATGGTTGATATTGAATTTGAACACGAACACAAGCAAGTTTAGACTCGGTTCTGTATTTAAACTAAATTGATCACAAGCCACTAATTCAGCCACCGAAACACAACTGAAACAAAACCATTTACAATCTTAAGAGAAAAAGATTAACTACAAGCTGATTTTATACATTAAAAAAAAAAATTGCGGTTGCTTACTGATAAACTGATAAAACATTGTTTCCCTTTCCTTTTCTTTTTTTTTTTTTAGTAAACACATATACTCACGTATCTACTTGGTGCCGAACCTACAAAGGATTTCAATTCAAAATTGAAAAAAATTCATTTTCTCTTCCACAAATGTGAATATTTTCCAAGTTATCAAATGTACTTATCAAGAAAAAGGTGAGAAGAGAGGTGGGGGTTGGGTGATGATGTTGGTGGTGTCGAATAAGGAAAACTATCTAGAAATGTCTTGGCAAGTTAGGAGAAAGTGATCTAAAATACAATTTTAATACGCAGACTTATAGAATTCACGCCACAACTAACTTCTTCCATTACTCCTTTAATCAAGTAATCAGTACGCTCTTGAATTTGAAACAACTAAAGACATGCACACATGCTGTTTAAGGTTCCCCTAGAGTCCGTCCAAGTCTCAATGCTTAGCAATATTGCCCTGCCAAGAGAAGACAGTCGGCTTTTCTTGCTTGTCACATATTCTATATGAATTGCTAGCTAGCTACCCTTTGTCGAAAGTAAGCAGCTAGCTTTCCTTACATATAACTCATCATGAGATTTGATTGGATTAACATTAACCTCTGAATTGTGATAACGAGTTCGGAGAAAATGTCAATGTCTTCTTGGCATAAAAATAAAGAAATGAAGACACCGACCTTTTGCATTTTAATCTGCTAACAGTGCTGATTGACTCAGCAAGTTCTTGTTATATTTTGGACAACAAATGATACTGCTTGCATATCTCAAGACGCTACAATATTTTATGTTTAAGGACGCCAGATTGGAATTTGAAAGGGCAATCGGGACCAGGGGCCGGCGCATCACACTGCTGCTTTTGACATTGTCTGTCAAACCTTTGAAATACTATTGCGTCTCTTCTTTTTTGAAGCCACTACGCCATCCCACCCTGAACTTTCTGTCAGTGTACTCCTTTTCTTTAGAATTCGAAAGGCGGATTCATTTGGCGATAACCCACCTTATTAAGCCTTCCTAAAAGACGAACTTATTGATCTTCAATGGCGTCCACGACCCCTCAGGCTGCAACTTCATCTTCAACAACTCAAACGGGATATGATGTTTTTCTTAATTTCCGTGGTGAAGACACCCGCAAAAGTTTCACAGACCATCTGTATGCTGCTTTGAAAAAAGAAAGGCCTTGTGGTCTTCAGACACAGTGAAAAGCTGGAACGCGGAAAGGATATTTCCCAAGAGCTCTGGAAAGCAATACAAGAATCTCAATACGCTGTTGTTGTTGTTTCAACCAACTATCCTTTTTCTAAATGGTGTTTGCGGGAATTGACCAAGATTTTGGAGTGCAGGAGAGAGGTGAGATTAACAGTTTTGCCCGTCTTTTATCATGTAGATCCCTCGGAGTGCGAAACCAAGAAGGCAGTTTTGCGGAAGCCTTTGCCAAGCATATAGATGACTCCTAAGTTGGCGAAGAGCAGATAAAAACATGGAGAGCTGCATTGAAAGAAGTGGGAAACCTTGCCGGATGGCACATAAGAGACAGGCATCATCGGTATGATTCTCTAGACTTTTAACCGACTCTTCCATCGATTAGCGCATACAAATTTTATTTCCTCTCTTGATTGAATTGAATGCTAGGGACTTTCAGTTTGTTTACTTGTTGGTTCTTAATGGACTTTTCCTTTTTCATAGGTCCGAATTAACAATTGTTAAAGAAATCTGTGGAAATATAGTTAATGGATTGAATTATAACTTACCTAACATTTCCCAAGGTCTTGTTTGAATTGAATCCCGAGTAAAGGAGGTGATGACGCTACTTTGTATGGGCACGGATGGCAGGGATGATGTTCGCTGTATAGGAATATGTGGGATGGGTGGAATTGAAAAAACAACTCTTGCAAAAACCATTTATGAGAGTGTTTCTTCTTTTCCCCTTTCTTCCCGTTTTCCATTTGAAGCTCACTGTTTTATTACTGATGTTAAAGATGAAGCTAGAGAGAAGGGTCTGTTCTACTTACAAGAACAACTTATTTCTAAGATCCTTAGTGATACACAAACAAAAATATGGAATGTTTATGAGGGAAGCAATGTGATAGCAAAGAGAGCAAGTCAAAAAAGAGTTTTTGTTGTTCTTGATGATATAGATGAAAAAGAACAATTGGAAGCATTAGCAAAGAGTAGAAGTTGGTTTGCTCAAGGGAGTAGAATCATTGTGACCAGTAGAAGCCGTAGTTTGTTCAACACAGTGGAATATGATGTGTCTAGTACTTTTGAGGTTGAGTTGCTAAATGATAATGAAGCTTTACAACTATTTAGTTTAAAAGCTTTTAAAAAAAACTATCCTGAAGAAAATTTTGTGGAGTTATCAAAGGATATTGTGAAAATTGCTGCAGGCCTTCCATTAGCTCTTGAAGTCTTTGGTTCATCCTTATATAAGAAAATGATTGATCTATAGGAAAGTACTAGAGATCTTTTAAAAGCAAAGTCTGATGATGATGTTTTTAAGAAACTTGAAATTAGTTTTGATGGATTGGTAGATTTGGCAAAAGAGTTATTTTTGGATATTGCATGTTTCTTCAATGGAAAGAAAGTAGATACTGTTATGGACAAACTAGATAGGTTTCGTTATTATCCAAGAACAAACATTCACATTCTTAAGGAAAAATCTCTCCTCAAGATCAAGAATTGACACTTTTGGATGCATGAGTTGTTAGAACAAATGGGCAAACAAATAATCCATCGTGAGTCCCCAAAGGAGCCTGGCAAACGTAGTAGATTATGGCATCCTAAAGATGTTGTTGAAGTACTAAATCATGACACTGTAAGTGAACATAAACATAGAGAATTTCGTTGTTTTTGTCAATTCTTCCAAGTATTTTTCAAATATTTCTTACCATGCTAATTTAATTTTCATTGGTTTTAGGGAATTGATGCAATTGAAGCAATTTTTCTAGAGTTATCTTTAAAGGAACGAGAGCAAATAAATTTTGAAGCTTTCTCAAAGATGAAAAAGTTAAGAATGCTTGAAGTTAGCTAAAAACATAATGATGATGATTTGCATGTTATGAAATGGCATGGAGATCCCACAAATTTTACGCTAAGTGATAAGTTATGTGCGATGGAATGGTTTGGATATCCATTAGAATCTTTGCCAACCAATTTCCGAACAAAGAATCTTGTTGAGCTCAAAAGAAATCATAGTTGCATCAAGCAACTATGAGGTGGAAGCTTGGTAAGATTTTAGCTTAGGAGAAATCACATTTACTTTTTCTTTCTTTCTTCTTCCTTTGTTTGATTATTTTTCTTCCTTTTACTCTTCCTCATTATTTAATAATTTGTTATCTATAGGGGCAATTTGAGAATTTAAAACACGTCGACTTGAGTCACTTGCAAAACTTGATTCAGACCCCAAACTTCAGTGGAGTTCCAAAACTTGAGATATTACGTCTTTTACACTGTACTAATTTGTCTAAGGTCCACTCATCCATTGGATCCCTCAAGCAACTTAAAGACTTGTCTCTAAAAGGCAACAATCATCTTCAACAACTCTCAAATGTCATCAACTTACCATCCCTTACAAATCTTGATCTTAATGATTATTCAAAACTTGAGGAGTTTCCAAAAATTAAGGAGGATATGCCATCTTTGAAAGACCTTTCTTTAAGAGGGACTACAATACAAGAGTTTCCATCATCATTTAAAAAGTTGTTAGGTTTTACATATCTATGCTTATTCAATTGCTCAAGGTTTAAGGAAATCCCTGAGAGCTTGGTTGGCTTGGAATGTCTCAAGAAGGTTTATGCACAGGGAACTACTATAAGGCAATTACCATCATCCATTAGATTTATGAAGAAGCTCAAAGTCTTATATGTTGGGAGTGCTAACTCGAATCCCATTAACTTTCTTCTTACTCCTTTGATATTTGATTTAATATCTCTAGAAGAACTAAATATAAGTTATGGCAATCTATCAGATGAAGCATTGCCTAGTGACCTTAGTCGTTTAAACTCACTTGAGATTTTGGATCTATCAGGGAATAAATTGACAAGAATACCTAAGGGTGTCTATGCTTACATTATTGTAGCAACATTCAAGCATTGGAAAAACCGCTAGAATCACATTTGAGGTCTTTAAGAATACTAGATTTAAGTTATTGCGGTCTTTTGGATGGAGCAATTCCTACGATCTCGATTTCTTATCCCCTCTTGAGTGTTTATATTTATCTGGAAACAAATTTACAAAAATACTGATAACTCTATTTTTATAAAGTTATTTTGACTATTTTAGGATATAAATAATACAAGTTTTATAAGATAATAATATAAGATAATATTTAAGTTTTTTTATATTTATGTAAATTTGTGTTATTTATGCAGCAAACCCCAAAAGAGCATAAGAAACAAAGGAAGAAAAGCTACAAGAAGGCAAAGTGTAAAAAGCCAAAAGAAGAAAGGAAAAGGACAAAGAAGGAGATAAAAGAAAAGACCAAAAAAGTGAATTATGAATTAGGTGGGACAAGGGCACGCATCCTGAGAGGAGATAAAAAGAGAGGAACGTGAATTGTGAGGAGAGGCGCCACACAGGAGAGAGAAAAGAGAAAAAGAGGGAGAAACCGTGTGTTGCCGCCAGAACCAAGCAAGGAAGAAAAAAAGCTAGAGAAGAAAGAGAAAACAAGGAAGAAAAAGAGAAATAGAGTCACGAAAGCTTCCCTCTACTTCTTATCATTTTTGAATTGTAGGAATTCTGTAAAGAATTCTTAAAGAGAAGACAGTGTGGTGACAACTTTTTTGTTGTTCTATTTAAGATGTTTTGCTTAATTTCTACAATTACTTTGGTTTGTTATTTCATTATGTTCTACACTTCTTTTGTTAAAGCGAAGATGTAGCCTAACTATGATGATGTGAATTTTATAAGTTTTTATGTTTTGCAAGATATTTTATTTATGTGAGTTATATATTATTATGCTTACTTATATTATTATTTAAGTGATTTGATGTGCATGTTAGAGACTGAAAGGTAATAATATACAATTGCTTCTTATAATATATAACCATGAATTAAATATGGATAGACATATACCATGTTATTTGTGTGGCTTTTGGTGATAAGATAATTGAAAGATTTATTGTAAACTAGGAATATTCACAGATCCTAATGCATTTGGTTTGTTTCAATTCACATATAGAAATATAGTGAATTAATAAACTAAATAGGTTTACTATACTTAGACATAGGATAGTAAATAAATTAAAAAATTCTGCCATCACATAGATATTATCATTCTTGTAAGCATAAACTATGAAAATTCATATCTAGTATCTATAGTGAAATTAGAAGCTCTAACATGTTTCTCATCTTGATTTTTCCTACTTGGATTCAATTTTAATTAGCTTTGAGTTTTCGTTGTAGAAATTTTATATTTTAATTCATCATCAACAATATTTTGATTTGCTAGATAAATTTTAGGATTAATTCATCATTAGTACTTAATTAGTTTAGTATTCATCAATCTTCATGGGACGATACTTTTCTTATCATTATATTACTTGTTTGACATGTTCACTTGCATCTAAATTTCACCGAACAATTACTAGATAGCATTTGTCAACTTTCTAACCTTGAAGAACTTTATTTGGATCATTGTAGTAGCCTTCAAGTGTTGCCAAAGCTCCCTTTGGGGTTGGGTTATTTGTATCTAAACAATTGTCCATTGTTAGAGACACTTTATAGCCAAATAGACCCATGGAATTCAAGTGAAATGTTGTTGGTTGATGGTTGCTCTATTGTTGCCTTTTGTTTTGGTTGTAATGGCAAACCTTACATGACCCTACATTTGCATCCACTAAATCCTATATGGAGTGTAAGCAATGTGAGTTGCTTACTTTCCCTTTTAATAATTGACTAAAACATAAGTCATTTTTGTGTGATAACTTAATAGAATTGCAAGTAAGAAATTTCTTTTCTTGTCTTTTATTTTTTACAGGATCAACGTGTAGAAGATATGGTAGGATGGAGCCCTACACGGGGATCTAAAATCCCAGATTGGTTCAACTGGAGAACTACCAGTTTATCTGGAAGCATTCAAAGTCGCATAGATTTGACTTCAGATGATGTTTTGGACGTTTGGTGGGGATGCGTCTTGTTTATTGTTTATGAAGTCCATGAGTTTGGGAGTTGTCAAAGAAAAAGACAAAAACGAAATGTCAATGAGGATGGGAACTCAGATTCTAGAATATTTGATGGGAGTAATCCTACTTCTCCCAAGTTTGATTGCCAGTTACAAGTCAATGAAAATGGTCCAAAAATTTCCTTAGTCTTTTGTGTCCCCGAAGTCCTTTCCACAGGACTAAAAGGGGCTTGGATGTTTATAAAACTTTCATGTTTTGGGGAACCACAAAACGATTTGAATAGATGGAATTGCCTTGGGGCTTCAATTATAACAAACAGCTTGAATGTGGAGGTGAAAGAATGTGGGGCACACCTAGTACGTTATTATGATCTTTCAGAGACTGCCAAAGAACTTAGTAGAATTTCCCCACATAGTTTGGATTCAGAAAGTCTTAAGAGTCTTTGTTCTTCTTCAATGGCTGTCCTTGGGCCTATTAAAGGAAAGGATTAATTGAACCAATCATGTTCATGTTTGTTATACCAGCATGATGAGATACAGTTTCATCAAATAATAAGATGCAGTTCTGCTTTGTTGAAGAAGGATAAATAAGCCAATACCAAAAACCGGAGCTCAGGCTTTGTTGAAGCAAACTGGAAGTGTTGCAGATGGCATCAATACAAAAAGGAACACCAGCTCTGCAATCGAAAATAAAGAAACATGCTCTCTTTCCGAGTCTCTTTTTCGCCACTTCTTCTGCTTTGTTCCCATGTGGGAATCCTCACCAGTTAGACCTTTTATCCAGCATCAACTGCCTAGCACTCTTGAAACAATGGACAATGACCTCTTCTGCTGTCTTTGATCAATCACTGGCCACCAAAAGGAAAATTCAGTGGTGACGACTGGTTTCAACACACATCTTCCAGGTGCTTTAGTTGCTAGTGTTAATTTTTTGCGAATATGTCTCTCTTCTTTTAATGGGTTTTAGTCCTCATCCTCGTATATGATTGCATGTTATATGTTACTTGGAATACGTCCTTAAGATTGGTCATTTCTATGAAGGAAGAGGCAATGCTTTGATAAAAATTGTGATTGTAAGAAATATTTGTGTTTTGCAAGTTTTGTGGTTATATGTACACATATATTTATGCTGTCTATATATTTCTCTGCATGTATATACACATACAAACATTACATACTTAAGTATGCACACATACATATATATGGATGAAGCTTTGTAACATTAAACATTTAACTAAACATGCTAATTACTTGACACCAGCCAAAGCAATGAGAAATGAGATCATTATCTGGAAAATTTTCTTTCTTCTATATCCCGGCTATTACAAACTATACACACAAAAGAAAGAGATGGTTTTATGTTATTCTCATGAGATTTTCGTAGATAATATTTTTGTCTTTTCCTTTATCTTGCATTTAAAATGAAACTTGTGAATGATAGCATTCTTATAAATTGAAGAATTCTTTAATATTCCAAATATTGATCCCATATATTCAAACTTTAGAATTTATATAGTGTCTCAAACTCTTATGTAAGGAAATTATTTATAATCTCTTAGGTTGAAAGGAAGTATTAATTTGAATTGGCTGAAGGATACTATGAGTTCCTAGAAATTAGTGGAAATGGAATTCTAGATACTTGAGTTTATGATACAACTTTGACCACACAAAGTCAAGGGAATACTTTGATAAACCTTTAGAGTTGTGAAGAGGGCCAATACTCGTGATAAATATTTAATTTACATTTCCTTTTATTTGAAAAAGTGGACTAAATCAACACTAAAGAAAATTTTCATACTTATAAAACTAATGATGATAATCTTTTCTTTTCTTTTCTCTTTAGTTAGATCAAAAAGGGATCAATTAAAAAAGGACCTTGAAAGACTTAGGAAATTAAGTTTATATGACCATAAGGATGTGAAGACGATGGGAACTCAGAACTTGGCAGTGTCCTGGATATATATATTTGTGAAGTGAATTTATTAGAGGAAGCCAAGGACCAAAATATGGAAAGTACAACCGATAGCAGTGTGGACTCGCAATAATCAGGAGATATAGAGATTAATGTGACTACATTAGAGAAGGGATTAAGAAGGGGATGGATAAATTATGTGAAGAAAAAATCAGAAAAATAAAGAATCCATAAAAGGCCATCGCGTGCACAATGACAGCGGCATTGACGTCCGGCAGATGAACACGTGGAGAGCTGCTTTGAAAGAAATCAGTGACATCAACGGACGGCACTTAGCTGACAGGTATGATCGTCATGATTTGCTACATTAACTTGGCAGATATTCTTGTCCATTAGTATGATACTTCTTTTTTTTTTTAATTGAGTGAAAGAAAATCACACTTCGGGCCGTTACTTATAAATTAGGATTTTTCGTACAAGAACAAATCAGAAGCTAAAGTTGTGAAAACTATATGTAAGAAGATCGGCAATGGATTGAGACAAACCAATGAATAATTTCCAAGGATCTCGTTGGAACATAATCTCGAATAAGGAAATTATTACCTTCGTTCTTTGAGATCGGGTGTTGTTAACTTTATCATGCATGGGATGGATGAAACTGGTAAGAGAATTCCAACAAAAAGCTTATACTATGATGTGGTTTTCTATTGAAAGCCTAACACATATTAGAGTGTTGGGCAAAATGGTATCATTTTGTTAGACCAAGTGTGTATGAAACTACAATTTGAGCAATTGAAAACGAGCATATGTTTTACAATATTGCCTACTAGTGTGGGTTATTGAAGCAATATCACTATTAAAAAATTTAAGCAGCCTAAGATTAGATGTACATGAAACAAGTAATTCCAAGTTTTGATAAGGAGCAATTATATGATTCCTCATACCACTATCTATGATTCAACATTTACTTAGGAATGCGGGTGTACTTGCTATGTGTGCGAACCTCCTCTACAAAATCAGCTCTGAGAAAGTTCATAAAACACAGCCAAATTTGCACTTGATTCCCTTTTGTAATTCTCGTGTCTTTGTGGAAATCTATTGAACTTGTGACAATCCTTGCATCTGTGACCAAAAATATTGCAGTACTCACGTTGTGGAGTGATAAATCCATAGCAATTCTCCCTAGTATGGCCATTTCTTCCATGATACATATTTGCTCTTTCAACCCATTCTCCCTATTCCTGTACAACAGCTCGTTTTGCCCCGCCTTTGCAGAAAACAACACGTTGTTTTCATTGCTATTGCCAATGACAGTCATTTGATCCAAAATTGTCCTAATAAGTTTCTAAATGTTCCCCCAACTTATGGTTCGCCAGTTAAAAACTCTCGAGTTCATCATCTTTCCCATTAGTCCTCAACGATATTCAGCCTTGTAGATCAGAGAAAATGCCTTCTTTACAGTCAATAATGGGTTCATCATCAAGATTTGCTCCTCATCGTTCTATAGCAATCATCTAATCCACGTAGAAGACCAAAAAATCGCATATGCTTCTCATGGGCTTTACACGACTCTGTTTTGGCCATGGTGAGTTAAGCTCCATGAGGATGCTACACTTGTCACAGAACTCCTTCAATCGATTGAAGTAAACAGAAACATGCACTGCCCCTTGCCAGAGTTGACTTAGCTCAGTGGCAATATCATATAGCCGACTTCCATTGACTTGATTATACTATCTGTTTAGGGACGCAGATTAGGATTTGACAGAGCGGTCAGGACCAGGAGTGGGTGCAACGTAGAAATTGCCTCCCATCTACCCCTTCTTTCAAAACGCGAAAGGCGGAGAATCACTTTCATTTGGCGATAACCCACCTTACCAAGCCTTTCTACAAGACAACTTTGTGAGTCTTCAATGGCGTCCACGAGCACTCTGATTGCATCTTCATCTTCAACACCTCGATGGAAATATGACGTTCTTCTCAGCTGCGGCGGCCGTGACAGCCGCACAGGAGTAAGTGCCTTTCTATCCCTTCTATATCAAGCTCTGAGACAGAAGGGGATTAAAACATTTAGAGACAATGAACCTGTGAGGGCAAGAGAAATTCCTCCGAAGATAGCTGAAGCAATACAAGAATCCCAATACGCTGTTGTTGTTCTGACGAGGGAATATGCTTTCTCTAAATGGTGTTTGGAAATGTTGGTCAAGATCATGAAATGTAAGAGAGAGACGAAGTTGACGGTTTTACCCGTTTTTTACCACGTTGATCGCTCCGATGTGCGACACCAGAAGGCTGATTTTACTAGAGCCTTTCGTTATCACAGTGACTGGGGAGTCGACAGCCAGGAGATGAACGCGTGGAGAGCTGCTTTGACAGAAATTGGTGCAATTACCGGATGGCACTTAGCTGACAAGTATTATCATCATGCTTTCTTACATAAAACTTAGAAGATATTCTCCTGCATTAGCATAACATTTTTTTTTCTTTTAATGTTCGTTATTAATTGAATGAGAGAAAATTAGGCTTCGTTTGGACATCACTTCTAAATTAGGATTTTTTTGCACAGGCTGGAAAGCTCAGAAGCTGAAGTTGTGGAAGCTATCTGTAAGAAGATCAGTGATGGATTGACACAGACCAGTCAATAATTTGCAAGGATCTCGTTGGATATAATCTCCAATCAGGAAATTATTACCTTGGTTCCTTAGCATCGGGTGGTGTTCAATTTGTCATGTATGGGATGGATGAAACTGGTAAGACAATTCCCAATAAAATTTTATCCAACGATACAGATTTTTATTGAAAGCCTAACACATTAGAGTGTTGGGAAGAATCGTATTATCTTGTTTGATGAAGTGTGTATGAAACTGCAATTTGGGCAGTTGAAAATAAGCATATGCTTGACTGTATTGTCTATTGGCATTTTGATTGATTGTGTGCTTCTTTGAGATAGAGTAACTTAGGCGATCCCCACTGTACCGATTGTGTTTCAGAATAAAAGGAATGAGTAGTCTGAATTGATTCAAGGTACTACAATTGCTTAGGAAATTCCAGTATAGGAGATTTCCGAATGGTTGAATGGTTGATATTGAATTTGAACACGAACACAAGCAAGTTTAGAATCGGTTCTGTATTTAAACTAAATTGATTACAAGCCACTAATTCAGCCAGTGAAACACAACTGAAACAAAACCATTTACAATCTTAAGAGAAAACGATTAACTACAAGCTGATTTTATACATTAAAAAAAAAATTGCGGTTGCTTACTGATAAACTGATAAAACATTGTTTCCCTTTCCTTTTCTTTTTTTTAGTAAACACATATATTCACGTATGTACTTGGTGCCGAACCTTCAAAGGATTTCAATTCAGAATAAAAAAAAATATCATTTTCTCTTCCACAAATGTGAATATTTTTCCAAGTTATCAAATGTACTTATCAAGAAAAAAGGTGAGAAGAGAGGTGGGGGGTTTTCGGGAGGGTGTTGGGTGATGATGTTGGTGGTGTCAAATAAGGAAAACTATCTAGAAATGTCTTGGCAAATTAGGAGAGAGTGCTCTAAAATACAATTCTAATACGCGGACTTATAGAATTCACGCCACAACTAACTTCTTTCATTACTCCGTTAATCAAGTAATCAGTACCCTCTTAAATTTGAAACAACTAAAGACATGCACATATGCTGTTTAAGATTCCCCCAGAGTCCGTCCAAGTCTCGATGCGTAGCTATATTGCCCTGTCAAGAGAAGACAGCCGGCTTTTCCTAGTTGTCACATATTCTATACGAATTGCTAGCTAGCTACCCTTTGTCGAAAGTAAGCAGCTAGCTTTCCTTACATATAACTCACCAGAAGATTTGATTGGATTAACATTAACCTCTAAATTGTGATAACGAGTTCAGAGAATGATGTTGGTAGTGTCGAATAAGGAAAACTATCTAGAAACGCTTGGCAAGTTAGGAGCAAGTGCTTTAGAATACAATTCTAATACGCAGACTTATAGAATTCCTGCAACAACTAACTTCATTCATTACTCCTTTAATCAAGTAATCAATACTCTCTTATATTTGAAATAACTGAAGATATGCACATATGCCGTTTAAGATTCCCCTAGAATCCGTCCAAGTCTCAATGCGTAGCTACATTGGCCTCTCAAGAGAAGATAGTTGGCTTTTCTTGGTTGTCACATATTCTATACGAATTGCTAGCTAGCTTCCCTTGTTGAAAGTAAGCAGCTAGCTTTCCTTACATATAACTCACCGGAAGACTTGTTGAAAGTAACCTCTAAATTGTGATAAAGAGTTCGGAGAAAATGTCAATGTCTTCTTGGCATAAAAATAAAGGAATGAAGACACCGATCTTTTGCATTTTAATCTGCTAACAATGCTGATTGACTCAGCAAGTTCTTGTTATATTTTGGACAACAAATGATACTGCTTGCATATCTCAAGACGGTACAATATTTTATGTTTAAGGACGCCAGATTGGAATTTGAAAGGGCAATCGGGACCAGGGGCCGGCGCATCACACTGCTGCTTTTGACATTGCCTGTCAATCCTTTGAAATACTATTGCGTCTCTTCTTTTTTGAAGCCACTACGCCATCCCACCCTGAACTTTCTGTCCGTGTACGCCTTTTCTTTAGAATTCGAAAGGCGGATTCATTTGGCGATAACCCACCTTATTAAGCCTTCCTAAAAGACGAACTTATTGATCTTCAATGGCGTCCACGACCCCTCAGGCTGCAACTTCATCTTCAACAACTCAAACGGGATATGATGTTTTTCTTAATTTCCGTGGTGAAGACACCCGCAAAAGTTTCACAGACCATCTGTATGCTGCTTTAAAAAGGAAAGGCCTTGTGGTCTTCAGAGACAATGAAAAGCTGGAACGCGGAAAGGATATTTCTCAAGAGCTCTGGAAAGCAATACAAGAATCTCAATGCGCCATTGTTGTTGTTTCAACCAACTATGCTTCTTCTAAATGGTGTTTGCGGGAATTGACCAAGATTTTGGAGTGCAGGAGAGAGGTGAGATTAACAGTTTTGCCCGTCTTTTATCATGTAGATCCCTCGGAAGTGCGAAACC
Organism: Casuarina cunninghamiana; assembly: GCA_028551485.1. Lineage (NCBI taxonomy): Eukaryota > Viridiplantae > Streptophyta > Magnoliopsida > Fagales > Casuarinaceae > Casuarina > Casuarina cunninghamiana. Next base: position 5,383,098 of record CM052366.1, on the reverse strand, counting down.
AACAAGGCAGTTTTGCGGAAGCCTTTGCTAAGCATATAGATGACTCCCAAGTTGGCGAAGAGCAGATAAAAACATGGAGAGCTGCATTGAAAGAAGTGGGAAACCTTGCCGGATGGCACATAAGAGACAGGTATCATCAGTTTGATTCTCTAGACTTTTAACCGACTCTTCCATGGATTAGCGCACACAAATTTTATTTCCTCTCTTGATTGAATTGAATGCTAGGGACTTTCCGTTTATTTGCTTGTTGGTTCTTAATTGACTTTTCCTTTTTCATAGGTCCGAAGCAACAATTGTTGAAGAAATCTGTGGAAATATAGTTAATGGATTGAATTATAACTTACCTAACATTTCCCAAGGTCTTGTTGGAATTGAATCCCGAGTAAAGGAGGTGATGACGTTACTTTGTATAGGCACGGATATCAGGGATGATGTTCGTTGTATAGGAATATGTGGGATGGGTGGAATTGGAAAAACAACTCTTGCAAAAACCGTTTATGAGAGTGTTTCTTCTTTTCCCCTTTCTTCCTTTTTTCCATTTGACGCTCACTGTTTTATTGCTAATGTCAAAGGTAAAACCAGAAAGAAGGGTTTGGAATACGTACAAGAACAACTTATTTCTAAGATCCTTAGTGATACACAAATAAAAATATGGGATGATTATGAGGGAAGCAATGTGATAGCGAAGAGAGCATGTCAAAAAAGAGTTTTTGTTGTTCTTGATGATATAGATGAAAAAGAACAATTAGAAGCATTAGCAAAGAATGGAAGTTGGTTTGCTCAAGGGAGTAGAATCATTGTGACTAGTAGAAGCCGTAGTTTGTTCAACACAATAGAATATGATGTGTCTAGTACTTTTGAGGTTGAGTTGCTAAATGATAATGAAGCTTTACAACTCTTTAGTTTACAAGCTTTTAAAAAAAACTATCCTGAAGAAAATTTTGTGGAGTTATCAAAGGATATTGTGAAAATTGCTGCAGGCCTTCCATTAGCTCTTGAAGTCTTTGGTTCATCCTTATATAAGAAAACAATTGATCTATGGGAAAGTACTAGAGATCTTTTAAAAGCAAAGTCTAATGATGATGTTTTTAAGAAACTTGAAATTAGTTTTCATGGATTGGTAGATTTGGAAAAAGAGTTATTTTTGGATATTGCATATTTCTTCAATGGAAAGAAAGTAGATACTGTTATGGACAAACTAGATAGGTTTCGTTATTATCCAAGAACAAACATTCACATTCTTAAGGAAAAATCTCTCCTCAAGATCAAGAATGGACACTTTTGGATGCATGAGTTGTTAGAACAAATGGGCAAACAAATAATCCATCGTGAGTCCCCAAAGGAGCCTGGTAAACGTAGTAGATTATAGCATCCTAAAGATGTTGTTGAAGTACTAAATCATGACACTGTAAGTGAACATAAACATAGAGAATTTCGTTGTTTTTGTCAATTCTTCCAAGTATTTTTCAAATATTTCTTACCATGCTAATTTAATTTTCATTGGTTTTAGGGAACTGGTGCAATTGAAACAATTTGTCTAGAGTTAGCTTCAAGGAAATTCAAGCAAATAAATTTTGAAGCTTTCTCAAAGATGACAAACTTGAGAATGCTTGAAGTTAGCCACAAACATAATGATGATGATTTGCATGTTATGAAATGGTATGGAGATCCCACAAAATTGACGCTATGTGATAAGTTCTGTGCTATAGAATGGTTTGGATATCCATTAGAATCTTTGCCAACTGATTTCCAACCAGAGAATCTTGTTGAGCTCAAAATAAGTCATAGTTGCATCAAACAACTATGGAGTGGAAGCTTGGTAAGATTTTAGCTTAAAAGAAATCATATTTACTTTCTCTTTCTTTCTTCTTCCTTTGTTTGGTTATTTTTCTTCCTTTTACTCTTCATCATTATTTAACAATTTGTTATTTATAGGGGCAATTTGAATATTTAAAACACATCGACCTGAGTTACTCTCAACACTTAATTGAGACCCTAGACTTTAGTGGAGTTCCACAACTTGAGATATTATGTCTTTTATACTGTACTAATTTGTTTAAGGTCCACTCATCCATTGGATCCCTTAAGCAGCTTAAAGACTTGTCTCTAAAAGGCAGCAATCGTCTTCAACAACTCTCAAATGTCATCAACTTACCATCCCTTAGAAATCTTGATCTTCGTGATTGTTCAAAACTTAAGGAGTTTCCAAAAATTGAAAAGGATATGTCATCTTTGAAAGACCTTTCTTTGAGGGGAACTGCAATACAAGAGTTTCCATCATCATTTAAAAAGTTGTTAGGTCTTACATATCTATGCTTATTCAATTGCTCGAGGTTTAAGGAAATCCCTGAGAGCTTGGTTGGCTTGGAATGTCTCGAGAAGGTTTATGCACAGGGAACTACTATAAGGCAATTACCATCATCCATTAGATTTATGAAGAAGCTTAAAGTCTTATATGTTGGGAGTGCTAACTCAAATCCCATTAACTTTGTTCTTACTCCTTTGATATTTAATTTAAGATCTCTAGAAGAACTAAGTATAAGTTATGGAAATCTATTAGATGAAGCATTGCCTAGTGATCTTAGTGGTCTAAGCTCACTTGAGATTTTGGATCTATCAGGGAATAAATTGACAAGAATACATGATGGTGTCTATAAGCTATTCAACCTTGATAAACTATACTTACGTTATTGTAGCAACATTCAAGCATTGGAAAAACCACTAGAATCACATTTGAGGTCTTTAAGAATACTAGATTTAAGTTATTGCGGTCTTTTGGATGGAGCAATCCCTAGTGATCTCGATTTCTTATCCTCTCTTGAGTGTTTATATTTATCTGGGAACAAATTTACAAAATTACCAGATAGTATTTGTCAACTTTCTAACCTTGAAGAACTTTATTTGGATCATTGTAATAGCCTTCAAGTGTTGCCAAAGCTCCCATTGGGGTTGGGTTACTTGTATCTAAACAATTGTCCATTGTTAGAGACACTTTACAGCCAAATAGACCCATGGACTTCAAGTGAAATGTTGTTGGTTAATGGTTGCTCTATTGTTGCCTTTTATTTTGGTTGTAATGGCAAACCTTACATGACCCTACATCTGCATCCACTAAATCCTATATGGAGTGTAAGCAATGTGAGTTTCTTACTTTCCCTTTTAATAATTAACTAAAACATAAGTCATTTTTGTGCGATAACTTAACATAATTGCAAGTAAGAAATTTCTTTTCTTGTCTTTTATTTTTTACAGGATCAACGTGTAGAAGATATGGTAGCATGGGGCCCTACACAGGGATCTAAAATCCCAGATTGGTTCAACTGGAGAACTACCAGTTTATCTGGAAGCATTCAAAGTCGCATAGATTTGACTTCAGATGATGTTTTGGACGTTTGGTGGGGATGCGTCTTGTTTATTGTTTATGAAGTCCATGAGTTTGGGAGTTGTCAAAGAAAAAGACAAAAACGAAATTTCAATGAGGATGGGAACTCAGATTCTAGAATATTTGATGGGAGTAATCCTCCTTCTCCCAAGTTTGATTGCCAGTTACAAGTCAATGAAAATGGTCCAAAACTTTCCTTAGTCTTTTGTGTCCCCGAAGTCCTTTCCACAGGATTAAATGGGGCTTGGATGTTTATAAAACTTTCATGTTTTGGGGAACCACAAAACGATTTGAATAGATGGAACTACCTTGGGGCTTCAATTATAACAAACAGCTTGAATGTGGAGGTGAAAGAATGTGGGGCACACCTAGTACGTTATTATGATCTTTTAGAGACTGCCAAAGACCTTAGTAGAATTTCCCTACATAGTTTGGATTCAGAAAGTCTTAAGAGTCTCTGTTCTTCTTCAATGGTTGTCCTTGGCCCCATTAAAGGAAAGGATTAATTGAACCAATATGTTCATATTAGTTATTCCAGCATGATGAGGTAGAGTTTCATCAAACAATAAGATGCATTTCTAATTTGTTGAAGAAGGATAAACAGCCAACACCAAAAACCGGGGCTCAGGTTTTGTTGAAGCAAACTGGAAGTGTTGCAGATAGCATCAGTACAGAAAGGAATGGGAAATAAAGAAACATGCTCTCTTTGCGGTTCTCTTCTTCGCCACTTCCTCTCTTTTGTTCCCATGTGGGAATCCTAACCACTCTTTGACCTTTTATCCTAGATCAACTGCCTAGCACTCTTGAAACAATGGACAATGACCTCGTCTGCTGTCTTTGATCAACCACTGGCCACCAAGAGGAAAATTCAGTGGTGACGATTGGTTTCAACACACATCTTCCAGGTGCTTCAGTTGCTAGTAACAAAATTACTATGGTCAATCTTTGGCTAATATGTCTCTCCTCTTTTAATGGGTTTTAGTCCTCATCTTCGTATATGATTGCATGTTATATGTTACTTGGATTACGTCCTTAAGATTGGTCATTTCTATGAAGGAAGAGGCAATGCTTTGATAAAAATTGTGATTGTAAGAAATATTTATGTTGTGCAAGTTTTGTGGTTATATGTACACATACATTTGTGCTGTCTATATATTTCTCTGCATGTATATACACATACAAACATTACATACATAAGTATGCACACACACATATATATGGATGAAGCTTTGTAACATTAAAGATTTAACAAAATATTCTAATTACTTAACACTAACCAAAGCAATGAGAAATGAGATCATTATCTGGAAAAATTTTCTTTGTTGTATATCCACAAACTATGCACACAAAAGAAAGAGATGGTTTTATGTTATTCTCATGAGATTTTCGTAGATATCATTTTTGTCTTTTTCTTTTATCTTGCATTTAAAATGAAACTTATGAATGATAGCATTCTTATAAATTGAAGAATTCTTTAATATTCCAAATATTGATCCCATATATTCAAACTTTAGAATTTATATAGTGTCTCAAACTCTTGTGTAAGGAAATTATTTATAATCTCTGAAGTTGAAAGGAAGTACTAATTTGAATTGGCTGAAGGATACTATGAGTTCCTAGAAATTAGTGGAAATAGAATTCCAGATACTTGAGTCTATGATACAACTCCAACCACACAAAGTCGGGGGAATACTCTAATCAACCTTTAGAGTTGTGAAGAGGGCCAACACTCGTGATAAATATTTAATTTATGTTTCCTTTTATTTGACAAGTGGACTAAATCAACATTGAATAAAATTTGTGTACTTATAAAACTAATGATGATAATCTTTTCTTTTCTCTTTAGTTAGATCGAAAAGGGATCAATTAAAAAAGGGCTTTGAAAGACTTAGGAACTTAAATTTATATGACCTTAAGGATGTGAAGAAGATGGGAACTCAGAACCAAAATAGGGAAAGTACAACCGATAGCCGTGTGGACTCGCAATAATCAGGAGATATAGAGATTAATGTGACTACATTAGAGAAAGGGATTAAGAAGGGGATGGATAAAAATAAAGAATCCATAAAAGGCCTGCTGCTGTTAATCTACTGTTCTGAAGTTAGTGTTGGTCTTGGCATTTTGGCAGCTGATGTTTGCCTTTGAAGCTTCTGAACTGAAGTTAAGTGAGGGAAGCACTCATAGAACCAGTCCGTATTCTTCCACAACCATCTTCCTGCTTTGTAGTTAGTCTGTTCTAAATCTTCTCGTAGTAAATTAGGTTTTTGTTGTTTTTCTAATTCAGTTTTTTCCTATTAACTGTTGCAAGCTGTCTTCTAGAAGGGTAGAAACAAAATAATCTAATTGTCTTTCCTTTTTTTTCTTTTTTCTTTTTTTCATCCAAGTGCTTTTGTAGTTGATTATTTGACAATTAAATGGGATTGCATCCAGTCATTTATGGTTTTGAGTTAGTCCCTAAAAGGAACATGTGTGTCTAAATATGTCTCATTTTGGACCACAATTTTTATCATCTTATTGATGATACAAGGGAAAATGTGTTTCCCTTTCTTCTTTGGGTTTCTAAAACCTTCTCTTTTGCTGGTAGGCTGTTGAAATTCATGGAAGGTACTTGATTCCCTGTGGCAGTTTTCCTGAATTCTGTACATGTTAATTGAAATTCATGGAATCTAAGGGAGGAAGAGAAATGGCTGATCATGCTACGAACTGATCGACACAAATTTTTTGAAAGGTGTGTTGCTGATAAACAGATCCATATTCTTCCATAAGCACAAGGTTTTGTATAAATTATAAAGCCGCTGTTCCAGCGTTCTGAACTTTACTGAGCCTGGCAGTTACTACTTCCGCTGCTTAAACTGGGCTGAATCAACTGTTTATATAGCTTAACAAAGAAAACGCTGCCTTTTTGTGCAGTTTGCCTTGAGGGCCACTAGGCTTTAAAGAATGGACAACGCTTGCTTCAAAGATTGGTAAAATGTACCCTATGAGTCCCATGTCCACACTTCAGAATTTTGTTGGACTCCTCTCTCTCTTTTTTCTTTTTTTTTATTTTTTTGTAATTTCAATTGTTCTATGTTGAAAATTTGTGAACATTAGCATAGAAATGTATGCTGAGTTGATTGATGTTAAGTTACAAGTAAACCCACGTCATATGAGAGTGGTAAAAAAGGTTTATTTTGAGAATAGTGCTCAGAGGATTGAGCTTGTGGTTTTTGTATGCCGGAAAGAGAACACCCTATGGAGATAGCTTTGTGGTATAACATTTTTCTTATTTTTGTGGCTGAACTGACTGGCATCTCAACGTCTAAGATAATTCTGCATATCTGTTTTAATCTGTGTTCAAAGTTGTACCTCAAACTCTTGTTAAGTTTCTTCCTTTTTTAGAGGAAATGATGATTATCACCCCAGCATGTTAGTGTTTGTCACTTTGTATGATTATTTGCAAACCTTCGTAACCTGGACAGAATCCTGAGCTCATGCCTTACTGATACAAAATGTGCAGCAACAGAGTTTTCCAAAGGCCTATTTCACCTGCTTCTTTGCCAAGAACTCAAAATCCAAGCAAAGTAGTGGAAACTATGGGAGCGTGCATAACAATCAATGTAATCGGTGTGGCAATACTCTCACTACCAGCAACAACAGTGTCTTCTACAGCAGCAGCAGATGTACCGGCAGTGTTTAAGAAAAAGTAAAACAAAATGGAACTTTTCGCTCTCTTTAATAGAAATATGGAATTGATAGCTCCCCCTAATGGAGAAAATATGAATCAATAGTATTTCATTGCAACACAAAGTCTTCCGATTTTATTGGATGGATAATTGAAATTGAGGAACATTCTACCACTCATGTTTAGCTCCATTCTCTTGCTCTCAAATGATTTTAGGTGATCTCACTTCTTACAAGATAACTCTTTTCCCATTTCTTACAATATTTCTGTCAAAAATAAACTAAAACACACAAAAACAGAATATCTAGAAACTGTTTTAGTAAAGAAGAAACTAAATAATCTTTGTCAGAATTTTTTTTAGTTTTTAATATTTCAACTCAGGCAAATGGGTGTTGAACCCCACTAACTCTCCATCGAGTTAGCTAACTAAGTGATAGTTTAAGATATAGGACAATGGTGGATACCAAGCAAAGGTTTATAATAGCTAAATTAGGGGCATTTTGGGAACAAAATGATGCATGAAAATAGGTAATTAATGACTTATACGCCATGGGTATCGTTTGAAATTCCTAAACCAGAAAAAAGTAAAAGATTACAAAAGTTTGATGCACAGCTATTGTTGTGCATCTAATTCAGCGGCGAGTTGGGTTGATTTGTTACATCTTGGATGAATTTTGGATCAACACTGGATAGATTCATTACGCGATCTCACTTTTCTTCAGCCATGAAGTTTCTTGGATCGCTTTTGAAGTTCACGAGTTCAGCCTCCACGTTGTTCGACAAGTTACAGCTGGAACGCGTCGGTTCGAATACCAAATGATAAGTGCATTCTTTGGTTCTGCGAGATCTTGGGCTAAACATAAACCTTTGGATTACAAAAGAAACGATTTGGGTTGACGGGCTCCATTCACCTCTTGCCCGAACATGATTGCCTTACAGATCTCACAGGAACGAGAGGGACAAGCGCCACACGCATATCTGGTTAAAGAACTGAAGGCTTCTTGATTTGATTGTACGTTCAAAGGTTACGTGGGGAACATAAAGGGATCTTAACTCTTTCAGCTTACCATCCTAGAAGGATTTGTGGTCTGGAGAGCACCCATGTAAGTCTGAAATCCTGATAACATTCCTCTGCGGCCCATTGCATAGAGGATGTGGGAGGTTAGTTTCAAAAATTCTGAGCACACTCGAGTCAATGGCGCTAGTGATCTGTAATGGCCATACGTGATTGGTGAAGGCCGTTCTAGTAAGCAGTTGTCTCTCCTCTTCCAGCAGCCAATCCTCTACCTAGGAAGACTGGCCTAGAGCCTAATAATGGCATTTGGGTCCCCACCTCCTCTACTTTTGTGGCTCGAGGCGCGACATGTAACATGAACCAAAAAGGTGGATTGGGTTTCTCTACTCTCTAGATAGAAGGTAGAAGGCCTCCTTCTTCATCTTCTTTATCTTCTCCATTTGAGCGTGCCTCTTCGCCTCCGGTGACGTCGCGACGGCTTCGAGTAGTTTCTTGAAATCGATTTGGAAGTCACTGCGAAACACCTCCAACTTCTCGACATCGGGACTTTTCTAATCCAGCCTCCACCTTGTCCGGCGAGTCCCGGCACAACTCCTATAGACTGGAACGGCTCTGATATCAAACGATGTGCGACTTTTCTTGCTCATCAGGATTCACAATGCGGTGAGTTGATTTGTAACATCTTGGACGGGTTTTGGATTAACACGGGATGGATTTATGTACTTTGAGTTGAAAATCAGAATTTGTAACATTTGGTAATTTGGTTTGATAAATAAGTTATACCAAAGTATAACAAGTCTGTAATAAATAATATAAGGAAGATAATGGTAAAATAATAATTGGGAAGCATTTTGAAAAGTGATTTAAATATAAATAAGAAAATAAGATAAATGATAATAAAGCCTTTCAACACAAATATCTATAAGGGAAAGATAATGACATTAAAATAATTTAGAAGCCATTGTTGCAAGGTTTAAATGCCCTGCTACATATCTATGATATTTTAGGAGTAGTCGGATGTTTTGCAAATGTATCTCCCTCTCCTATTTATAGACTATTCTAAATATATTTTATTATATGATGATTAGGTGGTGGCATAATAATTATGGACAGTGTGGATGGTAGTTGGTGTGGATAGTGTGGACGGTGGTTTGGACGGTTGCTTAAATGATGGCTTAGATGGTTGCTTAAATGATGGTTGGTGTGGATAGTGTGGACGGTGGTTGGTGTGGATAGTAGTCGAGTGTGAACTCTTGTATGGATGTGTTGGGAGGATTGCTTTGTGTGTTGGTGAAGAGATTGGAGCCATTTCTCTCTTAGAATTCATGAGAGAAAGGGAAGGAAAAATGATCAGCCCCTCCCAAGTTTTTTTTTGCCATGTTTGAGCTCTTTTCTTTTTAGCATTCAATTTATGATCTTTTCCACCATATATTTCTGAAAATTACAATAAAATGATTCATCCCTTGTCTCTCTCTGTTTTTTTTTTCCCCCTCTATCACTGGTTAGAAAATTTTTGAATTTGTTAAATAAACTTTTTTCAATTCAATAAAAACTAAATCTAAAAAATGAGAATATTTCTGAGCTTTAATTATGTCTTGCAGTTGCGGCGTTTATTCATTCACACAACACAATCAATAAAAGGTTACCAAGCACGGATTCTCCAGGCGAAACGACCCCAAGCTCTTCGCTGAATTCCGGTTCATTGCTTTTCGTTTCAACATGATCATACGCCGAGACGACCCGAAGAGAAGCATCATAGCTCCGGGACGAGTTTCGAGGCCTCCGAGATCGAAAGGGGATGGAAGATAGAGGATTTCATAAGAAAAGCCTCCTTGGGATTGAGGGGATGCGTGATTAGTGTTGATTAGAATTTTGATTTAGTTTAATGTTTTGATCTTTTTTTTTTTATGAGGTGTGTTGGATTGGAATAGGTATGTTTCGGCGGCAGTAGCAATTCCGTTCACATTGTATGTCAGCTGGAAAGCTGTACGAAATTTTGGGGAATTTTGGACCGCAAAGCTCATGTTCCAGCAGCGCAACTCCACATCACCGAGCCTTGATGGTGAACAAACTTCTGAGTCTGCATTGGTGGTCTCATCACCGAGTACCCAAACTGCTTTTTCATCTTTTACACGTCGGTGGAAGTACGATGTTTTTCTCAGCTTTCATGGTAAAGATACTCGCAAGAATTTCACGGATCATCTCCATACTGCTCTAAAAGAGAAGGGCATTGCAGTTTTTAAAGATGATGAAAAGCTGGAACAAGGAACATCTATTTCTCAGGAGCTTTCGAAAGGAATACGAGACTCCCAATATGCTATTGTCGTAATCTCAGAGAATTATGCTTTTTCTAAATGGTGTTTGATGGAGCTAACCAAGATCTTAGAATGCACAAAAGAGACACAAATGACAATTCTGCCAGTTTTCTACCATGTAGATCCCTCCAATGTGCGAAAGCAGAAGGGTAGTTTTGCAAAAGCATTTGCTAAGCACCGTAGAGACCGTATGGTTGATGAAGAACAAAGGAAATCGTGGATTGCTACTTTGGAAGAAGTGGGTCATCTCACCGGATGGCATGTATATGATAGGTACTATCATTATAATTTGCTATATTGAATAAAGCTAACTCTCTCATTAATTAATATGATGAATTTTCTTTGCCTTGCCAAAATTGAATAGTAGCTTCCAACTTATTTGGACTTTGGTTCTTAGTTCGTGATTTTTTTTTTAACAGGCCAGAAGCAGGAGTTATTGACGAAATATGTACAAAAGTAAATGAGGGATTGGATCATAACTTATCATTCATTCCCAAGGATCTTGTTGGAATAGAATCTCAAATAGAGGAAATATTGACTTTACTTTCTTTAGGATCAAATAATGTTCACTTTATAGGGATTTATGGCATGGGAGGAATTGGTAAAACTACTCTAGCAAAAGTCATTTATGAAATGGTTAAACCTCATTTTAGAGCTAATTGCTTCATTGCTGATATTAGAGAAGAATCTGAAAATGGTAGGCTATGCAATTTACAAACACAACTTATTTCTAAGACCCTTAGGAATACAAGAACAAAAATATGGAATGATCATGAAGGAAGCAAAGTTATAGCAAGTAGAGTATGTAACAAAAAGGTTTTAATTGTTCTTGATGATGTGAATGGAGAAGAACAACTCAAAGCATTAGCAAAGAGTCATGATTGGTTTGGTCGAGGAAGTAGAGTTCTGGTGACAAGTAGAGATCATCAATTGTTAATCAAATATGTGGATAGTACTTATAAGGTTAACTTGCTAGATGATGCTAATGCTTTAAAACTCTTCAGTTTGAAAGCCTTTAACAATCCTTATCCCAAAACAAATTACAAGGTATTGTCAAAGGAGATTGCAAGTTATGCTAAAGGTCTTCCTTTAGCTCTTGATATTTTTGGTTCCTTCTTATTTGGTAGAACAACAGATGAATGGAAAAGTGCCCAAGATCTATTAAAAACAAATCCTAACTCACAAATTTTGGATAAACTTCAAATAAGTTTTGATGGATTAGAATATTTGCAAAAAGAACTATTTCTAGATATTGCATGTTTCTTCTGGGGAGAGAATCTGAATGAGGTTAGTGATAAATTTGAAATTTTAGGTTACTACCCAAAGATCAATATTCAAGTTCTTGTTGATAAATCCCTTATAAGGATCAACAACTCCAAATTATATCTGCATGATTTGTTAAGACAGATGGGTCAACAAATAGTTTGTCATCAATTCCCAAATGAGTATGGCAGGTGGAAAAGGTTATGGCACCACAAAGCTATCATTCATGTATTGAAGAATAATATTGTAAGTGCATGCATACATAAAGAAATATATTCCACACTTATCTTCTTAAGTACTTACAAATATTTTCACCACATTAATTTTATTCTATTCTCTCTTTTGGTTCTTAGGGAACTGATGTAGTTGAAGGCATTATTCTAAAATTGCCTTTAAAGAAGCAAGAGCAATTAAATTTCAATGCCTTTTCAAAGATGAAGAACTTGAAAATGCTTGAGATTAGGTTGGAAACACTATATTGGGGTTTAAGAGAAAAAGGTGATTATCAAATTTTAGAAGGGTTACATACTATATTTTGGTATGGTGATCCTTTGAAATTTACATTAAGCAATGAACTGCGTATTTTGGAATGGTGGAGGTATCCTTTAGACTCTTTGCCAGCCAATTTTCAATCAGATGACCTTGTAAATCTCATAATGCCTCAAAGCAATATCAAACTATTGTGGAATGGAAAGAAGGTAAGATATTGTCTTTTTCAACCATATTTTCTTCCTCTTCTTACTTTAGCTTTTTTTTTTAACTAATAATTTATTTGTTTTTGGCAGAGTTTTGAAAAATTGAAGAATATTGATCTCAATCACTCACAAAACTTAACCGAGACACCTGACTTTAGTGGAGCCCCAAACCTTGAGAAATTAGATTTTTCACATTGTACAAGTTTGTCTAAAGTTGACCCTTCCATTGGATTTCTTAAACAGCTTAAAAAATTGTCTTTACGATATTGTACAAGTCTAGAGCAACTTACAGACCAGATCAGCCTGCCATCCCTGATATATCTTGATCTTAAAGGGTGTTCAAGATTGAAGAAGTTTGCAGATGTTGTTGCTGTTATGAACTGTCTACAAGAATTAGACGCAACGGATGCTATTATAGAACAATTACCATCCCTTGCTGCAATGGGGAAGGAACTTAGGATTTTAATCTTTGGGGAAAATTACTCAAGATCCGTCACTGCTATGCTCCCTGGTTCATTCTCAGCCTTAACGTCTTTGACAGAACTACGTTTGGTTTATTGCAATTTTGAGGATGGAGCATTGCGTGATCTTGGTTCTTTATCTTCACTCAAGAAGTTGGATTTATCCGGCAACAAATTTACCAGAATACCAGAACATATCTATCAACTTTCTAAACTAGTAACACTTATTTTGAAAGATTGTGGTGTGCTTCGAGTAGTGCCATTGTTCCCATTGAGCTTAAGAGCGTTGAATGCAAGAGGCTGTCGTTCACTGGAGACAGATGGTGAAAAAATGGATGTGTCTAACATATCGTTGTCCATTTGTGACTATAACTTGGCATGCTATTTTGGTTATGATGGCAAAACTTACAAGAAAGATCTATCTATACCACGTTATCGTAGCCGTCGTTACAGAGTGAGTCTTTTACTTTACATTTTAACAAATGTTGATTACATTATTGACACTAATAGAAGTTACTATTGCCTCATAGATTAAACAGTTGTACTTAATACCTGTCTCTCTTTTATTTTTTATTTGTTACAGAGTCTTTCAGAAGTTTGTAGTGTGATGGCTTGGGGTACTACGTTGCAACCGAAAATTCCAGAGTGTTTCACAGAGAGAACCATCAGTCCCTTTGGAAGGATTCGAAGTCTTGTAGATTTTGACTCGGAGGACCCTTTTAAATTTTGCATTGCATATTTTCTGTTTGTTGTTTATGAAAGAGTTGATAGGAATAATCAAACTGTTCCCAAGTTCGTCTGTGAATTACAAGTTGGTGGAAATGCTCCGGGAGTTCCATTAGGCTTTTGTGCCTCTGATGTTCCTCCCGTTGGACAAAGTGGCATTTGGCTGTTTATTGATAATTTGAGTTTGTTTGGACTACTGAATAGACCAAAAAGATTGAGCTACCTTGAGACTTCAATTACAACAAGCAATCCAAATGTGGAGGTGAAAGAGTATGGTGTGCGTCTAGTACATCTTCGTCATCCTACAGAGGATTATCATCCGCATCATCTTTCAGAGTTTTATGAGGTTCTAAGTAGTATTTCTCCACATTGTGTGGATAAAGAATTCCGTGATCATCTTTTTGATGATAAAATATATCCTTTGGGTTCGTGGAAAGTACGTGAATTGTGGAAATACTAATGGTATTAGTTTAGTTGTATCATCTGGGTTCAGTCTTGTGGACTAGCATGATAATGCGGAATTTAATCAAACAATAGACAACAGCTCTAACTTTGTTCTCTCTTTCTTGTTTGATATTGAGTGCTTCTCGAGAGGAAAAGCTGTTGAGTTTTCAAGGAAGGAAATGTCGTGACCTTATCTTTCTTCGAGCAGATTCCTAGAACATCGTCTTTGTTGTGATTTGAACTATGTGGATGGAGTTCTTCTGCATATAATATGCACTTGCTTACTACTTTCTACAGTTTGTCAGTAAAGATCTGCAAATGTCAATTTGGTTGACTCGATTCCAGCAGGTAAAGTTTGATTATTCTGTCTACTGCCATTTGCTGCAGTTACTGTCAATTATTATTTTTCCCCCTTTTCTAGATTATGGAATTTTTACAGCCATAGCTTCAGTTACTGGTAATTAGATCTTCTAATAGTGGTTGCTACTATGAATTAGATCTTTACTATTAATTATAGTTGTTTGTAAATCATAACTGAGGTGTTTAATTGGGCTGCATTGAATGGTTTTGTTAGCAGTTGGCAAGAGGGCTGTATAAAATTCTATAAACCACATTAGCAATTGCTTCTTAGAGAGCTGTATGCTCCTTTAAGATCATTTTTCTTCTGTTCGTTTCTCTATTTAAATTGTATACTTGCCAGAGATTAGTTCCATTTATCTTGTCATTTAAGATGTTGGATTTCCTTTTTGGAAAAGGGGATGAGATGCCACTACCTGTTTGCTGCTGAAGAATGATGAAACTTCTTCAATCATAGGAAACCTGTTGAATCCATCTCATGCCTTTGCAAGATCTAAAGCATTGCAGAAATATATCCAGCGGGAGAATGACTGTACAAGGAAGCACATCTGTCAGTGACATATCTGTCTCTTTTTGACGATTCCATCCCACCTCAATTTTTCAAGTTTGCAATATCACACAGGTTCAGGAATCATGTGGTTCAAATGTGAGCATGAGAGGCAGAAGTTAGACTGCTTGTCCATTAGCTTCCTTTCCCAGGCCATCAGGTAATCAAGCTTCTGCCAGAACTCAAAATAAAATGGCTAATCTGTCAGGCTAACAGTAAATAGATGATGAAGCTGCTTGCTAGCCTGACAAATTAGTTTCCTTCTGCTTAAATTACTGTGCTACTTCAAATTGTGTAAGCTTGAGGAAACCTGTGTTTCAAATGTAAGCGTGAGAGGGAGCAGTTATAATGCTTATCCAGATGCTTCCATGTACGGCCAATTAGGTACTCAAGCTTCTGCCAGAACTCAAACTGAAGTGGTTGATTCCTCATCTTCATGGAGCCATCAAATTATTACTTCTAAACAGGTAACTCAAAAAAGCCACTGGTTACTGCAGAGGGTGGAAACTGGTGTCAAATGAATAATTCATGGTTCCTGATAGATGTTCAAAGGCTTCAATGTAATTCCAGCCGGCCTCTGCTTTCCATAATTACACAAGTTGGGCAAAGCAGGAAAGCACAAAAATCAGTATCAAGCAGCAGCTGCTCAAACTTATTTGAGGACATATCATGCCTTGCCGATAGAAAATGTGCAGTAACAGAGTTTTGCCACTGCATCTGAAGCTCAACAGACAGTTACACATGTTTCCTCACGTACATCACAATATCCAAGTAAATTAGTGGGAACTATGGGAGCCTGCAAAATAATGAATGGAATCAGATGTGGCAATAATATCACTACTAGCAACAGCAGTAGCAGGTGTAGCAGCAGTAAGGAAAGTAGAAAAATGAAACTTATTGGATGGATGATTGAAATTCAGAGGCACATTTTGCCAATCTTAAAGCTTCAGTCTTCTTTAAAACTTCATTTATTTATGTAAATTCAAAAGTTCATAAAGAAAACTAATCACGCACCTTTAATTCATGACCAAGTCCTCTGTTTTTTTTTTTTTTTTTTCCTTTAATTCATGCACACATAGAGAGAAGGGAGATTTGAACCCTTGACCAGTGGACTTGTTGGCTAAAGATCCTGACCTAGTTCCCATTGAGCCAAAGGAGTCTCTCAATAGAAGTCACCTCAACTTTCCCCTTTAGTTTAATTGAACAACAAAAATCAATACATTCCTTCGTCAACTCACTAACCCTCTTCTCCATGTCTTCCTTTCTTTCCTACACTAATTCAAGTGCAGTCATCAAAGTCACAAGTTCTTTACACTCAAGTTGATCCCACTCCTTACAAGGTCCGGTTGTGGTGTTAAGATTATTGTCTTCTAGATATTCGTTTTTGTGGATGACCTCCAGACACAAAAAGAATTAAATGAGCACATAAAGAGAATAAGGAGAAAATGAAACTTTTACTAGAAACCTCGTACTCTTTCTCTAAATCAATTTCTTTCTTCTTTACACACCACAAAATGATCATCGACTAAAGCTGCTTAGCATTTTCTTGATAATCCTCACTCTTGAACCTCTCACTCTTGATAATCCAGTTTCCACGAGCAAAAATCCATCTTCCACTTCATTGCAAACCAATTCTTCATGATTCAAGACTGTCGCGTTGGTTCTTTCCTGAGGCATCTTTAACATGTTCAAGATCACCAGAACTATGATCTTTTTCAATGGTTCCCTTTTCTTTGGTCTGATGGCTGATTTCAGGTGACAAACTGTCGGTGCAATCGTATTCTTTCATGGACAATCAAAAAAAACTGAAACTCACAGAACAAGATCACCCAGAAACTCTTTAGTAAGGAAGAAGAAGGAGATATAATTGGAGTGCAAAAATGTAAACCTTACCGTTCGTTATCATTGATTTTCTTGAGAAAGAGATACGAAAGTGAAAGGAGTTTGGGGCCCATAACAAGCAGAGGTTTATAACGGCTAAAATAGGGGCATTTTGAGAACAAAATGGTGCATGAAAATAAGTAATTAATGATCTTATACGCCATCAAATTTGTAACTAAGGTTTCGTAGTTTGAAATTCCTAGACCGGAAAAAGTAAAAGATTATGAAAATTTGATGCACGGCTATTCTTGTGCATCTAGATGAAAAGGCACAAGGCCTCAGCTGTCACCTCGGTTGGCTGCAGCGACAATGGGACCTCCATTGGATCCTCTGCTGATCCCTGAGTCGGTTTGCTTGCTTGGTTCTCTTCCGACTCAAAGGTAGGCCTCCTTCGTCACGTCCAGCCTCCACCTTGTCGGGCGAGTCTAGCACACCTCTGACTGGAACCGCTTTAATGCCAAATGATGTGCGTAGACTTCCACATTTTGGAGCCATTACTCCCTTAGGATTCAGGAAAGAGAGGGGAGGGAAAATAAACCAGGTACTTCTCAATTCCACCATACATTTCTGCAAATTACAATAGGCGATTCATCTCTCTTTTTCTTAATCACTGTTTAGAAATTTTTTCATTTTTTAGTTTGATTAAAGATGATTGAAATTAGTCAATTCAACAAAAACTAACCTTAACACATGAAAATATTTCTGAGCTTTAATATTGTCTTTACCTTGTTGCGTTTGCTTTACCAAACACAGGTGCTTATACCGAAAGGAATACAAGATCTTCGCTGAATTCTGGTTCATTGTTTTCGCTTCAACATGTCAAATCTCAACGACCATACGCCGAAACGACCTGAAAAGAAGCATCAGGACTCGGAGATCGAAAGGGGATGGAAGATGGAGGATTTCATGAGAAAAGGCTCCATGGGCTTGAGCGGATTGGCTTTTCTTGTCTTGTTGCTGGCTGTCATCATTCCAGCCCGTAACAAAACTGGCGATGGGATGAATTTCAATAGAAATATAGAATACAGGTGCCCCGTTAGATAAAAATTTATTATTCAGATTAGGATTTTGATTTGGTTATGATGAAGTGTGTTTAATTGGAATAGGTATCTGTAGGTGATAATTGCAATTCTGCTCGCCTTGTTTGTGGGCGGGAAAGCGTTTGGGAAACTTTGGACCCCAAAGCACTTGTTTCAGGAGCGTAATTGACAAGTTTTGGTTACATTATAGAGATTTACCGAAGTTACTATTGCCTTATGTAGCTTAGATAAGTTTAATTAATATCTCTTTCTTCTTCTTTTTTCAGGTTTTTTTTTTATTATTTTTTAACCGGGTTGTAGAGACGGTAGATATGTGATAAGATGGGGCACTACGTTGGAATCAAAAATTCCAAATTGGTTCAACCAGAGAACCACCGGTCCCTCTGGAACAATTCAAAGTTATATAGATTTGACTCGAATAATGATTTTAAGTTTTCCATTGGATATTTTCTCTCTGTTATTTATGAAGTCCATGAGTTTGACAGTTGTCAAACAGAAAGAGAAAAACAAGAGGTCCATGAAGATGGAAATTCAGATTCTGGTGTATTTGATGGGAATAATCATACTAATCCCAAGTTTGTTTGTCAATTACAAGTTGATGAAAACGGTCCAAGAGCTCCGTTAGTCTTTCGCGCCTATGAAGTTCCTCTCATTGGACCAAATGGGATTTGGGTGTTTATTGAAGGCTCGTGTATGTTTGAACTGCTTGGTTGTCCAGAAAGAGTCAGCTACCTTGAGACTTCAATTGCAACAAGCAATCTAAATGTGGAGGTGAAAGAGTATGGGGTGCATCTGCTTCATGGGCATCATCTTTCAGAGTTCTATGCTGTCCTAAGTAGTATTTCTCCACATGGTCTGGATTTAAAGTTCCGGGATTATCTCTTCACCAATGAAAAACCTCTCAAGCTTTTTGGCTTATGAGATCTGAGAAATGTAAAGTTGTAACATCTGGGTTGGTTGGTTGAATCAATGCAGTCTTGTTGACAGCGCACAGAAGTTCTGTTTGTTACAAGCAGTTTCATGCAGATTCCCAGCGTTGCCGATTCGTTCGTTGGGCTGACGGCTGCTCACTGAACGCTGACTCAGGGCTATCTTGATGGCGTGGCCCATGTTGACGCGCTTTCGCTGATATTCGTGATCTTCGTTTGTTTCTGTATAAAATTGATGACTTGACAGCTTATCTCATGTTGAAAAAGAGGGTCGCAAAGCAGCTTCCGCGTGAATCATGTTAGAAAAAAGGAAGTGGAAATCTCCTTCCGCCGCTTTCAATTGCCCGATTTACATTTAAGTGGATGTGAAATCCTTGGTTAGTTGAGTTGCTATATTTTGTCTGACTCCTTGACTTCGGTTGAAAAAAGATGATGTAACTTGAACAGTGGACTGAAATGTGCTGATAAATCTATGTAGAGAGGAAAGATTTTCTTAAACAAGTGTTTCCTTTGATTTTGTTCAAAATTAATTACTTGGAATAAGCAAATTCCAAAGCATATTATTATTATATATTGTTAAAAAGATTAATTTTATTTAAAAGACAACTCGTGGTGAATTATCTTTGTGTGCAAAATGAAAATTTCACATAAATCCTTTGAGGTGAAACATAAATAAAAGAAATGTTACTCCAATTTTTAAGTTAATTTTTAAGTTAAATTTTTAGACCTTAAAAGATTATATTAAAAGCTAAGTTAAATATACGTTACCTTTGCAACCTTATCGAGTCTACAATTCTTATGGTAAAACTTAAATAAAATAAATGTCCCTTTAACGCTTGAATTAATTTTTAAGTTAGACATTTAGACCTTGTAACAAAGTTTATTTCTTCTAAAATAATTTTTAAATAAAATTTAGACAATGTAGAATTTATGTTATATAATTTTTAATACACCTTTTCATTTGAAGCATAAGGAACACTTTCAAAAGATATTTATCAACATATCATACTTCAATTCAAGACTTAATACAATTTTATAGGTCTAATCCTATTTTAAAGGTGATTGAAGAGTAAGGACATTTTCTTCCCTACAAAGAAGATTTTCAAACACAATTTAAGTAATATGAAAATTTATGTTACACTTTTTCTAACATATATTTCTTATGTATTTCTCACAAGGGTTTCGTCACTCATGAATCATTAGCAAACTTCCTACATCCAGAAAGTGATAAGAAACTTAATATAGAAATTCAAGGAAATAGAGTAGAACTAAAATCATTGAGATCTCAAGCTTGATGATGAACAAGCTTCTGAGTCTGCGACAGTGTCCATGAGTGACCAGAGTACTTCTTCATCTCCAACGCATTGGTGGAATTACGATGTTTTCCTCAATTTCACAGGGAGGATACTTGAAAGAATTTCACGAATCAGCTACATACTGCTCTAAAAGAGAAGGGCATTATAGTCTTCAAAGATGATAAAAAGCTCAAAAGTGAAACATATATTTCTCAAGAACTTTTTAAAGCAATACAAGAATTCCAATATCCTTCAATCATAATCTCATAGAATTATAGAGCCAACCAAGATCTTAGAATGCACAAAAAAGAAGCAAACGACAATTTTGCCAGTTTTCTAACATTTAGATCCCTCCAATTTATGAAAGCAAAAAGGTAGTTTTGCAAAAGTATTTGTCAAGCACCACAAAGACTGTTTGGTTGACAAGAACAAAGGAAATTGTGGATAGCTACTCTAGAAGAAGTTGGTTGTCTTATTGGATGGCATGTATATGATAGGTACCTATTAGTATAATTTGTTATATTCATAAAACTTATTCAAGTTCTGATGAATTAGAGTATTTATAAAAAGAATTATTTTTAGATGTTACATGTTTCTTTAAGGAAGAGTGGGTATTTACAGTTATTGATAAACTCAAAAGTTTAGGTTCTTATCCAAAGAGTAATATTCAAGTTCTCATTGATAAATCTCTCTTAACTATCACAAATTATAAATTTCAAATGCAAGATTTACTACAAAAGTTAAGTCATCAAATAGTCCACGATATGTCCCCAAAAAGAACATGGGGGATATACCGGATTGTAGCATCCTAAGGATATCATTGATATAGTGAATAATACAATAAGTGGGCACAAACATACATAAGTATATTTGATACTTATTCTTTCAAGTATTTTACCAAATTAAGTTTATCTTCTTCTTTTTTCTCTAGGAAACTAAGGCAATTGAAAGCATTTGCCTAAAATTACCTTTGCAGAACCAAGAGCAACTAAATTTTGAATCCTTTTCCAAAATTAAAAATTGAAAAATGCTTAAAATTACATTGGAATCACTTGTGACGAAGGTTGGAGATTATGATGGTTTTTCATTATGTACTTCATCTCCTTGGAGGGAAAAACCAAATCAAGTTATTTTGGAAAAG